>JAHXZK010000017.1:110121-1586971 GCA_020975415.1 Calonectria hawksworthii | reverse complement strand
GTCTTTGCAGCGGTCTTTGCAGTGGCTTTAGCAGTGGCTTTGGTAGCAGCTCTTGCAATAGCTCTTGCAGCGGCTCTTGCAATATCTCTTGCAGCGGCTCTTGCAGTGGCTTTATTGTTGTGTTGGGTTTGGCGTAGAACGCGTCAAAGGAGGTAGCAAAAGGACAAAACGCGTCTGTGTTTCTCTTGTAAATTGTATGTGCATGGCCGACATCGGATGTCTAAGCTTAACTTAGGGCGCCTCAGCCACAGATTGGGTGCTGGTTATCATAAATTGAGTGCCAAATAAAAGAATCCTATATAATCCCTCTAGCGACCGCTCTCGTGAGGATCCCACTTTGCTGCAGTCCATATCACGAGAAGATACGAAGAAACGCTAACAATCCGGATCGACTCCAGTGCAAATTAATTGCTCGGCTTGTCTGCCTCATTGATTAGTGACATGATTGATCCGCCTCCACCGTCTCATTTTCTCTATTTAATGCCCGCGTTCGGTTTAGCGTCCAGTAAGTGGAGAAAAGTCCTGTCAGGTTCAATTCGAGCCAATGAACATGGGATGATAACAAGTCTCCACTCCTGTTACGTACCTATCATTATCGTCGCCCTTCACAGTTCTGAGCTGAGCGACATCGCATGAACATGAGCCATCCCCGGCCCAAAAGTTAATCGCGAGTCAGGTCAACCTAGAAAAAAGCTCAATCAAATCTCAAAAAAGAAAACGAAATTTTTCGGAATCATGCAGGATGGAGTGTGTTTCAATAGGTTTGGTGCAGAAGCATAATTTAGATGCTATGCCTAACAAGCGAAGCATAATTTTGTTGACCATTCGTTCGCACACAATTGCTGGGAGTTTTGATGCTCGACAATAACACTGACTTGAGATATTGTGTCATCAATAAAAACATCTATTCTCTATGGGATTGTATCTCTGAACGTATTTACTTGTCTTGTCCCAATTCAAATGTGTTGTCTGCGTCCAGAATTAAGAAGTTCTTTCCGTTGCATACTTCAGCACATTAGGAGGGTCTTGTGTCTCGCTGTCTCCCCAAGTAGCTTCCCAACCTTGTTCAGCGAGATACTCTTTCCATTTGCGATCTTCTTCATCCAAATCCTTGCTTACGTCCTCCATTAGGATCCAAGCAAGAACAGCCCCCAGTGCAGCGAATCCAGAGCCAATCAAGAAGACAGTTTGGTTTGCCTTTTGTCCATCGGTATACCTGTTCTGGATAGCTGTGAAAACCTGTCAATTGTTAGCCAGTTCTAGCACAATTTTCTTTCTTGTATAGTCTTATTCATACCTCCGTGCCAATTGCTGCTCCGGCTTTCGCAAAAGCCGAAATAAGACCGTTGCATTGACCTCGAATTGATGTTGGGAATGGCTCCGCGGAAACAAGACTGATGACACTGTAGGAACATTAGAACGAGCACTTTGGGGGTCAATAGGCTGCATGCAAAACTCACCTTCCAGGGCCGAGCTCTCCCAAAGTCAGGAAGATACCGTACAAGACTACAAATAGAGGGAAAATGCTCTGGATCTTGTAATATGCCCCTCCTAGGACAAAACCTAGAATGGCTTGGAGAACAAAGCCGAGTACCATCGTCTCCCTTCTTCCAAGCTTGTCTGCCAAAATACCACCGACAAAAGGTCCTGGAAGGTAAAAAGCGTTGATAACCACACCCCAGCCCAGGGTTTTGATCAATGATTCCGATGCATTGGCTCGGGAGACAATGGTGGAGCTGAAGACGCCAAAGGGAATCGAGATCCAGTTGTAGATGAACCAAGTCCAGCCGCCAGCGAGAAGACGCCGCCAGTACCTTTTAATAATGAGAATGTAGGGCACCTTTTGCTTTCGTAGCGCAGACTTGCGAAAGGCCGTGGAGACGGCCATCCTCATTCGGAACCAGAAGATTACCAGCGGTGGAATCATTCAAAGGCCAAACGACAGTCTCCAGACCAATTCATATTTCTCTTTCTTCTGATGCACACACAAGAGCAAGATCAAAGGTACCAGCGCACCAAAGCAGTATCCAAGGGATGCGGCAACCTCGCTCATGACTGCGAAGATGAAGCCTCGCCGTTTGCGAAAACCGGCCGATTCATCTGTAGCTTCCATGGCACCAGCACCTGATTATGTTAGACTTAAGCATGACTAAACAAATTAGAGGATTTCGTACCAGTGACGGGATATTCTCCACCAGCACCAACACCGGCGACACCTCGGCCAATGACAAGCATCCACATGAGGCCGGTTTTTGTTGTTCCATTCGCTGCAGTACTCATGATGATGCCGACTGTCAGAATAATGGTCGTTGCAATAGCTCCAGTCTTGCGGCCCCATTGATCGGCTACGTAACCAAAGATGATCATTCCAACGATCATGCCTATCAAGAAGGAATTCGAAAGACGGGAGTACATCGTGTTTGTCAAGGCATCGGGGTAAAGGTCTGCGAATAAGAGTTCCACGTTGCCAATCACTGAGGCATTGCTTTTTTGAGCGAAAGGGTAAGTAACATGGACGCTCAGTTAGAGGACGGGGTAACTTACTAGCCATCCGATGCCGTCGCAATAGACATGAAAATCAGCATAAGCCAAACTGAGACCTTGCTGTACCATTTTCCCTCAGATTGACCGACCTCGCCGCTCGCGACATCGGCCGACTCTGGATCACTGCCTGCGCTGGCATGAGGGACGACATCTTGAATGGGCTGCTTTTTTTCTTCAATGGTTGACTCCATATTCTCTTTCGCCATTCTTCTGGCCGCAAAGATAGTGAATCAGAAATGCGATGCAGTCAGCTTCAGGAGAGGCGAGGCATCTGTTTATAACCAAGCAATCACCCAGAAGCGACACCAACAGCCTGCTAGCAAAAGCGAGAGATTATGATACTGTCTCTTATTGGCACAATATCATTTAGCCCTCGAGTCACGCCCATTGCCCAACGGTCCGGGCGGTCGGCGTCTTGATATACGTTCATCAGAGAATGGCGCGTAATCGGGTTGCCCAAGAAGGGCAATAAATTGTAAGACTAGCCGCTTCTGTCCCAGGTTCAAAATTACGGCACCGTTACATACGGGGGTATTCCACGCACGACAGGGTGAGTGTGGAGCAGTGCTGTTATTGGTTGGTACCCTGACAACATCCGGGCCTCTTTAGCGCACCCCGCTCATCTTGCGGAGGTTGGTCCCTACCCTGCAATTCACCACCACAAGTGCGAATCCTCGGCAAACTGACATCTAGTACGCCTAAACTGGGTTTGGTGTGACTCTTAGAAAGAAACGGGTAGTTCTCAGTACACCGACTAGCCTGCTAACAAGATAGCGGAAAGAGATAAGACGAATTAGGTCTAAATCATCACTCGCGATGATCGGCGTCATGAATGACCTTGAACAAACTGTGGGTTTTTATGATCATGACTCTGGCGAATCGACCGTTCTCACCTGAATACACACATGAAGAGACATAACAACCACATAATTGAGCAAGGTAGCTAAATTTGATTTTGAACTCGGTTTTATAATATAAATTAAGTACAAAAACATCAGGCTGCCAGAATGGGGGTACCCTTGTCCTCCCATTCTCGTGCAATCAAGATCCAGTCGCCGTGGGAGCTACCCCAGAGCTCTTCAAGAAAAAGCGGAATATTGGCGTAGTACTTGAATGGTGAATTATCAACAAGCATCTGACAGAGATGACGGATGGTGTTCATCTGCCCATTGTTGCCCCAACTGCAAATCCCGCCAATAAAGATTGGCCACGAAAGATTCGCGGCAGATGCCTTAAGGTCCTCGAATTTCTGAAAGGTTTTGAAGAGCTTGCTGACGTGATTCTTCTCTAATTCGGCGGTATTGGGGTCACCAAGGCGCTTGCATGCGTAGATAAGTCCGGTGTGGTGAAAGGCCTGGACAAGTCGAATAACATCGCGTTGGTATGAATCACTGGAGAGGTCGGTTAATCGCCCTGCTGCCATTAAGGTTGACCCCCTCGCAAGATCAAACCTGTCCTCGAGATCTAATATGAACGCGTAGCAGTCCGCAGATTCACTGGTTAGCTGTTGCATGGATCGAAGAGTGATGTCATGTATAATTTTTAGGTAATGTCCAAATATCACAGGCCCATGACTGAGCTCTGGTAGAATCGCGTCGGGAATGTGGCTGGAGCTGAACAAAGTCGTGCATGCTAAAACATCTATGCATGCTACTTGGTTTCTGAGAAAGACAAACAGATCATCTTTGGATGTTTTCTTGGACGTCAGAGTGTTGACGAGAACCCGCGCAGCTTGCAGGTGGAAGAAGGAAACGGAAATATTTGACTCGAGTAGAGAGTAGTTGCAAAGAACCAACGTGGCTGCCAACACCGCTTCAGGAGTTCCCGCATCGTTGTTAATGTGCTCTTGGATTTCCTCAATGTTCATGGCGGCTAACCTCCGAATTCGTTCTGTAATTAGCGCCACAGCTTCTTCACAGGCTGAATGAGAAATCTCCACTCCAGGCTCGATATGGTACGGTTTATGCGCTGCCGCGATGCCTATGATGGCCAGTCGCAACACTGGTTGTGTTTTCGCCAACGGAATCACCAGCCGCTTGTACTCGTTGTATTGAGAATCGACCCATACATTTATGGGAGCGATTTCGGTGGTATAATATTGCATTAATTGATTCAAAACAGGCTCTGGAAGAAGTTCGGCCATGGACGTTATATGCTGCGAATGCCCCGTTTCTGGGGAAAGAGAATCTGAGCTGTCTACGCCGTCGCATTGAGGCGGGGACATTTGCGCCAGGTCGGGGGCGCTAAGGCCTTTGAACCGGCCGCGACTCGCGATCGAGTTGGTCCAGCGCAAGCGGGGCCCATATCCTGGACAAGGGCAGCTTTTCTTGATGCATTTTATGCAATGCGGCATCGTGCGATCGCAGCGGATGCGCCTCAAGCGACAGCTACGGCAATCTAGTCAACAGTCAGTCATGCTTGCCAAACCAACGCCGTGAACCTGAACCTTTCGCCGCCAATTGACCTGATTCCATTGGGAATGTGGGTTGGATGGTATCGAGATTGAGAATTTAAACATCAAATCACAGTGATAGACCGGACTACGTTGTGCCGAACCTTCGATCAAACGCGCGGAAAGAATAACCGAAACGCACGACGTCACGTGAGTAACGCAAATTGCACTAATTTGGAGCCTCGACACTAGCAGGGGAGCGGTGATGACGCTGAGAACTGGATTGTTGAGAGCCTTGACTTGCTTAAACCTGTGTTTTGCCCATCGAAACCGTCACACAAAACTTGTCCGGATTCCATCTCTCCATATAGGCAACTTTAGCTTTTCATCCATGCATTCTGTGCTATTGAGTGGAAACTATTGAAAATACGCGCTGACATAGCAATATCTGACTAAATTTACTGTGTCGCTCGTTGAGAAACTGTACAAAACATGTTCTTCTGTTTGACAAGCCAGACATTGTCATGGGTCACGTTCTGCGGTTCTTGAAATTTGAAATCGAACTTCTTGACCAGCGTTGGCACGAGCTTGTTAATCTCCAAAAGACTGATGTTCTTCCCAATGCACGTCCGTGATCCTGTCCCAAACTAAGTAGAAACTTTGTTAGCCAGATGCATCAGATTAATTTAGTCCACAAAGACTTACAGGTATCCAATATGATTCCATTGCTGAGAGTTTCTCTTTGTCTTGGTCTAACCATCTTTCAGGACGGAATACCTCAGGGTCGGGCCCAAAAACAGATGGATTCATATGAGCCACCCAAGAGTTGATGCCAACAATAGTCTTCAACCACAGATTAGCGTTCAAATCTATAATTGATTTCCAAATAAACTCACCCCCGCAGGGAAATATGTCCCACTAATATTGGCGCCACCTTTGGGCACAACTCGTGCCATAGGGAGTCCTGTAGCTGGATGCATTCTCAGAGCTTCCTTAACGCAGGCCTGAAAATATGGCATTGTCTGAGTTTCTTTGAACGGGATTGTGTCACTGCCTCCCAATTCTGCGAACTTTTCATCTATCTCACGGCGGAGCTACTCGATCGTCAGCTTCAATTGGCTTCACCACAAGATTTCATCTTCTTACTCTTGACAACACTTCTGGACAGTTGAAGAGGTTGAATATTACACTGCAAAGAGAAATTGATGTCGTGTCCGAGCCAGCGCCGATATTTGTGATGCATGTTGTCTCGATGGCTGAGTCCGGAAATTTGGCGGGGTTTTGTTCGTTGATATCCAATGTTTTGGAGAGGAAGGTCAATCCTGGGTTGGAGTCGTCCTTTTTTAATCTGTCTTGGCGGCCCTTTTCAATTTGCTCAAGACTAAACCGCATGACGTAATTAAAGCCAGAGGTAGGTAGCTTAGACATGAGCCAGGTAAGAGGATCGTGGAGCTCATTGATTACACCAACCACAGCAGAATACTTCAGGTAGCTATGTATGTTAGCAAATATAGCTTCTTCATCAGTTCCACGGTCCATAAAGCCAAATCTTCTTCCCAACTGACATAATGTTAGCGAAACTTTGCCACTCACAACAATTGCGTTTACGCAACGTACCGTGATCTGGCCGATCACATCGAATGCATAACATTGCATCCAGAATTGCAAGTCAAATGTTGTTTTTTTATCCGCCAACTGTGACATACGTGCAAGAAAAACGTCGATACATTCATCAACAGTTGCTTCCATACTCCGAAGCGAGGTGGCGGAATACAAATTTGCAACAGTTCTTCGATTGGAAGCATGGCGGGCAGAATCTAAATCCGTGAAAAGATCGTGAAAGGCCTGCGACGAAGGGGCCGACGCCCTATACCATGGTGCCTAACCAACAAATCAACATCTGTGTCTGGGGAGGCTAGCGGATTGGTTAAGCTGTATCCTACTTTGGAAAAACCCTTGCCCAGCCCATAAATAACTTTTATTGCACTGGGATCATCAATGCTGTATTGGTTTGGTGCAATGCGAACAACGGGCCCTTTTCCCGACCCAGTTAGTATAATTTTAGCATGGGCAGCTTGTAATTCGATTTCATACCATATTTCTCATGCAGACCAATGTTTACTTTATGAAAGTTGCCTTTGGCTACCTCTTTTAAATACCAAAATCGTGAAAGTCGAGCAGAAACAGGACCAGGGATACGTCGCAAACGCGAAAATACGGCTCTTATGAGAGGTCGAAGTATAGACAAAATCACAAAACCCAAACCCACTAGGGTAAAGAGTTCTCTTGGGTAAGACGTCAAGATGAGTTTACTCATGATCGTTAATTCAAGAAAGGTGTTTGGAAGAGATGATTGCATGAGGGGTCAGACGCAGCGTAGCACGTATTAAATATGCCACGAATTTCCTGCGGGGAAAAGCGTCACATGCACAGACAAAGGACCAAACACATGTGCCGTAGGCTCGGAGGTGAATATCAGGAGAGTGGGGAGATGCACGTCCCATCGCGGGATTGTCGATCAATACCTAGACTATGAGATTTTGAGTAAGTGACTTGGATCAAAAGATCAGTCTGAGGAGTTGGGTGTAAGATAGGACGAACTCAAATCACTAAATTTTTCTTTACTAGTAGACGTTGATATTATTGGAAACATAAAGCCATGATAGGCAATTTAAAAATTGTTCGCATATATAGACCAGCATCTACTCTAAAGGTAATAGGTATGGGGGTCAGGCAGCGTTGGTTATTTCTTGTGCCTGGCCTGTTGCAGCCAGCGGTTATTAGCCGAGCCCCTACCGACCGGATATTGATCATATACATAATATCTTTCAATAATACCTTGTCCGGTGTCCTGTTTACATAAGAAAAGACCAATTAGTGAGCAAATCAACGAACAAGGATTACACAGTTGTAGGGCTAGCAATTAGTCCCCACCAATCTCAATACTTCCCAGTCAGGATCCAACTACTTTTATTAAATATACAGAATATCTAATTATTTCTATGTCGTATGAATGGAGCACATTGATCATTTCATTGCGCACAAGTCCCAATCGCTTGCGGCGCGTCAGTCAAGCTACCCCACATTGCGCTGTTGTGGTACTCCACACACTCCATCAACCCCACATCTACGCTGAGGACGACAGACTGTCAACCCCACACGCACTTGAGGGTGGCCGAGGTTAATGAGTTGACACCAATTCAGGGGTGAAATGACATTTTGCTGCAGACTGGCCCATGTGTACTCGTTTTGGTAGTTGATAGCGTGTTTAAGCAGGTAATAGTTCACTTGTGACTCTACTGAGCAGCCCCCAACCACCCGATCACTTGAACTGAGATTATCAATGTGGAAATACGTTGGCCGTTAGGCTCAGCGTTCATTTGAATGGCTCGTCTCTGTAATACGATGATCGCCGAGGCGATCCGTTGACTGTTGATCAAAGGCTTCAATCTTAACGCATCTGATACGTGGGTCTAAACCGACGATCCACCAAACGCTGAAAAATCAACGTCTTGTGCACTCAACTTATCCATGCGACCTTTTGAGATTGTCAAACAATTCAGTCTTTGGCTACTGCAAGAGGCTTCTGGAATATTGGTTTTGACAATTGAAAAACATCTTTCTCTATCCAACTGAGCATAGAATGCCCCATTCCTTATAAAATTGGCCTATCGCCGCACAACAAGGGCCTAATAGGAATAATCAAATCAACTTAATTAAGCAGAATGTCTTTCCCGGCACCATGGGCCATAAAATATCTTCAGTGACTGAGAGTCCGATCCGTACACATCCTGGATTTTTCTGCCCGATGAAAGGCGTGAATGAGAACATGGTTGTGTATATTCGTCTCAGTCATATTTCATCATATTTGTGGACAGTGACCATATAACTGCCCTCATAATATCAGATCTAATTGCTTGACCTGTTGTGAATGCGCCTTTTTATTTATGGACGACTCGCTTCATTCACCCGCCTGTACGTAACGGCCAACTTCTCTAAGATGGCGCCCATACGAGGTGTAACACCCCACACCCAAACCTAAGGACCCCGACGGTCAATAAAAAGCTCAACGTCTGAGAATACCAAACTTACATCTTTGAAGAACATACTCCACATACTCGCCAAGCTTGCAGCCAGAGATTTATCCTGATCGGGATCGTAATCGCCTTCTTCAAGGACCTCCCTTACCGAAGAAAGGAGTTTATTCTCGGCCAAGGTGGGTTCAATATTATTGATACAATCCAGTTCTACCGAATGCACCCACTTTGTGACCAAGAGGGCTTTTTATTGTCAGCGCATGGAGGAAGACCCCGGCCTATTAGTGGTACTTACCGCAGTCCCAGCCTGCTACAGCGTGTTCAACTCCCCAGCTAAACGCAGCTGTTTTGCGAACAAGCATCTGCCCAATCATTCGCGGAATCCGGAACCCTTCGAAAGACTTTTCTACTGCATTCAAGAGGTGAGAACTCCTATTCAACTTTGCGCTCACAAAGTTGGAGACAGAGATATCAATAGCGCCTGGATCTTTAGCGATCAAAGCGAACCGGTCAAATCTAATGGTCGTACTGAAAAGTCGAATGTATGCAATTATTATAATTGCCTGGCAGTTGAAACTCAATGAAGTCTGTGCATTATGGTCCAAGTCTTTCTGGTTATTTTGGAGATTATGCTCGAGTAAACTCTGGCATCTCGCCAGAGACTGGAATGCTGACTTTATCAGTGTTGACCCGATCGAGAACTGCTCGGGTTCATCAGCTGAATAATCCCGGACAAGAATGTGCGAATATTGAAAAACGTTCCACATGTGTATCACGACGCCGTGCATGATGACCAAGGCAGAAAATGTCGACATGAGGTAGGGCTCGAATCGTGCCTCTTCTTTAGGATCAGACACCAGGTCTACCAGTGCATCCTTCATTGTTCGTGTGACGGCCTTGCGAGACTTTGACCGCGCTTCTCGCCATTCGCTAAGTGTTGTGGCATTCCAGATAGCCTCGTCTTGGAACATCTCGAATTCTAAATCTTGAGTGGCGTTGAATCCGGGGTTCGTATCATAAATTACCATGCTCAATGTGCTGGCCACGAATATTCCTCCAAGTAGTCGTTTCCAGGACTCTCGTTGTATCCACTTCGTCCACGCGATCGGGCCTGGGTCGATATCTTCCTCCATCAACGATAAACGTATCTTTCCGTAGATCTGAACATGGGTCAGTGCTAGTTTTAATGGTATTACGTCATATGAAGCTGTCGCACCAACGTGTAAAGTCCGTATTCTGCCATAGCAAAAGATACTAAGTCATCTTCCCCGCTAAGGAATGCAAAATAAGTGAGCAACAACTTTGTCTGCATCAGCCATAACGGGCGCTCATCCATTGTAACGGTGAGCAATTGCAAGATCGACGAGTTCTATATTCACGTCAGCGAGATTTCACATTGGATTTGAGTGGTCTTTTACCAGTTTCGTGGTTTCTATTACGATGTCATAAAATCGTCTTGCCTGGCGGCGATGAAGGCGATAGAGAGCTCCAATGCTGCACATGGCTAAGATTAAAGGGCTTGGTGTGGTATTCAAACAAAAGGTTGGAAGGTGGATTATTGGAAGATGAACGTGAAAACATTCTATATAAGCCGATAAGAACCCCTGACAAGCTTTGGCTGATGGGATATCTTTGACGGACGGCTGCCCTGAGAGGCGATCGGCCAAATCTCCAAGGATGATGTCATACACCGTTTGGTTCAAGTTGAAGCTTACTTGACTTGAACTTTTATCTTCTGAGAGAAGAGGAAGACCTCTTTTCTTGATGTTTGTGTCAAGCTCTGTGGGTGGTTGTAAGCCTACAATGCCAGTAGTCTCCATTTGAAGATGAGAGTGACTGAATGCTATGGGCAAAGTCGAGTTTTTTGCGGGTGCATGTTGGATATTGAGGAAGTCTGGTACATCAAGTAATGAAAAATCGGGCACCATGTCGAGAATGGAGTCGGGAAAGGGAGACATGTCAAAAGAAGACATGCCAGGCGGAGATGGTTGCATCGCAGGTACCGCCTCATTGGGCGCCAAATTGCTATGTTGGGAATCCCGATGATCGGAGAACTGAATTGGTTGTTCGAAACTCATAGTTTGATCATCCGGCCCCCTTTGAAATTGGTACGTATCCAAAGTAGTATGCGCTTGCTGGTCAGGAATCGGCAACCCGAAATTGCTGTGCAAGGCAGAACTATGAAATATTTGGGGCGAGTTGGCTGTGTTATCTGTGGCATCTGAAAGCGAATTTGTCATTTTTTGTTGAACATGCGACTGTAATTCGTCCATGTCGACACCTGAGTCCATATTTGCGGCGGAAATGACGGCTCCCTCACCTGGCATGGTATTTGAGGCGATAGGGGCTGATTCTCCCTGCTTGGCTTGAAAAATAGATGTCGTGGTCGCATTTTCAGTACTATTATTCTGAATAAATTGGCCTAATTCATCTCCAATATCTCTCTCACTAATGGCCGACTCGGACGATGCATCAACTTCCAACGAGGCACGAGCTGACTTTCGACAGTGCCGATCTGCATGGAGTGTTCGTTCATGCCTCGTCACAAGGTCTCTGTAAAATCCCCATCAGCTACTCTAGATTCGGTGCATTGTTCAGATTTATGCCTTCTTACTTTCTTGCGTATGACTTTCGACAATAACGACATGAAAAGGGTTTTTCTCGAGTGTGACTCCGCTCATGGCGAACACAATGCTCACTACGTTTGAAAGCCTTGCCACAGTGGTCGCACTTGTACTGCCGACGGGCGTGAGGGACAGAGTCGCTGTCCGCGAGCGACATAATTTGCGATGCTTGGCGATGCCGATTTGTCATGAGTTTAGAGAGGCGTTCATCTTAAGATGGACACATGACAGTAACGCGCAAGAGGGTGCACAGTCCTCTCACCGCCCGTGACGCGGTGCTAAATTGAGTTTGTGAGGGGTTTTGAATCGATCGTCACTGCGAAGATGGCGGATTTGGCGGGCGGAAACGAAGAGGCGAAACGGATGGCCAATGTCAATGGGCCACTGTTGTCAAGAGTTATGAGACGAGGGGAAAGTTGCTTCTTGTGACCAGGTCTCACTGGGATGCTCAATCAGTCCTGACTAAACACTGCCGATGGACGTCATCTACCAGCTGATACGTTGATGAGCCACGCTAAGGTATAGGTGTGGAGGCCAGTTTGCGGGGAAACTGCCTTGGCCCGAGACTGCGAGGCAAGAGGGTGTGCTGCACATGCCCGTATCCCTTGATGCAGCGAATCATAGCGCCGCCATTAGTGCCGAAAGCTCTTGGTTTACAGGGGTGCGCCCACCTCAAACCTCGCGAAAGAAAACCAGCACCCTGTTGTGTTATGGCGGTTTGCGAATTGAGCATTCGATTATTTTCCAATTTGAGCTATCTAATTGATTGCGAGCACTGCTGTTGGCAGGCTTCACTCACTCATCAACGTCATGAGAACTAGCTTTCACGCCTAGGAAGCAAAGCAGGGACACGGGGTCAGAGCCTTCTTGGACAATGCGCAAGTTCCGACGCCGAGGATACAAGCAAAGGCTCGACAAAGCAAAATATCCCAAGTGTGATTTTGACAACAAAATAGATTACGAAAGGAAAAGAAAGGCAATACACTGATCACTGATCCCAAGCCTCGCACCACGTCGTGTTGTCCACGCGAGATTAATTTCTTCCATCATAGCCGGCTATTATTTTTGCCCGTAACTTCTGGCACCTGCTTTAGATGCTTGTATTTCTTTGGCCAAACCCCTTGCTTCCCGGGAGACAAAATTCCGTTCGGGTCAACAGAATCCTTTGCACGTTTAGTTAAAATGGCCAGCCCCCTCAATTCTTCAAAGCGACAAGGCTCACCTTTAACTTTTCCACGAAACGATGGTAGGCGTTATTGTTGAAGTTGTTGTGACTAGCGATCAGATCTAAATTTTAGTTAAATGTGTCAGCTACCTTCTTGAACTCAACAATAGTCACCATGGCGGACCAATCGCCCCAAGCTGACTTACCCATGTGATTAACGTGTGCGCGGTATTGCCCGTATCCTCTCTTTGAGCTCTCTTTGTGAAAGGCGTGGAACAATCGATCCATCTTTTTCGTTTCCTCTGCGTCATGTTGGTTGTAGGTGAACATATTTACCATGACGACATGTCGTTCATGCATGAAGAAATCAATCATTGGCTCCAAGCCAGCCTCTTGGTAGTGTTTCTTGCTGGCAAGCACCCACTCGAGGATCATCTTGCCAGAGTTGGGAATGAGAGGAGCATAATCACCATGTGCCGGCTTTCCTTGAACGTTGTGAGGTATAGGCCACTCGACAAGAGGAAGACTCATGAGAGACGGAATGCCCACTAGAAGCACTCCGCTTTCCTCGGGAACCTTCTTGTTATCCAGCAGCTCCCCGTTTTCACCTGCGAAGAGATTGCCATTAAGAGTTCCCATTGGGACTTCTCGGGACAAAATCTCCTTTATCTCATCAAATTGGGCTTGGATGATCCTCTTGGGTCCGTACAGTCCCCATCTACCAGTCCAATGCCCAAGTTTGTGTTCTTTCTTCAACTCTTCCAGTCTCCAGTCCGGAATAGGGCCATCCCCATCCCACCAATCCGCTCGCCTTCCACGTATGCAAAGCTGCTCAACAATGCTCATAAACCAAACACAGCTGGGTATGACTCCACATTGGCGCATCTGACCAAGCGAGTCAATCATGGGAGCCAAATGCTCCTCTTCTGGGACAGACAGAGTGCATTCCATAAATGCTGGGGGCTGGGGCTGCATCATGATGCTAAGTTTAGTGACAACTCCAAGATTACTCTGCAGAAACAAACCCTCAATGGAGGGGCCGTATGTGAACTTGGACAGGAATGCCGAAGGTGAACCATTGATTCCAAATTGTCCAGTGCGAAGCAAATCCCCATCAGCAAGCAAGACCTCAAGTCCGGCTATATGCTGATGATGGTTAAAGTTCAAGCCAAAACCCGTACCTCGATCCAGTGTCTGTGGTTGATCTCAGTGAGTAGATTATCGATATGAGTGTAGGTGGAGATCACATACATTACCGGTTACACTACCCCAGCCCAGCGATGGAGTGCTTGGCCAAACTTTCTTCTTGTGTCGAATGCAATAATCTGATAGGTCTCTCCAGGTAACTCCTGGCTCGACAACAGCGTAACAAAATTGATCATTGACCTCCATGATCTTGTTCATCCGATGAAGGTCGAGGGCGACTGAGCCATTGACTCGGGGAGCAGGACCACCGTATCTATGGAAGTCAGTATTCAATCTTGCAGGAGATTGATTCGAGCTAACCCTAGGTTTTTTCCCCTAGAAAATGTCCAAAGAGGGATAGAATACTTGTTGGCAATCTTGATGATCGAACGAGCTTGTTCAACTGAAGAAGGGCTGGGTAGAGCAAATCCCAAACAATTAGCCTTCCCAGACAAGCAGATAGTGTTTAATTTCTTCTTACCATACTGCCGCACTGGGCATCTTTCGCTTGATTTCATCGTCCTCCCAGAGATCATAGGGGTCAATGTAGTGCGCAAGGCCGTCGCCAACAAACACTTGCTCTCTACCAACTATCCCGGAGAATTCCTCGATTGCGTTTTGGAACGTAGCCTCAGTGACATTCGGGGGCAGCACGGACTTGATTGCGACCTTTGGTGGTGCGAATGCCTTTTCGTGAGCATCCTGGTAATCGGAGTTGGGATAAGTATTGATTGGGAGTTTCGAAGTCATTTTTGGAGAGTCACAAAGATTTTACAACGAGCCTCAACAAGTAAACAAAGATTTTACTCAAGAGCTAGTCAATCAGAAAATGCAAGAGCCGTGGTAAAGCCCTGTGAATACTGAGCTGGGCTGAGCTTATAGAACATTTCTATGTGGAGATATCAGAGCCAGCGCGTAGACCTCCCTCTGTTTCGATGATTTCCATTCCGTTTCCGAGATTGGGCCCAGTCCGCCCCCTGCTACTATCCATCTGGTGCGTTTCATTGCATTGTGCACCTGGCTTCACCCCGCATTACCCCACGTTAGCTCAAAGCATGGCGATCAACACCAAATCCGCGCCCGCCCCAATCCAAAGTTCAGCTTGCACATCCAGAATTCGCACAGGCAAAATGGCTAGTTTCCCCGTTAAATTCTTCACACTAGTTGTATAGTAAGAAAACTAATTGGCGGGTATTATTCCTACCCTTTCACGCAAAGGGCTATTCACAACTTAGATCACTATTCACAAAAAGGCGCACCTCAACATCAAGGTTTCATCCTCTCAAATAACCCTCTCAAAATATTAAGTTTGCCATTTTTTTTTTTTTTTGCCATTTTACAATACAACATAAACTTGAATCCATTCTGGTTGTTCTTGTCGCTATAGAACTTGATTGAGTCAGGTAGAACGATGAATATGTGGAGAAGCAAAGAGCGAATGTGGAGGAATGTGGGGGAATGCGTTTGCCTCGCAAAGACACGGGGCACCAAATGCCCACATCAAGTCAGCCGCGCCTCATGACATGGATATTATCACAAGTTTATGACTCACGGATTTGATCTATTAGCAATTTGAGGACAATTTTTATTCAGTGATAGTCAGTGTTTGGAACAGAATGAAAACATGTCAAAATTCGATACAAAATTATGCCTAACTAAGAAGAAAAAAATGTAGAACATGCAAGCGCAAGCTCATCAAGCCCGATGCGCGTTCCAATGTTTATCATCGCGTTTCTGCGGCCTGTATCCTCGACGAACAAATCTTTCACGATTTTTGACGATGGTTGATTTACATCTGCGTTCCAAGATGAAGGCCCGTATACCTTGGCCGTTCGCCTCTCGCCATTGTAGCTTGGCCAAGGAGAAAGTCCATGCACAAAGGCCAAAACATCACTGGCAAATTTTCTTGCTGCACTTCTCATTGCTGGAGGCAAATCCTCGTTGAAGTTTTGAAAGAGGAGGATAGCATCCATGATATGAGTAGCCTCTCCCTGAAACATTCCTGGCCAAGGATTCATCTCGTTAATGAAGAAGGTATAACAGTGCTGACCCCAACCTTGAGAGAAAGATATAGTAGCAGCATAGTAACACAAATCGTTAATAAATTCCAACCACCGTTTAAAAGCTGTGTCATCATCAATAGAAGTGCCTGTGAAGCCATAGGCGTCTAGGAGCTCTTCCACGGCAGGATTAGAATGCCCCAAACATTTTTTGAGATGGTCAGGGAATGTTTTCGAAATGCCAGACTTGAGGTGAGCCATGAAAATAGCCATGCTTGAGGCCTGTGGGATAAATTTAGTAAGTAGATTGCTACAGAGGCAGAGAAAGAAAGAAAGAACCCAAGGTGGATATGCTCACATCAAACTGGCAATCTCCCACCATGAGACCTTTCAACCAGCGCTTGGCATGGACTTCTGTTGAATCCGAATCGGCCACCATCGAATAGGTAGGTGGGCAAGGGACAAGTTCGCCATCGACCATCGGCCTGTATGGCAGAGGCGGTGAAAGTTTCGCAATAATATCTTGATACGGAATGGAGACAAGCCTCTCGATTTTCTCGGATGTAGTAGTCTCAGCTATCCCTAGGGCTTTTATTGCGTTGTTGTATAGCCATTCTTGATACTCAGGGCTAGACGGTGGCATCAACAATGACGACCCTCCGGTCATCAGTGCTCTTGCAAATAGAGGCTCTTCGGACTGAAGATGCAACCCTATGTCAACTACATGATATTAAGCTCTTAGCCTTGTCAATAGGATTGCATGCACTCACCAGCGCCTGTGCTCTCCCCAGCCACTGTGATCTCTTCTGAGATACCTCCAAATCCTCCGATGAACTTCTTCAACCAGTTAAAGGCAGTGCATTGATCTCGAAGCTGATTATTAGGTTTATACCCAGCATCTCGAAGTTCAGCAGAGGTTAAATAACCAGGTAAACCAAGACGAAAGCTTGTGCAAAGTCAGTTGGAGGCTTTACCTGGATGTCTTAAAATAGACAGTGAAACGATTGAGTTCATAGAAATGAATTGGGGGCTTACTTTATGGTGACACCTATTATAGGCATGTCTTGATCCGCAGAAAGTTTAACAAGCCTCGACAAGTCAGACTGAGGCCAAGAACCAGCTCCACTGACGAATCCACCGCCATGGACCCAAACAAACACGGGCAAACTATGCGGCTTCGGGAACTGACCATCAATTTTAGGTACCCAGATGTTGAGGTTTAAGGCCCCTAGATCAGAATAAACATCCGGGGGGTCTGGCAGAGACCGTTGCATCAATGTCATCTCAAGCTGAAAGGCACCAGGAGGATGAGGTGACGCTGGTCTATTATATATCTCCATTTCAGTTGGCGCTTAGAGCAAGAGGCGGCAGATAGTTCTCACCCAAATTGAGTAGCATCCACAGGGTTGGAATATTGGCTACATAATTGCGGCTCAGAAAAGCGGTCCTTCAGAATCCCGTACTGAATGCCTCGAAAACTCGCGACCTCACCATCGCAACCTATCACGCTTCCCAGCAGAGGATGACTGATGCGAATTGTTTTGGAGGACATTTTGGGCTTATCAAGTTTGTAAGAGAATTTCCTGCCAATCATTTTTTTTAATGTAATTCGGTCTATTTTATACATCTTAATTAGGGTATTTGGGTCTTCTCTCCACACTTCACAATGCGGGGTCCCCCACCTTCAACCCTCCACCTCCATCCAGAGACCATGAACAAAGGCTATTGGTTCTAATTCCTCACCAGCAAGCTAACCTGTCATCTCATGCATTTCTGGGTTACTCGTTAGGATTCTGGGCACGGTGCCTGTGCAGATAGTCTTGTCCCACTTGTAATCCTTCTCTGACCTTTCTTGAGAGTAAAACAGCTCTGCCAGTTTCCACCTCAACAGCTTGCAGCTCCATGCCTGGCAATTGCTTCAGCTCTTTCTCAAAGCGGCGGTATTCGCGGAACTTTTTTATCAATTCGGAAATGGTAGCACAAAGTAATAGGACTGCGGTGGTTTGGCCGAAATCCCACCCATTCTCATCTTCCTCGCCTTCCAGATTGTCTTGGTTGGCGACGCGCAGTGCAATCATCATGTATAAATGCAACGGAAATTGCAAAGCACTGAGGATCATAAGAATCTTGCGGTAACGTACGCCAACAAATATCGCGCCGAACATGACTAACAGCTGCCAGGTCGCCGTAACAGCGACATAAATTTTGTCGGCCGTTGGGTGGCTGGCGCCCCAGGAGGTAAGGCCTGCTGTCTTGTAGCAGTAGCCGAGCTCGTCGCTTTCCAGAGTCCATTGGTCTAAGCGAATCCCAAGAAGAATGGTCAAGGCCAGAAAAATGATTGCATACAGATATGTGATGCGGTGGCGAGGCGTCCGTCGAGCCTTCTTGTTTAAAGGCCGCTTAAGGTCATCACGCCCAAGGATGGTTGCTATGAATGTCCAGCAAACCAAAGCAGCACAGTTTGATATGCTAAATTTTATTTAGCTTTCGGATCCATGTGTTGATGGTGTGTTACTTACCCGACGAAGCTGACTGTGTCGAAAATTAGGTGTAAATGATACAGATCCACGTCGCCAGCGGACCCGAATCCTGTAATTATGAGGGCGAGTCCTGTGGTGTAAATATTCGTCAGCCAGGTCAGTCACAATTCGGCTCGGATGATATTACCAAGTAGCATCTGGATATCATTTCCGATCATGAGAATGTCCGAAATCATCTCCAGTCGCTTCTTTTCCTTCTCGTGGTGCTCCGTTCCCTCCTCGTGCCTCAACCCCAAACGCCCGAGTTTGGATAGAAGAATGACCCATATTGATAAGGCGAGAGTAATAAAGGCTTGCGCGCTGAAGCCAAGGAGAATCTAGACACTGGAATTAGCACTGCGAGGGCATTCAATGTGTGGGCCGACCGTACCCCAATCCCCGCAATGTCAGGCTGAGCCTCGCCAACCTTCTCGCACGTGCCTACAGCTTCGGCGCGTGTAGCCATGATTGTGTCGCTGTTTACCAGCTGGTATCAGCGACTGCAGGTGATGTGCTGAGGCAGGGTCTTGGCAAGATTTACAGGGAAGCACTGACGTGTCTTGGCGATCGGCAGTGTCAGCTTGTTGAGTGTGTGCTGAGCGCGTCTGTCGAGCTGTCGCTGTCTCATTGGTTTGGGTACGGGCCGACAGATTTCAGGCGGCAGAGCCTCGGCCGTCCCGTCCCTCCTTAGGCCGCTGCTAAAGACAGCTAGAGTAGTGCTGACAAAGTAAAATTTGAGTCAAGAACAGAGGAGTATAGCAGCTAGCGTCTTAATTTTAAAATTAAAACAAGGTATGTGGAGGAAAATTAGCTCAAGAAAAATGGCCTTGGTGTGGTAGTCGCGCTGAAGATTAGTTCTTCAAAGACGCAGACGGCGGCGACGATGCCGTATGAGAGAAAGATAGCAACAGGCCACCTACCTTCCGCGACTAGCTGTTGATGACATCATTGATGCATTTTCCTGCGGCCGAGCAGTTATTAGCTCTGCAAATCAGGCATTCTATGCTTGTTGCATGCGTCGACGCATCAACTCACTCAGCCTCGATATCGTGCATGCCTTAGATATCCATTTATTCCAGGTCTCACGCACGCCACAGTCCTTATCTTATCCGCCCCATTCTATAGCCACCAGATAGGAAAAGCCACAAATAGAGATTGCAATGATCAGAAGATAAAGTAACCCTGACCCAGGTCTAAATCTATTCGGCTAGCCGACTAACTTCTATAAGCCCATTTCGAGCGCACAAACTATACACAAGACTTCCACTGGGCCAATCGACTCAGGTGTCCATCAAATCTTCAACACAGATTCATCTATACTGAATTCGAGTTGTCGGCACAGGACCAGGCACCACTGCCGCCTGATTCTCGATAAGAGTCAATGATTCCAACGACAGACCCGTATGTACCAGCAATGGTGAGGAACGTTCCAGAAACAATGATGAAAACGGACCAAGCGACCATCAAACTCCATGACAGAGTTCTGTTTGCCTTGTCCTTGCCCAAGTGCCAGTTGTCGTAGAGCCACATGCAGCCCATGGGCTGCAGGCACATCAGGGTTCCCAACAGCGCTCCGATCAGTGACACAAGGCCACCAAAAATGGGAATACCGCTGGCGATGAGATAGGCCACGATCGTCACGGCAGCCGTGCAGCCAAGCCATGTCATCCAGTGAGTAGGCGTGTTGGCCGTAAGATGCTTCGACCCTCGCATGATGCGAACAAAGAGGTATTTTCCTGGGATCTACATGCCATTAGTACAAGGTTGCGTGTAGATGGGTGTATAGGTAACTCACATGAAGCACAATACATTCAGTCACGAGCAGGCCAGGAAGAGCAAGGCCGTAGCAAACCTTCTTCAGAATAGGACCAGCAGAGCCCAAGGCAGGCGAGGCGACGTATGAGCCACAGAAGTAGTAGACGACAATGCCAATGACCAAGTAGGTGATTGTAACAACAGCTTGGCAAATCAGCATGGACCGAGTGAAATGGCGAGGATCACGCATCTCTGCCACGATGGAAAAGAAGCCCGGCGTGCCGGAGAATGCAAAGACAATTGCCGAGATGGCCGAGATTCCTTCCGCAAAGGATGGTGTATTCGTAATCTTGTAGTCTGATTTCCAAGGGCCCTCCGGAGGCGCATCAGCTGGGCGATCTTGCACGCCGACAGCAACCGTGACGGTAAAGACTAGATCGGTCATCAGTGTCGATTCACTTTGGCTGTTATTAATGGTTGAGCTTACTGGCAGCGAGGATAAAGAAAAGTCCGGTCCATGCCAGCCAAGTAATTTTTCCCAGTGTACGGATACTAGCTAGCATGAATCCAGCAATAGCAGCAACAGCCACAAAGACGGCGGTGCAAGCTCCATGCGTGGAAAGCGAATTTAATCCGATGGAAATACCCAGCATGCCGGATCCAGCGACGAAGATGTAGTCTAGAAAAGGTTAGCTATGATCCTTTTTGCAATCACATGTCCGAAAATACACACAAAGCACAAATGCAACAGCCAGGAATTCTCGACCAATGCGGCCAAACATCAGCTGTCCCGCATCATCCAAGCTGTAGACCTCACGGTGCTTGAGCTTAAAGACACCGATCATGTAATCAGACCAGGTAGTCATTGCAGCGATAGCACAGAGGCAAATGACGCCAGGGACAATGCCGAGAGAGTCAAAAGTTGATGGGATGGATAGGACACCCAAACCAATCTGGCTCTTCATCATCAAGACTGATGTTCCAATCCATCCAAGCTAGAATGTGTTAGAGAGCGCTTCAGAATAATTCAGGACAAAGTACATTGCGGTAGTTGGGGCCATCTTCCGTCACTTCGCCAAACACGGCGTCGTGTGTCGTCTCTTTGGTGTAGCCTTCACTCATGAGATCTTCTGTCGCCCCAGGGGCTTCGATGTCATCTCTTTTCTTTTCCATCTTGGCTGAGTCCGATATAGTATGAGACTGTATGGTCTTGGTTTTTCTTTTTTTTTTCTTGCTGAGAAACGCAAGGCGAGTAGTGAGTCAAACAGAGTCCAAGACGGGGCACCAGCAACCATTTAAACTCGCGGCGATAGAGACAGGAGATCAAAGCAAATGCCATTCCCCAGACAGTGACGTAAATTCCGGGGTCTTCGGAGAGTCGAACCGGGAGCAGTTCCAATCCAGGTCTAGCGCAGGCCCCTGCGAGGCGCCATGGTCAGGATGACGCTGCTACACCCCAGAATCGAGACTCCCCGCCAAGATAGGCAAAAGAACGCTCCCGCAGCCATTCTCAATCACGGCATGCCTTTTGGGTCCTTCTCCAGTTTACGATGGGGTCATCTGGCAGGCTTCCGTCTGGGGTTCCCCACACCTCTCGGTCAAGGGGGACTCACCATGAAAAGTGGCTCCTCAATCCGACCCCAGCATCTGACCCAGCAAGTCTCCATCCGATAACCAAGCTGTCCAGTTAGTTTTCGAGCATTTATCACTAGATCATGCGGCAGTTTCGGTCTCGGCTTGATGCGGCCGTTGATGACTAGGCCTCACAGGTGCCACCTCAGGGTCTGTTCTTTGTGATACGCTATGAGCTGACTCGTGGGTTCATTTGCCAGGGACGAGGCATTTTTATCCTTTTGGGTACTTGATTTTAGATATGGTTGAGTGGGTTGACACAACTTATATCTCATTTCTAAAAACAGTCTTGAGCAGAAAATGGTTGGACTCGTAGTCATCCTTGCCTGTGTTAGATCAATGCATTTTCGACATGCTCCAGGACCTAGTTCTACTAGATTCCGGATATAATTCAATTTGTTTTCTTAGTGTTACAGCCTTATATTGATATCTACGTAGGGCCTTCCAACATCACAACCCACATCCACCTGATGTGGCTCTGTCTCGCCTGGTAGTCCTAGGATGTTATCAGATAGCCCGCGAACTCGGAAAAGGACTTCAGTCATCCATATTCCTTGATAAGAACCCTGGAGAAATCTCGGCGTTTCAAAATGGCTCTCTCAAAGGAATTAGCGACATGCCAATCACCGACCTCCAGCAACCCGGGCTTGCCGCATCATTTCATGCACGTGAGTTGATCAGCCGTTGCATGTCCTTGCATGCTCACTGCGCAAAACTTACTCTTTTACGATAGGATGTTATTGTGCACTTGGTTCGTGCTTTTGTGCATGTTTTGATGAGAACACTGGCCTCGCCGTCATCGAGAGGCCGTATAGGCAGGGATCGGCTCTCGCCAATGCACCAACACGCACGAAGCACTGACCCCAAAGCGATCTTATTGTTTCATCAATCCCTGATTAACTCCAATGACAATCAAGATAGAGAGGGGCGAAATGTAACTTACTGACACAGACTCCTCTTAGTCGATACTGTAGACACCAACCTACCCTGTCAGTAAGAATGGTGATTCGGGTACAACCGATATCTTTGGCAAGGATTTGCGATAACCCAGTCCATATTTAATCCAGTTTTATCATTCGGAAGAATTCCTACTATCTGAGTGATCGTCATACGGCATACCACCTCGATGAAAAGATAGCAATTGCGCCAGGCCCCATTCTGCAATGGATGACGGAGCTTTCTAGAGCCTCATCTTTTGCCGGGATCCGAAGTTTCCCTCATCAACCCTGGACTAGAATGCTTGATGGCTGCGGAATTCTAAGAAAACAGGTCTTGGCTGGATCCAAATCCGAACCAAGGAGATCACAAGGAAGCTAATTAGTAAAGAAATCGTAAATGGCCACGTCGTAAAGGTTAATTTGTCTTCGTAATCACTGGGTCTCATATAATCCGGCAATTTCACCAATCTTACTTGCTCGAATCGAACTATTCTTCCGTTATTGTTGATTATACTTTCGGGGCGAACGGATCAAGACCGCACAGAGTTGAGGCAGGCCCACTTGATATCAGAGCCTCTCTGCAAGGATCGGAGGCCAACTACATCCAATCATCACCAGTTCAACTGGCCACCACTACGATGAACAGGTTTAATTAACGCAGGTCCGTGTAGCAAGCACCGATCCTTGCTTAACGCGTATCCTTCTAGAAGCAGCAAAAATTGCCGTTGGCGAGGCTTCCTCCAGGGTGTGAGTGGGGATGGGGTGGAGTTGGAGATCGGCTACAAAGCCGAACCCTGCGTTTCCCCCACTGTCTCTCATTTTCTTCTCCAACTTGGGCCACCCGCGTTTTTGGAGGCAACGGTTTGGAGCACCGTAACGTGTCGCGAAACCCCGTCCATGAAACGGAGACAGCAAAGCCACCATACAAAACTGCAGGAGGCTTGCTTTAAAGCCAATCGGTATGACCAAACTAGAGGGAAACGGGTGGAGAAAAAAAGCAAGCCCGGTGCTCCACTTCATGAACGGGTTTCTCAAGATTTTACGGCAAGGGTGTTCATGTGCGATGCACGTAAAAAATATCCAGATGCTTGGGCCAGTCGAACAAGAGGTACATTTAATGGCGCCTATCCCCATACCCTAAATCTAGACTCATGATACCTTTGTTTGATGCCACCCATTTTTCTTGTATGCTTTACAGAGAGATGATCGTTGATAACGTCAATCTAGTTCAATTTTTATCATTGCTCATTCCCCTGTCCATTGGGTCTTCTTCATTTGTTTTAGTGAATCTCACATCATTTTGCCACGTTTTTGCGTCGTGCGTGTTCACTTGCCCTCACCGATGCTCACCTCCAGACCGACCCGCAAAATGTCTGGCCTCGAAAAAAAAAAATGAAGCGGCAAGTATTGACTTGACGATGGGGACTGACCATGGACCAGGCTTCGAAAAACTTTTTTTTCGCCCCAGTGATAAAAAAGGAAGGAAACAATGAAAGACACATACTAATTTGTCGATTGTATTCCGACCAACCGCCATCGTGAGTCACCTTCTTGGCCCATTGCGCGGCCCTATGTCCACCCATTCTCCAGTTGTCTCCTCTCTCCCCCTATCCTCTGCATGTATTTTTTTCGAATAGCGCCTTCGTGTATTTTCGCTTAAGGTTTTTAGACGCCGAACTTCGGAGCCAAGGAGCGCTCCGAGCGAGCTAGCCCAGCCGTGTGGAGGTCACGAGATTGATACAACTCTTGTCGTGGAAGCTAGGCTTTTTCGATCTAGAACAAAAATACATTAACCTAATGCAGAACACACAGTGTGATTGTGTTTTCTTGCAAGCGCCAGGGGTCGAGGCGGCTCACTGGCGATGCGGCGTATTAAGCAACACACGGTAAACTTCGCTTTGGTCCTGAAGCTTGCCTGTTTGGGAAATGGGTCGACAAGCACTGCATAAGCGTTCCGGGACACACTTAACAACGAAAAAAAAAAAAAGCTACGGCACGAACCACGTGGTTCAGGGAGGGAGTTGCTCAGGCAGGCAGAACGCATTGATCCGGCGTGTTGGACCCCAACTCACGATGCGACAAAAAATTTGTCAGACCTTGTCGGCATCGTGGCTAGAACAGTCCTCGGTGTCGTTGGGCACTACCACAATCTCAGTTGCGGTGTGATGTTTTCCATCTTTGCCGTGCTTGTGACCATGGATTGGCCCACTTTGAAAATTCGCAAGCTGCGAAATGCCGTTGTATAATATGCTCCGAATCTGTCCTGTCTCAAGGTGCTGTTCAACTCATTCAGTCCTCATCTTCCTTCTCCTATTACCAGTTTAATCACCCTAATATTCTATTCCTATCAAAATGAGTCCTTCGCACATTGAGCTCGAGAAGGGCAAAGGCCCATTGTCCGTCTCTGTACAGGAGATTGCGACACCATCCTCTGGAGTCCTCGAGGACCCTATGGAGACACACCAGGAATCCTCATTGCCCCCGGCTGATCAGGGAAAACACGCCTGGCTCTTCCTCCTTGCTTCTTTTGTTTTGGAGGGACTTGTCTGGGGTAAGAAAAATTCACCGGTGCTGATATTGATCATCAAGCTAACTATGCGATCCACAGGTTTCCCCTTTGCCTTTGGAGTTTTCCAGGACTACTACAGAACCAATGAGCCGTTCTCCAAGTACACAAACACTGCCTCGATTGGAACTTGCGCCTTGGTAAATATGCCCCCACTTGCCAAAAAAAAAGGGATTGGGCTAATTAGTCTTCAGGGTTTGATGTACTTGACCTTCCCGTTTGTCACTGCAGTGCAGCGCATGTACCCCCGCCTTTGTCGATGGGCACCAACCTTTGGCATCCTCCTCACTTGTCTTGCTCTGATTCTCTGCTCCTTTTCCAAGTCATTGATCCACCTCATCTTGACTCAAGGCGTGCTGTACGGCATTGCTGGATCCATTTGCTACTGCCCATGCATGCTCTACGTGGAGGAGTGGTTCGTCCAGCGCCGAGGCCTAGCCTTCGGCATCATGTGGTCGGGCACTGGTATTGGAGGCTTCTTGATCCCGCTTATGCTGGACGCTCTCCTCAGAAACTACGGATTTGCGCTGGCTCTCCAAATTTGGGCTGTCACATTCTTCGCCCTCACTATGCCTCTGGTTTACTTCATTAAGCCAAGACTTCCCCCCACTGCAGCACCTTCCATCAAGGCGTACAACCTTGGTTTCGTCTTCGACCGCACCTTTGTCCTCTACCAAACAGCCAGCGTCATCGAGTCTTTGGGCTTTTTCCTCCCCACCATTTACCTCCCAACCTACGCTCGTTCGGTCCTGGGTGCAGGCTCCTTCATGTCCGCCCTGACCATCATCATCATCAACATCACCTCTGCAGTGGGCATGGTGATCGTCGGCATGCTGACTGACAAGTGGCACGTCACCACGTGCATCATGATGACTACCGTCGGAGCTGTTGTGGGTATCTTCTTCTTCTGGGGCTTTGCTTCCAACTTGGCTATGCTGTATGTCTTCTGTGCCATTTACGGCTTTTTCGCGGGATCGTACGTTTCCACCTGGCCTGGCATCATGCGCCAAGTAGTTTCTTTCCCCTCCGGCAAGAATGCCGATGGCGTGGCCCCAACCTACGATCCCAGCATGATTTTGGGCCTTCTCACCGCCGGGAGAGGAGTTGCAAACATCATTTCCGGACCTCTGAGCGAGCTGCTCCTCAAATCATCCCCCTCTCACGGACCTGGAATCACTGGTGAATACATGGTCATCATTGCATTCACCGGTGCGACGGCTGTGATTGGTGGAGTTCCATTCATTTTTAAGAAGTTTGGCTGGACGCCATAAGCTAGCAGGCAGTTTTGGCGAGTAATGACGGAAAATCGGTTTGATAAAAAGTTTTGCATGGTGTTTTCGAGATGGATAAAACAGGTAATAAAAATAATGATAGAGTATTAGATGGTTTGGGAGGATAGAGAGGTCGTTTCGGGTTAGCATAATGATTTTTGCGTTTGTTTGGGTTACGGATAGATAGAAGTTTTAGCTAGGAGCAAATATGGATTGTTTTGAACGGACACACAAGTCCCCTCGATGAATTTAAAACACTAGATAAAGGCGAATGTCTATCCGCCTACCGTCAAAATCTTGTTTCCGAATGGGGAGATGTGGTACTTGTCGCCAATGGCTCAGCAGGGACTCCCTGGAAGGATGCATCCATAATTGATACCACCACAAATGCAAACAACCCTGATAGTTATACAATGGTTATTTCACTTCTGGCTTATTTATTTAGGCAAAATTATTTTCTTTTATTGATTTAATATAGTCATTATTTTCTCCTTCTTCTTCTTTTACTAAGCCTAATAAGAGTCCTTATTAATAGCCAAAACTAACTTTTATACTTAGTATTTTTTTTAATTTTATTAATAAATTTATTATCTTTATTATTTAATTAGGATTTATTATTAATATTAATTTTTAATAAAAATTTAATATTTTTATTTTATTTTAATAAGCTTTTAATATATTTATAAATAAACTTAATTTATAAGAATTTTAATTTAAAGTAAATAAACTTAAGCTTTAGTTTTATTTAAATATTATTATTAAAAAATATTTTTTTTATTTTATTAAAAAAGTTTTTATTATATTTATTAATTATAATTAAAGTAAATATAATATTAATTATTTATAATTTATTAGTTTATTTAAGTAAATTAATTATTATTATTATTATTTTATTAAATATTATATTAATTATTTTACTATTAAAATAATTATTAATATAATATATTTATTATATAACATACATAATAAGCTTGTACGCCAGACAAGTATACATGCCACTTTTCACCACCCCCTACTTTCAATTCAAAATAAAAACATCACAACACATTTGATCAATTGAATCTAATCACTATCCTCTTCTTCAGAGGTCTCAATAACTACCTAACATATCCTTGCATTATAACCAGTCTTACCATAAGTCCCATAGTGCCGCCTACCCAATTACACTAACTTTCCTTAACTTACATTTTTTAATAATTTGCCTTTTAATTGTATATTAATAGCCAATTAATTAATTGCTTTCTTACTAGCCTTTACTGTTATTACCCCTTTATCTTATAGTTGGGTTTGTTTTGCTCTATGGTATTTACTAAATACTTTATTTGCTTATTAAAGATTATATATCTTAGCCTTTATTAATACTATCTTATATATAATAACCTATATTCCTTTTAAAAGTAACTTTAATACCTTAATAATAGACTCTAGAGAGCTATTTTAATACCTTTTAATTTATTTTTTAAAATACTTAGACTATAAGCTAGTCTTAGTAATAGTCTTTAGAGTCTTTAAAGTTTAAGGACTAGCTAGCTTAATTACTTAATTAAATGGTATTAGAGTCTATAATTGCATATTAAGCTTTAATAATATATTTTTTATATCTAGAGAATAAAGTTTAGCTCCTTTAAATCCTACTTAAATATTTTTTTTTATAATAATAATATTATATATATTATAAAAGGCTAAGAAAAAGTTAGACTTTGAAATATGGATTATAGAGTATTTAATTAAATACTCTATTTCTTTCCTATATACTATTTTTAGTAGCCTAAAATAGGCAATATTAAGTGGCTAAAGTAAATAAGATAAATTAGGTGGTATATAAAGTATAATAATTTTATTATCCTTATAATATTTCTTAAATTAGATTAAATAATAACTTTTATACTTATTAAGAATAAGAAAATAATAAATATTAATTAATTAATTCTTTATATAATAATTAAAATACTTTAACTATTTAAAACCTATTACATTATTGGTTTAATTATTTTAGGTAGTTATAATAGTCTAATTATTTAGGAAATTACTTTCTTAATACTAATTAATAAAATAATATTAGCCTATAGTAATAAGAAATGGTAGGATTACCTAGTTTCTTATATTAATAGCTTAAATTACTATAATCTATTCCTAATTACTAGACTAGATTAATTTTAGGTTTAAATGCCTTTTTATATTTATAATAATTATTTTACTTATAATAAGGCCTATTATAAAGCCAGTTTTATTAAAGTTATATATATTATCTAATTAAATATTATACTTCCCTATTATATTTACTATAAGCTTAAACTAATTACTAATAATCTTTAGATCTTTATATTTAGCTTTTTTATAATTATATTTACAATAGAATTATATTTTAAGCTCTAGGTATTACTTAATAAAGTTTAAAGCCTAGTATTAGCTAATTGGTTATTAATTTTGATTAGAAAGTAATTAATTAGTTATTTTTATTATACTAGAAAGTTATAGAGGGAATTCTTGTAAATTTAGATCTAGGATAAACTAAAGAATAATATCCTCTTCTAGATTAGATAGTTTGCATGTAAAAGGGACCTAATTGCTTTAAGATTAAATCCCTTATTATCAGCAATTTAACTACTATCGACTTATGCTATAGATTGTTGTAGCTTTTTGGGTACTTAATTTTGGGTCCTTTTAAAGGGCCTAAAGGGCAAGAAGGGTTTTAGCCTTAGTAGATGGTTGGGATATATTTAGTTGTTGTAAAGTAATTGATTAATTGAAAAGTGTTGTGTATGAGGGATTTTTGGTGTGCATACTTGTCTGGCGTGTAAGCTTATTATGTACGTTATTAAAATTAATTAATAAAAAAATTATTTTTTTATTATTTATAAAAGCTATATTAAAGAAAGATTTTTCTTTTTAAAGTTTTTATTTTACATTAAGTCTTAGTTAATAGTTTAGTGTAAGGGTAATTATATTGTTGGATTGAAAAGTCTACTTGTTCTGTGGGCGACTGTGTTGAGCTTTTCCTGTGAGAATAGGAACTTCGAAAATTTGATCTTAACAAATGCAAACAAGGCTAACATTGTCCATGGTGATTTCAGATGTTTCTTTGGCTGGAGATAAGAGTAAAGAATGAGAGAAGAGCAAGTATGGAGTACAGATGCCGTGCAATGCAACCTGAAAACATTACCGCGGAGGATTGGACGACAAACGTCCATATAGACGAGTCTAGTAAACGGTTACGAGTCGAGTATTCCCGCGCAAAGCAGACGAGCCAGTACTACAAGGTGATCGTGAACACTCACCTGCCTCAGACCACTGACGACGGCCATTCCTCCAGGTGGTACATGCTCTGCTGTGGTGAGTTCTGCTTGCCATGCACTCGAGGTCAATGAAAAGACAACCTCGGGAAAAGTCAGATGGGGAGTTATTCCTGAACATAATCATTGTTCCTTTACTAGCGGGGATGCTGAGGCGCCTACGCATGGGGAGCGGTACCATTGATTACCGAACTCGGATTCTCTTATCCTCTCACGCCTCAAGGGCTCCAGGAAGGTCATGTAATGTGCACAGCAGGTAACCTATCCAACAGATGGAAGAGGAAAATAATACTTCAGACCTATGGCAGTGGGCTTCCCTAAAGTCGCTCATATTATGTAGTCTGCCCCAGGGTTTTTATACGAGTACAAAATACCATAAGCTTCGCCTATGATCGAACTAAGGACAAATATCAAGTGAGAACCATGTCAAAATCGCCGTTAGAGGGGCATTCCATTTGTACAGGGCCAAGACACAGAAAATACGCAACGCGTCTAAAAGAAATACCATGAGCTTAGTCATCCAGGTTTTTCCACCTCATTTGTTTCCCCGCATGTCAAAACAATGCCACAATGCATACGCGTTGTTCATACATATACCACATGAATAAGCTCAACCATGCGTGAGTGTGCGTCCTGTGGTCGTGATCTGCCTCGATCCTCATACACGGCCAATCAGTATGCCAAAGGTGTCGGTTTGTCACGATGTGCGAGCTGTGTACATGGACACCACACCGACCGCCCATCGACTGGCGTGGCTCAGAGCGGTAGATACAACCTCTCCAACTCAGCAACATTTGAGAACGAAGATCTAGAGTATCCTTTTGCTGAAGGCGCATTCCGCTGGGTGGCCGCAGGGACTTATACTTCAGGTAATCGCAAAGGCCAGGCATGCGTTGCCAAATGGTTCAAGAGCGGTGCGGTCTTCAAGGAGGTCTACTTTAGTCTTGACATCAAAGCCGTCGATAAAGCCTTGGAGATTGTCAATCGGTTCAACGAACTCGAAATAATCGATAAGACCATCAAAATCAACGTGCCCACTGTGTGGACATTTGAAAAAAGCTCCTCCGATGGGTGGGCGGGGCAAAAGACTCTAACCGAGCCCTTTATTAAAAATTACCAAAAGTTCAATAGCAATACCGGATGGACCGATGATTCTGAAGCGTGGGGCGAGGTCATGCAGGCACTCAGTCACTTCAGCTACCACGTCTCGGGCGGCCAGTTCGTATTGTGCGATCTCCAGGGCGGCATTTACAGACACGAGGTTGTCCTCTCCGACCCAGTCATTTTATCGCCGAATCGCGATTATGGTGTCACTGACCTTGGCCCCAGTGGCATCAGCTCATTCTTCAGCCAGCACCGCTGCAACAGGTATTGCCGCTCCAACTGGACGCAACCCTCAAACCCAGTTCGGTCTTTTCGCCCTGTGGCTAGTACGACCATGATGAGACACTCGGTATCTACGCGCCATTCACGACCTCTTCCAACAATTTACGCCTAACTAACGAGCCTTCCATCCCTAAATTATGAGAGCTTCTCTCTCTCTCTCCCTGTCCTGGCGGTTTTGCGTAATTTGTTTATTTGGTTTGGTAGAGGAGGCAGTGTGTGACAAGATTGCCAATATTATCCAAATGTCGCAGCAGGGTTTATTGTGTTGCGTGTATTGAGATGATCTTAAAATTATAATGATACACAAGGATTGCACAGGAGGAAATCTGGGTCTCTGTAGACTTACTTTCTCCTTTTGTGCTTGATCGTGAGAAAAAGGCTAGTGTTGATCTATTCAAAATTCGCCTCCCACTGAGTCATCGGAAACATTTCATCGATGAATCCAACCCGAACAGCATAGGAATAGATCAATGGGATTTTCCAGATAGGGCACTGATCTGTCCCAGATGGGTATTGCAAAACACCATTCACGCGTTTAGCGCGCTCCTCATCTACCTCTGATGGATATTCCCAGCCGCGGATGATCATTTTGACAGTTATATCTTGAAGTCTCGTTGGATCCTCCTCAACATCGTTGGGAAATTGAACTGTAGACAATTCCAGAATTTTGGCTTCATCTAAAACAATGCACAGCATAAAACGTGGATCGGGCCCTAACGGCCGATTTAAACCAGACGAGGTATGCTCTAACACCTGCTCATTAGAACCGTAATACAGATACCTAACATGGGCGTTCAACTCTTCCCGGACACGGTCGGCTGAGGCATCATCCAGTGCATCCTTGTCCAGGATCACATCCAACCTGAATCTTTTAGCTACTTCAGCGGCGTACGGCTGGGAAAGACGGTTGCTTATCCGGTCAAAATACCGTCGTACGGCTTCACAAAGCGTTGAAACAGCGACCCCAAGATGTTGCTCCGCTGCCTCAGAGTAGGAAGTTACAAAGACACAAAAGCCCCACGTTGGGTCCCTGTCTGGTGTACCTGTATCCTCATCACCGTAGAGCATGTTTCCCTCATTCTCAATGTTTTCGAGAAATTTTCGCATGTCGCCACGCTTTAAATCATCCTGATAGATTGCGAACCAACGCTTGACTTCTTCTGATGTTCCATCATAAGGACATTCCGGTCGAGGGGCATAGCCAGTCTGGTCGTCGAGGCCTTGGAGGGAAATAGCCGAGTCTTGTATTCCAGGATCGCATCCAGGGCCGTAAGAACGGATAGAGAACTGACGTGCCAATGCGACAGGGCGAGTGGTAAGGGAAGGGTCTTTGGGAGGGTGCATCGGCGGAGGGCGTCTGGGTCCGTTTCGGGGTCCGCGGCCTGTCATTGCGGTGATAGATGATTGGGTTGAAGGGGTTGGAAAGTATGGGATGTGGTCAGAAGTGAAGAGGAAATAGAAAAGAGAGCAGCCAACCGCCCTTAAAATTTGGGAACGTGTTAGTCTTATTTCCAAGCCTTAGGCTTGACGTCATTTACCGGTGTGGCCAACAGGCGGAGTGGACACTGTTAGAGGGAGCGACGGCTCCTGGGTTATTCCGGGGTCAAAAGATACACTATAAGTATTACAAATTGGTAGCCTGCAGCCTATAATAGTCTAGTCTGAACATGTAAAGTAAACAAGGAAATAGTAGAATCCTGTCACGAGCTAATGGGTAATGTAGGCAGCTCTAAGAGCTAAAACATAATAATATTATATTACGATAGGGTTTATATTTATAACCAAGAGGTTGATAGTTTGGTGCGAGGGCAATCGTACCGTTGGATTGAAAAGTCTACTTGTTCCGCGGGCGACCGTGTTGAGCTTTTCCTGTGAGAATAGGAACTTCAAAAAGTTGATCTCGATAACCTTGGAGATATAGAGACTGTGTGTATCAATGCTCTCCGAAAGGCCAAGGGACACGGCAACCGAGTTTAACTTGGCGCTGATCTGAATGGTTCTCATCTCGGGAGAGTCAATCGCAAGCGGGTTCTGAATGTATTGGGTGTTGGTGATGGTATCGATTGGTCTTTTCCTGGAAGATAGCGCTGTTAGCAATGCTTGATCCCCCGGCTTGATCGTGAGAGCGCCAAGAGAAAGCCACCAACAATAAATGAAATCGCTAGATCCAACCTGGGCACTCGAGGATCCAGCACTCGGGGAAGGCTACGAGTTTGGCGCCATTGGTGGCGGCCCAGGTGATCAACTGACAGGGTTTCTTGACTCAAGCCAATCAGGCTCGACCTGGGTGACAGCAACTTTGAGGAGAGGACCAGACAAAGTGTGTCAATTGCTTGTTTATGATATATCGAACGTGTTGAATAAGAACGAGGGGATGGAATGAAGATGGGTATTGGGAGATATTGCAGTGGCATTTCTTTTTTCCCTGGGGCCCGAGAATCTTTTTGAAGAAAGAGAACCTCCGATCACCAACCAGACTTGACCGTCTGTCCGATCTCCCCAACTACCTCAGGTAATGGTCCATGCATGTATGGCATTGGTATGATAGAGTTATGTACCAAGACGCAACAGTCTCAAGGCTAAGAATCATTGACTCGGAACCTTTTCCGACATGGAAGAGTCTCGGGACTCTGAGGCCGCATTGGACTAGCTAATTCAGCGTAGTAAGAGTGGGATATTCTTGCATCAGTCTTGTACGAATTATTTGAGAGTCCTTATGAACGTACATCTAATGTTCAATTGAAGTGGGATCGCCGGGTCAAATCGCGCGGCAAGTTCCCCTGGTCCCTTGTGCAGAAAAACCTGATATCATGATCAAACGCTGGGCCTGTCCGGTTATCCCACGCCAAGACCGAAAAGGACGGCTTTTCATAGCTCGGTTTATGCAGTGGCCAGAAGGTAGGGTGGCCTGCGTAATTATGATAGTTTAGGGGGCCGTAATTCGGGCTGCGGAGTGGGATGGAGCCTAATAATTAGTCAACTTCGGATTTTCCACCATCCAGCCGACGAGTCTGTTCCGCCCGCTGCAGCCGCTGGGTATCCCACTCGGTATTCTACTTGGCATCCCGCACTTCCCGACCAGTTTTCCCCCTGTTGGTTAAAGATCTTCGACTTACTCGCCGTTACTGAGCGTGAAGTAGGCAGCCGATGTTGATCTCCTGCCAGCGCGAGACTGGCAGCACCCGATGCCTGAAGAGGCTGGATTTGAATGCCGAAGCCATAAGGGAACGTACCTATGTATGGACGACCTCCAGGCCTATGAGCAGCCTGACTCTGCCCCAATAATTGGAACTTTAATGTACTGTATATAATTCACTACCCCGTGGGCTCGACCTAACGGGGGCGTCTTTTCGAGTGACATTGTCAATAATAACAACATTGCTAATTCTTGGCTATGAAATAAACTACAGGGGAACTATTTAGCAATTGCTGAAGTATATCCGCCCCTGATACGAGCCAGAAGGCCTCTGGTATTACGCACCAGCAGAAGCAGTTATGCTTTGCGCACCAACTCCAAGCTCATTCCCAGGCAGCAGACATTCAACGTATTTTGATTTTTGAATAATCACGTTGCTCTTCCCCCATGTTCTCGGAGATATGCAAGGCCGTGCGAAACGTTCAGAGACCAGAGCTAGAACTCAGCCTTGAAGCATTATCCACCAAGTAATCCATAGCTTACGACAGCAAAGCACCTCCCTCAACAAGGCTTATAGTTCCCGTCACGAAGTGATTCTTCATCAGAGAAAGGTACTCCTCGGCAACATCTTGGGGGTCTCCAATCCTGTCAAGCACGGATGCCTTTTTTGTGGCCTGGATGGCTGCCTCCCCCCAGTCTGCGGTACCCCGTTCAAAAAGTTCAGTGCGGATGGCGCCAAGGGAGACGAGACTCACCCTAATCGGTTTCAGCTCCAAGGCAAGACCTCGAGTCAGCGCATCCTTCGCTCCGCCCACGCCCGCCCAGAGGGGCCAACCAGGGGGCGGTTTGAAGGTACCGGCGCCGCCAGTAAAGGTAATAGAAGAGGTGTATGAGGGATTTAGATATTTGGCAGCAATTTTGGTGAGCAGTAAATCCCCAATGAAGTGATATTTGCTGGCCGCGATCAAGTCATCGGCCGTAGCGTCACTGAGATTGATCGTATTGGGAAGTGAGCCAGCGGTGCTGATGACGTGGTCGACGAGACGGGTTCCATCGTTGGTTGCCAAATTAAATAATTTGGCAATGTCTTCTTCCGCCCGGTCGCTGCTTATGTCGCAGACGTGGCCCCGAATGCTCGATGACGCGTTTGGGTGAGCCGCCTTAAGTCGCATCACGGCCTGATCGACGTTGGCCTGGCTTCGGCTGGCAATCAAGACTTGGGCGCCGAATTCGAGACTTGCTTCCGCAACGGCAAAGCCGACACCAGAAGTTCCGCCAACGATGACGACGGACTTTCCCCGAAGTTTGTCAAGATACCTGGACGACATGGCTTTGGAAGTGCAATGAAAGAGGTCAATGGAAGCTTTCAAACTGTGAGGTTATTGGGCGAGAAGGGATTAATGTATCCGCATCCCCCTGCGATACGAACTTCAATGATCCAAATAATTCTACCGACCTGCGGAATTGCGACATTCCGAAGGGAACTGGAACGCCACACCACGTCCAAAGTCCGCAACACGTCACCTTCTTTTTAAGCACCCGGCCCTAGCCCCATTGTTTCCAGGAGGGCAGATCAAGAGCCACCCTTCACAATGACCCTTGCACTCTCGGGTTGATATAGTTTGCAGAGCTTGGTGTTTGTGTTCAGCAGGTCATCGTCTGGAATGTCACGACAGGAGGAGTGGGACGATTCCAGCGGAGTTGACTAATCCTGTCTGCGGAGTTTCATTCACTTTGCTATCAATTCCGTACAATCTGCGGAACCAAACCCTCACTCAGCGGCTTTTACGTACACAAATGACGACGCGAATTGGAAGCAGCTCGTATGATGACCGATCTAGTGTCTTCTTGAAGCATTGAATCGTCTTTCGCTTGTTTATTCTTTTTTTTCTACTTTGCTAGGTCGCCCTTGGCGTCAGGGAGTATGTGGATCAGAACTGTCACGAGCCCTGATCTATTAAGCATGTAAAGCCCCAAGGAAAATATTGTCATGCATGCACCTCGATAATCCTGTCAGGGAACTTCTGCAAGTGCCAAGGAAACCTCAATATAGTGGCCTCAATGCCACTGCTATAGATTATGCCCAGATGTCCCAAGCACAGCAACGATCATATGATGTCGTGTTCAGGCGATAGGAGGTCAGAAAGCGTCACTACAGAAAGGAGAAACAGAGATCAACACAGTCTACAACATCATACTCAAAACAATTTCCCCCAAGTACAAGCATTCTCCAGACAGAAAAGGCTCTCTGCAAAAGTAGATGCAATTGCTAAAGTGCTCTGCAGCACCATCAAAGAGCTATATGGGAATCGTAAAGAACAGCTTGGTGAGGAAGGTAGTGGCATAGCCCAGACTCCGCGTCACGGAGCGTTTTGGCGGTGAAGTAGCCCCGAAAGAATTGTGCTACGGATTCCGTGGCGAAGCGAGTATCGGTCATTTCATAATACACTCCCTTTGGCTGACTTGTCAATGGTGCTGTCTGGGCATTACCAAGTCCAGAGTATACGACCGCACTTAGGAGAAAACTCCCGTGCTGCTTCATGTTGGCGTTGTAAATTTGCTGTAGCGTAATAAAACTCAACTTATCTGGCTCTCCTTTGTGACCGATATCTAGACCTTACCCTACTTCTTTTTTGTATCTTTTCTTCTCAGGTTTAGTTAGGTTTCGATATATTCCATGAAGCCCTGTGACTCTAAACCTGCCAAGCACTGTCGGAATCGGCTACCGACGCGGAGTCCAAAAGCAACCCGACCCCGGCAATTGACGCTCATACCATCTCTTCTACGAGTCGTAACACAACGATCAAAGGGGGTATTTTGGAGTTTTGCAACAATGACCCTATGGACCACCGCAACCCGCGGGGCCCGAATGCTCCGAAAACCCAGCGCCGCAAGAATCAGCAGATATTAAAGCAAGCAGTAGCTTCATCCAACCCGTCATCCGCTTCACTGGTCAAGTCAACTTTCACAATGGCTCCCCCCGGCATCATTTACGTAGGCTCCCACATCACGGACCCCACGCTCAGTCAAGATCTCCTCAACAGATGGTACTATGAGACCCACTTTCCCGAGATCTTCGTCATTCCAAACGGCCCCCGAGCGGGTTTCCGCTTCAAGAACGCCGATGAGTCTGCCACGTTCCATCACCTGACGCTCGTCCCACTGCCCGACGCCGCACTGGTGGATTCTCCGGATTTCAAGAATGCAAAATACACCTACGACCTGCTCCCCAAGTCCCATCTCGAGCTAGCCGAATTCGACATCCGCTACTACGAGAAGATCCAGACGTTTGAGGGCCAGATGCCCAAGGACGGCCGCATCGGAAAGTGCATCATCGCCGTTGCCATGGACCCCGCTGAGGGCGATGAGGCCGAGAAGGACTTTGAAGCTTGGTACCGCCTACAGCACCTGGACATGCTAAGCATGGTTTCCGGGTACCGCCGGACCACCCGCTACAAGCTGAACGAGGTGCCCAGCTTTTCGGCTGCAAAGCCGGGCTGTGTGCCCAAGTACCTTGCTCTGCACGAATATGACAGCCCGGATGTTCAGGCAGAGCAAATCAAGTTGTGTCTGGAGACCGAGTGGAGCAAGAAAGTCATCGGCGGTTCCAAATCATTCCTTAAGGACGTTTGGATTACTATCCACGAGCAAGGTGAAGAAGGAATAAGGCTGTAGGCGTGGCCAAGCGTGGCCGCGCCCACCGCACAGTTCCGCTTGCTCTTTGATACCCCATTTGGCCCACCGTTCTACATAAGAATCATGCAGGCACTATATTAAATGTATTTCTCATTACTTACCTCCTCAAAGTTATGACAGGGCAAATGAACCCACGGCTACTTTAGCCTTCAACGACATAACTGCAAAGCAGGAAATGTATCGTCTTGAAGAGAAAAATATACGATTATCGCAACTGCAAAAATGGACATCAATTGCATGCAAATATGGGCCAATGACCGTCTCTGGCGGAAGGCTCAGAGTCGCCAATGATTAGTATAACTACTCCGGTCACTTCAGTCTCCGGAGTCTATCCGTTGGCTACGGGGCCCGCCGGGCCCGGTCAATTGAAGAGCTGTGCCAAGTCATGATCGTCATGATAAATTGAAGCTTATGATCTCAACACCGCCGTCGGCCTCTAACAGTTAACCATAACAGTAGCTATAAGAAACCTAGATAGGCCTTCCTTTGAATAAACAAGAGTTTTTTATTGGTTCAGGACTAAGGAGGTCAATCCGCCAGAGAACATGTCTCTATTCGATTTTAATCCTCTACCAATCCCAATAGACACGAACTTGACTTTACCGCCGGCCTCTGAATCCGCGCCGGCATTCTGGCCGCACCGGCCCGCAATGGATACTGTTGAGCAAGAGCAAGCTACTTGTCTCAGCGACTTGGTGCTCCAGGATTTCGAACGTCCTATCTAAACGGAGGTGTCAAATATTTTTCGTTCAAGACAGCAATGCAAATACTCTTACTACTTATGTTACTTCACAAAATGCAAAAAGAAACCTGAGTTCTGTTTTAGGGTGAGTAATGTTTGATTCATAACTATCAGGCCTTGTCGCTAACAACGGAACAAGACCACGTATTTGAAGCACCATTCATTCGCCTTTATCTCACATATTGTTGAGTATTTTACCTTTTACCAGATACTCACCAAAATATGACTCCTACGGGCAGTCTTTAGTACAACACCAGCAGTGGGCAAAGATAAGAAAGGAAAAATACGGCATGTAGTTCGGAGACCATAGAAGAAAAGGGTCACTCGGCATAGCACTACCCACAATATGCTCCCATATCAGCTCACATGGTGAGGCCACAGGTCAATTGAACAAGTTCAAATGCTTTTACCTAATTGTGGAAAAAAGGATTCCCAGATCAAAAAGCCCACAGCCTTTTTCTTCCTTTGGTTCGACTCAATCCGACCTGTTGCTTTCAGTGGTAATTGGCATGAGGTCGGACAACGATGCAGCCTGGGTTATGAATACGCATAAACACCATATTTGTGTAATATCGGTTTTTTGTCCAATCACCTTCAAGAAGTATCAGCTTCTCTGATGAATAGATTGACCTCAATCATGTCTGTACAGCTCCGAAGGCCCGGTCGTGCACGTCAACTCTCGGTGCTTGAAACAAACTGATAACCTCCCTGTCCATTTCGCAAAAGTGTGGGAAACCACACTCAATTCTGTATAGGGTGATCCTTGGCTAGCAAGTGCCGTATTGTCACGGTCCTCTCTCCGGCACGGGAGGAAGGCCACGTACTTGGGCACCATGACCCTTTTGTCCGCTCTCCACACCTGCGCACTTCACCTTTGCCTATTAAGCAGCACCATTGGACCCACTGCGGGTGCGTATTGTTGGCGCGCGGAGCCTGTGCTTGTTATGGTGGCCCGAGCATCTTGTCTGAAACACCCAGAGCGGTCTTTTTCTAGCGCTGCATCTCGATTAACCACGCCATTTGCCATGATGATCTGAGAAGTGTCTATTGAAGCCCAAATTTACAATTGAGATCAAACCAAAGCAGCAGCAGAAAAATGAAATGTCACGCAAGAGAGTCGGTCGCTATCGCAAAACGATTCCAAACCCCAGATTTCTCAACTCAGATTTCAGTGGGCCTTTATGCATTGCTGGCAGCAAGGGACGAAAATCCAGCAGACGCCACGCATTCCTTGGGGTTTGCTTTTTGAGACCAGGACTTTCACGGGTTCGGTCGGTGGCAAACGCACAATAACACCAACGGGTTAAGACGCGTCTGGCTGAGCTGTGCAGGCGACCATTGGCTACAACACGGGCTCGTCGGAAACAATTTCACGTCCAAGTAAAAGCCGGCCAGCGTCAAACCCAGCCTCCTCTCCTCCGCAAAATTACGTGTCGCTATTTCCCCGGTGGTGACATGCCAGCATGCAAGTCATCGGGTCAGTCCGGCCGGGGGGGGAGACCATTGGATGCGTTGTAGCTCAATTTTACAGGTGGCCATGCGGCTCGGGTTCAGCTTACGGCTTCACCCGCAGTTAAATATATGTCGCGGGCCCACCAAAAAGCAAATCTGGGCGTTTCGCATGGCGGAAATCCCTGCACCATCTCCCCGCGCAAAGCCCTGTATCCTTGCCCAACGGCAATGAAGATGTACAACGCATTGAAATTGTTCGGAGTCGGCCGGGAGCCGGGTCTGCGCAAGGCGGCTGCGCTCAACAAAAGAAACAACAAAGTCTTTCTCAAAGCAGCTATATAATGGTCAGTCCGTTCGGCTCTCAGTTCGAAATTCTCATCATCAATCACAACAATCACATCCTCATCACTCCAACTCTCTACTCTCAATCTTCCAACTTTTTTAAGTCTTCAAGACTCCCCCAACAATCAAAATGGACGCCACGTGAGTCTTCTACCATTCCAACTCAACGGAGCCAACTAGCTCGGGAACCTTGAGTGTTCTCAGCTTTGGATTCTGCTTTGGCTTGGATCTTGCTTTCCATTGGGATTTCAATTCTAACCATTCAATAGCACCGCCGAGAAGCAGTTCGTTGTTCCCCTGCCCACCTCCACTGGCCTCTCCCAGCCTGCTGGTAAGTCTTTCCATCAAAAGCATCCCGAGTTTCATAGCAACTTCTTACACCTTGACTACAGGCCAGCTCCTCAGGGGCGCTACCGATGACGAGGGCAACCAGAAGGCCGCCGCTCTCCTTGTCGGCATCAAGCTCGACCTCGAGGCCGAGGTCCACTTGACTGCTCGTGTCAAGGGTGACCTCACTGTTGGTCTTTACTAGATTTCTTAAACGGTATCTGAGCTGGTCTTTTTTTACCACATTTGACTGTTACGACCTAGTCAAATAGTTAGCCTTTTATAAAAACCGTGTCACGAACACATTTCACTTGAAACTTTTGTCCATTCCTTGCCTGATTGATATGCAACGTGCACAACCGACGACTAAAGTGGTACATAACTGCCCGTGTATTCCCATGCAACAAAATAATCAACTTTTACAACCATAGCCTCTAGTAGTACCTTTTTTAATGCTCCGAAACTAACTTGGAAAGTAGAACACAATTACAAATAGAAGTAAATCGACATCACACAAGCCATCGTTAAGATTTCTATAGACCGGTGCTTAACAGCCTGTTTGGTGATGAACTGTGACGCTCAATTAGCTAGCACCAGTTTGCGAGTGTCTCCATATCCATAAAAGCTTTAAAATGAGCGCCTCTGTCTTATTCGTCCAGAGCGGCGATCCTTCCGTCGATCTCGATGAAAAATGATACAGCCAATCATAGCTTCTTGTGCCTATCTTGATTATTGGCAGGGCAACTATCTTATCACAAAACTCCGATAAGGCAATCCGGCCCAACAATCCCAATTTACAGTTGACTTACCCTACACAAGAGGCAAAAACCCCTTCGCTTGTGAACAAAGAATGGTTTGTTATGTTGTGGAAGAAAATTTTACAGAAAGAAAAATATTTTTAGATGTTTAAATATTGTTTTGAAATAGTACCTGCAGCACAGATTGCTTGTCCATTTTTATTCTTTGTTCTTATAAAGATTGGGTTAAGGCCGAGAGTGGGTGGTCAGCTCGGACCACCCGAGGTCAGCTCGCAACTCAGTTGGGCGTAGCACGAAGAGCTCAGATATACCACGTGAAATCCAAGAACAGACATTTTCGCGCCGTTAATCGTAAGAGGGATTGCATTTGGGCTATACTCTATCACGCCGAGATATCCGGGGTTCAGGGGGTGGCTTTCGCTAAGCCAGCTTCGCGTCTCAAAATGTGGTGGCCCCAAAACGCTGATTTTTAATTTCTCCGCTTGTATTGGTCGCGCGCGGTGTGGGTGGGGTCTCTTGGCTTTTTTTTGTGACATGTTGCTTGCTGTTCTTTTTTGGGATGCCAAGGCGCTTATGAATAAGCTTACTGAACAGAAATGGGGATGGAGAAGTCCGTTTTTGAGCAGGTTGCAGTCGCATCCTGTTCTTGCTAAGAATACAAATATTACTTCAGAAGGTTAATTAAAGAAGAAAGAAAAAAAACACATTCATTGTTTCGGGGTCTTGTGGCAAAATTGTGCAGATGATAAAACAAACGAAATATCCATCCGTGAGCTTGTCAGGCATCACAATCAGCTCCCTGCGCCACCACCACCCTCCAAGACCAGACAGCCACTCGGCAGCCGTGTTCCGGGCTAGGAGCTTTACGTTGGCGGCGTCTAGACCGCGACCGCCCGCGGTGTGGGGTAAGCTGGCCTTAATGCCAAACGAAAGCGTCCTCCCAAAGCGAACAGGTCTCAATTAGCCTGGTGTGGCTGGCTCTAAGCGCTTTGCTCCCTCTGACGGAACCATCATAAAATGACATGTGGCCGTGTCATCTTTCCCTCGCCCGTTTTGGTCTTCTTTTGAACTTTTCCCTTTTCTTATTTTTCGCTCCGGGTTTTCGTGTGCGGGTTGGATTTCTGTACCGTCGCGTTTTTACATCACCCACAATGTATCGACTCGTTTCAATACCCTTCATCGGCGCCATTTTGTGCTGTAAGGATGCGCCCCCTGCTGACAGCGAAGCAGCGAGGGAAATATGGTGGCGGTTGGGCTGACATTCTTTCACAGGCTTGCAGGCCACTTTGGTAGCTGGATCAACGTATTGCCCCAACAACAATGACGTGTGTTTTCGCTGGGCACTCCCCGAGAGCGCCTCCAAATCGACATCCAGCGACGTGTATTTCCAGATTGAAGCCCCGGACACGTACCAGTGGGTCGCGCTGGGAATTGGATCGCAAATGGCCGACTCAGAAATTTTCGTCATTTACTCAAACGGCAAAGGCAATGTGACGCTCAGCACGAGGGCCGGCACTGGCCATGTCATGCCCGAACACGTCTCCAGGAGCAAAGTCAAGCTATTGGAGGGCTCTGGCGCCAAAAACGGCTCCTTGATTGCCAACATTAAATGCGGCGACTGCAATTCGCTGGATCTTTCTGGCGAAAACTCTTGGATTTCCGCATGGAAGAAGGGGACCTCTATGAGCTCGACAGATGTGTCGGCAGGAATCGACCAGCATGATGACTTTGCTGAGTTCAACATCGACATGGCGGAGGTCAGCACTTTTTCAGGCGGAAATCCCTTCACAAATTCTTCCACAGATTCCTCAAAAGATTCCTCCAAAGATTCCTCTAAAAACAACAACTCGTCCGATGCGGTGTCTCCTGGATCGAGTGGTAGCAGCACTGAAGGAACCTCGAAGGCCCACGGTATTATTATGGCGGTTGTGTTTGTCCTCGCATACCCCCTAGGTGCTTTTCTTATGCCGGTGCTTGGAAACTGGACCTTCCACGCTGGTTGGCAGATTCTTGCCTTTATCGGCATGTGGATTGGGTTTGGGCTTGGATATATGGCTGCCAAGAATACTGGCTCGGTGAGTATCAACATCGTGACCTGACTTGTTTGCATCATCTAACACATTTGCAGTGGAATAAGGCAAACCACGTGAAACTTGGAGTTGCTGTATGCATTTTGATGGTGGCACAGCCATTTTTGGGATACGCGCACCACAGGTATTTTGTTGCACACCGACAGCGAGGCGTGATCAGCCATGTGCATATTTGGTATGGCCGAATCCTCATGTCACTCGGTATCTTGAATGGAGGCCTGGGCCTTCGTCTTGCAGACGCATCCCGTGGGTATCTTATTGCGTACTCGATTGTTAGTATTTCAGTCACCGTGCTGTATGTGTTTGGTGCTTCGTTGCTCGAGTCGAGAAGAGCGCGACGCACCAAGCGTGGCGAATCGTACCAGATGAGCGTTGACCGCGGATTTCGTTAAAACTTTTCTTCTCGGGTGTTCAAGGAGTTCGAGGTTAAGGTTAAATTGTTGAGAATAGTGTCGAGAGGGATTTAATGAAGAGAAGCTAGGCTACTGGGCACACGAGCACTGTTAACAAGCCCAAGTTCCACCTATCATTTTGATATACATGGACTGTTTCTTATCATTTAAGTGAATGGGAAAATACTCAGTTCGCAAGTGCTGAAGTATTTTATCTCCTACCCGCCGTCTTGATCGTGAATGTATTGGGTTAAGATCTCGCTTGTCATTTACACTAATCCACTGCTTGCTCGATGGGCTGCTATATTCCATCACAATACTTTAAGCTAATTCCTTGCAGATTAACCTGGGATGGATCGTATCGTAGTGATACTGGTCGGCCTCTGGCGTGAATGGCGGATTATTCTTGGGCTCCATCACAATATATGCTTGTCAGATTTTCTATTCAGCCCGGGTAGCCTAGCCATCTCCATATGTGCGTTCGCGTTACTTCGCGTTACTTCCCGAGGAAACATAACGAGTGGAGAAAAATAGTGACTTATCAGTGAAGCCTAGAGTTGCGATTTAAGTTCAAGCCACTCTATCAAAAAAGCTGCGAGCCTACGAAAGCCATTGACGTTTGCGGGCCTCCAAGTTAAACTATATACAAAGGCTACTTTCAGAGTGGCGAGAAGGAAAAGTATTGTGCCACCTCCTTTCCCCCCTCTTTTAATTTTGCTCCAACAGCATCCCAGCCCATGCACCTGACGCAGCCCGTTTGTATCATCATAGATAATGTTTTCCCCAGGACCAATACCAGTTCTCGTAAGGTCCCACCCTAAAACAGAGTTGATACGTGCGCTAACGTGTAGATAGACTTTGGGATGGGTCATATGTGCCTTCGCAGCTGCGGCGATAGCCGCAAGGTTATATCTTCGCCGTGGCATCCAGAAGAGGAACCTCTTGGTCAGCGACTTATTCATATGTGCTGCATGGGTTTCAGCTGTCATCACGAATTCACTTTACATACATTTATACTTAGATGGCGCGCTAGAGAAGGATGTTGCAGCATCCCTTTCTGGCTTCCGGGGGGATCCCAGCAAAGTGCCACATGTCAACAAGGTGAGGAGTGTTTACTCAGAGAGACAGGAACAATGACTATCAAGATTTGCCGGATGCATTAGCTGATAAAGTGACCCGTTAGATCTTTTGGCTGACCAACATACCACTATGGTCAACATTTTATTTATCCACGGCGGCACTTCTCGCTCTTTACCTAAAGATATTCCCTAATTTTATGAGAAAACGAAGGATATTCTTGTGGTGCACGATTATTTACGTTCCAACTGCATATGTTGCAAGCTTACTTACCATGCTATGCTTGTGCCCGCCCACAGACCGGCTTTGGTGAGCATCAAGACTGTTCCTACGCCTAAGCATTTGCTGATGATGCATTTCGGTGGATTAGGCATGTTGGGCCTAATTCACAATGCTTGATCAAGAATGGACGAATCGTCTTTGCCATTTCTTGGGCTCTTCACTTTGTGGGCGATATACTTGGTACGCGCAAATAAAAGTTTACCAGCTCTTGAATGACGCTTTATTGTACTAATATTCTGAAGTATTCACGCTACCTTGGCTAGTTATGCCAACCCTGCGCATCCACACTGCGGTGAAGGTTGGCTTGTTCTTCACCTTCTTCCTCGGAGTTATCAATATCGCCATCTGTCTCTTGCGCATCGCAACGGTGGCCACTTCGCAAGTCAACACCCGGGCCGGTGAGATTCTGGCGAAAGACGATATTAGTCTGAGTTTACTAGGTGAGTACCACCACATGATGAGAGAGTATTTCGAAAGCAAACATATCATCCAAACAAACGCCCGACAATTCTTCGCTAATCGTTCATGAATTACATGTAGTATTTTGGAACACCCTCGAATGCAACAGCAGCGTTCTTATCGCCTGTCTTCCTGCTCTCCGACCATACTTTAGTAGCAACCCAGAAAAGGATACCAGCAAATCGTCTGAGCAAGTGGTGCTGACGACCGTCGCTCCCCGGAATGATATGGCTCAAATTATGACAGAGGGACCATCGCGCCCACACGAATTCCGTAGCCACAATCATAGCCAGTCTATATCCGATGATGCATTGAATGGAGAAGACGCGAGCAATCCAAGCGTCACGGATTTGTTGCCAGTATAATAATTAGCAGAGATGATATGCTGGAATACCTAATTAGCAATAAAATTTTAGAATTTGGCACTTTGCTTTGTCGTGCGGGAGCTAGAGTTGGCGCCATCTTAACTTGGGCAATCTCTGAGTAAAATTGAGTAGCGACCAAGTAAACTCGACTACACACAAAAGTTTCAGTATTCATCTTTTACGAGTTTTGGACCATTGCTCTTGCTCAAAGCTCATGTTTCTCGTCTTTTATGTTGCCCCGTGCGTCTCGCTCTATCCCCCCCTCAATTCTGTTGAGTTCTCTTGGACTAATATCAACGTTTTAATCACTTTTGGTACTAGTGCATTGTACTAGAACGGAATATAGTGGTGGCAATCTCCTCGTGCTCACACAGTATGTTACTAGTCCTAGTCCCTTGCCTTGAACATCACACCCTCGCCCTTGGGGTTCGTGGAAACTTATCCTCTTTCAAAGCTGCTTGGCCCAAGCGTTTCCCACTGAACCAATCTGAATCTCGCTCAGCTGTTGAGATGAAATCATGCTCCAACCTTGAGAACAGCCTTTTGAAGGGGGCCTGAGAGAGGGTCGCAATTGGGAGCATGAGCTGGGATAGGATCCGGTCGAATGATGATGACTGCTGATATTTCATCATATAGATGCGGTTTATTGGAGCCTACTAGCTTTATTGACACAAGGATGAGAGTCTGCCCTGAAGAATATGCTCGTGTGCCTTCCTGCTCGGGACATAGCTTCTATGTAGCGCTATTCAGATGAGGATTAGTTGTTAAATCTCATCATTTTGACATTTCGCTTTCGCTTTCGCTCCCGGATTCTCTATTGCTCGGATTTTAAGTTCGAGAACACGACAACCGAAGTACTTAACACGACGACGATGCATATCAATCTCTGGTTTAGGGACGCCAAGATATTCTTTTTTCTATTTCATATTCAACAGTCGGCGCTCGAGGTTGAGAAAGCCTTATATCCACCTTTTTGTTGTCACCACGACCTTTCCCACAGAGATATGAAGTCTATTCAAGTAACGGGGCCGGGGGTAATGTCGTGGGTCGACATCCCCATGCCAGAGTATGGCCCCAAGGATGTCTTGTTGAAGATGAAGAGCTGCGGCATCTGCGGTTCGGATGCTCTGTACGCGGAAGCGGGTGGTATCCCTCCACGACAAGGCTGCACACCTCTCGGCCACGAGCCAGCAGCCGAAGTTGTCGCGGTAGGAAACGAAATAACGACGCCGGATATCGAGGTTGGCGACCATGTCGTGGTAGACACCATGGCATTTGTGGATGGGCTTCTCGGTTCGGGCGGCGCACAAGGCGCATTGAGCGAGTACATAGTCGTCTATAACTATGAGCCCCGAACACAGTTGAAGAAGATCCCCGCACATATTCCTTGGCATGTCGCAGCGCTGAACGAGCCCATGGCCGTGGCTTTGCATGCTGTCAATAGGACCAACCCCCAGCCGGGCTGCAAAGTCGTCATTTTTGGCGCCGGGCCAATCGGTCTAGGGGCCGTGCTCGGCTATCGCAGGAAGGGCGCAAGCAGTATTGTGGTCGTGGATATCCTCCAAAAAAGGCTCGACAAAGCGCTCAAGATTGGAGCTGATGCCGTCATCAACTCACTCGAGGTGAGCGACCTGGCTGCGCGTCTTGTTGAGCTTCAGGGCGATGGGGCTACTGCCTGGAACCGAGGCACGCGTCCGGCGACCGACATATATCTTGATGCGGCAGGTGCTCCGGCGGTGCCAACGCAAATATTCAACATGGCGAAGCGTGGTGCTACGTATGGCGTTGTTGGCGTGCACAAGAAGCCGGTTGAAATCCCCCTCGGACAACTCATCAAGACGGAACTGAATATCGTCTTCAGTATGGGCTACCCGACTGAGATCTTTGAGGTGACGGATGACATTGTCGACAATTGGGAGAAATATGCAGAGATTGTCAGTGATAAGATACCATATGACAGGGCCTTGGAGGCGCTTGAGTTAGCCAAGTCGGGCAAGGCAGAGAAGGTGGTTGTGATTTTTGACTAATAGATTTGTATTGGACCTCACGGCACCGCTTCCTGTGTTTCGTGTAATTACTTTACAGGCGCTGCCGAATAATTATTGATTAGCCTCCCAGCCTTACCCCTAAGAAAACATTGACTGAACGCAAGGCTGAGGTCGAGCACTCGGTGAGAGGATTTGGATTCAGTGTCCGTAAAAGCCGCCTCGAATAGTATTACAGATTCCTTTGGGTCTATTTCAGGTCCGTCGCCAAGGGCAAGGACTGGTGAGAAGAAGGTGATGCTGACAATAACAATACGTTTGCAATGCCAGAAATAGAATGTGTTGGATTGTTATGTAAGATCGCTCTTGTAGTAGCCCGCCGAGACATCCTTGGCTTGAAGACCACTTCCATGAAGCGAGTAGCAGAACGTCCCAGCGAGTTTTGTCAAACTCGACTCTTGCACGGCCATTGGATCATCAAAGGTCCTCGCCGCGTCGGAATTGAGATTGAGAACGCTGTATGTCGTGGTGGACTGAGATGAGGCATTAGTACTAGTTACTTTAGTGCTGGTTGCCTTGGGTTTAGTCGCAGTCGACTTTGACTTGGACAAATTGATCTTGGATTTGTGACTCCTTAAGGACTTACTTCTCAACAAATATCAAGCCATGGCGGCGATATGGTGTTGAGCTCTTCCATAGATTCAATTACCACAGACCCAACACTCATAAATATTGCGTTGTTATTGAATGGGAGATCCATGCCGAAATCGAGAAAGGCACTAACCAGTTCATTGATTCGTCGTGTTTACCATATAACTTATGGGGAAGAGGACGGATTTGTGAAGAGTAACGAAATGTCTTGCTACTACAGCACAACCAACAGCACATCAATGCGCGTCCGAGATTAGAGGAGCACACGATCCTCTAGGCCTTGAGCGTTATCTACGATACATGTTGCACCCACTTTTGAGCTCTAATTCCCTCATCCATAATCCTCTTTATCTCCATTCCCCCGGGGACGTCCGGCCTGCCCACGAGGCTTGTGAGCTGGGCCGCAGATCCAAATTTCCCATCCAAGTATGGATTGGCGCCGTGGTCTAACAACCACTTGACACGCTGCGGGGCCTGTTCATACACTGCAGATGCCAATGGATAATCAGGCACCATGTACGGCGTGTCACGTATTTGGTTCACGTCAGCCCCATGGGAAACTAACAGATCCATGATGGGGATGCGATCATCATCCGTGCCCGCCTTGTATTTCTTTGCTGCCGCGGAGCAGAGCGGCGACCCATTTTTGACCTCAGCGCCCGCATCTAACAGCATCTTCACAGCCTCAAGAGACGCCAGGGCAGCTGCGGCCTCGAGCGCCTGAGCCGAGTCAATAATGGGCCCGGGTTGGATGCCAGGAGGTGGATGTAATCGAAAGCCAAAGTTGGGGTTCGCACCATTGGCGAGGAACCAGCGAAGTAGTGGCAATTTGGTAACAAGGGAAGGAAGCATGACAAAGCCGCACTGGTCACGCGTATTGGGAGTCCATCTTGTGCGCGCCATAAGCAGTTCAAATAGGGCAATTTGTCGATCTGCGGGTGTATGTAGAATCATGCTTGGGGTCGAGTGCGAGATACGTGTACCATTGGCGAGAAGGTAGTCGAAAACCTCGAGATTCCCTACCTCAATTGCAAGAGTAAGGCCAATGTGAAGAGAATCCGACGTCCGGTCCTCCGAGGCCATCATCGACTGCACTGTGGACAACGGCCCATGGACACAGGCATATTGAAACGGGGAGAGAAGGTGTTCCCTTTTAGGGTCGTAGTGAACGTATGAGAGATTTTTGCGGATGAAGTCGATGCTCTCAGGCTCTTGTACAAGCCCTTCAATTGAATCTGGCGGTGGTTCGGTTTTGGTTTTGCCCCTTGGCAAATATGGTCCCCCGATGAATCCTATTGGAGGCAAGCCCTCTTCTACAAGTTCGCGTTGTATCCTGAGGTATGCTCGTGTTGGATCATCCATGGTTGCAGTGTGGGCCGTCTTTCTATTGTTGCTATGCTTTTCAACGTTGGTTGTCTCAGTCCGTGTGCGTGAGGAGAAAATATATGCGCAGAGCATGGTGTGGCTGAGTCGTTCGTCATGTGACAACCCTGAACTGATGTTGGTTCAACAGTCAGGGAGCAATTAGCAATGCCACCTCGAATTCATTATTCTCCACCTGACTAGCATTAAAACGTGGTAGTTCATGGCTTGTTGGCTGCAAAACATGCCCGTTGCGTTTCATCAGCGCTCCCGCGACACAAAACGGGACTGTGATTTTATCCGCATAACATTTACAAGGATTGGATGATGCGGCTCGAGGCTGTGACCAATAAATTCAATTAACGGAAGTTTCAGCCGCCCAGCATATTACGGCACACAAGGTTATGACCGGAACCTTCATTTTCTTGAAGAGGGCCTACAGTGCAAAATCCCGGGACAATTAGCATTAGTTCCACCCTTTTGCACAGTGGCTAAAAGTCTTGCACACATGGCTAGCTACCCTACAGACCATACAGATCAGTCCCACTTTTAGTGCAAGTACGAGAGTGGTAGTTCTATCGAGCACGGGCGGTTTCACGAGAAGACTGAAGCCTGTTTGGATTTTTTTCAGTGATAAAATGGTCGGTCAGAAGCTAGGGTATATAGTAATTGGTTCGACGGATAGGACTGTGCCGCCGAGTAAGCATGGCAGGTAAAACGAGTAAATCCGGGGCTCTAGTAATCCATGATACTAGCGTGATACTTGAGAAGGTCATCTACCTTCATGCCTTTTGGTGGCTACATTTTTTGGACATCAAGCTTCTGTAAGCTCTTCCGTTGATTGGAGGTGAGGGGTTATGGATCGGTAGGGCTGATGTGGTAATAATGTGTTGAAGGTTGGAGGTGGCGTTCATGCAAACGTTCGAAGTAGCCAATGTCTATTGAGTAAAGTGAAACTAGCTGAAGTGGATGACGCTTGACTTCATGTTCAAAGGTCAAAGAGTCATCGCTAAATACAATGGCTGAGGCAAATCTGCCGCCTGAAGCTTATTGGGCCCCAGCGAGACGATCTTGAAGTGTCTGTGGTACCTTGGTATTTTCGAAATAACATAGCAAGATATTTATGCTTAACAGTCCGAGGAATGAATGAATTTTTGGCGATATAATAGGACCTTGGCATTGTATCAATGAAGGGTTGGCCCATTCACACCTGATTACGTATTGCTGCTCGTTTCGTCGACGCCATCACCTCGGCTTCGCTGTGCCGTGGTGTGGGTCTGGCCCACCGCCGGACGGCCCTCATATCCGCCATGGCGTCGTCTTGGCTCAGCTGGTTGGGCACATGATACTGGGGATGCGTACCATTGGGCTGGAAATACTGCTGATAATATGCCAAGGTCATGCAAACCGAAGGCGTTCCATGTTACAAGGCATTTTTCGCTCTGAAGCTTGTAGGCTGCGGCTTGAGGTGGAATTGCAATTGTGCAGAAGCCTATTTTCATTTCACGGGATCTCCGTTTGCCACAGGGTCCCATGCCCTTAATTGGGCTGCTCATTGGCTACACGCCAGCCTGGAGCTGGAGCTATGCCCAGTCCGGTCCAGCCATCAGGAGCGAAAAACCCAAGAAAAAAGAAACCCACAGTCGCCACGGCTAGATCGGCCGGGCCAAGGAAAATTTCCTAACCGATTCAAAGCATGGAGTCCAATTTATTAGACGATATCACCGTCTTGGTACCCCCCGTTGGTTCCCAACTACTTTCGCAATGGCAAATACCGCAAATTCTTGCCCAGCTTTGATTCAGATTCTGCCCTCAGCAGCGCCCGCGACCGTTCCCACGCATGCAACATCTAGCGCCACCCAAGGTTTCGTCGCAGCATTCAAGCTGGCATCGGCAGGATGAGCCAGGAGCGATTGGTGGACCGGCTCCAGATTGATTTCGACTTTCTGGAGGCATTTGTGTCGGAACAAATTGCGCACGACAAAAGTCAGTAACATGGCCGCGACAAACTGCTTAGAACCTTGAATCTAACCAATTTCATCAAGGTGAAGGCAGCGTGAGTACTGATAGCGCCACCGCCGACCGTAATTTCACATTCTTCTCTTCCTCTCGGGGTTCAGTCGCCGAGGGCACGACTCTGGCGGAGCTCATTGGCCCTGATGAAACGATTCACCAGCTTTTCGAGCCACCCGCCCAGGATGATGACGATTTCCTGTGGTGGTTGAACCTAAACGGAGCAAGCAAAAAGGAAATCCATGCCATCTGCAAGGCTTTTGGGGCTCACCCACTGACCGCCGAGGACATCACCACGCAGGAAGCCAGAGAAAAGATTGAGCTGTTTCCGTCGTATTACTTCGCCTCATTTCGTTCTTTCCGGATTTCCAAGGAGGAGGATGGAGACGAATATGTGCCCTGCTACGTCTATGTCGTCGTGTTTAGATCTGGGGTGCTGAGTTTCAGCATGACGTCAAATTCGCATGCGTCGCACGTCAATGCGAGAATTGCGGCAGCGAAGGGCTACATCGGGCTAAGCAGCGACTGGATCTGCTACGCGTTGATGTGAGATTTCAAAGTATGATGCTAATTTTAGGCATTGGAGCTAACCGTTGCCAGCGACGATATTGTCGACTCATTTCTTCCGACTATTCGCCAAGTCGAGCGCGACGCAGACACCATCGAAGACGAGGTGTTTGTCATCCGCGACAACGACACGCAGTCGTTTTTCAAATCCATGGAACAGGCGCGGAAAAATGGCACGGCACTGCTGCGACTAATTGGCGACAAAGCAGACATTCTCCGGGGACTTTTGAAGCGCTTCAGCGAGGACAACATCACCAGCGCGAGCTCGCAGGTTGTCATGAATCTGGGAGATGTCCAAGACCACGTCGTCACCATGACGGGCAACCTGCTGCACTGCGAACAGATCCTCGCTCGAGCGCACAGCAACTATCTTGCCACGCTGCGCATCAACAAAATTAAGCAGGACGTCAAAACAAATCGCGTACTGGGAAAGATCACCCTCTTCGCTTCGATTGGTGTACCTGCCAATTTGGTGGCCAGCATTTTTGGAATGAATGTCCTCGTGCCATGGCAAGACTCGGCTAATCTCAACGCATTCCTTGGAATATTGGGCGTTGTTCTTGCTGCTATTTTTGGGAGTGCAATATGGGCGAGATGGAAGAGGCTTGTTTGATACAGACTGTGGTGGAGCGAATCTGGCTTGTTTTTAGGCACACCAGTCGATCAAGTGAAGGAAATGATCAAGTCGGAAACTGCATATCCTCTGAGCTGGCTCATTTGGAATAGCGGAAAACGGAGTTTTGGTGTCCTTCTTTCATGCTGCACTACCCCATAGAGGTGTCGGTTCCCACGCAATATTGTGACTTGGTATGGGACCTCAGTCTCTATGCTCATGCGCCATTGTCATTTGGATCGGGGTGTGCTCCAGCTCCGCGGCTTTGTATGACCTGTCTCGAAAGTGACCGTTCGCGACTGTGCTCACTTGCCAGCCCATGTTACAATAGACCTTCGGCTACTCGCATTAGCGCGAGGACAGCCCCTCGAGGTCTTAAAGCGCTTTTTGTTCAAACGGTTCTCTGGCTGAGAACTATGACTTGATGTCTGGGGCCCTACTCGCCAATCGTGATGCAAGATATCGGCCCTATTCGTTTTTACCTTTTTTCATCTGACACGCGAGGTTCTCGGACAACGCCAGGTCTATTAATACATGGACTCATTCCTTAAATGTCTTAGAGAGCCTTTGTTTTCTTTATGACTCGTGCTATTTTATAGGCGTTAAACTGAATCATAAAACAACTCTATTGTAATGGACCCTTGGCCCCCTAGACACCGGCTTTATCGCATTGTCCGAGACACATCTTGAACTCTATGAACGCCTGTGTCTCACGCTGTATGTTTCGTATTTCAAAACAAAATGTATATTAAACTAGAGATTAGAAATATACCGCAGAAAATTTTACTATTTCAGCTTGGCGAACTCTGTATTCTCTCTTAGATACTACGTGGGAAAACACACTCCGACTTGTTACGTAAAACGTGGGTAAAAGATATATCCGTAGAGTAACGATTTCTGTTGTCAACAATGTGATAGAAGTAATGTGCCAAAAAGAAAATGGACTAGAGATGACTTGATGGCTGGGAATCTTGTTGTGCCCTACATGTAGGGAACTTTATGGCATGATATTCTCTGGCATGCATATGAGGAAGTGTCCCTATTCGCCAATACCGTTGAGACATGTCATAATGGCTTGACTTGAAAATGCGGCAAGGTTTTGAAAAAGTACTTATTCCACTTGAGACAATCTGACCTGGTGGTTGTCCGTGAGGGAGCAAGGCACAAACCTACTAACGGATTGGTTTCATGCAGCGCCTCACAGCGAGAGAAAGCCGACTGACAAAGCTCTTTAAAAGAATATAAATAAGTCTCCCATTGCCCCGAATATTGATGTCTAACCTCATCACGGCTCATCACGACTACAACACAGATATTCAAACATTGCCTCTTCGCTCTGCGGAAAGATGCATTTCTACCTGATCCCGTTTCTCCTTCTACCACTTATGGTATACGCTATACCATACCCCCCGGGAAAGTCCTTTTGTGATACAGATCGAACTGTCGCTCAATTAAAAGCCCACAATGGGGGGCGTTCATTCTGCAAAAAGCACTTGACCTCAGTGGAGACCATGTAATGGCAACAGGGGCTTTATTGAATCGAGGATATCGCTAACAATTGACATCTAGAACAAAGACTGTCACGGTTGCGCCGGCAGCTCGTTACGGCGACAATGGTCTGAACTTTCACGGAATTGTTACGAAAACTGTCACTGAAACCGAAGTATGTCCATTGTACACTGATACCTAGATGCACTTGCTTATCTCCTCTTTAGACTGCAACCATCAGCTCCCGTTCAACTTCTACGATCACTTGCCTCAATAGCGCGTACACTGCAACAGCCCCCACCACAACAATTTTCAAGCGTTATGAAATTGTAAAGGATTTGGATCCCTCTAAAGTTCCTTTGATCTGCTCCTGTCTGTCTGTCCCGGCCCCAACCGTGACGGTGACGAAATTTAAGACCGTCCTCGGTCATGAAGGGTATGTAGAACCTATGTCCACCAAAGAAAAGGAGAGAGTTTCTGACACCTGATTACAGAAAGAACAAGGCAGATTTCGCAAGACATACCGTGACGAAGACCAAAACGTCGACCACCACGGTCACCGCGGAAGTGGTCTCGGCAACCCTCAAGTCGAATGGTCTGTTTTATCGAAAGTACGAGCATGGATATAATGCGTACGTAAGGAATGATCTTACATCCTCATTTTTCAAGAATAAGAGTCCAGACTGGACTGGTACTCTGCGGACTTTGACATTCGCGTCACCCAACTGGCCATCTGGCTCTACCATGCTCTCCCTCCCTGATGGATCAACTGCCTTCAAGTCGGACCAATCCGCGCTTCTATTCAACGGATTCTTCATTGCGAAGCAGACGGGTACATACACCTTCTCGTCATCCAAGGACAGGATTGACAACTGGGGCTACCTTTGGGTCGGAGATGTGGCATATGATGATTGGAATGATGGCAACACCGCATACAAGGCGAGCAGAACCGCACTTGGGAATTTTGGTGGCTCTTACTCTGTGGCCATGAGAAAGGGTGATGCTATTCCTGTGACCTGGCTATGGGCCAACGGTGGTGGCCAGGCACAGAGCGATTTCACAATCACATCTCCCGACGGGACATCCACAAGCAATGGAAATGGATACTTTATCAAGGCTTGTTCTTCTAGTGTATTTACCTAGGTGTACTTCATGTTTGACTACGTTTGCTATTTGATTCGATCGTTTTAGCAAACGGCTCTCATGTTATACAAATTCACCTCATTGATGTGGTTAGCTTCTAGCTAGGAATTAATCGCAGTTATTGCCTATGTGACGGTCAGACTAGAAGGAACCGTATTTCCTGTCACGTCTCCTGGCTCATAACCGGTTAGAAGAAAAAAAGAGAAGTCAATAATCGAAATGCTCGCGATTACCGGCGCGGCTAGCAGCTGCTAAATGAGGTCTCGGTCGCCGGCACTTCTGGCCTGGCCGTAACAACGATATCGATGGTCACCGAGAATACTGCTGGGCAAAGTATATGGCTGCCCAAATTAGCTTAGCAGCTCTAGTCACCTGACTTCTTCATGTTGATGACCCACCTCGGCTCTAACTAACTTCTAGTACTCAAAACACACAACTTCCAGCCCTTCTGAAAGTACCCGGCAGGACAGGATGGCAGATCAACCTCCGGGAGACAAGTCAAACACTAAGCGTAGGCGGATCACGCAGGCGTGCGATTACTGCCATCAGCGCAGCATCAGATGCCAGCCTTTGAACGATAGCCAAGGATGTCAAAACTGCAGAGACTTTGCACAGGAGTGCACCTATCATCGAAAGCCTCGAAGACGCGGAACCAAACCTCGAGAAGAATCAATTGGACAAGAAAGCCACTTCAAAAGCGCCGAACGCCCTTCTCAAAACACATCCAATGTTGACGCGGTTCGTGAAAACAGCGAACCATCAAATAACTTGAGATCTGGACCCAAGCCTTTGGCTTCTGTTGAGGGTAGTCGATGGGAGGCGCCGTACATTTCAAGCCAAGCTAGTATCATGGACCTGGTTGAAATATACTTCGAGGTTGTATACCCAATATTTCCTTTCTTTCATCAACCAACATTTGTTCGCCGAGTTTCCCGAGCCGAGTACACAAGCGAAAAAAGCATGTTCGCCGTCACAATGGCTCTGTGTGCTCTGGTAAGTGGTCGCATACGAGATGGATCAGTAACGAACCCTAAATGGGACCTTGAGCCGCTCCGCAAGATAGAGTCTGATACCTTTTACTCCGAGGCTCAGAAACAGCTGCTGGAACTCGTGGGGGAGTCCAACATCAACATCCTTCGGGCGCACGCAATTCTAGCCATAGGAGCGATCCAGAGTGGGAAGATAAGAGACATGCATCAACACCTGGGCGCTTATCATACCTTAGTGGCGATGGATGGATTACATGACGAGGCCAATTGGCCGCGCGATATTGGAATCGTGGAAAGAGAGGAGCGCAGACGGCTGGTTAGATACGCGCGCTATTCATACTAAGCACAGAGAGGCTGATCAAGAGTCACTAGTTCTGGTCTGTCTACACGCTGGATATTTATACGGGAGTGGTTTGGGGAGGTATCATCCGATGTAGTGAGCGCCAATCTTACGTGGCCTATCCAACGGAGGTCGACGACGATGTGATTGATGATTCTGGGATACACTCACCAGATCCAATCGCCAGCAAACGCAGCCAAACATTTGCTGGCCGAGTTGACTGCTGGCTATCAGGATGGAACTTCATCACCGACTTATATCGTGTCCTCGAACACGCTCTGACTCGGTTCCGAGGCTACCGAAGGCGTGCAACCACAAACTCACTCTTGGTGGGGATGTTTGAAGATGACCTTACTGTCACCAAGTCACCCGTCCGTGAAAGCGTGCTTCGCATGTACCTTGGCCTCCCAGACTGCTTCAAGGAAACACCACATATGGTATACAACGTCAAGAAGGATAGGTTTGGATTCCAGGCCGCAAACATCACCGCCACATTTCAGCTTTTACGCATCGTGCTTTTTGCTGCTAGTGGAAGCAGCATTGAAGAGCGCTGCCAGATTGCCAGCCAAGTTGTCGATGCTTTTGTTTCTATACCGATAGCTTATCTGCTTTCCATTAGCACTCCGCTCTTACACCATTTGGGAGGCATCGGTACGATTCTTGGCAATGTGTTGGAAGAGCCACTCAGCGAAGGTGATTACACTCGTATAAGAGGAGTCATGCTTTCTATGGCACATCTTTTGGAAAATTTAGAGGTGATTCACAGAAGCGCGAGCGCGAGCGAGAAGCTTCGATCTCAAGTTGCTCGGATTGACGAGTACATGACCAGACAACGGCAGATTGCCCCATCAGCCGCTATACTTGCAGAATCCGAAGGAACCATAGATCAATCTGTATCGGAGAGTCTAGCGGCTCAAGGCTACCAAGAAATTATGCCGGATATCTCGCTGGATTGGACATTTCCAGACAACGGAGAGCTTCTCGGAGACTTCACTTGGAACTTCAACCTGAACTAAATATCTTGGTATAATAATGCTCAAGCTGATAGACTGTGATAGAAATGCTAAAAGGGTGCTAAAAGGGTTCGCTCATCGATGTTTATCATCAAGAAAAGGCCACATCTTTCTGCTCGACCGAGCTATTTCCGTGTTGCTCCAAATCCTTCTCCGTGCCATTAGCCTGCTGAGAGTGACCATCTACCTCGTTCAATAATCGCCTGGAGGCTACTACGACCTCTCCATCGACTTCATCTAAGCGCCGTTTATACTCCTCCATGTTTTTAGACACAAAGAGGCTGCTGCTTGTGAATAAGAGGTTGATCTCCTCAAGCGACTTCTGGGCTACTTCGGGGAAGAAGAACCAGACGAGAGGCATTGCAACGATGTTCATAGCCCCGAAGAAAATGTAGGTTCCCCATCCCAGCTTCTGAAGCATGATAGGGATAACAAAATGCGTCATACCACACCCACAGGCCCAACCAAAGATGGTAAAGCTGTAGCCTTTGGCACGAATCTCTTGCGGCCAGATTTCAGTTCCGTAAATCCAGCAAGGAATGATATTAAACATGGTGAAGAACCTATAATGAATCAATACATGGAGTCATTTCGTTTTTTGGCAATCAGGCATACCAGATGTAAACAAACACGAAAGATGCTGCGGCAGTACCGAGCTGTCTGGACTTCTCAGGGTCAGTAGTAGCCGCATCTTGGGAAGTCTTGATGAAGGCCGCAACTAAGAAAAGGGCAATGGCTTGAGTGATGAAAGATACCATCAAAGACTTGATGCGGCCAATGCGATCAATCACAAACGATGCGGCCGCCGTCCCCGGTATACCAAAAGTGTTGACGAGTCCAGCCAACCACAAAGACTTGTATGAATCGAAGCCGGCTAAGTGGAAAAGTGTACCGGCCCAAGCAGCAATGGCGAGGATTCCAGTCCATTGCTGGATCCACTGAAGCGCGAAACCCATCACTGCTCGTCGTCCCAAATGAAGATTGCCGGAATATCGACCACCAAGTGTAATGTTGATGAGATTATTGCGCCTCTGGTGCGTGGCCTCCACAATCGAATCGAGTTGAGCAAGCTCGGTAACGATCTTGGGTGCGTCCCGGGTCAGGTCGCCGCGAAGCTTGCAAAGGATCTCCACAGCTTCTGCGCGTCGGCCGTTGGCAATGAGCCACCTAGCTCCGTTAGCGCTTAATAGGCATACGAGTTGTATGGAAACGCAGCATACCTTGGGGATTCGGGTAGGAACGGAAGGGCAAGATCGACAATTATCAGCGGTATAACCATCCAAGCCAGTGGAAAACGCCAACGGAACTCGATGTTGGTGTTGCGAATACCAAAATTCAACCAGTAAGCGATGACAATACCAAGATAGTTGGAAACAAATACTAATGAGAAACTGGAACCACGGTCATGTGCCTCAGATAGTTCACTGACCCAAGGAGGGACAATGGCGTTTACGAAGCCAATTCCTAGTCCAGCGATAATTCGGGCACATATGAACATGTTCGAGTTAGTGCTGCCCGCCATGAGAGCAGCACCGAGAATACCGAAAAAGGTGCCAACGAGAACTCCACGCTTTCGGCCAATCTTATCACCAACCCATCCTTGAATGGCGACGATCAGCAAGCGCAATCCATGGAGATCATTTACTTTTACTTACCACCAACGAAGCAACCCCACATACCCCCAAAGTAATAAGCTGCCGCAAGACCACCTTGCTTGGTTGAGTTGGTGACAACCCCACCAGAGCCAATGCCAGCCATGGCGATGAAGCCAGGGGTCTCGCTCACAGTTCCCAAAACACCTTGATTATAACCTGGTGCCCTTCAATTAGTTCGGTATTGTTTAGTAGCCACGATCAATTTCTTACCTTCGAATATCAACGCCGTTGCCGCAACAATGTTGATAAGAAACAGCAATGCCTTGCCAGGCACATGCTTCCAGATGTGAAGATCCACCATATTGAAACAGACGGTAGCCTCGATGGTGATACAGCTTCAAATACCAAGGGATGTATAATGAAAACTGGCCTGAGTTATGATTATGAGCGTGGAATGAAGGGAATTTATATATTCCGAGACATTGTTGAAAAAGGCCTGACGGGGAACTTAGGAAACAATTGCAGTGACCTCCTTAAGCTAATCTTCCCCATGATTCCCCAGAAAGTATTTAAGTTTTGCGGGGAGTATTTTTGGTGGAGAAAATCCTGTAGCGTAGTACCGAGAGCGCCTAAACGCTTAAACTACCAGGCGTGCTGGCCAGCGCTGGGAGGCTTGGCTGGCCCGTTTAACCATTTAACCGTTTAACCGAGAAGTCCCGACCGAGGCCATCTATAACCAATTATTGCAAACTCTTGAATTGCTTTGCGATAAATATTTGTGCTTTTTCTACCACATTTCATGGTGTTATACGGTACCTTACTATCATTATATCCATAGAAAACATTCTTCATCATGGATTCTACCGGAAGACTTGCCCCCGGCGCTCACTCCGAGCCTCTGGATATTACCGTGTTGGGCTTAAACTCGGGCACTTCCATGGACGGAATCGACTGTGCGTTATGCCGCTTCCGACAAGAATCGCCAACGGCACCAATGCATCTCGAACTGCTAAAGTACGATGAGATTCCGCTTGAGCAGACTATCAAGAAGAGGGTCATGCGCATGATTCTTCACAACACCACTACGCCCGAGGAGCTATCGGAAGTCAACGTCCTTCTTGGCGAAACCTTCTCAGATGCAGTGCTGCAATTCTCAGAAAAGCACAAGATTCCGCTGTCATCCATTGATGCCATTGGCTCTCATGGCCAGACCATCTGGTTACTGAGCATCCCGGAAAAGGGACAGACAAAATCCGCCCTGACCATGGCGGAAGGCTGTTTCATCGCCTCTAGAACAGGCATCACGACAGTCACCGATTTTAGAGTCTCGGATCAAGCTGCCGGCCGCCAGGGAGCTCCTCTGATTGGCTTTTTCGACTCTCTGCTTCTCCACCACCCCACCAAACTACGGGCTTGTCAAAACATCGGTGGCATCGCAAATGTGTGCTTCATTCCACCTGATGTTGACGGAGCACTCAACACAGAATTCTTTGACTTTGACACGGGGCCAGGAAACGTTTTTATTGATGCGGCGGTACGATTCTTTACAGACGGGGAGAGAGAATACGACAAGGACGGCGAGATGGGCCGAGCTGGGACCGTGAACCAGGACATGGTAGACGAGTTCTTGCGGACTCATCCTTACTTCTCACTTGAGCCACCCAAGACGACTGGGAGAGAAGTTTTCAGAGACACCATTGCACACGACCTGATTAAAAGTGGCCTCGAAAAACAAATGTCTCCAAATGACATCGTAGCCACAATCACGCGCATCACGGCACAGGCCATTGTGGAACACTACAAGCGATACATGCCAACCCAATATGGCCCGTTGGCAGAAATCTACATGTGCGGCGGCGGAGCGCGAAACCCTAATATAACCGATTATTTGCAGAAGGCCTTCCCCAACACAAGAATTGCCATGCTTGACGAAGCTGGTATCCCATCAGATGCCAAGGAGGCAATTACGTTTGCCTGGCAAGGGATGGAGGCAGTCGTCGGGAGGAGTATTCCTGTCCCTTCACGAGTCGAAACCAGAAGGGAGTATGTTCTCGGCAAGGTGAGCCCTGGTACAAACTACCGCCAGGTCTTGAAGAAGGGCATGAATTTTGGGGGCGAATTGGAATATTTGCCACCTGTCAAAGAGCTTGTCAATTATGTAGAGGGTCAGGTATTTAGCACGGCCAACCAATAGGCTATTTCCACTTTATAATCTACAAGGAGTCGCGCAAAACGGCATCGCCTATGATACTTCGCGTTAAACTGGTGGTGTGTCGAGCTCAAAAAGGACGGATTTGATTGCTTTGGGGACGATGACAGGTAAGGGACTGAATGTTGCAAGTTAATACACAGTAAACTAATGCAAATTTCCAACGATTGACAAGGGAGAATGTTAGTCACAGGCTGGATTACATGAATGCGGCCTTCGCCTATTGTAGCGACATGCTCAATATAAAGACGGCTGGGAAAAGACATCGTGTTATTGGCCGACTGAGTCCATGGTAAGACAAATAAATGCATGGTCAAGGGAGGGGTATTCCGGAAGGTTTATAAATCAATCCGACTAATGATTAATCCGTGCATCTGGTTATAAGTGTGGCCACATCGTGTCGTATAAATACCAGCCGGTTGCCCGTAAATGTGTCATCCCGTTGATCACTTGCATTCTTACTGCGATACATTTTAATCAATATATCATCGGGTTTCCTCCTTACCAAAAAACCAAAAATCATGTCAGGACTACCAGAGATTTTAGTGATTGGAGGTACTGGGGCACAAGGCTCTCCAGTCGTCAAAGGTGAGGCAAAAGCAGTCATATAAAGCCGTGAGCTGACAAGTTTCAAGCGCTATCTGCCAGTGGTCGATACCATGCCAAAGTGCTGACCCGCGATGAAAATTCGTCTCGAGCTCAAGAGCTTGCGAAATTGCCCAACGTCTCCTTGATCGAAGGGAAACAGGACAATCAACAGGACTTGCATAGGGCATTTCGTGGAGTCTATGGTGCATGGGTCAACACTGACGGCTTCACACTCGGTGAGAAGAATGAGTTATTTTACGGGATCCGCGCTTTCGAAATTGCGAGACATGAAGGCGTCAAGCACTACGTCTGGGCGAACACTGATTATGCACTCAAGCGGGCTGACTGGAATGAGCTGTACCATTGGGGCCACAATGATGCAAAGGGGAGAATTGGGGATTTCATTCTCTCCCAGGGCCAAGAGGGAATGAAGAGCTCGCTACTCTCAACGGGTCCTTACATGGACATGTTGTTGGATGGGATGTTTGTCCCTACGGAGCAGCTAGATGGTGGCTTCGAATGGGCCAACCCGGCAAGTATGTGCACCTTGGATTCAATCAGGATTCTTCCTTTGCTCCCTAAGAGAAATATCCCACTAACATAGCGTCTTTCTCATAGAGGACGGGAAAATTCCTCTCATAGCCTTGGCTGATGTCGGTGTATACAGCCTGTGGCTGTTCGATTATATTGAGGAGACTGCTGGCATGAACCTGGAGATTGCAACCGATGAAGTTAGCTTTGCAGACATTGCCAGAATCTTCACCGAGGTAACAGGGAAAGAGGCAGTCCATAAGTTCGTTCCCCTGGAGGACTATTTGGCAAAGGCCGAGCCATACCCCAATGCGTATGCCAACTGGGCGGCTGGCAGGGATGCGCCAAGGGATGAGTCGCACATGACGTGGCGCGAGAACTTCTCCGCCTGGTGGCGCTATTGGGGTGAAGGGATTTGTGGACCTAGAGACATGAAGCTCCTGGATCGCATTCACCCGGGCCGCATCAAGAACCTGGCTGATTGGATGGTAAAATCGGGTTATGATGGCAAGCCGAGGCCCGTTTTGAAGGGTCTCGAAGATTTGAGGAGCAAGGCGTTGTTGACTAGAGAGCATTGAGGCAAGATATTGAATTGGTGGCTGTATCTTGAAAGATTGAACTATCTAACCAGCTCATGTGATTCGCATTGTGCATCGTCAATACATTAGCTTGATGTTGTATGTACAAGTACCCTAAGTACACAAGTACACTGAACGGCGTTTTCACAAGCCATTTACGAAAAGGAACAACATCTCTCGCTTATTTTTTTTTTCGGATGTCTCAATGAATGCAAGGTACCAGTAGTAGTAAGAGGATGCGAATTAATAATCTTTTAGCGATTGTTTCTGCTACTTTGTCTTGACCTTTTGTTTCAGCGCCACCGTGATAAGAGCGCTCGTCTGCCAATGAGAGGGCTGAGTAGACGCGTAACGACGTGGTATTAGCTGATTGATTATAATCAAGTATATGGCTCCAATCACAAGCATCATTTTGGATATGGCGCGTTATTTTGTGATTAGTGAACACACATCGGCACGCATGGAAAAATTACATCACCTCCCCGACTTAACCTAACGGGCTGCATTCTGGCCCCACACTGTCTCATACGCGTTCTTGCGTAAAATGACAGAACCGTGTTTCGGTAAATAATCTTGATGGAACAGTGTTTTTAAATACAAATACTCTTTTAGCTAATTATTGTTGTGAATTGGAATATTTGTAAACATAAGGATCATACCACCGACTTCAATGCGAGAGAAAAGTAGGCAAAGACATTGATCATTGTGTCAAGTAGTAGGGTGAAGAGAAAGTTGTCAATTTATTTTCGATAATAACTGAAAAAAGTGGTTTCTAATCAAAATTAAAGACGGCCTCTCCATCCATCCTCGGCCACTTTCAACACCGGCTTTAGGTTGTTGACTCTCTCCCACAAACTGCCTAGCCCCTGCTTAATACCCTTAGCATCTTCTCGCCTAAACCACTCCTCCGCCGACTTGACACGGTTCGGATGAATCTCGTCCAGAAGCTTAAAGTCGCGCTTGATTACACCAGTGTTACCACCAGAGTACTTCCACATGTTCCAAAATCCAGTAAAGTTTTCTTTGATCGTGAGGCTAGCTGGGTCTGTAAGATCTGAATTGTAGCCGCTGGGCCTTTTTCCATCTCCCATCGGCCCTGAGCTCCAATAAGTGTCCAGATCGACATCGATGAATCGTGCCGGGTGGCCAGTAACCTTCTCGAAAGCCTTGGCAAGGTCATCGTAGGCAATCATATCAATGGCAACCTCGAGATCCATTCCGTTTGATCTTTCTTGGTTATCAAAGAGCCAGCGGACGTAATATTCGCAGTCATCAAGGTCAACATGGCATACGGCCCCATTTCCTAGAGGTGCCCTCCAAGTTACTACACCATCCTCGACGCTGGGGCTCATGGGAGTGCGCAAGGCGATGGTCATGGACATGTATGGGCCTGTCGTGAATATCGCCACGCCCATCTTCTTTGCGTTGAAGGGGTCCTTGTTTTGCTGCAAGATCCATTCCGCAATCCGGCCTTTGCCATCGTAGTGTCCAGTTCGGAATTTGGGATCATATCCACTCTTCTTATACACATAGTCGAGATTTCCATACACGAAGAACTTGATGCCTTCCTCAAGGGCCAATTCGTAGCTCCTCATGGCCCAAAACATTTCTGTCTTCTCGCCAGAGTTGAAGCCATCGATGTTGACAAACGCGTAGTCAGCGCCACGGAAACCTTTGCGAAGATCGTCCTCATTCGCAAAAGAACCCTCAATCGGCTCCGTGTTCCCAAGAGCCAGGAGCTGCTTTGCTCGGGCCGAGGTTGAATCGCGTGTCAAGAAACGGACGCGATACTTGCCATCTTGAGCGAGACCTTTGACTACAGGGATACCCTGTGCACCGGTGCCACCGACTACAAAGACTAATGGAGCTTGGGAAGCCATGGTATAGCGTGTATGTGGATGCAATGAAAATGACAATTAGAATGTAGGTTTGTTGAATGCTGTGGATGCTGGGTTAATCTCGTTAAGGTCAATGCAATAATTTTCTGCCAAGACGCAGCAGCCTTTAAATATATATTCTATAGGGCTGAGGAGTGTGGTCAGGTTAAACAATGCTAATCTTTGTTGTAATTCCGACGGGGGTTTTACATCATTGCGCATCTTGAGAAAAGTGGGGTTGATTACTATTCACATGAGTAATCATTTATTCTTGACCTCAACATCAATGCCTGACACTTTGACCGTGGCAAAAAAGCAAGTAATTATGTATGTATTGATACATGACTTACATAATTGAACATAATTCATGATTGTAGATAATTCCGCGTGGCTTGCGTGGATGATTATTATGCTGACGAGGCGAGAACGATGCCTTGCATTTGAGTCACCGCGTAGACCTAGCTGCTAAAATTGGATCAAGCTTTCACACGATCAAAAGACAAATAATCTTCTTGAGACGTCATAAAATGAAAATCTGTATGCACTTGGTGGCGTTTTCGTGCGTTTTCGTGATTCTCTCTCTGACTGGGGTGCGCATGTTTTTAGCTTCACTCACATCATGGCACAAAACAGGTTGCAATATTTCTTTTTGGTATATACTAGTGACTACTGAGAAAGAAAAGTTTGACCTTGCCTATTGATATCCTTTGAAGAGTCTTGCTCTTCGTTTGCTTTGACTTGCAATTAAATACTGACAGAATTTACCATAACAGTCTGGGTATTTTGGGGAGACACGGGACGGTGATCATCGTCCAATTTCAGATCCAAATTGCACACGGCTTGTACACCGCCGCGTATGCTGTCCGCTACATTTCCATTTGCTCGCAAGACGCTAGTTGCCACACGGGCAGAATCTCCATCATAGCACAGGATTAGCGCGTGTTTGCCTCGGAGCTGCGCGCTGATTTCGCTATCCTCCGATCTGAGCTTGGAATTTAGTTCCTTCCAGAGGGATGCGAGGGCAGTGGCATCGGTGAAAGGGTTTGGCGTGTTTGGGCTGACAACAGGGAAGTTGATGGAGCCAGGAAGGCTGAATGTCTCATAGTCCTCGGGCTGTCGCAAATCAAGAATAACTGTGTCTGGTGCAGGGATGATGATTTGTTCCCATCCTTGGCGGTCATTTGAGCGTCTCTTGGACATGAAAAGCAAGATATCTCTTGCTAGGATTTTGTCAAGACGGTAGAACTCAGCAAGAGCAGCCAAGGGGTCCTTCTCCCAAGCCTCGTCGTATCGATACAGATCAACATCCATCAACTCCTGGGATTTTGTGAGTATGTGACCAATAAATCTTGAGAGAATAGGCTTACTGTGTTTCTCATAGCTGGGAAGTGCTCAGCACCTAGTTTGTCAAAGTACTCGTCAATGTACTGGTACGGTAGATCGCAACACAAGGTCACGCAGTGGATCTTTCCATCTTCTCCGGCAAGCTCAGCCAATGTTCCGGCTTCCTTTCGCTTCTCGATAAGTTGGAACAAGCCTTGGAGGTTGAAGCCAGAGGATGGGCCGCTGACAATACCGTGTCGACAAAGCTCCAATGAAAGTGAGTATGACCTGAAAGAGTCGACTTCCTCGATATGGTCAACCGCTGCTTTCCAAGGAAACTCGACTGGTGCCATAAGAGCGAAAGAACGTGGGCCAGGCACTCGGTCACCGGCAGCGGTACAGACACTATTAGATTGTGTTAGCTTTTATCAAGTATTATAAAGCAAGCTGATTGCGTACCCCAGACGATAAACGGAAGGCTTGCTTTCCTTGAAGAAGGTGCCCAGTCCTGTCATTGTACCTAGAAAAAGAACATTGTTAGCACTAAGAAATTACAAGCTTAGATCTCGTGTAACATACCTGAAGTACCCATACCAGCACAGATCAAGTTGATTTCAGGAAGCTGCTGGAGGATTTGAGGGCCAGTCCATTTGACATGAGACTTCCAATTCTTGAAGATTGTCAGCTCCAGGGTGCTTGAGGTCAATGATTGATGATTCATCTTACACAGTCATTGCCGTATTGGTCAGGGTTAACGACAGACTCCGAGCCCTCTGCCCACTTGTGGGCAGCACGAATACCTCCGCGCTCATCCATAGGTTCTGGTTGGGATGGGCCTCCAAATAAAGTTCTGTGGTAAGGGTCATTAGCAACTTAGTAAGCGGCGTATCATCTGGATCATGAACCAACATGTTGAGACCGAAGAATTGCATCAGCTTAAGCTTGGCAAGAGATGTCTTGTTGCTTAGAAAAGCATTGGCATCACTCAATCCGAAGAAGACTTTGGAGATCAACGCCATGGATATGACGGTTGATCCAGAGCTATACTCCACTATCGTCTTGGTCTTGTCTGGCTGAACCTCATTTTGCAGCAGGTTCAATGCTAGTGAGATGAATTAGAAACTTTGTTTCTGTAATCTTTCCCTTGTGTAACCGTACCTGGCATGGATTTGACGTTGTTGGCAGGGTGCATCGTCATCATCTTGGCGTAGATGTGAACGCCATCCTTCAGGTATGGGTTGAGCGCCTCAGGCAACTCCACCAAGGGAAGAGGAGGGGCTACATCGGGATCGAAGTAGTTCCTGACAGAGTCAGGGCCTTTGTAGACATTGAGATTGTTTCGCTTTTCCATCTTGGTTGTAGTTATCGTACCACCTACTAGATGGAAGGACGCAAATGCCAATTGAAGGTGAAAAATGATTTTACACTTTTAATCGGAAGTATTGTGATTAAATGTAATTTGAACTTTTTGATTCCGGACAAACCTTCCGTACCTATGGCTAACCGAGGAACAGAAGCACGCGGTTCACCCGGCTTGTTGCACTAGACTTGCCAAGACTACGGAACAGCTGCGTGCCGTGAGAAGAAACCTGATGCGCCAATTGCGGATCATCATTACCTATTGAGTTACCCTGCCGCATGAGATGCGTGAATTTTGCGTGCTCCCACGCTGCATTTGCCTCTGCCTTGTTCCATCCGCACTCGGCCGCAGACGGTGAGATGGTGTCTGCAGCATCTACTTACATGGCGATAGTGGTGTTTTGCGCTGCTATTGGCTTGACCGGGGTCGGGGACCCGCAGCTACTAACTCTAATTTATATAGTTTTAAATCTGCGCAAATTGCCTCGGGGCAGACGATCAATGAATGGGTCCGCCGATCTAATTGCGAAAGGTAGCATTGCACCACCACCTTGATAGTCTCACATCCCACATTTTGCTCCATCAGATTATCGGCACTTCTTGTGAGCAGGCGCATCAGGCCCTGCGGAATAATTTACGTAAATTCGGGCTTCTCGCGGCCCGAACCTTGCTGTGCGGCTCGGCATTGGGCGTTACACAGGGTCTAGAACGCAAAATACGTGCACGACGCACAGTAAACCTGCGGCGTGGGGTTGCATTTCCGACTCGGCCGTAAATCTAAGCCCCAAGTTCCTTGTTTCACGATGAACAATTTAGCCGCTGTCAATTCAGGTGGGGGTGGAATTCGGCGAGGGAGTCTGCGTATCCGGCATTCGCTCCCCATAAGGGATCCCAGTCGTGGCCGCAGCGGTGAACCCATCGTCCTGCCGCGCAGCAGCCCCCCGATGTAAACGAGACTGTGTTCATTTACCGTGAGATTCTTTTTTTTCTTTTACCTGCCCATCGTGTAACTTCTTCTTCTATCCCCCCACGCTTTCTAAACGGGTTTTCAGTCGCCCCAAATCCGTAAAGTCCTCTCCGGTGTGGATCAAGTCTTTCCCTGGAAAGATTTCCTCCGTCTACACGATAAGCCATACACCATGGAACAGAAAGCTCGCGAGGAGGCACAGTCCTCTCAAGTGATGGCTCCCATCACTACTGATCAAACTCCAGACAGCAGCCCAGCGGAAACTCCCACTCAAGAGAAACAGGAGAAGCACGTGTTTAACGAGCAAACCAACTATGTGCCCAGAAGCACCATCATTACGGTAATACTGGAAAGGAGATGTTCCATCCTTGAATTGATTGCTGAGATGCTCAACAGATCTTTCTGGCTTGCGCCAGTGTTGATTTCGTGGCTCTCATGGACCAGACCACACTGGCAGCCAGTTTGAGTATCATTGGAAACTCACTGCACGCGACTCAGCAGATTTCCTGGCTTGCCAACGGTTACTTCATCACCTCGACCATTGGGCAGCTTTTGTATGGCCGACTGTCCGACATTTGGTCACGCAAGGTCATCCTCATGATTGGGCTAGCTATCTTCTTTTTCGGATCATTGGCCGCCTCAGTCGCCCAGACCGCAACACAGCTAATCGTCTTTCGTTGTATTACCGGTTTTGGAGGCGGAGGACTCATGACGGTGGCGCAGATGATTGTCAGCGACGTGGTGCCTTTGCGCGAAAGAGGAAAGTACCAAGGCATTCTGGTAAGTCACGGCGATGAGCGGTTACTCTCAGTCTTTACTTTCACTTGCCCAGTGCGTTTTTAACAAATGATTAGGGTGCTGTTACAGCTCTGGCAAACGGAATCGGTCCTGTTGTCGGCGGTGCCATTTCGTCCAAGTCAAGCGGTTCATGGCGCTGGATTTTCCGCATGAACATGCCTTTGACAGTGCTCGCGACAGGATGTGTGCTTTTCTTCATGCCCTTGAAGAAGGTCCTGGGCGACTGGAGGATGTAAGTAAAGTCCCGGTTCCAAGACACTGCGGACACTCATCAAAGAAAATCTCAGTAAATTGAAGGCTATCGACTTTATCGGTATTGCCTTGGCCCTGGCAGGTACCACCGGCATCATGCTCGGTTTGACTTGGGGAGGAGGCGAATATCCTTGGTCATCTGCAGCCGTAATCGCCAGTATTGCCGTCGGCTTTGCGGTTTGTGTTGCCTTTGTTTTTTGGCAGTGGAAAGGCCCCGATTACCCTCTTGTTCCAAGTATGGTTTGTTCTTTGTAGTTATTGTACAGTATGCTAACTTGCTACAGTGGGTATTTTCCGCTCCCGAATGACTATTGGAGCCTGCTTGACCATGGCAATCAATGGATGGAATTTTGTGGTCCAGGTGTACTACATTCCTACTTTCTACCAGCTTGTTTACAACTATTCAGCTACAAAGTCTGGAGTCATGCTTTTGCCCATCACGCTTGTACAAACCGCAAGCAGCACTCTTTCAGGACTGATTGTACACTGGGTTGGGCGATACAGAGAGTGCATCCTGTTTGGGTGGCTCTGCTGGACAGTCGGCCTTGGCCTTATGTCTACTCTAGATGAGAATTCGGGTGTCGGCAAGCAGGTCGGCTACTCTCTACTCATTGGTGTCGGTGTTGGAAATACACTTCAGCCGTACGTTGTCTACATTTGGATATCTACTGGAACTGAACTAACCATACTATTTTAGGGCCCTGATTGCAATTCAAGCTGGAGTGCCGCGAAAGCACATGGCCGTTGTTACTTCTTTCCGCAAGTGAGTTCCTGCAGCTAGTATCAGGTTTATCTGTGCCGCTCGAGACTAAGTATTTTATAGCTTCGTGAGAAACCTGGGATCGACATTTGGACTTGCTGTGTGCGGAACAATTCTGTAGGTTCTTGCCTTGACGATCATATTCAAGATGCTAACTATGGTAGCAACAATGTCGTCAAGGGTTCACTCCCAAACTCAGGGCTTAACCCAGCAGACTACGACTTCTTTCTTCAGAACCCCAAGCAATACTTGGCTACTCTATCCAAAGAGGAAGCAGCACAGGTGAGTGCTGCCATTGCACCAGCCTACCAGGAATCGTTCCGTATCATTTTCTACGTTGGAGCGGGTCTCGCAGGTGCAGCATTCTTTGTCGCATTTTTCATGATGCCACAAATTGAGCTGAGCCGACCGGATGATGAAAAGCTCAAGGAAGAAGCTCGTCAGGCACAATTGGAGAAAAAGGAGGACAGTTAATGGTGTGGGTTGAATTGGGTTTGTGGCGTCGGATGGAAACCAAAATAGACAGCTGCGGGATCTTCAGCGCATGTTTAAAAAATAGACCGGTACTATATTTACCCAATCAATATGCCAACTCATTAATTGAATTAAATGATTAATAGTTATTTGTTTGCTTTCTCTTCTTAATCTTGTCGCGCTTTTAAAGTAGTATTCAGCAGCCGACTATTACTTTACAAATCGCGAGTTTATATTGTCAAGGCATTGCACAATAAAAATAGAGAACAAGTTAGAGTAACGCATATCTAAACTCACTACAACTTAGGATTGATGTGTAAGTTGCCAGGTAGATTATCGGACTATTTTGTGGTGTAGATTGGCTAAAGCCAAGCCAACATACTAACCAACCTCCTAGCTAACCTCAGCACTCACTTACAACTGGCAGAGAATTCATGGGTGTCATCTAGGGTAGCTCCCGCGGACTAATCTACGCTTACTTTAAACATATTACAATAGCTTATTTGTCAACAGGATACTCTCTTCCCCACGGCCAGGGCAATGCCGATACCGGCCTGCCAGGTGAAAAAAAGCTTGCTGGTTAGCACATGCGAATACTTGTGCGAGAGCGGCATACCATTTTTCACCCCCAAAGACCTGTAGTCCTGACAATCCTCTGACCAAGAGCGGCTGGTTAGCCCCGTAGATCGCGGAGATCGCTAAATTTAGGTGTAGGGACGAAAGTGTGGGGGTCTCGGCAGTTACAGCCACGAGCCACTAACAACCCTAGTAGACACGGAATAAGATCCTCAGATGGGAAACATGCAGACCTCCACTCGCCGTATACCACGGTCGGTAATTTGCTATGGGCAATTGTCGCCCGTTGTGTTGCATCCGCTCAACAACACCGAGGGCCCCACCGAACCCATGTCGGGAACCACACACGAATAATGCCACCCCCCTTATTGGCTGGGCTGTGTAATCTCACTGTGAGAAATTACTCAGCAAATGCCACCAAGGTCCTCAATTGAACATCAAGGTAAGACTCTTGATCTGCATGTGGCAATTGAGGCATATGTAGCCCTGGAAAGTTGCATTACTAGCTTGGAACCCTAGTGATTAATCTGATTTCAAAATGTAAATTTTGCAGGGAATTCTAGGCCATGGCATGGGTCGTAATAGGAGCACAGTAACCATTGCGTAGTTGATGGCACAGAATGCCCGAGTGAGTGGATCTTTGTAAGGTGGGATGGTTGAGAGGATCCTAATCTTTTTTCCCAAATGACAAGAAAAAATAGAGAGAGAGGAACAAATCAGTCCATTGTGCGGCCATTGCCGATATAGATGGACTCTATAAGATAGTACTTCAAGCCCGGTGTAGGTTGACATTGGCTCGTCAGTCTTGTTCAGGAATCAAATCATCAACCATGTCTCGAATGACATCGCTCCGCTCCTTGGCATACCTTGGTGTCTCCTTGGCGTCGATCGTGACTGCCAATGCCCAGAAGCCGCTTCTACAAGACTTTGATGCTCTTGGCGCTTGGTTTGATGGAGTCGCGTCGATCAACACCACCACGAGCTCCGACAATCTCGGTGCGAGGAAGAACACCTCCATCGCAATTGTCGGTGCCGGCATCACTGGTTTAGCCACCGCTCTCATGCTTGACAGCGTGGGTGTTCATAACTGGGAGATCCTTGAGGCCAGCGGCCAGGTTGGCGGTCGCCTGCGAACCCTTTACGTGGGAGACACACAAGAATGGGCCGAGATGGGGCCTATGAGGCTCCCCTGGAAGGTGACTTACAAAGACACCAACGAGACTCTCGAGTATTCGGATCATGCCATGACCTTTCAACTGGCAGATTGGCTGAATGAGATGAACAAGGCCAATCATTCAGACTTGAAGATCGACTTTCTTCCCTGGATTCAACATTCCCCCAATGAGCTGCTTGCCCTTGGCACCGGAAGACATCCAGATGGAAGCATTCCGACTCGTGCCGACATTGCTGCAAACTCGAGTCTCGGCAAGCCAGCTCCCCTGTCCACCCAGGAGTACAAGGATGTCAAGGCAAAAATGAACAGCATCTTGATGAACCAGACGAATCTCCAAGACATCCAGCGAGATATTTGGAGAGTGCACGGCCGTGTCATGGAGCAAGGTTTCGATGAGATCAGCCAACAGAGCATGATGCGAAATGTCTGGAACGCCAGCCTCAATGTGACTGACGCCATTGTCCGAAACACAGATTACGATATCTTCTGGGACGAGATGCATCACAACTCGAACCTGGCTCAGGATGGCAGCTCCAGCGCTCTGGCAGAGACTCACTGGAAGTGTGTTGATGGTGGCTTCAGCCGATATGCCCAAGCCATTGTGCCCCATGTCCAGGATCGCCTCAACCTCAACCGTCAAATCAGAAAGATTGAGGCCATCACTGACAAGTATGGCAACGTGAACGGTACGCGCCTTTCTTGGATAGTACCTGACGCCAACAGAACCGTCACCAAGCCCAAGGCTGGCCAGTCCAAGGATTACGACTACACCATGGTCGCTGTGCCCTTCACCATGACAAGGATGATGTCCCTGCCCTCGTTTTCATCCGTCCTCACCCGCGCCATGTCGGAGCGTGGCCTGCGATTCAAGGACGCCTGCAAAGTGGCGCTGCTGTTCAGCGAGCGATTCTGGGAGAAGGGTGACCGTCCCATCTTTGGCGGCTACTCCACACCCCCCGACGCTGCTGTCGGTGCGCTCTACTACCCCGTCTACGGCCTCAACGAGACTGGGCGACCTGGATTGATTATGCACTACCGCGGTGGCGACTGGAGCAGCCGATTCACCAGCCTTAGCGACGAGGAGCACGTCGGCATCGTGCTGGATGCAATCGCATCGCTCCACGGCGAGGAAGTTCGCGATCTGTACACGGGTGACTACGAGCGCATGTGCTGGCTCAAGGAGCCGCACATTGCGACGGCCTGGACTCGTCCGGATATCGAGCAGCACAAGTTGTACATTCCGGCATACCACCAGACTGAGAAGAACACCATTTTTATCGGCGAGCATACCGCACCAACCCATGCATGGATCAGCTCTTCGCTGCACTCGGCCGTCCGAGGTGCCGTGCAGTTGCTCTTGGAGATTGGGCTCGTTGATGAAGCAAAGGAGCTCAACCAGCGCTGGATGGGACGATGGATCCAGGTGTGAAGCACGGTGGAACAGGTTGTGGCGCGATATAGTAGATAGCCATTGACTAGATAAATAAACCATCCCAAATTTCGAGCCCAATATTTAGAGCCTACAAAAGTGAAGTGAAAGCTATTTGGAGGCGAGTTGATCATTACAAGCCGCAACATCTCATCCACGTTTGCAAATATTATCTCTAGTCAGTATATCATGGATCAAATTAATTGTGGTGATCCAGGGGATCCTTCATTTTCATAGATGCCGCCCGCATGTAATACAATGGTGTTAGAAGCTGATGCCAAGGGTTTTCTGGTAGCCATCTCCCGAATGCGTATTTGTCACACTCTCCGATAGTTGCGGCCACCTCGTTCTAACAAAAGAGGTCGTCAAAGATGAGGCCACTCGGTCAAGAGTCCGATTTCACAAACAAACACCGCCAACTTCAGTGCGACTTCAATCCAGCCGCTCCCACCCTCAACACCCACTGTGGCCACGGGCATGTCAGGGCCGCTGCCGACACCGGGCTCGTCAAAGCAAAAATTCAAAAACAACCGCTCGGCTATTGTGACGGCCTCAACCGACCTGCATACGGCCGACCCGATGACCGGGCGTGCAGACATCGCAAATGGCGCAGCAGCTTGATGAACAAGACCGTAACCGGCCCCCAAAACACCATGCTAAATAACCCACGATGCTAGCTTATCAATCTCTTAAACGCAGGACCCACAGGGCCCAGTCAATTGAAGATCCTTGCCAAGGTGTCATTGCGACGGCCTTAACCGACCTCCATAACGCCGGCCCGATGAGCCAGACCGGAACCGGCCCCAAAACACCATCCTAAATAACACGCGATGCTAACTTATCAATCTATTGACCACAGGGTCTGCTGGAACCAGTCGATTAAAGATCCTTGCGAACGTGCCATCGCCTTCTTAGTTGAACTCTATGACCCTGGCGCCGGCGGCAGGCTTGATCGGGAGTTCTGTGATAACCTCACCCCCATTGCCGACCTAGCCGGTTTTCAATGGGGCATGCATTAGCTCGCGGGGATCATGCGCTACGACCAATTTAGCGAAATTGACTGTATTGATGACTTTGCCCAAGGCACCCCCTGGTGGCTGATGCTGTTGCGTCATTCAGGCAATGTTGGAAGAAGGGTGATGGCGTACAAACCAAGTAAAATGGAATTATTTGGCCGTGGCATGAACAGCAACCATTTCTAAGAATATTTCTATCTCCTTCTTAATCATCTTGACATAGTTTTCAAGGGTATAGTTGCGTCCAGAGACACGATTGAGATCATGCTTGGAGTTTGCAGATGTGGGTGGAAATTCAGGATACTTGATGTCTTATCCCTTCAAGTGCCTGCCGGGTAGCTGCATTTGGATACCTCGCCACATTCTGTTGGGCCAAAAAAGCTATCAATAACTACAACATAGATCCAATCCAAAGAAATCAAGCAATTATCAACGTCGATTTTTTTATATGATTGAATTTAAAAACACTACGAAACAAATTCTATGTTCTGTGGTTGGTACGATCCTTTGCTTAGCACCTGCATTCAGCTATCTAGCACCTAGGAGTTCGTCAAACCATCCTTGTGGCAAAGATCAAATCGGTTCCTTAATAATATGTGACGCCCCTTCTCAGTGCGTGTATGTTTCCCTGGGTCCCAAATGCTGCGTGCGGACCGACCTCGCCCACGCTCTCTCTGTTCCACAATCCCGATTGTCTCATGCCACCTGTGAGCTGGCCAAACTGCAATCGGACCCCCTTGAAACTGTCCATGGTCCCTTCGGCCCCAAGACTGGAACCTTTGGTTAAAGAGTCGAGCTCGGGATTCCTTGTCGTGGCAAGCAGGGACGAGAATGCGAGTCGCATGCTCACCCCATTTCCTACCAGTGAAACCGCCCCGACAACCAGACCTGCCATTCCAAAGGCCAGCGCAAGTGCATATGTGATTATCAGTGTCTTTGAATCATAGTTATATGCGTTGTATCGGTCGGTTATTGTCGCCTCGACAGTTTCGTTTTGAACGTAGATGAGATCTGGAAGCGAGTACATGCTCAGCGTAATGTTGAATGTCAACTGCTCAAGCAGCGAGCTGAGGTTGCGCCTTGGAAGATAGTCCATTGGTCGATGCCACGGATACTTCTCAGTAAACGGAGTACCTGCCAAACCAATCCCTGTGTATGGTCCCCACATGGCTGGGGACAAACCGAAAGAGATATCATTCTCAAATATCGAAACTATGGTGTCGTGAAGTGCTAAACTTTTGAAATCCCTTCCTGCCGGATATGAGGCTGAGCTTTGGAGTCTGAGTGATGAGAATGCCGATTAGTTCAATGCCTCACTGTTGCATATCATCGTCATGTTGCTTACGTTGTTTCTCCAGTGACAAATTGTCCCCCTTCTGTAAAGATCCAGTTGACATTGTATTGAGCGTCCCACATCTCGCACTTGAAGGTGATATTTTCGTATTTGTACTTGTCAATCGTGAATGTTGTGGGTGGCTGAGTCCCACGAGTTGAAGGGTCGAAATAACGAAATCTAGCCCAAAGGTAATGTCCCTTGGCACCGTTACCAGCTTTGTAAACCTCATAGCCAGCACCATAATCAACGCAAGTCCCGTTGTTGCACCAGGGGGCATCTTTATCAAGGTTGCTAGCTTCTTCGCATTTGTAGCGTGGGGCGACGAATGACTGGTTGTACGAACATTCGCTAGAACACGGGCTTTGCGCCGGTTGGATTCTCCCCTGGAACACGGTTCCGAATACCAACGTCTTACAAATATTACTGGGGCCAGTATACTCAGTTATGGACTGCTTCCCCGCGCTCTGGTCGGTGTTAAACAGTCTCAGAGTTTTGTCGGATTCGAACATATTTGTCGACATGTTCAGCAAAGGCACAGATACGGCCTGAGAAAATGATGAGTGCCGCTCGCTAACTGTCAATGTACCGGGCGTGATGACTGTGATTATCGGAGAAAGCCTAGCAAGATCAGTAATGGTAACGCAAATCAAAGTCCAGTACATTCTTACCAAGTAATCAAAGCCAACAGCGCGACAAGCTTTGCATGCACCCATATGTCCAGATTAAGAAGGGACAGTGGACTTGATGAAGCTCCAAAGAGATCATCAAGAGTGTTCACTGTCCAATACCTCTTTTTGACATCTGCCCAGACGCGTTGGGCTATGGCTATGCCGATGCACGATGTCAGAGACAGCCGGTTCACCACAGCAAACGCGGTGCCCGCTCGTATCATCCACTGTAAGGCATCAATACTGTTTCGATTCCTGGGGGTGTCTATTCTCTTACTTGTTGGTTTGTCGCATGCTTTGTATCGAGATTTTGGTAAACGGCGTGGTGCCCAATGGCAGCACCCAGACCCAGACACCAGAGACTCACCATCAGTGTAGGAACGAACCAGTGGATGCGGGGGGCATTGTTGTTTCTGCGCGGATCATAATCACGCGCCATGGTACTCAGCATTCAAGTAGACCATTGACATCATCCGCGGCCTGCTGAGATCAAAATCTAGAGAGCGCTAGATTTCCGTTCATACTCCGATCGAAGTTTGGGAGAAAAGAAGGTTCACATCAACTGGTGTCCATCCTATTTGCCGCCTCCCCACGTGTGCCTAACTTGCTGCTTTCCTTCACCATGTCCAAGCTGAAATCTCCACGTGCCGTATCACAGGCGCTATGGCTTCTAAAACCCAAGGGATTGGATGAAACTGGCACTAGTGGCCTGACTAACGAGCTCTTTTTTTCAGCTGTGGCTGGCTGAAATGCGGGCCGCAGTGCTTTGAGGGCCCTTTGGCTATGAATGGAATAGGCATCATGTAATAGGTATCATGAGTCCAATGTTTTGCAATTTGCTCTGCTGAAAAAAATATTCATGCGAGAACAGAGCCTGAGTGCTGCATCTCTCCACGATGGAAGACCATTTACAGCGGCAGGTATCTCGAAAAGAAACCAGTCACCATGCGGATCGAATGACCTGGCTCCCACATCATACGACTTTTTTTCTTTTTTAGTTGTGGTTTACTTATTTGCCACAATTATCCCATTACTTAGGAGCTTGCGGAGGGTTTCAATCATCGAAGCGTGGCGTCTTCTTGCCCTGGCTAGGCGCTAACAGTGAAGCTCCAATCAGGTTTAGTAGGTCTCAGCTCAGCTGCTGCAACTGACTCAAGGGAGCTCTCAGCTTCACATTTCGGATTCGGTTTAGAATGCATCCAATGCAATACAAAGCAACGACGAAGCTTTATTTGGTTGAAGCCGTTTGTCAGCCAAAGCTTGCAACTCCAAGAAACCCAATTCATCCAATTAGAGCAGCTAACGATGAAAGGATGCTAAAGATGTGGCTGCGGCCCGAGCTCTCGTGAACTGATCCCTAGGACTGGGAGGTATTTGCCGCTGGGTTTGAAGCGCAGACGTGGTCCTGAGTCCTTGGTGTACAGCTCGATGAGGCCATTGCGGATCGCCTCTTCCTACAGAATTCACATGGTGGCTATATGAGACCGCGATGTTAAGCGTTGTGATAGTTGTTGTCTATTACGAAAAAATTGTTGTGCTTGTTGGGCTTGTGAAGACGAAGAAGAAGGTTGTTCCTATGGCCGCAATGCCTGTCTCGTAGCACCTTCAGTGGCAACAAAACAAGATTTAAGAAATCTCACGCCCTGGATAATGGCTACCGCATACACACAAGCCCTTGAAAAACTTCCTGAAATCAATTGTACCTTCGCCGTACGGTATTCGTGCCACCCGAGTTATTTTCAATTACTGCATGCTAAGGTAAGAGAGATTCCTTTCACTATTGCTCTCATTGATGTATCACGTTGAAATTCAATGTCAATTGAAGAAATAATCAACTTAGAAACGCCGAAGAGTCATGTACTTCAAAATTAGATTGACCTCACCGGGTATTGAGGTCCTCTAGTGATCTTTGACTAGGGCTTTGGTATGAATCCATATAGAAATCAAGATCTCAAGTCACATATGAATCTCTGCAACAGAGGTTGATTTCTATTCACAGTTCCGCATTGTTCTTCAAAGCATGTCATTGTTTTTCAAACTGGAAAGCTCCGCAATCGTTTGTCTAATTAAGACATTGATCAAAGAGTGATACGAGACAAGAGTATTAAAATAAGGTAATCAAGTCAAGCCGCAAGTTCAGTATAACATAATTACGCTCCTGTGGTTTGAAAGATTGAGAATGGGAGCCCCGTGCTCTCTTTTTTACCCTTTTTCTTTTTTGACCCAGCATTTCTTTTGCAGCCTTTTAACTAGAAACTCTGATTTCAAAAGAAGAAAAACAGGTAAAAAGATTTTTCATAATAATAGTAATAACAAAATCAAATCATTTGCTATGAGGTTTGCATACCAAAATTCTGTACTCTCTTGAGACTGCATTTCGTATCGCCTTTTGTCCTGGGCCCTGTGTGTGGGCTACTGGCCGGGCAGTGCTCACAGGGAGAAAATGCTGGGATGCTGTCGGGTGGGGCTACCACGGACCCACTGCAACGGACAGTGCCGTATGCCCCTGTAAGCCTTGTTTCCTATCTCTTCCCGGTGCTTTTGGTCTAGTCAGATAATCATACCGTTACATCCACAAGCTCTCCGGAGCTCAAATGGATAAAAGGTGGTGTACCGGTAGCTTTGCGGGATTTAAACCCTAGTAGCACCTGTTTGGTTCGAGAAGTCTTCCGAGCCACTCGCGTAACAACACACCCGAAGTAAATTGTCCGAAACCTCAAGGCCTCTGAAGCTGAGATGCTCCCTGCTTGATGATCGTGATTTCCGTCCCGCAATTTCGTGGGGGGTGTCGCGGGCGAACGGCAAAGATCGAGTTTAGTCTTAATAGGTGGACAAAATGAACCATTTATTTCTAACCGCATCTAGATTTTTACCTACTGCATACGTCTTACTTTGTTTCGAAATCAGATAACCCGCCTCCTTGTCTTTGTGCAGGTGCATGCATAGTTGTGTTTAAGCAGTGGCTAGGTGTTGACTAAGCCACTTAAGTGTGTAGGCCGAGGCGAAAAACTCATTTCCATCGTAAAATGAATGGCGAAGTGGGGGTAAAGGGACTATGATGTCAATCAACAGGGCTTAGCTGCGGGTTAGCATCTTGAGCGTGGGATGTTGACTATCAAGGTGTTCCTGTTAGTGGGCTAGGGGCATGCAACCAAATTTTAGGGTTTTTTTGTTCTTGGCCGGGGGTTTGTTCTATCGTAATGTATAAGATGATCAAAGCATATCACTGTGTTCTGGAACACTGATCTTGAGAAAGGGCGAATCGGGTGCGGCCGTTGTACTCAAAATGGAAGCCTCTATTTTTCTTCTGTTGCTTTTTGTGCAAATGGCCTCTGCCATTTCCAACATTATACCGACCGGCTTTACAGTATTCATGAATGACATTCCTTACTATGTTTCACCTCATATTGTCGGAAATGTATCGCTGCAAGCTCATCTCCTCCAGAATGCCAGCGCTGTGTTTGGCTTCCTCCCAGTCTCGGTTATGGCGGAGGGCGTCCGGCCCAATGATATTTCCCAGATCATCACCACATGGAACGAAACTGACGACGTATTTCAATCCGACTTTTTACAGCTTATTCTGCTCGATCACGCCAGCTTTAACACGACCACAGGGTCGGGTTATACCCTTGAGGACTATGGCCATGTGACTCTAGCTGGCTATTCGTCGTCATTCGAAATCCCCAAAGGCCCATACTTTCTGGAGAAGGAGACGGGAAATCTCCACCAAGTCTATCGATTGTATGATGACTTCGCAGGAACTTTCAACGAGGCCCTCCTGGCCAATCCCGACCGCACATTTCAGACTCTGCCGGCAAAAATTCCGAGCTCAGCAACATTGACAATTGGTGTCCCATCCAGGCTGTACTACGAAAAGTCAGAAGCTCAACCACTTGCGGGCGTCCGTATTGCAGTGAAGGACATTTTTTCTTTGGCAGGTGTTAAGAAGTCGAACGGCAACAGGGCGTGGTACCACTTATACCCGCCTAGCAACGTCACTGGTAGTGCCATCTCCAAGTTGATTGAGGCCGGAGCCGTCATTGTTGGCACCCAAAGACTGTCGCAGTTCGCGACCAGCGAAGTCGCCACGGTGGACTGGGTCGACTACCATTCCCCTTTCAACCCTCGCGGGGATGGATACCAGGATGCGTCTTCGTCGAGTTCTGGCGCGGGCGCTTCGGTGGCGTCGTACGAGTGGCTGGATGCTGCCGTTGGCACCGATACAGGCGGCAGTATCCGAAGCCCGGCCGGCGTCAATGGCATTTTCGGCAATAGGGCTTCCCATGGAATAGTTGCCTCGGATCACATCATGCCGCTGTCGGTGCCACTTGATACCATCGGGTTCCTTGCCCGCGACCCAGTCCTCTGGGAAAGGCTTCAGAGTGTCTTGTACAGCGGAAACTACAGCTCTCTAAGTGACAAAGAGCCCAAGTATCCTACAAAGATCATGACGGTCTCTTACCCAAACTCTAGTACGGAGGCGGGTAGACTCTTGAACGAGTTTGCGTCGAAATTAGCTGATTACGTCAATGGCAACGTGAGTTCGTTGGATCTAACAAAGCACTGGGGCTACAACGTCAGCTTGTCTGAGATGTTTAACATCACCTATCCTGTTTTGACTGGAAAAGGTCAGGACGACAAGATCAAGAACCCATTTTATTCTGATTACGCAGCACTCCACGATGGACGGACACCCTTTGTAGACCCGGCACCTTTGGCGCGATGGGCATGGGCGGAGCCTTACTCGTGGGACGAGGCCATGCGCAACAAGACCATCTTCATGGATTGGTTCAACTCGGAGATTCTCCCATCTGCCAACGACCCTTCTCAATGCTCCTCTGGTTTGATCTTGTATCCTGGCAAGATTGGTACTCAGAATCCTCGGAACCAGTACGACATCGCTCCACCTACGCCATACGTTGGTTTCTCTGCAGCTCGCATGTCTGTCTTCTCGGAATGTCCTGATTTCATCTTTCCGGTTGGCGAGGTCGCCAGTTTCAGTGATCTAACCAATCACACCGAATATTTCCCGGTTTCTGTGGGCGTTTTGGCTGCAAAGGGCTGTGACGGACTTTTGGCAAGGTTGGCGATAGATCTTGTTGAGGCTGGTATTCTGGGAGTTCCACAGGTTGGCAACAGTATTTACGGGGGTGAAATATTGTTCTAGATAAAAGAAAACTGGGGTATGAGAGTGGAATTGATAGCCCGCTTAATTCCTCCATTGTTGTAAATACAAGAGTTGAGATTAAACACTTATGATACCAAAACATGACTCATCACGGTCTCGGCCAGACTGGTTGGTTGTAAAATTCCAATGCCAGTGCATCCAAATCCAGTTGATCTACATCAGGACCAAATGCACTATCAGGCGCTTGGGCAATTGAATCGGATTGTGGGCTTGTATCTGTGTCTTGCCAACTTGATCCATTTAAGAACGAAGCGGGATCAAATTCCGTTGGCATGTGCGTGAACAAGCCATCCAGGTCTGCCATGAGAGAGTTCGGATCGGTATTGCTATTGCCATCTTGCTCACTCTGTCGACTTTGCCCCAAGGCAGTTTCAATAGAAGACACAATTCGAGGCGTTTTCAATGGCTCTCCTGACTTCTGAAACGCTTTGACGCGGGATTCCCAGGCTTGCTGAATGAATTTTGCGAGGAACCTGAACAGGCGGCTGTCGACAGAGTACATGGTGTCGTATCGCACGTCATAGTTTTCGGCCATGACTTCCCAGGCTCGGTCGGACAATTGGCTGATGGGTCGGGTTTTCAAATCCCGAACAATATGAATGTATGCAGGAAGGGGAAAATAAATTCGCATGAGCCAGGTATACCTTTGAGTAAGTGGCGAGGACATGATCTTGGTATCGTTCTCAAGCATGATGAAGGCATATGAAACGGCAGTGTCGCGATTCGGCCCCCCTGAAGAGCTGACATATTGCTCCAACAGTTTAAGCCTAGCCAAGTATCCACGCGCTGTACAGAGAGTCATGAAGTGCAGAGGTGTTTCTGGGTTGCAAAACTTGAGATAATTTTCCTCAATCGTCTTTTCCAAAGAGGCCACGTTGGGGTGAATATTGCTAACGTCTCGGAGATTCTTGGCCACTGATTTCATTGCCGGAATAGAGTAATCGAGATGGGACTCAGAATGGCGCATGAAGTTTCCCAACTCGCCACGAACAGCGACAAATAGAGACTCGGTAGGTTTCAGGTCAGCTGTTGGAAGGTCCTTAGTCTCGGGCCGAAGGGCCGAGTCGTTGATGTTGAGAGGAATTCTGCAATTCCAAGAAGGAGTCAGTTCTGTGCTCTTGCTATCGACCATTTCGATAATGCGGGAGTCGTAGAGGAGCATCGACCACCATAGTCTTCGGCGTTGTTCGGCTTCCAGGGCGTTGAGGTTGTTGTAGTTTGATTCTATTTGAAAACCGAGTCGTTTGGCGATACGCATGGCGATGCCGAACATGGACGATAAGGATCTGGGATCAATGCCAGAGCCAAGAGATACCTAAAAGTGTTAGCTAGATTTCAATGGCCTTTGTAGGCATGCATACCAGATAAAGGAACAGTGCAGTCAAACAATCGAGGTTGCTCGTGCGGAGGTATCCACAGTTTGTCAGACCCTGTTCACAGCTAAAATGAAACCGGGATAAGAGGGCATCCTTGTTCCAGCCAAATATTGTAATGCAATCCGCTTCACTCAGAGTCAGAATTGATACAGAATAGATGCTAAACATGAGTGCTTCAAGGTTGGGGTTGATGTTCTGAACATTGCTCATGGCCTCAATGATTCGGGGCTGTAGAGAAGGAGTGTGCGTTACTTTGAAGAGCGGGTCGACATTGTCAAGATAAATTTGCCAGAGCCTAAAAATATGGACTGGCTCTGGGTGCTGAGCAGAGAGATCAATCTTGGTTGTGCGGATGCCAAGGAGAGAGTGACCCGAGTTCCGATACAACTGGTCCCAGGCATCCTTCGCCCAGCCCTCCCCCATGTATTCAAGCGAGGAGTTGCTATCCTCGTCCATGTCTCTAAACTATTGATGAGGTAAGTAATATGAATTTGAATTAGAACAAAAAAGCATACTCCTTTACCCATTGTACGCCAAAAGTCCCTAATAAAGTTAGTGATTGGGGTAAGCTGGGTGTGAAGGGAGTGTCTTACTTGGCCTCGTAGACGAACAACGAATCGGGTTCGTCCGTGTTTTGGCCCTCGTCATTTAGACCATGATTGGTATTCTTTTCCTTGGATGGTCCGGCTTGGACTGATTCAAAATCGACGTTGTTCTGTCGCATAATCTCCTCGTATCTGTGGAGCCGTTCCAACAAGGCCTTCTCAGGGAAGCGGCGTCGCTGGCGGGGCCCGACGGGCGCAGGCACGCACTGGGCGCCAGCCTTGACACAGCTTGAGCATGGAAACTTGCGCTCACATTTCACCTTGCGCTGCTGACACGGCCCGCACGCAGGGAACCGCCTGGGCGTTGGCGGCTGTGAGGCTGGCGCGGGCAACTGGGCCGCCGTATCGCTCTCGTGGGTGGGTGGGGACGGGAACATGGCGCTGCTCGTCTGCGTCCAAAGTCTCGTTGGAGCATGTCTTGGCAACTTGCCATCAGCCTGGGTTATGATGATCCAATTTGGCGACTTTCGACTCGGAACTAAAATAATCCGGCACTACTTCTGGCCGTCAGACGGCTAAAACTGTGGATTGATGAAGCAGCAGTTGGTGGCCCCCACCTTGACGCCTCAGGATGCGATGCATTCAAACCTATCTCTTGGCTTCGAATAGTTGGCATGGCTATCTATAGCATGAAAGGCTTGGGCGAGATGACACGGCAATTCTCGTGTAAAAATTCGAGCAACTTTTAAGTGTCATTTCCATTCACGTGCCCCAAGACGGAAGATTATCATCCGTGGAATCCCATGAAATCTAACAGGATGCAATTCAGTGAAATTTCATAACATAAATCCTTGATTCAAAAAGGAATTCAGGACACAAAGCAAAACTAAAGAACTAGGGTATCGCAGTCCACCTTTCGACAAACATCAAGGGAGCATTCCAAACATGCGTTGATGCGCACTACGGCGGGAATCTCGCTTTTACCCACGCTGCCAAGGAAGAAGAAACGCAGCTCATCAGAACCATCCACCGCTATAACCCTGACTTTCCTGCTGGTACGAGCTTCAGGCAATAGTGGCGAAGTATACGTGCAGAGCTTATCGGCACTGTCGAGCTTAGCCTCCGGGTTGGCGTGGCTACACCCTTCTACAACGAGACAGCAAGCGAGTCCTCCAATAACATCAAGAGGCTTGTAGATACGCTCGACAGGAGCTCCTTCCAAGTACATACCTAGATTGAGAAATCCATCTCCCTCTTGCACGGTCCACCTCAATTTATAATGTGGATACGCGTTGAGTGGCTCAATCACCTCCATTGATACAAATGTTCGATCGCCGAAGAGTGGAGGCTTCTGCAATCCTGTCTCTGACCGGACAATCTGATACTTTTCATCATTGAATTGCAGTATTCCAGGCTGCCAGGAAAGTGCGAGGTATCCCCTCTTCCTGATGCGGTAGGTATCGAAAATGGTTGGGTAGACAGCTTGTCCTTTAAAACATGACATGGCCCAGCGCGAGGTTGTCAGCTCCTCGCTGACGTTGTGTCCCACCAGCGCCAAGGCCCAATCCAATACCTGCTCAACCTTGCAGTGGTCTACAAAGTCCGCAGTTATGTTGTAACCCCTCGCTTGATGCGTGAATATGGAGTGGACGGCCGTGTGGTACGTCATGCGACGGCTGTCTCTGCCGTTCTCAATCCGAACCAGAAGGTTATCAGACAGATGAAAGAGCGATAATGCGAGAGCATCACTCAAAAATAGAGCTGCATCATAGAGAAACTCATCCTTTAGACAGTTTCCTAACAAGATGCGGCTCCCGATGACGCTTTGGTCCTTGTCCGGGGTAATGCACGCTTGGCACGAGCAGTCGTTCTTTAACGACTTGAGATGAAGCTTTACTAGGGGCATGTCAATGACGCGCACACCCAAGTCGAGCTCCTTCAGCTCCATAACCGAAGCGACTCCCGCCCCTTCAGCTTTGGGATATAACATACGGGTGAGGACACCCGCTATCGACTGGTCACTGCTAAATGGTACCGTGCGAAGTTGCTGTAACAACTCGGCATCTCGTTCCCGAGACTCCTTGGTAATGGGTGCCTGGTGAGTTCTGCTGGCGGTGAATTTGTGCTGACGCAGAAATTCCTTAGCCGCGTATGGGAGGCATTCTTCAAGGGCACGAAAGGCATCGCCTTGGTCAAGGTTGTGCTCCTTCAGCACCCACTGACCGTAATTCTCGATTGAGGTCATGCCTGACCAGGGCTTGCCGTTGCCCGCTGCGATGAGAATCTCCGGGTCCCCGATGTCATGGTGAATTGTTACTGAAAACGTCTGGTCATTCTCTGCACGACTCGTGTCGATAATGACGCTGACATTGGAGCCAGGTTGCTCAACGATGGGTGTACCATCTTCTAGGAAAACGGAGGGGGGCACACCAAGGGACCACTTGGTGAAAGCAATGATCCAGGGCCCAGAAGAAGTGACTCGGATCGTCAATTTGGAGACAGTATACTCGCCAATACGATTCAGTCGCCTGAACGCATCAACCAGCTTTTCAGTAGCCTCGGCGGAGGGATGAGTAGAGTCACGCTTGAGGAGCCCCCTGCGGACATCGTCTATGTTTGGCTGTTGGTACAAGTGTCTGTGCCAGCCTAAAACCGAGTCTGTAAACCTGGAGCGCACCAATCTCGGGTCCAGGGCCGACATGAGGTCCTTGAGCTGCTTGGTCGTTGGGAGGAGTGACTTGTCCGCGGCGGCACTTTTCAACATCAGCGAGAGCGCAGTCGCCGCCTCAAAGGGACCCATTGTAGTCGCAAGCGCCGCGGCGAGGCCGAGAAACTGGACCCCGGACGCAGTTTTTCCCAGGTGGACGGCCGAGTCGTTTGGGGAATAGCCCACGACGCCGTGGAGAAGAAAGGCAATCGGGGCAGGCTTGTCGGTAAGGAGGACCGACTTCTCGATCTTTCCGCATGTCTCACGGCTCATGGCAATCGTGCTGCCAAACTTCTCGCATGCCAGTAGCGCCAGAGGCTGGATATTGTCGCTCGTTGCTGCCTGGATGATGCCGCGAGAGACTGAGAGAGCCGAGTTCACGGTCACGTCCAGGCTCCATTGCAGCGCAACCGACATGATGAAGGGTGATGAAAGGTGATGAGGTGGTGGATGAGCAAACAATGCAGGCAATTTGGGGCGAAACACCAACCCTAGCACGCTGGCTAATTGTAAACAAGAGTGCTATTTACGATGGGACAGCCGGAATACTTACAACAAGCCTTTTCTCTTTCAGCTGCCAGGCAGCTATGCGGGTCTGCACATTGACCAAGATTAAACATATTAATTTATTATCGCTTCCTTTCTCAAGCGATTAGCTTTGCGACAGATCGCCCTGAGCATTGCGGGTTCGTTCCGTAATCGTACATCATGCTAGTATCTGGCGCCCAATAGAGCACCGCATCCTGCCGCTGGGAGCAAGCCTTGCGCCAGCAACAGGCTAGCTACTGCAGCCACCATTGAATACAGACTGATCCAGCTTATTACTAGTGCATGCTGATTGGGCCTCTCTCTTTTTATCAATACTATCATGTGACAAGTCGGCCGAAACAATAGGCCGCATAAGCGCCGCACCATTTCCTCAGCCGCACAAGGCTGGCGGCTAAGCGGGTAAATGCCAGCTCATGATGTGTATAAGCTAAGAGCTGGTGGTATCGCTTAGCTGTGGTCATTTCGACTGATTCAGTGATAGTCGAAGCCCGTTTGGCCTCGAGCGTGAGTTCAGCCCTACACGAATGTTGACTCTCACATTAATGGCACGGGGTAGCTGCGAGGTAATGAATCATTTTTTACATAGTCCTCTATAAATCTATTTTCTTTAAAATTGCAATATATAATATATTTTGCGCCCGAACAATATACAATTCACTTGTCTATACGCACGGCTTAGAACATGGCCAGGTCATATTTCTTACCCCCTCAGCCAAATAGGCTCTAGAAGCAGTGACTTTAGTTCAGCCAAACGACGTTGGCAGGGCCAGCTGCGAGGTCGAGGTGAGCAACGGCAGAAGCCGAGGTGGAGTTGTCCGAGCCGGTAGCAATCTTCCAGATCTCAACAAAGTTGGCGGCGCTGTCGGTAATGGCAAAGTAGTCCTCGCTGAAGTGGGCGGGGGAGACGGCATTTGCGGATCCACCGCTGGCAGTTGTGGGGATAAGGAAGAGCTGCTCCTCGATAGCGCCATCGTCGGCGACGGAGAAGGCGGAGACGTAGCCGGGCTGAGAGCTGTCGCGGGATCGGGTGGCGCAGATCAGATACTTGGGAGTGGCGCTTCGGTAGGGAGTGCTCTCAACAGCAGGAACGGAAAGAAGCACTTCGTCGGCCCAGTAAGAGGAGGTGTTGGTGAAGCCTATTGGCTAAGAGTTAGCGTCGGGAAACATAGTCGATGAGATTATCGGCACTTACCCTCAGGGAGAAGAGAGTACGTAATGTTGGTGTCGGTAAGCTTGCCGCTCATGGGAGATCGGCTGTACACGGCAAGCTCATTGGCCTCCTCGTACAGGACGTAAACGTAGTATCCACCGGGGTGGTGCTCCAAGTGTCGGGGGTTAGCGCCCTCGGGGGCTTCAATGTGCTGCCACTCCAGAACCTGTCCGGACATGTTGTTGTAGTTGTGGACCCAGACGCCGTTGCCCATATCATCGGCCGAGTAGATGAAGTCGCCGTTGCTGCTCAGAGAGGTACCGTGGACACCAGATGAGCTGTTGTAGTCGAGGGTTGAAAAGGCCTTCTCCAAAGTGCCTTCCTCATCGACTGAAATGACGAGAGTCGAGCAGCCAGTGCTGTAAGGGGTACCGAAGACGGTGTAAGGCTTGTCGTTGGAAGCAGCAATGAAGTTGGCATTGGTGCCTACAAATTGTCAACACCATACTTTCAGTAAGACTTCACTTTGACCATGTTGTACATACAGTTGGAGGACAAGCTGATGTTGCTCTTGTACTCGAGCCCGAGATCAGAGGTGATGGCATAGCTCTGGAAAGAACCAGTGGTGGCGACGTAAAGGTTCTTCTTGGTGTGCTGTCCTTCACAGTCAGTATTTCCCGTCGGCTTTCAGTAACTATGGGTATTGTCTTACGTCAAGAGAAATCCACTTGGAACCTGAAGTTGCCTGGGTGCTGATGTTGTTTACCAGGGACAGCGTCGAGGTTGAGTCGTCAAACTCCAGGGCAACAATGTCGTTTCCGGCGAAGAAGCCAGAGAACATGGAGTGGGTGTCAGCCAAGACATTGCCACTCAGGGCCATCAAGGAAAGCAAGAGAGATCGAGAAGCCATTGTTACAGATTGGTTTGGTCTAACGGCCGTGCCTGTCATCTACATCGAGGACGTTGGACAAGATGCTTAAATATATCTCTTGGCATCGGTAGGGCGATGCACACAGACCAATAATTTGCCTGGGTCCGTACTCGAATTGGCCTTAGCGCACGATGCCGCGGGTTCCGGTCGCTAAACACCAACATAGTATGGATGAAACAATTCCACATCTGGCCCCCGAGTGCCGCGTGGAAGGTGACGGCGGTATGTGGGGGGTCCACTCGCACTGCTGCCAACATAGAGTGCCCGACACCCAATTGCACTCTGTAGATCTTCATTTTGAGGCTCGGGATGCGGGTGACTGGCAGCTCGGCCGGAGTGCCTCGCAGTGGGGCGTCGAGGCCCAGACGCTGATTAACTTTGCTAGCTCGGTAATGGCGTCGTCATCATTGGCTTCGCCCTGGGGAATTGGTGCACTTTTCCCCGTCTCAATGCCCTGTCACTGACGGGAAAATACATTGGCCGCTGTCCCAGGTGCTATGCATGAAATTGCAGCACTGCTCAATGTAACGCGGAGTACGATGCAAAGCTACGTTTGTGAAATGATGACATCCGCATCAAGTACTGCAGAATGGAAGAAATGGTCGGAATAATTCTCGCTGCAAAGTCAGCATTACATGTTGGAAATCCCCCCCTTAGTGATGAGCCATTCAGCTTCTCTTATTGAAGCACGGTTGTAAATGGACGCGCAGGCGGGGGCCGCGGGGCGCTGTGAGCCAGCCAACAAGCGATATTGAAATTTTGATCCAAGTCGGAATGTCATCTCTGACCCGGAATATTTAAGTTATCGATCCGTATTTTTCGTGGGGAATAGGACTGCCCTTTTGCAATCAGTTCATGGAGAGGAGTCACATTAAATCATCCACTCAATTGATCGGCGACCACAATTCGGCGACTGAAGACGCGACCGATGCAGACTCCACGTGGAGCCGTATTTCATCTGATTTTCGTTTTTCGCTTTCGCTATCGCAATACCGTATTATCGCTTCACATTCATTCCAGCCTCATTTCGATTTCTCTCCTTAATGAATAGATGACGTCTTGAACCACCAGAAATTGTTCACAGAATGAAGACCGAAAAGAACGTTGATGCAGTGGCCAGTAAACAATGGGAAATTTTTGCCGCTTAGCAAATCATGCGCTAAAACTTCCGTAAATAGCATTTCTGTCGCGCCCCTTAAGGTCGATACCCTCAAACAGAAGACCGGTTCATGAAAATTCATCACGGCGGTTAAACATGTAATGAGTAGCCAAAGTGCATGGTTTGATGATCTGATCAGCAGCATGTCAGAGCGAATGATCATGAAATGCAACGCTAATCAACCCACCGGGGGCAATAAACGCAGCATTGAGCTTAAGAATTCTACGAAGCGGGAGCTGAGCTTATGTTTGAGGTTATTTGCAGTGCCCCTGTTTCAACTGAGACAGCATTTCGCTCTCAAGACATGGTGAAGGCCGAAAGACATGGGAAATGCCAAGACAAAAGGCTCACGTGAAAAAGCTTAGTTGATGAAGGGTGCCACCGGTCCACATATCCGGAACACAGTGCCCTGATTGACCTGGGGCTCTCAACCGAGTCCAAGCTTCGGGCGACGATTCCGTTCGGGGATTCCGACTGGCGGGGGGGGGCCACACTAAAATGACAAGCAATTAGCCAGGACCTGAACTTACAGAACAGAACAGAGTTTGGATCGGAAATGCGTCCCTCGTAAACGTATCTTGCGCTCTGCTTCTAATCTCGAAATTCTCGACCATCGAGCTCTTCGTCTGCGCAATGATGCAGATAGCAAGCCTTGCTCAATGAAGGCAGCATCAAATCTAGAACATCAGATAGCCCGTCAATACTTGAAGCTTGCGACCCCAAAAAAAAAAAAGTTCAGTCGCACGATTGAAAAAACTGTCCGTAGTGATAGAAATTTTAGCTACTTTATCAGACAAAGTTGATTCAAGGAGTACACGTACAAAGAGTACATGGACGATCACTTCCAGCCTTGCCTCTCTACAATGACGCGTTGAAGGTTTACGCTATGAAGCGCACAAATGATTGGGGTAAGAAACGGGAAAGCTACGACAAAGTATTATCGGCTCGGCAGCCCACATTCCATGTGGTACGTGCGACGCTGATGCATTTTCTACATTGTTGCCAGTGCTATTACAAGGGGTGCTAAAGCTACAAGCCGAGTTGCCCCAGCCTCCACTGTGCCTCTCCCCAGGTCAACAGTGCAGTTGTGGGCACCAGGGTCTTGCGTCATTCATGAATCAAGTGATTCGAGTATTAAAGCCCAAAGCACCAAACGAATTTCTGTCAACGGGTGCTTTCCGTAAGCGTTGGAATGCGAGTAGATGTATCAGAATTGTGCGTCCCGGATGGATTTGCAAGATAATTGACATTGTGCGCATGTCGGCAACGTAATAGTGCATGTGCATAATTTGCATGACAATTGTTACTATAGGGTAAGTGCATTTTTCATTACGAAGTACCAAACAGTTACCCAAATCACTGGAGGGATATTTTATATGATTTTTACCGAATAAAATGATTGTTTATTTGTATGAAAACATTTCCTAGTGCTATTTATGTACGTAAAATTGATATTATGGAAGTCCCTTGACTGATATGTGATGATCAGTGCTAATATTTGGAGAACCCATAAAAATAGTAAAAATCGTCAACGTGCCCACAATTAAGATATCAAGAAGGAGAAAGATAAAAGAGACAAAGAGATATGGAAGAAGATCATGATTCATTCTATTTTTCTTACAGAATGGCTTTCTTTACCCTGCATCGTTGTGTTTTTTGAGGTAGTATTTTGGTCTGACGTCAGTACACAGGCCGACCATTTCAACCCCTGCATGTGGAGTCAGATCAACAGAAAAGATGCCTTAATTTGCTATGTCCTGTGACCAGTGACATGCCCAAGGCTCCCCTTTCTCTGATGCACGTTGACCAGGCCCGAGCAGCCGTGTTTCCCAATTGTATCTTACGGCTTAACAGTACCTATTCGCAAGCTAGTTGTGTCAGCACCAATGAGATGGCGAATTGAAGGTTGGTAACTCTGAGGGAGATTGGGGACTCTCCCCACAGGATTATGCACATGTATAGAGAATAATCCGAACGATAAGAATAAGGTTGACTCTCAAACGGATGGCCTCTTCTCTCCCTTCCTACGACCAAAAGGGAGACATTTACTCCTTATCGCAGCTACTTTGCTCGTAACATGGACTCAAGCTTTGGCCTTGCCAAGTGGAAGTGTTTCCTCTTCTATCTCCCCGCAGTCATTGAAGAAGTTCGATGGATTATTCTCTAAGATATCTATATATACCGAGGAAATATTTCATCTGCACGAGGGGTATATGCCTTGAATAACAACTGGGTCTCATTGAAACCAACCAAATATAGGCTTCCTAATATGAAGCGTTCTCGCCGTGCGCTGGCCACGTTATTTCAAAATTATAGGTGGTTTCGCTTTTGTCAAATTAGAGACCATCACTTGAGGTTTTGGTTGCAGTGGTGTCGACGGCATCGGTGGAAATGGGCTTTTTAGCAGGGGTGACGCCTGCCTCGGGGTCAACAACCCCATGGCCGATCTTGGTCGTATGGATCAAATCCGGGTTCTCAGCCTTGAGCCTGGCAAAATTCTTCTCAGCCTCCCAGTTCCAGATGCTGTCGCTGGCAAAAACGAGGTCCATCTCTTCGAGCGTCCGTTGATTGGACTCGGGGTATAATGCCCAGACGATCACGATGCAGACGACGTTGACACCGCCGAAAATGTATAGGGTTTTTTCGTTTAGCTTGTCAAAAATGGTAGGGAGGAGGAGAACCTGCGTTGCAATGTTAGTGCATCGTTCTTTGCACTTTCGATTCTGTGTTTACTTACAGTCCAGCCGTTACCAATAGACCATCCGACAACACCCCATGCATTGCCCTTGGCGCGGACCTGCAAGGGGAAAATTTCGGCAGGATAGAGCCACGGGACTGTGAGCCATGTAGCGCCGAAAATGGCAGTGAACAAAAAGACGAAGAATGTCGCAGCACCGCCAAGTTGGGCTCGATTGCCATCGTTGGCGTTGATGGTTGCGCGCGCGAGTCCACCAGCACAGAACATGCAGATTGCCTGTCCAACTGATCCCCAGTATAGAGTCCAGCGACGTCCGATGCGGTCCAGAGTGAAGACACAAATCAGGGTTGCAAACTGCAATATGTTAGCCTACCGCACACGGTAATTGCCGACCAAGGAGAAACGACTTACCATGTATGTAATGTTGTTAACGCCACTAACCCAGAGGCGCTGCTCGGAGCTGATTCCAGCAATAGTAAAAATGGTAGGCCCATAAATAGTGATTCCTGCAATACCAATCCACTCCTGTAGAATTTGGAGCCAGATGACGAGCTGCACTCGACGGGCGGTGTGCAGTTTGCCGGAGCCAATGCCAAAGAACATGGCAAAGTAACTCTGCTGATTGGAGGTCTCCTCTTCCATATTCCTGGTGTTGATGATATCTTGAAGCTCTGCTTCGGCAAGTTCGCCGTCCTCACCCTCGGTACCACGCAGTCTACCGAGAATGAAGCGCGCCTCCTCCTCACGGCCAACCTTGACAAGCCACCGAGGGGATTCGGGCATAAACCAAATGACGATGAACAAGACAATGAGAGGAACGATTTGAAATGCGACAGGGAATCTCCAAATGAAGGAAGAATTCGGGTCCTTGTACTTGGAGGTGCCGCTGGGGAAATGTCAGTGAAAAGACCACACAATTTGCAGGAGCTAACTTACAACTCTAGCCAATATGCGACGACAACGCCGAAAATATTCAATGTGAATTCAATTGAGACGAATTTTCCGCGAGATGTATGTGCAGCCGTCTCCGTGGCCCAGACAGGAGTGATTGCGTTCAAGACACCTGTTCCAATGCCGTTCAAAACTCTTGCTGAACCCGAAATTAGTGATTCTGAATGGCTTCAATTCACAAAAAAGATAAGCTTACCACAGAACATCCAATTGGAATTTTGGGCGGCGGATTGCAAAGCGGCGGTAAAGACAGACCAGATGCAAGCAAGACCGATGGTTGTAATTCGACCATAGCGATCGCCGAACCAACCTCCAAGCAAACAGCCAAAGAGAGTTCCCGGAAGATAGTAAACGGCTACCTATGACATAGATGAGTCTATGGAAATTTTGGTTGGTGAAAACAGCTACTTACGATACCGCCTTGCAACATGGGTTTGTCTACGACGACAATCTTGTTTTCCTCATCCCAATGGCCGAAGCCCATGAGCTCTGCGTAATGACGCGACGTATTGACACCGCCCATTAATCCCTGGTCGTAACCGAAGAAGAAGATGGAAATGCCCGCAACCAAGCACACCGCATTCAGCAACGAGCTCTTGTAGAGCCTGTTGGCGACATTGTACTCGGCCAATCGGCCCGTGAGCTTCGCCATGATGGACAACGCAGAGGCAAAAAATAAACGCCCACTACTCAAGTTTCTGTATGCCCTCGGGAAGAGAGAGAAATGTGACTCAAATTTTTGAAATGGCTGGTTTGCTCGGAAACAGGGATCAAAGTCGCTTTTATTTCCAAGCATAACCGCAAAATGCCCCCCACTCGCATCTCGGTGCGGGTGAAACATAACCGGGCCAACATTGTGTGGAGCGCCCGCATATTTTTTTTTTGCTCAGTAGAAATTCGTCTGCCTGGAGCCCCAGAATCCCCGCACGGCTCCATGAAGCATCGTGATTAGCTCTGCTATGGCGGGAGGAGGACAAGCTGTTGAACCCCAACTCGTCATTGTGGGGCGGCAGCGGTTCGAGCTGTTGGTTTTGGGCTCGGTCCAAGGCTCGGCAGCCGCTCGTGCGAGAATCATATCTTGTTGCGGTAAAGTCGGCTGCTGTCGATGGCGACGTTGCAGCGCAGGATTTGTGGAGCGCTGTACACCAGGTGAGCAGGTCAGCCCATCATCTCGTGCGAAGTGGTGGAGTAGCAGCCGGGGACCAGGAAAAGTGAGCAGAGTTGCGGCCGATATGCGTGAAATTGGGCGCGATGGGAATTCAATTTGTAGCATAATGCTATGGCAACGAGGTGCTGTTGCCATGTGGTGCTGCTGCATATACAAGATATGCAGAGCTTAGACCTATGTTGCGGCGTCAGAAGCGATAAAAGCGCTGGCTTTGCAAGAACTCGCCTAATGGCACAAACTCACGAAAAAGCTGAATGTAATAAAATGTTCTTGCGGTTAACTGTTGTTATCTAGGTTGATATCCAGCTTGGCTAAGATTAATTCAACGAACATCAGTTGGGGTTGATCTGAACGCCTGATGTTGGAATGAGACAAGTTCCTGTCCACGCGCGCAATAATATGCCAGGCATTCCATAAGCCTGCTCAACGGATGCCATTCTATTCACAACCGTGGCCAATTTGATAGAACAGTATAAATCAGGCTTTGTAAAGCGCGTGGGTTGCTGGTGTCACGTGTCGATAATGGAGTGCTGCATCAAACATGTACGCGGACGATGCGAAGCGGATTGCTTCCAGATCTTGGAAATGAGAATGCCAAGAATATTAAGGCATCTAGGTATCTAACGAGTGATTTTGGTAATTATGATAGAGAGGAGTATGCCATCTGATTCACCTGTATAGTCCCTTCGGCCATTCTGATTGGACTACTCTCCACCCGCGTATTTGTTCCACTCGGCTTCCATTTCCCATGCATCAATCTCGCTTCTCATTCCTTGACCATCAAGCCTCTGGCCAGTAAAGTCAATGCACAAGTGAGAAAACTGACCTTCAATCCGACCATTCCCTAGAAATTTAACATGGCCTCGATGGCTGTCACCAGTCATAACAAGACCTTCCTTGTCATCTGACTCCCCGCGCCAGTTGAAGCTAAATTCCTTGAACGAGGAGTACTTGGGGCGTTCGGCAATGCGAAAGACGCCTCGAATTCCTCCCAGATCGAAGCGGCCCCAGAGGACTGATCCAGAGATTGTAAAAACGAGCCAGAAATCAGCCCGTTTCTTAGGCCATATAGCACTTGCCATATTGCTCTCCATGGAATATCGACCGTTGAGTAGACCCATGCGCCCCAGGCGCACCCTCGGGCGACGCCATGAAGCGTCGGGTGGGAGCATGGCCATGGAATAGCATTCTTCCAGTTCCGCTGAACGATCAATGTAGAAGTCTAGGTCAGGTTCGTTGAAGTCACCTTGGATGATCCGATATCGTGGCTCATGATAGGTAGGCACGTAGCGCTGAGTATTCACAGGGGCTCGTCTTGGTAAAACCCGCACTGAAGCGCTCGGTGGAGAAGAATAGGCGGAGGAAGCGGAGCCACCCGTCGATAGATTGGGAGTCGATCCTTGGGAGCTGGATCCTCGATTGCCTGTCTGTTTTTTGGGGGTGACGGGTGTAGCCTTTGCTTTGGGCATTTTAGGCTTTTCATCATACTCGTCGTCCTCTTGCGTCAGGTCTATTATCATGGTCGGCTTCTTTTTTGTCGCAACCCGAACCTTCTTATTGCCATGTTGACTTGAGGAGACGGTGCTCTGTGCTGCAATCACATCTTCATCTTTGACCTTTCTCTTAGCTCCTGCAGCCTTTTGCGAGGAGGCCAACCCAGATGAGCGGGTCATTTCGATAGCGGACAGAGGTGATGAGGATGTCTGGGATAAGAAGGTCGTCTTGGTCGATGCGGGAGCGGGGTTGATCGCGCCACCTAGCAGTAAATATCTTAAAAAAGCAAATACACCACACCTAACCTAGGTCTAACACGTGACTAAATATGAAAGATAAGTAGCTGATTTTCCTTTGATTGGAAGAATTTATTTTCTTGTGATGCCGTCAAAACTGGACAAATCAACGTACCCTGGCCCACTATTTTACTTGCTGTTCTTCAACTGTATCATCAGCCGATTATGGCATGAGATGGCCATTAATTTGCGGAGATGCTAGTGTGCCAAGTTACGGAATTTTTATTGTATCAATTTGATCGCATGTGTTTTGAAGCCAATGGAAGCAACGGAATTGAGATACGGACCAGACCCACTTTTATTACATACCTCGTCCGCCGGAGCGGCGGACAGCATGGAAAATTACTCACTCGATGATGTCCATTAGATAATGAGATTCTATTTCTGCTGAAGATAGACCGTGCTTGTTGTTGATTTCGATTAATGGAAAGCCTAAGTCTTTGGGCCACCCACACAACAGGGTCCAACGTTACTCTAAATGCGAGGAGCCAGAATGGATCCTCGAGGGCTTGCTGGACCAACACATCCCCAGATATTCATACTGTGCTCATCTATGCTTCCCAGTGGGAATTATCACAGAGAGCCAATGCCTTTATTATGGAGATTTTGTCCTAGGGAGGGTCTGGGAACATCTTACTGACATCTCTGGCTCCAGCCATCACTGCGGTCACACCACCCAGCCATCTAGATTGGACTGGGGCATCCGTGCTGGTTTCACACTCCGCAAGATGGCACGTGCTTGTCTGGGCGCCAGGGTCGGTTTGTGCGGACCAGAGCTAACAGAGGTGATAGATTCCGCACGAGTCAATCAACAGGCGTAAATGGACGCTGGGGAAGTGGGCCAAACATTGCCCCTCGCTTTCGTGCGGATTGAATTGATCCCCGTTTGAAATAAAATCTGATAATTTTCAGCCCCCTCCAACTTGGAAACAAAACTTCTCATCTTCTTCATGGTTCACAATCTCGCACTCACGCAATGGCTTCTACTAGTCTGACGGCACTTTCCACAGAAATCTTGCTCCAAATAGCTGAAACGTTCTGCTTACATTGCCAGGGTGAACAACCCTCGCAGGCACTTGGTATCGGAACCCTTGAACAGAAACAGGCACGAAAAGGGCAGAGAAATGGCCAGCGACCCAAACAAAAGTCGTGGTACTCGGTGAATCGCCATGCCTTGTTCTCGCTCTGTCTGACTTCAAGGCATTGGCAAAACATTGCTCAGCCATTACTCTACCACGAGTTTATGATTGGGTTTGGCGATTCGCACCTCTCTGAGCTTTATTCCTGGGAGGGACGTCTCTTGCGTTGGATGCGAACCGTGGCTTCCCGTCGAGACCTGGCAGGCTTTGTCAAAGCCATATTCATTCATCCCAAATTGCTGGAGAAATTGGACCTTGATGAGGCCCGCATAATGTTGAAGCAATCTGCCACGACTCTCGGCATTGATGACCTTGCTGGGGTATGGAAACGGCGGGTGACAAACGCGACACCGCAAGTATTGAGAGGGTGGAAGAGATACTTTGGCCCGCTTTTACTTGACTTCCTGGATGGCAACGGCAATTTGACAGAACTCGACCAAAAAAAGCTTGCGAGGGGATTTGATGGAAAGGACGCCTTAGGGCCAATATCAGTGGGAGTTGAGCTGCTCTATCATGTACTGGCCTTGCTTCCCAACCTTGAGTCAGTCGACATTCAAGATATCTGCCCCGGGCGTTCTTGTGAAGTTGTCCAGTCTGAGCCTGCGTTGGAAGCACTCGGTATATCTCGACTCCCAATCAAGCAATTTGTTGGGGACTTTTTTCCAAGATCTCTCCTCACATTATCCTTCCGCCTGGAGACGCTAAGTTTGCATACCGTTGCGTACCTGGATCATGAGTTACCAGATTTTCCGAACTTGAAAGCACTTCACCTGACTTCGGTGCGACTTACTGCAGTTGGGCTTCGTGCGGTTCTTGATCGCTGTACAACCCGACTGCATACTTTTGTATACGAGGCATGCAAAGTGTATCCATCTATTTCACGCATCGTAGACCACCTGGATCCTGATATGCACTTCCTGCCATCTGATGTGGCAGGTTGCTTGGAGAAACATCGAGACACGCTCAAATCATTGCATTTGGATGTACGACGGCAGGAAACCATGGTTAAATGGACAGGGTATTCAATAATGAATTCGAACACTATCTTTGATAGTGGCTTTGAGTCTCTCAATCTCAGAGAGTTTGGATCGCTTGAAACCATTCTTCTCAGCTCGAACTTGGTATATCAAGGCCACTCACACAAAAACCGAGCAGAAGACTTACTGGAATGCCTCCCTCCGACATGCTCCTCGCTGCATCTTGTACATAATGGCTCATTTCCAATGGCAGATGTGGAGAGTAGGCTCATCTACTTGGCAAAGCAGAGCAAGCGGCTTCCACGTCTTCGGCGGCTGTTTTGGGATGCCGACCACAAACTTGGCGATGAAGCTATAGAAAGCCTTTTTGCGGCCCGGGATGTGGAGTTTGGATACGAATCGTGGCCTTTGCCAATTCAAAATGTGGGTTCCCCAAGAGAACCAGGTCCAGAGATGGAAGATAGGTACCATCAGATACCGGACTGGGGATCTAATGACGACTCGTAATGAACAGTCTAATAATTGCTAGACATCGCGTTTTGGATGGATTCCCAACCCATGATATTATTAGAGTCAAGGATGTTCTACAAGATCGAATTTGGGGGAGTGGAAGTGCCGTCTGTGTTAAAGTATCCGAGAGAGTATCATTCTAGCTGGCGTTTTGAATAAGCATTTGCTTTCTTCAAGAATTCTGTTGGCATTGAGACGAAACACAAGCAATACATGACTGGGTACAAGTTGCCCACAGAGAGCTTCCTTACTGCCTTGCTGACTCCCAATGCTCCAATATGAGTTGTCTCCCAGAGCAAGATCCTAAATGTGTACTATTGGCTGGGCCTGGAGCCCCTCTTAAGAATCTGCCGTTGTGTTACTCGACCTAGAACCACAACCGTAGCTCCTGCGTAGACTTCGTCTTCGGTACCCGAGATGGAATGTTCTACCCATAAAGAATGCAAGGAAAACTGGCCGGGCGTTTGCCAGGCGACAGGTTGGCACGAAGTCAATGGCGTACCAACATCTAGTAAGTCCATTTGCGGGTGCAGCGGCTTTGGAGTGGGCAGTCAAGCACCCACCACGACCTAGTCGGCGAGCGAGCCCTAGGTATCATGTGTGAAGAATGACGACTGCACAGCGGCGAATGAATGGATGAGCCCATGCAGTGGTCTCAATAATAATTCAATTTGGGAGGCTGGTGGTTGGCATGATGTGAACGGCACTCCGACTTCAAACGGCGCGTATTGCAAGTGCAGGAGTGATGTTATTGGTCACAGGTGAATGAAGGTGTAATGTTGGAGAAATCTTTAATGTATTTTGAGATAAATGTTTAATTTATCTGGAGTTTGACCTTTTGAATTCGTTCGTAGACATAATATGCCAGCTTCGTGCAACATGTTGACCTTAGGTAGCCATCTGTTGTACGATGAACAATAAATCTTGTGGATAGGCTGTGTAAGTTGAATATAGCTCCTTTATCCTAGGAATGAAAGACGTTGGCTGCACCATAATTGATCCTGCAAACTGTAGCACATGAGAAACATTGCCCAATGCACTTCGGTAACTCTTCAGCTTGACTCTGACAACAACCTAAATCGCTCTAGCGCTAACAGTTGGCATTTACCCGATGTTCCTACCATCATCGTGCACCCCTGCCTGTGCGGCTGAAAATCGTTTCACGAGACAGTTTCGCAAACCTCAGCTGAAATTCCGGGAGCTTAGTTTCTCCGGCGCCCTTCTAGCTCATTCTCGTCATTTTACCCCTCAGCGTTACATACCCATTCCGCCATCATGGACTCGTCCGCCGAAGACAGCGGCCCTGACCCTTGGAAACGCAGTTGGGAATTGAAACGCTTGTGTTTACTTGGCGCCTGTCATGATGAAGCAAATAGGTCGTCGGCATTTAACCCATCTGAGACTTCTCCCCTGCGAGAGGTGTCAGTCATCCGCGAGTCTGGCCTGAAAGGTTGTCCTGTCTGCCGATTTCTCCTGCAGGTTGTGGATGAAGTCTACCCTGGGTGGACTACAGAAGAAATAGTTGGAAAGCGAATTACTTTGCAAAACGGCATCACTCTCCGTCACCATGGGGAAGCTATTGCCAACTTCCAATTGAAGGGTCAAATGAATGGTAGTTTGCCGCCTTTCCCTTCATTCAAGAACATTAAACTGATGCCGACTTCTGGAAAGGGCATTTGTATCCTCAACCGTACATCGAGAATGGCATGGGAAGGGCCATGAGGTATGCGGCTCCTCTGTTCGGCGGATTGAGTTTGAATGTGCTGCCGGACACATTTTCTACTTTGGCATTTGACCGAGCTAGGGCTTGGCTCGAGCTTTGCGAAGCAAATGATCACAACTGCAAACCATCGTCGACCGATACCAACTTCATGCCGCGGCGCTTACTAGATGTGCAATCTCGAGCATCTTCAGACCGTGTGGTTCTTGTCGAGGCAGTACCCCCGACCAAATACGTTTGCCTCAGCTACTGCTGGGGAACTAACGCCGAAGGTGTACTACGGACCCTTCGGGAAAACAGACAAGAACACATTGAGAATGGTATTGAGTACAGGTATTTACCCAAAACAATCTACGATGCGGTGCTTGTTTGTCACGGGTTAGGACTCACGTATTTATGGATTGATTCGCTTTGCATCGTCCAAGATGACGCAGGGGATTGGGCAGGTGAAGCGCCACGCATGTCCGAGATTTATGGCAGATCACACCTCACCATCTTCGCCAACCAATCTAAATCATGCCATGATGGGTTTTTGGGGCCCCAAAACTATGGGCAGTCTACATGGCGAGGCACCATACCGATCCCGTTGCCACCAGAGTACATATATCCTGTCGATTCTGTTTGTGTTCAAGTTGGTACGGCGGTCCGCTCGCGTATAGCACCGGGTACTGCTACATATGGAGATGGGAGGCCGATTTCTGATCATCGAATGGCAAAAAGCGAATTGGATAAACGTGCATGGTGCCTCCAGGAGGAGCTCCTTCCAAATCGAAGGCTCTACTTTGACGGAAACGAAATGACTTGGGAGTGCTGTACTCGCTCATTATGCGAATGCGGGCATATGAATGAGGACAAGAGACCGAGTTGGTCAAACGCCAGTGACACGACTCTGACCGAACTCAAAATGTTTCTTGGCTTTGCAACAGCGCGCAGCATGTACTTCTCGCCGGAACAAGTATTCAAGGTGTGGAAATGGGTGTTGGAAGATTACAATGCTCGGTTCATTACGAATCCATCCGATAAGTTGGTTGCTGTATCGGGAGTAGCCTCAATGATGATGAAGGCAATCGAAGCCGCCAAGGCCAGAGACGAAAAAAGCTTCAGCACCGCCGAGATTCAGGAATACTGCGCCGGATTGTGGCGCCAAAATTTCCTGGTCGAACTCTCATGGACTGCTGTTCCAAATGCATGTCATTTAGGCCAGTGGAAACCGCCATCACGAAGTAGTCAGTACAGAGCGCCATCTTGGTCGTGGGCTTCCAACAACGCCCCCATCGAGTATGTCTCCCATCGAGTGTTTACCCAATGGACAAGTAAGCCCACAATGGCTACAACACGAACAAAGGTAGATGAAGTGTGGTGTGAGCCATTAACCGAAGGTAATGCAATGGGACAGATAAAATCCGGGTATGCTTGCCTTACCGGTCCGCTTGTACCAGTCGAATTGGTGCGGCTGGATGAACAGCTCAGTAAACGCATATACAACCATTTCGGAACCACAAACAGGATTTTCCGGTCAGAAGAAAATTATCAAGATACACCCGTTGACATCGGCCTCGTTCGAGGAAAAAACTTACTCAGTTATCCCATCTCACTAGACATAGCAGATGTAGGAGAAGTGCTCAGCCACGACAACAAATCATCAAAGTGCTGGATTGAGCGAACCTGCAAACGAGGTTGTTGCGGGCAACGCCGTGTATCGAAGGCAAAGATTTCATCAATCTTTCGGCGGGGCAAACCGCAAGAACCCCAGAAACTATTTTGTATGGAGCTGTTCACCTGGGAGGACGATGGCTCAGGTCCAGATCGGACAGCCTACATCAACACCCATTATCCTGGGATTCCTCCAGAAACATGGTTCCTTGTTTTGAGAGAAGTATCAGATGGTTTATTTGAGAGAGTTGGAGCCGGTTTCTGTCAAGCTAGGTCCGATCGCGAACTGGAGATTCTCTGGCGGAAAATTGAGGGCGCATCCACGACTTGGAACACGTTCGAGTGTCCCCTTTTCGAGAACTGCGAAGCGAAGTCGGTCAGGATTGTGTAGTTATTTGGTCTTTACGGCCATTTGTTTAACCGTGTGGATATTTGAAAATGAGAATTTTCGTTTCTTTTTCGTGTTGTGCGGCGGTTTGTTGACCCAGTAGAAGGGAACGCCGAAAAATACGGGTTTTTCTCTAACCGAAAAACGAGCTGCCCGTGAGATAAACTTTCTTTCAGACGCACTTCCCACTTTGCATCCTACGTCTAATCAGGAGAGATCAGCGAGAGCGGGGACCAGAGGCCGTCAACCAGAGCCCAGCCAAGGCCAAGGCCTTAATTTTTGACAGATATGGCCCACCACCGAAATGGCGGAGCACGGGGAAGTTGGTGAAGCCGAGAACAAGGGGCGTCGGTACGCTGAAATCGTCCTGATTGGACCTGGCGTAGTCCGGCACGGGCCCCGACAGTGTCCCGTCTTGGCGATACGAAATGGTGGAGTCGAGCGGATACCTTGTGTAGGGTTGATACGCTAAACACGTCAGGAGTTCTTGGCACTGCCTGCTCTGTTATATAGTCAAGATCTCGTCCATCAATCACGCCACTTCTTTCTGTTGATAGACTGAGATGCGATGCTTCGGTTAGAAACGGCGAAATTCCCTGGGATATCTCGACATTGAAACCTCATGGATCCTCTAAAATCCGATCAACACGACAAACCATCGTGCGAGCGTGACCCTGAAGCTGGGACGCAGAGCACAATTTACGATGAGGAACTGGATGATATCACCGTTTACTTTGTGAGTGAATCATGGGCATTGGCACAAAACAGCATTGCCGTCACGGTACCAGTCTTCCTAACTTATCGTTTAGGTTGGCCCCCGAGATCCGAACCGACACTCGAAATGGCCCATCTTCCTACAACTCTACGGGAGTGTTACTCCGTATATGATCTTCCCTTTGTTCATGGTGGCGACTTGGGCGACTTTAGTCAGCTGCATTTCACACTTTATTTACGACCGTATGGATCCAACCAAACGCATGAATGGCCCTATTTAGGCATGGTAAACTAACGCGAAGTAGTGGGTATTGATCGAGTTCTCCTCACTGTTCTTGGTTTTGTCGTCGGTTTATCTTTATCCTTCCGGAATTCGACCGCATACGAGAGATACGCCGAGGGTCGCAAATACTGGGCTCAACTATCGCTTACGACCCAAAATCTAGCCAGGCTTATTTGGGTGTACGCTGAGGAGCGACCGGATCATAAGGTGGAAGATTTGCTTGCCAAAGTAACATTTTGCAATATGCTTGCGACATTTTCTGTTGCCCTGATGCACAAATTACGGTTCGAGCCTTTCACGCATTATGATGACCTACATCCACGACTTGGTCACCTACCAGTCATCGCAAAAGACGCCGATCCGAGAGAGTTCCCAGAGCCTTCGAGAATTAAACTCCTTGGTCTAAGCTTGGGTCTTGCATTGGCCGAGTCGAACCCTCGAAAGCTGATCAAGCAATCGAAGAAGCCGCTCGGCAATACGCCATTGGAGATTTTGAGCTACTGCTCCAAATACATCAAAACCATCATTGACAACGGCACCTTCAAGGCCCCCATTTACCAAACCCAAGCATTGACCTTTATCTCGCAGCTGAATGATGTTATGACTGGGACTGATCGGATCCTCAACACACCGCTTCCAGTTGCGTACTCGATTGCAATTGGGCAAATCACTTGGGTCTATATTATTGTGCTTCCGTTTCAACTCTGGACTTATCTCAGGTGGGTTACGATTCCGGCCACTATTTTCGCAGCCTACGTCATCCTTGGGCTAGGGTTCATTGGCCAGGAAATCGAGAACCCCTTTGGCGACGATGTCAACGATCTGCCTCTGGAGATTTTCTGCGAGCAGATTCGCCAAGAAATTGACATCATCATGGCCGGAGCCACACCCACCGTCAATGAGTTTATTGCGCATGACGGAAATTTGCTTCTCCACCCGCTTAATAACCTCGGCTATCATTCTTTGAAGGGTAAGAGTGAGAAAGAGATTAGGGAATTGCTCAAGTCCAAGGTCAATGTGCTCTTTGATCGACGTCAGAAAGGTGCCCCCAGAGAGCAAGGGATGATGTCGAAAGTACAAAGCAAGGTGCAAAGCAAGGTGCGAGGCAAGTCTCAAGACTCATGATATGAGCCACGTTTATTATCAGATGGGAAAATGAAAGATGAATTCCACACATTGGGCCTGTAGCGTTAGTATCCGATTTTACTAGTTCATCTTGTTGCGCTAGGTCAAGCTACAATTGGAAGTCCATGTCTAAAAGCTGAACTTTCGGGGTGTAAATCACAAAAGAAAAAAGTAAAAAAAAGAAAAATCATTATTTCATGTATACAAATGTCAAAACCAAACTTGATCACATTGACGATTGAATCCCAACACCCGGGTTAGCTCCCATCGTATTGTCCTACCCAGGCCGTATTGTGGGGAGAGATCATCTCACCCTCAATCGCACCCGCGGGGTTACTCGTACACCTGTCACGACAATTGTGATCCGCATCATCCTGGCCATACGCGGAATAGCCTTAATCTCTACAAAAGGATGAGAAGAAATCCTACTAATCAGATTTTGATCCATTCTCGCCGAAATTGTGACGCGACGTGCATCGTCGGAGCCCACATTCTCTCGGAGAGATTGTATGCCAAGTCGCGCTAAATGGCGAGTCATCGAACTCTGAAATTTTTTAGAAATAAACTTTGATTACTATACGATCTCATGCCCCACAGGTTGTCTCCAGCTGTGAAGTGCCAATGAGTACGCGGATGGGGCCCTCTTTATTAGAGGGTTGAACAATGTGCGATTCGGATCACGACGCTTCTATAGTTAGCCACCCCGCCACCCTCCCTAACCTCAATCCATGTCGATGCAGCAGAGTAACCACTGTATTGGCTTGTGATACTTGATGATTTTTTATTGTGAATATGGCTTCAAACGCGGTCTTTTTTGCTATTTCAATCGACAGCTATGTGATGTTCTGACAAGGCAAACCCCCGTCCTATGCATCACTGAGACACATCATTAGAAAGAAGAAGCTTCAGGCTACGCTTCAAAGAGTCATAACCCTCGTCCCATCCCGGTTCTATCTTATCGGTAAAGTCAGACCCATAGCGATTATCCTCACTCAGCAATGCCACACAGGAAAACATTTTGTAGGCCTCGCTAGCAAGTCTGTTCTCCACGCCATTGTCGGTATCTTGTTGCCATTTCTTCCGAGCTTCTTCCATATACCGATCCATAGGAACATCCACAACAGTCCAATCTTCCAAGCCTAGCTCGTCGATGATGGAAATGAGCTGGTTCGTGGTCACAATATGGCTAGCAAAGTACGCTTGCCTGTTTCGATATCGGTCAGGGTTTTTTAGAACGTCAACAAGGGCTTCTGCATTGAGATTACGCCTGCTCATGCTGAATTTCTGGTTTCCCGACCCATACCGCGTGACTACACGATTGTTTCGGTTTGCCCAAAAGATACCCTGTTCAATAGTCCAGTCATACCAAACACCCGTGATGATGGCCGTCCAAGTTAGCTTGCCACCTGATGCGGCCACCGCGCTCTCAAGCTCCCGTTGTGCGCGTCTTTTTGTGTCGAAGATTAAGAACTCATGGGCATTTTCATTGAAGGTATCGCCGCTGAAATCCGGAGTAATGATGCGTTGAACCCCAGCTGCCAAACAAGCCTGTGCGATGAGACCCTGGTGGACCGAGGCGGCAGGGTTAAATGCTTCGACGATTGCATGCTGTCCCTCAAATGCATTGGCAAGGGCAGAAACGTCAGAATAATCTGCTGTTTTCACCTTTGACCCTTCTGGCAGAGTCGCCTCACTGTGTGGGCGAGTAATGCAGGTTACCTCGAATCCAGCCGCAAGCAGGGCTGGTACAAGGGCATATCCCAAAGAGCCCGTGGCCTAAGTTTCAGTTATCAATATTGGAATCATTAAGATAAAAGGATTCCTCTTGTGATGGCTTACTCCTAGAATAGCGACTGTCTTAATAGGACTCATCTTGGTTTTGACTGCAACAAATGGATTGGTGTGTGATGATAAGTGTCTAGTACTAAAAAAATACCGGCAGAAACCCATCTTTAAATACACCATGGTGTCCCAATTACTGCTTTCACTGCTCATATCTTCCCAGTTGCTCGCAGTCATTGACGCTTCCATAAGCGGAGATCGCCGTACGGTACGATCACAAGTGTCCAATGAAGCGCCATCTTTAGGCTCCACACCACCCAAATGCATCGGCCGCCCCCCTGCCACTTCGAATATCGGGGCACGATGGAGTTTGTCAGCATGCACGATTCACAAAGGACCAAACTTGCGCCATGCATCGGCCGATGCATATGGTGAGCCATGTGATGTTTTGATTCTAGTGACTCGCTCATCATCATCATGACTGCCGATATACAAGTCCTCAACAAAGCATCTCGGACTTGCGCCAGATGCCGTGCTAGAAAACAGGGATGCGACCGGGCATTGCCGAGTTGCCGTCGATGTGCTTCGTACGTCCCAAGCCCGCCTCCTCGAGAAATCTAGCGTATGTGGCTAATATCGCGTACAGAAAACTAATTCGCTGCGACTATTCTTGGTCCATTTGCCTCCAGGATCACGCCCAGGATTCGCCACAAGTCATCAACTGGGGGCCATGTGGCTTCGATTTATCACCTCGCGGTCAAGAGGAGCTTCTACGGGCCACTCTGAGCTTTGGAATGTCTGACTTTACGAACCTAGCATCGCAAATCATTTTTGAAGCCCATACAACCCCTTCTGAACTTGTCGATGACTACGCCAGCTCCATTCATCCCTGGCTTCCCCTCCTTAATGTCTCTCAACTGCGAGATATCCAGCCTTTCCAACCATGGGAGAAAAGACCCACAAGAGCTCTGATCTCCCTTACTATTCTTCTTATCACTTCTCGCCCATGTTCCCATGCAGATCATCTTCAGTCAAAGCAACTTTACACCACGCTCCGTTCATTACTCCCCTCCTTTCAGGATGAGAGTAGTGCACACCTCGAGCTTTTACAAGTTCAAGCACTGATCGCAATGTACGAATGTGGTCATGGAATGGGTCAGCGGGCATACTTGACGCTCAGCTCTTCTATTTCCCTAGGCAATTTAGTAGGCATGGAGAAAAGCCCAATTGACTCACTCTCTTGGATGGTCTCGCTCCTCATACTAGACAGGTACCATCGTTCTACAACCCATTGTCTATAATTTGCTGATAGATGGAAAGGGTAATCATTTTGTCATACATTGAAAATGACCGGCCCTCACTCTGTCCCCCAAAAAGTATTCTTAGTCGACGTGTTGAGTCGATCGTTGAATCCCTTGAAATGGGCCATCAACCAGTTTGTACGAAACTTCATCTAATGGCTCGTGTGGTTTTAAATACTGGGCGCGTTCTTCACCATGTGTATTGCTCAAAGGCTTCGCTCGCGCCAGAAGAGGAATACTTCGCACTGAATGAAGATTTTGAACTATTCGTCATGAGTCTAATTGAACAAAAAGGGAGCCATTCAATACCATTTTGCGACCCCATCATGATGTCTCTTTGGTAAGGCAGCCACCCCACTTACTTCTCTGTCTCTCACCCATACTTACCATTTTCTCTTATGCCAGGTGTCTCTTAATTCTTCACCAAGAACGTGCTAGGAAGACAGAGGCTACCGCTGGCTCACGAGATTATCTTGCACTGGAGACGTCTCGTCGTGTAGCATGGGATTCATGTAAAGAGTCTATCAAAGCACTTCAAGACGCAGATTTATCTCGGATGTCGTATGTTTGTGTAGTTTGTACCTTCTGCATCGCTCTGAGAATAGTCAATGATGCCGGAAGAGACTTTCCTCCAGGGGAGCTTCAATGGATTCTGCCAGCGTTACGAGCATTTGGTACGAGGTGGAAAGTAGCTGACCTCTATGAATCCACAAGCGGGATAACTCAATTTAATTATGAGACTTAACTTGAGGGCAATACAGAAACGATTGCTTGTCAGCCATCACATTACCCTCAGCTCATCCAACTACTCTAAAACGGATTCAGGTCGCCCCCAAATCCAGAGAATGAAACAAAATAAATCCCATAGATAAGGTCAACCCATATAATCTTTGCTGTTAATGGTGGTCCTGGTTTCCTTAACAGACATTTTGGTTGTAAACAAAGTCCACCGGCGAAAAGGCAGGATACTTGAACTCAGACGGGCTGATATATTCGGCCAGTCCGCCATCTGGCCCGTGGGATGGGAAAACGCTAGAAGAAATTTTAGTAAATAACTTGATCGACTTCAAACTCGGCGGGTATTACTAACTGAGCATCCAAGGTTACCCGATCACGAACCAAGGCATCTACCAACTCCTGCAACAGCCCAATGTCGATAGTATTAATCCAGGCTAGGTTCGCGTGGTCTGCGTCAAAAATTCCCACCGAACTGTTGGAGTTGGGACAGACCGGAGAAATGACAGCGTATCCATGGTCTTCGGCGTGGAGAGTCGCTCCAATGTCCACGATGGCTAGCTGAGTCTGGTTGTCATTAAACACCAGCTTCTCATCGCGCCTGAGAAATTTTAGATGGCTCGTTATTATTTATCTCACATAGCCCCTGTATCTTACTTATAAGTGATGATCTGGTCATCAGTGAGGTTCAATGTATTGTAGTAGTGGGCTGCATATTCTGGAGCAATAATCTTAGCACCAATCGCTGCATAATCGACGACTCCAAAGGCGTGATCATGGTGGTGGTGCGAAGGCTATATCTAGTCAGCATTCGAGCCATTGCCGCAGAGATGGTGTCCAACTTACCCAGACGTGTGTTACATTCTTTCCAAGCCTTTGCTGGGCCCACTCAATCACGAGCTTGCTTTGGTGTGGTGGTGCGTCCAAGACAATCACTGAGCCATCTTGTAGCTCGATCACAACCTGCCTCATTTCAATGCTCAAAACCCACAATCCAGGAACATCGTCAAATGGCTGTGTCACTGCCGCTTCAAGAGCTTCCAGCGTTCCTGCGTAAGCCCCAGGCCAAAGAAAATTGGCCGACGTCTCGCCAATTTCCGCGAAGCTGTATTCCGGGTTTCTTGTTGGGATGCTGGTCTCTGGTACAGTTACATTGCTAGGGCCGCTGAAAGCATCAGCGTCCAATGTTGGGTTAGTCAACACTTGGTCGGCAACATAGTCCCCGATAACATGCTTGCCATTGTAGATGGTCCTGAATCGCCGAGGGAATTGTACTCCATCAACTTCGGTATAGTTGTAAACGACAAGATCATTAGTCGAGAACCCATAGAAGGGGTGGTCTTCGTAGGAGCGGATAATGTGAGGTAGATTAGTGTCCGGGTCAAACAAAATCGTCAAGCCAGTCGTCTCATCATGAACTATATGATTGTCAGAGCCAAAATCTCGCGACACATACGAAATGTGAGTCTTACTTCCTGGAAGCTCAACTCCAGCGCCATTTGTCTCTGAACGAAGGGTAGTTTGATTGCTGCTAAGAACCTAAAAGACCATTAGCAATTCCTTGTTTAATATTTTAGACATAGGACGCACTGTTTGCAGGAGAAGCGGGTTCCACTTGTATGCTTCGGTGATTAAATAGCTTGCAAGAAGTCCTGGCTGCATTAGCTCTCCTGATACCACAACCAGATTACAATACACGCGGCATACCATCAACGTAGCCAGAGGGTTCTGCATTGGCGTCATATAAGTTGTAGCTTCCTCTGACAATTGCAGCGAAGCCTTCGCTGCCTCCTTGAACTAACATGGAGTAATCCATTGGTTCAAGGCTCGCTCGGGCAAACGTCCAAGTGGCTAAGAAATGTTAGCTAAGGAATTCATTTTAGATGTCTTCAAATTACCTCCGAGATGGGCAACCCTGTCGATGCGTTGTTTCGCTTCTGGCTCATCAAACGAGAAAGTAACATTCTGGCGGCCTGCAGTGATCGACGTTTGGTCCAGACCATCAACTGAGATGGCCAGCATTAAAGTCTTGGCCCGAAGGATCCTTTAAAGGCTTAGAATCAGATTAAAATAAACCATAAATTAGATCGACTCACGTTTCTCCCACGTATGATACGACATTGATATTTGAGATGCTGTCTTGACCACCGAGGGCTTCGATTCCTTGGTTGATGAGGGCTTGCGCATTTCCAGAAGCGCTTCGCTGCCAATCTTGGACTCGGTGTCCCAAGGCAAGATTGGCGAGTGATAATATACAATATCCCAGCTTGGAGTAGACCATTGTTGGAAAGAATGAAATATTTGATGGTAGGTATGAATAAGAGGGAGAAGGGCAGGTTTTTCATGGCGAAGTTTCCCAGTCTTATATATGCCAAGTTCACGGTAAATAAGATGCCATTCTCCCACCTCGCCAAGCCAGATGTGATTTCTAATCCCTTCATTTATCTGCCAGTATCACCCAGAGAGCTACCCACAGATGCCTCGGGTGCATAGCTATGTGGCTGTGAGTGTTTGCCAAGAATACAGTCGTGGGGAACAATAGCTTAGAGATCCAAGTAATTTCTTCGACCGAGAGAAACTAATCTGAGAGAAGACAATCAACCTTAATCTCGCATGGATGATGGATCCAAACTGGCGCATCAAGGGTCCCAATTCAAGGAGCCATAAAGTTCACCAGCAGCCTGCTTCCAATCGGATTCGCACCTCGCATCCTCACTTTAATTAAATTAGCTGCATAACTCCGGTTTCCGAGTTTATTTACACTTTTCGATTCGGAGTTCGGCTGCAGATCAGTCCCGGCCGTATGTGAGTGATCCATGCCCACCAGTAACACCGAGGAACAGTAACGCCGAGCGGCCTTACCTGACAACCGCTTATCAGACACCGTCGGTCAGCAGAAAACAAGAAAAGTCACTGCATAAATAAATTCCTGTGTATCATATATTGAGAAATAAGTCAACATCTGCATTGTTTAGTTGATGCTGATTTTATCGCAAATAATCAACGACAATTCCCGATGCATCGGCGATAACCATTAGGGCGGAGTTAAACGACCCACTACTAAAGCACTGTTTTAGATGGGTCTCGAACATGAGGAATGGGCTAAACCCAAAGTCAATTTTCACGGGGTGATGCAACGAAGACGTTCCTCTTGCCATTGCAGATTTAGTTAGGTGAATCCATTTGAATACATACTCTGTCTATCAAAATTGTGAATAAATAACAACCAACTCGAATAACACATTCCCTTGTACTCGCAAGTAGTCCGCAGATTCTTGCTCAGAGTTTCTCCCACAAGTTATCAGATATCGAGGGGACTTTTACCCCGACAGCATTTCCCTCCCCGTCCAGCTTAAACAGGAACCTAAGCTCTACTTCGGCACCAACCTCTTGCCATGTGATGCAGGTAGGCGTCCCCATGTCAATTGGGGCAGTCCTGTCTTGGAACAAAGCGATATACTGATGGTTCAGCTCGTCCTGTACGTTTGTGGGATAAATTCGAAAATCCAAGTCTGCGGTCTTGATCCCAAGCTTGTCAGCCGTCTGCTGCTTGAAGTCCTTTTTACCAATGACTATTTTTTGAACTTCCAAGCCTCGGCCGATGTCAGAAATATTGAGTGCAACCATCCCCTCCTTGCTCTTGTAGGTGCCTGCATAGCGTAGCGCCATCTCTTCGGCAGCGATTCCTTGCATGTAGCCCAGAGTTTCACTGAAAATATCAGCGTGCACGTTGAGATCAAGCTTACGGTCCTTGACAGTGCTGTCATGTGCCAATATCGCGAAACCAGCACCATAGTCAGGTGCGAGGCCGAAATAGCTAGCAAACTGCCCAATAGTGCCACTCTTAGTCAAGGCATCTAAGACTGGAGAAATAGCAGATGACACAGCACGCCAAACCTCCCAGGGTCGGCCGACCCCGTTGCGAAGGTTAGACGTGTCCATGTTGGGATGTAGCCAGCGTCTTGTAATTGCTGGTGAGAGCAATTTAGATGAGAGAATAGAATGGCCTGCTCTCGCAAGGTCCTCAATTGAGGAGACAAGAGAGAGTGCTCTGTAGTCCAAATTAGCTCGTCTCTACTCAAATCTCTAGGAATAAATGGTAGCTTACCCGGGTTCACCTATTTGCGAAGTGTTGAAGTCATCCATAGCAAAAAGGTCGTTGGTGTTGTGAGATAAAAGGCCACTCGAGGTCATGTTGAGGGGCTGCAGCAAAGTTTTATCCAGAACATCAGCCCAATCCTGGTTTTTGCCTTTCTCTGCTCTTTGCATCGCAAATACTAGGAGCTGAAATGCAGCATATGAAACAATGGGAGTCGTGTCCGAGAGGAACAGAGGCGGTTTCTCTGCAAATTTGGATACAAAAGCTGACACATCCAATAAGTATTCAAACTGGTTTGTCAATAGACCACAAGAACTTACATTCCCAATCACAGGCCTCTCCAACCACACATGCTTGAGCTGTATTAAGTTATTAGCACCAATTCAAATTGGCCGATGATGACGACTGGTAGTGACAAACATTCTCGACTTAACCCAGAAATTTGACCTGCCAATGATCCAATTGTAATATCGTTCCAAGTGACAGTGAATGAACCCTCAATTCTGGCCAACTCTGGCAGATATTCCGTGATTGGCGTCTCCCATTTGTCGCCATTCTGCACCAACCACGCGTACACTGTGAATACCATTGTTACATCACCAAGGGGGAACTTAGTGTTTGATGTAAGGTTGGCGTTGTTAGTTCGATCTTCGGGGGCGGTATAATGATATTCAAAGAAGATGGGGTTCTCGTCGAGAGTGTTGGAACCGCCGAAAAGGGCCACGGAAAACGAAGTGGTGTTCGGCATTATGGGGCCATAATCTTCGCTTCCACCATTCTGAATCAAGTCGTCAAAAGCTTTTGTAAACTTGGCGTCGAGTTTGGAATATGCATCCGAAGATTTGGAGATTGTCAATGGAGGATAATATGCGCCGATGAGAGGGCATGCTGAAAATGCAATATCATCGTCAATTGCAGCTGCTGCCATGGGCAGTGCGCTAGACAAAAACGACAAGGTGAAGAAAGAAATAGCCGAATGCATTGTGGTAGTGTAAGAGGAAGTGAGTTTTCGAGTCATGAAGATCCAACCATCATCTAAAGCTACCTCCTTTACTTTTATAACTATTAGTTTGCACGAGCCGACGGATGAGCACTGCCAGAAATAGCAATAATCTTCTCACGCCCCAGCGTGCTTGTGCTCCGCCTCCTCGTACACGTCTTTCACGGCTTCACTAAGCCATCGAAACGGAATTACAGGAAGATACATCGATGCTCCGTAGTCAACCAGTATCTTCACAATAGGGTCCAGTGGGTATTGTTGACGGATTTCGCGGTATTCCATACGGGATAGCGATCGGGATAGCGTACGGAATAGTGTACGGGATAAAATACGGGATAAAATACAGAGTAGGAGGGAGAGTAATTAGCATGTGGGGCGTACGCCTTATCCGTAATCTTATGTGCTATTCCGTATGCTATTCCGTGTCAGCACTAAAAAGGTTGCACATCCTTCGCCAACCAAGACGAGCCGTCTATGAACCATGCGTCATAAAAGCTACCTTGCGAGCCGATTGGATCTGTAAAAAGGAAATTACCAATGTCTATATCCGTGCCCTGATGGCCGTTTGAATCTCCGATCCAGAAATTTTGGTATGGCCATGAGGCAGCGAAAGGGACTGTTTCGGTGGGCAGTGTCAAGATGGCTTCGCCAGTCACCTGTGAACTGTCCGCAGCACTTGTTGCGGTCGCTTGTCTATTGGCTTGGGTGGAACGCCACTCCTGAAGTCGGCGTACACGCTCAACCAGGCCATGGAACGCGTGGCTATCGTCGCCTGCATTCCTGGTATTTGTTCCGATGGTCGACTCTAATCGGAGGATAGTCTGCCGGAGTATATAAGGGACGTCCATAAATCGATGTACTTGGTTATTTGATCCTGGCGTACTTTTTCTAGCATGTAAAAGGTCGAGTTTCACTGCCAGTGATAGACCGCAATACATCATGACCCAACCTATGTTCGACATTGCAACCTCTTCGCCCGAAGGCAGAGCAAGCAGTATCCCGAGCAGAGATTGAACTGCCGACATGCTAGAGTACAACCAACCAATGTAAGATGCCTGGTCGCTAGAAGCGACTTGGTTGTTCTCAAATCTGTCAAGCCCAAATGGGGTCCCCTGTGGTGATGATTGGCTAAGGAGAAGTTCGAGCATGTTCATTTGCAACAGTAGAGGCGCTATAAAATTTCCAATTAGAAGTGGCCAACTTGAGGCGATGGGTTTTGAAGCAACGTACGGCTTTCATTCAAAGGAAAGGGTAACGTGGACTTGATCTCGCTACACCGTTGAGCAATTTTTTGGATTTCCGAGGAGAGCTGTGTGGCGTCGTTTGTAGGACAATTTTTGCGCACAGCTTCCTCAACTTTTTCAGAGAGCGTCAGTAGTTCTATAATAAAAACCAGATATTTGTCTGTTGGGTGCTGGTTTTGTTGAGCAAGGTGCTCACAGCATGTCGAAATGAAAGGCGTGTAGGGAAAATGATGCAATTTCTGCAGTACAGTAGAAGAGCTGAATGAATTGTCAACAAAGTCAGCTGAGCTTGAGTGTTGGTCCGTCTTACATCGAAGACAGGTAGTAAGCTCCAATTAAAGCTCTCATTTCATCGGGACCCCAGTCAGGTTCGTTTCTATCCTTCCCGCCATCCACAGCCCATAGTTGGGTACGCCGAGGTCTGTCCAGCCGCAAATCGCTGACAATGCTAGTAGCGAGGTGTAGTATTTGTGTGTATTTCTTAGGTCGCCGTTGGTAATGCGCCCTGTAACACTTGGTGAACAAATATCCCGGTTGAACCAGGGGGGAACAAATACCAAGCTAGGTTTATGAGGAGCCCCTGCAGCATGTCAATACTATTGAATTGGCCACCGACCATTCTCGAAGCCACCAGGTTGTTAAAAAGACTAAAGAGGGCTTTTTGCAGCTGTGTTTCTGCGTGAGAAGCGACTGCCAACGCAGCCAAGCAGGCACACGGTCGTGTTGTGTTTAGCTCGACAACAGACAAATGCTTGGGGAACAGAACAAATGGGAAATAAGGCGTCATATTCTTCTCAAATTGTTCAATGAGCGCCTGGCCGGTCTCTGCAGATAGAATTTTCCTCTCGAAAGGGTCCAGCGACGCCTTGTGGTTGAAAATATCACCCAGTCTTTCAGGGTTCGTGGCTGAGGTCTCATCTGATCCAGAACCCCTGCCAGGGGCCGGGCTTGCTTCACGTCTATCCTCTAGTCTGGCCGTGATACATGTTAGTAAGGATAGAAATTACTCTTATACGATAAACGTCACCTCTTGCGACTAGCCTTAGGCCGGCGACGAGCTGGGTTGAAGACGCAAGTCTTCCCAAGCCGCAGGCACCGGTCGCAGAGTCCAGAGTCTTGTGTCTTGATACATCGTATTTTCAAATTTATACACGGCTGGCACGTTTCCAAAATGTGACCAGATGGTGGTAGCTGGTTTGAATTAGACATATTGACACTCCTTTTGACAAGAGTAGGCTTCTAACAAAAGCCAGAGCGCGTAGCCAGCAGGATGAATTACGAGATGAACCTCGTGTTCAGGTAAGCAATAGCCGGAGCTTTGCCGAAGGCGCTCGCCTTTGTCTACCTGTTGGTGTTGTGGAGCAAGGCCACCCGCCAACCTCTCACGAGCCATAAAAACACCGGGCGTCTTATCTAGCCTCGCTTGCATTCGCCATAAAATCCACCGTTTTCTGGCCATGAACTTTCAAACCCTCGTCTATATCAATTCTTTGATTTAAAAACCGGCAAACAGCTAAAATGAAAATTTTAGGCATTGCCGAAAATTATTATTGTGGAGATGGGAAACGTGCAAGGGACCCATACTGAGCCGATGGATTGAGGGTGAGGTTTAGGGTAGGGCGCATCTCGATGAAAGGCATCAGCCTCTAAAATACTAAAATAATAGTTGCAGCGCTCGCGACCTCACAATCCAAAACATGGTCATAAAAATCATTCGATTGAATAGTCCGCAAAGAAGGACGCTTTAAAGCGGGCCGGAAATTGTGAATTGAGACTATCAGGCTCCGCCGCCTGTCTTAAGGGATCAACTTTTGGCTGTTGTTTGTAACCCCAATGACCATTTCTTTTTGAATATACCACTAAGCTTGTTTGTATCGTCATTTTTTCCTTCTTTCTAGGCGCTTGTATCTAATAGCCTATTTTTTATTCTTCTTATGCATGGGCGTGGTGTTGTGGTCTAATCAATTTGAAGACGCGGGGCTTTCAGCTCCCAAGATTCCCCTCCAGAATCGCTTCCAATCATTCTCGGTTATTTATGCCTGGCAAAAAATCACCCATGGCTACTGAAACGCGCCGACGCACCAGTGGATCCCAAGTCCGAAAAGAATATCGGCGATTGCCTTCGTCCTCCATGAGAACGCTTGGGCCTCTGAATGCACCCTTTCTTTCTAACCCGCGCTTTGCGCTGGAGAGCATCAGGGCTCGAGATTGAACACTTGGCGAAACCACTCTGCCTAGCCAAGCGTGAGGTCGCTTCCCCGTGGCTCTGCATTCGACTATGAAGCGTGGGCTTGCTCATGTCCATCCATAGGCCAGTAATGATCCGACTCAGATCCCGGAAAAATTGCAGGGTTCTCTGGATTGAGCAGGGGCATGGTCAGATCCTTACCTGTTGGCTCGCTTATCCTGGTCTAGGGCGCTGGACAGATAGCACCCTGCGACGGGGATCAACCTAAAATGACAGTTCGGAAGCGAGACAGCTGCATCGACATGTTTCGGCATTGGCCGGCCGGTATCGGTATTGTTTCCGTAAAAAATACAAAAACCGGCTGTGAGCGTGGCGTGAGTCACAGGATGGCGGCGTTTTTTGTGATCGATTTCTTTGTAATTGCCCAACACTGGCTCTGAGCTGAGGCCTGAGCCTACAGATTCTTAACTGAACCGGTTTCGTGTGGGAGGGGAGAAATCCGAGGTTGAATTTAAACCGAGGTGTTGCTGTGTGGGTGAAAGAAACACGCCAAAGGAATGCACAAGCGTGGCACAAAATCTGACAGGTAGTGCACACGCCGAGTAGATCCTTGTATCAATATGGCCCAAGGGTCGGGTATTCGTACCCCGTGTAGCGTGTAGGCGGCCTGGGGCCCCTCGCACGCCTTGTCAAACGGGCCGCGCCATCAGTCGACACTGGCCTGAGAACACAGTCTGGAAAGGAGATTGAGCGTCTCAAAATGCCAGCACCACTAGTACCGAGGGTGGGGTTTTTCGCATTTCGGCTAATCAGGGCTGGGATTGAGAAACATGCACTCGGCGCCTTGGCAAGGCGGCCCGTCTTGTACAATTTATCTTGGCGAACATGTGGTTTGGATGATGCATATCTTCTCGAAATCTAGTTTTAGAACTAACTCAAAATACTGTCCTGACTGCCGTTCTTCCTCGATCCAGGCTTGTCTGAGCCTTCTCCCAAGTATTCGCCAATTGCCGGATCTCTCGTGTACTTGATCTGATATCCTTCGTCTAAACTGCGTAGCGGAAAACTGCGACCTTGCCTGCCGTTGTTCCAATCCCTTACACCAGCTGAGTTGCTGCCTTGCTTGTTGGATGTGTTTTTCGATCCGAGCCCCAGCATTGTGAGGATCTTCGGAAGGTATGCCCTTAAAAATGGCTTGACCCGCATTAAGTTGTTGCAAACGATGCCAAAGTTGAGTTCGACGAGGGACCAAACACCGGCTTCGGCCTGTCGGCGGGAGAAATCAAGGTCGGTAGCCATGATTTTCACGTATGGTGCCCTGGCGATTGATGCAATCAAGACACTAGCACATTCGGTTAGCTCATTTTTGACGAGTAGAAGCGTGGTCATGGCATGATACTTACGCAGACCCGAGACCCAAAATCGCGCCTACTGCCACCTTCTGTCGAAAGGGAATGTGGAGCTTTATCAGCATAGGTATAGGCAAGGCGATAATGGAAATATCAGTAAAGATATTCAGCACGACCTGTGCGATGGCGAGATTGTTCAAGCAGGTGCTATTGCCAGCATCGACCGGGTTGCAGGGCTTAGAAAGAAGCACGGTGAATACGATCGTATATGTACCAAGCATTCCCGCGATCACATACACCCCGACTCGAAACCACGGCGACGGATCGATGCGATGTAGGACGGCGAGGATCGACATCTTGGTGAGTGTCGGGCTCCACATGTACGTCAGTGTCATCGGTAAGAGATACTGGAAATCGTCAGTTGATTGCCCCCTTTCGATTGCGAAAGAGATCTCACATTATAGTATTGTGTGATTTCTGCCACCGTAATGTCCCAAGCATGGGAGCCCCAACCATACTGCATGCAAAAGGCGACCGAAATAAAGTAGCCCAGTGCTGTACCCCATGACAATGTAATCAAGACTCACGGGTCATTAGATTGTGATGCATCGTCGATTGTGGGAGAGTACTTACCGACGTCTAGCTCTAATTGTCGCAAAACCGCCGCGCTTGTGATGTACCGAATAACCATGGAAAAAGTCGCGAGAGCATATGTGATAGCGAAGACTACTATTGTCGCTATCTGGACGCTGGACCATTCTCGATCAAAATTGGACGTCATCCCCTTAGGGGGCTGGACGACTGGCGTGTTGTAAATGTCGATGTCGCCTGACGTCGACATGGCTGCAAGAGGACCGGACTCGGGTTGTTTTGGTTATGTGTCGCGTCGGGTCCGAATCATGATACATTCAATTGCTGGCAAAAGAACAGGAACAGGCTTGGACCTTGCCCATTACTTTGCTGCAATAGCGCTGGCATCGAAACTGGTGGTACGAGAAACGAGCTTTGCGAAAAATGCGTGGTCAAGCCCCTTATGAATGCCCGGCTGGCTGGTCGATCTCAAATTCGCTTGCATATTACCTTGCATGACGGAGAAAAAGTGTGACTCTGGGGTAATGTGATCCGAGGTATCTCCAGGCCCAAGGCCGTCCTGTCAGCAAACCACGGTTCAGAAATGTTACATGTTGGCACCCTTGCCCGGAGATGGGTACTTATCAATCCATCCCCCCGTGCTAGAACAGCCACATTATGTTCCTTGCATGAAATCTGGTGTGCACCAGAGGAATGGATTTCGGTCCGTAGAATTGCCTCGCTGAGATGATGTGCCAGTGGTATTTCCCCAGACACGCTGATGTGAGACGGAATCCCTGAAAGCCACCCCAGCGCCGATGAGAGACCCCTGTCATGCAAGGCGACGAAATAGAAGCCTGTGCCCCAGGAAGCGAATCCCCCCAGTTTACTGTTTTTCGGAAGCGAAATTGGCGATCGTAGCCACATTGGGCGCATTGATGGCAGAGTTTTCGCTTTCAGCTGCTTGATTCACTTGGCATTTGCGCCGAGGCAATGCGTCGAGTTGTTTCATTGCGATAAATACGGCGCTGCAAATCAAAGCGCATATTCACGTAGCATCTTTCAATGAGGCTAAATACAATATTGGAGAGGATGTGTGGTACTATTTATGGCCTCACGTGTCGTGTCAAAGAAGACGAGCCCAGTGCGACCTTCTCCCCCATGTTGGTTCCTTGACAACCCCACTAGCTTGCGCGGAAACCGTGCCCTTGTTACGCGGGTATAAAACAGGGGGTCGGGGGGGGCACAAGTGCATTGCAGTCTCGGGAATCCATGGGTGGTGCACAAGTCCGACAGTCCGTGTGCCTTCGCCGCCGGTGTCTGCGGAGAAAGCACGATGGTGGGATAGTCAGCACTTCATTGGGATATATAACCGCTCCGTATCGCTGCGTGTTGGTTGACTATCTGAAATCATTGCAACCATACCCGACAAATCAAGTAAATATCCTTCCACCATGACAAACTCTCTGATTAGGGGCTCGAATACGCCGCGGGGCTTGTTCAACTCGGACAAGGCCTTTCCGATGACACCAGAGGAAGTCAGTGCCGAATGGCTCTCTGAGGTTCTTGGCGTCGAAGTGGTAACATTCGAAATCGACTCAGTCAACCACGGAACTTCGTCAAAGATTTTTGTTCAATTGACCTTCCAAGATGGGGTGGAGACGGAGATTCCCACTCGCGTCTGCATCAAAGGCGGATTCAATCCCATCATTCGCGAAACCGTACCAGAGATGTGGGCCACCTATCGCCGAGAGGCTGAGTTCTACTACTATGTTGCGCCTCAGACAAACATGTTGCTTCCCAAGACTTGGTTTTGCGGCACGGATTCTGTAAACGGCCAAGGCATCGTCATCATGTCCGACATTGCCAACGAGTGCACCTTTGGCACCCCATTGGAGCCCTGGGCACCGGAACGTGTCAAGCAGGCACTTGATCAGCTGGCTAGCCTGCACGCAAAGACGTGGAACAGCGATGAGAAAGTCTACCCGTGGCTCTTTGGCAGCGACGGAACCAAGCTCGAAAACCCTGTCCGAAACATTGTGCTCGCCCTGCTGAACCCCGAGCCGTGGGCAGCTCGGTTTAGCGAAAAGTGCTGCCCGCCCGTTGCCAAGCCTCTGCTCGATCGAGAACGTATCAAGAGGGGCTTTGAGGCATTGTGGAGGCATGCCGACTCGGACTTGAAATACTACTCTCTGATTCACGGCGACAACCATGTTGGAAATACGCTCATTGCCAATGATGGCACACCAGGATTCATTGACTGGCAAGGTCTCCAGTACGGGCCTGCTATTCTGGATTTGGTCTACTTCCTCACCGGCGCATTGACTATTCAAGACCGCCGCGACCATGAGGGCGACTTGATCGAGAGCTACCTCAAAACTCTTCACGCTGAGGGTGGCCCGAAGCTGACCAAGGATGACGTCTGGGACGAGTATCGCCGATATGTCATGCAAGGCTTCCTCTGGGCCATGACTCCCTCAACTATGCAGCCGGACAACGTCATTTTTGCCATCAGTGAGCGCTACTCTGCTGCGATTATGGATCACAAGACATTGGAACTTCTCGGTGTTCATGAATAAAGAAGCATCATGGGATAGATTATACATTGGTCTAGAGTCTTTAGGATAGAGATAAAAATACATTGCAACCTATGTGGATTAGAGATCCTTTCTAGCTCTTCATGATATTTGATGTGAACACAGTCACTAATATTTGACGTTCCGAAGACTGAGTGCGCGACTCGGAATTACCAGTGCTGTTTTCATGTCTATAAATATTTTCCTTCTCTGAGCAAATGACTAAGACGTTAATTAATTATAACCTTGGGAGTGAAGCTGGTCCAATCACTATGTAAGGACCCCAGCAAAAGATTCTAGCATCAAATCGAAAAGTATATACTCCACACTAAGCAATGTCTCTAGTTCAAGTTTAAGCTCCCCCCGATAGAAATATTCCCGTTCTCTGTGTGCTGAATACCACGGCCGATAAAAGTATTCGTTGGACCTTGCAACCTACGGCTTTCAGGCACTACCATATTTGAAAGGGGTATTGGTGCACTCGATGGCTTTTTAGAGGTGACGTAAGAGAGCAACTCCTTGGTACAAGCAGCAGCAGCGGCAGAGGCATAAAAGTGCCACTTGTCGTTTTTGTGCGAATCGCAGTAATCAGAGATACCACGAATTACCATACAGGGGAATTTGCTCATGGGCCCAGCTGCCTCCATCTCAATACAGAGTACATCGCCTAAGCGTTTGACTATTTCAGCCCTCTTGGATGCATTTTTTATGACACTATCACCTGAAGCAATGAGGCCGTAGTGGATGATGGGGCCTGAAGATTGTCGTTGGTGTCTCTGAATGGTATGGGCCCGGTCGCACTTTTCGCATGTAGCTTCATTGGGGACGTGCAGGGAATCGTGGTGAAATAGGACGTCTTCAGCATCATTCGGGTGTCGGTAAATGGATAGGCCAGGACCCCGTGCTAGCATCTCAGATATAAATTCTTCAATCTTGTTCCCGCTTAGTGGGTGGTCCGACTGCATAATCTCCACAGCGCTCCGCAAGTGATCGGGTGGAGCTGAGAGAAACCCCTTGGGGGCGAATCCGTCGTTAGTTTCTTTGCCGAGGTCATACTGATCAACACCTCCATGAGTTCCCTCGGGCATGCTGACAACTACGTCCCCCAGCCGGATATCGTGCTCAGCACTGGGGACTCCCCCTCCAATACCCACAAAAAAGTGCCACTCAATAGAGGTAAAAGTGCGCGCTAGGTTTGTGGCCACTATGGCGGCTGCACCTTTGCCCTGCTGGCGCGGAAGACAGGCAAGCACTATGTTGTGGCCTTCGACCTCGCCAAGGATGTAAACATTGGCGTCGCCGTCTCTATTAGGAAGCCTGGGATGCTCCCGTTCAAGCATATATCGGACTGCGCTCATCTCGAAGCTCATGTCGCAAATTACTGCAACGGCATAGTCGCCGTGCGTCTTGGGATCACTCGTTTCTTTCGACATGGCGGCAAGACTTGATAAGCTGAAGAAGCCTGCATCTGAGCTGGATGTTGGCTCCTTGGCCCAAAAGAGCACGAGGCTCTATTGGCCCCCCCAACCACAGCATGACCATGTGACTCGACATGAAAAAGAAATCCTTCAAACTCCAGCTGCATATTGCCCATATCCATCACTATTGAATGATTGGAGCCATCATATTCCACTTGCATTTGTTGCGACGCGCGCAAGGCTGCGCGAGCCAGAGCCAATGGGTACAACATTGGCAGGTCGCGATTTGCGGGACGCAAACAATGTTTTCATCGGACAGGGTATTGCTCATTTTGGCAATGGCGATATCAATGTAGGAAATATTTCGTTTGGTGAGCATATCAGAGCCATTTGTAGTGGCTAGGCAGGCCAATCTCTTACAATGAGAATCCAGGACCCGACTCAGACTCCACTCTCTTTGCGGGATTGAGAGTAACAGACCCTTATTGCGACAAAATTGCCATTGAAGATCTGGATGAATGCGATGACCCTCCTCGACTATTAAAGTTAGTTGAGCAAATAAACCGGTGCTCAGCGGTTCATATCCTGGTTTCAAGTCGTCGTTGGCCAGACATCGAGCGTGCATTGAGACCGATGCCCCAGAAAGCCTGCATCTGTTTAGAGCAGAACCAGGAGCATGTATCGGCCGCTATTGGCTTCTATATCGATTGCAAAGTCGAAAAGCTATTAGAATACCACGACTATGACGAGAAGACCAGCATCTATGTGCGAGATCACCTTGTTTCAAAATCCAACAACACCTTCCTCTGGGTGGCCTTGGTGTGCTTGGAACTTTCTGCATCTGGAGTTCAGAGCTGGGATACAGAGGCCATACTTCACGAATCCCCCTCAGGTCTCGACGCCTTGTATCAGCGAATGATAAGGAAAGGTTTTTGGCGAACGCAACTTTGATATTTGCAGGCAGGTCATGGCAGTCACATGTTCTGTTCTCCGGCCCATCAACTAGGAGGAACTTGGTGTGCTTATTCAGACGCCCAAGAATTTCCGCGCCAACACGGCCAGTCTATCAATCATAGTCGGATTATGTCGTTTTTTTAACAGTGCTGGAGAATGTGGTGTACTTTGTGCACTAGTCCGCCAAAGACTTTCTCCTTGGCACAGTGCCCGATCGGATAGTTCCACTAGGCCTTGCTGCTCAACATGGAATTCTTGCACACAGATCGCTTGAAACCATGGAAGGGAGACTCAAGCGGAATATCTACAACCTGAAAGGCCCAGGTACGCTTATTCAAAACATAAAAAGAACCAGACATAGATCCATTAGCAACGGTGGGCTACTACTCACGTGTTTACTGGGCTAGCCATGTTCAAGCTAGTAGTTCATACGATAAGACTCTGCTGGATAATGGGCCTGTGCATGAGTTCTTACATCTCGATCAACATGCCTTATCTATCGTCTTCTCCCCAACGGCCAGCGACTTGTGTCGGTTTCGTGGCGCCGGCCTGGTGATTGCGAGGTGAAAAATTGGGATGTGAGTGATGGTTCATGTCTGCATACAATTGATGCCGGAAATTCTTCTAAAATCGCATATTCAACCAATTGTGCTCGACTGGTCTCGCGGTCGTCTGATAATATATGTTTGTGGGATACGACTACGGACGAGCTTACTCACCGACACCAAATCGAGAACCATATTGATATCGTGGACGCTGCGGTATCTCCGGACGGGAAGAATATTGCCTATTGCTTAGAGAATGGAGAGATACGCTTCTGCGACGGAGAGAATATAGAAAACTTCAAAAGTCCCGGTAGCCGAGCGACATGCCTGACATTTTCGTCCAACGGCGCTTGGCTCGTTGCTGGGACCGAAGAAGGTACTGTCCAAATTTGGCACGCAGATACCCAAAAGCGCTCCCGGGAACCTGACAAAGATGTCATGTATTATTCCGTAGCTTTGTCGCGTGATGGGAAATTGGCAGCGTTCGCGACCCAGGGCGTGGTGGAAATCCGCATCGTCGCTACGGGCGCGTGTGTGCAAACGATTTCATGTGTCGAGTACTATTTTCATCCGTTAACTTTCACGCCCGACGGCACATCCATAGCTGTGCTCTCAGACTTGAAGCAGGTCATCGAAATATACCAGGTCGCTACTGGTCTCAAGTGTGGCCGTTTTGAAGGACATGGCCAACCAGTTCAGGCAATCGCATTTTCTCCCGATGGGACACAGCGACTGGAATGTGTCTCCACACACTCATTAACCATGACATGCGTTTTTCGTGGCCCCCCTTGAATAGGTTTAGAATACATACTGATTTTGCAAACTTCAAACTGCGGGCCCAGGAAGGACTTGGCCGCCTTCTGCCCGCTAGCAACCATCCACAGTGTCAGCTCAGCATCAGCGCAGACACGACCTGGATTGTGAGGCAAAACGAGCCTGTGCTCTGGCTACCCCCAGAGTTTCGGCCTAGCGAAATTGAGTGCGCTGAAGCGAGTCTGATCATTCGTTCTCTTTCAGGCCGGGCTCTTTGCTTTCGGTTTTCGCTCGATGATTTGGGTGTAGAAGAGCTCACGCACCACCCTGGAAGCACCAAAGCATTGTGTTTTTTCCCCAGATTAAAAGGTTTTCTGCAAGCAGGCTTGAAGAATACACTATGATATTCTAGAATGTTGGATTTATGAGGGGCACTGCGGTAATTTGCTGCAGTCAATCGGCGAAAACCACACCTCGGATGTAGCGGATAAGGATCGTTTTATACCCGAATCCTAACCATCCTTTCATTTAAACCTTTAAATTTCACCATCGTGGGATATTTGTCGCAATCCAATTAATTAACCCGAAAAACAATTGATTCCAGCATTCAATGACCGGAGAGACATCCTCAACATCTCGGATTGTGATCGTGAAACCACAGATCGAAAGGCTCAGGCTGCTGTTGTGTTATGTGAATTATCGCCTCATACAACCATGAAAATGCGACAGTGGGGCTATAGACATCACTGGAGACACTCGAAAAAGACGAACTTTAATAGAAACAAGGAAAGGATATTACTCCCGTGGGACCCAGAAGCTAGTCAGGCTAGAAGGTCTCGATGACATATTTTGTGGATACGATCTTCGAAAGATGGTTGGAGAAGCAAGGGGCTTTATCCAAAAATTGCAGCAAATTCCGACAGGCGCTTGTTCATCGGGCGTCGGAACAGCGGCATTCTGACGCCACAGCTGAAGGACAGCAGGCAATATTGCATGGGTTTTTCTTGCTTTTGCGCAACACTGCGTTGCCGTGGCCCGTGTGATGCCGAGTCATCCGCAATATTGGCGCCGGGTCAGCGCTAGCGGTGGATATGCTCAGCGGCGACCTGCTCAGCCATGCGAAAAGAGCTTAGAAATAGATTTAAGTAGGCCTGGTGCCAACGCATGCAGGAAACCATTGCCTCGCCTCCCCAATTGTTTTTCTAGCTGATAGCTCCGCCACGTCCAGTTGCGTCATGACTCCGCCTTAATCGTGAAGAATAAAACGATACCGTTATCATCTCATGTTGCATCGTTTCAGGTCCCCACGCTAGCAATCCTCCATGAACATGTTCTTCCTTCGTGTGTGGGCTCTTTTGAGCCTCTTTTTGGGAATCGCCGCTGCTTCACCTCGCGTGCAAGCCGCTTCACGCAGTCCCATTGCGCCCAGCAAGGACCCGTGGTATTCCGCGCCGTCCGGATACGAAAAGACAAAGCCCGGAACAGTGCTGCGTGTGCGCCATGCGCCTGGAAATTTGACCGCTATTGTCGGCAACAGCTCGGCCACCTATAACATCCTCTACCGCACGACCGACAGCCAATACAAACCCAGCTGGGCCGTGACGACTCTCCTCGTACCCAAACTTGGTCCCAAGAGCGCAGCAGCCCAGCTCTTCCAGCAATCTGCGCTGCTGTCCTACCAACCGCCGTATGATTCCGCAGATGTCGACGCCAGCCCAAGCTACAGCATCTACAGCTCTAGCGAGACGGTAATTTTCGGCCAGGCACTAGGTCTCGGACTCTTCCTTACGGTACCCGATTATGAAGGACCCCTGGCTTCATTCACCGCCGGTGTCATTTCTGGACATGCCACCATCGACTCGATTCGTGCCGTGCTGTCGCTGGACCTTGGCTTGAACACAACCGCACCTCGAGTTGCCCTTTGGGGCTATTCTGGCGGTGCTCTGGCTAGCGAATGGGCTTCCGAGCTCGCTGTGCAGTATGCCCCGGAGCTGTCGGGAACTGTTGTCGGAGCGGCTCTGGGAGGCTTGACGCCCAACATAACCAGTGTTCTCGCATCCATTAGCGGAACTGTTGCGGCCGGCCTTGCACCAAGCTCCATTCTTGGCCTGACAAGCCAGTATCCCGAAGTGCAAAAGTACCTCATCTCCTTGCTCAAGACGGTTGGAGTCTACAACAAGACTGGCTTCCTGGCCGCCGAGACCTTCACTGCAGCTGAAGCCGGTGTTGCGTATGCAGGATACGATATTTACGACTTTTTCGTCAATGGTTCCGATACCTTCCGAGACCCCAAGATCTTGAAAGTCATCAATCGCGATGGCATAATGGGCTATCACGGTGTGCCCCAGTGGCCCATCTTTGCTTACAAGGCAATTCAAGACGAAATTAGCGTGGTTGCAGACACTGATGCCTTGATTGAAAGATACTGCGGAGTCGGTGCCAATATTCTTTACCAGAGAAACACTGTTGGCAGCCACTCTGAGGAATTCTACTACAGTCTTTCTGCTGCGGTGGAATGGCTCGCGGCTGTTTTGACGGGTTCTTATGCGAAGGCTTACAACACAGAAGGTTGTACCATTCAAAATGTGACGAGGAACAGCACTTCAATCTCGCTGAAGAAGCGGGATGTGCCTAATGACGTATTTCACCTGTGGTAATTTGTTTAATATAGAAATATTATTATTTTAGCTTAGAGCTCTTTTGTGTCATGAAATAAGCTTCTCAAGTGATAGGCATCTTTGATATGACGTCCCGAATTTCCATTGTCACATGCATCTTGATGCCAGAGTCCAAAGTAAGCCAGAGGCGAGCGTCGATCGTCCTAGCTTAGTATCTATCAAAATCACGACGAGGTAGAATCTATTAAATTGTGCTTAATCGTATTTGATCAGCTAATAATAGCAACTGAAAGCAAGATTGAATTCAAGAGTTTATGGGGTCCATAGCCCACAGTTCATTCATGCAACCGGAAGGCGCGGTCATTCCTGGTGGTATGGTGACCCTATCTGGCTGTAGAATACACGCTAGAGGCCCATCACAAAGCCATAGTCTGGACTTATAAAAGATCCTAATTGCCCATACACTTCATATGAAATAACCCTCTTCTGCACTCCCGCGAACGGTGCAAAAGTTTGGGATTGGCTAAAATTGCCCTCTATCAAATGATCGGATATGAATGAGTATTAACCAATTTTTATTTTGAAATACCAGTCCATGCACCAATCGCAACCCCCAGGCAGTCAAACATTCGCCCCGAAACAGATCTGTGCGCCCAGTTTGAGACAAGGCTCAGTGCCAATCTTGCGCTGCAAATGAGCGCGGGTAGATTCCACAGTGCGGAACATAAATACCCACGGAGGGGAGCCCTGTTGGCGTTTGGCGGTGTGGACAGGCTGTTAGAATGATGTAGCCGTCGTCAACGATCGGAAGAGCAATTGCAGTGAGGCTGATACCTGGGGCGAATAACAGCGAAATTGTATCTCGCGGCTTGCGAATGATATTGCTCCACGCATAGGAAGTGGACAAGCCGACATACGTCAATGATTGGAATCAAGATTTTGGAGAGTATCAGCGTAATACGCATGGTACAATTCTAGGATCAACATTGGCAACGATAATAAATTTCCACCCTATTTGAGACATACGTATCAGCCACGAAGCAGAATGTGATGAGTCGGATTGATGTGAACCATATCCCGACCGGAAGCCCTGTTCCCCGATGGGACCGATAAGCTTGGATTGGTAACACTGAGCTGCTTAGATCTGATTTATCTATCATAAGCAATGAGAGGTGAAAGATCCATGGATGAGTCGTTTCGCGATAGATATTGACGACAACAAACTAATGAGAGGAATAGACAACATAGTTCAATTTAATCCTCTAGCCCGTTACTTTCTTCTCTTGTTGCCCATTTCACACCATCCTCGTCCTCCACGCGTCTCCTTCCGCCGGCGCCATACTAAACTAGCTCTGGCTTAGTGATGAGGATGAGAGATCTGCAATCAAATCAGGAGCGACGTTGGGCTTATCAAATGACCTACCACTAGAGCCAGCCATTCCCACACGGGCAAGGAACGATCTTAGGACGACAGCCCCTGCTACTGTCAGGGTCATGCCCAGTTCCCCATGGGGAGCTAGAGCGAGGACCAACCAACATATTGCTTTTGTCAAGTGGCGCTGTGGCGCTCAATGCGCTATTAAACCCATGACCTGGAGCTGCCATGAATCGGGTACTAGGCACCATCGGTTCATTCATTAATGACCCATGCTGCCAATCTCGCTGCGGCTGCAGCTGCACCCAAGGGATTTTGCCCTTTTTCATCCACCAAACCCCAAGCGACTAGACACTTCAAACTCAATCCACCAACGTTGGTACGGTCGGAACATGAGCACGACATCCTCGCGTGACCCTCTCTCGTTTTGTCTCGCTTGACCTTGATGCGCTCCGTTGGGGATCTCTAAGCGGGCTGCCTCACCTCTGCGACAATGCAACATGACCAACTACGTGCCCAACGTGTGCATTTCCGTCGCCATAACATTGCCCTGCGCCACCATAGTCCTCGCAGTAAGATTGATCGCACGGAGGATCACACCCGCCGGATACGGCTATGATGATTACCTCGCCATCATTGCCTATGTACGCGTTCATCTTCTCCGTCCCATTCAAAAGCTAACCAACAACTTGGACACCCAGCTTGGCTCTGTCAGCTACACTGCTGTTGGTCTGATCTGTATGCACATCTTGCCCGTTTCCAACCCTTGGTTTGGTTTTCGCACGTCTAACTATGTACTCCAGGGCTTACTCACTATGGATTGGGCAAGCCAATCGCGGAAGGCCCTAAGGATTTAACTGTGACCCAGAGACTTGAAAAATCATGGTTACTTTTGTGGCTCGGGAGTGAAACATACACTTTTGCCATCGCCTTTTCCAAATTCGCTATTTTGGCCCTTTACTGGCGCCTTTTCAAGTACACTGGAATTCGTATCCCTTTGCAGGTTCTTTCTGCCTTCGCGGTCGCCTGGTTTATACTCCGACTCTTTGTGGTGAATCTTCAATGCATTCCCATTCAGGCGCTCTGGGACAAGACCATTAAAGGCGGCGAGTGCAATATTCATGAGGCTACGTTTTTCTTTTCTACAGTTCTTACCCACGTCTTGATCGACATTTCCATACTGGTGCTACCCGTAATCGAAGTCAGGAAACTGCCACTTCCAAGAGGTCAAAAGATTGCTGTTATGGCCCTATTCACCTTTGGAACCTTGTATGGCCCTCCCTTGCAGCTCGATAACATCGCTAAATATCCTTAGAGTCTGCATCACCTCTGTTTTTGTTCTCGTTGAGTCTTGGAAGTTCAACTCCAAGACACAAGAGTTAGCATTGGAAATGGGCCCTCATATCGCTTGGGCTCTGGCCGAAGGAAATCTTTCGGTCATCTCCGGTATGTGCATGATCTTCAGTCCAACTCATCGCGGCTTCAATCGTCTAACTAGAACCGAAGCGTCGCTTCCGATGATTCGACCTGTAATCCGCCGAATTCTGTCCCGGTCCTGTCTCACCTCACACGGCGAACCAGTGGCCCAATCGGATACCTATGGTAGCCAAAACCTCAAGCTTGCAACTATATCAAATTACAGAAACAATGATGCCAATGAGTCAAACTCAACGCGCCAACTAGATCTGGAACATGATTTGCCGTACCTCGAAACACATGGAATCAGCCTGAGCCACGACGCACCCGCAGCTGTTCCGAACTCTGGGAAAAAGAAATCGCCCTCCACCGAGGACGAAGGGATTTATGTGCAAGGCAGACTAAAAGGGAGGTAAGATGAAGTCGGTGTTTGCGAAAATAAATAAACAGGCAGTCTGAAACTTCCTCATCCATAAGTAGCCCTCGGCTTTGGCCTCTCAATGCAACCACACTGCATGACTCGGTAAATGTGAGCGATACGCTTGTGTGTGGAGGCGCTTATCACCTGAGTCGGTGTGGAGGTGGAGGTGGAGGTGGAGCTCCACTGTGCAAGCATTCAACACCACTACGGGGAGCGTGAATGTCGACAAAAGCAACAAGAGCAAGCTTGGTGATAAAAAACACTCCGGCTTTGTTGTTCTTAAGAGGCTGGAATAAAGCTGATCATTCACTGAATTAATCGCAGCATCTACTCAATTATTACATTGATCAATACTCTAGAAAGCGACCTCAGCAAAAGAAAAGCCCTTGTTCAGCAAGATGGGTTCCCTCGGTAGTTCATTCAACGCCCCTCAGCCATCTAGCGGCTATGAGATTCTCGAGAAGCCCAGTCGCTCAGGCAGAAAACTTCGCATCATCTGTCTTGGAGCTGGTGCCAGTGCTCTGAACTTTGCCCATGAAGTTGACACCAGCAACCTAGATCTGGACCTTGTTTGTTACGAAAAGAATCCGTCAATCGGTGGTACTTGGTATGAAAATACCTACCCTGGATGCGGCTGCGACATCCCCTCAGTCAACTACCAGTTCTCCTGGGCTCCATCATCAGAATGGTCATCATAGTGGGTCACTTGGCGCTTACGCTCATCAAAGGTGCCTGTACTGACGTTACGACAGTTACTCTGGCGCAGCAGAGATTCTGCAATACTTCAAGGATGTCGCAGAAAAGCATGATCTGAATAAGTACATCAAGCTCAAACACACTGTGGTCGGTGCATTCTGGGACGAGGACGAGCAGATGTGGACAGTTAGAGTACAGAAGGGCGATGACCCAAATGATGTCTTTGAAGACAAGGCGAATCTTTTCATCAACGCGAGTGGTGTGCTCAAGTAAGTTGCACAAATCCGATCATCGCCAAGACTTGGTTTGATGAGCTAATTTCGCTTTCTTTTAGCAAATGGAAGTGGCCCAACATCAAGGGTCGTGAGGCCTTCCAGGGCAAGTTGATCCATAGCGCCAACTGGGATCATAGCGTAAGCCTCGAGGGCAAGCGAGTGGGTGTTATTGGCGGTGGTTCTTCAGCTGTGCAGATCGTCCCAAACATTCAGCCCAGTGAGTCTTCCCAATGATATCGTGCTATTTTTAGGGTCTTGGCGGTTCTGACCTGTTCCTAGTCGTGGGAGAACTCAAGTGTTTCATCCGAAGTGCGGCGTGGATCACCGCTGGATTTGGACAAAGATTTGCTGGAAAGAACGGAACAAATTTCAAATGTGAGTATCTGAGATGGAAGGGATAAAAGATTCATCCCTTTTTGCTCACAAAAAAATAGACAATGAAACCCAGCGAGAGATCTTCCGCAATGACCCAGACAAGTACCTCGCCTACAGAAAGAAGATTGAGTCTGAACTCAACTCACGATTCCGCTTCATTCTCAATGGCTCAAAGGAACAACAAGAGGCCAGGGCAGCTGCCGACAAGGACATGAGGACAAAACTTGCCTCCCGGCCAGAAATTGCTGACCTCATCGTCCCCAAGGACTTTGCCGTTGGATGCCGTCGGCCGACGCCCGGCAATGGATACCTTGAGGCACTTTGCGAGGATAACGTTGCCGTGGTGTCTTCAAACATTGTCGAATTCACTCCCAAAGGTATCAAGACTGAAGATGGCACTGAGCATGAATTTGATGTCATCGTGTGTGCTACCGGATTCGATGTCAGCTGGAGGCCTCAGTATCCTACCATTGGACGCAATGGCGTCAGTCTCTCCAAGTACTGGGCTGATGTGCCCAACACCTACCTGTCTTTGGGAGTTGCCCACTTCCCCAACTATATCAGTGAGTGGAATAAGTATCCATGTCAATGGTTCTTTCTAACATGTTCCAGTCTTCAATGGTCCTTTCGGCCCATACGGCCACGGCAGCTTTTTGCCCATCACCGAGACCGTTTCACGATATGTCATGCAACTACTCGCCAAGATGTCCGAAGAGGAAGTTGCCTCTTTCGCTCCAAAAGAACAAGCAGTGGCAGATTTTGCAGAGCATCGCCGCAAGTTCTTGCCCCGCACGGCTTGGACATCACCCTGCCGATCGTGGTTCAAGCAGGGCACGGTTGATGGTGAGCCCATGATGTGGCCCGGTTCAAGGATTCAGTTTTTCGAGACGATCAAGACTCCAAGATGGGAGGATTTCGATTTCAAGTATACCACTTCGAACCGATTTGGATATTTCGGAAATGGCTTTGCGGCGAGGGAGGGAGACGGCAGAGATTTGACGTGGTATCTTGGCCTGATGGGCGACAGCGAACTTCAGCCTTCTCTTGCTGATGAAGACTTTGAAGACTTTTTTATGAACAAATAGAACTATATTTTTGCTTAGATTATAATTGCTTCCTTTCACAATTGTCCCTTAGCACTTGACAGACCAAACCTGGAGATATGTAGAGAAGCGGTTACATCCATCCCCATGTAGGCCCAGAACGTTGAATAATTGTCGCCTGCTGGTTTTAGTCACTATTTACTTCTAGTTAAAAGAAGAAAAAAACAAGTGATAGGCTCAGCCGGGTGTTCCAGGAGCCAGGCCAAAGAGGTGACATACAAATAACGTGCAACGTTTAGTCACTATTAAAATCTTTCCGAAGCACAATAGTTCGATTACGAATGGCTTTTATACTATTTACCAATCAATCTTGCCACAACACTTTTTGGACAGGCTTTTGTTGGGGAGGGAGTAGCGCGCATAAAACTCAAAATAAATTACAAAAAGGCACGCAGCAAATTAACCTTGTTACAACCAGTCACGTAGGCCAAATAGAAAGATTTCAGTGATAAATAAGTGATCCATTAATCTATCACAAATTATATACAATGTTCACGATTGTAGATTCAACCAATCCGACATAGACGAGCAAGCAAGACGGTGGCTGCACTGTTACGCTGCCTCTTGTCTTTTCTGTTGAGTCCAACTTTGTAAACGGTCTAAAGAATGTAACGGAAATTGGGCTGCTCAAAGTCTGTCAGATCAAGAAACTCAGTGCCAGTAGTGACAGTCTGAGGCTCCTCGGCAGCCTTCTTGTCTCGTCTCCTGTTCTCAAAGACGTTGACATAGCGAATCGCCACAATTGTCAAAGCAGCGCATCCATACATGACTGCAACCATCATCTTGCCATGATAATACTCGGGGGCTTCGTTGGAACGGAAAGTTTGCGGGCCGATCCAGTTTCCAGCGGCATAAGCCAAGATCTGCATGCCATTCACGGTGGCCTTTTTGGTGTAACCAAGGGTGTTGTTTGAGATCATGACCATGATCAGGCACCATGAAGATCCAGCAGCTCCGATAAAATAGTAGCCCACAAGTAGCGCAGCCTTTGCGTGAAGAGGGATAAGAATCATCATGATTCCACCAATCATGGGGATCAAAATGGCGACGAATGCAAAGCTGGATCGATCAAGAAACTTGTCGGATAGGTATGTGAAGGAGAGCTTGCAGAAAATATCCACGACGCCGGTGGGCATGTTGAGCAGCAGGGAAAGACGGTCGCTAAATCCGAACGACTTGATGACAATGGATCCAAATGAGGTGATTCCGCCGTTGGGGATATTCATCAGCAGCGAAAACAAAACATAGAGGTAGGTTCGCGGGTCACGGAAAGCCTCAAAGAATTGAGACCACTTCCACTTGCGACTTCCGATGCCCTGGAAATTTCCGCGGATTCGCTCGATAGCAATCAGCTTCTCGCGACGGGTGAGGAACTTGGCATTGGTCTGGTTATCAGGCATGAAGAACCAGCAGTACACGCCAGTAATGATGGTGGGGATTCCCAGGACAAGATAGAGCACTTTCCATGTGGCAATGGCGGTGTTTGCTGCTCCAGATAGTCCGTACGCAATGGGGCCGATGGTGAGTAGAGCTAGACCGTTGCAGCTCAGCCAGAAGCCCACTCGCTTGCCTTGCTCATTTTGCTTGTACCAGGCCGAGGTGAGGATGATGAAAGCGGGAGTCACAGTAGCCTCCAAGGCACCGAGGAAGAAACGGACGCTCACGAGCCCGGCAAAGTTCATCGCAAAGACGTGGCACGTGAGCACAAAGCCCCAAAGTACAATGTTGGCGGATGTGTATTTGCCAAGTGGGAGGGCTCTAAGGAGATAAGTGGTGGGAAATCTGAACACGGGGACATTGGTTAGGCGATTGCATTCTCTTTTTTGTAATCAAAAACTTACTCCCATAAAATGTAACCAGCATAGAAGATGCTCGAGGCCCAACTGTATTCTTGACTGTTGGGGTTCAGCTTTGTATCCTCCCGAATGCCCATGAGCGATGCATAATTGAGAGATGTCTTGTCGGCGAACTGGAGTGCATAAATCCAGCAAAGCAAGGGCATCAATGCCCAGTCAATCTTCCTCAATACCGACTTTTCTTCCTCTGGAGTGAATTCAATCTCCTCTCCTCCAATAAAGGTCAGGGCCGGGTCTGCATCGGTCGCGGATGGCTTCTCGACCACGGTGCCATCTTCAACATCAGTAATGGTTCGGATGGGTTCACCTCCATCTGCAGGCTTCCCAGCTGGGTCGACCTTGGAGTCAGGAGCCATTTCCTCTTTCAAAGAAGTGGTTGTCTGATGCTGGAATGAGAAGCAGGGAAAAAGGATGGTGATGATTCAATGTGCAATGAGTGAGGCAAGGGTAGATGAAAACGGCCTGAGAGCAAAGACCTTAAATAGATCTAAAGGGTTCAAGATATACGGTGCTTGGTATGCGTCAGGCGCATACCTCGTTCAATCAGCTGCAGCGAGCCGATGCTATCAGACGGTATCTGGGGGTGGAGGCGCGACAAATAAACTGCGGAACCGGATGGGCCTAAAGTCTGGGGAAACAGGGGTTCTGACCCGGGCGATGGGCACTGCGACCAGTGAGATACGTAAGCGCACGTCTCTGCAGAGATAGCAGAGATACGGCATGCATCCGAGGGCTCGGGTTCAGCCCTCGTTAGCGCGTGCGAGGATGGGTCATCCTGGCGACTAAAAGTGAGGAGGTTGTGGAGCTCCACATGAAGATGAAAATCGACCCGGTGGATTCCTTGACCGTGGATACCGCCTCTGCTCACTAGTCAACTCCCCTAATCCGATTAGTCGCCGGTCGTCTCTGTCACGCACCGGTCAAGGAGGAATCCAAGCGGGGTTTCTGGGTCCATCCACGGCTTCGGCCAAGGTCCCAGCTGGTCCAGTCTTGATGAGAAGTCGAATTTCGTTCCCTCTCGCATCTGGCACGGGGATAGATCTAAGAGTAGAAGCAAAAGGGTTTCGTCAATGATATGTATTGATTCAAATGATTGCAGAAATAGCAACGTAGTCACTTGCAACAACAGACGATTGAGTAGGGTTTAAATAAACCTAGCAAGATTCCATAGAATCTAAGATGAATCAATTGCATGAAGACATAATGGGAGGCGTATACTTTGCGTCAGTGTGTTGCGCCTTCTGATGGGGTGTCCCTTATCAGGCAAGGCTCGATGACTCAGCAAAACCAGGTGATCCTACGACTGGTTTTTGGTGGCAGCGCCCTTCAACCATGATGATGAGCGATTGAAGTAACAGATTTTATGACCGTGAATGCAACCGAGAATTTCACCACTATGGACAGGCCTTTTGCATGCACTTCGTGCTCTCAAAAATTTACAAGGAATGTATGTGCATGTGCCGCAACACACCTGATTACCCCTCCTCATCATGCCAATCGCTAATCCTTCTCGACTGCCCTATAGGAAAATCTAGAGAGACATAAACGTTCAAGTGGGTTTTTTTATCTGCCTCGGTTTCAATAGTCAGCAAACTGACCTATTAAGAGCACCAAGAAGATGGGCGCAATCAGTTCGAATGTGGACGATGCCCCGCCCGGTTTTCTAGGAGAGACGTATGCAAGCGCCATGCGAAGAGTTGCCGAGGGCAGAACAAAACTCGCCGGGCAGCTTCAAACAACGATCATGATGAGGAGCAGATTTCAGATATGACCGGAGCCGATGATACAATGTCGTTCGGTACACTCTCCCTAATGGCCCTTCCAGTCTCCCCGTCAGGGACCAGTTGGTCGGGGCACGCCTCAAGCACTACGTACGTGAATTTTGGGGGTTTTGGATCTTAATATTCCATTTCTAGAACCGGAAGACTAATTAATTGATATGTCAAGATCAACCCAGTATGGACCTCACAGTCAAATAGCAGCCTACTTTGAGCACTTTCACCCTTCGTTTCCAATACTTCACCGCCCGACAATGCTAAACGCCGATGACCAAGGATACCCCGCGACACTCAAATCTATAATAATTGCGATCGGTAGTTTGTACAACGCCCAGTCTCTTCCCGATGAAGAAAAAGCGTCATGTCTACAAGCGAGCCATGCTATCTGGGATTCGACCCGCGCTGAACTGGAAGGACTTGTATGTTTATATCGTTCGCAGCAATCTCATACCTCTCAACGTTGGCTAATTCAACACCGTTCACAGTCTTCCTTTGACTGCACTAGTCCCTCCGGAATATGGACTATGCAAGCTTGGCTCTTGCACGTTGTGTACGGTGCCTTCATGGGCGATAGTGAAATGTACGGCAAAGCAAAAACGATGCTGCGTTCTCTAATCAATGTAAGCTTGTAATCCGGCTCGGCTGATCAAGAACACTTGGTTTCTTTATTCTCTGGTCCAAATCGCTGACTTTATTGCAGACTGCTCAAGATCTCGGCCTCCTTCGACAAGCAGTGGCAATCTCAGGGTCACAATCATGGGTGCAGGCTTGCAACGATGACTCCATTAGAAACAATGACCAGTTGGCCAATGAATATTGGATATCCTATTTGAATGAAGAATCAGCAAAGCTCTCCATGCACGCCCTGTTATTCCTGGACTACCATATCTTGTATCCTTGCAACATTCGATCCATAACCTGTCCCATCGACTTTGATTGGGAGTTGCCCTACTCTAGCCTACTTTGGGATGCCGAGAACGCAACGGTTTGGTTAGACAGGGCTTCTAAGGAACCCCGAATCAATGCGCTCCTCGAGCCTGATGATGCAATAGGACTGCCTCGTCTAACGATAAACATTACCATGGCGACACATTCTCTCATGTCGGATTGTCCAAGTTCGTTAGTCGCTGCGGCATTAGCTGCTTCGCCAATAGCAACCCTATTCGTCATCACCAATCTCGACTTGTTAATTCGCGATCTAACGCGGTCATATTACCAATTGCCGCCAACGTTGGAGGACCCCTCGGCATTTCACATCTTCACACAATTCCAAAACCGCCTCTTTAATGCTGCATTGCGGAACATTTCCAGTGTTGTAGCAGAACAAGAGTCCACGTGGGACGGATCGGAAGGGCCAATATGGAATACGGTCAAGCGTATGCTGCTAGCATCGAGAATCTCCCTGTACAAGCCAGACGACCTATTGATAGGTGGCGTTGTAGATAGCAGCATTGTGGGTGGCCTCACAACGGCAATTCACCTAGCCTTAGGGCGCTATACCGAATCCCGGAGGTCATTGCAATCGATGCTGCGACAGAATTCGGGCGACGATGCCATCCTCATAATCCTCGAGGATGCTGTAGACGCCCTCCACGCTGTCTGCAGTCTACCCCCTGAAGTGGCGCTCCACGAGGCTCCTTGGGACACCATAGTCACCCACCGCATTCTTCTTGCCATCTGGCGCTCACTCCGCTGGGCGGCCAATGAGATGCGCTCAAGAATGGCTGATGGTCGTCAGGCTCCGCGCCGTTTCGATACGCCAACCGTAATACACAATGCCATAATGGAGGTCATCAGACAACCTGAATTACAGCAGAATGAAAATTTGGATTGGAGGGAATCTGCAGTGACTGAGACAAAATATACGCATACCATGCTGGAATTTTGGAAAAGGAGGAGTGTGTGGGCAATAGGGCCAAATATGGTCACGGTGTTGAACGAAATCCTGACTTCAGGTTTGTAAATTAGCTCTTGTGAAATTATACGAACAGAACCTTTTTTTCTCGTGAGCTTAGTTGAAGTGACGTGAGCATGATGGGATATTTATAAATTTCCTGGGCGATATCAGATAGCAGGGGTTTGTTCCTTGTGGAGGCGGAGCTCCGCTGCTCTATTGCAACAACCAAAACCATATGTGCCGAGACTTTTTAGGGTAATAGCCTGGTCCAATCACTGAATGAACTGCATGTTTATCTACTGGGAACACCACATTCCTGATAAGCCTCACCTGATATGAGTGCCGTCGTCTTTGTCCCTTGCCCACGTACTCTGAAAGTCTTAAATTATTGCCCAATGCCCGAGGCCAGCCATGAGAAATTGAATGGTCATAAAATGCCAACAGATAACTAAGCTTCTACTAAAACAGGATATAAAGTAAGAGATGTGATCAAGGCTATTGTAATACTCCATGATGTGCTTTGGAAGACTTGATTCCTAGGTGCTTCTTTTTTCGCCTTGAAGTGATGATGAGTGCCGCCATGCATGGCGAAAGGAGAGCTTAGCTACCGATACCGTCCGCCACATGTGAGAATAAGTAATTTTTTATCCAAGGGTTCAAGACTTTGAGAACTATTTTAGTAATTGAATTCCAAGATTTGATGCATAGGCATATCTCAAGCTAAGAATCGTCTACTGATCATGCGTAGGGATCGGGTGGCGGTGCCAAAAGCCAAGATCGACAAGAGCTAACCGGGAGGCACCACGCTAAACGCGCACCTTAAATGATAGCGACAGCAAAAAGCAACCCCAACGTCCTCGTTGGACATGCTTCACAAGTAATTCTCACCAGCTACAAATGACCTCGTGTAACCAAAGAATTGTGGCTGCCTAATTGCTGCAACTGGCTTAGCGAGACGGGAAAGCTTTGGTCCGGCTTACCGACTGACGCCAGGCAGCATTCTCAGAAGAGGCCTACCTGGAAACAGCAAACGGTTCATCGCAGGATTCTTCAAGAGTTGTCATTGACAGAAATCTGCCATGAGTGACACCACCCTGGTTCTCCGTGGAAACCGGTTGCCGGGGCCCGCCGGGCCGTCCACTTCAGGAACTCCCGAAACCTCAGACGCCGTCACTTCTGCAGCAGACGGGACGGGGCGCATACGCCGCAAACCTATTCCGCGCAAGGGACACAGGAAATCAAGGGGTGGTTGTTTTAGCTGCAAGCAAAGAAAGGTAAAGTGCCCGGAAAACACGCCCATATGCACCAATTGCTCGCGGCTCGGCCTGGCCTGCAAATACCCGAGCCCGGCGCCAACGACGGCCAGCAGCACCGCGATGGTGCCCTCGGCACCGCTCCGATCGACAGGGGGCCGCTTTACCATGCAGGACTTCAAGTTCTTTCACCACTTTGTCTTGCATGCATACCCGCCTTTACCCCTCCAACAGGGTACCATATGGCAAGATGTCGCGTCAATGTCTCATCACGTAGGTATTCAACGGCAATGTGCCATTTTTCTCCCCCTCTCATTCTAATGCATGCAGTATGATTTCTTGACCCATGCAATGCTTGGGCTGGCGGCTTCGCACCTCTCCCTGCTCGATGGTACCAATTACAAGACCCAAGCATTAACCCACCGCGTTACAGCAATTCAAGCCGTCAATCAGGCGTTGAGCCAACCATGCTCGTCAGCAGCAGAGGCTGATGCGCTATACGCGACTCTTGTGGTTCTTGCCTTCCAATCATCCTTCATGGTTGATGGCATGCGCGACATATTCCCTATGATTCGCGGCTGCTTTCTCGTTTTTAACCTAGCACTTCCCCGGTTCACTCCATCCATTATTCACAAGTTTTCACCACAGCAGCACCAGCAGGATGTTCATGAAATCACCCAACATTACGAGTGGGAGGACTCGCACCACCAATTTATCGATGCCGCATCCAATTCAGTGAATTCCTTGCAGCCTCTGTGCCACACCGCGCTTGAGAAAGCATATCTCAGCACATTGCAGGGTATCCTCAGAGTCGCCAAAGACTCTCTATTCAGTTGTATGCTGTTTCATCCACCCTCTTCTTTTTCGTGAGAATTTTCTGCTAACAAAACGGTGGTCAGCAATGATGGAAATTCCAAAAGGCTACTTCATGTTTACGGCCCCAACTCAAGCCGAGTTTGATGCTTTTATGAGCGACAGCAATTTTGTGGCTCAAATTCTTATGGTTCACTTTTTTACGTTAGAGTATGCGATCACATCTCAAGTTCTGCGGCCTCTTATGATGGCATATGCATCCAGAACTGCGATAATGGATGGATGGATAAAAGCAGCCCTGAAGAACGTGCCGGTTGCCCATAAAAGTCACATGGACTGGCCCATGAAGTTTCTGGAATCAGTAGCTTCTGCCGAGTCAAGCCAGCCAAATACCCCTAAGTAATCGGATTTCGAGTGTTATCAAGATGAGTTCGGACTTTCTCAACTCTACCAATCCACAGCATCAATCGCCAGTCAGGGATGCCCAGGAGCATAGTCTCACAAAACGGGACCTGGGCGTAGACACCACAGACACAAGAATGCACAAATAGAAAATATGTACTGTATCGCCTTAAAATTCAACCGCTTTTTTCGCCTTCAAGTGTGACTGATAATGCTTGGTAATTCTACGAAGATGACGGATCCTGGCTCACAAGGGCAGGAGTCATAGCATGACTCGATTCATCTAACCACTTTACAATGGCGATAGGATCGTCATCCCGATAGGTCAATTATAATTGAGGATTTGGGACATGTTGATGGATTTTTTCGTTGAGGCTGTGGCGGTACCCACACTGTCCTGCAGCCACTCACTAGGTACGCCTTTGCAGCTTTCTTTGCCTAATCGTATTTACTCACATCCTAATATATGCAGATCAAGAATTGTTAGTTTTTATTTAACTTGAAGGCTTAAAAAGTATATTTAGTTTGAATGAGCATCGGAGAAGCCAATAATTCCTTTATAGCCTATTCTCCAATTTTAAGATCAATTTTTCAAGTTCCTATCGTGATAGGAACAGCTCAACACGGTCACCCGTGGAACAAGTAGACTTTTCAATCCCTTGGCACGATTTCCCTCGTACCAAACTATCAACTACTATTCTCCAATATAAATCATCATACATTATTATTCTAATATACTTGTCGCGATTCAACTGGTCCTTCTATGAATCCTGGCGAAAAGACGTTCACCGCTTGGGCGGTTAGTCAACGCCATTTGATCTCACCTACCAATTTTCTGATTTCTAGATCGCGCGGTTAAGCATGCCTCGCTATTCTTTTTTTAATTATAGACGCATCGGGTGAGCTAAATCTTTCGATGAGAGTAGTTCCCGCATCGGACAGTATTCTCCTGTGAGGGAACCATGTAGTATAATTTATTTACAAGTAGACTGTACATCTAGATATACAAGCGGGACCATGTACACTTTTTTCCCACCTCCCAACATCAAGGAAATGCGTATTTTGACAAGTTTACTCAGGCGTGGCACTTCTTGCCGTTACCTCGAGAGCTGGTGGGGGTTGCGGAGCTCGCCGGGGCCGATGCGACGGCTGGGGTTTCCGAGGGCACCACAGGCACTGAGACAGCTGAGCTTGGCGTAACCACCGAAGTCACTAGAGTCACTGGAGTCTCAAAGGTCACTGGAGTTGCGTCGGGCGTGGAAACAGCGGCTACTGTCGAGCTGACGGAGGCTGCTGGGGTTTCGGAGCTTCCAGAGCTGCTAGACTCAGATGAGTTGGATGAACCAGACTTTCTAAATGAAGTTGTTAGTCATGTGCAACAATACTTTTTTTTACATGAATCCATCAACATATGCAGATATCCCAGTATATTTATCGCAAACCTCTACTTAAGTAGTTCTAGGCCACACATAATGCGAAATACCAGGTTCCCTCGACACAATACATGAATGCAAGAGAAATGCAAACACTCACTCGACAGAGATGCTGTAGGCTGAAGTCTTGAAGACAGCATTGGTTCCTGGTTACTGTGAGCATAATGAATCGAGAGCAGGACACGTTTAATTTGACATACCAGTGAAGGGCTCAGTTCCAGCCTGCAGGCTCGTGGCGTACATGCTTGTGCTGACGCCCTGGTTGGAGGTCAGGTAGGTGAAAAACTCGTTGAGATCACCGTCGAAGCTTGTGATGTTGCTAGTAGCGACAAAGGAGAAAACTGTAGTGTCTCCATTGGCACCAGAGTAAAGCTTCCAGCTAGAGCCAGCAAGAGTAGGGGTAGCCACAGGTGAACCAGTGCTTGAGATAGGACCAGCACCGCCATAAGCACCGAGCCAGATCATGATCTCGTATTGGTTGTCACCACTGGCAGTGGGGGCGAGCCAGAGATCGTAAGCAACATCGGCCACGATGTCAGATCCAGTATAACTAGACAGCAGTTAGTTCTCTGAGAAGGGAGTAATTGTCGACATTATCAAGCATGGATAAGGCAACAAATGTGTAGCAGTAACTTACGTCCAAGACCATTTGGAGGGAATGGAGCTAATTGCGGAGAGCTGGGTACCGACATTTGTCAGAGCCACGTTGGAATACGACTTAACAGAGCTTGAACCTCCAGCCCAGGTCCATGAGGTAGACCAAACAGCAGAGCCATCAGTAACACCGTCGACTGTGGTGCACTGAGAACCAGAAGTTGCCTGAGCAGAGCCCCAGTTGTTGTGGTAAAAAGTATAGCCGCCAGTCTCGAGAGAGCCGTAGCTGCTGCACCAAGTAGTCTCTCGCTTGTCGAGAACGCGGGTAGGAGAAGCGGCCGCAAGAGTGGCAAGCATCGCCGGGAGCAGGTATGTGAACATCATGGTGGGCAGTTGTAGAGAGAGTCTGCTGGAAAATCTAAACGAAGGGATTTTGATGGCACAAAAAAAAGTGAGAGAAATAGCTCGGCCAGCGAGAAAAAAGAGTGGAATTGCGAAAGAGAATGGTGCTGCAGAGTCAAAGGAAACGGAAAGCTGGAGATGGTGCCTCATGGCCATCTATATAATGTCGATGGTGTCGCACGGGGGAGAATGGGATGGAAACACCTGATGCTCCAATCACAGCATGTCCCCATAAACGGGGACGTTTAGCGACCGCCCATCACTGATTCTGGCATTCGTCCGAAGCTTGGTTGCGGTGGTAATCCCATCTGAAACCATGCCCTTCAGTGGGGCGCGCCAGCACGATGGCCGCCGTGGATCCGCCCATCATTGCGTGGTACCTGCAGAGACCCCGGATTTTCCACCAATTGTGCGTGGTGCCCCCTGATTTCCAAACACCAAACCCCCTACATTCTGGATAAGTCGGCACATCGATCAGGGCCCATGTTTTAGCGACGGATATTGCGCGGAGCTATTGACAAGAGTGAGCGGCAGAGTCTCCCCACGCCCGACTCATTTCATCTCGATGATGTGCGGATGCCAAGCCCATCAGCAGGGTAAATTGTCGATTGATTGCTTCTGGGGTTCAAACGCGTTGTTCTAAAGCCTTGGCGCATCTCGACGAGGGCTCATCGCATGCGCGACGCGAATAAACACCATAGTAGACAAATCACGCTCGCTTCTTCAATCTAAAACAAACTACGTAGGCTAGAGTGTCAGATTCACACTTTAATCTCTCTCGCTTTTTCATGAATTGCCCACACTTTTGGGAGGGGTTGTCCCTTGAGATGTGATGATCGGCAGTGGGTTTATGTACTTTGCATCATTAAGTGTATCAAATTAAGTCTTGTTAGTCAGCTGTTTCCTACCCTATTGTCGTGTTCTTTCTTCTTGAATGCACCTTTACAGCCCTTTCTTCTTCTTTTTTTTTTTTGGAAACAATTCCGGTGCTACTGCCCCAGGCTCACCAAGTTGAGTAGATCAGCCGGTGGGGTTGGCGATCAAGCCCCATGGATTCAACGGCCACCGCACCTGCACGCTCACGTTTTCTTTCAGTACCCTCACTCAAATTTCGGTTGTCGTCAATGAAACATGAAATCTTTTCTGGAAATCCCATAATTCATTTCTCGTATTTATGAACCGAATCCGACTCCTCAGTTCGCATATATATATTGCAGTATAACTTATAACTATTGATTCCATCACCTGGGGCAACACAATTCGGATGCACTCAGCTTAGATGATCCACATGTAATTGTGAACACCCAAATTACTCCTCTTCTGGTACACCCACCATCACCAGGGAGTCTTTCCATAGCCTAGCTTCGTTCTTCTCGTTGTATGTGTGGTGAGTGTGACAAGCACCACCCAAATCATCATCCGGGTTCCCTGTTCCCAGCGGCGCCTCGGCGCAGTCGGATAAATATTTCCCGCCCTTGCCCTCCCATTCCCTGCCAATTGCAGCCCAAACAGTGGTAGCCGCGCCTTGTTCTAAACTCTTCCAGTAATTTGTTTGTCTGGGATCGTGAAGAATGGCCTGGGCCTGTTCTGGGGTGAACTGCCGGGCAAGCTGGGTGTGGATGAGACCTGGGTGCAAGCTTGTCGCGTGGATTCCGCGGCTGCCGTAGCGTCTCTCAATCTCGTTGGCCATGTAAACAAGCGCCGTCTTGGATTGCGAGTATCCGAAAAATGGATTATAACCTCCTTGCTCAAAGTTGTAGTTGCCTGTGTCATTGATTGCATACCTTTGATGCGCATCTGAACTCACAGCAATAACGCGAGACTGGAAATCGGGCGTGCTACCAGCCAGCAGGGCAGGCTTTAAGAGCTGAAATAACAAAAAGTGCGACAGATAATTCGTCGCAAAGTGGATCTCATTGCCGTCTTTGCTCTGTTGGAACCCTGCAATGGTCAACAGGCCAGCATTGGTAATTAGAATGTTGATTTTGTCCGTCTTGCTCAGAATAACTTTAGCAGCATCCCGAACGCTCTCAAGCGACGACTGATCGATTGTAACAAGCTCCATCTTTTCCGGATTAAACGATTCCCCCAGGGCAGCCTTCGCCTTCTCATGATCTCGCACCGGCAAAATAAAAGACAAGCCTGTTGTTGCCAGAGCACGGACTGTCTCAATGCCAATACCGGAGGAGGATCCAGTGACGACGGCAACCTTTCCTTCAAGCTTTCCTTCCATATCAGCATCTTTGATGATCTGCAGTGCGGTTGGTCGGGCGTCTCCCGCACCATTCGCTTCTGCGTGGGCCTTGGCGTATTTAGACATTTTTCGTTTAACTTGCTGAAATTTAAATGGCGTCGATTGTGGTGGTGAGCTTTGGTGTGAAGTCTCCGCAATTCTTTCCCACGAATACGGTGAGCGCGGAAGCGGCCTGCTCCACCCTTTATAGCTTCTTTGGCTACTGTATGCCAGGCCTGCACGGATCCATGTGAGTTGACAATTAACCTTTTTTTCAGCAATATAATTAAAGTATTTGATGCGCAATCAAGAAATTCAATCAAATGACAAGGCGGAGTTGACGTCACTGGCCACAGCTCAATAATAGTACGATTCCAATGGCAGATCCAGTGACCACCCCCGAGGACTTGGACCCAGGTCTTCTGCACTTCGCTTTAGGAGCACTAATTAATTCCAAACTTCTATTTGATGACGGCTTCGTCTATAAAATAGAGCTTGTTGTCGGGTATGATTCGAATTATAATGACGCTATCCGTGGTTACCCTTCTCATGCCCTCTCCATCCGTAATGCCGCAAATCCCAGAACGTAATATTTTCCATGGAGTATATCATCCATGATTCGCCCCACTATTTCAGCAACAAGGGGATTGGCGCTGGACGAGGCTGGTCTTGGGAGGCTTAGACGATGAAACCTAAATTAAACCAACACCAGTGAGCAATACGAGTTTCGCCCCTCTAGATTAACTGAATGATCAGCAGGAAATATTACCCGTCGCCCCTGCGCATCATTACTTCAAAAAAAAAAAAAAAAAAAAAAAAAAGGTCCCAGCTCACGAGAATGCCATGCGTAGAGAAGGCCGCAAGGTATCATCTCATCATCGACTAAGATACAATTGACCCAAGACGCAGCCGTAGCTCGACTTGACTATAAAGTAATAATAATGGGGAATATTATTCTCGCAGTAAATGATCATCGAGTGGCTCTAGAATTGACAAGACGAGCACCCAAAGCTGGCATTGTACAGAATATTTAAGCTAGTTATTATTTTAGTAGGGGTGAGGACTAATTCTCAAACGCTATTCGCATGACACCCTTGTTGCCTAATTACTGGATCCTCTGGCTGAGCTTACCACGTGTTTTTGAACGAGAAACACTGATCGACGTGGCATAGCCACCAGTGTTTGAATGGCATGTGCTATCATCGGGTTCAAGCAGGGCAGGAATGTCTTAAATTTTGTGTGTTGTAGCCCCAACATAGACTTATGAAGTTGAAGGTAGAACCATGAGTGTTTACAAGGTCAGTCGTGGTCGTGTTTATTTTGCATCCGGCGGGCCAACGCCATCCGATTTGCCGATGAGCCAGGTGGAGCCATAGCGAGTGAAACCTTTACGGTAGAAGGGCCCAAACCAGCTACATTATCGTCTGAGTATCTCGGCTGCACACATGTTGAGAAAGGTTTCCGCTAGGTATTGGCAACCTCAGTGGAAGTCAATCTCAGAGGGGTTGTAGATGAGGGGGAACATGGACTGGCAAAATAATAGCAAGAAAAAAAGCTCCAATGAAAACCACCCACCGAGACTCATTGACAACAAAAAAACCCAAGACCCAGCTCAAGACCCTTGCCATTCGTGCCAGGAGAAAACTTAAAGTTCATGTACCACCACATCAGCCTGAGGAGCAGAGAGCAGTCAATATCCATCAGATAATACGCGTAATAATTTTCCAGAGTAGACAGTCCAGTTCGAGACCAAACTTGTGCAGATTACTCTACGCTTGGCATCTCGCTTAGCCCTCGCTTGCAGCTGGAAGCACCAAAACATCATCGGCAAGAACCAAAAGTCAAAATCCTTCTAAACGCTCAGCTTCGGGCGCCGACTGGCCGAAAACACCAAATCCCACCGGCCTTGGTTGCTCCTATTGCGGAGATGAGATACGACACAGCCTATCACGCGCGCATTCCGAGACAAAACGGTGAACATGTCATCAGAATCCCGTTGCAGCCCCATCGTAATCACCGCGCCAGCCGGTGATCCGACGAGTCCGAGCTGTGTAGGTTTTCGGTCTCGGCTCCCGGTCCGCTTAGTCTGCAACACCGCTGGGTAATCACAAGGATGGCGTAAGCGGAAGTATAAATATGCCCGCCACCACTCTGTCATGGGAGCAAAATGGCCAGGTGCATTTCCACTACAAAGCTTTTCTCGCATTCGCGACCAAAAACACCAGTCCGAGTGTAACTGAAGTATTTAAAAGCTGGTGAATGAGATATCTTGGGATATCTCATCATTTGTCTTACCAAGCCAGCCTATATTTCCTGCTGCTAAAGTTTATTGTAACGTAAAGGACGTAGTCTCAAAAAGCCCACAATATAATATGAATTCTTCGTAATTTAGTCCATTTTATATGTTTGCATGAGCATATAGAGGTTTCTGATGACATAGGCAAGGGTGGTTGATTGGTTGCACGAAACAGATTCTAGATGACTAGTTTTTTGGTTGATACCTGAGCTGCCCTGAGCTATCCTGAGCCAATCTGAGCTATCTTGAGCAATGGCTGCTTTACTGGGAGCAAAGCAGGGTAAATAATCTTCAGCCAGATTATTAATACCGTTTCTTTTATGGCTTTATGACCGCTTTATGACCTTCATGTTGACAAACCTCTGGGCCTGCTGAATGCCGAGCTTTTCAGTAGTCAAAGCAAGTCATAGGAATGTAGCCCCATGCGATTAATATGAAATGAATACCCAGTGGCGAGGGCAGCACAGGGAATACTATTTCATTCGTGAATCTTGTTTTTGAGTAGTTTTGAGGCTCGTCAGATACCTACCGTAGTCAGTATGACGCTCATGCTCTCAATTCAGAGCTCGCGGTAACCAAATTATCACAACACAAACTCCTCTTTACAACTTGAGCCATTCGTAAATTTGACCAGTTCGTTTCGTCTTGTTAATCATGATTAATTCTACGCCCCAAGCCGTCGGTTTCGCTTCGACAGGTCCAGCACGCTCTTTAAGAAGACGGACTGCGTCAAAGCGGGCCAGTTCTCCTTTACAATGGCAAACTCTGCATGATGTGACTCCCACAGCGCAAACCCACTGAGCCTATTCTCTCCACTTGTTCTCAATATGGCATCGATATGCGGCAACCCCAACTGGGCCGAGTATGTTTGACGCGAGATTTCAGCAGGAGTGATTCCATCGATTGCCTCCTCGAGCGACAAATCCTCCAGCTTCATCTTCTCCTTGACGGCCAGCTTTGTTGCGCGTGTGATTTCAGATCTTCCGCCGTAGCCAATGGCAAGTTGGAGGTTGAATTTGGTGTTGTGGGCCGTGGCAGCTTCGGCTTCGGCAATCTTGTCGTTTAGGTAGTCTGGGAGGATGGATCTGTTCCCAACGACTCGAAATCTTATTTCTGGGATAGCAAATGGCGCATCGCCCATCATCATTTCGCGAATGTATTCTGCCATCATGGCGAACAGCGGGTTGAGCTCCTGAGGCCCTCGCTTGAGATTGTCATCTGACAATGCCCAGACTGTGAGGTTGCGGATTCCAGAGCTGAAAGACCATGACATGACCTGAAGAAGCTTGTGCGCACCAACCTGATGACCGCTGAGGACGCTAGGCATTCCATTGTTGCGGGAGTATCGACGATTGCCATCCATAATGATGCCCAAGTGCTGTGGCAGGCGAAGAGAATCATGGGCAAGCTCGCCGCGATAATACGAGCCTGTAAAGAATTCCATCAGCTGTTCGCGAAATCCGGAAATTGCAGGCATTGGGCGCTCATCAATACCCATGCGAGGTAGGTGAGCCTCCAGGTCCGAGAAGCGTCGAAGAGCTTGCCCGGGCATGGTGGCCGAAATAGCATTGCCTTTGCTGCCAAAAATCTCAACATAAAGCTCCTCCAAGACGTTTTCCATCCCAGGATTCGCGGCAACCAACACTTCCAGGGTGCCATCGAATGTTAGTGTCTTGGGGCACATGGTGTAGTGGAATTGCGAGAGAAACAAGTGCGTCTTTTTCACACACCACCAAGGCAACCGCCACAAATTAAATCCCATGTCCCTTTGTTGCGCGATAACACAACCAGACAATGTCCAGGCAAACCTTTTCAAACCCGCACACTTGGCAAAGGCTAAAGGCTTTCGCAGCAGTATAGACAAGCCCTTTTTGTTCATCGTCGTTCCAAGACTCCACAAGTCCGAGAAGCCGGTGTAGGCTTTCATCACGTCTTCGGAGTTGAGGGATATCTCACTCCTCAAGTATTCCTCAACTTCGGCCATTGTCGAGGGGACTTTTCGGCCTTTGTCCTTGTGATCAAGTTTGTCGGCCATGCTCATAACACCCTTGACGATGCCGACCACCTGTTGCGGGCTTACATCTCCTAATGTCTCGTGGGTCTTGACAATTCCGTAGGCAAATGTTGCAAAAACAAGCAGATTGGTCTCGAAGACGAACAATGGAATCGGGCGATGTAGCCTTTGGAGCCAAGCAATCACTTGCTGTCGCTCAGCGCTGTTGGACCTAACCATGATGTAAATGAAGGCCATGGTGCGGATCATCCGACGCCAGGGGTCAGTTTTGTAGGTGCTGTGCGCGTTGAGAACTTTTGCGAGCTTGGGATGCGAGAGCTGGAGGGAGGAGGCGATGAGCACGGCCGAGAGCATGATGTCACCGCGATCGAACAGTGCGTGCAGCTCTTCGAAGGAAGGATATTCATTTCTCCATATCAACCTCGCGGATTTGATAGTTCTCCAATGACGTAGGAGAGAAAACGACAAGTAAAAAGTGACAATGACAGTTGCTAGAATGAACATCAGCAGACAAGCAGTAAATAGGAATATTCCACGTTGAGAATCCATGGTGGAATCAATCAAGAACCTGGTAGAGGTTCGAGTACTAAAGCTTCGAAAAAGACTCAGCGACAACCTAAGCAGAGCCCGCCCGTATTATATATCTAGTCCTTGGCAAGCCAATGACTGCAGCTGAACCGAACTACGGGACTCCACTTAACTACTAAAAGAGCAAACCCTAAGTGGCCATGTTTTACATGTGATGTTGATTACGTGCGTGGAATGGTCGGGTTGGTCGGGTCTCAGGCCTCTATCTGCCGTGTCCCGCTCAGGTGGATACACTAAGACTCAGCTGTCAATTTCTAGACCATCTTGATTAAGCGAGTTATTCCAAATGTTCTGATTCTATGTAAGCACTAGTTTAGGATGTGGAAATAATTACCAGCCAGCAATGGACTGTAAATCAGGACTGTCGGGTTGATGCCCTTTACACAAATGCGTCCACCAACCTTGAGCTTAGCGTCATTAGGAAGCAATCGATGGTGGTAGCCGAGGCACGCTATATATATGTGGGAACCCTTGTGGCGTTGTTAGCTTAGGACGGGAACTTGGTCTACCACAATTATCTCCCAGGGTCGGTGGTAAACCCTAAGCGCTTATCTTGCTAGTCGACCTGCAGGTTGATATTTCCCTCGCGCTGTCTCAAAAATTGATATGAGCAGAGAATTTGCACCTCTAGTCCGGCTGTGGGCCGAAATATCAAGCTACGCTTGTGCTTTGGTTAGGTCTTACCGTCACACTTATTGCAAAAGTAATTTAATATATCTATTAAGAATAATAATGGCATAGTAATATAGCCGTGTGCATGGCTTACCCTGAGTGACCTTGAGCGGCCCTGAGCGGCCCTTGCAAAGCGCGACACCCTATGTGTTGTTTTCTTCATGTATATTGCGTTCTTAAAATAAGCTCATCGATCGATGCATGCTCCGACCAATAAGTCGTCGAATAGGTGGGGGTCTCCAGACTATTTTCATCCCCCTTCTATATCAATAGTGGATACAAAGTTACATCCCATGGAGTTCAGCCAATGGCAAGAGCAATCTCGTTGCTTTTATATGAGCCATCCAAGTCAGCAACTCTATAGACCCTTGCAGGTTGGCATGATTGCGCAATCAGTATAACATGCCACTGAAACAGGTGGAGTGCAGGAAAAGCCTCCGGCTTTCGTGGGTAGACACCATCTTCTAGCCTTTACTTTCCTGTTTGCTTTAGGGCTCAATTCGAATAACCTGTTTACTCTGAAATGGCAGTGTCAAGGTTGTTGATCCAGATGGTGTATGAACATAAGAAAAGACCCGGTCTGGTGCATGGCTATCCATCTCAGCTGCCCCATGCGAATATCAATGCACTTGGTTGTAGTAAGATACGTCAGTTCATTCATGCATTCCCTAATTAAACTTCACCATCTGCGGCCAATCTAGCATCAATACACAAAACATACTAGACCGCACATTCCGATAGTAGAAGTGGCAATGAAGAGAAAGTAATTATTTGATGTACTTGTTGCACGGATCTCGGCAATTTATACAATTCAAGGGCAATATTTATAATTGAGTGTAATAGCTCATGCCATTTGCATGTTAGACTCCCACAGCTGGCTTCAGATAACTTGTCCTCGCCAAACTGGTGTTTCTCCAACTTGGCAAGTGTATCCTAGGCCAGCCCTCTACCTCGGTATCCTTTTCCAATCCTCCTTTTAGTCTAGTGAGCGAAACGGAAGTCCAGCCTCTGCTGTCCCTCGTCGGTAGAATGCAAAACATAGTCCTCCTGCTGCTCCTTGGTGAGGGCATTCCACTTGCTGTCGCGCACCTTGTTGCGCCAGATGTAAAAGGCCTTGACGAGGTAAAACAGGACAATGTTGAAGGAGCAAATGGCCAGCAGAATCTTGTTTCCGCGACGGTACAGCGGTGCGTCGTCTTCTCGGTAAATGTTGGATGCGATAATGTTACCCGACTGCACAAACATGTTGTACAGAGCGGCACTGATGGCTCGCGTTCGCACACTGTTGCTGTTCTTTGCATTCCAACCCACCAAGATGGCGTGACAGTACGGATAGCTCAGAAGACCCGAGATGAGGGCGTAGCGAACCCATGAGTTGATGTTGGCGGGTAGAACGACAAGGGCAACCAGCCAGGGGAAGATCCAAATGTTGGAAACGGAGGACAGAATAGCTCGCTCTTTGCACTTTTCAGACAACCAAGTGATGATCAAAAGGTTGACGGCATAGAGAAATTGCGAGGGGATAGCCAACAGGTTGGCCTCAAAAGTGGAGAAACCAATCTGTCGCAAGATGTATGACAGGTAAGTGTTGAGGGGCGAGGGAGGGATATACACCATGAGACCAATCAGGTACAGCGGCCACTGCTCCCAGTCCTTGACGGCCTTCCACAGCTTGGAAAGGTTGACAGCCTCTCTGAAAGGAAATCAGTATTGTGCAAGAGAAAATAGGTACGGGAAGCATTCTTACCGGTTGTTCATGTCACCCTTGCTGGGGTCGTCACGGAGCAGACGGTTGACCATGATGAACTCCTCGTGCTCAGTGAACCAACCTTCTTTACCGCGGAACCAGTTCTTGGTTTGGCAAGGTCCGGCGGGCATCAGAACCCACGAAAAGAGACCAACGATAAAAGTACCAATGGCTTCGAGGAGGAACAGCCATCTCCAGCCGCCCCAGCCCAAAATTCCTCGCATCTCCAAGACACCAGCGGCGATCAAAGAGCCCAGGATGTTGCAGGTGCTCAGGGCGGTCCAGAAAAACGCCAATCGAACAGGCAGCTCATTTGACTTGTAAAAATAGGTCAAATACAAGACAATATCACTATTGCCGTCAGCAAATCTGCACGTACTGTCTAGTAACGAATTCTGGCCAACTTACGGAATAAATCCTCCCATCAAAAGACCCAGCAAGCACTTGATGGCGTAGTACCCAGCCCTGTTCTGCAGAGCAGCCTGGGAGCCAGCCACAATGGACCAGCTGCAAATCAAAAAGGGGATCCATCGGTCGGCACCCAGCTTCTTGCTGATCAAGCCACTAGGCAGTTCGGCAGACAGGAACGAAACAAGAAAGATCTAATGCACGTCAGTCTTGCAGGCACAGACAGATACGTGCAAGGGTGCTGTCTCCACTAACCGTCTGGCCATAGTTGAAGTCGTTGGTGTCCATGCCAATCTCAGGAAGCTAGCTCGGCGTGTTAGCGAATGGGGAGAGTTTTGTTGACACATGGATCGACTTGCCATGTTGTCTGAGATGGCGCGATTGATGTTTCTTCGGTGGAAATCGAGCGAGAGGAACATGACCCATGCCCAGAGGCAGATGCGGAAATCGATCTGTGGCGGCGGGCCGTTAGCTAGCGTCCTGTCTATTTTCGCGGAGGAGCGTGTGGTGTGCCAAAAAGTATGTATGTATGTACCTTCTTTACAAGCTTGGACTCTTCCTCGGGAGTCCAAGTATAGTTGGGGTCGAAGCGATGACGGTTCTCATACTCGGCCTTTTCGTAAATCTTGCGCCAGCGGTCGGCCACAGCTGGGTCAGAGAAGATGTGACCTCCCTCGGTGGTCGAGGTCTCGTTGCCGCTGTCATAGTTGGCAGAGTCGTTGACTACAACCTCCTTGGTGTCCCGGTTGGGACTTTCAACGACGGCCATGGCTGTGTACTTTGATCCGCGGAGATGCAACAGCAGGAGGACGATGCCGCGGAGATGGGAAACCACACGCTTGAGACCAAGAGGGGCATGCGACACGAAACGGGATGCAACGTCTGCATTATAAAGGGCGCCAACTACGCTGGTCTCGCCTCTCCCAACCCATGGCACCGGAACCTTTCAAACCAAGCCCAAGGATCCGGAAAAGGTTTCTTGGCTGCTTCTCTCACCAGGGGTGGTCTAAGATGTCGCGATGAGCTCTCGATATCACCTCAAGCAGCCCAAAAATCATACTAAAGACTAGGGGAACTACAGTCTTCCGAGAGTCCAGACCTGGGACGGATCCCAGCAGGCTCAGTTCGTCAGGAAATTCTCGCGCAGGAGCACAGAGCAAGATCGAGTCCGTCCACGCCCGGGATACGGCCCACGAACCAATTAAGGTAACCAGATAAGCATGCATGAGCCCGGAACAAGGTTGGCCAAGAGCTTAGACATGCGGCCAAGAAACGGCCCTGGTGCCATTGGCGAGAGAGCTGCCGCGAGACGGGCACTGGTCTAACATGACAAGCACCTTTTCTAACATGACCGGACATGCCAGAAGCTTTGCCTATAGCAGGGGGGTCCGGCGATGACGTGCGGGCTAGTTGGGGGTGCTAGCCGGTAAACCCAATCGCTGAAGGCCCTGGCCGAGATCCTAGGAGGGAATTATGCTTATTGGAGCCGAAGAGCGTCCGTTGTGGTAAGTGGCCAAGACGAGCTAGAGTGGAGACGGGTTGAGAGAGGAAATTCGAGGCGTGGGTGTGGTGACGAATCAAGGTCTTGTCATTTGATACGGCCAGTCGTATATGTGGTTGCGGCACGCGGATACTATCACCCGGGAAGCCATATATACACAGAAACAACACACAATGGATAGTAAAAGAATAGCCTGTTTTTTATTTTATTTTTTTGCTTCCAAAACCCACTACGATTTTTTCTAGAATGCAGATTCTCTCCACAGCGTTCATCTCCCTGTATCTCAATCCGTATCGCCCGATCATCGGCGTAGTAATTGCGTGACCCGGCCCATGGGATTGCGACACGACAGAATGGGCGTCGCAATGGCCGTGATGGCGCAATGAGCCAACAAGTCCCACTTTGCTACCACACACACGAGTCGAAAGGCGGCGTCGTGCATTGTTCCCCCAATTGCGTGATTTGGCCCGCAATGTCGACTGCCGCCCAGCTCCATCCGCCACTAACACGCGCCATGGGCCCGACACTTGCGCAATGCGCCGCTACGCTGGCACCTTGACTGCCGCATCGACAATCTACTGCCGTTCCAGGCGCGCAAACTCCACACGCCGCCCCAAGGACCGACCTCTCACCTTTGAGGCATTGGCTGCGGTGCCCGTTTCGCGGGGAATGACGAATCGAGCTCCTCCGTTTCTATCGCCATCCCATCCCACCACCGCAAGGCAATTCGGCACATTGGATGCCCCTTTCCCCGCGCTGATGTTGACATCAGCGTCCATTGACGCCATGGCGATGCCGACGCCCGAGATGGTGCAGACAAAAGGACGTGGTGGCGTATATAAAAAGGGCCCAGCGGCTCTCGTCCTGACCCTGATATGAAAGAAAGAGAGATAAGACAGACAGACGCAGCAGGTTCTAGATCTTGAATCGGCCGTTGACGAAATCTCACCCCCATCTTTCGCGCGCACACACACACACACACCACTCGCAACTCGCACACATACATCATGGCTCCCTCAGCGACCGAGACCGTGTCCAACCTGGCCAATCAGGCCTCCAACCTCAAGCTCTACTCGGGTGGCGTCGAGGGCGCCTACAAGGAGCTAGCCCCCGTCGACTTTTCCAAGGAGGCCGAGGAGCAGGGCTCTGCCGAGCACGCCGCAGCCAAGGTTAGTTCGGCCATGACTTACACGCAAGCCAATGACAAGACACGCCAACATAACAAGATGCTAACACAACACCAACAACACAACAGTACCCTCACTACCTCCCTACATGGAACAAGGACCAGACCTACCCTCCGCTGCAGCCGTTTGAGCACTACGACCACGGCAAGGATGCCGACCTCACATTCCCCGACATCCTGACCAAGGAGGCCAACGTGACGCACCTGACTCCCACCATCGGCACCGAGATCGAGGGCGTGCAGCTGAGCAGCCTCAGCGACGCGGGCAAGGACCAGCTTGCGCGGTACGTGGCGGAGCGCAAGGTTGTCGCCTTCCGCAACCAGGACTTTGCGGACCTGCCCATCGCCGACGCGCTCAAGTTCGGCGGCTACTTTGGCCGGCACCACATCCACCCGACCTCCGGCTCGCCCGCGGGCCACCCGGAGATCCACCTGGTGCACCGCGGCGCCGGCGACAAGTCGCACGAGACCTTCTTCAAGTCGCGCGTCAGCTCCGTGGCCTGGCACTCGGACGTCACCTACGAGCAGCAGCCGCCCGGCACCACGTTCCTGTACATCCTCGACAACCCGGAGACGGGCGGCGACACCCTCTTCGCCAACACGGCCGAGGCCTACAACCGCCTGTCCCCGGCCTTCCAGAAGCTGCTGCACGGCCTCAAGGCCACGCACTCGGGCATCGAGCAGATCAACGCCAGCGTCCGCAAGGGCAGCATCAAGCGAAGGGAGCCCACCCTGACCGAGCACCCCATTGTGCGAACCCACCCCGTAACCGGCGAGAAGTCTCTCTTCATCAACCCCCAGTGTAAGTCCACCCACTCCACCCCGTTAACTACCCTCAGAACTATGCTAATCCCCAAAAGTCACCCGCGAGATTGTCGGCCTCAAAAAGGAAGAGTCCGACGCCATCCTCAACTTCCTCTACGAGCACATCGCCTGGGGCGCAGACTTCCACGCCCGCGTCCGCTGGCAGGCCGGCACCGTCGTCGTCTGGGACAACCGCGTCGTCCAGCACACGGCCATTGTCGACTGGAAGACTGGCCAGCGAAGACACCTTGCCCGCATCACGCCGCAGGCCGAGCGTCCCTACGAGACACCCTTTGAGGGTTAAATTGAGGGATAGCGATGATATGATTAAAACGAAATGATGTAATGTACAAGAATTAGTCCCGCGGCAATATTGGACCAGTAGGGATAGTAAATAAAAATTGTGAAATCCGTAAAACTATTTCAAGACGCAAAATAACGGGATTCAACAGTGACTTGAATGGCCCGTGGAAATTTAATTGATTCAATATCCTTTAGTCTGGAGGATTGACACATTAATCACTGGTGTTGAGTGGACGTGGAATAAAATCTACTTCACTTCTGATCATTGCGGTTGACGCTGGTGCAACCGAGGATTGGCGCAATGTGATGGATTCTATTTGACGCATAATGAGATAAATGGAAAACACACCTTAAAATAAAAAATGGATTTTTATAAGATTGGCGCAATCGTCTAGTTTAAACATCCATTGTATAGTTCACATTTCTGATAACTCACAGCTTTCATCCTTCACCTTTCAATCCACTTACCCTACACGGCCACTCCAACCAAAACCTTCAACTAGCTAGGCAATGTCCACAACCATATTAAAATTAGACCTTCTTTGCCCCAACCTTTAATTGTCCGATAACATCCATCCTAATCGAGCTGAGCTATTTATGTCTAATCCCAACGCCATCTATGCTCCCGCAACGCCGTCATCTACATTCCACCCACATACATCTGCTAACTCCAAAGTATAAACGAGCTATCCAACGTACAACTTCTTACAGCGTCGTGTTCCAAAACTGGTGGGCCAGCATCGATGCCAAGATTCCAGTGCCATACTTGCCAGCGTCAATCTCATTCTTCCATACCTCCCAAGCCAGCCAGCACACCGCAGCCAACTCCATGACGCTCAAGACGGATCCCACATAGGTAGCCGTGCTGGGTGCCTCCTCCTCCTTTGTGTCGTGGCTCGTCTCGCCGGTGACACGAAGGGCAATGGTTCCCGCCGCAGATAGCATAGCCAGTTGCAACTCCCTGCCAAATGGAACGGGCACGACAACGGTCAAGCCCCAGATGGCCAGCAAACATGTGAGAATCATAAATTCAACTCCAAGAGGCTTTTTCGGACGAGCAGAAGAGGCAATACTAGTGGGAGACCACTTCGCCGTCTTTTTGGGAGAATGATGTTCCTGCTCTTGCTCTTGGCTTAGACTAAAGCTCGAGCCCAGCAAATCTGCCAACGAATTGGCCTCGTCATTCTCCGTTGCGGGAGCAAAGAAGCTTGGTGGCTTAAACGCAACATCGCTTGCTTCCTCTCTCTTTGTCTGCTCCCTTGTCTTGTCGGTTGTTCGGAAAAAGACACTCTCCTTCTCCGCCGGCTTGCTCCTCAAAATAGGCGCATTGGGGTTCCGTAGTCGCTGAGCCGGGTTTGTAGGTGCGGCGGGAACCTTGTACCAAAAAGGGCTTGCTTCGGGGTTCACGGGCGCCTGTCCAAAGGATCGACCAGCGGGAGAAGTGTTGCTAAAGGCGCGATGCGGAGACTGCGTTTGGGTTGGAGTCCAGTCCATCTCCTCCGAGTATTCCACCGGCAGAGACCGAGCACGAGCAGGCGAATTTGACAAACCCAGTGACCCCATTCGGTTGAGGGGACTCGAGTCCGTCTGAATGGGGTTGTTGGGAGGATAAGGAGGCGGCAACGTGTTGACGCTTGGCATGCTAAACAGATCTTTTTGCGGCGCAGGCGTCGTCGATGGCTCATCCAAAGCCTCATTCAGCAAGTCCGAAAATGTTCTCGGCTCCTCCTTCTTGATTGACGTCTTTCTCTTCGACCTCTTAGGCGACAAGACTGGGCCATCAGATTTAAACAAGGGCGTGGTGTCGACACGGATTGATCCTCTCGCCAAGGTGTATATCTACACATGTTAGCAAGTATCTACAACGACGTCTCGAAAAAAAAAAAAAACATACCAAGTTCATGACGACGGCCATAACGATGTGTGCACTCAATTGAGCACCCTGCGATTGAGCTCTGCCGCCATGCATTTGTAGGACCCTCCGGAAGAGGAAGCGGAAAAATATTATGAGCCCCTGGAACGAGTACCACTGCGTGAAGCCCAGTAGGTGTCTTGTGAAGCCACGACTGACTTGCACAAACTTGGGGTTCCACCAAACGGAAAAGATGCTCGCCATGAAGGCGCCCTTGATCAAGGTTTCGGCTGGGGGCAGGAATGCGACAGCCCATGCGAGACCAGAAACGGCTATCTTTGGCCAGCTCTTGTCGTCAGGATCGTACATGCCCTCGTCGGGGTGCTCCAGGGCGCGAGAAACCAGCCTCAGGTGCCACAGCATCTGCAAGACCAGACCTCCCCACCAGAGCCCTCGTCCCAGACTATTCGCCCAGTCCAGCCCCGTCACCCTCCCGGCACCAGTCTTCCTGCCCCGGCTCTTGTCCATCATCCGCCGTAGGTGGTCCGTCTTGGCCGTGTACCCGGCCTGGCGGATTCGGTTGTCCACCCGCTCGATGCACTCGTCGCATACTTGGGGATAGCGTTCCTCGAGATTCTTGCGGAATCGGTAGTAGTTGCGCTCGAGCTCGGGGTAGTCGGGGTGGTCAGGGTCATCTGGCAGGTACTGCGCGAGGGACGACGTGAATAGGCGTTGGTTTTTGATGCATGTTGCGCAAAAAGTGTTGTCTTCCGTTGTGGTGGGGGAGGTTGCTCGAGATGAAGCATACCGTGGCGCAGGAGCTTCACGCTCAGTCGCGACTGGGGGGTCGGTAATGTCACCATTCTATCAGCTGTCAGCACACTCCATCATTCTCCGCAAGCTTGCACTGGTTACCTCGTCTAGGTAGTTTGTCGCATCGCAGTACAGACAAAGAAAGTCGCGGGTGATGCCGTCAAACTTGGTGTTGGAGCGCTTTCCGCAGTAAAAGCACGTCAGATATCTTGTTCCTCGGAGGCGGGGCATGGCGTCGTCATCATAAGGCCCTTTATCAGGCCGGAAGCAAAAAAGCAGATAAGAACAGGGTCGGATCCAGCCGTCTGGGGTCGGCGTCCACGCAGCGTGAGATGGCAAGATCAGGCGTCGATGATGAAAGTGCCAGATTCTGCCGGGCGGTGGCGGCGAATATTGTTGCAGGCTGCATTCCCCCTGGCTCCGTGCCCTTGGGTCTTGGTCGTTTGCCGGGGCGAACCGACGGGGGGTCGCTTTTAGCGGGGTTTCTGGGTGCTGGGTGCTGCAGGTGCGAACCGCCTAGAACACGCCCAAGCGCGGTCGCTGTGCTGCTGGGACAAGCCCCCTGTAGCTGTGGCTAGCTAGCTAGCATGTGGCAGAATGCGGAGGTCACGTCACAACGGCCAGCGGTGCCAGTGCCAGTGCCAGTGCCGGCGACGACACGGTGAGGATGTGAGCACCATCGGCAGTTGAGCCTCGTCATCCCACCCACACGTACCACATTTCCTTCTGCAGCCTCGCCAGGCAGCCTGCTCTTGACTCAACCCCAACCTCATCGCCGCGAGGGCCCGCACAACTCTGCCCGAGACGAAAATGCCCTCGACATGACGCCTCTATCCTCGCCGCCGCGCCCCTCGGTCCGCCCGCTGCACCTCGCCATTCGCTTCTCTACATCGCAGCCCGACCTCGACCTCGACATCTCCAACCCCCGGGTCACCACTGTCCTCTCCCTCAAGCACCTGCTGCGCTCGCGCCTCGGGTCCCGCTCCCGCCTGCGCCTGATCCACCAGGGCCGCCTCCTCCCCGATGCCTCGGCCCTCAGCTCCGTCCTGAAGCCGCCGCCGCCGCCGCTGCCCCCGTCGCACAATGACCCCAAGGGCAAGGGCAAGGCCGTGGACGGCGCCCCCGTCTCCCGCATATACGTGAATTGCTCCATCGGAGACGAGCTCACCAGCGAGGAGCTTGCCGAGGAGGAGGCCGCGGCGAGCAAGCCTCCGGACAATGACCAGAGCGACAACCACCGGCCCACCACTTCCACCAGGCCCCGGCCGAGGGGCTTCGACCGACTGCTCCAGTCCGGCTTCACCCAGTCCGAGGTCGCAACTCTGCGCACGCAGTTCACCTCCATTCACACTTCCAATTTTACACCAGATGCCATGCCATCGCCCGATACACTGCGCAGCCTAGAAGATGCCTGGATCGACAACAACGCTGGTGGCATCCCCTCCGACTCTAGCCCCCTCGAAGACGAGTACGCCGGCATGGCTTCTGTGCTAGAGATACTCTTCCGCGCCATGATGGTCGGCTTCTTCTTCCCGCTTGGGAGCCTCACCTGGCTGCTGCGCGAGGAGGGCATCTGGAGCAAGCGTTGGCAAATCTTTGTTGGTTTCGGCGTCGTTTTCAGCCTCACCATTGGCTTCATCATGGGAATTTCAAGCGACCGCACTTAAGTTGTTCGGCCGTCCCGCCGTATGTATTATTAAGGATAGAAGGCGTCTGGGCGTTTACAGAGAGGAACTTTACACGGTATATTACGGGATATCGCGGGCTTTTATAGAATCCATTGCGGCAAATCCAGACCACCGTCTCGTAAAGTCCACGGAGATGCAACCCAACCATGGTCTTCCCACACGCCAAAACTCCCTACTGAACTTGTGATGGTATAGAAAACAACAATCACGTTATGCCGATCCCTTTTTTTAACCACCTCATACGTCTTTGCTCTAAAGGTACAAACTCTGGGCAGCAACAATGTCCCTGCGAATCTTCTGCAGACTCTCATCAAACTTCTTAGTCAGGTCGTCATTGCCCATAACCTTGGCGGCCTGGGCCATTTGTCGTAGCAGCTCTTCCAGTCGGCGGAAGAGACGAATCAGCGATCCCTCGTATGTGTTTGTCATTTTGCTAGATTGGGAATTAGCGGTGCATCCATCTCGTATCCATCAGTAAACTTACCAAATCTCAGCAAAGGGGCGTCCCTGTGCCCATGCGTACACTGTCTCCATCAGCTGCCACTTGAGCTTCTGCACATATTCCTCCTCGTTCATTTCAAGCTTGGCCTCCTGGCTGACCTTGGCAATAATTCTCGCCTTGGCCTGCACCTCACGGAACGGCTTCTGAAGATCCTCCTTGAGTGCCGACGTCTCGACCTTTTCATCAAAGATGAAGCAGCTCAGGACGGCGGCGCAGGTTTCAGGGGTGAGTTCGTTGAAGAAACGGTCAAACAGCAGCTCCGACAGGAGCAGCTCGTGACCCTCAGTGGATGAAATCTCGCAGGCAACACGGGCCTTGAGCTGAACAACCTCGGAGTCATTGATGAACCCAAGTCGGCGCAGGACACGCTTGCGAGACTTGAGCTCGTCCATCTGGGCAACGCTGTGGGCCTTGGCGATGGACTTCTTCTTCTCCTTGACCTTGTCTGCGAGCTGCACCTTGGCATGGTACTGATCCCAAAGCGAAGGCAGCAGGGGAGACAGATGCAGAGGGTTTGCAAGAAGTCTAGACTCGAGGACTTCAATCTTTCGAAGCAACTTCTTGAAGGAGTCGTCTGTGATTTCCATGTTCTCCAAGGGGTCCAGTACAGGCAGGCCATCGGGGAATCGTCGCTTGACCTCGGTCAGGGACTTTCTAAGTTGATCCCTGTCCTTCTCAGACTTCAAGCCCTCCTTTGGCAAGAACAGACGAATCTGGCTGATAGCCTTGACGCAGGTAAGCAGACAAGGGACCACGACATGCATAACATCGTCCTCATCGGCAGACGGCTTCACACCAGTGGGCATTTCAGCAGCAGGTTGTCCAGGGGAGAATTCAGCACTCGACTTTGAAATGGGCAGCAGGACATCGACAATGTAAGATTCTTGGGGAATGTGTTCGGGCTCTCCGAGCTTGGGTGCGCGACGCGCCTTGTGGTCGACAATAACACCCCAGCCAAAATCGACACCACCGCCGACGTTCTCAGGCGACTCCTTGGGGTTGAAAATTTGGACCAAACGGCCAGGCTGAAGGAATGAGAGGCAGTAGTTGGGGTGCTGGATGACGGCGCGCATATCCTTGGTGTAGGTGTTGAGCTGCTGGCGAATCTGGTAGTAGTCCTTGACGGTGGCCTCGTCGGGAATGGTCATGGAATCCCGCTCCTGTTGAAGAGCCATCAGCTCCTTCTCCAGAGACGGGACGCTGGCCGCGTTTTGGAACTGGTGAAAACATCGCTCAAGCATAAACTCGGGGGAAATGGCTTCGATTCGTAGCAGGTTCAGGATCATGTTGTAACCAAGATAAAAGGCTGAGTTGAGGCGGTCCTGGTGACCAGTGACAATTTCCTTGGCAGTCTCGGGCTCCAGCTTGTCATCAATCATCATGATGACAATACCTCGGGCATCCAGACCACGACGACCAGCTCGTCCGGCCATCTGAATGTACTCGGACGAAGTAAGCGGACGCCTCTTAATGCCGTCCCACTTGGTAACTTGTGTGAACACGACAGTCTTTGCAGGCATGTTCAAACCGATAGAGAAGGTTTCAGTAGCGAAGAGAACCTTGATCAGAGACTCCTGGAATAGAATCTCAATAGTCTCCTTCAGAATGGGCAGGAGACCTGAGTGATGGACACCGATACCTCTTTGCAGCAAGGGCAGAAGGTGCACAATCTGGGGCAGATCACGGTCTTGCTCAGATAAGCTCTCAATAGCGCTGGTAAAGACCTTGTGCACCATGGCCTTTTCTGAGTCGTCGTTGAAGCTCAGACCCGAAATGTTCATGGCCATGTTTTCGCATTCTCGCTTGCTAAAGTTGAAAACAATGACGGGGTTGAACTTCTTCTTGATAGTCATTCGAATAATCTTGTGAATGTCCGAACCGCTGTCCGCACCGCCCTTGTTGGTCTTCTTGTTCTTGCCCTTTCCTTTCTGCTTAGCGTTGATGTCGGCAGGGTCAGCACCCTTCTTGTCTTCAACCTCCTGCATGACAAGGTTGAAGTTTTGCTCGTTAAAGTTACTCTTCTCGTCCACCACCAGTCTGGCTCCGGTACCGCCGGCGGGATAAAAGTAGTTTTGAAGTGGTGTAGGTCGGAAATCGGTGTAGACAACGTGACAGGCCTGGTGGTGAATCTTGGCGATCCATTCGGCAAACTGGAAAGCGTTGGGAATGGTGGCGGACAAGAAAACGTACCGCACCTTGTCGGGAAGCATGATGATGGTCTCCTCCCAAACAACACCTCGAGTCTTGTCTCGCATGTAGTGAATCTCGTCAAAAACAACCCAGGCGACTTCTCGCATAATCTCGGAACCGCGGTACAACATGGATCGCAAAATTTCCGTAGTCATGACCAAGCAACTTGCAGTCGGGTTAATAGTGACATCACCAGTCATCAAACCCACATCGCCGAAAATTGCCTCGAAATCTCGGTACTTTTGGTTACTTAGAGCCTTGATGGGACTCGTGTAGATGACTCGCTGGTTTCGCTTCAGGCACTGGGCGACGGCGTACTCGGCAACGACAGTCTTTCCGGCGGATGTGTGCGCAGACACCAGGACACTCTCCTCGCGCTCGATGGAGGCCACCGACAGGCTCTGGAAGGGATCGAGTTTGAAGCTGTAGGTTCTCGCGGGCTCCGCGGGGGGCTTGTGCTCGGAGAGGGGGACGTATTCGTAGTCCAGGTCAGGCGGCAGAGCGACTTGGTGCTGGATGTTATGCGACAGGACCAGGGACGAGTCCTGGGGAACAAAGGTAGCTGCGCCAGCCACTTCTCGCGACTCGGCCGTCTGAAAGGTATCCGTCATAACGGGGCCGACGTCGTCTTCCTTTTTCCTCCTCTTCTTGTCCTGCTGGCTGGGTGTGTCAGATTCCTCCCCCTCGGAAGCCTCTTCCTTGGACGACTCGGTTGCGTTGTCCATGTCCACATCCTCGTCCGGCTTGGCGGCAGCGCCGTTCATAGCCTCGTCGGCCTTTCTCTTTTTCGTGTGGTCGCGATTGCGCGGCTTGGGGATCTGCTCGTCCTCGCTGGCGCTGGGGGCCTCGGCCTTGGCCTCGAAAACATCAAACATTTCATCCATGCTGGCGGCTCTTGGTCCCGAACCCCGGGCCTAGGAAATGTTTTCGCGAGAAATGCAGAGGGATCAGAGCAGCAAGCAGGCCCGATTCCTTTTTTTTTTCTGGGTCGTAAAAACGAGGGTGAAGTGGATTGGGTACCCAAAAAAAAAAAAAAAAAAAAAGGTGCAAAGAAACCAGCTTCAAATCACGCACACAGCCTCGTCGACAGCCGCGCGGTGTGTTACAAGAGAACACAAAGGAGAGAGAGATCTCGATCGCAATTCCCAATGGGTGCGACACGGCATGGACCTGGCTGGGCTAAAAAGTTGGATAGGCTAAGAAAGTGGGCTGGCGGCAGAAAAAAAATGACACAGCAAGAAGCTGCGGGCGGTGAAGGTTCTGTGAAGGTACGTACTGTACGTACCGTACCAATCGAGAGCGGTTCTTGCCGATGGCAGGAACCTGCAAAACTTACGATCCAACCGCCAACCACAGCATCGGCAATCGAATTAGTCACCTGCTCTGGCACGTGACCACTACCAGGCGTTTTCCTTTCAACCTCAGACCACTCGCCCGAGGTCATCTACGCCGTTCGACTCTACAAGCTCTCCCCATCGCATCCCCAATCGCCACTCTACCGCGTCCAAGGTGCGCCCGACACTCCCGCAGAGCTCAACCGAGCCTCAATTCTGGTCGTTGAAGCTAATTGACCTGTTTCCAGATGCTCGCCCGCGCTGTCGCCCGTACCAACCAGGTGGTTGCCCGCCGTGGCTTCCACACCACCCGCGCCCGCATGTCCTCGCCCTACCACTACCCCGAGGGCCCCTACAGCAACCTGCCCTTCAACCCCCGCAAGAAGTCCTTCGCCTTCACCTACTGGACCTTCATGGCCGTCGGCTTCGGCGCTCCCTTCGGTATCTCTGGTGCGTTGTTTCTGCCGGCCCGGATCCGCCAAGCGGCAAATACTGACCTGATGCACAGTCTGGCAGACCCTCAAGCCCCAGTAAATTCGCAGCTAGCGGGTTGGTCTGGCGCTTGTCCATTGATAGAATCGAGAGCTCGGGCGGTGGGATGTTGTGTATATAACCGAATAGACATCACTCGGTCGCCTTCAGTCCTTGCGTTAATCTCATTTGTCACTATACCACGCGATTTCGAGTGCCGATGCCCCAGTGAACTTTCGAACCCAGGCAATCGAACCATGCGCAACAATTGGGTCCCAATTGGGTGAGTAAGGAGTATTTGTAGCGGCATCAGGCCTGATCCAGCCCGGGGTATTATTTTCTGTCTATCGTAGTCTATGTGTTGTACAATTGATACAAAATTTTTGCTGATACATCATAACCTCGTTCCATCCTTCTTATATCGCTGGTGCGATGGGCCATCCCAATTGCCCGACCACGACATCATGTCCCTGCCTCTGAGGATGTTGCCTAACAGGCTGTGCAAAAAATCAAGTCTGTCAGGAGGGATATCCCAGCGATCAGCCAGAGCATCAAAAGTCCCCACCACAGCCTCTTCGGTCGAGCACTTCATGACCGCTCGCAAAGCCCAGATGACCAGCCATCGTTCGATGCGGAATCCCTTAGCACCCTCATCTTTTGCCTGGTACAAGGCTGTCAAAACCCCTTCAAGTCGCTGTTCGCTCCACTCCGAGCTAACATAGCCACCATGCAGGTAAAAACCCTTGAACAGAACGAGAAATATGGTGGGGTGAATGGGGATCTTGAGATGCTTCATCTCATCCAGGTACTGGGCCACCTTGTTCAGATTGCCCACCCGAAGAGCATAGTGCTCAACAAACAGCTTGTACGTATGAAAGTCCGGAGCCAGCCGAATCTGTTTCTGAAACGACTGTTTCATTTCTGGGTGCTCCTTGCCAAGCTTGGTGAACATCATCAGAACCCTGGTGACAACCCGGTCCATCATATAGTTGCGCTCAGGGATGTGGGGTGTCATCTCGTGCCCGTCCTTCATCCGCTGATACGTCTCCTCCGCTGCCGACTCCTCACCACACCTGAGAAGTCCAGAGATCACACAGTTCAAGGCGACTGTATCGACAATCTCACCCGCATCTACCATGTCCCTGTATGCAGCCCGGATTCCTCCGGAGTCGTGTTTCAAGCCAAAGTAGTGTATCAGACTGACGTGATGGTAACGATTATAGGCAACACCACGGTTTTCCATCTCTTTGTAAATCATCTCGGCAAGCGTAAAATTCCCAATTTTGGAGGCAACGTCAAACAAAACATTAAACGTCACATCGTTACCCTTGATGTTGGCATCTCGCTCCATTTCTCTCCACAGTCGCAACGCTGTTTCCATTTCTACATGTGTCGCCCGGGCGGTATATTTGGTGGCAAAAGCCAGTGCCAGATTCCAGTGGATCCGATGAAGGGTAAGGCCGCAATTCTTGACGTCGGCAAGCAGAGCAAAGTATCGCAGCATAGACTCTGAGTCTCGTCTCCTTGGCGTACCCATGACCTTGAGTAATCTGACCCGCCATGGCCATGTAAGATACAGCATGCGGGGTTCGGGGAGTTGCATGTAAAGTTCGTAGATTGGCTCGAGGCTCGTTCGGGTTGGGTGTCTGAGTCGGTGCGAAATGGCCATGCAGAGCTTGAATATCAATTTTCCCGTCTTGCTATCGATTTTAGGTAACTGGTCCCGAGATGGATATTGAACATCTTGTTTCTTCTCCGAGACCTGGATTTTTTGGTCGTCGGGTTGGGCATAGCCTCTTCGGTACGGATCCTGGTGGAAGTCGAGATACTCTTGCATGCCCACATCATCTTCTTGCCTGACAAACGACATGAGATATTTTGGATCTTGATCTCCTGGTGGGATTGGTGGCTGAGGGGGTGGTCTCGTCGAAGCGACAGCGGTGCCGTAGTGTCGGGATCGCTGCAGAGGCATGGCCCGCGGGCGGACATCGGCGGTCGGTGTAAAGGTCGAGAGCAGCCATAATGAGCTCCTCGCGCAGACGCTGCTGACGGGCTTGTTCCTGATCCTCTGGGGCTCCCTGGGAGCGGGGGCCTCGCTGGCAGTGCAAAACCTCCTCCTCGCAGTAGCGACGCCGAAGCTGGCTGCTGGTCGACCCGAGAGCACCGCACAGACGGAGGCGTCCACTCGACTGGAGATTTTCATGAGCTCGTCGTCATGATGCGGCGCCCAATTCGCGGCTCTGTGCTCTGGCGGATGCAACGCAGGCACAGGAGCAGCAATTCGGACGTGGGCGGGAGCAGGCGGGCAGGGCGGGAAGAAAAGCTGCTGGGTTCTGCGGGAGTTGATGTTCAATCAAGACTGCTGTGGTGGGACCTTTTGCAGATGGTTTTTTGCCAACCAATTCATTCGCCGGACCGCTGGCGCCAAGCTCCCGGTGTCCCGCGCCCGCCCCCCGGCCGGCCTTACGATTCGCCGACCGACTGCCAAAATTTCCCACTGCGACTCCAAACTGCATAGTCGGATTGCGCGACAACGGCAGGCCACAACCCTCACATCGCCAATTGACAAGCAGTGCGTCGCCGCCAATTCCCTCCCCCCCGCACGCATCCCCGGCTGACCGATCCCCAAGCAAATTGGCCATGGGCGGGCGACAGATCAGACCCGCCAGGGTCTACCAGACCGTCACTGAGGAGCTCAACCACCGGCTCCTCGCCAACTCACCCTCCAACCCGCCGCCATGGTACGATGTCATGACGTCCGTCCCCCCCGCCGAGACGCTCGTGCGGACGCTGTCTCCTCACCGCGGAGGCCAACGACTAGGGAAGAAGGGCAAGAACCTGTTCCGCCCCAAGGAGATTGTCTACATCGAGGACCGCCTCCGCAAGACCTTTTACAAAGACCACCCTTGGGAGCTCGCCCGACCCCGTGTGATTGTCGAGACAGACGGAAAGGACTACCAGCGCTGCAATTGGGACCAGGGCCTGCGACAGCCCGGAATTCCCTTGACGGGAGAAAGGCAAGTTATGCTCATGCCACCCCCCCTCATGGCTCACCCCACCATACCATTGAAAGCTAACCGAGCTGCAACAGCGTCGTGCAACGCCAGCTGCACCTCATGCGAGAAAACAAGATGCCTCAGAAGCAGGCCTACGACCAGGTGCGCAAGGAGTTCTACCGCTACCGACAGGAGGAGGAGATTGAGAAGCGAGTGGCCGTTGAGGAGGCCCGCCACGTGGGCGCCTACTTTGGCAAGTCGCGCATCGACGTCGGCAACTACCTTGAGGACCGCGAGTTCGAGAACTGGAAGATCTGGGCCGGCAAGGAGACGGAGAAGCAGGAGTCGCTGCGTAACTCGGAGATTGAGAGCTTCGGCCTCGAGGAGGAGGATCCCGAGGTGGAACAGAATGCGGACCAAACCGCCAACAAGGAAGCCGCACCAACAACCGCATGAATCAAGTCTTTTTATGCTTGAGGCGGGGAACAACCAACCCCCTCGTGTACACACTATGTATAAACACAAAAAACTATCATGTAACGAAGTACGAGCATGTCTCTTTTTTTATGCCGTCCCCCTCTCTCTCACTGCCTAAGCCGCAGGTCGTCGAGAATTGAATACCATCTCCCCAGCGTTTCCAACCCCGTATTTGGCAGCAACATCTTTGTGCTGCACCAGGAAGACGTCGGCAATGCCCGAGTAGTGTATGAGTTTGCCAGTTAGGCTCAGCGTAGAGATGCGCGCCCACGATTCAATATAGACAAACTTCATCGAGTCCTGGGGCACCAGATAGAATATCTTGAGAAGGTGCACAGCCAGTGCAACAAAGAAGCCGGTGGCAGGCCCGTTGGAGAAGATGTGCGTCGGGTAGCGCAGCTCAGAGCCGGCACGGCTTGCTGGTGGTGACAGTAGCACGGGGAAGATGTCGGCGATACTAAGCAGAGCTGAGAATGGCGTCGTCCAGAGAGGCTGGTGCACACGACGGGCGCGGACGACAACGCATTTGTCAAAAGTGCCAGGGCTCTGGTCGTTGGCCTCGCTGAGTTCCTTGAGATCCGCCTCGTAGTCTTCCAGGTGGTTTTCCGACATGGTGTCCTGGCTGGAAATGAGGTAGCGCCGGTGAAAGTTGGAAAATTTGGAGAAGCCGTCGTCCATCATCATAAGCATTTCCTTGGTGTGCCCGCCAGAGCCCAGGACGAAGAGATAGTAGTCCGTCTCGCGGCGGCGAGCAACTTGAGCGCCATTGCCATTCTTCTTGAGGCGAAATCCGCGGCGGCGGCCGTTGAGCTGCAGGTGCCGGGTCTATTGTTGTAATTAGTTTGAAGCTATCGGCATCGTTCAAGGGCGGTGCTTACCGTGACGAATACCCCAAGGGCGATGAGCAAGAGGACATATGTCTGGACAAGTAGCATCCACGTTGGAATGACCATAATAGAGACGAGGCCAACGCTGCCAACTACTCCAGCCGCCCCAACCAGGTAGATCGCTCCCGAACCTGGCTCCATGGCGATGGATATTGCAGGTTTTGTTTTTGTTTTACAGCAGCGGCGTCATTTTAGAGCAATAATGGACCTGCATTCGAGGTATTGGTTACTATATCTGAGTTGTCAGTGATTCTATGCTGGTTGATTAGGAATGGCGCACGGACCAATTGAGTGAGGTGTCAACTTGGCAATGGCTACCCTGAACGTCACATTGCTTCACGGCGGACAAAACAAGCATCTTATTTTTGGTGGTAATGAAATTGATCAAGTTGCCTGTTTTAGATTTTTTTGTGTTGTAGGATTTAGGTTAACAAAATTTATCATGATTGTTTATACATTACGGTACAATCAACATTGTCGCTAATGATCTATACATTGACACTCGCGTCGTACATCAAGTGCTCATAAGAACCGAGCCTTCTTTTTCTTCGACACTTCCTCATCAAAATCTTCAATACCAAGTCTTCGGACTGCCTCCCATGCAGTACTGTTAAACAATTCCTCCAGGCCCTCACCACTCGAAGCAGAACACTCTAGATACCCGCAAGCGCCAATCCTCTTGGCATGCCAACGAGCCTACTTTTGTTAGTCAAGCCAGGTTCTATGGCACAAGCAGACGTACCTCAGATGCGCACACGCAGCAAGTTGAATAAGCCATGAGCCCTGATGGAGTAAGAGCAGCGCCCTCGCGGTGGTCCTCCACGAAGCACTGGTCGCGCAAGTCCTTCTTCATGCCTAAGAGATACACTTGCGGCTCAAGTGAATCTGATAGAGCGAATCCGTGCTGAGATGCGTGTTGCCACTATCTTTGTCAGCGTTACAAGTCAAAGGCCTGCGAGATGCTCACCCATTGCACAATTGTGTACATGGAAACCTTGTCGGAAATGTCAAAACAGAGAAACACGGCGTCCCAGTTCATGTATGACAGGAGCTGGACCATGTTCAGATCCGAAACGCCAGAAGTGTCCCACAGTTCAATGCGAGCAGAAACTCCGTTGAAAGATCGGGTGTTGGTGTAACTCTCATATAGCGGGCGAGCAAAACCACGAGTCTGGGGAGGTTAGTGCGTAGTCAAGACTGGAGCGATTGACTTACATCAGGAAAGTAGCCATACTGGGTGCGACTGGGGCAACTATATTAGTATTTACCACGATATTGACTGCACTAGAAACGTACAATAGTAATGAAGTTTGGCCCGAGCATCTGCCTCCAACAAAGAGAAAGTTGAGTTTTACGGGACCTCGAGCAGGTTCTGGCGAAGAAAGGCGAAGACTCCGTTTCCGGCGGAAAAGGCTCAATAAACTCATGCGCTTACTGACATCCCTTGCCTCAAAGGAAGTAGAAGGTCTGCTGGAAGCCGCAGAGGGCTGTCTCGAGGGAGTCATGGAGCGGAGGTGGAGGCGTGTGGATGGGCGACGAACAGGCGGGTCAATTTGCTCGTGGAGTGTCTGCAATCGCAACTCATTAGCCCGAGTGTTGCCTATCAAGACTATGCAAAAAGACTAACGAGGCGCGTGGCAGGGCGCGACTCAAATCCATCGCCCTCAAACGGATCTTCCCTCTCAAGACGACTCGGCACACGAGTGCGCTACACGTCGATGCGGGCGCCTAGATCCATGATGCGCGGACAGTGACGAATACAAACAATGCAAAAAAGAGACAAGGCTAAGAGAAGAGTGAGGGCGAAAGACAGAGTAGAAATAAGCCGCGTGTTTTTATGAAACGCGCAGTCAAGACTGGCGAGTTTGAACAGTCGACAGCTGCCATCTGCTAGCGAGTTTTGGCAGTTGCAACGGCTGGCCAACAGCTGGCCACCGTTTGGTTTCAACGACGTGTCGCCCTTGTCGCAAGAGACCGTTTCACAAACACATGTCGCCTCCCTCCCGCGCGATAAAAAAAAAATCACCATTATGTCGGTAATCCAGAGGCAGTTGTCACAGCCTTCATCGGGTCAATTACACGAATAGTACACGAGTCTTTTGGCAGCATAACCCCGCGACAGGCTATTGTGAGTTGACCGCCATCCGTGGACCCTAGTGTCCCATGCAGTATGTTTCCGAGGGATAGATGTCCCGTTTTAGGAAGATACGAAATAAGCATACTGAGTTTCTTGTTTACCTCAGTGGGGTTGCTATTAGACTAAGGTGGTCTGCCCAAACACGAGACTGAGCGATGTAACCAAGCGGGCTGGGTGCGTCGTGATGCCATCAAGTGGTTGACTATGGTCTGACATTGCTAACTGGCCCGGCCAAGTATGAGACGGGGAAAATGGAAATGCAACCAAGCGCGAGCCAAAATAAAAGATGCGCGGCCGCTTGCTGCTACCACACTGTTGCAGAAATCAGCCCCTCGAGACCAGGTTGAGTCTCAAGGGGTAATCGCCGAGCGAGGCCAACGCTGCAGCACACCAGGGTATGGGCAACGCGCCCTCACGCAATGCGTAACCACCGAATCTTTCGAGTTCTCAACGAATAAATCAACAGCAAAACACTCTGACAGTGCTGATTTAGGCGCTCCCGGCAGTGCCATAGCTTCGCCTGATGCTACTCACTGGATCCTGCGTCCTTGTCACTCCGCCTCAAGGCTTCTCGGGGTTGAATTTGCGCAAAGAGCATGTCTTGATTTAATCGCTGCCTCTCGCGCCTGCGCGAGCCATAATCATCGAGTATGGCGCGCCTCCTCATGGTCTGGGTCAACTCTTGCAGCGGGGAAAAGTAGCCTTCGACATGTCGAGAGAATACTTGATCTCCGAGGTGGCCCTCGAAGGGACCATATTGCTGGCTACCGGTACCCTCCTTTTCCTCACCATTCGCCGTGTCAAAAAGCGACACGATGCCGCTCGGAAGGCCTTTTCATGGCTCAAGGCGACGCTGGTCATGTACACCCTGTCAGTATCTTTGCACGCTTCCCCCACGCTCAACACGGCTGACCTGTTGATGCCACAGATACCTATGCTTTGATGTAATTTCTGCCTCGCTACAGCTGATTAACTTCGATCCGGACTTTTTCAGCACTTGGGAGAAGACGGTTGTCTCGGCACGCTATGTTGCAAAGCTCTTCTTGGCCCTGGTCGACATCTTGACTTTTATTGTCCTCGCCCGCATCGCAACGGGCATCCGGTTTGCCAACACCGGGAAGGCTCCTAAATCAGAAAGAATCACCCGCAAGATTATGTACTTGACTGCAGTCCTTCTTGTCCCGCTCGCATTTGCCGTCTTCGTTCTGTACGTAAGGCTGGGAGACATGAATATATGGGACGATGCCCTGGTCACATCCTCCATTTCCATCACTTTTCATGCTCTCATACTCGTCATTTCACTCGTCATCACTGCTCGATGTATTTGGATACACCGACAGTCACGCTCAGATGTGCGAGTAGCCAAGGTGCGATACCTAATGATAAGAAGTAAAAAGGTCCTCGTACTGCTCACCTGACTGTTCACCTTTCTCTAGACCTCAGAGCTGCTTATTGCTGCCTCTGTTGTATGGCTCCTGCACACAACTTACAGACTGGCTTCAAGTGCAACAATTGAGAAACTCAACTTTGTCACAACTTACACCAGGATCATTCCTGACAATTCATTTTTTCGGCCGTATCATACGCTTACGGAGCTGTTCTTCTCCAATTTGCCAATGCTCGTCATTTTCGGTATAATATACGTGCTTGGGTCGCAGAAGGAGAATGGGCTCTGGTCCACCCCGCAACCGTGGATGACGGGAAACTCTGACGAACAAGAGAACCCAAAAGACAACGCCCCCAAGGATATCGGGCCGCACATGTTAGCCGGCTCTCCCGCTGACCACACCTGGCAAATGATGGAGCAGCGAGAGCAAGCGCAGGAATTGTATGCGCTGCCCGCGGAACTGCCTGCATGCCTCCCAACAGAACTGCCCCATTCTCCAGCGCCCACGTACTCTGAGCTACCTGCGGGGGCTGAGACAAATGTGCCATCATCGACCAAAGATAAGACATATTTGAACACGTCAGAGGATCCGAGCCACGCGGGAAAGGCAAAAGGTGATCACAAGCCTGCATCTCAGACATGATGGCTTTTTCGAATGAGTCATTTTTTAATTTCTGTCATGTTTTTTTTCTTGGCTTTTTACATTTGCGCCGAGAAATGGGAAGTACAATGCATCCCTTGAAGAATTGCGAATTAAATACTTGGAAGTATAGAGGCGCTACAGAAAGACGATATGTATCTTTGTGTGTTTCTAAAATAAATGAATAAGTATATTTATCTCGGAAACTAATCTCTTAGACTTTTTTTTTAAAGTGTTATCTTTTGCTTTGGAAAGTTAAGGGTCAAAGTGGGTGGCTGCTGTGGAGACACTTGGTTGCAGTGGCATTCAAGGTGAGCTTATACTTGGAGTGTGTTGTAAAGTCTCAGCCAGCTGATGGAATAACTGGAAATATTCCATGAAGAATATACGTACAAGCCGCTTCCGCCCGAGGGGGCTTGATTTAGCACGTTCTAGTGTGATGGCGGGTCAGCCTTGTCACAGGGGCCGAGCCGCGTGTCGATATCTTCATCACAATCAGATGGCGGCTACACCCGCTCGTTAGCTGTGAATAAGCTTCTTGCTGCGATTCAGCTCCAAGACCCTTTTTTTTATGTCTTTCTCCCTTGGTTTTTGTTTTCAGTTCATCCAGCATCGTGCCCAGATACACCGCATTCCATCTGAGGCCCTCCAGGAACTGAACTGAATGCCTATCTGCGTGAGGGGTCTCTGCAAGCAGCAGGGATCGACCCGATGCCACAGGCGCCACCATCCGAACAGGGGCTAGCCCGCCCAAGTCCCCCGGTCGTCGGCCTCCGCGGGATTGTATTCCTGGGGTATATCTTGGGGCATCCGGGTCCACAGGGGGGCTGAAAGACGCCAAGGATCGCGGTGTAAGTGGTGGCCTCGTAAACCGAGTCGACTGCTGTTGTGAGAAGAAGAACGAAAAAAAAAGCATGGTCCTGATTCCTTGTCTCAGTTGCATAACAACATTATATTATTAAGAAACCAAGCGCTCTATTTTTTACTCTGATAAAAAAAAAAAAAAGGAGCCAGTCAGTCAACCAACAATGGGCGGCGTTATATCCAGAATCAAGGCCGCGGCCTACACCATCGGGACGGGTATCAGGGTCATCTCGAACCTCAACAGCTCGTTCAACGCGCTGCTCAAGCGGGCCAGCGCGCCGCCAGGCTTCCCCGTCGATTCGCCCACGGCGCCCTACTGGCTCGAGAACCCGCCCTTCCCAGAGCTGTGCAACATCCAAGGCGATCCCAAGCCCGAGACGGATGTTGTCATCATCGGGAGCGGCATCGCGGGCGCCGCTATCGCCAAGTCGCTGCTGGAGCTGTCGGAGAAGGACGGCGCCGCGCTCTGCGTCACGGTGATCGAGGCCCGGCAGCTGGCCAGCGGCGCCACGGCTCGCAACGGCGGCCACATCAAGACGACGCCGTACGACCTGTTCGCGCAGGCGGCCAAGATCCTCGGCCCCGAGCGCGCCAGGGACGTCATCCGCCTCAACATGCTGCACCTGCCGACCATCGTCGAGATGGCAAAGGCCTTCCCCGTCGCCGAGGCCAGGGAGGTGGTCACCGTCGACGTCTTCCTGGACAATCAGGACATGGACAGGGCCAAGAGGGAGGTTGACGAAGCCAAGAAGTGGTTGCCCGAGGTCGAGCACACTGTCTGGAATGCCGAAGACGCTCAGAAGGAGGTGAGAAAGAAAATTGCCCCCATCTTCATGTGTTGTTCCTGTAGATACTTACACACAATCGCAGTTTGGTCTCAACAAGCTGGCCGTTGGCGCCATCTCCTACAAGGCCGGTGCCCTATGGCCTTACCGCCTCGTCACCTCGGTGTGGGATGATCTGCTGAAGCGGTTCCCCAGCTTGACCATCCGGACCTCCACGCCCGTCACGGCCGTCAAGCACCACCCCAGGCGCGGAGCTTACGCCTACGACGTTGAGACGGCCGCGGGCGGCCCCGTCGTCAAGGCCCGGCACGTCGTCCACGCCACCAACGGCTTTGCCGCGCAGCTCATCCCTTGCCTCCGCGGCCACCTCACCGGCACCCTGGCCCACATGTCGGCCCAGAAGCCCGGCAACGACTTCCCCGTCACCAACGGCGCCCGCACCTGGTCCATCAAGTACGGCCTGGGCTTCGACTACGTCTCGCAGCGGCCTGACGGCGCTGACGGGTCCGCAGGCGATCTCATGGTCGGCGGCGGCCTGCTGCGCAGCGGCAACATGGGCGCCGACCAGGTGGGCATCTGGGACGACAGCCGCATGAGCGCCCTGCCGGCCATCCACGTCCGCGGCGTCATGTCCGGCATCCACGAGCCCAACTGGGGCGACGGAAGCATGATCCGCAGCATGTGGACCGGTATCCTGGGTGTCACCGGCGATACCTTCCCCTTTGTCGGCCGCCTCCCACGCTCCGAGGGAGGCGGCAAGGGCCCCGAGTCAGGCCAGTGGGTGGCTGCTGGCTACAACGGCGAGGGCATGATTTGGGCCTGGCTGAGCGGCACTGCCCTGGCCATCATGATACTGAACAAGGAAAACGACAAGCTGGTAAAGGCCCCCGGGCGACCTGGTGGTAAGCTGAAGGAGTGGTACGTCCCGGATGTCGTCAAGCTTGATTCATCCAGGCTGAAGCGGACGGGGCTGCAGCATTTGGCTGATTATGTCTAACTAAGCAAGGAGGCATATTGTAAACTATCTAGTCTAATTAATGGTTTTTTCTATATCCATGTGTACTCCATACTCTAAGCGAAGCTCATCTGTTCTGGAATGCACCACCATATCTGAAGCAAACCAAATACCAGCCAACTGACGTCACACAAAGCCAACAAAGACAGTTTTTTTATCGAGGAACCTTCTAATTGCATTTTTTCTCTAACACTCTAGATTCCACCGGTATCCCGCCTAACCCTTCATTGCCTAAGCCTAAAACCATAGCAATCAACTCCCAATAAAAACCAATCAACAAAAACGAGAAAAAGAAGAAAAAAAAGACATCATTCTGGTTGCGTACCTAACACGCGACCTTTCATAAAACAAAGACAAAAAATTTCATAGCCAGATGCCCCTCGTCCCCTTGTTTTCTCTCCAAAGTGCTGCGTCTCATGGTTCCGACAACAAATCAATCAACATGAAAATAAGTCTGAAAACACTCCGTTTGGATCCGCCCAGACAATTACACGTTTCCCTCCGTCGCTTTGCGCCAAAATCGATGCAGGGTATGTTTTTGGTTTCCGACACAGAAAGAAATAAAACAAAATGTGAAATGGTCATGAGACACGTGTCCTGGCAACGTTGGCTGTTTTGTTCGTTTCGCTCAATCCTCTCAAGGAAGAGCCCTTTTAAACTCCAAACACACCACCCGTAATGAGGATCAGAAAAGGAGACAAGGAGTAAACATGGAGGGAGGGGGAAAGAAAAAGAAAAAAAAAACCAAGGAAAACACGCAGGCTTCAAAATTAAAAAGGGGTAAAAAATAAAAGAAGCGTGGGTATCAAACTCCCTTCATCATGTCGAATCGAAGTACGTCATCAAACGCTGACCATCCCCTCGTCATCGTCGTCTACTTCTTGGAGATGGTCTACCGATGTGGATAGTCGTCCGCGAGGATCGAGTCCCAGCTCTTCTCGCACGTCTCGTTGAATTTGTAGAAAATATCGCTTCAAGCTGCGCAGTCCCTTGAGGAAGCCACCGTCCGGCTGGTCGGGATGCTGTGGCGGGCATGGCTTGTCGTCAATCTTGTCCAGGGGCGTCAAGCTGTTGGCAAAGTCGGCAATCTTGAAATCAATCTCGCGCTTATTCTTCTTCTTCTTGGCCCTTCGCGCCACATCCTCTGTATCTGTCGCAAAGTCCGTTGTTGATTCGTATGCCGTTTCGTAGTCGGCCGTGTCCTCTGACGTGTCTCCATCGTAGAACATCAGAAGGCTGGCGGCGTAGAAGCGGTATCCTCGCAGTCCGCGCACAATATCCTCCAGCTTGTCAAGCTTCTTCAGCACAGCAGGTATGTGGCGGAGAATGCTGTGCAGGTCCAGGCCGTTGTACAAAAACTTCTGGAGCGCTCCTTGGAATTCGCTACCAGCCTTGAGCTTCCGGCCGTAGTACTTGTCCTGAAAGTCGTACTTCTCCGTCTTGGCATTCCATACCTGGAGACCGCAGATTCGAACTCCCAGCTCGGCCGATGTCGTTGTTCGGCACTTTTCCTGCTGCGACTTTTGCTTCTTTGGGGTAGCCTCCACGCCGTACTGTCGAGTGCCCATCTTCAAATCCATCATGCACGGCCGCTTCATACCAGATGTGAGGTCCTCGAGGAGCAAAAAGTATTCGACGCGGTGTCGCTGCGTCTTGGCTTCCTTGGGGTTCAACGGCCGGGGGATCTTCTTGAACTCGGCAGATGGACTGGGCATTGCTGAGGTGACGCCCGAGCTGTAAGCAGAATCTGTTGGCTCTGGAGCCGGGACAAGTTCCTTGACGCCGTTCGTCCTGGGGGAACCGTGAGGAGTAACCTGCTTGGGCTTCGAAGCTGGTGCATCTTCCTCGTCACCCTTGTAACCTGCGTCATCGGCTTCCTCAAAATACTTGAGGTCGCCTCTGGACTCCCTGACGTCCTGGGGCTTGCGCCGAAGTCCACCAGCCGAGAAACGCCGCTTCCTCTTGGAACCTACAGAGTTCATCATCATCGTCTCCGGCTCGGGCGCGCTCGTTCCAGTCACATCCTTGACTTCCTCAGGCGCGTTCCTCTCGGGTTCGGATTGCACGCAGTCCATGTCAGATACACCATCCTCGCTGCCAGCACCCCGCTTTCTGGGTTCTTGCTCGGTTGATGCCCGTTCGACTTCGTAAAATGACGTGTCGCGTCCGGCCAACAGGGCTGGATCAGAGTTGGAAGACCGCAGAAGACGCTGCAGGGTCGGCCGCGGGATGGACCTTTGGTGGGGTCGGCGATGTCGCTGGATCTCCACGGGTTCCTTGAGGAAGACGTCATTGAAAACCTCATTTCGAAGCCGCTTGTTGACCGTAGTGGCGCCCCAGCTGTTTGGCCTCTCGTCCATTGGGGGGCGAGTCGGGACCTCGGACGTTGGATTGGTCGAGACATGGGTCGTGGAGATGCTTCGACGTCGGAAAGGATCCAAAAGTGGGGTAGGCTGGAGCAAGTTGCGGGGAAGAATATGCTTGTTGTCGTCAAATGTGACGGTGGGAATTGGAATGTTCGCGTTGGCCAGGGATTGACTGATGACTCTGCCGTGCGTGGGCTTGGGAGCTCCCTTGTCCAGCTCCTGGCGGTTGGCAGCCTGTTCCTGAACCTTCTTCCGCTCCGCTGCGGCTGCGTCGTCCTTTTTGGAAACGCTCTTCCGGCGGCTCTGTTTGTGAAAGGTGACATTCAAGACACCGATATATCTGAAAACGTGTCAGTTGCCAGTTTGGGGAGTCAAGGAGCCGCTTCATCGGCGGTTTGAAACAGGGAGGGGACCAAAAAAAAAAAAAAAAAAAAAAACTCATGTCTTGGGTTTCTCCACGTACCGAGGTAGAAATGGCAAAAGTTCACGGTGGTAGCTCTCAATCGTCTCGTAAAACTCATTCTCCCTATTGTTGAGCTGCTTACAGACGGCCCTGCGAGAGAAGCGCCACAGTGTGGTGTGCCCGCCGACCTGGTGCTTATATGGGATGAGCTCAATTGCTTCAAGGGGCTCTGGGTTGTGTTGCTGGTGGTCATGAACATGGTCTTCGTACGGAATCACGGCATGGGGTGGCTTGGGTGCAACGATGTTCTTCACTTCAACGTCATCGTCGACAAAGGGGCACTCGTCGAGCTTGTCGAGGATCTGCTCCCCGCGCCGCGCGACGAGGCTCTCGCGAGATGGGAGGCGATTGAGCCCATACGGTGCTTCATCCTCCTTGTCCTGAATCTCAATCTCAGGCTCAGGCTCGTCGGCCTTGACGAGCCACGGGTGTTGCTTACTTTGAGAGAGTGACCTCGTCCGATTTGACCGCGCAACGGCCCGGTCTTGGTTTGTCTCGCCTACGCCAGATTCCGGCAGTTCCTGGTGGGGCAGGAAAACGGCCGACGAGATCTTCTCCTCGCCTGATTCGTCTGCTTCTCCGTCGTCGTGAGATGCTGAGCTGTCACCTGATTTCCGTCGTGCCTCCACACGCTCGGCGGCTCGACCATCATCGGCATCGACAGCCAGGGTCGGCCCCACCGAACCTGGAGTCCCCGCCGTCTTAGCTGCCGCGTGACTGTCGGTGGGCAGCGACTTAGGCACCTGCGCCCAAGTTGGCGGCATGTCCCTGTCTCCTGCAGAAAGTCCGGGGGTGACGGTGAAGTAGTCCTCATCGGGAGATGTGCTAAGGGCTGGAATGCCATCCAGCTTGTTTTCCAAGTCCCCTTGCGTCCCAGCAGCTTGCGGGGCGCTTTGGTCTTCAGGCCGCAACCGAATTGGGGTCGGTTTGGCACTGGTGTTGTTGCTGGACTCACCGGCTTCCTCCGTTGTAGACGCAAGCTTGTCCTTGGTGTGTTTGGATTCCTTTCGGCGTGTTTTCTCTTCATTCGGCAGGCCTTCCTTGAAGAAGCGGAGGCTGTAACTGGACTTTCGGCTCCTCCCGTTGGGCTCGACACCAGCCATTGCTTCGGCGACCGATTGCTCAACCAGCCCGTCCTCCTCGTCGCCCTCGCCCGCACCAATGGACCAAATCTTCTCCCTCTTCTCAGAAGGCATGTTGACCCGGTGGGGGGGAGCCTTTGACCAATGGGCCTGCCGATGATCATTACCTCCATCATCCTGTCTCAGAGGCGTAGTGGGGTGCTTGGATCCGGGGTAGTCTAGCTGCGCCGGGGCAGAGTCGTCGGTTTGGGTTGCGTTGGAGGGGGTTCGGTGGTTGTGTGGAATGCCAGCGCGGTCGATGTCGAGGGAGGTGGTGGTGGATCGGCCCCGAGGGGCGTCCAGGTCGTGTCGGTGGTCGAGAATTAGATCACGAAAGTTGGCGGCTAGAGTGTGGTGGGTGAAGGAAGAGGGCACGCTCGCCGCCTCCCGGGGGGCGAGCGTGGTCATTGTGGCGACGGCGGTCGAGGCAGTCATGTTGGTGGAGGTGAGAGCAGCGGCTGTCAGGGGCCTGAGGTCGCCGAATTGGGCGTGGACATTTTGAGGAAGAGAATTGGTAATGGGCAGAGTGGTGACGTCTCGGTCAAGCTGCGGCGGGAGAGCAGCGGCGTGTTGCGCAGTGGTGATGGGGATCGGGATGGTCGTGGGAGAGATCGGAGTGGTGGGGGTTGGCGGCGTCGGCTGGTTCTGTCTGGGCTGCCGCGGGCCAGAGATGTGAGCAGGAGATGCAGACGCAGAAGGTGCAGGAGCAGCAGTGTTTATAGGAGGGGGAATGCCACGCGCGGAGGCCAAGGCTTGGGAGAGCAGAGATGGGCCAGTCTGGCGCGGGAGAGCGCCGGGGCCTCGGGGCTTTTTATTGCTGGCGTTGACGTTTGAGTCGCCGAGATTGGCATCACCACGGGGCGCTGGGACCGGCGTGGGGACCGGCATGGGTGAGTGCACGCTGTCCGACAGAGACGTGGGCGAGGGAGAGGGCGACGAGGAGGGCAGGGTGCCTGAAGAGGAAGCAGGCGAGGACGCGGGGACGGGGACGGGGACGGGGACGGACGCGGGCTGGAACGGCACGTTGTTGGGAGGATTGGCTGGAGGAGAAGATGTGGTGGGAGTGCGTGTGTGAGTGGTGGTGACGGAGGTGGGAGTGCGGGAAGCGGAGGGAGTGGGAGTGGGAATGGGAATGGAAGCTCCAGCGTCAGCGGGTGCCGGGGTGGTGTTTGGGGCCTGGGACTCGCCCCGGGGTGTTGTCAATGGCTGTTCCAGCGGGCGGCCCAACAGCACGCTCGTCAGTGGTTCCTCGGGCTTCAGTGGCTCACCCACAGCGCCTGTGCCTGTGCCTGAGCCTGAGCCTGAGCCTGTGCCGCCGTCATGGCCATGATGGGATGCCGGGGGCAGCTGGGCCGCCCGAGGGCTGCTGCTTGCGTCCAGTGGCATGCTCATGGCGGCGGCAGCCGCAGCATTTTCCGTCTCGCTATCCTGGAAACACATTCGGTCGACATTGGTCGCGGGCGGGCGAGCAAAAAGGCGGGAAAGAAAAGAATAAAGGTGAGAGTATGAGAGAGTGCGTGCGCGTGTGAGAGAAGAGGGATGAATGATTCGCCGTAGTACAATGCAATGGGCGCTAACTGGACCACCTCGCTGGGTCCCCGTGGTCCTTGAATCCCCTGTAGAATGACAGGGAAAAAAAGGCCCGGGCGGTCAAGTCCCGTACATTTTTGCCCCCCCTCCACTTTTATGAGAGTACGGTGTAAGGCCCGTGGATTGGCGATGGTCATTGCATTGCATTTCCGCGAGCGCGAGGGGAGTCTAGTGGGCCGCAGTCTGCTTAGGGGCGACGCAGGTGCATGGCGCAAAGATGGAAGAGGCACGAAGGAGGAAGAAAAGCTGAAGAGGGTTTAAGAAAAAAAACCTAGTCAACCACGAGGGTGCGGGGGAAGTGCTGTTGCAATTGACAACGCCGGGGGGTGTTGATTGAGCCTGAAGGAAATACCAAAACAGGGGGGGAGTGTGTGCAGTCCCAGCACCCATCTTGGTGCTCAACCGACAAATGCGTAGTCAGCAGCAAGCAATTCGCGAAAAAGCCCTACGTAGCTGCAATGCAATGGAGATGCCTGCTCTGTCGCCATTGTGAAATCATAACTTGTCATATGCCGAGGTTTTCCATGCCCGGGGCTGGGCTCGGCTGGGCGCGGTTGGGCTGGAATCAGCGTCGCTCGCCTCTTTTTGGCTCTCGGGATACGGGAGCAGATGGGGATGAATCTCTGGCTGGTGGACGAAGCGGGCTGTGCAGCACAGATGCTCTCGTACAGTAGTTCGAACTGCCAATGGCGCACCTTTGCCTGCCCCTGGCGCGTGAAACTGAGGCCAGGCAGGTCCAGGGGCACAATGGCGGAGAAGCAAGGCAATTGTGCCTCGAGACCAAGGAACAATGCTGCTTGGGCTCAGCTGGGTTGGGCTAACCCAAGGAAGGCCCAGGGAAGCAAAAGCGAGGCCGTCAGTGGGAGCCGGACGCGCTGCCACAGGGGCGTTTCGCGGGGTTCTAGTGGCTCTCCCGGGCCCCCGGGCGCGCCTTCAGCGAACGCAACCTGAAGCCCTGGGCGTGAGGTGCACCGACAGGGATGGCGGCGAGGCGCAGACCCAGAAGATTCCGGGTGCTTGGGATGGCGGCATTCAGAAGGTTGCGACAGCCGGGGGCCTTGTTTCCCGCAAGCCAGCAACGCTCTTTGTTTCGATCTGCACTCTACGCGACGCAAGCCTCATTCTTGCCTTTATTCACCCGTCAACCCGAGCGTAGCCTCTTCAATGACAGTGACAGTTCATTTAATACACGGCTTGTGGGGCCCACTAATCAGTGCCATGGACTGTGGCCCTCGGCGCTTGCCCACTGACAGACGCTGCAGGGAGCCCAGCTCTCCACCACGTGTGGTCGCAACGCCTCGTCATATTGTTATCTCTTGTCTAATAATATAGCTGAGGCGGGGAAACGTGCCCGTCGTCCAAAGCTTGCCGCTGCCGGTGTGAGGATTGGGGATAGCTGCCCAGAAAAGCTCCGCTGATTCATAGGCAAATTGCCATGTACGGTGCCACCTTGGTCGCGTTTGCTGAGCCGTGGTAGAGAGGGGGTGTAGGGCGAAGCGAAACGTGGGGAGTATGCCCGGCGGGTGTGTCCTAATCATGGATGATTATCATGGCTGCGTCACAAAACGCACATCATCGAGATATGGCATTGAGCACGCAGAGCCCTGTCTCAAGGTCTGCGGCGTCATTTTGAGATTGCCCATACCATCGAGCCGCGGGCCATTCGCTATTCTACCGTCAATCGGTCAATCGGCCTCCCCCTCCTGACATGACCAGCGACGCCATGCTTGGCGTGACCCGACGTTGACGCATTGCGCTTCGGCACTTGTTCCAGTTCACATGCGCACGTCGGGCCAAGGCGATGCAGCTGTGTGCAAACCACTCGCAGGGCCGAGACATAGACAGTCGGATAGCATCGCCCTCCAGTTTGGGCCTTTATCGCGAGGCACATAGCACGGCCTCGTGTGTTTTGTATGCGCGCCAAGTTGCGTGCTCGCTGCTCTCTGGTGCGGTCCCGCCTCGGACTCTCCGCACCCACCCACATCCACATCGGCAGCAAGCGTCAGATCCCCCGTGCATGACCTTATCACGGCCGCCCTCTCGCGCCGCTGTCCATCTAACCCATCAAGCCCCCCTCGACCCGCTCTGGCCGCCAGCCCCCAAGGTCCTCCCCCTAAGCCCAAGGACAGGGCTCCAGGGCTCCAGGGACCCTCTCTGCCGCGGCCACGACGCAGACAGCTGTCGCGAGCTCCCTCCCTCCTTGGGCTCCATGCCAGGCCCCGGCGCCTCACATGCTCCATTCAAGTCGCATCGAGAACGGGGCCTCCGCCGTGGCTATTCCGCAGGGAAATCAGCGCTTCTTGCGTCTGGAGTCCCATCTTACCTAACCCTTCCTCTTTGACCGGCCCTTGGCGCGCCACCGAGAGAGGGCGTCATTCGCGACCACGGCTGTCATAAGATGACCACAAAATAGCCCGATCGGCCGGTGGCAACGCCGGGAAGCATTTCTTGCCGTGACCAATTGACCCCCATGATTGGCCAGCCTAAAATCAACAACGCCGATCACACCCTCACCATGTGCCGTGTTGTTGCAATTCCTCGGCGCATGACAGGGCGTGGCGGGCGGCACTTGACAGAGATGGCATCGGCTGCTCGTTTTTCGCTTCCTTCGTCTCCCCCTTATCGCGCCGTCCCCGCTGTGATTCCTGCTGCTTCTTCTGGCCTGGCTGCGGCCCGCACCGGCTAACCATCTCCATCATGGTTGTGGTGACGGACGTGGTGGATGCCAAATGCCTAACGGTATCCCAATGGGGACTAGTGCGGGGCTGTTGGACCAACCGTTTGGGGCCATCATGTGACGGTCCAAATGCAGCCAAAAATCATGACATGGTGATAAGGTCAGGCATTCTCCTCCCCAATAAGTTCATGGTCTTGAACTCAATGGTGCGGAGTTATCTTTCGTCAATTCGACGTCGGGGATCGGATCGACGCATCGCTACCCGGCTTCCGGTCCTCTGTCACAGCCGTCATCGCTGCGCATTGGCCGCGCCGCTCCAAATGCGCCGTGGACTGCCACACACGCACACTGTTGCACGCACACATACCACACACACGCACACGCACACAACCGCACGCGCCATGAGGCCAGTGTGCAGCCAATGGGTCAGACCCGTCTCTTGCACAATATCCTGACACATTGACCGAGCTTCCCGCTTCAGCGTCTCTCTCCGTTCCTCTGGCACAGAATCAAGGTATGCCGCCCTTTGCCATCCTATGCCATCATCAATGCCAGCGCATCGTCCGCCATGGCACAATCGCCGATGGGCATTGCATTGGCACGCTTTCCTTTTTGTTCAGTTGAATGGCGCTCGGCTCGGGGATTACCGACCCTCCAAGATGCGCCCTTCTCTCTGAAAATGTCCGCAACGAAAGACATTGCCAAGATACCGAAAGACACACCCGTACTATCATCATTTCGCTACAGTGCGGCTTCTGTCCCTTGCTCGCTCGCTACACCCTCAGGTACGAAAATAATGCTTTCTTTTTCTCGGTGGTCCAGCCACCCACCGCCACCGGGCCCAAGGCACAGGGTCCAGGGGTCTGGGGTGTGTCTTTAATCAGGATCCGGCAAATAGAGCAAGTCTTTGATACCATCCAATTCATCCCATGTCAAAACCATGGTGATGGATGCCATGCATCCACTCGAGCAACCAGCCGCAAGCTGGAGTCGAAGCCATTCAATTCGCTTCCACAAAAACAAAACCACTCAGGAGGAAAGGAGGAGGGGAAACAGTGAGCGCCCAGCCCTGGGTCCATCCACAATGGTGTTGGTGGGTTCTGCATCATGTACGCAACGGCTCTGCGGTTGCAGTTGCAGTTCTATCGCAAAGTGTGGCACAGCGTAACCGCCGAGCGCCGGAGCCCAGCACACAGCAAGGTATCCGCATTAATTTGCTCCTCGTCCTCTTTCTTGTTCTCATGCTCGTGCTCACATTGCAGTGCGCCATCGAGACGAGACAGGAAACGTGGACGGGAACATTCACAATCTGCAACCCTTTAACCAAAGCCCCGAGCGTTTACCCTACACCAGCGCCAGGCCCCCTGGTTCTCATCACCATCGCCTCCCGCCTCCCGCCTCCCGCCTCCACGGCGGCCCGGTCAGGATGATAACTAGTCCATGCTAGCATTGCGTGTTCTATTGTTCCATAGCCAATGTCTGAAAACCCGGATGTATCGGGAATGTTGGCCGTCCCCGGCCGGGAGAATAATTACAGCACGTCGACCAGCACCAACGGCACGTCCCATCCCGTGGTTTATTGACAAGCTAAAACAAACCACGGTCCGAACTAAAACTTGATCTCCCTCGCTCAAGGAGTTGCGCCCTGAACGAGCCAGCCCTTGCCCACGTCGTCCAATCGAATCAGCGCCGCATCTACCCCGACTTTTGAGCGAGACATTGTGTCTCGTCCCAGGCATGCTTCGGGCTTGTAGCTGTGCATATCACCCACCGAGCCGCAATGGCCAATCGCGATCCGCCTAACGACAACGTGCCTCGCAACGCTCTTGTCCAGCGCTCAGAGCTGCAACCAACTTGATCACCCCCTGCTGAGTCTAATGTCCCTTGAGACGGGACCAAATATGCATCTACTTGCCTCGATGTCCCAAGTGAGACATTGAGATCGTTGAGCCTAAACCCCGACCTGAGGGGTGTGCCAGGAAACTGCAAAACCCCAACAGGAGAAAACGGTCGTGTGTGAAGTGCATTGGATTTACAGCTGCATCTCACCATGAAGGATAGTCTTGGAGCTAGTTCGAGACAGAGGCTCGAGAGAGACAGGGAAAGATAGGAAAAGTAACCTACCATTGATTCCTCTTTTCTCGTTCACTCCCAGGCCCTAAACGCCGAAGCTGACCATGGTACATACAGCTCGACCAATATCCGTCCAGCCATGTCCGAGATGGGCCATCTCGCCGGGCATCTGCTTTGGCCTCCCCGGTGAGGGGGAGACACCTGTGCATACTCCTCACTGGCACCTCCCTAATGTCGTTCGACTCTTCCTATGGGATGATGAGTGACGCGATGACGGTGTGGTTTCGTAGCGCGCACCCCAGTCTCTGCTCATCATCGCCAGCAGGCCGAGACAAGACGAGGCGACGGGCTGCTCGCACGTCACACCTTGCACCCGCACCGCAACGGCAGCGCTTGCAACCGGCCATTGTGTGGGCTGCATATTGACTAATGAGCTTTCGCCTTCAGCGCAGGCATGCCGTCCCGGAACCGGACTGGATGAAAAAAGGCCCACTGTTGCTTCGCGGCCGTGCCCCCGAGATATCTAATCCAGACCTTGAGACGGATACCAAGCAGCCCCCAGGCTCCTTGGTAGATCACCCCGACTATTGATAGAAGCTCGTTAATTACGTCGCCATGGCCCCTTGCGTTCCAGAAGCTGCATCCAGGATTGACTTGACCAGCGATTCATTCCACACCCTTGGCTATAGTTTAGACGCCGCGCAACTATGCTTCACCGAAGCACCGGGAGCCTCACCGCAACGTATTTTATTTCCCCCAAGTTTCAAAACCGTCCATAGACATCGGTCCCTGCGGCCATGTGCTGCCGGGATCCTGAACGCGGGCCTCAAGCCTCGCCGTTTAGTGTCGCCACACCTTGAAATGCCCACCGAATGCGAAAGAGGGGGCGTGTGTGTATTTCGGCTCTTGCCCCCAAGGTAATGACTTGTATTTGCACAGTCAAGTAAAAGCGAGAAGAAACCAGCAAACCCGGCCCTATGCGCCCCTCCTGATTCCATCGGGGGCGGAATTCTGTCGTTGCAGTCTACCTGGTTGCCAAAAGAACGTTTCGACAAATCACATCGCGCCTCGCAGACTCATGGGCTCTGGCGGGATATTGTGCGGGACTGATTGAGGCCCGCCGAGGGTGTGAGCGAGGATGAGCTGCGCCATCAGTCCGGATGGCCCCTGACGGCCCATGAATGGAGCGGATGTGCCTGGTCTTGCTCCCGGTGCCATGGACGTGTCTGTAGGATGCCATCGCCTTCTTCACGCCGATCGCCTTGAAGCTGCAACCCACCGGAACACAGCCCGGAGCGGAGGCACGGTCTCTGTGTGTTTCTAATTCTGAACAGGAAACGATAACGAGGTATCTTTTAATTGTTTCGCTACTAACGCCGTGCTACCATTCATTGGATTTACCATGCATCGTTCCATGTCGTGTTCCTGCAAGTCTCCCTGTCCTTGCACTTCCCCCTCACCTCCTGAACTCTGTAACTCGCTTGCCGAGCCTCAACGCATTGGGATACAGTTGAAGTGTCCTAGCTAGTGCTCACAAGCCAACAACCATTCTCGTCCTGTCAATGCTCCCACGGGTATGATTACATGATAGTGTAAGATAAAAACGTGCAAATCAAATCGAAACAAGAGTAAAGAAAGAGAAAGAAAAAAACAGGGTCAAAACTTTTGACCGATTCCAGTAAAAGTGGTCTTCTCCTTACCACGGGCTCTGTGTCAACTGGGGCGCCTGTATGCCACCGCCCTTGCGGGCCATGTCTAGTTCCATATCCACATCCCATGTGCCCAGATAGTCTCCCATCTCGCGCATGACGTCTTCGACAATATCCATTGGTTCCTGCGACTCCTGAGAGGGCTCACCGGGGCAACCCATGCCGGCGGCGGCGTCGTCGGACGTGTCAACGGTGGGCACTGAGGGCTTCTGGAGCTGGTCAGCTGCCAGGAACGTGTCGGCCATGGCTTGAGGGGCGGGGCTCCCAAGCGAGCGCTGCGAGGCGGTGGGGAGGAGACGATGCCGCAGACCGCTGCTGCCTCCAGATCGGCGAGCCACGGCCGAGAAGTGGTCGTGAAACTTGGCGTCCTCAGATGTCGGCAGGTCAGCAATCGGCGTCGTCGGCGGTGGTGAGGCGTGCCTCGATCGAGTCTCGATCGGTGATGGCACATCGCCCGTGGCCGCCGGGCTGGACACTTCATGCGGCAGTGGCGCCCACGACACGCGGCGCTGCGAGACATCGCCGTCCCAGGGATTCTTGGTTGCGGATGCGAGGATGCCCTGGGTGCTGGGCAATCGCGAGCCCGAGTCGAGCCACGCGGCACGCCTGTTGCTACGAGGGCGACGCTCTGGCGAGGGCGACATGAAGGAGGCCATCGACTTGAACGAAAACTGGGGCTCGGGGGTTGATGGCCGCGGCGGCGCCATGACCGGAGTGCTGGAGGCCTTATTCTGCACCTGCACCTGGCTCGAAATAGAACACGTTGTATCGACTGTATGCGACGCTGACCTCGCATTCTCATTATCAATGATTTGCGCGTCTTGATGAGGTGCCATTGGCGATTGAACATGTGTATTGGTCCAAGGAGTTTGAGCATCTGATGATGCCAAGGGGGAGTCATCCATCTTTTCCGGAGTGCCGAGGTTCACCTCTGCACAAGCAAAGTTCTTCATTGCAAGCGTCGCGAACTGTGAGAGCTGTTCCCCAGCCCAAGGGCTTTGCTGCGAGGCTGGAATAGACTTTTCGCCAGCAGTGCGAACAGCTTCGTCCTGCAACAAGGTTTGCTGGTCTTTGGGTGGCTGACATGGTGAAATTCGACGGCTGGAGTTGGGGTTGGAGTCAGTAGTATCTGGAACAATAGCCTTCGACGGCTGGGGTGTCTCAACAATCTTGGGTTCCGCCGGTAGAGCCTTTGGTGATGGCAGCTGCGAAGTTGGCTTCGAGCCAACCGTAGGCGACTGGCCAATCTTGAAGTTCGTTGAGGGAGATGAAGTAGCAACTCTTGTGGGAGACGAACTCATACCACCCGTTGGCTGTGATAGCTTTGCCCACGATGACTTGGGGACAAATCGCTTGACTGAACACTTTAGTAGACTCAGATGCTCAGGGAGCGGAGATGCTGTTTCAACCACGGCGGATTGAGGAAGTTCTGGCTGTGAGTCTTCCGGCCCTGACCCTTCTGAAGAGACGGCACTTTTCTCGTCACTTCCAGATTCCGACACCAATTCTGTAGCGTCGTTTGCTGTTAAGTTGTGTTGGAAACTATCCTCCTCCAACAGCTGTGCTGTGGGGCTGTCACGGTCTTCTTCCGTCGGACAATCTTTTGTCTCATCCTGGCCATTGTCCGAAGGCATTGTGGTTTTAATAAGTAGTTCCGTAACGCCCGCGCCATTGGAAATGTGATTACTTTCGCTGGACTCAGACTCGTCGCAGCTTTCGCTCGCTGTGTCTGAAGAGTCTGACGTAACTGAATCACTGGCCATGTGGACGTCCACATTCGCGGCGATAGCATCTAACTCTTCAGCATCCTCGCTAGCCACTGACGACAGCTCACTCGACGTTGCATTGTCGTCAGCCTCCACTTTATCTGCATCAAGGGCAGCTTCAATACCGTCCTCCTGGTTTGACAAGTTCGTGGTTTCTGCAGATACATCTTGGGCGCCATCAGTCTCTGATGCAGACTCTTCCTCTGGACTGGATAACCCAGACCAAGACTCGGCATCTGTGGGGGCTGATTCGTTTTCTACAAACTTGAGCTGATCCTTGTCAGGCTTATCCTCGTCGTCAGCCCTTGCCCGCTTATAACAGAAGCTCCCATCTTTCTGGGTTGCAAAGTTATCCTCTTCTACACTCTCCTCTTCGGCGCATTCATTCATTTTCGTCAAGGGCTTTTGAAGGACCGATCTTCGACTCGGGGATTGTTGTTCAAGAACACGTTGAGACAAGATGTGGCGAGGTGATCTTCGAGGGAGTGGTTGGGAAAATTGGTTCTGAGACACGGGAGAAGACAAAGTTGCAGCTGCCTTTATGGCGGCAATCTCATCCCGAGAAAGCTCATCATCTGAGTCTCTTGTTGCCTCATAAATAGCACGGGTTGTGAGATTCTTCCTCGGTGACATGCGTTTTCCTGGCGACCCTGTGCGAGCAGGTGCACTACTGAAAGAAACGCTGAGCGAATCATTCAATTCGTCCTCCTCTTCCTCGCCTGGCTTCCCTTGTACGTGACCTGAACTCCCGTGTCTGCGTAAAGTACGTGTCGTCGTAATCGAAGATGGTAGTCGATCAGGGAGACTGTTGAAGGATGTGCTAAACACATTACCGGTCTCATCCTTCCCATGCGAAGGGCCTGATTGTTTTCGGATTGGCGTATCCTCAGAGTAGGATTCCATCAGGTGTGTCCGCTGTCGTTTACTTGCTATTTTCCTGAGCCATTCGGATCCCTTGGCCTTTCTCTTCCTGTCCGATCGGTTTCCACTCGGTGTTGCTGCCCAAAACTCGTCCTTAGTGGCGTTTGGTACAGAACTCCTCCATTTCTGAACCATAGATAACTCTTCATCCTCAAGAAAAGGGTGTGCTGCAACAATGGGGGCGTGCTTAATGCTTTCAGGGCTCGGGAGGTGGCACTCTAGACTGTCGTGTTGGCCAAGCTGTGTCTCGGGGATGGACGCATGTCGTTGGCGCTGCACGTGCATGGGAAGCTTTGTGGGAGATTGTCTGTCCCCCTTCGAGCCCCCAGAAGTACGGTGTTTTGATCGCCATGGGTTAACCCATGCAGAAGCAGCGTTAAAGGGGCCCTGGAGTGTGGCCGTGAGAATGAACGGTGTTTGGCCGTCGAGGAATTTCTGGCCCGCGGCCTCGTATCGGAGCTGTCGAGAAACCGGGGAGTCGTAATCTTCGTCGTCGGATCCTTCGTAGAGGACATCTTCGGGGGCGCATGTTGCTTCGCAGTATATGGTATCCTCCCCCCACGCTGGTTCCTCCTCAGGACGCGACATGGTGAAACCTTAGGCATGTATGGTATGGTACGGTGAGGCGAAGGCTGCCGTAGCAGTCGACCGAGTGGGAAGATCGACAGGGATTTGAGGAGGCAAGTCGCGAGCCGGGAAGCGCTTCTCTTGCCCACCCTGATGGCGTCACCGTGAGCTTGGCTCTCAGTTCTGTGGCGGACTAAACGTTGTCACGGCACCAAATAAAATCGCCAAGTCACGTGACTACGTGTCAAGGGGAAAATTTGTGTGACAGACGATGTACAATAGAGGGCACTCTCACCACACCTAGGCAGGTATAATTATCCTTCAAGATATCCTTCAAGACCGTTTCCAATTGTTTTCGTGCATGCATCGGTCGTACACCGCTCCCAGAGAAGCCCTCGTTTTCACCACAACATTTTGAAAATGTGACTAGTGCTCTGTGGGGCGTTCACATGACAACCGTGCCTATTGCTCTCATCTACAGTTCTTCTAATAGCGTCTGCCTGCCACCACCACTGCTGCTGCTGCTATGGTTAGTTTCTATTGCTTTATTCCATTCGATTTTTATTGAGGTAGTTGTTGACATCTCCTTTCGTGGGGAGCTTTTGCCTCCAGCGGCCCTCCTCTCAAGCTCGTCACCAACCCAAGTACCCCAGTTCAGCACCCTATGCTCTGTGAAGGGAGCACTCGTATTTTTGTAAAACATCCTTAACTCAACGGGATTGGTATGGAGTTAGCATGAAGTGTTGAAATAAAAAACCTCATGAGTGAAATCGTATTTATTCCGCTGCCCGTAATTATTGCATGCTCCAAACCTCTCAATTTTTATCCAAGTTTGTTTGCGTGAGACTGGTGCTTCCTGTCATAGCAATCATGAAACCTTCGATAAATTGGGCATACGTAAGCGATACGCCAACAGACAATGAGCTGGTGATGACGAGTAGCTAGAATCCATCATTAGCATCCTGGTGCTTTCCTATGAAGCAACAATCATGGGCTCGACTGGAACCTTGGTCGACTGCCCATTTGTGGTACTGAAGCTGCTTTCAAAATACTTGTCCAGGTGTCTCTGGCGCAGTGGTGGCCCTCTGTAGTAAGGGAAGATTCTTCATCTTAGCGCTTCGCTTCTCGTCACTTGCCTCCAGACTTTCCCAAGCATCTTGCGAATTCAGTTCATCCAATTCTTCAAAGCGACCCAAATCTACGGTAATATCATCGGAATCTTAGGGTGTAGAGTTCTTCGTGCTCGCAAGAGTTCGTTGTCACTTCTTAGTGCCAGACAATTGGACGAAGGGGATTGAAGCCGCCACCAACCCCACAGTATACACGACCTTAGATAAACACCATAAGACTTATTTATTTCTAATAGTAAGATTTATTTCAGGGTGAAAAAAAGTTTAGGCTTAGCCGGTTGCTTTAGGGCAATTTGCACTGTCACCAATGTAAAGAAAGCGTGGAAATTTGAGCACCATATACTTCCCAGTGCTTCCCCAGTACTGGGTTCCCTGTGCAACTTGCTGCTGGATCAACGAGTCTTCATTCCTCTTTTTCTGTCGCCAAGAAGCCTGGTGGATTGCGGAAAGGAATATCCGCCAGACGTATCTCGCTCGGGGCGATTATTGTTGAGAAACTTTAACTTTCGGCTATCGAGCGCAGCAAGGGAGTGGACGCCATAGTGTAGATTCCCAAAGACCTCTGCTTTGACTTCAGGATGTTCTCTGTCAAACAGTATGATTTTGTAATCGCGAACTTCTTGGGAAGCCCATTTCTCGATCTCGGCATCGCGGCTCTCCTTCTCTGCCTGCGAAGAGCGTGCGGTCATGTCCAAGTCTGGGACAATGGCAATGGTCCAACGCAGTCTCGATCGTTTTGTGGAGGAGGAGACCATTGAACCAAGAGAAGAGCTCATTCTGGGCATCTTCTTTAAAAAATCGCATCCATGGTGCCTGCAGAATGGTAAGGGAAAAGGTGTGCTGCATTAACTGCGTGTTTCTCCACAGTGCAACCCAAGACGGGCCCCCAACCTGCATCTTTCTTGCTGGTGTCAGAATGCTTTTGAATCATCTCTGTGCGCATTCTGCTTTGCACGTCTGTCTCTCGCGGACCTTGTGTTGCCTCAGTGACGTCGAAGCCGATCTTGGAGCTGTGGAAAACTTTGGTGAAAGCGGCTCTGGTTGTACGACCAGGGTTGCTGACGGCAAGTCGAAAAGCTTGCTTTCGAGACAAATTCGCAGATTGTTGGTAGCTCTCTCTCTCCTGAACCAAATTCGCTGCGGCATTCTCTGTCTTTTGCCACTCGTCGAAAGATTTAGTGCCACCCTCCTCTGCGTACTCGTGGAATTTGACGTAAAGTGTGATCTCGGCAGTGTCGTCTTGCATGTCGCGGATATTTGCTTTCGCATTCCAAAATTCGGCATCGTAGGAAGCTGAAGGCTTGAGGCGCTTTCTGTGTCTCTTGATAGCGTCATTGTTTTCTCCCAATAGAGCTTGAAGTTGCTTTCGCGACATGCTGCCCAAAGGATCGGGTTTGGGAGGGCCGAGAAACGGCGTTTTTTTTTATACCTGGTAACGACATTTTGGGTCGAAAGTGTGTTTGATTCGGAATGTGGTAGTTTCCTGGAGGCAGGGCGGAGAAGCGAGAGACCTCAGAAGTCAAAGGAACGTTTTCGTGGAAGGAGACAAACACCGCTTTGCCCATCCCATAAAACGGTGCCGCAGGTGCTGCACTCCACTAAGGTAAATCTGATAGTCCTGCAAGAAGGGGGAAAAAAGGTAATCTTAGCGTAGTGTGTCACTCCTAAGGGTGATAAAATAAGGGCTAAAGTTATTTATTTCATCATAATAAAAATAAATAAATTTATGATACGGGTATTGGGCCTCAATCGTCACACATTTCACGAATATCACACTGTACGGCTAAGTTCTCTTGATCGCAAGATCTTCCTGCTCGTCGTTTGCACTACCGCTGTCCCCTGGCATGCCACCCTTATAGTCGGGGTTGCTGATGATGAGGACCTTCTTCATGCGAACAACTCCCTTCGGCAGATCGATTGGAAGACGAGTACCGTCTGGGAGAGTGACGTTTGCAGCGCATCGACGTATGCCAAGCGCGTAATCCTCATGCTTCTCGGCAAAGTCGTGCCAACGTGGCAGGTTGTCCTCCTTTTTGTCCTGGACACCCATCAATGCACCTATCAGTTGCAAGGAGTCAGAGCCGTCTAGGTAAGGCTGTGTCGATTTTATGCCCTTCTTGCACGCTTTCTCAAACTCCGAATCAATCCCATCCGTCGCCGAGAAGCATGCGCCACAGGCAGTGTTCTTCTCCTCTATGGCTGCAGCAACCTATTCTGTATTAGATATGTGTCGCCAAAACATACTATTCAATGTCTAACCCAATCATACCTCGAGCGTTTGGATGCTGATGAGAATTTGGGATCGAGTCGAAAGCGCTCGGAACTTCGAAATCTTGGGGACCTGCAAGCCTAGAGGTTCAAACAGAAACCCTGCGAATACCCGTAAGCCTCGGTGCTCTAGAAAAATATCAGGCCATTTGAACGCACCAGGGTTTTTTTTTTCGGATTTAGCAAAGGTTGTAAACCCTTGCTGCTAGGCGGTGATCCCTCAGGAATTAAAAAGGAAGCGGATTAGGAAGGAAGAGGCTTCAAAATTTGGGACAATGTGCCTGAGAGAAATTATAAAAACGATGCCCAACACTGTTGCCAGCTGTAAGCCGACTCGTATTCTCAGCTGCGCCATCAAACACTCAGAAGATTCTTGCTCCAGCCTCGAGTGGTGGAGCCTGGTATGTGTATTTGGCAAGCAAATTGCAAGTAAAGATGTCCCAAGTTTAGCCAGGACATTTTAATGCTTTGATTGCATTAGTACTCCAGTCAAGCACTGTTTTTGTATTAGCATCGTATGTTAGCATATGTTTGGGTGCTGACAGCCGAGTACAAATATGCTGGTGAGCAATTTGTCTAGGTGCGAGTCAAAGCTGCAAGCGCAAACAATGCGGGTGCACATCTCAGTGGAGTACACCATCCTGAGCCAAGCAACATGTCAAATCTCGATAAAGAACATGCTACTACGAGTGGTGGTATACACCAAATTTCTGCTCCGATCGCAAAACGCTAAAAATAGCACCTACAAGCAAACAAGAAATAGCTCCCTACGATTGACGGTCAGCGGTGTCCAGACTAGCAAAAAGAGATTTTGACGTAATGCCATATCTGTGTTGGCTCTTTTCTCAATATGAACTCTGTCAAATGGAACAAGGATTTTTTTTCCCCTCGTAGTGCCGTACATTGAGCTAGTCGAAGTGATATGGGGGAAAACATGGATGTGGGTGGGCTTGATGGGTGCTGCCGGTAAGGCAGGGCATATCTTGCTTGAGTGGACTGCAGCTTCCAAGCACCAAAAGCTTGCTCTGCGGGGTAGACATGTAGAGTAAATAGGCCCTCTACGCTGAATGCACGAAATGTAGATGCTTCTCCACAGATCAACAAGACTTGCCTTGGGCCCTGTTTTGCGGACAAATATCTTAGCTAGTGTAACCTCAACCAGGGCTCCACCGGTGACTACAGCGACAGCTATCTCAGCTGCCGCTCAACAAAATAGAGCAACAAGGGCGACAGCAGGGTCATGACGTCCGCCTCAGCTTGCAGGCCTCTATTGCATAGATCTGATGCTGAGGCTGGTCAACGTTACATTTGAGGCAATCTGGTGAGCGCCATCGCAACCGGTACCCTAATCATCCTAAAATAACATAAGCTCCAAGCTTGCGAGCCAAACAGTCAAAGCCCTACTAGGCTCGGCCGATTGACCATCAATAGTAAGCGATAAGCTCAAACAGCTTTGACCATCTTAGTTGATAATACGTTAGCCCCAACGTCTCGTAAAAGTGTACGACGTTGGCTTCGCACACAAAAGAATTTACGAGGGTCTAGGGTAAAACAGCTGGCAACGGCCAATGCGCATCATTAGTCGCAAATTTTATTGTTCAATATAGGGGCAATAGGTATTGAGTAACTCTATGTAGCCATTGACGTAGGTTTGGGTCGCTCTTTTCTTCTTTTCTTTTCTTTTTTTCTTACCACCGCGTTGCATCGGCTGATCCTTATTGAAAACATCAAAATAACACTTTCATTTGCAGTGAGCTGGAATTCTCATTTGGACGACTTCGACGTGCACTGACCTATCACACAACCTTGACCCCTGCCAGCATCTATGCAAAACACGCTAAAATAATGCCCAAGTAATCTTTGGCCAATCAACTTCTTGTGGAGGCATTTCTTGTGGAGTCGACTTCTTGGACGCGTTGGCAAGACAACAAAGGAGTTGCTTCTTCTCTGCGCAGCTAGCAGTTTTGTTTACCAGCCACGCAGCCACATCCCTGTTCACGGGCCCTGGGCATCATAGCCATTGTTTTTCTATTGCCAAACCAGGATACGCGCAGAGAGCTACGCCTTAACCTCCGAATGCCTTTCAATTGCGAGCTTGCGCCGGTTTTCATACCTATCTCTGAATCTTTAAGATTTCTCGTTCGGCCTCGCGCCTTGTTCTTTGTTCCATCTAGACGCCGCCCGTGCGCACCAACAAACAAAACCTGGCGACCCAAACAAACCTCACGTCAAACATCACCACCATCATCCTTTGCGACCCCGCACAGGCGATAACGACCGACCCGTGTATGGAGTCTGAATAGCACACCTACTAACAAGCTCTCTCAAAGGCGGCGCCATGGAGCACGCTTGGCTGGACTCGCTGTCGGAGGATTGGGTCTCCCAGCCCGCCTCAGCAGACACCTCCGCCGCTCAGCTCCCACCTCTCCAAAGCGATGACGCGCCCACCAAACCCAAAGACACACCAAGCCGAATACCGCGTAGGACGTTTGGTACTCGGTCACCGATTGTCTCGACACACGACGACAGCAGCGCCAGCGCTCTGAACGAGCGTAGCATAAACGACATCAACATTTCCGGGCAGCGACTCTCCAAGATCGCCCTGGAATCAAAACTTGGACGCAGTGCCAGGACATCCTCTATTTCTACTACCGGATCTATCGTCCACAACACGGTACAATTCAACAAATCCTCCATCGGCAAGAGCAAGGGCGAAACACCCGAGTGGAAACGGCGCCTGGTTTATGGAGAGGTCCAGTACGGAGAGCAGCGCGATCTGTTTTGCTCTGCTGCTGCAGGCCTCCAGGACATGTTCAAGCCCCCCTCTGGATCCGAGCCGAACAGCACCCTCGACGACCAGAATGAGTCAAGCATGCCATCAAGCCCACCCTACGCCGAGCGCCTCGTGAATGTCGACATCGACAAGACCCTTGAGGGCTTGAACTTGGACGATTTAGAGGATGACGAGCCTCTCTACCCCAACGATGTAACACCTAGCCCAAGCCCAAGGAGAACGAAAAAGGAGATCCAGTATCGACTCAACGTGGATCAGTTCGGGTCCAGCCAAATCAGTGGGCTGGATGACGGCACACCCTCTCGCCAACCAGAAATATACCGGGACGAGAGCTGTCTGAGTATACCCGGCGGCGACCCCAACCTTCGAAAAATCAGCGCCCAAAGTGGCCAAAGTATCATTCGCAACGAGGATTTCAGCGAAATTCTTGTTGGGAGACACAGCAGCCAAGACGGGAAGGTTGATTTTGCCCCTCTCGAACTACCCCCCGACCAATTGAAGTCCAAGCTTGAGGCGCTTCGAATTAACCAGATGCTTCTTGATCCTGAGGCCGATCCCCGATTGGCATTTGATACCACTGAACAGGGCGAGCAGACCAGCTTGGACACGACCGAAGAGTACCACCGAGCTGGCGGATACATCAACACACGGAGGGGCGGAAGGTCGGGCGACGGTTCATTCCGCTATCGCGATCTCAGCCCCGGTTTGCGCATTGATACCTCAGGGATGCTTCCGGAGGAGTCGTTGCAAGCCAGCACCCCAAAGCAGTTTCCTTCTGTGAGAACTGACGTGACTAATCCATTCCCGGAGGATCGATTCATGCTCAGCCCCTCAATGCCCCGAGCTCCTTTCCCCAGCCCCGAAAAGAGGCAACTTACCACTGAACAACGGGGCACGTCTGGAGGTAGCCCTCTGAAGCTTTTTGGGCCCTATGACACTTTTACCAACCAGACGCTTCTTCGACGCATCAGCCAGTTCGAAGAGGGCATGTCGGGCACTGTTTCCCGACAGTCCATGTCCCCGGCTTCTCACAACGGCCGTTCCCCATCGGCCGACGAGCCGTCAACGCCTGTGCTGCCTAGTCCGGTCAGACTTGACCAATTCGACGATTCACCCGGTTTGAAATCGGTCAGTCAATTTGGTGCCGGTGATCTTGAGGGCTATCCGTTCAGCGGCGATGTGTCACGCGCATCTCCCGGGCAGCTGTCGCCTTCGGACAAAGAAAACGCGTCTCCACATCCGCTAAGCCCCCATCCTTCAGGGCTAGCGTTCCAGCGGTCTCTGCGCGAACCCTCGCCCGAGGAGGACCCAGAGTTGGTTGTTCGCAGAAGACGAAACAAATCGCTGTCATCGTCCACCAGTAAACACGCAAGAAGCCTCTCAATCTCCAGCCAGATCCGCAATATTTTGCTTTCCCCTGCCAAGGGGGGACCCGTTCTCGATGCAACCCCGTTGCGTGATGGGTCCGACAGTAAAAGGCCTAGGACTTCCCCATCTAAAGATCCCACGCCCAAGCGTCGGCGCACGCTCCACCGCTCCGACATTGCTTTTGGTCGCGAGGACCGGCTGGCTGGCGTGGACTCTGCGCATCGCGAGATGCAATCGGTCATGGGGAAGAAGCGGAAAGATGCGCGCCCAGGTACTTTCCAGCTGGCAACGCCGACTGTGCTGGCAATGCGAACCATTTTACACCCTCTCAGCCCCTCCAGCAGGGGTTCTTCGCGCAACCACTCGCGAACTTCGTCTGTTGATCCAGAATACATGATTGGACGCCTCTCTGGCGGCTCACCACTTCGCGCTCTCCAAGATGAGAGCATTGGGCTGACCAGCGATGCGCCCACCGAGGCTGATCGCAAGCCTTCGATTAGGACGCAGGATTTTGTTGACCAAGCCGCTCAGATCATGGCCATGATCCGAAACCAGGTAAAGCCGCCTGTTCTTACGAGCGTAGAAGAGTCCGAGGCAGAGCACGGCGCGCCCAGTCCGGAGATTCGGGACGACGAATCGTATCAATCTACTAAGGAGCCACTGTCTCGACCTCCCAGCCGTGAAGGAGCTCCCATGCCGCGCCTACCAATGCGCCAGGAGGATCCCGAGCTTATCAACCGGCTGAGAAAGTACCAGGAGCTGAGTGACATGGGCGACATCATCTCTTCGTCTATGCGGTCTATGGGTATCGCAAAGGACGCGATTCGTGCCGCCATGGAGGTTGAGCGAAGAATCGACCAAAATTCCCGCAGCAAGTCCGACATGCCCTACTTGAGCGACGAAGAAGTTATCAGCGACCCACCAAACATTCGCATTTCCATGAACCCAGCTCACGAGCTTACTGGTAGCCCTTCGCGCGATTATCCTTCTCACTCCTCCTTCGGCACCAACAGGACCTATCCCACCGCGTCTTCTAGAGGATCCGAGTCGCGGAGAATCATCATGCCAGAGAGCGTCTCGCACCTTATTCCTGATCGCGTTGGTAGCATGTACCTGGATAAGCAAAACAATATCTGGATCAAGAAGAAGGAGACACCTCCTCGCCAAACAAGCACTATTCTTCTACCTTCCGACAGTGAAGATGATCCGTTTGCTAGTATCCCTGATCTGTCGGTAGATCTCACCAAGGAGATGCAGAATCTCTTGCTCAGCACCGCCAAGAAGGCCAACCCCAACTCCAGCCCGAGACAGATGTCTGATGAAAGTCCCTCTCTGGCTCGTTCGCAGAGAGGCTATGTCACTCTTTCTCCTGATAGCCAGCTAAGCCCGAATGTGGCTTCTCTGGCCCGAGAGGAGTTTGAGAAGCTCGACGCGCGTGTGATGGAGGAATCTGAAGTAGACCTAGACGACTTGCCTGTGCAGGATGAAAGCATTGTGGAAGAGGAGCACAGCAACCCTCCTTCGGTAAAGAGGCGCAACATGACTATTTCCTTTTCATCGCCAGTTGCTTCCTTCATCCAGGATGTTCTCGCAGAGGATTTAGACAGCATGGAAGATGACCCCGAGTTGCCTGAGCATGAGCTGTCTCCCAAGAAGTCTCCTCGCCCCGCGAACAAGTCGGCTTTGAAGAATGCCCACAACGGCTCCGCTCGAGGGCGTAACCTTGGTCCAAACGGCACCACATTTATTCCCCGGCCGGTCTCTCGGATTGACGAACAGGACGAGGACAGCACTATTGAGCTTTCGAACCAAGACCAGGACCAACAGCGCCAAGTCAGCATCATTGGCGAGACGAGCATGATTAGCCACAAAACACCCGACGGTCGCCGCGCCAGCCTCAGTTTTATCGTTGGGCACACACCGCACAACTACTATCCAATCCCCGCAGATGACAGTGCAGTTATCGGCCAAAATGTTGGCAAGCTGTCCCTGAGCCCTCTGTCTGAGTTTACGCTTAACAATTCCGACCAATCATTTGGGTTCGAGGTTAGCTATGTTATGAGCCGGCGCCACATGGTAACGGGAGACGGCTCTAACAAGGTCATGTCCATGTCGATACGGGACCTCGTGGACCGCCTTAGCGAGGTTGAACCATGCGAGCCTTACTGGGAGGACATTACTGAGCTGGATCTGCACGAGAAGCGCCTGAGCAGCCTCCACATGCTGGACGAGTTCTGCGCCAAGCTCATCACACTAGATGTGTCTAAGAATGCTCTTGGCCATCTCGATGGCGTGCCGTCTAGCGTGCGGCAGCTTAAGGTGTCGCACAACATGCTGACAGAGTTGACGTCGTGGAATCACTTGATGAATCTGCAATACGTGGACATTTCTGGCAATGAGGTCAAGAGCCTGTCGGCGCTCAAGGGACTGGTGCACTTGCGAAGCATCAGGGCAGATAACAACCAGCTCACCAGCCTCGATGGATTAGATGCACACGACGGCCTGCTCTCGCTGCGGGCACGCGACAATCTTATTGAAGAGGTGGACTTTGCAACTAACAAAATGGGAAGACTGACAGAGTTGGACCTCGGCGGCAACCAAATCAAGTCGGTTCGTAATTTGGAGCTTGTGCCAGCGCTGGCGCGGCTTAAGCTTGGGAAAAACTGCCTGGAGACATTCACGGTGCGATCAACGGTCCGGGGCCTGCGGGAGCTGGACCTCAGCGACAACTTCCTTGCTAGCTTGGACGTGAGCAAGTTGCCAAATCTGCATTCCCTCCACGCGGACCGCAACCGCATCGTGGACCTCACAGGCTTTAGCCGAACTCACCATTTGGATAGTCTGTCACTGCGAGAACAAAGCGGCGAACAGCATCTCGATCTCGGATTTCTGTCAACGGCCTACGAGATTCGCAAGCTGTTCCTCTCTGGCAACTACATCAAGGAGTTTGAGCCCAAGGTTGACTTCCTCAACCTTCAATACCTGGAGCTCGCAAACTGCGGCATCCGGGCGCTGCCTCTCGACATCGGGCAGTTGATGCCAAATCTGCGCACACTGAACCTCAACTTTAATGCCATTTCGGACTTGTCGCCATTAAGGTTTATTCCGCGCATGAAGAAGCTGCTGGTCGCGGGCAACCGATTGGCTGACTCGACTACGGTGACGGAGCTCCTGATTGAGTTCCCACACCTGACACAGCTGGACCTGAGAGACAACCCAGTGACGATCGGATTCTACCCGTCCGTGCAGGTCCTTGTTTCTCGGGAGCGGTCCGAGTTTGTAGACCCGTTTACACTCCCGGATGGAGATGTGGAGCGAGATGCGTTGTACGCAAGCAGGCTAGATGAGATGACCAAGCTGAGAAGAAGGCTGCACCATGTTGTGTTTGCTTCGAGCTGCAAGCGGCTGCGCAAGCTGGACGGACTGCCTTTGCAGCGAGAGACTGTGCTGCGCAAGGATGATGTCTATCAGACACTGGTGGCGGAGGGTCTGCTGCCGGACGACACGCTTGTGGCCGAGGAGGCGGTGCCGGCCAAGGTGGAAGAGGCCAATGTGGCGTACGCGACCGAGTCTCTGCGGAGCACGCGGTGGAACGCGGAAGACAGCTTTGCATGAGGCGGAGCGCGAAATGTACAATATACAAAAGAATGGGTTTTGTTTTTTTGGGATACTAATGACGGCCGAGTAATGCATGTACGGCGTTCTGGAATTTAAATACTTGCCTGGGCGGAGACAAGGTTGGCAGAGGGACTACTGGGACGGTGTTAAAAGGGGCTGTTTAGTTTATTCCATCATGCATTCGTGGGATGTATAATTACGAGTACAGGATAATGAGAATTTGGAGAGTATAGGCAAGAGAAGAAGCCAACCTACGAGATAAGGGTACCAAGCAGCGTGCACAAACAAATTGCCAAGTGACGAGACGAGATGAGATGAGGTGCATGTAGGAGACGGGAGATGAACAAGACCCGCTCCAGGGAACCTGGCCACTGCGCGTGCTTAGGCTGCAGGATGAAGTCACTGCGAGCAGCCGACGCAATGCGAGTGTCCCCGCCCGCGTCTCGCATCTACAGCAGATAGATGAGCGAAAAGGGTTGGATCCGAGAGGTTGCTTGCATGAGAGGGGAAGCTTCTGGGAGGGTCTGAGGGTTTGTCAGACAGCATGAGCTTGGGCAGTGGCGAGAACGGGACAGGACGGAACGGCATGTGCGGGACAGCTAAGCCAGTAATCTGCCTGTTTGTGCAGCCAGTACGGTACAATACAACCCTTGAATGATTGAATGATTGCCAGTCTGATACTCTGCTGCATGGGGGCCTTGCAAAAGGATCATTAATCTTAGCATCTTTGGCTAAAGTAAATAAGGATAATACCTAAGTAAATAAATTATCCTAAAAGCAATCTCTTAGGTTTTTTTTCTTAGGTTTTTTTCTTAGGATTATTTTTTAGAGTGGCCGTAGCGGGCATGTACCTCTGTTACAATCATTCAAGGGCTGGATTGTGCAGTACGCGGCAAAGGTAAACAAGAATGCAACCAGGGCACATCCCTGTGCATGAATCCGACGTGTTGGAATTTAGGGCGTCGTGGGGTTGGGGTTCATTGAGAGCTTGGTTGGTTGCATACCACACACAAGTGCACAAAGCACGAAGGCGAAAAAAAAAAAAAAAGCGAGTGGCAGCCAGTGGAGGGTTACAGGGGGCGAGCCTGCAAACAGGGAGCCCAATGGGCCCAATGGGAGCGTTCATCCACTGTTGGGCACCTAAGAAATTAGATTTGCGGCACGGTGCAGCGCGTTGAGGGATTGGATTCGCTAATCGGATGCCGACAACGGTGACGCATGCCATGCTATGCCACGACCAGGCCAGACAGTGCCACGGACAGTCCATGACGCTTCGGATGTGAAACCTGGCGAAGGGGAGGGGGAGAAAAAAAAAAAGCAGGTGCATAAAAGAAGATGAAAAAAAAAAAGCGAGCTCATTAAAACCAACGCGGCAAAGATGTAAAAACAAACCCACAAATAAAAAAAACCCCGCGGCTTATGACAGTGACGTGTACAACAAGAATAGGATTGAAGCTATCATGACCAACCTCGTCCCCGCAAAAGAGTGAGGCTGCTGCTTGGTTGCGCGTATGCGGTGCTGTGCTGTGCAGTGCCGTGTAGTGCTGCTAGGCTCTAGGCTCTAGCTGTCCCTGCTACTGCCAACATCCCCGTCATCCGCCGATTTCCGCGCTAAATATACGCAATCCACCCACGCACGCTGCCGTGTGCGTGTGCCCCTCGACCGGATCCAAGCTAGTAGACAGCTCCCGCTCCGACGTCTCGTCTCCCTCGCCAACCCAAACGCCAAACGCAAGACGCCAGCACCAACACCAAGCACCAACAGAACGCCAGCGCAGCGCCTCATTCTCCCTCTTTCAACCCTCACCCGACCCTCAACCTCTGGCCTCGACCGGCTCGACGCCCCGGCTAGTTACAGCAGCACCCAGCGCATCGCATCCAGCATACACCACATACAGCATACCGCACACCGCACAGCTATCTCCCACACATATCTGCACCGGCACCTGCTCCTGCAACCCGCAACCCTCCCCTCTCACCCGCAACCGCAGTCATCATAACCGCCTCAACTCCCCCGTCTACTCACCACGGCCTCGTCTCCGCCTGGCCATGGCTGCGGCGACGGCTACGGACGCGGTCGAGTCGCCGTCCTCGTCGTCCCTCCAGCGCTCCGTCTCCCAGCACAGCACCACCTCGCTCACTTCGCACCGCAGCAACCGCAGCAACCTGAGCACCACCGTTCGAGGTGCTCGCGGCCGCAAACGACTGAGCCACCCTGGCAGCTCTGCCAGCAGCGTCGCCACGAGCGACAAGTCCCTAACTAGCTTCCCCAGCTTCTCCCCCGAGACCGCCAGCGGCGACCGCTTCGAGGACAGCTCGTGGGCCAAGCCGCGAATTCACCAGCAGCAACAGCAGCAGCAACGCACCCCCGAGCCCCGGAGCGTCGAGCGTTCCGTTTCTGGAGAGGGCCGAGCCTCTATCGTCGACAGCTTGGCTGGCATCTCCAGCGCCCGCAGTGCCCTGTTCGAGGATGCCCCGGTCACACGCAAGATCCCCGGCGCCCTCCACCAGGCCGACGATGAGCACCTCCAACGCTTGATCTCGAGGCACGGCGCCATTGGCCTGGTGAGGCAGATATCCGAAGATCTGGCCCAGCGGGATGCCCAGATCTCCACAATGCGGCGCCGAGCCGACGAGCGTGAGAGGGCCCTGCGAAAGATTATCCGGGAGTGCGGTCTGTCCAACCTGGATCTGGAGACGCGCCTGCGTGCCGTCGAGGCAGAGCTGCGAACAAACGGCAGAACCGTGCAGACAGACGAATCTGGCCTCACCGACCTCATGAGCGATGCCATGCAGGACACCGTCATCACCAACGCCTACGGCACAACGGACAGCTCCACCATTCGCGCTACGGGCCAGGCTGCCACCCCCAACAACACCGACACCGGTAAGGGCACTCTCAAGGGATGGAAAGATTACCTCTGGGGCACGAGTGGGAAGCGTGGCAGCCGCACCAACAGCATCAACAGCGACATCAACCCTGCCACGGTTATCAGATCGCACTCCAGCATGGACCGCCGACCCACACTGCAGGAGGACCTATTCAACCCGCCTGAAACCAGCTCGGCGCGGAGCACTAGCAGAGCTTCCAGCACCCAGTCCGGGCCTTCTGGCGAGAGAAAGCCCTCTTCGTCAATTGCTAGCTTAGCCCTCAGGTTGGTTGCTGGAGGTGCCATCAGCACGCGCGAGGCCGAGACGCGGGGTCGTACAGCGAGCACGTCCACCACGCGAGGAAACGACTCTCTGAGAGCAGCATCGACGACAAGCAACAAGACCCAAGCTCGAGCCGCATCTGTTGCTGGCGGCCCCAAAGCTCTCATGGCAATGCGGCGATCAACACCAGGCCCCGGCGAGCGGCCGGCGCATAGAACCCAGGCTCAGGATGGCTGGGATACCATGAGGGGAAGCCCGCCGACCGGCCACACGCCGCGGCAGGAGAGCTACGGCCCTGTCGAGATGGACGCTATCCTACCCCCCGAGACGCAGCCGCCGACGCTGACCCACATTTACAACAACTTTCCCAACAGCGAGTTCCTAACAGATAGGTTCGGCTTCATTTACGACCAGCGACGAAAGAGGCGGCAGCGCGAAGCTGCCCAGATGGCCCAGCACATTCGTAAGGGCAGCCGCACCGAAATGCTGCTCAACGGCCGCTCTGGCATCTCACCCAATTCGCTCGCAGATGACGTGCCCAGCCCAAAGTGGAGTGTCTCGAGCGATGGACGTCCGGAAAGCCCCAGCAGCTTGGAGGAGCGGGGAGCCGAGGAGGGCAAACAGAAGCGATGGCAGGATTACTTGAAGATTGCTACGTTCCCCACGGAGCTGCTGAGCCACACTCCCAGCATCGCTGTGCCGTCCCTGCAGGTTTTAGAGGGAGCCGGCGCCGAGATGGGGCTGCCCGAGCCGCCCAAAGCCGCTATTACGCCCACCGATTCGGGCCTGGTCCCGTCAGCCAGCACCACGACAGCCGTGGACAGCGAGACATCGCAGCTATCCCAGGAGTCGGCTCCCAAGCCAGCCATCAAGGAGGATGCCGAGCCCGTCAAACTGCTGCTGCAACAGCTCAGCGACGTGCATGACGCCCTGCAGCGCGAAAAGACGGTCAGATGGAACGAGTTTCTTCGCAAGGTTCGAGCTGAGCGAAAACGCGAAGGAGATGCAGCGATTGCGGCAGCAGCAGCAGCGGCCGAGGCCCGGTTTGAGCGTCCCTCTGTCATCCTCCCCGAGACACGAGTGGCTGATGGCGAGCTGATTGGCGTTTCCGGGCTTGGAAACAAGGGCAAGGTCGGAAGAGCCAAATGGGCTGAATTCAAGAACCTGCTTCTCGGAGGGATCCCTGTTGCGTTCCGTCCCAAGGTCTGGTCTGAGTGCTCTGGAGCCGCGGCGCAGCGCATCCCTGGATATTACGATGACTTGGTGGCGCAGAGCGGCGAAGACGATGACCCTGTTGTTGTCAGCCAAATCCAGATGGACATTCATCGCACGCTGACGGACAACATCTTCTTCCGCAAGGGACCTGGCGTGCAGAAGCTCAACGAGGTTCTGCTGGCCTATTCGAGACGCAACAAGGATGTGGGGTACTGCCAGGGCATGAATTTGATCACGGCCAACCTGCTGCTCATCATGCCATCGGCCGAGGATGCGTTTTGGATCCTGACGTCGATCATCGAAAACATCCTACCGCACGGGTACTACGACCATTCGCTGCTGGCATCGCGCGCGGACCAGCAGGTGCTGCGACAGTATGTGTCTTCGGTTCTCCCTAAGCTTTCAGCGCACTTGGACTCCCTGTCGATCGAGCTCGAAGCATTGACGTTCCAGTGGTTTCTGTCCGTCTTCACCGACTGCCTGAGCGCGGAGGCCCTGTTTCGTGTGTGGGACGTGGTGCTATGCACCAACGACGGCAGCACTTTTCTCTTCCAGGTGGCGCTGGCACTGTTGAAGCTCAACGAGGGAAATTTGCTGCAGTGCAACACACCCGCCGGAGTCTATACTTACATTAGCCACCAGATGACGGAGCACGCTATCAGCATCGACGGCCTGATGCAGGCGAGCGAGGGGCTGCGAAGAGTGGTTCGCAGAGAGGACGTGGAACAACGACGAGAAAAGGCAATCCAGGCGGAAAAGGACATGATTGCAGCGAGGGAAAATGATTCGGTTCGAAGGGCGGCGGCGGCGGCCAACACGGAGGCTGCAGAGTCACAGGCGGAAGAATAGAAGGGATGCAAGGCATGTTTTGGGGGTTGGACACTTTGATTTGGACAAGGAACACACACGCAACATCACACAGGTTAAGGAGTTTTTAGCATCACAGGTCATGATACCCGCCCCCGTTGGGGAGAAGCTTGAAGCGCAGTTACCAAGGGAGTCAGTCAGCATTGCGGCGTTCATTAGTCACATTTTCGGTCCGGGATTTCTGGCACGGAGAGGAGCTTGGTTTCTTTTTGGTTATTTTTTTTTGGTATCGGAATACGTCATGGTCGGTTGGACGGGGTTTTTTGTTTTTTTTCTGGCGGTTTTCTTTTTTACTGTTTTTGAGCACAAGCGGCTACGATCGATATCCCTCTCTTCATCTCAAGCAAGCAAAGCAATCACTGGAAAGATCATGTTTAGAACAGGAATTATAGAACAGGGGTATACACACACAAAGGACACGGCAAATATCATACAGTCTACTGCAAAAAACACAAATACATGATTTCTTCATGGGCATCATCATCATAGCTTGGCCTTGGTGTCCTTGACCCACTGCTCGTACCAGACCTTGCCAAACTCCTTGCGCTCCTCGTCCTGGGCTCTCGCCTCGGCGTACCTCGCCTCGTGGCCTTCCATGGTGGGGCTCTTGAGGAACTCGATGAGTTCAAAGTACATCTCGGCCTTGAGAGTGCCGTAGATGCCCGTCTTGTGCTTGGTGGTGAGGTCGCGCTCCTTGACAAAGGCCAGGGCATCCTCAAACTTCTCGGCGATGCCGTCCGCGATGCCGGCGGCGACGGCCTCGGGCGCGGTGAAGCGGTGGGCCTCGAGCACCATCTTGCGGTACGTGGTGGCGGGCATCTTGGTGCGGAACAGGGCCGACATGGCGGGCTGCAGCGGTGCGCCGAACAGCAGCTCGTTGATGCACAGGAAGCCACGGGGCGAGGGCGCGAGACGGTAGTCCTGCGACGTGGCGAGCATCAGGCCGCCGGCAAAGGCGTGGCCGTTGATCAGAGCAACAGTGGGCATTGGGTATCTGAGGGGGGGGAGGGGGAGCTATGTCAGCGGGCTTGATCTGGCGAGCGAGCGAGTACAGATACCTACGTTAGGAAGCGGCGCCACATGCTGTACAGCAGGGGCCAGAAGCCGTCCGTCTTGACGGCATGGTCCAGGTCGAGCCCGTTGCTGTAGAATTTGGGAATGGCCGAAGTGGTGATGACAACGCCGTGCGGGTAGCCGAACTCAATGATGTCGAGGGCCTCCAGGATGGCGCGGCAGACGGGCGTCGTTAGGCGGTTGTCCGGGGGAATGTTGAGAGAGATCACGTAGACGAGCGGCTCGGGCTGCGTGCACACAATCTTGCCGCCCTTGGGATGAGCGGGCAGCTCGGGGATGGTGAGGGAGAAGAGCTCGGTAGCCATGGCTGACACGTTTTCTTGCTGACACGGGATGCGGGAGGCTGGAGCGAGAGAGAGAGGGAGGGAGAGGGAGATAGATGAGAAAGCGATGCTTTGGTATTTGAACAAAGTCAAGGTGAGGTCAACGAGATAATACGCTCCGGTGTGTCGACATGTACGACACTAGATCTGGGCTCTGAGTGTGCATGCGTGTATGTGTGTGTGTGTGCGTGTACCTCGGCTCGTTTCTGGGAAGCGCGTCCGTGTGGATGAGGCTCTTGGATGCATGCAACTTAGACTAAAACGCCTCGGCTCTCCAGGTGGTTGCAGCCGAAGATCCGGGTAGATGTGGGGAGCTGGGGGGGGGGAACTGTGCTGGCTTGCTGTGAGTGTGAATGTGAATGCGAATGCATATGCCAACTGTTGCTATTCGCTATTGGGCCCTGTCGCCGTCTTTTGTTGACCCCCGTCCCCATCTGGTCGCATTCCCCCGGATTCAATCGCTCGTGGCATGTGACATTGACGACGTCAGATGCTGGGGAATGGGCACGGGTAGGAAAAGGTACGTACCGCCCCCACTGCCGTAGTCACAGTAGAAATACAGTGCGCAGAGGAACACGATGTCGTTTGTTGGAAAGAGCCGTCGTGGGCCTACTGTGTGAATGGCCATTGACTGGAGTAACTTCTCTAGCGTGCTGCACAACATTAAGCCGAAATAATTATAAGAATAAATAAATAACTCCGAGAAATAATTGTAATTACCTAAATCCTATTTCTTAGGGTTATGTATTTATTTGTTTATTTTAGCTAAAAATGCCAGGTCTTGTGCCTCAATCAACCAGGTAATCGTGATCAACGCAACGAGGTCCTCAAAGAAGAGTGTCTTATTTTAATGTTCTTTCAACTTTTACTCAGTGCTATTTGTGCTACATGCTGGTGGTATTGTTGTACCAAACACTCCAACGCCTTGTCAGTAGACGCTTGAGCTTGCTCGCTATCAGGATCTACCGAAAATTCAACCGGCCCATTCTCATTGCATGTAAGCAACCTTAGCCTAAGGGTTTGTTGCACTCAAAAGCTTTCTTGGCTGCGCAAACGCAAGTATAAAGCTTATTCACCTCTGTGGCTCTTGCGCCTTTCTCACCTTCTCAACACCGCGCTTTCACCCCGTCACGTCAAGAGTTCGCTCCGTTACAAGACACGGCAACACATTTTCGAATCTAGCTCATTATTGCGTGCTTTTGATCTCTTTGCTTCTCTATTGTCACATTTGCTGACAGAATATAGGCCATTTAGCAACTGCTTACTCCTCTGACTGGAGAGGGATAGGAGTTCATCCACTGAACGCGATTCGGAACTCAACCGCTTCTTTCCCAGGGCCCGCCACCATCCAATATCGCTGTTAGGTAGACGCCAAGTCCACAGAGCGCCTTCTTCTTGTACATTTGGTATTTCAAACGGTGGCATGTGTTCTTTTGTCTTTGTGTGTTCTGCAAAATATCGCCATCGCTCCTAATCACGACTTCCTTCGGGCCCTTGCGCAGCTCAACATAGTTACAACGTATGAAAAGGACCTGTCGGGCATGGATGTGATACATCGTTCATTCGTGCGTGCTTGCACGGCTAGTATCAGGTGAGAAGGGCGTTATAATTGGTCTAGCTATTTCGCAATTCATTGGCGCTCTACTCATTACCAAGGACAAAGCAAAGGACATCCTTCTGAAACTCCAGAAGCAATCAAGTGAGAAGGGCGTTACAATTGGTCCAGCTATTTCGCAATTCATCGGCGCTCTACTCATTACCAAGGACAAAGCAAAGGACAACCCTCTGAAACTCTAGAAGCAATTGAATGCCTTGAATTGTGCTGTGCTAGAAATGAATGCAAAGAATAAGCAAGCCAAAGCCAAAAAGAAAGCTAAAGACAAAGCAAAGGACAACCTTCCAAAACTGTAGAAGCAATCCAATGCCATAAGTTATGTCGTGCTAGAAATGAATACTAAGAATAAGCAAGACAAAGCCAAAAAGAAAGCTTTTCTCAATTTAAGCCAAGGAAGTCGAAGAGGGAGCTAAAGACAAAGCAAAGGAGGCTAATGAGACATTCCAACAGGAGAGTCCGCAACGCCTCAGTTTCGGAGAATGGCATGTGAAACAAAATAAACCTTACTAAGGAAAAAAAAAGAAAACTGACAGCAAAAAGATTGCCTCATCGCTACCAAGCCTGAAATTCTTTTTGTCTTTCTAAATTGATCTCGTTATTCAGACATTGCCTTTGCAATGTTATTTAATTTATCCTGGGCCTGGAATTCCTTTTGTCCTTTCATATTAATCTCTTCACTTGGACATCACTTTTGCAATATTGTCCAATCTCTTCATTCCGACATTGCCTTCGCAATATTGTCTAATCTCTCCCAAGCATGACATCGCCTTCGCAATATTATTCAATCTCTTCATTCCGACATTGTATTCGGAATATTGTTTAATCTCTTCTCCTCCTCTGTGGCCTGGTTCCTGGATCACCTCTTTGCTCTCGTTAATTCTTGCTCGCAAGTGTCATCGCATCTACGTAGGTGGGGAATTATTTATTGCTTTTGCTGGTGAGAGTAGTGGATAGTAGAGCTGAGCAAGATTGGAGTGTAGCCTGCGACTCACACGCAATTGCACTGTTGTGTAGCTTCTCAATTCTATCGTATATACGATGTGAGCGTTGCGAAACTTCTGGTGTGTGCACCCATCTACGAATATGAGGCTCCAAACTATTCTAAGCGAACAATGAGACTCAAGAAAACCCGTTGTCGTGCCGTCCAGCTGATTTCGCAAAACGCAACCCTTGTTACTCGCAACAGGGTCAGACAATCACAGCTAATTTCCATCACGTGCTGCATCCCTCTGCACGGTTGTCTGTTTGACTTAAATGAACTTGTTCCTGCGGCAGTGCAATTGCGATGACAACTCCAAGTATGCATGAGCCAAATTCTAGAAGATCCAAGTACGTACGCAATTCCGTTGAGCCTTGCGCCTACCTACCTCAGTAACTTCATGTAGCCAACTTAGTCTCGCAGAAGTTTTGTAGATCCAAGCAATAGCTCCAAAGCATGCAGACCATTCATTCCCACAATATCGCGCCCTGTCGTAACCCTCAACATCATTTATGATACCGATTTTATTTGGGTGTTCGGATGAGATGATGCTCTTTGCAACCTAGAGTTGAACTCACCGCTGAGGCAAAAGCGGAAGTACTTCCTTGCCAAACTACAAGTAAGTACAGTGATTATATTCTCTCCAACACCTAGAGGTGCAAGATTGGTGATCTCACGATGGAGATCATTTAATGCTGATGCAAGTCGCATGTGTGCTCCTGAAACCAATGTAGAAATATCAATATCTTTCAGAATTTCAAGAATTCCCATGCCTCATAAGAGTGAGCAGACATTTTGCTCTGTCCAGTCTTCCCGCTGCATCTCACGAAGAGAAGGCGCCTAGCAGAAACGCGAAATAATCCAATTAATTAAGCCAGAATAATTGGCTCTTAGAAGTAGGATCAGAATCATTCATTAATCGCTTTGGTTCCATGGCTTGAACCACGACGCGCTTGCCTTGGTTACGAGCGCAAACTGGGGGTATTGACACCAGTCCTCGGTGCTGTGTCATAGAGCCCGAATAGTTGAAACAACCCAATCCCAGGATAAGTCTGCTAAAAAAAACACTTCAATAGCGAAGGAGAATGTACTTATTGCGAGAATTCAGGTCTCATTATTAAATGTTTGCTGATAATCACTTAAGAAGTAACTTATTCCTTATGTTGATCAAAGCTTGCTGGGGAAGAAAGGCTCAGCACCTACATTTTGTCCCATTGCCAGTATGGTTAATACTGATATTGCAGCAGTTCATATTGCGAGATTAGTTATATACTGAGCTCGCTATTAACAAGGAAAGCCCTGAAGCTAATCCTGGTTAATACAGCTACTGCTACTACTGTGCCACCCTGAAATATGATTCCGACAAGAAAAGGGTTTTGGGACAGAAGAAAACGTCGCTACCAACGAACACTGTGTGGATAAAGCATACGACGTTAAGTCTAACACTGTGTACAAGCAAAAAACAGTGCGCCAACTCAGCCCAAAATCACCCCCACTATGGAAGTGCCGTGGCTAGGGGCCTAGTAGGCCTTGGTCAAGCCACCTTGGCCAAGTCGCAAGCTGCAAGCTCTAATCTGGCAGCTTGCCCAACTCACCCCACCATAGCCAGAAACCATCATCACCAGCCGTTAGTTGCGCCAACGCCAAACATGGCTCCACAAGCCGACAAGAAGGCCCAGGCCGACGACAAGGGCGCCATCATCTTCTTCCACCCGGACCTGGGCATCGGCGGCGCTGAGCGTCTGGTTGTCGATGCCGCTGTCGGCCTGCAGAACCGCGGCCACCGCGTCGTCATCTTCACTAACCACTGCGATCCTAAGCACTGCTTTGACGAGTGTCGCGATGGTGCGCAGCAGCTCTCTCTTCCCTGATTTGACTTGATCGCCTCATCTGCTAACCAAATCCAACTTGCAGGCACCCTCGATGTTCGTGTCCGCGGCCACTGGCTCATCCCCATGTCCATCCTCGCCCGCCTCACCATCCTCTGCGCAATCCTCCGCCACATCCACCTCCTCATCCACATCGCCGTGACGGGCGAGCTGCGCGCCCTGAAGCCCCGCGCCTTCATTGTCGACCAGCTCTCCGCCGGCCTCCCGCTGCTCCAGTACATTTCCCCGGCTCAGCCCATCCTCTTCTACTGCCACTTCCCCGACCTGCTCCTCGCCCGCGGCCGAGAGTCGGCCATCAAGCGCCTCTACCGAGTCCCCTTCGACTGGTTGGAGGAATGGAGCATGAGTTTTGCTCACGCCGTCGCCGTCAATTCCGAGTTTACAAAGGGCATGGTCGAGGCTACGCTGCCTAGCCTCAAGCGACATGTCAAGACAAAGGTGGTCTACCCTTGCGTTGACACTGAGTCCAAGACCGACACTTCAGACCTTGGCAAGGACGGAGACCAAATCTTCAAAGGCGAGAAGCTCATACTCAGCATCAATCGCTTCGAGAGGAAGAAGGACATTGCGCTCGCCATCAAGGCCTTTGCTGCGATCCCTGAGGACCAGCGCAAAGGAGTGCGACTTGTCCTTGCAGGTACAGTTATCCCCCTCTGCTTATACTTGACCAAGCTGACTTTGCAGGCGGCTATGATCACCGTGTTGCCGAAAACGTCCAATACCACAACGAACTCGAACAGCTTGCCACCTCCCTCAACCTCGAGCATGTTACCGCTAAGACGATCATCACGGCCCTCTCTGCCCCGGCTTCGGCCCCCGTTCTGTTCCTGCTCTCCATCCCGAACTCCCTCAAGGCCGCCCTCCTCAACTCGGCCCGCCTGCTTGTCTACACTCCGGCAAACGAGCACTTTGGCATTGTGCCTCTTGAGGCCATGCTTGCCCACACTCCTGTCCTCGCTGCCAACTGTGGTGGTCCCGTGGAGACGATCCGCGAGGGGGAGACTGGATGGCTGCGCTCCCCAGTTGACGTTCCCGCGTGGACAGATGTCATGCAGCGTGTGTTGGCCATGCCTGACGGCGAGCTGACCAAGATGGGTGAGCGCGGTGCCACCCGGGTTCGTAGTCTCTTTGGTCGTGACCACATGGCTGCTAGTCTTGATGAGATTCTCGACGACATTGTCAAGCAGGAGTCTTCACCACCAATCTTCAACACAATTGTCAATGTTGCGGGGCTGGCTGCTGTCTGTACTTTTGGGCTGGTGCTGTCCATTGTTCTTGCACGAGGAGCTTAGTTGAATTGTGTAATATTTTCAGTGTACGATAGGAAAATGGACATGGGGGTACGGTATAGATGAGGTTCATATTAAGGAATAATGAATGGCATGGCCACTATCCAGATTTATTTACTAATGGACATGTGCATGTGACGGAATTGGCGAAATGGCGATTACTCTGCGAGTTTGTCAGGATGATACTTGTCTGCCAATTTTTTTTTTTTTTTTTTTCATAATGTGCATTTCTGTGTAAGAACATGGTGCTGAGTTTCAAAGGCAATACATTTGCTGCTGAAATGTAAAAGAATTATTCGGGCCTAAAAATAAATCAAAAGACTTTGATTTCTTACCATACCTCTTGGCACATACCTAAGGTCTAACTTGTAGATCCACATCTACTTCTAACTAAAAGAGGCCAAAGTCAAGGTGCTTGCTGTTAAAGCTAACTTATTAATTAACAAAGAATCAATCAAAGAGGGCAATCACTTGGTAGACGAAAGCAAGACTGTGGAGAAGCAACAAAATTCATTTAGTATAATGCCTTAACCGGCTTAATCATCCCATATCATCATTTTTCCGTTTTATATACGTCCAAAAAGTCTCTCTATACCCAAAACCCCATGCATTTCATATTTATATTTACACCGTTGATGAGTCGTAGCGGCTGTCGGACGAGTCATCCAGGTTCTCGCGGTGGATGGGACCCTCCTCCTTGACCTCGTGGCGGAACTGCTCCTCCTCCTCCTTGAGCTGCTCCTTGAGGATGGCGTTTGCGTTCCAGATAGGCTTGATGTCGAAGAGGCGCTCGACCTTCTCCAGAGGGATGCCGCTAGTCTCAGGGATGAGGAAGAAGGCGAAGATGAAGGCGAAGAAGGACAGCGAGGCGAAGAACATGTAGACGCCGTAGCCCATGGCGGCAAACATCTGCTCGGTGAAGCGGGAGACGAGGAAGTTGAAGAGCCAGTTGCTGGCGGTGGTGAAGGCCTGAGCAACGGAACGGAAGTTGGAATCGAAGAATTCCTGCGGCTGTTAGCAGATGTCTTTTGCAAATAATACACAATGTCTGGGGGGGGGGGGAAGCTTACAGAGTTGATGACCCAGGGGGTACCGTTCCAGGTGGGAGTGTAGACGGCGGTCCACAGGTAGAAGAAGACGATGGCGGCAATACCGCTGCCAGTCAGGTGGTCCTGGGGGTTCTTGGTGGGCTCGACAACGCAGATGTATGCACCAATCACCCACATGCAGATGGAGCCGAAGAGACCACCAATGAGGAGCAGCTTACGGCGTCCAAGCTGGTCAACGAGGAACAGAAGCCAAACGAAAGTCATGATGGCCTTGACGACTCCGAAGACACCAGTCATGACGTTGACAGTATCCTTCTGAACACCAATGCTCTGTAGAGAGTTAGTAAGCCGTTATTTTGTGCAGAAGAACCCAATGAGGCGACTTACGGAGAAGATGGTGGGCGAGTAGTAGTTGATGGCGTTGATACCAGAACCGTTCTGCCAGAAGAAGAGCATACATCCGAGGAAGAGGCGCCACATCATGCTGGGGCGGTCAGCAAGAGCCTGGAAGGGCTTCCACAAGCCGAAACCAATGGCAGCCTTCTGGGCCTCGAGAGCCTGGTCAATGGCAGCGACTTCCTCGGTGATGTAGAGGTCAGAGGGGGTAAGTTGGCGGATCCAGCAGAGGTTTTCCATGGCCTCCTTGCGGCGGTCGTGCTGGAAGAGCCAACGAGGAGACTCTCGGATCCACAGAGAACCAGCAAAGAGCAGACCGGCGGGGATGATCTGGATAGCAAAGGGAATCATCCACTGCTTGAAGCTCTCGGGGATGTGCTTCTCAACACCGTACTACAGAGACACAGTTGGTTAGCGATATGAAAAAAAAAAAATTGAAATTTAGAGGACGAGGTTTCCCGCGCAGACTCACGTTGATCCAGAAGCCCACCATGCCACCAATCTGCCATCCAAGCTCGTAGAGACCGACGAGGCGACCTCGAATGGCTGGGGGTGCGAGCTCGGAGAGATAGATGGGGATGATGTTGGAGGCCACACCGGTACCCAGACCAGACAGCACACGGCCGGCGTACAAGATTCCGAGGCCGCGGTCGCCGTTGGCACCGCACTGAAGACCGGCTCCGAGAGTAAAGGTGGCAGAGGCAATGGCGAGGCATGTCTTGCGGCCGATGAAGTGGCTGAGGACGTAGGTGATGAGGGCGCCGAAGAAGGCGCCGGCGATGAAGAGGGACACAATGTTTTCGCTGATGAGGTTCTGCTGCTCCTTGGTCTTGAGGTCGATGCCAAACTCGGACTGGAAGGACGACAGGGTGATTGTGGTGCCGATGAAGGCGCTCGTGTAGCCGATCATGTTGGAGCCGCACGAGGCCACGACGGCCAGGCAGTAGACGCGCCAGTTGTACACGGACGGCGGCGTCGGCCTGTCCTCGACGAGGTGGAGGAGACCCATGGCTGCTGCTGCTCAGAAGCAAGAGAGAGAGAGAAAGAGGGAACAGAGATGGGACGGAGTGACGACGGGGAGGGATGGGTAGCTGGATGGGTGGTGGTGGGAAGAGAAAAGAACCCCAGCGACGAGGAGAGGGAAGAAGGACTGTATAGAAGACACCAGAGATATATATACATGTATATACCACCACGACGAGTATGGAAGCGACGGGACCGGGCGTCGTGAGTAATGCCTCATTCCCCAGTCGGCGTGGGCATGTCGAATTTTAGCCCTTTCTTCTCCATAAATCTACGTCACGCCCATCCGGGGGAACAGTATGGGGTTTTCCTTTTGGAAAAAAGTGAAGCTGACACCGGAGAAAGCTTGGGGGAGCATGCCAGATCCCAATAGTCCCATGGGGTGAGCTGGGCCCCCCGACCACCCGGGGTAGCGTTTTCCCCGGTGGGAACGAGTGCATAGGTAAGGGTCATCATCTGTGTATACGTACTGTGAGAGACTGTGTGTGTGTGCGTGTGTGTACCCATCACGCTCGGTCAATTCGTAACGCGCGGTGTGGATCACCGCGATTTCTTTTGGTCGGTTTTTTTTATTGGGGCCATCGTGAGTGGCTAATCTGGATGACCGGGAAGAAAGACCCACGGCGCTTTCATTATCACGGTTCACTCCCGTTTTAGAAATAAAAATTAACAGACGAAAAAGGGAATCATCAAGAGAAGGGGTCCAACGTCTCCACATGGGAAAAAAGACAGACAGATGGATCTTGAGATGCAGCAATCTACAGCAAGTGGTGGCGCTACGGCTACAGGCTAAAATTACAAAATCTTCTAGAAAGATGCAAGCACAGGTCTTGGGTGCTTCTAGGCGCTAAGCCACACGAACCGCTGGCTGGTTTGGCTGTTCATCGGAGACAGCGGGATTAAGACAAGACGATGTGAGATACCTGCAGATGAGCAACAACAGCAAATTTGTTTTGTTTTTCCGCTGCGCATTTTGCCATTGGGGATGATCCATTGCGCATCACGGGAGGGATCGACGGGGGTGCGGTACCTCCGCTGCCGCCGTCGTCAGGCCCGTAGTCGGCAGCGCGTGTCATGGAAGGGGGGTTATTTCCGGTGTGTGAAAAGGAGCCGCAGTCTTGGCCACCCGCGTTTGGAAGAAGACAAAGCCAAGCTTGGCACAAGGTCAAGGGCCCAAGAGTAATGCAATTGACATATCCCTCAACACCTCAACGGCCAACCACCAACCGGAACTGTGCACGCCGACCACACGCACGCACCCAGCAGCGCGCGCGGGGAAGGGGAAGGGGGAAAAATTATAGCAATAATGAAAGAAGCAGAGGCTCGAAGCTGGGAAAAACCTTTAACCACAGTGGAGAGACGGGAGGTTGCCGAACTTCCGGGGGAGAAGGATAAAACGCTCGACAGGGCCGAAGCTAATCCCGATGCGCACAGCTGTGTGGAACGGCACTGACGTCGACGCCGCTGCAATTGGCTGCGGGAGCGGGTGGGCCCGATGGAGCCGCACCCACGCAGGGGACAAGAAAGGCAAGGCATCAAAGGAACGGCCGAGTCATCTGGCATGGCAAGGCAAAATAAGTCTACGCATCAATGGTCAATCCAAGTAGGGTTGACCTTGCCGCGACACGTTTCGAGGTATGCGTTCTGTAAGGTGCCTGGCCCCAAACGGATGTCTGCGTGTCCGTTTTTTTGCGCAATTAACGCGAGAATCACCCGGTATGAGCAGCTATGCAAGAAAAAAATCGAAAGATGTTTGTTTTGACTCGAGGCCTCATTTGCGAAGACCCTCCATGCGCTCGCTCTCTCGCTGTATCCATCGGACCCGCGGCTGAGTCTTCTTCCCTCGTGTTGGCCCCCCCAGTGGAAGAACAAAGATACAATATCCGGCCTTGCTGAGTGTTGAGGCAGCAAGCGAAAGGAAGCTGCGGCGTCTTATCGGCGAATCCGTTGCATGACCCAGTTGAGGCGACATTCGACCCCCCCCCCCATGCCCTGTTGACCGAGACAGAGAGCGGCCAATCATTCCCGCCGCCGGCCATCACGGTGTGGCGTCTTTTGTCAGTTCTCACAGGACCACATCGCCCACAAAAGATATCCCGTGGTAACATCTCCATCTGCCTCACACCCTCGTGGGCTTCAGAGACCCCCCCGTGTGTGTGTCTGTCCCGTATCCATCTTTCTCCGCAATATCTAGACACAATCTGAGATGCTGCCCCTCGTCCCCATCAAAAGGAACAAGCCTAATTATATGGTTTTTTTTTCTTTTCCTTTCTCTTCTTGCTGACCCCGTGGAACGATGTCGTGAAATGCATCCCAGCCGATTCGACATCTTGGCGATGCAAGGGTCCCCACCGCGCCGCCGCACCAATGGCCGTGCCGGATCGCCCTGGGCATGGCAATCCCCTTTCTTGGTATTCAAAGAGCCGCAGATGACTCAGCAAAAGCCTTACTAAAGGCAGTTAGCCACGGGTGGGGGTCACGGCACTTGAAGGTTCGCCAAGCTGAGGCCGAAATTGTTGACTTTTGCGCCGCATGACCTCTACTGACTTGGCCTTCATTTGCGTTGTAGCAAAAAAGAATTATTTGGTGTGGCGACCAAATGAAAACAGGTCACCAGAGACAAAAGAATAAAGAGGGTCAGGAGCCAGGCAGGCAACCTGCATTATCGCAGTTATCATCATGTAATCTCACCCCACTGTTGAAAATTCTGGATTCTCCACATGCTGTGACGCTGGGCCATGTCGTGATAACGTCGACGCCACCGATGGAAATAAACTCTTCCATCCGACGCCACATGGGGTCGTACATGAACCCAAAATTCAATCATTTCGATTAAATAGATTTGTGATATGTGATTGTTGGGTGAGTGAGTGATGATGTAGTTGAGATCCAACGTGACATCCAACCATCAAAACATGGACGCGTTTGGAAATGGAAATGCAGCTGGTGCGGGTCCACGGTATTCGGGATTCATATTTGCCACTGCTAATACAGTTGTCAATAATAAATGTCAGCCAAGCTGAAGGCCCGTTCGCTGACAAATGGAGGCGTGGTTGGATGGTATAGGGTAGTCATTTCGAGGCGTTGGGGATTTCTCTCAAGCATGGTTCCACGATGGTTCCACGGCTTTTTGGTGGTTTTACACTTGATAAATATAAAAATAACTTTTGCTATATGTTAATTCTTTTTTTTTCGCCGTGCTGTTTGGTATTGGATGTTGAGGTTAAAATGTGGACTAGGCTATTCTGGTGTTTGCTGTACTTGCAATCTACTCACAACTGGATTCGATGTAACATCACAATGAAATTTTGCTGAACCAAGCAATAATTTCCAATTGGAAACTAACTACTTAAAATTACTTCATCATTATATAATTACGCAAGGACGAGGCAAGCCATCTAAATACCATGAGAGTGTTATGCTGGTTAGCGGACCTACAACTACGAAACGTAGCAGCGTTGAGGTAAAAGTCCAAAAAATAAATGCTGTGGATGCATCCGTTAAACTACCGTTCAAAATTAAACTAGATTCCGTGGAATGTGGTCGCGAATTCAGAACAACAAACGAATAGGGATGTGGGAGCTTGGTGGGTTGTTGCGACCAGGCCAGAGGCGCCGGCGACCAAGCCCCCAGTACGTTATTGCAGCTGCTACCTGCACCGGTGATCACTACCCCTGTGTTCATCGACTAGTCTTTTTCTCCCCCTGGTATAGCGGTGCTTCAGGCCGTTGCAGTTGGTTAGGATCTGGTGAGCAAAGAGAAAAAAGATTGTTGACTGTTGAAAGGAGGAGAAGATTTTGAAATCCGTTGGTTCTCACAGATGTGGAACACTCCCTCAGGCTCGATAGTAATGGATGGGATAAAATACCTGTGACGAGTATCGGAATGTGAGGAACATGAAATCTTTATGGACAAGGGAAATGTTGCTGCTCATGCACTAATAGCTATGATTATGGACGCATTGGGAAGTATTTGTTTATTAAAGGAAGGTCTATCTAAGCAAATTTTAGCTACCGTTTCTACTAGCTCTTTGATATTACCGTTGAGGGCGGGCCGCCGTCAAGGTTCAACCAACGTGGCGGTCGCAACTTGGTATCAATCTTTGATTGGTTAGAATCGGTGTCCCCGTAGCCAACATATTGTGTCACATTGACAGCTACGGCAAAAGTGAAGTGACACTCCGCTAATGTGTAGTGTAATGTTGGCTTATATCCAGTTTGACATATTGACAAGGTAGATTAGGGGTTGTTTCGTATGTCATTTCGGGGTCGTTTGCGATCTTGCTCATCTGACCGTTACCTCAAATGTCAGAAAATTCAATCATCGCCGGAGCAACGGAGGGTTGAGATGGTCGCGATACTCGACTGTTACCATAGGCCCTACGTCTTCATGGAATTAATGTTGGCAGCAACTGTAAGATATCTGTGGCCGTAGTCGGTGTTGAGAGCGGTCGCAGCTGGATCAAGATCGCGCGAAGTGACCTATTTTTGTCTGAGAAATAGGACCTGGATTTGTTGGGGGGATCATTTGACTATCCTTGGGTTCAAGCTAGCCATTTGTGACTATCCGAGAGTATGAATCATGATATGCAGGATTTTAGACGCGTATGTTAAGTTTCTATTCTCCTGTAAGAATACTCAAGCAGACTGCTTGACCACGCATATAGAGAACCATCTATCCGTCCATATTTCAAAGACTTTCTCGATTTGATGAATATGTCATAATTATTGAGACCAATTTTTCGAAGTTTCTATTCTCACAGGAACAGCTCAGCATGGTCGCCCGCGGAACGAGTAGACTTTTCAATCCATCGGTACGATTGCCCTTGCACCAAACCATCTATACAACTTGAGGCTTTGAGAAGGAAAACATTGCTCCTACATGTCATAATTTATATGGCTGATATCTAAAACAAAAGCATGGCGTACTTGCAAAATTCTTTATCCTTCGTTAAACAATCCAGTTCTTCATCAAATAGCCCACAAACCACTTCCACTCCACCATGAGCCTTTGGAGGCATAACGAAACAAATCCGAAGATGCTTGTTAAACTCGCCCATCATAGGACGGATTGATTCCACCTTTCCTCCGTTGCTAAATATACCATCTCCAAACGACAGTGTAGACGCCGGCATAGCCAACAACGAAGTCATCAACATTTCCCACCCACCAATGGGATTGGCGCGAGCGTCGTATCGTCCAAAATCTGGCATACTGCGAGCAAGTGTGTACGCATCAAAAACGCTTTCCGGGTGAATTCGGTCCACGCTATCGCGAATCGACTTTGCCACTGAAGCGATACTTGTCTCAGGTGCAGCGAGTGTTGATACGGGGAGTTTCGTTTTTGAGATGAGAACAACATTTCCAAGATATGTCGGTGGCAACGAAAGGGATGACCTGCCGTCAAAGGTCATTTCCAGCCTGGCGTCACCGGCCGGCACTTCGTCATTCTTGCGGGCGCCAACGCGAGATTTTGCCAGCCCCCTCCATATCAAAGCACATACCGCGTCGTTGCCCGATATCTGGCTTGCGTCGAGCTCTTTTGCACACACCCGCTTCAGAGCTGTAAACTTGGCGGGTGGTATGTAAAATATGTGAGACTTTAGTGCGCGATCCGGACTTGACGTCGGGGTGGCCTCAGCGCTGTTGTGGTCTTTCTTAGAGTTCTGACTGGGAGGGTCGAGCCCCAGAATATCCCAGCTGGAAGGATCGATCTGATCTGGAGATGCTTCGGCTCGCTTGGAAGACCATATCGAGTCAAGCACGGTTCGGTCAAAATTGTCGGGAGGAAGGATTGCCACTTGGGAGCTGGATGACTCGCCCTGCAAGTGTAGCTCGCGGCAATAATCGCCCCAAAGCTTGATCATGGTCATGTTTGCCATACCATCAGCTGCTGAGTGAAATAGAGCAGTCGACAAAAGACAGCCACCGGGGAGGAAATTCGCTTGGGCAACAAAGGCATCGGCTCCTTCGTTCATGTCTGGCTCAAACGGAGCCCAGAGCAGTTGTTCATCGCTAAAGGTATCCATAGGGAACCCTTGCCCTTTGAGGTCGGCATAGCTTATCGAAGAACCCAAGTCATTGAATTTGAATTGTTCAGGTAGAGGCCCGGAGATGCTCACGGGCCGATGCCGAAGCTCAAGTTGACCGGGTCTCCATTCTGGCCTTGTTTTTGGTTGCCAGTGTACCTTGCCATTCAGCCAAGGCAATTGGAGAAATGTCTTGTGCAAAGCTTGCTGAAGGTCTTCAAAGGCTGCAATAGGAGTGATACTAGGCTTTAGAGGTAAATAGAGCACAAATCGTGTGTAGTGTCGGGGAGGCAAGTGATCGAGTGGGCCGAGGGTAGTGTATCCGGAGTCAAGTGAGCCCATTGTAGCTTAGGTTGACGGGTACAGCCTTTAGCGGTGAGAAATTGTAAACAGGTTTCCAAAAATGAGCAGATCGATAAAAATCAAGCAAAATTAGAGGACAAGAAGCGATATTTCCAGTGGTGGTCTCTTAGATGGCTTCATGATGTTCCGAGACCATGGCCATGCTGATCCACATCCCCACCTGCGGTCGATCCCGCTCAGTAGGAGTATCAAAAATTCGCCGAAGGCCCCCACCGCGCTTGTGAGCGCTATGCGCAGCTCGCAAAGGAGCCAAGCAGAAGCAGGATTCAGCGTACCATCGCCTGACACCTCAGCTTTTAGTCTCGCTATCTCGTACATCTCGTAAGGCTCGCACACCAGCGATGTGGCAGGGCGCGGGACTAGCCTCTAGTACAGCCGCTATCTCGCCTATTCGTGCGGAAAAAAAGCATCAGGATGCCGTGCCAGGATTCAATGTCCACTTGGCGTGTCGCGTCACCTTGCCGCCTCCAAGGGCATCTTGTTGAAGCCATTGGATACCAAACGGTGCCGTGGCGTGATCCACTTGCATCGTGCCATCTTCCGCAACTTTGATTCATTTTCTCCGCTTTGGATCTAGTCAACTCGCCTTGCAGGCTCACCGGAAACTGACATGGAGCTTCACAAAGGATTCACTTGCTCAAGCCCTACAGATTTCATTTATGCAGCCTGTCTCGCTTATGCACAGCCCTGGTCGGAACACTAACCGAAGCTCGTTGGTTCATCCGAAAAGTCGGGATTTGTCCCCAAACCCAGGCTTCTCATCCTTGCTCTTCCCTTGCACATGGGAAGGAATGGCGAGACCACCAATTGTACTGCGAAGAGGATCCCCACAACAGCAGCCGCCTTGTCGTGAGGCCTTTGCCCGTGCATAACCTCAGCCAAGAACACGTCAGCGTATTGCATCGAATCGGTCAAATTCTGAATTGTGTGGATCAATGACTCCGTAATTTTTAGCCTAATGGTGCTGCTTCTGCTAGTGGCTAGATCTTACAATTCCAACATATGCATCCCGGATCAGCGACTTGGCAAGTAAGCATGCGCCCCTGAATCCACATAGCTTTTTAAGCTAGGCAGTGCTTTGGTAGAAGGCTAATTAAAACGTAATCTATGATGCCATCGTGATAACGGTATAGTAATTAATGTTTGTGTACTATCTAGAAGCATAAAAATATGATCAGAAGAAAAATATGTCCAAGGACAATAAATCGTACATGCCAGTAGATCATGTATTATTTACAGGTAGGAACTAGACCTCATCCACTTTTAGACTCTACTCCACAAGAGAGCATGATTGAAGCTGGTGAATCCACTTTAAGGGTTTCACCGACCCAAAATTCGTCTCTCCATGTGTCGAAAGGGTACATACAGTAGCGCGCTTAGGAAGAAGGCAATTTCGAAACCCACATCTCCACTCGACTTAGCAAGGGGACCTGTCCACCAAACTTGGGCCATGCATGGGATAATCAAGCCAAAACTCAGAACAGCTGCTGCTATAGCCGCTATGCCGCTTGGAAGCGCTGAAGGAACGTCCCAGCTGTCCATGTCGTACTGCTTGGGATTTGCCCTGCGGAAGACGAAATATTCCGTAATAACGATTCCCACAAACGAGGCGCTCCAGTATCCAATCAGCCCGACAAAATTTTCAAGGTTGACAAAGAAGTCATCGGCGGCCTTGATGGCGACAGGAATGATGATTGCCGTAACCACAATTGAAAAGATGTATCGCGGCACCCGGAAGGGCACCAGAGTTTGGAAGTTGAGGGTGATGGCGTACATTGTGCCCGAAAGGTTGGCGAGAAGCGAAAAGGCTAACACAACAACGACGAATTTCCCAAAGCCATGGGCGGGTGAAAGCATGGCAGCCAGGACACCGCCTACCATGGTTTCATCGTAGGCGCTTTGCCAGCTTGGTACGTTGGCAATGGCGCCTCCGATCGCTGCGCCGAGAGTCATGAGCAGAACAGTAGGAACAATCAGTCCCAAGTAGCTGTAGATGAAGATGCGAGTCCTGAAGTTTGTGAGAATATGCATATGATGAAAGGAAATTGGGAGGTACGTACGATGCTGTCGGTACAGTCGGATCAAAGTATGTGGTCAGATCGGATGCAATGCATGCCCAAGGAATCACATAGGAAGCAATGATGCCACCAAAGCTGAGGATTTGAGCCGCAGTAGGAGCAACTTGAACCGCTTGTTCTGTGAGGTGATGACCACTGCACCCGACCGCAATGATGATGGCCACAAGTGCTGGCATCCACGCATACCCCTCGTAAAAGTGCAGCACGCTGAATCCACAGAACGAGATGAGCAGAGCAACCAAAGTGATAATGACAATTCCTACTGCAGGAGACAGCGATCCATCAGTGACGGCCGATAGACATTGACCACCGACAACGCCAATGATGACGCAGAATCCGGTTAGAGTTGCTAGGTTGAGCAAAACAGGAATCCCGACAAGATAGTAACTGTAACCACCTGTTAGTTCCTGAAGAAAAGGTATGATATTCCGCATTTACCCAAAACTGAATCTTCCTTGTATCATCTGCCGCATACCAGTCTTGGGGCCGAGGGTCGAAAGGAAGGCGGGCGCAAAGGTTGAGAGCAAGTTGAAGCACAAGATGACCAACGCCGAGTCTCTCAGACTTAGTTGGAAAGAAACCGGACCGAGCATGCCAAAAGTGATTCTATCACTGTTAGCTCTTGGTTGATTCGTCAACTTGATGGTTGATGACCTACGCGAGAATATTGGTGTTGATTGAGCACCAAATTGTAAAGGTGCTCAAATATCGCCTTGAGGTCCGCTCCTCGAGAGGCACAGGCTGGATGCCGCGAGCTTCAACATGGCCAGCCAGGAGAATTCTTTGCAAAAAGTTTTTTGCATTTACACCTTTGTTGCCGGAATTCTCGACGGTGCTCGAGGTCTCGTGGGATTCATCCCCCGATTGTTGCTGGTTTTCGACTTTGCTTGCCATGCTGTGAATCTGGCAGACGTGGTGGAGTTACGGAGTCAAGTTGATACACAAGCTGCAAAACATAATGGTTTTTGCTTCCTCGATATTCTGCCCTTGCACAAAGGCCTCTACTCTACTATTGCAACCCAGCGCATATTGCCAATATGCCAAGAGACTAGGCTCGCCATTCGCCATCCTACGCTAAGCCATAAGAGCCGCCCAGACAACTATGTGGAGCCTCAGGCGGTAGCCAGCGCAGATATACAGAGGTGCAGCGCAGAAGTACCCACCGAAAAAAATTCGCCGAACGTCCCAGTTTAGAAATCGCCAGCATCCCTGCTCCTGTTGCAGTAGCACCCCGCTGGGCGATAGTGGCAAGGGACTCAGAGGATTCAAGCCCCATATTTGGAGCTGGCCAATCAAAAGGGCTGGCTGCTGTCAAATCGAACGGAATAGACGAGCTCCAACATTAACACTATGCTCCTAGTATGCAAATCGGCTAGTCCTTGGTATTCTGGGCAAAGACGGAGGCGGTCAGTGCTCGTACGACGGATTATGTTCCTGGCCGATCAGATGGCTAATCCACCGCGTACGTTGCCTGACTGAGCCACCGCTGTGCCGGCGATCATCGGACCGAAATCTGCAACTGGGCTCTACCATTTCGACGGGTCAGGCATGTCATGCTTGGCGATGTTAGTTTGTCATTTCATTGTACTTCTGATTAATATAAGATCGCAATCATACTCTTCTCTAGTTCTTCAGCCACTCTCATCACAATCTTCCTTGCCACTCACTCAACATTCTCTTTTATTATTCAACATGAATACCTCTACATCAAAAGAAGTTCCAGGTGCTAGCGTGCCTGAAACTCGCTGCAATGCAGACTCGCCACGTACACCCTCCAGCCAGCATGTGCCCGTTGCCATCGTGGGCATGAGCTGTAGGTTTGGAGGAGATGTAACAAGTCCCTCGAAGCTGTGGGATTTCTGTGCCAGCGGCCAAGATGGATGGTCGCCAATCCCTGAAAACAGGTTCAATGCAAAGGCAGCCAAGGTACAGTGAACACCATAGCCCATACTGAACATATCTGACAGAAGCAGAACCTACCAAAAGGTGGATTCTTTCTAAAAGAAGATCCGGCACTTTTTGATGCCGCCTTCTTCAACTACTCGACAGATGTAGCAAGTGTGAGTGCTCTGAATTCACATTGGTGTTATTCCCGACTGACATAGCCAAGGGCATGGACCCGCAAATCCGCTTATTGCTCGAGTCCGTATTCGAAGCCACAGAGAATGGTAAGTGAACGACTGCAATTTACTGTAGGGCAGAAATTCTGACTTTGAACTGCGAAGCTGGCATTCCTCTTGAAAAGCTGGCTGGATCTAATACATCCATGTTCACGGGTGTTTACGCCAAAGACTTTTACGACCTCCTAATGCACGACCCTGAGCGGATTCCAGGATCCTTCATTACTGGAAATGGAGCAGCCATGCTGTCCAACCGCATTTCTCACTTCTACGACTTTCGAGGAGCCAGCGTCACTATCGACACCGGTTGCTCATCTGGCCTGACAGCACTACACCAGGGCTGCGAGACACTATACTCGGGCGCATCTAATGTTTCAATTGTCAGCGGTGCATCAGTATTGCTAAGTCGTGACCAGTTGGCTGGAATGGTAAAGCAGGGGTAGAGTTGAACCTTTGCATCTTGCTGTGATATCTGCTAACTTTGGTGTAGTGTTTTGGGCAAGGATGGCAAATGCTACGCTTGGGATGAGCGAGCTAACGGCTATGGACGAGGTGAGGGTATCGCAACACTCGTCCTGAAGCCTCTTGAGGCTGCCCTCAAGGACGGTGATAGTGTATACTCTGTCATCAGAGGCATCGGTCTTAACCAGGATGGCAAGACAACAACCATTACGTCGCCTTCTATGGAGGCCCAGCAGACACTAATTGAAGAGTGCTACAGGCGGTTCGGCCTGGAGCTCTCTCAGACACCATATGTGGAAGCCCACATGACTGGTACACCGGTTGGTGACCCGATCGAAGCCGAAGCCATCTCAAGAACCTTCGGAAAGAGCCGAGAAGGAAACAACCCCGTTATTGTTGGTTCAGTGAAGACAAATATTGGTCACACTGAACCTGTTAGCGGCCTTGCAGCTGTCATCAAAACAACATTCGCGCTCAAGAACAGGAAGATCCCCCCGAACCTGAACTACAAGAATAACAACCCGGCTATTCCTGTAGAAGAGTGGAACGTCAAGGTTCCTACCACGTTGATGGAGTGGCCGGCAGGCCAGCCTCTCCGAGCCTCCATCAACAACTTCGGCTATGGTGGCACAAACGCCCACGTCATTCTGGAGGCTCCTCCATCACAGGCAGAAATAGTCGAGGACCAAGCATCAACCACCGAGTCTTACAAGGTGTTTGTTTTCAGCGCAAAGGACTCTACTGCATCAAAGGGCATGGCCGAGAGTTATTCAAAGTACATCCGCAATGTGCTAGAGACTGGCGAGAAGCCGTCCATTGATGACCTTGCATACACTCTTTCTGAGCGTCGCTCAGCGTTCCCTTGGACGGGAGCTGTTCGCGCACGCAGCTTGGAGGAGTTGGCAGATTGCCTCGAGAGCCCAGCTTTCAAGACTATCCTATCACCCAAGCAGCCACGAATTGGATTCGTGTTCAACGGTCAAGGTGCTCAGTGGTACGCCATGGGTCGGGAGTTGATTGGGGCTTACCCCGTCTTCAATGCATCACTTCGTGAAGCCGATCGCATCTTGAGAGAGGTTTACGGAGCTAGCTGGTCACTTTATGGTTTGTTTATCCGAACTTGTTCCCTACAGTATTTACTAACACGATACAGATGAGCTTATGCGCCAAGAGACCGAGACTAGAGTTCACGAAACAAACATTTCACAGCCTATCAACGTAGCACTTCAGCTATGTCTCGTTGATCTTCTGAATGATTGGGGCATCACTCCCTCGGCTGTTACCAGTCACTCCAGTGGTGAAATCGCAGCTGCATACGCTGTCAAGGCCCTGACCTTTGAGCAGGCACTGGGCGTGGTCTACTACCGAGGTGAACTCGCACTCAAGTACCAGAAACAGTCGGCTCTTTCTGGAGGCATGTTGGCGGCAGGAGTGGGCGCAAAGGATGCTGAAAAGTATCTTGCCGATACCGAAGGTGGCCGGGTTGTCGTTGCCTGTATCAACAGCCAGGACAGCGTGACGCTTTCCGGTGATATGGCTGCCATCGAAGAGGTTGAGGCGCGACTGAAGGTGGATAGCATTTTTGCTAGAAAGTTGAAGGTCCCGCTGGCGTACCACTCTCACCACATGCAGCATATGGCACAGGACTATCTTGAGAAGCTCAAGACCGTTATCCCCAACGCGGATGAAGTCACATGGACTGGCGCTCGATTTGCTTCTCCGGTTACTGGAGAGATCCTAGAGTCCCCCGCTGATCTCGTCGCGGAACACTGGGTCCAGAACCTTACCAGCCCTGTTTTGTTTTCTCAGGCATTCGACAACATGTGCTTCGGCCCCGAGTCTTCGGGCAGCAGGACTTCCTATGTCGACCTGATTCTCGAAATTGGCGCCCACTCAACCCTTTCGGGCCCCATCCGATCAATACTGGGAGGACAAAAGCTTCCTTACGTGTCCTGCCTGAAGCGATCCACTGACGCCGTGCAGACTGCACAAGAACTTGCATGTGAGCTCCTTCGTCGAGGATACCCTGTCTCAGTCAGCTCTGTCAACTTGCAATCTAGAGAGCATAAATACAAGCTCCTTGAAAACCTCCCATCCTATGCTTGGAACCACACTAAGCGCTACTGGACGGAATCACGCATTAGCAGGGAGCATCGATTCCAGTCTTCCAGCCCCCACGAACTTCTCGGTTTCCGTGTCCCTGGAGACAATGCCTCCACATTTTCATGGCGAAACTTTCTCAAGGCCAGCTCCATTTCCTGGTTGACGGATCACAAGGTTGAAAACAAGGTTGTCCTCCCAGGCGCCGCTTATGTCGCTATGGCCATTGAGGCTGTGCGCATCTTAAGTGGCGAAGGCGAGAAGAACATCCGGGGATTTAGCTTGCGTGATATCGATATCACAAACGCTCTTACTATCCCCGAATCTGCGACTGTCGAGGTCCGTCTATCGCTGCGTCCTTGCAGCGAAAAGGAGCTTGATTCCAAGGGCTGGTATGACTTTGATGTTTCTTCCATTGGCGAGGGTGACAACTGGATCCAGCATTGCAAGGGTTATGTCTTGGGTGAGACTGGCAGCGTGACGAAGGCCCCGACAGCAACGGAATTGGCCGCGCCACAGACAGATAGCTACTATGCTGCTGGTGCTAAGGCCCGGGAATTCGACATTGAGGCCTTTTATTCCGGCCTCAGAGACATGGGCTTTTACCATGGCCCGGTTTTCCAAAATCTCATCCACAGCACTGCTTCTGAGAATAAGGGCATTTCGGAGCTGGTGGTCTCCGATGCTGCATCTGATGAGACCGACTATATTCTTCACCCCGGTACTTTGGATGCTATTATTCAGTCAGCGTACGTGGATATGGCTGACCAAACGAGCAATGGCTCCATGGTTCTTCCTCGTGCTATCAAGTCAATGTTTGTTCCGGCCAACCTGAACAGACGCAGCGGCGAGAAGCTCCGGGCATTCACCGAGTTGGTCAAGTCTGACAAGAAGGGCTCTAAAACCAACATCAAAGTTGTTAACGAAGATGCTGGAAAGGATGTGACTTCTTTCTTGCAGATAAGCGATTTCTTTGCTCAAGCAATTCCAAAAGCCTCGGGAGAGGACTCTGATGACACCAAAATCTGCTTCAAGAGTCGCTGGGAGCTTGATGTCTTCCACGACATGCCTGCCAGCGTCAAAGAGTCAATCATTATGACACCCGATCCCGAGGAGGCAGAATTTGAAGACAAGATGGTGCGAGCATCGTACTACTTCATCAAAGATTGCCTGGAAGAACTTGAAGAAGAAGATGAAAACGACTGGATCTGGCACCAAAAGATTTTCCATGGCTGGATGCAAGCCATTGTTGCCCAGGCCGAGAAGGGCGAGCTTGGCCCTGGAAGTCAGACCTGGTCCAACACCAGTATGGGCTTGCGGCAAATGCTCTTTGATGAGCTCTCTTCTGCAAATGCCGCTGGAGAACTCTTGTGTCGTGTCGGTCCTGAGCTTTCTGAGATCATCCGTGGTAACATCACGCCCCTGGAGCTTATGATGCAGGACAACCTGTTGAATCGTTATTACATGGAGATCCCTCGCTTCAGATCGCGCATTTACCCACAACTCGAGAAGGTCATCGAGCTATATGCAGTTAAAAACCCTGGCGCCAAGGTGCTGGAGATTGGAGCCGGAACTGGCGGTGCTACCGGAGCTGTTCTTGCTGGCTTTGCCGCTCGCGGGGAGGGTACCGGAACCCTTCTTGATAAATATGTCTTCACTGACGTGTCTTCCGGATTCTTCGAGGCGGGAAGACAGAAGTTTGCATCGTGGGATAAGTTGATGGACTTCAAGAAGCTCGACATCGAGACTGACCCTGCTGAGCAGGGCTTTGACACCGGAACTTACGATTTGATCGTGGCTTCAATGGTCTTGCATGCCACAAAGTCCCTCAACAGGACGATTGCAAACGCCAGAAAGCTGCTTAAGCCCGGCGGAAAGCTTCTTATCATCGAATGTGTTCAGGATCAGCTGGACTCTCAGCTAATCTTTGGTACCCTGCCAGGTTGGTGGTTGGCCGAGGAGGCCGATCGCAAGATGAGCCCCAATGCCCCGCTTAAGATTTGGGACAGAGTATTTAGAGAAGAGGGATTTTCTGGGGCTGATTTTGAGATTCCGGACCACATTGAGCCTGAGAGGCTTTCGGTGAGTCTCATTGCGACCACAGCGACCCCTGAGCCTGTGCTGCCTTCATCCTTCTCCATTATCTATACGAACCCGCCACCACAGCAGTGGCTCGATAAGCTTATTGCTGAGGTCGAATCCAAGACTGGCGCTCGACCTGCTGTTGAGAGCTTCGATGAAGCCCAAGCTCAAGGCAAGGTTTGCATCTTTACGGCGGAAATGGAAGATGCCTTCGTGGATAACCTGGATGAGAATGCTTTCAACAGGCTGAGAAACCTCATGGTGTCAAGTGAGGGTGTACTGTGGCTTAGCCGCAGTGGCCTTGTCGACGCGAAGAAACCCCTGTTTGCTCAAGTTGAGGGTCTTCTTCGAACCATGAAGCAGGAGGACTCGAGTAAGCGTTGTGTTCACCTCGATTTTGACAGCGATCAAGAGGCTTGGAGCGAGGAGCAAATTGGCCATGTTATCCACGTCCTCGGCGAAAGCTTCGACTACACCAAGAACCTCGGCGATTTTGACTCCGAATTTTCTGTAAAGGATGGCATCCTCCATTTCTCCCGTGTGTATCCCGACAGGATACAGGATAATGCCGCTAAGAAGGTTTCTGCCGACCCTCCTGCCGAGATGCAGCCTTTCAACCAACCTGGCCGTGTGCTCATCTGGGAGAGTGGTCAGAACGGCCTGCTCAGTGACATGTATTTCACTGATGACCACAGCCACACTGCCGACATCCCAAGTGGTCAGATTGAAGTTGAGACCAAGGCTTCCGGTTTGAACTTCCGAGATGTCATGTGCGCTCTCGGCCAAATCGATGGAGACGTCGTCCATGAGATCTGTGGTGTTGTTGTTGGTCTTGGCCCAGACTGTGAAGACAGTGGTCTCCAGGTTGGCGACCGGGTGTGCGGCATGTACAGGGGACGCGTCACCAACCTTGCCCGGTCTCACTGGAGAGATTTCGCCAAGATCCCGGATGAAGTGACTTTCGAAGAGGGTGCTTCCATGCCTACCGTTTATGTCACTGCATACCACTCCCTGGTTGACCTTGCTCGCCTGGAGAAGGGAGAGACCGTATTGATTCATGCAGGAACTGGTGGTGTTGGTCAGGCCGCCATCATGATCGCTCAACACATTGGGGCTGAAATCTACACAACTTGCAGCACAGAAGCCAAGCGAGATTTCCTCATCGAGCGATACGGAATCCAAGCCGACCATATCATGTCCAGTCGCGATACTACCTTTGCACCAGCTATTATGGAGAAGACAGGCGGCAAGGGCGTTGATGTTATTCTTAACTCTCTGTCCGGACCTCTTCTCAAGGCCTCATGGGGATGCATCGCTCGCTTCGGTAGATTCCTTGAGATCGGAAAGGTCGACACTGAAGCCGGCCGTTTCTTGGAGATGACTGGATTCAGCCGAGCGGCCAGTCTCCATGGTATCGATATCGCCTTTTTGATGGAGTATAAGAAGCACGTCTTTGGAAGAGCGCTTGATGCCTCCATCAAGCTGTATTCTGAGCGTATCCTGCGTACAATTTATCCAATTACCACCTATTCCATCTCTGAGATGGAGAGTGCACTCCGTCAGCTACAGAGTGGCAAGCATCTTGGAAAGCTGGTGCTTGTGCCCCGACCTGGAGATCTGGTCAAGGTACGTTTTCTTTTTTTGGTTTAACAAACAATACTGACTTTCAAATAGGTTGTGAGCCGACCTAAGCCCTTTACTCTCAATGACCCTAACGCTACTTACTTGATTGTTGGTGGCCTTGGCGGTATTGGCCGCCGCATGGCTCAGTGGATGGTCGAAAACGGAGCCAACAACATCGTACTCATTTCCCGCCGGGCAGAATCGCATGCCGAAGCTCCAGCTTTGATTGAATCAGCAAAGGCAGGCGGATGTAATTTGTTCATTCGCAATTGTGATGCCGCGGATGAAAAAGACCTACAAAGACTGTTGTCTGACATGTCAGCCGTAGCACCTCCTATTCGCGGAGTTGTCACTTTGGCCATGGCTTTGGATGTAAGTTTCTTTCCAATAGATATGAGTGAGTTGAAGCAAATTCTGACCCTTGCTAGGACACGGTTCTTGAGAGAATGACTTTCGAACAATGGCGTCGCGGTATCCTGCCCAAGGTTGCAGGTACCATGAACTTGCACAAGAATCTTCCCGATGTATCATTTTTCATCATGATGTCTTCATTGGCGGGAATTTTCGGAAACACGTCGCAGGCAAACTACAACGCAGGAAACGCCTTCCAGGACGCGCTTGCCCGGCACAGAACATCTCTGGGTCTCCCTGCCCTTGTTATTGACTTGGGAGAAGTCAAGGATGTCGGCTTTGTTGCCGAACAAGACGCGTCGAACCGGTCTCGTATTCAGAAGTCCTTGAGCTTGGGCGGTGTTGCCCAGGCCATCCAAGTTGAGCAATTACTGCGTCTGGTCGAGGACGGTATTCGTCGGCCTCTTCGATCAAGCCCTGATGACAGTCAGATTGTCACTTGCCTGGTAAGCTGGGACACTCTCCCTGAACACGCAATCGCAAGGCAAGATAAGCGATTCTCAACTCTCCGTGTGGGAACATCCTTGACTTCATCCTCCGCCCCCACCGCTGCGGCCGCCGAGGATACGACTGCGATCCTAACTCAAAACCTATCTACCCCGAATACAACGATCGCCGATGCCGCGAAGCTGATTTCAGAGGCACTCACAAAGAAGATGTCGGACATTTTCAGTATCGCAGTAGCCGAGATTGAAGCCAGTTTGCCCATGTCACACTACGGTGTTGATTCACTCGTTGCGGTCGAGTTGCGAAACTGGCTGAGCAATGCAGCCAAGGCGAAGGTGTCTGTTTTCGAAATTCTTCAATCATCGTCTTTGACAGAATTTGCAAAGTTTGCGGCCACTAAGAGCGAGTTTCTGATTAATGTTGAATGATTGAATGTTGTGGTTTGGGACATAAAAATAGAGAGCGGAATGAAGGGAAAAAGAGGGAATGTTTGGGAATGAGTAGTCTAAAATAAAATACAAGGATCATGTTATTTTTATACTTGGGATTTGTGCTGGGATAGGCCTTTGAGTTTACTCGCTTTGTTACCACTTGTGACCAAAAGCCTTTCTCCTGGCATTGTCTAAATCCCCGTGTAAGATCAAATTTCAGCTCGTTGCAACTAAAAAACAAGCCCGTACTTGATTCGAATTTGAATACACTGTCTCCATGGGATTGAATTTGAGGCATTATGTTGATTACCCAAACTTGAGGCGAACAAATCCACCCCGACGGGCACTGGGATGACAGATAGCATGACTGAGTTAGATGCTAGGACCAAGCTTGATTTTTCGCATCGCAGATGGAATTTTTTTTTTTTTTTTTTTTTTCGCATAAGGGGACCCCACGCTCCTGGCGACGTGGTTGGGTTGGCTGCTTGGCCGTGGAGATTGCGCGGAGATGCCGCGGTAGCCCGAGTGCCCGCTTGGCAGGTCAATTGAGGCCCAAAACTGTGCAATAGACTTTGGCAAAGAGGCGCGCCTGGTTTCATAAAGGGTATGATCTACTCTCCATTTAAGCTTGTTTTGTGCCCGCGTAGTTTCAAGCTTGGTTTCACAAAGCCAAAGTGACAAGGCTTTTTGGTTGTGCCTTGGAGGAACGTAATCGCTGCAGTTGTGTGCGGCACGGACCTGGTGAGCGGGGAACGAGAGCGAGAGCGAATTACGCAAGCGAAGAGCAAGTCGGAGTGTTTGAACCTGCATGATGTAGCCCCTGCAGTTCAACGGTTTATTTTTGAGAGACTTGCCGTGTAGCGAATGGAAAACACACGGGCTAGCCAGAATCTAGACCGTAGAACTGCTTTGTAAAGTTTGACAGTATAGCTTTGTTCCGTATTTAGCGGGCATGTCCTAACTCGGCCTACCGGGGCTCTGACTGCTGCAAACTATTCCTGTCTTGGCCCACCTGGAGGAAACATGGGTTATGAGTAGGGGTGTTATAATGGGTAGTGGGTAGACTATTGTTTCGCGGCCACCTGTGATAGGCCTGCTCGTGGTTCACCATTCGTAACCATGTCTCGGTACCGCCCAGTCCGGGATTCTTGGCAGATGTGGGTTTCTGTCCAGCAATGCTCTCAGCCCCTGGTTAATGCATTTGTCACTGAGGCGAAGCAAACTCATTCTTCCCCCAAAGTTGCCAACGTGATTTCTTTTTCTGATCTCTCGCCCAACGGTTGTATCAATTCATCTGCTCCAGCAGAGGCAATCGAGTTCAGCTGTTCATTTCATCCTTTTTTCTTTCTCTTTTTCTTTTCTTTTTACACTTACTATAAGCTTGGATTTTGGTACGGATTTCTCCCCAAGAAAACCACTCACTCTGCCACCCTTTCCTAGCTCCTTTTCCCATGATGATAATCTGATAATGGAGACCTTATAGCTGCTAAAATCACCTGGAGAGTCATGAGAGGCCTGCTATGATTGATGTCAATGGTTATGGGATCTTTTTCTTGGCAAATGGAATCGACGCCCTAGCCTAAAACCAACTAGAAAAGTCCTCTGGGCTATGCGCCTGTTCCCTAGACGCCAAACCTTTGCGACGTATTTTCATGATATCACAGCGCTCTTCTTTTATGGTGAGAAAGAGCCCACTAATATCTTCAAAGCTACATTGAACCAAAACTGGGAGTGCCTATTTCGCACCTCGAAGCTATCATAAAAACATCGTCATACAGCGTTTCTTCAATTTGAACCCAAAGAGACTTGACTGCCACAATGCCTAATCAAGACCCACAGGACCATACGTTGGTCAGCAGATTTTCCCGAGTTCCTCGAACTCTTCACCAGTCGAATAAATTCGTGGATTATGAGAATGGTTCAGCTGCAACTCAAAACTACTTGCTTGTCGGATCTTCGACATTGAATACACGGCTAGAAACCCCCACAACGAATGTGCGCTCAGAACACAAACCAATCCAAAACTTCCCTAGAACCTATAGCGAAGTTACAAGTCATAGCCATGCTATGAACAGAACTCATGCAATTTCTTTATCGGCAAATATCGCAAAACGCGCTTCTTGCAATGATTTGGGCATTCTATCAGCTCAAACATCGGAAACTTCGTCTCGTCCTCGAACCTTCAACCCAGATGGCCTTTTGGAAGGCCCACGTTCCTTCGCCTCATATAAAAGTGCGATTTCGGAGGTCGACAAGCGGCACATGCAATCGTCGTTCAGTCAGAATGAAACACGGCTATGGCGACGGACAGCCTACAATTTGGCGCCTGTGGACGATAAAACTGCAATTGAGGCAACCAAGGCGGGTTCTCTGAATATTCAGACGACGAGGGACGCTCAGAGTGCGAAATCTCTGCATGATCAAGATGCTAAAGGTGCTGCTAACGCACAGTCTTTGAGTGATCAGATTATGGGGTCCAACGCCAAAACAGCTAAAGATAACAACGGTCGACCAATAACCCCTGAAAAAGCCACACTATCAATCATTGGGAACAATCTAAAAACCCTCGATACCGCAAGGGCAGACGCGAAGCAGCAATCCCCAAAAGCACACAAATTTCCGAAAGACAGAAAAAGATACTCAAGATTACGCAATGCAGTTTCCTTCGGCAGCATTTCTGAATTTAAAGAAACTATGAATTTCGATCACGCGCCCAAATCGCAGTCGCCAAACTCCCACAAACCCGCTACTTCCGGCAGGGTTTGTGAGACCGACCAGACCCAGGCGGTTAATCAACAGGGTAATCCAGGATTAGGCCATGGCGTATATCTTGCACGACGGTTCGCTCGCTCGGCAGATAATTTATCTATCTCGTCTACATCTTCGGCGTCTGTGATTATACATAAAATGGGTCGTGGGATGAGAAAGAGTACTCGTTCTCTAATTGGGCTCTTTCAGCCTAAGCCTGTGGCTAGTGTTCCAGATAATCACATCGGCACCCCAAAGGTGAGCCAGCCAGTTTTCTCCATGATCACGACTAAAACTAAAATGACGAAGTTGGACCCCGAAGAAGAGTCTGATGATATTTTGCTGCCCCTACAGCTTCCTCCATGTGGCCCCGATGTCGGCGAAGAGATTACCAAAAGACTTGAGGACTATAGCACCGAAAACATTGAACAGGGTGATATGAAGACGAATACCGAGGGAGATGGAAAGATACCGGATACGGTCCCCGATGAGATACCTACACAGCCCCAAAGTAAAGTTTAATTCTTCGTTCTCAATCATAGGTACTGACCAAATATTCACAGGCCCAGCTCTTCGTCTTTTCCCTCGTGCCAGGAGCTCATCACCCAGCTTGAGATATGTGAGAGTTGATAAAAACGGTGCATCACGTCAGTCGAGCGCCCCTGACTCACTTAGCAAAGAGGGCCAGGACCATCAGATAGCCACTGGGGCCAAAATCTCGAAAGTGGCTGCGAAGGCATTGCGGGACTCGAAAAGTGTTCCAAACTTCCGAAAGGGCCCAGGGAAACGGAATGCCACATTCTCACCTTGCCTCTGCTTTTACGCAACCTGGTCAAGTCAAGATTATGACCGTCGTAGCGGCATAGATACATACAAGGGCTTGAATCCCATGATTGTGCAGCAGATCAAGGAGGAAGTGAATTCGTTTAAAATGGTAGGGCAATATTTTGATGAGCTGTTGAATTTGCATGCTAATTCTATTACAGGAAATGGAGGTGCATGAAAATTCGAGAATATATACACACTTTTACTAATATTTATCACTGAGTATTTCACGCAATGGATCTGGGAATACTCTTTGCATTCTCGGCGGAGTTTTCTGGAGCAAATCTTGCATAGCGCTGAAATTGATCGCCTCTATCATAGGACGACTTAAAAACAGCGGATACCGTAAATAGAAAGAAAATAGAAATGTTGCATATTCGATTTGCTGAAAATTGAGACTGATCAATGGCTTGGTGAATGAAGTGAGTACCTCACAAAAGAATTTCACGCACTACAGATCCTTGGCGGTGACATCGGGCTGCTTTGTTTAGGGGCTGCAAGGTTTACGGCTTGCCGATCTATTTGTACAACACTTATTGGACGCATCGCTGTCGGTGTTGCGGACACTTGTGAAGCCCGATGAAAAAATGTCGGTGATCGTGACAGCGGGTTACTATTGATCTGATTCTAACCAAGTGCCATGATTCCGGTGATGTATCTGTATTCTCCTCGGAATAATCGGGATGACGCAGTCCAGGTGTGTTGCCAACTTCCCAGGGGTGTAGCCAGGAAACAGCCACGTGGGTGGCATGGTTTAATTTGAGTTTGGCCTTCTGTACACATGATGAACTGGCGGAAATTGCAGGAAATACCAGCCCACATATCAGGAGCGAAGCGACACACTTGGATAAAACATACAGCGATTTCAACGACTAGTCCTCAGCGGATGGAACAGGTGCAGAAGGCACAGCTCGGTATGATAAAACGATTCAATTAGTTTTTATGTTTAATATCCGTACACAGAACATAAGCCTAAGATGCATTGAGTTAGGCGATTGACATATCTCCGCAACTTGGAATCCGCTTTCTGAGCCTTCGGCCATGGCCACAACCCCTTCATCGGCATCTCATCGTATATAAAGTTGAAGTTCTTCCATGGGCTGCTAGCATTGAAATGGTAGATCATTTCAAATCCTGGTCGAAATGCTGTCGCGTGGTACACGCGGTCGGCTGAAAGATGATCGAGGCGAAATTCCGACAATACTTGAACATCGCGGGCGTAGACCCAAAGCGTGCCTTCCCAAGCCGAGCCCTTTCCGCGATTCGAGAGCCGATAGCTCCGGATGTAGTCCCAGCCCATCACGTTGAGCTCTGGATGGAGAGATTTGGCATTCGGATAAAACCGCCCTCGATCCCTGAGGATATTGGCCTTGGTGCAGTAGAGCCCGTGTTTCATGATGTGAGGCATGTTTTTGGTGCCTATTACCAGCACTGCATGCCACTCCAACACAATATTAGACTGGGGATCGTCGTTTGATGAGAACCAGAGGTTTATTATCCAATCATTCTTCATTTCTGCGAGGCCCAAGCGGGAAAAATTTCGCCTGGACCAGAAGATGCATGCACCATCGTCGGCAAACAAATCATGGTACAAACAAGGCCGATTGACATAGGTCCGCTCAGATTGTGGGTTCTCAAAATATGTCGGAGGGGTCAGTTCCGTCCCAAAATTATGGGTACAGGGCATTCTGCAGGTATGATAAAGGACTGGGGATGAAGACTTTCGCTCCAGTGCGTTGTTCATCAAGCATCAGCATGAGGAGGAGGGGTTTACTGGGCGGAAGTCAATTTATAGTTGAGTGTCACTTTAAAATAGGTTTATCATAATTGTCTTGGAAAGAAATTTGCTTTCCTTGGTTTATGGTCTCCCAAAAGATTGCACGAACTCCGTGTAAGTGTAAGGTTGTTGGTAACTAAGACATGGCCTGATACCTAATGCAATGCGTAACCCAAATTGAGGCGTTGCATGCACCACAATAGAAAAAGCTCCAGCGGCGGCATAATGGGGAGAAATGAAAAATTGAAGGCATTGCATCAAATTGAACTACCTATCTGCAATTCGGGATGTTGTAATGGTGGTTGGAGCAACGCTTCAGTCTTCCCTAAGGCACGATTCCACTCAACTTCATTATCGCATCAGCTCTGACGAAGAGTAGGCACCACGTTTAAAAAGTATTTCCCTTTAGTTCCGATGGCAAACTCGTCACTCACGAACTCAAAATGATCCGGCGTTAAACCCAGAAAGTCGAAATCGAACCTTTGAATGAGCGCAGGCAGGACCAAGTACATTTGTGCCCAGGCAAGGCTAAAAGAAAACATGATATTTAGCGTTAAGAAAACCGCTCGGAAAGGGGGGCAACATACTGCATTCCAATACAAATCCTTGTGCCCCTCGAGAAGGGTGCGAATGTCTTCTCGTTCTTCTTTCGAGCTTCGACATCTACCCATCGATCTGGATTGAACCGCGTCGGCTCTGGGTAGAGATCTTTGTCCATGTTCATTAAAATAGGCGACATGCCAACTGGAGTACCAGCGGGTATCCGCAAGCCGTTGTAGAAAAGGTCCCTGTCTGGCGCAATTCGCTGCAGGCGAGTGCCAACCCCAGGGCTGAAGCGCAGGCCTTCCATTAGTACCGCCGTCAAATAAGGAAGCTGTTCGAGAGTTCGCAGGTCAACATTAGCATCCCGTGAGTTAAAGTTGATGCCCGCGCTAGAAAGCTCAGCACGCAGTCGCCCGAGAATTTCGGGATTGCTGAAAACGTGGTAAATGACCAGCCGTATCACGCCTGCTGTTGTCTCAACACCAGCGCTAGTCACCGTTGCAACATCACCAAAAATACGAGCCACGGTCTTTTCTTCTGGGGGAAGCTTTGAATCCATAATCTCGTGCACAATTGTGCGCTGAGCCCCGTTATCTGGCGTTGACGAGACCGCAGCATCCCTGAGACGACTGGTCTCTTCCTCAATTGACTGTAAAAAGCTGATCAACATTTAGAGTCACCAAGCAAGACATATGTAGGCCTACCATGGCATAGCGCATAAATGTAGCAGTGGTATCATCCGCTATCTTGATGATAAATGTTTTCGGAATGGCGAGTAGGAGTGGGCCGTACCAGCGAACATGTTTGCTCAAGCGCCAAACCTTTCCACCTGCCTCTGCAAATCTTGTCATAGAGATGGCAAAATCTTCTTCATCAAGATCGTTGCACTCTTTCCCAATAACGTACTCGGTCAAAATGTCGCGCCCCATTGCACTTAACGCAGAACCTAGGTCGATCACTTTCCCTGTCCCTGAAACTTTCTTGATCCGCTGGCAAAGCTTTTCCAACTTTTCATTAATGAGAGGCTGTTGACTTACAGCCTTCGCCTTTGAGAAGTAAGAATTCAGAGGCTGCCGACGGGCCTTGTGTAGGTCATGATCAGCCGTGAAAATGAAAGCACCCGAGGTGCCCTGGGCACCACTCGCCCAATCGTATCTATCCCAGCGTCCGTCGTGCCGATAAAGCTTTTCGAGATAGGAGGGGTCACTAATATGCAATTCGTATGGACTGATGCGAACGATTGGACCTTTCAGCGTTTCACATTGTCAGTGTGAATGCTTCCATAGTACTGAGAAAAACTGTTACCATATTCGTCATGCAAGCGTCCGATTTTTTTCGTGTATTCCCCGTTTCGAATTACGTCATAATAGGCTTCGTAGTATCGAGTGATGGCAGCAAGCTTTGGGCCAGGAAATCGCGCTAGCGGATGCCACAAGAGTCGGTAGCAAGCGAGAGCAGCACAGTAACATACTACCGCGGCTGTCGTCTCCCAGAACAAAATTCTCTCGAACATCTTGACAAGGAACTTGAAGACCGGAGAGAGCTATTTCGGGTCCAAAAGGAAAGAATACTCTTTTGAAAGGCAGCAGTTTTGCTATCAACCTTTTTAATCTTTCAGGTGTTGATACTAATCTGGAGAGTGGGATGCCAAGGCAGATCAGTGTGTGAGAGTCTCACGCTCTGACTCATCATCCTTTGTCCAATTTGGCTCTCCGCTTCAGTAACAGGATCCGGGGCAGCAAGTATGGAATCTTGTCAGATTTTAGGCCGAAACTAGACTACCAGTGAATACCTTATAGCCAAGGTGGGCTGACGAGATGTGCTACAGATGTGGCAAAGTGCAAAGCGAAGTTTCCGTTGATCCAATAAAATCTCAGCGATTTAAAGTATGACCCGGAGCTTTCTACAGCCGTCGATAACGGGACAGCTTTTGGCGCCGCAACACAATTTGCCATAATACGGGGCAAGCACCCCGGATGATCCGATTCATTAGGCTAATAACAATACGCCATCACCCAATTCAGCAATTCAATTATTTTTATTGGTTCAACTGAATTTCAGACGATAAAGTGTTGATTTGCTAAGATCTTCGGGCCTTCTCAATCGGTCCCCGGCCCCCAAAGTCCTCGAAAAGCCGCATTTATCACTGTTACAAATGCAGCTGCTGAAAAGATGACCATGCGGTACTTCCAATGTCTTTATCAAACTCATACAAATTATCAGAATGGCCAGTCCTGGATCATCATCGCTGAGTAACTCATGATACCCCCTGTCTCCCAAATGAGGCTGATTGTATGTTGGCGCATTTAGGTCAATAAACCCACTCGCGCGATCTACAATCTACCAACCTTCCTTCCCATCCCTTATCCTTGTGGCAAGGCTGTTACTGCCAATACAAATAACATAAGACTTTTGAATAACCGATCATCCAAATCTACCATGCATATCTGCTGGATGTCGCGAAATAGAATATTAATAGCGAAAGTATTTTGTCGTGCACTTGTAGCCAACATCCGCTAAGGCATGCAGGCAATTGTCGCTCACATCGCTGGCACCGTTACTTCGTCTATCCCATAGATTCATAGCCCTAACTTTTGAATTCAAGTTGATTGAAGTTACTCCAGTCGCTTTTAGGTGTTCTTTTTTTTTTTTTTTTTTTCATGTTGCAACACCATCAACCTAACCGACAGGACCATGACCGAAAACGAGAGCGGGAACGAGAACGAACAAACACAACCCCCACAACATGACTTCTTGCTAGTTCCGAAGCGCGCGTATTAACGCGTATCTGATTGATTCATGCGTAAAAAAATGAGGGTACGTATTTTAGTTTGAGCTAACGATGACATGTGGTCGTTGTGAACTGCCCCTTCTGAATCATCACACTCAAGTCCATTCCGACGGTACGTTTGCTGCGAGGCGCAGTTTTGCTACTACACGGATAAATGGAGGTACGAGCCGACGTAGTGGCTGTTCAATGGATGTGCTTGGTCTAGACCCTTCTTGAATCGGAACCGAAAGGCCTTTACCTACGTATCAAGGCTGTGTCAACAGGGCTGAGTCGTTTACTTAGCGGCCCTTCAATTGTAGCGTAATATAAAGGGAAGACCAAACGGCAAGTTCTTTCGAATGGCTTATCACAAATACCGTCAATATTACCTCACAAACACACACTTGTGCTCATCGTTCCAACCAATTATTTAATATCAAAAATCACACTTAAGCTCCAAAAAGGACCCGTATCCTTTATATCCTTGAATATTCCTATCATCATGTCTGGCAACGGAAACAACCAAGATGATCCCCGTTACAAGTACGACCCATCTCTTGCGGCGGCGATTATATTTGTATTGTGCTTCAGCGCCGCATCTATCCTCCATGCTTTTCAAATTCTCAGGCTGAAATCCTGGTATTTCTTGCCATTTCTTTTCGGCTGCCTTGGTGAGAATCTGGCCCCACCCCGCAGATAAGATGTATGGCTGACTAGAATACTGCACAGTCGAGGTGGGCGGATACAGTGGGAGACTAATAAGCGCAACGGAAGCTTCTGGACACTGGACGCTACCCCCCTATATCGTACAGGCATTGTTGCTGCTTCTTGGTCCACCATTCTATGCTGTGTCTATATACATGGTTCTAGGACGCCTTATTAGAGTCTTGGATGCCGAAGAGTACTCGTTGATCAAGCTCAAGTGGCTGACCAAGTTCTTCGTTTTGGGTGATGTTGTTTCTATTTTGGCACAAGCAATGGGTAAGCAAGGCTGCGTACACAGTAAATTCGAGAAAAGCATTACTAACGGGCTCTAAGGGGGTGGGATGCTTTCCGGAGCAAACACCAAGTCTGAAAGAGATAGGGGAGAGATGATCATTCTCATCGGCCTCGGCGTTCAAATTGTCTTCTTCGGACTCTTTATGGTTGCTACTTGTCTTTTTCATTATAGAATTCATCGCCGGCCCACTACCAGGAGCAAAAAGGTCACGACGCCTTGGAGAACTCTGCTCATGGTCCTATATGGAACGAGTGGCCTTATCCTACTCCGGTCGATCTTTCGAGTTGCCGAGTATGCTTTAGGGGAGAATGGAGAACTCATGTCCAAGGAAGTATACCTGTATGTTTTCGACGCATTGCCCATGTTCTTGACCTCTGTTGCGTTTAATCTTTTCCATCCTTCCAACATTATCAATAAGCACACTCTATCCATAGTCTAGCGGTGGAATCTATGGGGTCAAGCGAACTTCTATCCCTTTGATGGGAGATGAAATGAGCCACCATTTGTTGAGCCATGGCTGGAAACTTGGGGGTGTTGGATTGATAGTTGTGAGACAGGGAATATTGGCTGGACACATGAGCTTCTTGATTCTGAGTTTAGCAGTATACTGAACCTGTGGGTTTTCTTATGTATTCTACTTCAAACCACGCACATGTAATTCTCCTAATTAGTGTGATGGTACAGCAATTGGAAGGCGTGTCTATTTTCCATAGAGGCAAAATGAATTTGATACTGAGGCTTAATACATGAGCAAGAGAGATGCTTGAATGAAGTTAGTTATATGCTCGAATCCCGAGGTGGTGTGTATCAACAGTTTTCGGTATTGTTCGTGAATGTGTGCATCGTCAAGAACGTCATGGGCATGGGAATTAGCCAGTTGCGCAGATACCACATCACGTTACTGTTGATACAAATATGATAAATGCCAAATCAACGCTAATGATAGGCCTATTAATCCTTCATATGGGCCAATACCAAGCCCTCTAAGTTCAAGAAATGACGGCCCAGTTTATCCAAATTCAAGAAGCCGTGTCGACATTCTGCAGGTGAAGTTTTGTCACTATCACATACAAATGTAGGTCGTCAATGAAAGAACTTATTTCCCCGAGGATTTTAAGCGTGTGTGGGAAATATGCTTATCGATACAGTTTTGTGGCAGGGTGCGGGACAGAAACTTTGGCTAGATCTCTCCCAGTTCGGTATTGCTGGACTTTTGCCCATCTCGCGCACAGACCAGGTTCGGTTCATCCTCGTTATCGTTCTCGCATATCTAACCAGATCTGATAAGCGCTGGTCCCTAAAATTACCGTGGAAGCCGCAAATAGAAAATTTGATGCCGAAATTACTCTCTTGACGATCTCAAATTCCAAGGCTCTAGCTTCATCACTGATCTTGCAGCACAGCCGGCCTAGGACTACTTCGTGACTAATCAAGTTTAGGGTCCACATAAATGCCTGAATTTTCTTAGGCATGCTGGGATCAAGGATAGCTTAGGTACGCCATGGAGGCTGTGGAAATCGCCCGAATGCGCCACAGAACCGAACGAATAGGAATGTGATCGTTACGATTCTTCTGAGATGTTCAAATAAATCTAGGACCATGAATATCTATAAAATGATGAGCTACTCACCATTAGTTCTGAAGCCATCATACAAACAGGTACACAATTGGCACTTTTACTTGCACTTATTGAGAATGATTTCCAGGAAACTTGTTTGGGCGGTCAATTCTGCCCTCATACTTTTCACATGGTCCTCATCAGTGAATGCTAAGGAGTGTCTTCACTTACCTGGCGATTTGGGCTGGCCGGGGAAGTCTGATTGGGATAAACTCAATCGAACAGTTGACGGTCGCTTGATTGCGACAGTTCCTCTTGCGTCTGTTTGCCATGAGCCCAATTATGACGAGGCTGCGTGCAAAGATCTTCAGGCCTCGTGGGAGGATGGAAACTTGCAGTAACCAATCCTTGCCTATCCGCACTGAGATGATGTTACAGGGCTTTGCTAACGCGCGAAAAGCATCGAATCCTCATCGTCTACTTTGAACCAATTCTTTGGAAACCGGAGCTGCGACCCTTTCACCAACCGCTCTCAAGCTTGCTCCGTCGGCTCTTATATCAGCTATGCCGTGAACGTCTCAACTCCTGCTCACATCGCCGCCACAATCAAGTTCGCTAAAAAGAATGACGTTCGATTTCTTGTCAGAAACACTGGCCACGAGTACGATATTCCATACCAAAACTAATGAAAAGCAGTATGACTAATCCGTTGCTCATAGCCAATTGGGTCGTTCAACAGGTCGAGGGGCACTCGCTGCGTGGACGCACAACATGAAAGGAGCTGAAGTGCTAGAGTGGTCCGACGATGACTACAAAGGCCCCGCCATCAAGGTAGCCGGCGGCATGCAAGGGGGAGATACTAGCAAGTTTGCAGCCTCCCATGGGCTCGTCATTGTTGGTGGTGGATGTCCAAGTGTTGGGTTTGCTGGTGGGTATATCCAAGGCAGCGGGCACTCGCCTATTGACTCTACATACGGAATGGCAGCAGACCAAACGCTCGAATTCGAAGTAGTCACTGCATCCGGAGATTTAGTGACAGCAAACCGACGCAAAAACTCGGATTTGTACTGGGCCCTCAGTGGCGGCGGCCCTGGCAACTACGGCGTCGTCACATCAGTGACTGTGCGTGCGTATCCAGACGCAAAGACCGCAGGTGCTACGGTATTTTTCAACTCAACTGTTCTGGCCACTGATGTTTTCTATTCCGTCCTGGAGTCCTACTACTCGATGCTTCCCTCCTGGACTGATGCTCGACTTCATGGCGGTTTCGCGTTTAGCTCTGCCTTCTTCTCTGTATCAATCACGGCTTACAATCAGACCTCAGATGAGGTCAAATCTACCATGACTCCCTTCCTGCGCGTATTAGACGGTTACAACATCACATACATGGCGCAATTCAAGGACGAGTCTCGATACTATGACTTATGGATGTCAAGAGACTCTAGTTCCGTTGGAACGCACTGGGGCTCTGGCGGGCGCCTCATTCCCAGGGATGCACTTGAAAACCCCAATAATCTCACAGCCATCATGGATGTCGTCAAGTTTCAAATTAATGACGGCGCAATACTCGGCGGGACTGTGCTCAATGGTTCTAGCCGTACCGGCATTTCGAACGGCGTGAATCCGGCGTGGCGCCAGACCACGGTGCTCCAACTGACCCTGACCGATTGGGATTTCACGGCAACTGACAGCGCATGGAACAAGATGATTGAGAATCAGAACAAGGCCACCGAGGTTTGGGATCCGATGTGGGATGATGTGACCCCAGGAAGTGGAAACTACGCCAACGAAGCAGATTTCGCGAAGCCCAACTGGAAAGAAGCATTTTACGGAGCTAGCTATGATGAGCTTTTGAAGATCAAGATGAAATGGGACCCAAAGGGCGTCTTTTACGGGAACAGGAACGTCGGTAGTGATCAGTGGCAAGTTAGCGAAGATGGGAGGATGTGTAAGAGCAAGCTGCATTAGATTGCAACTTGACAGGCTCAGACAATCAGTAATGCCATTCCTGCTCTTCACCAGATTTACATCTCTATCCTTTCGATAGATAGCCGATTAGGAGACGTCCAGATCTCGTGAAACCCAGACTTGTATTATTAAACTATTACTATAGAATCAAATTCCATTATATCTATACTACCTGGCTTGACGTAGTCTGATTTATTCTGGTGTTTTATGTAATGGGGTTAATGGCCGTCTGCAGCACATTCAATGACTCTTACACCTAAGGTCTTAGGTATATATGCACTTTTTTAACACAGCAAGAAATGGTGCTGTCACAAATTCCTCAGTTTTATTGTACTATATGTTAAAGAGCGCAAAAATTTATTTATCAAGGGGCCCAACGGACTTGATAACCTTGGCCGGAATGCCTACGGCAATAGAGTAGTCGGGAATATCCTTTGACACAACTGCCCCGGCTCCAATAGTACATCCATTTCCAATGGTCACACCAGGCAGTACAGTAACATTGGCTCCGAGCCAGCAGTCGTCTCCAACTTTGATAGGCGCAGCATACTCAATATTATCTCTTCTGGATTGAAGACTGGTTTCATGCGTTGCCGTAATGAGGGTTGTGAATGGCGATTATTGCTTCCAATGCTTCCATTTGCTCCTTGACGAAGTTTTCTTCGCGTTCATTGAGTTGGCCGAGAGATAGCACAAATAGCTCGAATTTCATAAGCTATATCCGATTGAAGAGGGTGAGGTCGGGGATCTCTATTGTGAGGGCCTTGGGTGGGAATATCTGTTTAATAGTAGCATAATATCGGTAGGGATTGCCTATTATCCGCATGCGAAGGGCGCCTGTGATGTACTTGGCGCAGGGCTGAATAGGCTGCCCGATCACCACACATTTAATCGAAGGCATTACGGTGTCGGATGTTGAATGGCGTACGTTGGAGCCAACCGGTCTTGGTAAGGTAGGGAAGGTATCTTAAGTAATGAGGGGCTAACTTTATCTCTGATTTACAAGGGCAAATTTTATACCCCAAGGGATTTAAGTTAATTGTTCTTTTGGTTAGGGCGAAAAGATTTTCACGACCAAACTTATTGTTGAATGCTATTTGTATGCCACCTCTGTGGCCTGGTTCCTGGAACACCCGGTTGAGCCTATTGCTTGTTTTTTTTTTAACTAGAAGTAAATAATGCCAAGCAACTCGAATGGCGTCGTGACCTGAGCTAGTGCCCACGCGAGCGCAAATACTCATTTACCTGGACCTGCCACATGCCCGACCCTCTGTGATAGCTTTATTTCTCCACATTGCCAATAGAATTGGAGTGGATTCGGAGGTTTACTAGACTGCTCAATATCCCGGGTGTGGAAACAGCGCCATGTGGGTAGACTACGTTCTCCGCTGGGGCTATCCTGAACTAAACCTCGTTTTCGTTTACAAACCGAGCTCGGTCGCCGCGGCTGTGGGCCCGACATATCTGAAGGAAAACGTGACTCATATTTTCACTGTGAGATATCGAAATAATCCAGGCATGCATTTGAAGAAGCGATAGTAGTCTATTTTGGAGATCTACACTAGGATATCAAAGTCTTTCAATTCTCACATCCATTCCAAGATGCGCGCGTTCTTGCAAGACCGTGGCATTACTAGCTAATTCATCCTTCAGAGGCCTAAAAGTGAGCCATACTTGGTTAAAAATCCGTTGAAAGCGATAAGATATTTCTCTACATCTTCATTGGTCAACTCCAAGTTCAATGGCGTGTAGCCTCGAGGTGCCAGATAAATACTGTTCTCAAGCATATGGAAATAATACAACGCTTGCAAATCCTTACCATGGGGACCGCTAAACCGAATGTTCACCATGCTGCCAAACCCAGTGACGAACATAATAGGTAGGGGCTCAAAGGGGGCCGACGTCTTGTCATCTGGCTGGATGAGCGTGTCGCCTTGTAGGCTGTCTATCTCGATAATGTTTCTCAACGCGCCTGCAGCATGGTCGGGGTACACTCCGCGTTGAATGAGAACTTCCTGGAGCTTCGTCTTGAAGTTGGTGCCGAAGGCATTCAGCCGCTCAACTGCTGCAGCGTCATATATGTCCAATGCAACGATTCCAGCAGACATCGTGACGACATTATTGTTGCAAGTGCCCGGATGCTGAAGGCCTGACTTCTCTGGGTCGAAAAGATCCATGATGTCTCGCCGTCCGCCAAAGGCTCCAAATGTCATGCCACCTCCAACATACTTGCCCAATGACATAATGTCAGCCTTGATTCCCATGGTTGCGCTGCAGCCATTGGGGCCAAGTCTTGAAGCCATGACCTCATCCACAATGAGCAAGCACTCCTGGGCATCAGCGGTACTACGCAAGAAGTGCAGAAATTCGGACGTCGCTGGCCGACACCCACCAGAGCCTTGGAGAGGCTCGACAAGAATGGCGGCTAGGCTCTTCGGGGGGAGACAGTCGATGATGGCCTTGGTCTCAGCAATGTTGTTGTAGGGCGCAAAGACAAAGTCGTGTGGGAGGTTGACATTGCGGGTGGTCGGGTTGCGCATCAGGTCCATGGGGAAAATGAGCGTGCCTCCATGATAGCCACCGCTAAAAACCAAAATCTTTCGCCTTTGTGTAAGGTTTAGAGCTGCGGCAATGGCAACGGTATTGGATTCGGTACCCGAGTTGGTGAATCGCACCAACTCCAATCCGCTAGGGGAGAAGCGTTCTACAACCTTTTTTGCGAATGTCTTTTCCATAGTTGTCTGGCCGCCGTAGTTCCACCCTTTGGAGAGACCTTGGGATACAGCCTCGGCGATGCGTGCATTCGAGTGACCAAATATGCCGGCGCTGTACTCGCCAAGGAAGTCTGTGTAGACGTCACGATCGACCGAGGTCAAGGTGGCGCCATTTCCAGAAGCAAACGTGATGGGGAAGGGCGACACATGGAGAATGGTTCTGGTATTTCCACCAGGCATGTGCTGGTATGAGTCCACATGAAGCTTTTGTGACTGAGGATTTCGCTGGACGTATCTTTCCTTCGCCTCAACAAGGGCGGATACAATTGAGTCAGCAACCATGTTTATTGTCGGCGCAAAGAATGTGGTGTTGTTCATCTGTATAGATCACTGAAGACAACTCTGGGCTCTGGATGCGTAATGTAGGGGTGATTTATACGGTCGCAAGCTTGGGGGCGACCCAATAGGTCCATATTTCACCTTACGAAACATCAAACCAATTCATTGTACAATCTAGGAATCTAGTCTTGATACGTGCTGAATCCAACCCGGCCAGAATTTAGTTAGCAAATGGAGGGCATTCCCTGTGGTCCGCTCGTTCTAGCCTGCTAGCATCTATAATTGGGAAGTCGAGGACGATGGGTGAGAGTAAGATAAGACAGTGTGAGTGGGGACGCTAGAACGAGCGCGCGATATTTTGCCGTCATGTGCATGATTTGTATCACTAGCAAGCTTAGCGACTAGCATGCATATTACAGCCCGAGTTAATACAAGATGTTTTCTGGAATCGGGTTAAATGATTCAATGTGCATGTCATAATTACAAATTGATTGGTTGCTTATCCGACGAACAAAAAAAAAGACAAAAAAACTTGGGTGTTTTCCAAATTTCCACCAAAAAAAGAAACCCTATCTTCTGATAGGTGGCGACTCTCCCGCCGGGAATTGAACCCGGGTCTCAAGCGTGACAAGCTTGCATACTGACCACTATACTACGGAAGATTGGTGGTTGTGATCAACCACTGTAGTACCGGAATTCGATATCCGCAGAACTGGAAATCATTATTATAAAGCCTTGATCACTGCAAGAATAAAAAAGTGCCATAAGATGCCGAACACAATCTAGACCAACTTCAACTCAAAAATCACGAATGACAATGCGCAAATGCAAAACCTTTGTCTCATGCGACGAGCTATTTTTTCTTCTTACGCTCAGACTAATTTTCTATTCTAACGAAGAAGTTTGTTTCTCCTTCTTGAGGAACCACGGATGCTCTGTTCAGAAGGTCGTCACCAACAGCCAATCTCAATTTCTCTGCCGTGGCCGGAGCATTCAACGCCAGGGGTTCAGACAGCTTATTCATTTCTCGTGCCGCCTTCAGTGCTTCCCTAAGCGCGAAGAAGACTGTGCATCCCAAAAAGAGAGGGGGCTCCCCGATTCCCTTGCTACTCTGGATGGACCGGAGATTCTTCCAGCTCACTGGCTTGCCCTCTGAGTCTTTCTGGAGCATAGATACATTGAAGACTTGAGGGATATCCGAGAAGCCTGTTCGTGTTAAAAAAGAATTCACACCAGCATTGAGTGAATACAAAGACTTACCTGGGATCTTGTAAGTTCCTGGTCCTCTTGTAAATAGTTCACCAGATCTGGTCCACAATGATTCTTCCATGGTGAATAGCCCTTGACCTTGCACAAAGGCTCCCTCAATCTGGCCGTAGTCAATAGCAGGGTTAATGGAACGGCCAACATCCTTTATTGGTCAGCTCTGCTACAATCAACTTTGAGTCAATTTTCTTACCATCATGATATCAGTTCGAATGACTGTGTGATCTCCCGTCAACAAATCCAGTTCAACTTCAGTAATGGCACTGTTGGATATTAGTAAGCTTGGCCGATATTTGGATGATTCAATCGCTACTTACACTCCTTGAGTCCAGTAATAATACCTGTAGGGTGCGGATTAGCGACAAACTAAAAATATATCGGCGGCATGCCTTACATTGGAAGCGGGTCTTTGTAGTTTCCCCATTGAAAGCCAACCCTGGGCATCTTCCAGAACCCATTTGCGGCCAAATTGACTCTGTCTCGGTAGGCTGCGTGCGCGATGACAGACAAGGGGGCGTCGGCACCATACTTTTCCCGGTATGGCTTTAGGCGCTCATTCAACTGATCACAAGCATTCTTGACGGCCATTCCGTTCAAATCTGTGCCTGAAGATGCCGCGGTAGGTGAGGGATTGGCGACTTGGTCTGTCTGGGAATCCTTGTTGAAAATTTCATCAACGCCGACTTTGAGTTCCTCCGCAGCCACTTGACACATCTTGGTGTAGAGTCCTTGGCCCATCTCGGTACCGCCATGGTGAAGAAGAACTGATCCGTCTTCATAAATTCGTACATATGCACCAGCTTGGTTCAGGTGCAGCGCCGTTGCGAAACTAAAAATTAATTAATTCAAGGCTCCTTTTAATGAGAACTATAGCACTCACCTGAGCCCAAACTTTGTGGGGACTTTACAGATACCTCGTTTCTTGAACCGGTTCTTAGAATTGAACTCGACAACGGCCGCTTTTCTCTTTTCGTATTCAGACTTTTCGGTAAGCTGCTCCAGCATCGTAGCAATATGGAAATCTTCGGTGATTTCCTGGAGGAACGGCGTCAACTGACCAACTTTGTAGAGGTTTCTGAGCCGCAACTCATCGATGTCGATTTTGAGACCCTCCGCAATGGCGCTCATGAACGACTCGGTGAAATACATGCCTTGCGGCCCACCAAACCCGCGGAATGCAGTGTTGCTCACTGTGTTTGTCTTGCAAACCCATCCACGAATCCACGCATGTGGTATGTAGTAACAATTATCGAGATGTGTGCAAGCGCGATCCCTAACGACGAAAGTTAGATCTATAGTGTTAAAGGATGAGAAAACGGAACTTACATTACGGCACCACTCATGTCAAGTGAAAAGCCTCCGTTGTTATACACATCAGCCTCGAGACATTGAATCCTTCCTTGAGAATCTGTACCGACTTTCCACTTGCATTTCATTGGATGTCTCTGTCCACTGAACGCCATATCTTCGTCGCGGTTGAGCATTATTCGAATCGGTCTCCGTGATTTCTTCGCAGCAATTGCGACAAAACAGGCAACGGCGGTACTTCTAGACTCCTTACCGCCATAGGCGCCACCAAGTCGGCGTACTCTCATGTTTACTCGATTCATCGGAACCCCGAGAACCTGTGCGACAAATACTTGGTTCTCCATTAGGTTTTGGGAAGAGCTGTACACTTCCATAGAGCCATCTTCTGTGTGAGGAACTGCAAGGGCTGCATTGGTTTCAAGATAAAAGTGTTCCTGTCCACCAAGCCTCGTGGTTCCTTCAAAGACGTGCTCACACTTGCCGAAGACATCATCAAGTGGTCCGTCAACTGCCGCTCCCTTTTTAAGCATTTTTCCATGCTTGAAGAAGCTATTGGCTTGAATGGCTTCATCAATAGTCAGAATGGCAGGAAGCTTCTTATACGAAACGTGGACTTTGTCGGCTGCTGCACGAGCTTGTAAAGCAGTTTCGGCGTATACCATGCCAATAACCTGTCCATGCGAGTGGACGGCACCATCTGCAAAGAGCGGCTCGTCGACAGCAATTGGCCCCCACAGATTGGTTCCTTGAGGAACACTGTCCTTGTCCACATAGCCCTTGACACCAGGCATTTGCATGGCCACACTCCAGTCAACGCTGATAATCTCCGCATGGGCCATTTTCGAAGTGACGAGAGCACCAATGAGTTCTCTTCTTTGCTGGGGCATGTCATCCAAATACTCGGCTTCTCCCGTACAGTGTTTCAAGGCTGAGAGGTGAGGAATATTCTTTCCCACTACTGTTGTCTTGGACTCCAAGAGATGATCCCGACTGCCGGATGAGATCTCACGGTGTATCTCTCGGATTACGTCGGGATCGACTTCAGCAAGGCGTAATTCAGCAACTGCCTCGTGCCAGAAACGGAAAAACATGGACAGTGTCAATACTAATGAATGGTCAGCGGATTTCAGAAGGGAAACTAGATAGATAATATTTACCTTTTCGATAATGGGCCATGCCTCCAGGAACGCCGTAAGCAAGATCAAAGTCCTTCAATAATGCATCAAGAGCAGACTCGAGGGTATTTCCATCAGACCACAATTTGCCCAACACAGCTTCTTGGGTTTTCTGAGCAAGCACGGTCGTCGGGGCCATACCACCAAATGCAAAGCCGCAGGATTCAACTAGCCCATTTTTATCAAGGTTCACCCGTAGTCCTGAAGTAACAATGGCAATATCGTCATCCTTTCGCTTCGCTTGTTTATAGGCCTTGGTAATCTGGCTAGAACCCTTTGGTGCAAGCGGGACGACGATGTGGGTGATCACACCGTCTTCGGGGAGTGCGGTTTTTCTATATCCAAGGAAGAATGAGGAGAGAGGCAGCTCAAAGGAGCCTCCTTGTAGTGTGCGGATAATTAATCTGGCCCCGGCGGCCAGTAGAACGGGTGCGGAGTCCGAAATTGGGCTTGCAGTGGCCAAGTTTCCAGCAAGACTAGCCACGTTGCGGATTTGCCGGCCAGCGAAGTAGCGGAGCTGCTTTCGAAGCGCTTCAAAGGCAAGAGCCCTCTCTCCAAGCACCTCGTAAACCTTTGCAGAAATTTCTTCCACTTGGGACAGCGGCAAATTTCCAGGTATGTATAGCTCGTCGAGGCTGTCGAGCTCCTCCTTTGTCTCTGGCAAGGAGAATGTATTCAGCTCCGCGATGTCTGAGGCATAAACAGAGACTTGGAAATCTGTCTTTTTGAATCGAACCTCGATCTGTGTTTCACTCGCACCACCTATTATTTTAGCAGACGGCAAAGCGTTCTTTAACTCAAGCAGCTGCTGCAGTGTCGTAGGTCTGAACCACATTTTCCTCTCGTTGCCATAACGGATTGGCTTTGGCTGATATTTCCAAAGGGATGGTGGAAATATGAACTCTGTTTCTGGGCTGTATGGGGCGAATGAATGCGAGGGCTCGCTCGTACTAGCTGTTTTATGTTCATCTTTTGGCAGCTTGACCTCTAGACCTTCGCTTTCTGAAGTACCACATGATGAGGATGGCTTTTTGTCTCGACAACAGCCTCCCGGTCGACCGCATGATTCCGGGCTCGATGATAAACGTTGATCCGTGGGCAAGTCCCACATATCATCTTCACTGGAGCTGTCCGATGATGAAGTACTCTCTACAATCTTTCCTTGTAGATCTTCTACAATAAATGTTCGCGCAGCTTCAAGAATAGGCTTGTATCCTGTCTTTTCGGGTGTAAGCAAGATTGGACCGTCTCCAGATGTTAGAGTCGCCTTACACATCTACACAAGTTTCCATCCAGGTGACCTTGAAGCTCAATATCTGAGCCAGTCAAGTGGAACTTGCCATCTCTGTACGAATTTCTGATCAGAGCGTATAGACTCATGACAATTCCTGGCGTGCAGAAGCCACACTGTGTTCCACTTTTACCGTGAGTTGCTATCCCCAATGCTTTTGTGGTATTCCGCACTGAGAAACTTACTGCATCTTTGCTATTCTCTCCTGGAGTGGATGCGGCTGGTCCACTGTGCCGAGCGCTTCGATAGTGAGCAGACTTTTGCCATCAACACCAACAAGAGGGAATAAACAAGCGTTGACGGCAACATGTTTTACTTGTTTCCCTGGCGCGGCTTTCTGTAAGACGACTGTGCAAGCACCACAACCTCCCTCACCACATCCCAACTTAGTGCCCTTCAGGTCATCTTGTGCTCTGATCCAATCAAGGAGTACCCAATCTGGATTGGGATTTACAATCTTAACCGCTTGCCCATTTACGAAGAAGTTCAGCTCCGTGGTTTCATAAACAGACTGATCGATGGAATCGAGTGTGCGCACATCTCCACCCAGCTTTGGGCTCTCGATCTCGGTGATCTTCGATGGCATGGTGAATTAGGTAATTTGATACTGGCGGTTCACGGAGTATCGAACCAGCTCTCCTTTGCTAGTTTCTTCTAGAGGAATTATTATGTTTTGGTCACCCAACTGTTGGTCTGGGAGTCAGAAAATCAGGACTGGGAACGATTCTACGTCACTCAAGGGTCATCCGTCTGAGATAGCCCGTGATCTATATAATAGTGGGCAGGGAATCGACCCCTCCCTCATCATTGATACCACCTGAGGTTCCCCGCCTTGCAGGTAGCGGCGAACCGGCTTGCCGACAGGCTACTCCAAAGTGGGATGGATCGAGCCCGGATCCTTCTCACTGACACCGGCGATGGCCTCTGTATTTGTGGCAATGCACTAGTCAGGAGCACAATCGGCCATACCCACCCCCACTCTCTGCGGCGATGCAATCAACGAAGATGGATAAACAAGCATGAATGGGGTTGGTGCCCAGTGTTGTCGGAGCTTTTGCCGCCCTTGGATGATAAAGCGTCATGCTGGACGATTACTGGGTCAGCTACGCCAGCGCCTTCACCCCACTCTTGTCCCATTTCCCAAACACCGCGGACAATTGCGAGGATAACATAAATGCCCAGCCACGCATGCAGACTAGACACGCAGCGAGAGTTCAATGCACTAAAGCTCATTGAGGGGAAGCCGCGATTCCTCCTCCCCATTCTTCCTGCCTCTACCCCACTTCCCAACGTCCCAGCTTGGTCTGATCCGAGTTATTCTTATGTACAATGGCGCAGTTGTGGCACCCCACCTTTGATGTTGATACCCCAATCTTGCAGCCATGGTAGCACTCTTGGGCCACGTCGGGTTTAGCTTCGAACCAAGGCCCGGGATCAGCTTGCCATGTTCGCGTTTGCGCTATGCCACTTCAGCTATAGAGCCACCAGTCAATGGCAAGGTGTAAGATGAAGGATGCAATCGTGGCGACTCTCCCAAACTCTGCGAGTCTGACTGAATTGACAATCCTAATTGCTACCCAAGGCCCAATTCCTCCTCTTGCCTTCGCGGTATCTTATCTCATGGTGTAATCTTCCAATTTTTGGGTATTGCCATCAATTGTCGCCACGCAAGCGGTCTCTCTCGCATCGTTTTCTGGGCGTTCATTCCCGAGTGCCAAAGCGTCGTCCGGCCCAAAATCCGTCATGGGGTTACTACCAATGTCCCCCCAACTGCATGATAGCAAAATGATGGCGATGGGCGGGACTGAAGCGTATAATGATCATATTGAATCGCTACGAATAGAAGAATACCCAATGCTGCAGGGCTAGTATTTCCATTGAGCAGAAGCTACAATAAACAAAGTGCTGATACCTTCACCAGAACAGGTCTATCTTGACCATGCTGGAACTACACTATATGCGAATTCTCTACTAGATAAATTTACAGCGGACTTGAAAAGCAATCTCTACGGTAACCCGCATTCAGCTTCTACATCGTCGCAAGCCTCAACCGCACGTATCGAGCATGTTCGAGAGAGGGTTCTCGACTTTTTCAATGCAGACCCTGCACATTTTGATGTCGTCTTTGTAGCAAATGCAAGTGCCGGTATCAAGTTAGTGACTGAAGCTTTTAGAGCACTTCCCGGTGGTTTTAATTATGTCTATCATCAAGCTTGCCATACAAGTCTTGTTGGAGTACGAGAAGAAGCCGGGAATTCTCAATGCATCAATAGTCAACTCGTGCAAGATTGGTTGGCCGGTGGCCCGGTCCCGAATGCTGCCGCCTCTGGAAACACTGCACTGTTCGCATATCCCGCTCAGTCAAACATGGACGGTCGAAGGTTTCCTCTAGACTGGAGTCGCCAAATACGCGAACGGCAAATGGCATCCAGCAGTAGAACTTATACATTGCTGGATGCAGCTGCCTATGTTTCTACCTCGCCATTAGATCTACACGATTCAGAATCCGCACCCGATTTTGTGGTGCTGAGCTTCTACAAGATATTCGGCTTCCCCGATTTAGGTGCCCTCATAGTAAGACGGGAGGCTGGTTCCGTTCTTCAAAATCGAAATTATTTCGGCGGCGGTACGGTTGATATGGTAGTGTGCGACAAGGAAAGCTGGCATGCCTCCAAGACCCACGACCTTCATGCCTCGCTGGAAGATGGCACTCTGCCGATTCACAGCATCATTGCCCTAAATTCAGCATTCGATGTGCATCAGCAATTATTCGGCTCAATGAAGGATATATCCAAGCATACCGCATATTTATCACAAAGACTGCGAGAAAGTCTTGCCGCTTTGCGGCATCGGAACGGAGAACGAGTCTGCATAATGTACTCACCAAAATTTGGGGACGTCTCCGCAGAATTGGATATAGGCTCTGTTGTGACGTTTAACTTGAGAGGGCCTTGTGGATCGTGGGTCAGCTTGACTGAGTTCGAAAAGTTAGCCACGCTTCGCGGCTTTCATCTTCGCACAGGCGGTGTGTGTAACCCAGGAGGTATTGCATCTGCACTCAACTTGGAGCCCTGGGAAATGAAGCGAAACTTTTCTGCTGGATTTCGGTGCGGCGACGAAAATGACATCATTAATGGCAAGCCGACTGGTATCATACGTGCTAGTCTTGGCGCAATGAGCACACTCAGAGACGTGGACAGGTTTTTGGCGTTTATCCGCGAATACTACCAAAGTAACGATGCTGTTGAACCGCGACCTATTCGCAGCATGTTCGCTCCCAGCAAAATTTCAGATCTCCGCGTTGAAGATATCATCATCTATCCAATAAAAAGTTGCGGCGGTTTTCACATCCCAAAAGGTCAATCATGGGACGTAAGACAGGAGGGCCTGGCATGGGATCGAGAATGGTGCTTGGTGCAGAGTGCATCAGGCCAGGTCATGAGTCAGAAGCGATATCCTTTAATGGCACTAATTCACCCTTCTATCAACCTTATCACTGGTACTATGGATATTTTTTATCGCGGCAAGTCTCCAGCTCATTGCGAGCGTTCTATATCTGTTCCGCTCTCACTCAACCCAAGCTTGTTCAACCCAACGGTGTCTTTGAAGAACACGCCATCGCGAGTATGTGGCCAGGATATTTCTGCCCAGAAATACATCTCAGCCGATATCAACAACTTCTTCTCAAATATTCTCGGCGTCAAATGTGTGCTGGCCCGTTTCCCAGCTGGGGGACAGGGCAAAAGTATGCGCTACGCCAAAGCACATCTCCAAAAACACCAAATCGACGAGACAAAAAACACCAATGGCGTATCTGGGACAAACAACTCACACAATTCAGAAACCAAGAAGCCAAAAATTCTGCTATCAAACGAGAGTCCGATCCTCGCCATTAATTCGGCCAGTCTCCATGCACTCAACGCGGACATAACCAAAAGCGGAGACACATCTGTATCACCAGACGTCTTCAGAGCAAACATTGTCATCGGATCTGGGTCCCAGAGGTCTGGCTCACCCGCTTATTCTGAAGACTTCTGGAGCAAGCTTCGAATTGGGGAGCTAGATTTTGAGATGCTGGGCTCCTGTCGAAGGTGCCACATGGTGTGCATAAACCAGAAAACGGCGGACAAAAGTAGTGAACCTTTTGCTACTTTGTCAAAAACTCGGAGATTTGACGGGAAAGTGTTTTTTGGCACACATATCTCGCACATCTCGAAGCCAGAGCTGCCCTCGCGGTACGGCGCGGGTCAAATGGGAATCGCAATTGGAGACATTGTGCAGATACAGCAGTAAGAGCCCTTGGCAGTACAAAAATAAATAGCATCGAAGGGGGGCTTTTTTTCTAAAATTCATTTGTCCTATTTTTTGTATTTTTTTCATCCTTTTTAATAAAGCAAGCCCAATTGGAGCAGATTCTGCCATCTTGATCACTTTGACCATCCTTGCATTTTCACATTACATTGTGGGCCACAAGACTCTAGTGTTGAAATTAGCTCATCTGGCTCTCACAAATCGGTCGGCTTCCATAGCTCAGTTGGTTAGAGCTTCGTACTAATAATTGCACCTGCAAATGTTGGTGATGCGAAGGTCGCAGGTTCAAGCCCTGCTGGGAGCATTTCAGATGTTCACATCGCCAACCGATTCTTTTTTTGTTTTTTGGGGCAAAGGTCTTCTTATTTCGCCTTTGCTTTTTGTTCTCTTTTTTTTCTTTATCGTTCTCGAAGGAGTGAGGGTCTGGTGTGTTGTCCGTGACAGCAAACGTCGCTACCAACCGCTCATGTTACATCATTGCTGATGCCCAAATCTAAATGCCCACCATGCATTAAATTAAATTGCAATGTAGTAATATCTCGTGGCGGCATCGTATTCCAGGAGCACCTCAGCCTCCATCTGCTCAAGGGTTACAACGACTTGTCGCCACAGCTGCACCTCGTACGCGCCCGACATGACGGCTGGAGCTACCGTCGCACACAAATATCGCGACTCAGCAGACTCAGCAGATGCATCGTCTCCCTGAGGAGGGTTCACAAACTGCCCGGAAGTATCCTTGACCGTCGCTCCCACCGCTTCAGCTGGGCAGAGAACCACGACCATGCTCATCCCTGATGCTGCCGTGGACAATCCCGATGGCGGGCTCCAACTCACCACCATCCCTGGTCGGATGCGGTCCTTGAACGGAAGCGAGAGGTTGCTTGCATTTGGATCCTGGCTTGATGCTCGTGGCTCGGAATTTAATTCTCGTGCCGAGGCCCCATTTGGAGCCTCCTTTGAGCCCGTGGCGTTCTTGGAGTCGACGTGCAGCTGCCACAGCTTGGAGCGAAAGGCTTTTGCCTGCTCCGGGGTAACACCAGGGCTCTTAAGGCAACGGGCCTCGAATTCGGGACCAGGAAGACGCAAGACTTGGGCTCCAGTCTCAGTTGGGGCAAGAATTGTCGCGTCCACTGGAAGAGTACCCGACTACCATTAAAGCTCAGGTTAGCACGTCGCTGAAAGTCGGAATCAGGGACAAATTTACATTCTTTTGGATCCAATCCTTGACCTGCTGGTTCGACCAAGTCATCGGGACATTGGGCTCAAATGGCAGCGGCTTCGCGCTCGGCACCAAGACGCGCAGAGTTTCCGCGTATCGAAGCGTGTTTCTGCTTGGGCCCACGTCAGCAAGACACGGGTTCACGCATGCGATGACGGTAGTTTTGCATGGTCGCTGGTTCGCCGGGTCAAAGACGTGCTTCAGCACCTTTGTCAGGGCGCTTTGGCGGAACGGCAAATGAGGCTTCTTCTTGTTCGCCGTCGTGCCAACAAGAGCATCAGCTTCGGCTTTTCCGCGCATGCACTCTTTTAGAACGGAGAGGCTCGTGTTAATCTCGCGCGTCTCCTTCATCCGCTGGGCCGAATGGTTTACTGTGTCGCGGGCGGCCTCTGAGCCAGCCAGGTCGATGAGGTAGAGCAGGCCATCGGCAGCTCTCCTGTCGGTGGGGTTCTCTATACGAATGCGGCAGATCGAGTGTGACCGTGACGACGTGTCATTTTTCTCAGTGGACTCTGTGCGACGAAAACTAGTTGCCTCATCAATCAAGTTGAGCATCTCATCTGTGTTGGTGATTTGGTGTTCGACAGCGCCAGTCAGCTGCGTGACGCCCAAGGAGTCCTCAAGGAGAGAAACAGGACCGCAGTTGTTCAGAAGATCTTTTCCCAGTCAGTACAGTATTTACACAGCTTCGGGTGTATTCATTTTACCCCGCGCGGTGTTGCCCGCCAATTCAATGACTGTCAAAAAAACGTCACGGTGCCCATCGAGATCCCCTCCGAACATTTCTTTGGCGACCAATCGCTCTAGACGGCTCACCGTATGCGTCTTTCCAGAACCAGTCTGGCCATAGGCAAAAAGTGTGCCGATGCCACCATTCCAAGCCCATGGTACGAGAGGCTGGACTGCATCGCTGTAAATCTGATCGGTTGTCGCCTCTGCATTGTATATGCGGTCAACCTCGTAGTTGAAGGACTGGTGACTAGTGGTTAACGGCGGTATTACGGGCCGCGCAGCGATGTTCAGCTTACTCGCAATAGAGCCGGCCCGCGAACCGGATGCCTGAGCTCGTGGATGTCCAACACATTAGGCTCTCTGGGCCGGGGGAACACGGCCGGAGGCCATCCGACGTCGCGCTCGTCGTTAAGCAGCGGCCGAAGTCGCGTTGTGACAAGCATGTTGGGCGCACGTGTCGGCACTTCATTTGCTATTGGGCGGTCAGCAGGCTTGGGTGGGCTGAAACGCTGTACTAGCGTTTGGTACCGGTCGAGGTTTTCAAGTAGAAATTGCTCCATGATGGTGACGCCAAAAAAAGATCAGGCTTGTCCTCAGTTGTTTGTGATGCAAAGAGTTCGTCTGAGTAGTCGTTTACGTCAGGTTTTATCACTGCGTGCCTGAGGAACAAGCAAGGAAAAAGTAAAAAAAAACAAATGACCTAATACTTGTACTGATTTTCAGGGTGGTGTTAGATTTACTGGTTCACATGCCTCATTCCGCTGATCGCCAGCATCTGGTTGGTCTTTAATACGTCTGCCTAACACAGTCAGGTAGCTATTTTGTCGCTCAGGGGTTAGTGGCTGTCACCAGGGGAACAGGCTCCAGCGAAGAAAAAATGTGAGGGGAAATTTTGATTAAATCAATAGTCTAAAAAAAAAAAACAGTATCAACATGTTTATGCTTAAAAAACACTCGAAATAGATGACCTTTGTGGTGACCATCATGTTTCAACTGGTGTGTAGGGTAGGCCGCCACAGCGTGTGTGCTGCCAGGTCGCCACCATTGGATTCTCGGCACGGACCGATCAGGTCAGCGCATCGGATACTTAGCCGGAGGAGGCCTCCACTTTCTCCAATTCCTCCCCCACCAACAGGGACCAACAGGGCCTGAATTGACTTTGAGTTTTGGCCTGGCGGCAATCATTTGCAGGGAGACGGGCGGATAAAGGACGCTCTGGCTGTCCCCAATCAGCCCTATATCGCACGCAATCTACAGTGCGTTCGCGCCGCCGCCGCCATCACCACCGACATCAAATCACTGGCATCGCAGAGGCAGCGCACATAGACTAATTTTTAGGCTAATAACCATAAATTCTGCCTATCGAGACCGCCTGCAGCATGTCGGGTGAGTCGGCTCAGCTAGCTCAGCCCATGCAGGGGTCGTGACGTGCCTGAGCTGTCGCCGTCAGCAAGTTCGTGACACCCCGCGCTGAGATCTGCAAACCTCGCTCCTCCTCAACAATTTCCTCACCAAGGAGAAACATGAGGTGTTTGTCTGGAGAAGCTCTCTGGCCGTGGCTCGCCGTGCTGGCGGTCGTAGTTCACGGTCAATCCACTGTCGACGACGACGAGTGCGACTGCTTCCTCACCAATGGCTCAGTTCCTCAATATTTGAAAAACCACATGTTTTTCGACTTTCGCAGTCTCTCCAAATATGCGGGGGTGCCGACCGCTGTTCGGGACTACGAAAAAGTTTCCGATGCCCCATACTCAAGCGATTACTTTGAGAGTGATGACTGGCAGGATGTATGGGACATACAGACCTGGGATAACAGCTATGGCCCGGGCAAGGGATTGTCCAACGATGCTGGCGTTCTCATGGCCAATTCAAAAAGCAACGTCTACATTGAAGACAACGAGGACAACAATCCTGCCTCAGACACATACCTGACGCTGCGCACAAAGCGTCTCCCCGACTTCCAGACTGCCGCTGAGATGCAGAGCGTCAACTCTAACTATCTCTACGTGTCCATGAGAATGCTTGCTCGGACTGTTGGTAGTGCTGGTGCTGTCACTGGCATGTACACGTATCGGGATGCCACTGGCAAGCTTGCCGACATCCAAGAGTCGGATATTGAGATGTTGACTCGAGGCCCGAAAGACAAGATCCAATACACGAACCAGCCATCTTACACAGACGATGGAGGTACGATCCCTGAGGCGACTCGAAACTCGTCTACACCAGACTGGTCAGAATGGGTGACCCATCGTCTGGACTGGTCCCGTGACGCTGTTGTCTGGTACGTCAATGGCGAGGAAACCGAGAGAATCGAGTTTCAGACGCCAAAAGACCCCGTCGGAATCCACTTTAGCTCATGGAGCGATGGCGGCACATGGAGTGGCAACATGTCTATGCTCGACCAGGCACTCCAGCAGATTCAATGGATTGAGATCCTGTACAACACCTCGGACAAGAATGTGGTCCCGCCAGGAAAGCGTGCTGAATCGACATGCAAAACGGTGTGCAGTTTCGATGAGAGCTCTGAAGTCGGACGTGCTGTCCTGTATTCTGATGCTACGCGGATCTCGACTGGTGCGATCTGGATGATGATGATGTTGGCATTGAGATTTATGATTTTGGCCTAGTTTAGTATTTAGTTGAATGATTGATTTACCCTAAGAACTTGCATCTGCCTCCATATGAGATATGAGATGTGAGATTAGTTTGTGGGAGGATGAGGGGTCATGCTGATGCTCATCGTATTACGGGCGCTGTGTGGATATCGCGTGGCATATTCTGTTCCATCATTGGTCAGACGCCATCGGGTTCGTCTTGGCACCGTGCCGAACGGCATCGGCATCCGCCAGCTTTCCGCTTCAGAAATGATTACAAATTGAACATGTGTGGAAACTATATAAAAACTTCCTGAATCGCTTTGGATCAAATGTGTTATTATAAGCGTTCTTTTTCTTTCTTTTTCTTGACTGCGCTTCAAGTCTCTCATGCGAGACGTTCGATTAGGATGAAAGTGATTGCAGTAGCTGGTGGGTCCGACGGACTTGGACGCTCTATCGTTGAAGAACTCCAAAGTCACGGCGGCTATGATGTACTTGTATTAAGTCGAAAGGTAATCGAGTCTCTCGTTGACTATGCTCTAACGAGACTGATATCAGAGGTAGCCGAATCCCTCGGTTGAAGAGAACCTGGGGTGCCGCGTTGGTGTAGTAGATTATTCGGATACCGAAGCCCTGGCTAAATTCCTCGAAGAAAACAAAGTCCACACTGTCATCTCAACTATAAATGCATTGGAGAATATAGAACCTGAGCTTAATTTGATGCACGCCGCTGATCGATCAGCTACAACCGTTCGATACGTACCGAGTATTTGGGGTAGTTTTCACTACGAAGACGAGTGAGTTGATGGGCGATTTCTAAGAGGAAAAGTCACAGAACTGATCGGTCTAAAACTTTTAGGCATGCCGAAATTCTCCCTGTCGTCAAAGGCAAGCGCGAGATTATCCGCGAGCTGGAACGGACATCTTCATTGGAATACACTACTTTCTACTTTGGCTACTTCCTCGACTATTTTGGAAACGGCCGCATCAAGTCCTACCTGAAAAACATTCCAATTGTTATTGATGTGACCAATGAGGTAGCTGGAATTCCCGGCTCCGGAACCACTCCAGTTGCATTTACCCACTCCACCGATGTCGCCCGGTTCGCTGTTGCTAGTCTCGAACTGCCGAAATGGGAACCCGAGAGTTGGATAATTGGAGATAAATTGACCTGGAACGAACTCCTCGAATTGGCTGAAACCACAAAAGGTATTGGCTATATTACTTAGTGGCTCTAGAGTAATACATGGGGGCTGACTTTGATAGGAACTAAATTTTCTGTCAACTACGATTCCCTCTCAGACCTCCGACAAGGAAAAATTACAGAACTTCCAGGCCAGCGCGCAGTATATAGCTTTTGGCCAAAGGACCAGTTTCAGTGGGTGGAAGCTAATTTTGGAATCTGGTTTCACGAGGGGCTGTTTGATCTGAAGCCGGAACAAACCTTGAATGATCTGTTCCCAGCTATTAAACCCATTACCGCCAAGGAGCTACTAGAGCGGTCATGGAAGACATGAATGCTAAGGCTGCTGCGGAGGCACGATGTACTGAGAGTGAGAGTTAAGCAAACCTGCAAGGTCAAGAGAGCGAATACATGGGCGCGCGCCTTCTAGTTTTGCTTCTTCTATTGGGAGTCCCTGTGTGCTGAAGTAAGCAACACCGTCACCACAATTTATGTGATAATTGAACGTAGATTGGCTCCTCTTTTCCCCGTCTGATTGCTTTAAAGTTGTAATAAATCTGCGAGCGTGACCATGACCTCGTAACCTTCAGAGGGGTTTTCCAAAGAGCCCTTGCATTAACTAGATTAGGATTTAGGTTAGTAGTAGGATTTAGTTAGTTCTAGTTAAAAAACAAGCGATAGGCTCAACCGGGTGTTCCAGGAACCAGGCCACAGAGGTGGCATACAGATAGCGTTCAACAATAAATAGGTTTGGTCGTGGAAATATTTTCGCCCTGACCAAAAGAACAATTAACTTAAATCCCTTGACGTATAAAATTTGCCCTTAGGATTTAGATTAGGGTTATGATTATGATTAGGATTATGATTTGGGTTAGGGATAGGATTAGGTGTTAGGAAATTAGTTTAGTATAATGTTTAGTGCTTAGGTGATTGAAGGGTTACGGCACTCAAAGTGATCAGTCAATTTTGGTTTCACCATATTGCACAGGGAACCAGATACTGGGGAAGCACAGGGAAGTACATGCCCAAGAATATGCTGCTTGGCTTCGTGGAGGAACTTGGGCAGCATTCTGAGGCGATTCTGCAGAATGCGTTGGATGAGGACGAGGATGATGACGAGGGTGATTCTGGCTACACAGAATATTTGGGAGTTTTTGTTTCTGCGGAGGATTCTATTCGCAAAGCCAAGAAACGTGGCCGGGAGATTATTGGGATATGTGACGTATTTGGCTATGATGATAGTCAGAATGAGGCTGAGGACTTAGATTAATGGCACTAGGTTTGGTTTGGTGTGGTCTTTTAACTATACGAATGATGCCAAAGATGGTAATGATGCCAAAGATGGTAATGATGCTGGACGTGAGATTCTTGGAGGTTTCAAGAGACGTTTCCAAATTAGTTTATTCCAAAGCCTAAAACTCTGCCTCTCAATTTTCTTCCGTGTACGATTGATTGCTTTATGTCTTCGATATGTGTTAACTCAACCTTACGCTCTTCTCGGAGGCGATACAGCTTTCAGTCCAGTCGTGCATAAATTCGAACCACTCGCAAAATGGATGCATGAAAATTTCTTAGATTTCTCGTCGGTTCGTCTTCAGGGCAGTGCTGAGTCGCAATAGCCTCGTTCACCTCAAACCCAGTGCACGGCGCTCAAAGTAACAAGTGAATTTTCGTTTCAATAGAATTGAACCCTTGAATCTATAATTAATTCCTCAAACCGATGCCGATTTTCCCTGATCGACGCAGGAATGTCGTGATTACTGCCTGTTCCCACTTGATTGGCTGAGCGCCATGCTGCACCTTCTGTTTTCTCCAGCGTTAGCGCTTATTCTACGGCCAGAAACAGGGAATGCCGAACTTCCTGGCGCCCTTCCAAGTACACGACGACTATTGATCGCCCTGTGATGACAAATCTACCACGCCCTCTCGTCATTCTTGATTTCGCTCAATGCATTTAATGCAATCAATCAACCGACGTATACTTAACAAATATTGATAGGATTGAAGCTGCCAGAATTGATTCGTCCTTTCTCCAAGAACTTGTAACCCACCATGTCTTCGCAACCAGCCAAAATAAAAGCAGTCTTTTTCGACTTTATGGGCACATGCCTCGACTGGCACAGTAGCGCCGTTCAAGCGTTCCCACTTTCGATCCCCGGACCCGAGGCCTCTAAGCTAGCCCTGGAATGGCGCAGGCTGTACTTTCTGGAAAACAATCGCCGCTTTCTTCAGAACGTTCCCCCTGAAGATATCGATATAACGCTCGCTCGCACCCTGGAAGAGGTTCTGGATCAGTCGCCAGAGCATAAGCCCCGCATTGATGACGATGCCAAAGCGCGGCTGATTGAGGCGTGGCATTCTCAGCCGGCTTGGCCAGAGGTCCCAAAGGCAATCCGCAGCATTCGAGAAGATCTCGGTCTGGAGGTCTTTGTTCACGCCAACGGCACGCCTCGCCTGCAATTAGACCTCACGCGCTATTCTGGATTGAGCTTCAATATGCTCTTTTCCAGCCAGCTGCTCGGCCTGTACAAGCCGCACCCAGATGCCTATCTCAAAGCGCTGGAATTCGTTAAGTTAAAGCCAGAGGAAGTGGTTCTGGTGGCAGCACACGCGTACGATCTGCGCGGTGCTCAGAAAGTTGGGATGAAGACCATTTACATCAATCGATGGACTGATGACATTGACGAGGATAAAGAGAAAGTCAAGCGGGAATTCAATATTTTCTTGGAGGGCATGAAGGATCTTCCAGATGCAATTTTGAGCCTATGAGGTGGTTAGCAGCACATGTTTACGAGTCATCGGTTCACAAGTTCAAAGATGGCTGTATATGGATGTAAAGACTTCATATCAAGAAGACTGAATTGAATAAAAATTGCTATCATAACTGCATCAAGTGACCAATAAGGCCATCATATTCCCAAACCAAGACATAAAGAAAGATTCCAAGCCCAATGTTTAATCGAAGCGGCTTTCGCTGTGGAAAGTTCCACGCATGGGCAGCTCCGTATCGTAGGCAGCCGACTCCTTCTTCATGTGTCGGTCGAAGCTCTGAGTCGACATCTGGACCTTCTCAAACAGGGCCCGATCCAGCACAGGGGCTGCGGCTGGCAGCTGGCCGCGACCGCGGGCGAGCTCTGACTGGAGGGAGTAGTTGTGGATGGCAAGGCTGGAAGCGATCTGGAAGGCGCTTCGGATCTGTCGGCCGTTCCAGCAGCCGGTAGATCGGGCAAGCTCCTCGTAGTGCTTGGCGGCAAAGTCCAGAATCTCGCTGTCCTTGATGACGAGGGCCGGCTCGCCAGTCATTCGGTGCCTCTCGGCCTCAATCTCGCGCAGCTTGGAGATGTTGAGGCGGAAGATGTCGCGGGTCTGAGTCTTGTCCAGAGGAGGATAGTAGAGGGACAGGTGGATACGGGACTTGAAGGCCTCGTCGATGGTGCCGACACGGTTGGTGGTGAGAAACAGGAGACCGTTGTAGTACTCGAGGACTCGGAGGAACACTGAGACTAGAGCATTTCGCTTCATGTCGAGCTTGGATCGCTGGGACAGGAACACATCCGCCTCGTCGAGAAGCAGGACACAGTCCCACAGGTGCGCAAGACGGAAGACGTTCTTCAGCGAAGACTCAACCTCGTGAGGAGTCAGACCAAGGTCACCGCAGGTAATCACAAACAGAGGCTTGCGGTTCTCCATGGCAACAGCCTCAGCCGTCGCAGTCTTTCCGACACCGGGAACACCGTGCAGCAGCACAACCAGACCACGGCCCTTGCCCTGGATAAGATCCTGCCCAGGGCCCTCGGTGGCTGCGTCGGCGTAGCGGCGCTCCAGAGCCTTCCTCTGGAAGTGCGACATGACCAGGCCGCGCACAACGTCCTTGTAGTCGTCCTGGATCCTGAGATTCTCAAAGACGCCTGGCTCCCGGCGCACAGGCTTGAGCAGGTTCAGGTCAATGGGCAAGAAGCGACGCTCGCGCAGGGCGTAGGCGAACATGCGCTTGGGCAGGAGGACGAGGTCCTCGTTGCGAAGCTCGAGGGCCTTAGGGTTCGTCTCAAAGGTTCGAGAGCCCTGGATGCGGGCGCGGAGGAACGAGTCGTTGTTGATGTTCTCGCGGCGCTGGCGGATCTCGATGCCATCGGCCTTCTGGATAATCTCGTTCTGAGCATATGCTCGAGACTGACGGACTCCATTGAACCAGTGCTGGATGGGCATCTCATCATCCTGAATCTCGCACCTCTTGGACTTGTTGACAGTGGGCTGATGGAACCTGGGCCGCCAGTCGGGCATCTTCTGGTAGGCCTCGGTCAAATCAACGATGACATCACTCTCGACAAACTCGGGGTGGCGCATCTTCTCGTAGTCCTCGTTGTCCAGAATCTCGTCATCAGGCTCAGTCGAGTTGTTGGGAGGGTTCCTGGTCAGGGTCCAGGCGCTGTACTGCTGGTGTCGGTCATCCAGGTACTTCTGGAAGCTGCGTCCCTGCTCCTCGAGAGAGGACAGCAGCTCCTGGTGATTGTGGCGGTAGCGAATAGGGAAGACCTCGAGAGACTCGATCTGGCGCTCGCCGACGAATGAGTCAATCTCAAACTTGCGTCGGACTGCGCCGAAGCTGGTGCCATCGTGGTCGATGTAGTAAGCTGAAATCTTGAACTTGTTGTTGCTGTCCTCCTGCTGGAAGTCGTCGGCGAAATAGTCCCAGATAGCAGTGGGATATGTCGTCTGGGGGTCGGGGCACTCGATGCGGTAGATGCGCCAGACCTCGTGATAGCGGCCACCGGCCTCGCCCGAGGTGGGCATGTAAACAAGGTCTCCCACACGGAAGAGAGACCAGAGGTCATCATAGGAAACCTTGTCCGCGGAGCTGCCATCGAACTGTTGGTACAGAGGAAGGACCTCCTTCTCAACGAAGTTGACATAGCATCGCATGTCCCGCAGAGCCTCGGGGCTATCCATCAGAGTGTCAAAGTCCTCGTCGGCATTGGAGTCGACAGACTGAATTGACTCAGTGTCGTCGTTGTCTTGGCTGTTCTCCTCTGAGCTAGTCTCTCCAACCACCTCGACTTCCTCATCATCGCTGGTGGGGTTCTCAAGGGTCTCAGCCTCTTCGCCAAGCTCCTCAAAGTCCGCCCACTTCTCCTCCAAAGTGGCGAGGATCTCTCGCATCTTGGGCTGGAAGTGTACGAGAGCCTTGAAGGGCCGAACGAATGTGCGGGGTGTCGACCTCTGGTCTGTGTCGTTGAGCAGGGAAGTCAAGTGTCCAAGGACAGGCTGTGACTGGATACGGATGCGCTGCATCTCAGTATCTGAAGGGAGAGGGGCTTCGTTTCGCTTCTCCCGCTTGAACTTGTCACTTATGCTGGTCTTGTTCTCGTGGGTGGACGAATTGTCACGAAGGTTGAGGTAGTTCTGGCGAAGACGAGCAAAGTCCTCTCGGCGGCGGTAACCCTGCTCCCGGCGGATCTGGGACTGGAGCCCGGGACCAGCCATGAGGACCTCGATGGCATAGTCGGGCTCGTCAATGTCCTGGAAGCGGTTCTTGAAGTTCTCGAAGTTGACCTTGCGGACTTCAGGAATCTTGGGGCGCCACTTGGCAGCGGTTCGACGGCGATCGGCAAGGATTCGCTCCCGTCGCTCTGCCTCCTTCTGGAGAGTCATGAACTCAATGTCATGCTCTCGGGGGTGAGCACGCGGCGCAGCAGGCCGGCGGCCACCGGTGGACTTTCGCGCAGTTTGCTTAGTTCTAGCCATTGTGAATAAGGGGAAGCGAAGGATGTAGAATGACTAGAAGCAGCAGAAGCGTGAAAGATGAAGATGTGTAGAAGAAGGAGATGGGGTTGGTTGAGATGAGTTGATGAGGAGAAGCCCTTGAAGCCGTCGGCGAGGAGTTATAAGTAGTCTTCGAAACGAAGACATATATTCCGCCACCCATGTCTGCCTCACAGGCACGAACCAGCCAGCCAATCGGCATACTAGCTCATCATGGTTCAAGTTCACGGTAGTTGAGTCATACCGTGACTTTCTCCTCAATCGCACAGACTCTCGCACCTAGTAGTCCTAGATGCTCGCAGTTGCTTTTGGGGGCTGCCGCCGTCTACCGCATTGGCCAACTAGCCCCAGGAGAACAGGCAGCAGCGGCAGCTAAGCTGACGGCCAAGAGGCGTTAGGGTCCACCCAGATCAGCCTTTACGCACCGCTTAAATCTTACGAGCGCCGGCAATCAGTGATAAGAGGAGTCGTGTTAGGCAACAACTGCTCGGGCATGAAGTTTATTGATTCCTTCTATTCATTAATTGGTACGAAATTCGTCGAGAGGGGCTGGCTGCCTTGAATGAGGAAGCGAGGGGAAAGTGGCTGGCTCTGATTGGCTCCTCGGAAGCGGGTGGGGTTGCATCCGGCCGTCCAAAGTGTACCACGACTTCGGTGCATACCCGGGAATAGGCCTCCCACCATCAGCGGCCCCCACGTTAAAAATGTTGCCCTTACAAGATTGGGCTATAAACGACTTCATATTGCCTTCTCAAGGCCGCGGCACACGGCTAAACCGGTCATGCACTCCCGCCTGCATTGGGAACCCTTCCACCAGAACCTCTGCGCTTGAAATGGTGCGAAAGTTGGCCCTGTCGCGAATGACGCGGCTCGGGTGGAATCCATTGTACACAACAGATGTGATGCCCATCAGCGCAGCGTCAAAAACATAAATGTAAATCTCCTTCTTCTTCAGCTCGCCTCCAGATCCCTGTATATACTCCAACGCACGGAATACCGACCGCACCATGATCAGGATGCTGGTCACGTAAAGGACCACCAGCAAGAGCTTCCATGGCGCACTGATCGAGTATGATCGCCTCGTCTTCTTGCGGGACAATCGAATGTGGAAAACCAATATCGCAACCATGAAGAAACCGAAAAAGATAATCTGAATGCCGAGGCCGCCGACAATGATGTTCTCGCCCAATTGAACCGCTTTGGAGTCCTTGGCAGTGGCTAGCATGCCGCCTCCACCACTCTGAGCAAAAAATGAGAGAACGTCTCCCAGGACAAAAATCTTGGTCAGCCATTTTGGCCGGATAAGGCTGTGTTCTTCGGCTTCGAGGAGGACAATGAGACGACCCAATATCATGTAGATTGATGCGGCAAAGAATGCGGGACCTAAGAGGAGGAGAATCGATTGCATAATGTAGGGGTTCTTGGTGAAGTCGGGCGCCTCATTCGCAGACATGGCTCTTGCGACGTACCCCACTGATTCAACTTGGGCTAGTTAGCTTCGGTGCCGTCATGGGCCGGCCAGATGAGCTCACATAAGCACCCAATAACGAATGGGATAAAATACCACGTTCGGGCACGCAGTAACTGCCATATGTGTAAAAGGGCGGATACACCAAAAAGAATTGCAAACACCAGCGCTAATGGTAAGGACGGGTCGTAATCGTAGAACGAGAAGCCGGCGCGAGGCTCGAGGAGTGGACCCGGCATGACGGCGAGGAAAAATGAGAAAGACTAAAATAAATAAAAGGATTGACAGGCTTATTTGAGGCGCAAGATAAGAATTGAGTTAAATGAGTGACTGGAAGGGATCTTTTAAGAACAAAAAAGAACAAGGAAAAACCTGATGTAGAAGCACAATGCCGAATCTGCCAGTGTCGGGCGTTGCCCATACATATAGAACTTACAAAGGTTCTCCTTTCGAGCTCAGGTCCTACTGATTACGAACGTCTCATTTTAGCAACGACTATGGCTTCCGCAGGTAGGCGCATCGAGACCGTTCTTGGGTGGACCACAATCGTAAACGATGAAAGTCCGCGTATCGATGATTCGGGTTTGATCCCCTGTTACAAGTCTAATTTTAGAACGTCGCTTGAGTCAATCAGAGCAGGAGACGGCATTTTCACTGTGAAATAATCCTTTTTCGCATTGCAATATCGGAGTTTGAGGCGAAGCTGCAAACCGTATTAGGGCGATTCATGAAACTTGTGTCTGGTAGTTGAATTGGGCTGATCGTGGGCAATCAATGGAGCCCAAAGTCTGACATTAGCTGGCCAGGATACTGCTCGTAACCACTGTGTTTGTTTTTCCGACCTATGCATTGTCTGTGCACAAGATTTTGTCATGCATTATCCACAAAAATCAGTGAGCAAGTGGCATGATACATACCAGCTTGGGCAACGGTCGCTGCGCAACATTATTCTAGCCAAAATACCTACAATCTCCAAAGTGATATGAATCCCGATAAGATCTAAGATATGTTCTTTGAGAAATTATACTTACTCAGGTCTTCATTTTTATTCACTTTGTTCTGAAATGCTGAGAGATGTGGGCTTGTTGTCGGCGTGCTACGCATTAAAGCGCCGAACCCACAATCATCCCATCTAAGCAAGTGATGAATTGTACCATCAGTTTCATTTAGTGAAACCTGAGGCGCGGATTATGCAAATGTGCATAGCGCCGTCGTATTTAGTCACCGGACAAACTCGGTGGTATTTTGTCCGGGACCGAGTATAGCAATACGCGCCAAGGGCACAGGGGGAGTCGTATCCGAAAAATCTGTCAAATACGCGTACTCGGGCTGTTTGAGGCAAACCTCGTATTCCAGTTTGACCAAAGTCCTGCAACCCCAGAACACTAAGATGGATCTCACCGCATGTCGCGGAAATTAAGGTTACTGATTATTGGCGCACAAAGGAGGCGATGCAGGTTTAGTGTGTGTAAACGCCTCCCATCTGCGGTGGCTCTGCCACTCCATTTCTTCGTAGAAGCGGAAAGGTTTCGGCACAGGCTCCAGATGAGGCCGCCCTGTCGATACAATACTTAGAGATACGAGGCGGTGCCCCATACTTGATCTGGCGGAGCACAATGGCCTCCCCTGTCCAACACAGTCCATCGTGCGAGGAGACGAAAAGTGTGGCACTCCAAACAGGCTGCCGCTACCAGCGGTGCAGCAGAGGAGTTGCGAGATCAGGTTGTCGTCCCCCACAAAAGGGCCGAGCGCTTTTGTTGCAAAACGCCAATACTTCTACCTTCTGACTGATCAGGGGATTGTCCGGGAGTCGCGGCGGGGTTGAGATGGGTCGTGAATGGTTCACTCGTAAGTAGGTTTGTAAGCGACCCGAGTCCGAAAATTCACTGATTGGAGATGGTTGACATTATTTTGGAGAATTTTTTTTTCGCTCTGCAAAATTCTTTCCTCATTTAGTTAGCTTACAGCCCCGTCATGGGCATCATCGATTTACATTTGCAAGCCGATTATTTTTCGCATTGCCGATTGCTTGTAGAGTATATTGCGCTTGATAGCTATGCTATGTGGCTTTTCGAGGGTACCACTGGATATAAGATGTAAGATGGAGGTGAGAAGTGACGCTCAGAGGTGTGGCTCGCGAATGGCCAGCACACACATCCGTTGCAAGCGCGTCCCATTTAGGAAGTCATTTGATGAGATGTATTGTATTGATCAACTCAGGGCCTGGCTCAAATAAGCATAAAAATTCTCATTGGGCACTCTGTAGACACACCGTAACGTCATCTGGTGTCTGGGCTGATTAAGTGATGCCGGCCGCCGTTCCCAGAGGGTCATGCATGTGGTCATGCCAGGTTCCCCGCATGGTTGGGGCAGAGAAGATCATGGCATGGGGAATAAACGGCCGAACAAAGCCCGAGTTCGCGGGGATGTGACTAAAACCGAAGCTTCCGATGATCACAAGAGAAAATTCCACGGTGAATTTGAAGAGGGCCCTTTCGAAGTTATACGACTAGGCTTGCAGGAACGTGATCAGGGTTCATCAACCAGTGCATTTATCCAAAGGAAAAATGCAAATTATCGGCCCGTGCACAATAATCCTTGCAGGTGACGAAGTCTCGAACTAATTACGAGGGTAACAAGGGTTGACCATCCATTTAGATCGTGTAGAGCAGTCGAGGCAAAATCGCTCAGTATTCCTATAAAGAGGACTCAAAGGTCCGCGATTGAGAACTATTCAAGGCCCAGGACCAATATATTGGAACTAAAATGGGCCAATTCGTTATCTTCTGGCTCTTGTGTAGCCACATATTTCTTTCCTTATCTGCTGCATATACGGGTGAGTGTTGGCAATACCTGATTTCGTTCAATGACTGACAACGCACCTCTACCTAGTCAATTATGGGGATCCGACAGAAGCAGTGGCCAAGGCCAAGGAATTTGTCTCGCAGCTCAATCTAACTGAAAAGATTGGTATGATCACTGGCACACTGGGTCTGAGTACACCAGGTTGCATTGGCAACATTCCGGCCATCGAGAGGCTCAACTTTTCTGGGCTTTGCATGCTGGACGGACCACAAGCCATTAACAGGGCAGACCTCGTTAGCATTTTCCCTTCGGGGATACTCGCTGGAGCAACATGGAACACTGAACTCATTTATGAGCGAGGCAAGGCCATGGCGGAGGAATTCCGGGGCAAGGGATCTCATGTTCAATTGGGGTACGATAGCCTGACACGCAAACATACGAGTTGGATCGCTAACTTTGCTTTAGACCTGTAGCCGGACCTATTGGTCGCCATGGCTTAGGTGGTCGCAACTGGGAAGGATTTTCCCCAGACCCGTATCTCGCGGGGAAAGCTATGCAAGCAACCGTCCATGGAATCCAGTCAACGGGAGTTCAAGCCTGCTCAAAACATTTTGTTGGAAACGAGCAAGAAACACAGCGATCCAACACCTTTTTGGAGAATGGAACTGAGATTATGGGAATTTCTAGCAACATTGATGACCGGACCCTGCGAGAGCTCTACATCTGGCCCTTTGCCGATGCAGTCAGAGCTGGAACAGCCAGCATTATGTGCAGCTACAATCGGGTCAACCAAACGTATGCGTGCGAAAATCCCAAGCTGATCAACGATATCCTAAAGGGGGAGCTTGGTTTCGGGGGTTACGTCGTGTCCGATTGGTTTGCGACGCATTCCGGTTCGGAGTCGATCCTGGCTGGTCTGGATATGAACATGCCTGGTCCTTACGATACAGCTGCTACTCAAACCGGCTCAGGAGCAAGTTACTGGGGAGTGAAGAATGTGACAAAGATGATTGACGAGGGCATCGTCTCTGAAGAGCGGATTGACGATATGGTTAGTCGGATTATGCTACCATATTACTACCTGGAGCAAGACAACGACTACCCCACCACCGATCCTTCTATTCTTTACGTTCTGGCTGCGCAACAAGGGATCAAGATCGGACAGAGTGTTTTGATCCCTCCCAGCCGTGACGTCCGTGCAGACCATGCGTCATTGATTCGACAAATCGGGGCTGAGGGCATCGTCTTGTTGAAGAATGTGAATAACACACTGCCCCTCAAAGCGCCCGCGAACATTGGAGTCTTTGGAAACGATGCTTCCCCACCGGTTGATGGTCTGCTGTATGACGACACCGATCCTCCTGAAATAGGCACGCTGGACATTGGAGGAGGATCGGGAACCGGGCGCCACACGTACTTGGTTTCTCCGCTGGAAGCCATTCTGGCCAAAGCAAACGAGACCGGTGCGCGAGTGCAATACATTATGCGCAACAAGGTTCTGGCAGAAGGAAACTTCAAGAGCATCTACCCAGTTCCCGATGTTTGTCTGGTCTTCTTGAACACCTTTGCCTCAGAATCATGGGATCGTACCAGTTACGAGGCAGACTGGAATTCTACCCTGGCGGTTGAGAACGTGGCGGCAAACTGCCCCAACACGGTTGTCGTGACGCATTCTGCAGGCGTAAACACATTTCCATGGGCCAACAACCCCAACGTCACGGCCATCCTGGCGGCACACCTTCCCGGCCAAGAGTCTGGAAATTCCATCGTCGATGTTCTCTGGGGCAAAGTGAATCCCTCAGGAAGGCTTCCCTATTCGATACCCGTCAAAGAGAAGGATTACGATATTCCCATCGTTAACCTCACAGAGAGCGAGGTGACATACCCAGGAGCATGGCAGGCTGATTTCACCGAGGGCCAACTTATCGACTACCGCCATCTTGATCACTTCAACATCACGCCGCTCTACGAGTTTGGGTTTGGGCTAAGCTACACCACCTTTAAGCTGGAAAGCTCTTTCAAGGTCGAGACTTTAGTTGACAAAATTGCAGCAGTGCCGAGTGCAGATGCAAAGATTCTCCCCGGAGGAAACGAAGAGCTGTGGCAATCTGCTCTGCGGATCAAAACCACCGTAAGCAACACGGGCTCTCTCGCTGGAGCGACAGTGGTGCAACTCTACCTCTCATTTCCCAAAGACACTACCCCTTCTGGAACACCGGTTAAGGTTCTACGTGGATTTGACAAGATTGAGCTGGGCAGTGGAGAGGTCAAGGAGGTTACCTTTACTCTTCAGCGCCGTGATCTGAGCTACTGGGATGTGAGTGCTCAGACTTGGAGGATTCCTGACGGAGCGTTTACCTTCCAAGTGGGGTTCAGTTCGAGGGACATCAAGGCGACTGAAAGCTACGCTGTGCTGTCTTGAGTAGTTTTAATAATTGACCAATCACATTCTTACTGCATCTCTTTCTAGTCGGGTTATCATTTTGAACCTGTTCGCAGCTCCAGTCAACTATAGGATGGATGCATCATAGATTGTGAATTTTTCAACACATTATTGGGCAGTTGTGCGCCTGTGTGCTGCTGACAGCCACAATGTCGCTAACCACATCCTTGGCCAACTTGCGCATGTCTCCCAAACACTTGCATTCATTCTTTTGCAGTCACCCGACACCACATCTCAAATCGTATGTTGGAAAGAAGGAATATTTATTGACTCTAATCGCTTCTCATCTTTTTTAGGTGTAGTCTATAAGGAGTTTCCCTCTCTACTCGCCCGCTCATGAGTACCGCGACAGCGCCGTGGTTATCAGTCCGATATACTGTATAACACCACCCGTGTTCGTCGTCGACATCATCTGTATCTTTATAGTCATCCTTAAAACTACACATGGCAAAATCGATCAAGTATGGCTGATACTTCCCCCCAGAAACCTCAGACACGAGAATATTCCTTGGCTGGCAGTCCTGGTGTACAACACCGTGCTTATTGACCTCATTAACAACATCAATTGCGCTCTCCACGATCTTTTCCCACAGTCGTGGTTTATGCGGAAGTCGCACTGTGAGATCGGAAAGGTCGAAACCAGGAATATATTCAAGCAATATACCCGGAACTTGAAAGTAAACCGCCGGGAGGTCCAAGGGTGCGTCTGGGGAGTCTTGAACCACCGACGAGATGAGCGTTGGAATGCATCGGCCCTGAAGTGGAACCAATTGCTTGTAAGCTCGAACCTCTGTCCTGTACAGCCTTCTAGCTTTGAAGTAAATGTAAGCCTCTGTCTCTTCGGGGCTAATTTCATCCTCACTATCGTCATCGTCCTCCTCCTCCTCTTCTTCTTCTTCCTCGTCGGCCCTTCGTAAACGACGCTTAACGAACATATCTTCCTCCTTTTGAAATTCCTCAAGGAGCTTCTTTGCCTGGCCAGATCTAACGCAATTTTGCCATATAATCCTAGCTTGTTCGCTATAAGGGACTCTCTCACGAAGTTCCCCAAAGCGCCGATCATAAAGCTTCAAGACAGCTTGCCTGTGTCCGTCAGGCGTGCTCAATTGTACCTCCATAACAGGTGATATAGTGATTGGAAAGATGCTAGCAATGGTAACCTGAACATCCTGCTCATCTGGGGTCTTCAACTTGAACGTTTGCCCTATCACGTAGGGTAACGACGGCTCAGAAGTGCTACTAGCAGCAGCTGGCGTTGACTTGGAACTAGACCATCATTAGGCTGTTGAAAATGACAGAAGGACAGTACAAAACATACCTCATATTCCAAAACGGTTGAGAGGGAGGATCGGTGGAAGCGATAGTCTACCATTTGCGTTGATTGCTGGGATGTGAACAGATAAATTCAAATCGAGGGCTGAGCCACTTACCCCGCAGCTGCCACCTGTTGGTTGGGGGGTAAGTCATGTGTTATAATTTCTCCCACTTCTTCACTTTGTTCCCTTATTCGAGATGCGACCCCATACAACACATTGACTATAGTGTAATCGCCTACCACCAAGCTGGTTCATCATCATGATAAGGACGTGCTGAAGGATTCCATTTTTGGCATAACCCTCCCAAGCCACGTTGAAATCCATGATTCATGATGAGCTTTGCAAGCCCTTTCTACTCTTGAACGCAATTTACGGTGATGGGACCGGGGATTTATCGGTTGAAAAGGGAACTGCATCAACATACCCATTCAGAACGCAATAGTCAACAGCCCTCTTGGTGCAGCAATATTCAAAAGTTATATCAGCATTCTTGGTTTAGAATTAACTTTCCAGGGTTTTTGGCAGTTCTCTTGCCGCTGCAGAACCTAAAGTAAGACATGGGCTATTAAACTTCTGCTCAACCATGGGGCTGATGCGAACATGATACTTTGCCATGGAGGTTACGCCAGCGCTCTCACAGTAGACACACACTGCGGTGGGGGATACTTTCAGGCTTTTAATCGACAATGAGAGTGAAGCGAGTAAACCATTAGATGGTCAAAGATTAACCACTACAGAGTCGCCCAGTCGGACAAAACTGCATGTTCCCCGACTTTCTCTAGCCTGGGGCGTTGCTGCCCCACTCTTGGCGGCATCATGACAAATGATGCAGTGGATTCATGCGTCATATCGCGAGAACGAGAACGAGGGCGGATGAAAACGAACGCCTTAGCTTGAAATCACTTCTTTGTTATTGGTTCATTGAACACAGCCTTCAGAGCTCTCCCCGCCCTTTATATTAATACGATTGGGGTAAATCACAGCCGGGGTATTCTAAATCAGGTTTATTAAATTCTCCGTACACCCTCAAATCTTGATACCCGTCAGCCCAATTTTATGGATTGCCCAATAATATTCCATCCAGTACGACTCGAAATAATTTATACCTATTTAGGAAATCTTCTCGGGCTTTACAACTTTTACAATGCCCGAAAACCTGCGCTAGCGCACCGTCTCTATATCAAAATCGAGTTCACCTGAGGTGGCGTCTAACTTAGTCTAGTAAGAATACCTATCACCATCTAGCTATCTTGTACAAGGCTTATGAATCAAGCTCCGCCCTCGCTTTCTTAGCGATGCGGGGACTGTCAGCCGTCGGGCGTAGCCAAACCCTCTCATGCGGCAAATTCATGCCCACACTCTTGCTGTTGAGTGATGGGAAATATTTTGGTAAACACAATGAAAGTCATTTAAAAACGACCCTCCGCTCATTCAACGGAAAAAATGTTTTCAAAATATTATTCTACTGTCAACTCCACCTTTTCACCCATCCAACTACTTCCTATTGCTTTCAATATGCATCTCTCCTCGATTCTCATCACTGTTTTAGTGCCTGTTGCTACCTGTTTCCCAAGTCTATGCAATACGAATAATGCTGGTGGAGACTCGCATTATTCGCCTGGTCGGGGTCCTTCAAATTCTAGCGAAAACCTATTGAAGCCGAACCACTTCTTGTGGAAGGCACCCGGACCTGGAGATGGTAAGCCCAAGATGGTCAACAGAGGTTGCAGGATTCATTTGACTAATATTATTCCCAAGTTCGCTCACCTTGCCCTGTGATGAATACCCTGGCAAATCACGGGTTCGTCAACCGAAATGGCCGTAACATGACCCGTGAAGTTGTTGTCCCCGGTATTCAAAATGGGCTAGGTCTTGAGGAATCACGCGCCACTAATATTTTCGAGACGGCTCTCGTGGTCAATCCTACACCTAACGCAACGGTAAGAGAGTGATATTTGGATATTTCACTGATAATTTAGCTAATCTTGTCTAGTTCTTCGATTTCGAGATGATGCATGCGCACAATGTCATCGAGCATGACGGCAGTCTGTCTCGGCGCGATGCCGTTTTCGACCCTACCAACCCTTTTGACGAAGCGACATTCAATAACTTTGTGAGCTACTTCGGAGATGACGAAACCATCAACATCACTTCTATTGCAAATGCCAGAGCCAGACAAGCCTTGGACATGAGCCGAATCAACCCTGACTTCAATATCACCCAAGCTCAGATCCCCGTCATCGTAGGCGAGAATGCGATGCTCTTGGCCATTTTCGGAAGCCCGGACAAGCCAGTAGCCAACCGAACCTACCTTGAATATTTCTTTAGTAAGTTGTAATCCTAGAGTCTTTTAATAGATGCTCTGCCAGCGCATTTTAGATAAATACTTGGCGCTGACAAATTGAAGGAAACGAGCGACTGCCAGTGGAACTTGGCTGGCGTCCGGTCACTGTCCCAGTTGATCCTTATCTCAGCCAAATAGTACAGGACATTATTTCCCAGAGTCCTGCTGACGTACCTTTGACCTTTACTCCTACCGCCTAAACAGAGCCGTGATAGCCAACGGAAACGAAGCATGAATGAGAGCGAGAATTATCACAACAGCCAAGACCTGTTGGTTAATTCCTACTGGAGAAGATTTTCCCTCCATTCATTCTTTAAAGTTCATTGACGATATATTGCAAGTCGCTTTACCCACAGCTAGTTTGTCTTCGTCTTGATGTACCAATAATAGCATTGGTATTTTGTAAAGTACAGTTGTGTTAAAACGATTTATTCCCATTTTTTTCACCATAGCTTAGATTGAAAATTCCACATTCACACCTATCCCAATAACATCAAACTCCTTACCCCTCGCGATCGTTGTCACTCAAACCCGGAATCGCATTTGAGAAACCCGCATGGATTCGTGACTCTGAACTGATTTAGCTATACTTGTCATGTTGCTTGTCGAAGCTTCGCAAAATGCCGTATTCCCAAATCATGCACAAATCTACCAGACGGCTTGCGTGAGGGGGCTCACTAGCTTGTACCCCTCATGTACACAGACTGGGTTCTCGGCGTTGATACGTGGTTTGTGGAACTAGCACAGCAGCCCCGTTTTCGTTGGGGGCCGTTCACGCACGCTTCTCTACGTTACACAAGCAAAGCACTGTGGATTTTTGGGATTAATCAGATTTTTCTATACTAACAAATCGGCGATGAATTTCCATTATCAGTCACTGACGCTCGAGCAGCAGGCTCTCAGGATGGCCTTTATGCGGGTGAGAATTTAGTCAACACCCTTTTTCTTTCAGCTGAACCACCGTTTTCAGCCTCCTTTGCACTTTTTGCTTATTCTGTTTGGATGCCCATGAGCCACGTGCGGGGTTCTTGTCCATGGTTTCACTCGAGGCTGTGCTGGCTGCGCCCGATTTGTCCGCTACGTATTGAGCTGCACGCGTCCAGTCTCCCAGGCTTGGAGTGTCACAAAGTCAAGAATCCCACAAAAGGACCACCTGGCCCTCTGGTAAAGTGGCGGAAATGTTGCATGATCCTTGTCTGAAAACCACAAGCTTCGCGACTGACAATGCGGTTCATTTTATCTTGCCTGGCGGTCAACCTCTCTGCACTGAGCTTTGCTCATGCGCAGGCGGCTGAGCAGCTGTTCACAGCTCTCGCGAAATACGATGATGTTTCTCTTTTTCGCTCCATTCTGTCGTCCTTCCCCCAGGTCCTTCAGAGCACCATTTCCTCACAAGACACAAATATTACTGTCCTTGTGCCCACCAACGATGCTGTCAGAACGTATCTCACAAAGTCCAGTGTATCGGACGTCACTGAGCTCACCTCTGACGAAATAAAGACCTTCTTTTCATACCAGACAATGGTCGCTGCGCTGAAGAGCGCAGACTTTGCGAAATCAAATGACCTGGTAGTCCCAACTATGCTGCAGGGACAAAAGTACAATAACCGAACAGCTGGAGAATCTCTTATGGATGCATTCGGCAAAGAAGCTACAGGACAGGTTGTTGTCACCTCGGGCACAAAGAAGAGCTCTCGCCGAGACAGCAGCGAGTTTTCAGGCCCTATAGTTACCGTCAGATCTGGCTTGGCTCAGGATACCAAAATGATTGCCGTTGATGGCAAATGGGGGTCCAAGAATTCCAATACATTCCAAATCATTGAAGGGTAAGGCCGAGCTTTTTTACGCAAGGGCGACTTGCTTATCATTGTCATTTTAGCGTTCTTGCGCCCCCAAGGACTTGCTCGACGACGATTCAGTCCCAGAAAAAGACCCTTTCAGGTCTTGATGTGGCACTCAACAGGACCAATTTGTATCCCGCTCTCAATACCGCACCGAACGTCACTTGTCTTGCCCCTACTACGGCTGCCTTTGACAAGGCGGGGAATCCTGAAACAGAGCTTTCCAAGGATGACTTGACGAATGCATTACTGTACGTATCCAAGGGACTCTCTCGTTAGTTGGATTTCTTCTTTGCCATCATTTTTCGATCATTTATCCTGCCTTCTTGCAAAGAATGTAACTGATGTTCGGATCAAGTGCCCACACTCTGGCTGAAGTCACATATACGCATTATCTGAAAGACAAGATGATTCTGAAGACCATGGTTAAGAACACCATAGTCCAAGTCAGTGTCAATGATAGCGGCATCTATTTCAACAATTCCAAGGTAGTCAAGCCCAATGTCCTGACAAACAACGGCTTGATTCATATGTGAGTGCGCAAAAGCTACTCAGGCGCATGACTGAGTTCTCTACCCACATTTATTCCAATCTCTAACGGTTTCTAGACTTGACGCCGTAATGCAGCCTGTCGAAAATGTGGCAAGTAGTACGAGCAGCTCCGACAGCGGGAGCGCAAGCTCTACGTCCACTTCGGATTCTTCACCATCCGAATCCAATGCTGCAGGTACCTTCTCTGTAGGCTACCATGGCATGATTTCCTTGTTAGTTGGTCTTGCGATTTTTTAAGTTTGCGAATGGATATCATGAATATTTACGTGCGGAATGTGTCCCCTTGGATTTGTGGCAGGCTTTGATGCAAGGATCTAGTGTTGCACGGCTTTGTATTCATCTTTACAAGGTGCACTCTTGTATGCAGCAGTCACTCAATTTTGAGCCGCAAGAAATTGAAGGCGGGTCGATTGATTAGATTCAATTATTCATCAAAATTGTTGGTCCGATCCAGTGAGTAGCCCTCTTGGCCTAGGCTCGACGTTTGAAATGGACCGTCCAAGGAGCCACAAACGGGTACAAGGGGGTCAAATTTCTCAAGGCCTACGATATTAAAATCGCAGCCCGCAAAAGGTTTCGGAGATAATTGAAAAATATGTGAACAGATTTTGCGGGGTCTCCGATGAATAGCTATCTGAGGTCTAGGCTTGGAATTGGGAGCTGTTGGGCCTAGCTACCGCCAGAGTTCAAACATGACTAGCTCTAGCACACGGGCGGAAGAAACTATTACGGCGTTCTAAACATCCATTCCATGCTCCTTAAATGAGCCAATGCTGTAATTGCGGGGTGCATTTCACCGTAAAGATCGAAAGAGCACTCACAAGAAAATAATCAAGAGTGCATCTCATTTCAGAACAGATCCAAACCGTTTCGCGCACAGTCTCTTTCAATATTAATCACTGTGCTAGCTTCCAGTAAGGAAGGGTGATCTAGACCTTGTCGGGATTCCCACCCAACCTTATCCCAGTCTTGATCGAGTTTAGCATCGACACTCACTTTACTCAATGGGCTACTCTGCATGCCATTTGGCTGAATCAGGTCCCCCTCATACAGCGCTCAGGAACTTCATGCGGGACTTTTCAACCACTGTGAGTCCCCGTGCTTGTATATAAATGAGGAGCTCATCTCATTGTTGTGGATGGGCAGACGCAATTCATTCTTTTTGCAAGGGCAGGTCCACAGTCATTCACTTAGGTTGAAGATTCCTTCATTAATTTGAGGATTTATTCACTCACTTGAAGATCCGTCTCCTGAAAACATAATCACCCACGGATCATGAATTTTAAACTCGTCGTTCTTTTTGCCGCACAGGCTGTCGCGCTGGCGCTACAGTCCAAGCCAATCTTGGATCCTGACACTCTCGTCATTGAAGTTCCTGGTTCACACAATAATCAAAAGAGAGGTACGTGTGATAGCCATGAGGTTTGCCTCCGCAAGATGCGAAAGCCCAGACACCGCGTCGAAGCTAGCGGCTTCTGTTCGGCGTACATTCAGTCTACTGTCACTCGTACGGTATACACCGTCTCCACCACACACGCCACCACCACAATTGCCCCTCAGGTCACAGCCACCAATGTAAACGTGGTGTAAGTTCAAGCCCCAATGCCTCCTCGGAATGTTTTGCGAGCGTATTCTAACAGCGCTTCGTTGATTAGGTTTGGAACCAAGACGACTGGAACCACAACAGTGACCAAGGCTGTATCACTTCCCAACAAAGCAAGCAAGAGGGGCAATTCCGCGCCGATCCCTTATTGGGTCCCATACGCTTGTAATGAAGCCAAGATTAGCAGTGCTTGCTCTTGTCTTATCAGTTCTCCGTCCCCTGCAGTGCAGACGACCGTAACTGTCGTCACTGCCACGAGGACTGTACTGGGTACCGTACGTAGCCGCTTTGAGAAAGACAAGTGGTTCCAATTCTGACGTCCTCACAGAAGACTCTCCCGACCAAGTCTACCACCGTTGTCAAGACGTCAACCAGCTTTGTCAACGTTGCAGCCACACAAACTGTCCTGGTGACACAGGCTGCGTCAACTCAGCAAGCCACATCCACGACCCAGAGTAGCCAGACATCGCAAACTACCTCCAAGACACAAACCACTTCCACGTCACAGGCCGTCGTGGCTCCTCCGGACAGTAAATATGCCGCTCCTACGTCACAGACCAGTTCATTGCAGACAACGTCAGCATCCCAGACGAGCTCAAAGCCTTCATCAACCTCGACTACGCAAGCCGGGACCACAACCCAGGCCGTTTCGACATCCCAGACCAGCTCAGCTTCGCCAACTGGCCAAACCTCTCAAACTACTTTGACCTCAAAGTCTACTTCAACATCGCAGGTCGCTTCGACGTCATCAACCACATCTGTGACGCAGTCCTCCTCGACAACTAAATCAACCTCAACATCGCAGTCCACCTCGACATCAACGACTACTGCGGTACAAACTACCTCGACCGGAGCCTCCACATCTACTGCGTCACAGGTTACCTCAAGCACGGCTTCCACGTCTACGAGTTCGACACGGACGACCTTGACCACACAAACTGGCCAGGCCTCGCAGACCACTTCCACGTCATCGGTGACTACTTCAGTACAAAGCACTTCGGCCGTATCATCGACGACTACTGCATCGCAGACTACCTCGGCCGCAGCTTCCACATCTACTGGTTCAGTACAGACCACCTTGGTCACTCAAACTAGCCAAGTATCGCAGACCACTTCAACGCAGACGACCTCTTCGGCGCAAGCAACATCGACAGGACTCACATGCGGACTTGCTGGGTGCAGCAACGGTGATTTGCTGATTGAATCAAACCAAGACATCACCACGCTTGCCGACTGCAAGGCTCATTGCCTGCAGGACCCCAGCTGTGTGGGCTTTCAATTTTCCGTGAGCGCCCACTCAAATTGCAACCTCGCAAGTGTGGGCGCTACAGCCCTCAACTCCCCATACAGCTCCATGTTCCCGCAGTGTCAGCAGTCCCAGCTGTACGACCGCAACTGCGTTGTTTGAGAAGAAAATACGGCGGATGAATAGAAAAGATAGATGTATATAACCAGGAATGTTTTCAATGCTATGAGTTTTAGATTTTGATCAAATTTATTCGTCACGGGTATTATGTGATGATTTGAGAAGCCGACTTATATTGAGTCGGTTATTGTAGATAAAAATGTCCTTCATGAACTCAACAACCGGAACAAGAACGTCATTTGATTGGCCACAGTGGGGATGCAGGGGGCCTCCGCTCAGAATACCCAGGCCACGGCGTCAATTTGTCGCTTTTCTTTTCATTTACCTAATGAAATTGCGTGTTTTTTTAAGTTGCCCTGATCAACCTAGTTGCTTTCTTATTCCGTTGCTTATTGACCCTTTAGTGAAATGAATGCCCGAGAGAAGTCGTCCGACCTATCCTATAGGGTAACTACGCCAGGTGTGGTACCAATTCCCTCCACCCAAGTAAAAAAGCTCTGGAGAGATAATGAGATGTTGATGAATGAGATTTTTCTTGGACGATTTATTGACATATTATTACCAAGCAGAACAGAATTGTTCATGATTTCACCAACTGTGCAGCCAGCCTTTCATTGTCAGCCTCAAGCCATGTGGACCACAACAACCCAAAGAGCAGGATTTGCATGCCCTTGTTTGTCGCTGCTACCATATCGTCCGCACATCTATGCATTCGGTCGCATTTTGAACCTCTTCAGCATACTTGCAAGTACCACAAATGCAAATTTCCATGGCACTCGGAGGAAAACGGGTTGTCGACAGCCAGGGTCGCTTGTGCTGACTGTGCTGACGGAGCCGACCGGGCAAGATTTTATCAAGACCCACTGTACAGTACCAGGATGTGGGGTAAATATCTACGGTGTCAAAGTATACGTGGTATTTCCGGACGAATTTGGGGGCTAAAATTCAGGCTTGGTGGCAGCTTGTCCCGTGACTTGTGCTTCCCCGTCAGAGCAGCTTACGGATCGGTCATCAAGCCCCTTTAATGCCTCAGATTTGTTGATGAGGTAGAAGAGATTCATCCTGGACATTACAGAAAATACAGATTTTTGATTGTCTTTTGTCTTGCCGGCGGTGCAAGCAGGGCCGAATACAAGCCCCGGCGACTCAAATTCACGGCAGCGCGATGGACCCTCCATACCAACTCCTCATCGATGAAATTGAACGGCAAATATCTAAGCAACAAACTCTGATCTCAAAAGGGAAAAGTTCCCTTTCTGCTGCCGATATTTTCTATCAACTCGACAATCAGAATTACCATGACAACCTTGTTCGCCTTCGTTCCAATATTGAACGTAAGTACATCCTCTCAAGTACAAGGGCGAAGCCGGGTCTTAGGGAGATTCTGACAATAAGATAGGTTGTTTGGATCCAAAAATTGAGGAATGCACAAGCCTTGACCTGCCCGATGAATCTCTACTATGGCAGGTCCCGGCAATTGCTGGCACTGATGCAGTGATTGCCCAAGACTCCTCAAAAGCTTACATCATGGCGCTTCAGGAACATCGCTCCGCAGCCTCCAATTACACCAAAGATATTTGGGACAGAAAAGAAATAGCAGAGTGGGAATCCAGTCCTGAATCATCAGTGGTGATAGTCCAGGGTACGCCCCAGACACTGGAGCGGCTGGAGAAGTTCAGCATCGAAATGGTTGATCGTCTCGAAGCCACCAGCCCAGTTCATCATCTCTTGCATCCCATTCCACATGAGGTTTATCAACATTTTATATGCAGAGGAAGCGATTTCTTGGCTCAGCTTGCTGTCAAGTGCTTGCGGGAATTGTCTCCGGGGGATGTGCCGAATGTCTTAGATTTCCTTGCGCACATAACCTCCTGTTTCCAGTCCGCGATGTCGAAGGGCTGGAGGGGGTGGTTTTCGCTTATCGAAACGATTTTATCTCATCAGAAAAAGGCTTTCATAATTATCAACACAGATTTCCTTGGAAGCTATTACAAGGACGCTGGTCCTTGGCCAATGGCTTTCTATACCTTAGCTCGACAACTGGAAGGGAAAACTCGAATAAAGGTGATGCTCCTCACGGGTCGACAAATCAACGGATGGCGGAACACTGCAGCAAGTGTCGTAGTAGTCGACAGCGATCCAGTAATTCCATAGCTGTTATCGTAGGCCGCCATAGCGTCGTTAGGTTAGTTATGTCTATTAAGACTGGGAATAGTGGATGCTGATCATGTGGAGGAATGTATACAGCAATACATAGCTAGAAAGAGGCTCTCAGTCCGACTATCGGGAATGCCCTCACGCTAGCGGAACCAATACAAGGAATTAGATATATAGATCCCAAATAGCCTAGAACACACACACTCTCTAGCTCTCAATACAACTAGGTTACAGTCAATTGATGTGTCTGACCAATTGACCTATTACCTGACATGGCGACTCTTCTTGCTCAGATTCAACACGCCTGATCCGACCCGCAACAGGTTATTCTGTAGCCTGATTTACTGTGGCTGCTGGTTGTAAGATCAGAAGGGGTATTTACGAGGTAGGTGGATTATCCCTTTGAGTGCCGTACGAAGGCACTTAGGTACCTGGGTGCAGTCTCAGGGCACCTAAAGGGATAGAATGGCCACATCAGTTGGCCCACTTTGGCATAATCAGGGAGTTAACTTGTGAAAAAGGGAGGTGGGACATAGCCTATTCAAAAACACGAAATAGCATCTTGTTCCGAGTTTCTGCAGTGCAAGTGCCCGCTGAACGAGAATCAATCAATTAAAAGGGTGAATGAGGCGACGCCCGGAACTTTCGGGGAGTCCATAGAAATATTACCATCTGCAGGCGAACCATGTCAGCACTTGAAGGAAAATGAGCGATCGTCATCGGCAGAGAAAGTTGCCCGCTGAGAAAAAACAATCATAGAGCTAGAGAAGCAAAAAAAGAAGAAAAAGCAAACAATGGCGCGCCCCTCGTATTTTTAACCCTGTTGTGAGTGCTGGGCGCAAATGAAAGCGAGAGGTCCGTGAGCCTCAGCCCGCGCTAGAAGATTCCGAGAGTGTCTAGTCCTGTAACCCAGCCGTTGCGATTGATCCTGTCGTGGTCATGGTGGGACTAACCGAGAACAGATGATGACATGGTTCGATTGCATCGGCATTAATAATTAAAGATGATCAAAGACGAGGGCGGCCTGTCCTGGAGTTGATCTGTTCGTCAATCAAACGGATCGGCGGACCCGAGCATTGGCCAGCAGGGCGAAGCCTCCGCGACTGTGAAGACCTGCGGGCTAAATTACAGTGGAGATCCTGGCGTCGTTCACGGTCCAGTTTGTGCCCTTAATCAAAACTGCTACGTTGTCGTTGCCGCCACCCAGGCATCTCCGATGCTTCCAACGCCTGTTGTTCTGCGAGTTTGATTGCTGTATCTTGGTGTAGATGTCAGCGGGCAAGGTCGATGTCACTGGTATCCGTTTACTAGCTCTCTTAAAGATGTTCTTCACAATTGTGCAGAATGATCAATTGAATCCACCTCCAGAGCACCTGTGCATCTGTCTGTTCTCAACAAAATAGACTTCACTCGTGGATTCACCATCAATCACACGTCTGTTCTTTCATTCAGCATTGCCTCACGCTGGCTGAAGCTCGTCGTTGTTTTACGGTCGGCACTTCTCCCAACGCTTTTGGCCGAGAGCGTGAGCCTGTGCCGCCAATGGTGCGGACGAAAAAACCCGAGACTAGCAGCCGCGGGAACAAAACGTCACATGAGGAACCGCTGCGCGAGGTGATCACGGGTAGAACCAAGCGCCGGCCAAGGCGTTGAGGCTGAAGGCATGCAGCCTTGCGAGTGGCCCAGCACTCATTAACACGTCTGGCTCTGACTTGCGCCGTGGTCGCGTTCTGCTTTGTCAATACTATGCACGGTTGTCGCTAGCGCCCAATATTGTCGCAGCTCCCTGGTCCGGGATCTCCGTTCACGGCTGCTGCGATGCGCTTTGCTTCAGCCTCCATCCGCTTGGCACCCCATGTAATTAATTAACCCATTCGCGATCCTCACGCTCACTCACCATAAAGGCATCTTGTGTCCCGCTTCACTCAGGGTATCAATTCCTTCCATCAAGCTTCCATTCTACATCAAACTTGACCGAGCTTCGGCTATCGTGTCTACTCACATTCATTTACTGAATCGGCGCTCGCTCTCTCACACTCCCTCCACCAGACAGCATATCACGATTAACGCCGCTCATTTTTACCACAACCAATAATCGCGATAATGCCAACCATCAACTCCCAGCACAAGAAGACCCGCTGGGATTCGCTTCTTCAGCTCTTCTGCATCCCTTCCAACAAGAAGAACACCCAAGAGACCTCACCAAGGGCTGCTTCAACCAACGAACTGAGCCACCCGAATTTCCTAGTGGAAAAGGATAATGTGCTTACTCCTCGTGCATCCATTGTCTACGATAAGCCATTATGTCAGCCTCGACCTTCAAGCGTGCCCGGAAACGCGTCTCAGCAACCCCAGCTCTCTGCACCAATCAACGGCCCCGAGCAGAATGGAAACATGCTGAGGAGCAAGTTTAGCGTGAGGAGGAAGCCTAGTGCTCCGCTAGCCGAGACCCTTGACCAGGCGGAGGCAGCACCAATCCCTGCGCCAATCTCGCCAGTGGAACCAAAGAAGTGCCACAGAAGATGGTCATCTGCTTCAATGCACCGACCTGGAGCTTATACATTGCCAAATGAGCCCCTCAAGAGGTCAGCCACTACTGTCATCAGAGTCGGCCTGTTGACCGATGGCCCCATCAAGCCACAAACGCTCGCTCCCGTTTCCCAGCCATCTCCGCCATCAGCACAGCCGCACATTTACAACTGCCTCCGAAACGGCGAAAAGAAGCTTCCCCCGCGACCTCCCACGCCTCCCTTCAGCAAGGTGAAGATGGAAGACATTCCCCTGCCGCCCCCTCTGCCTGCCATCTTCAAGTCCACATCCATGAGGAAGAAGTCGCTCTCTGGCGTTTCGCAATGGCTCTTCCACAACACAGATGACAGCCACCTGGAATCGGCCAACGACTTTCTCCACCCCATGACCGTCAAGGCAGCAATCTCCCAGTGCTTTGCTGCGAGCCCGCAATGCCACAACGGCTCCAATACCACACTCAACACGCTCGGTGACGGCCGCGGCATCATGTCCGCTTGGTCCCTGCACAACAAGGAAGCCGCCGAGGGAGAGGTTCACCAACTAATTCTTGAGAACAAGACATACTCTCCCCTCTCAGGCGTCGCGCGTGCAGCCTAATGTTAATAATTTGTACCATGTCCGCTTTTCTTTTCTTCATCATGTATTGGATTGTATTTATTTCGGGGGGCGTGTTCAACATTGACACCATGGTGCCCTCTTCGACTTTTAACGTTTTATGACTAGACTGGGTCGGCAGGAACTTGCCATGACGATGGATATGACTATAGACTATAGATAGACCATAAAAATAGATTTCCTTTGTCGATTAAAAAAAAGACTTCATTCCAAGAGCAATCCCAGTACAGTTAAGCTGCTGATTCAGCGATTCGCATCCATTTCATATACTCTTCGCTCATAGTCTGTGACTGGTTGGGGCTCGATGTACGGTGCACCTGCGAATGATTGCAGCTCATGGACATTGTGCCTCGTAGACAATTCGATCGCTGGCTTTGCGGATGATCCCTCGGTAAGCGGCACCGCAGTAGACCTCGAGATTTCCAACGGTGCTCTAGAATGGCGGCTACGCCTCAAGAAGAAGAGCAGTAGACCAAGCAGCGCCACAGCTGCCACCGCGCCAACGACGATTCCTCCGATTGCACCTCCGCCCAGGCCCCCTTGGCCATGAAGTTGTGCTGTCGCGCTAGTCTCTGCCGGCAATGTTGGTGTCACTGCTGCTGTCACTGCACCGGTAAGTTTGTAAAGATTCATACGATAAGCCCCGCCGCATTGGTAGGCGGTAGCTCCAGGGCAAGACATGCTGCAAGCCGTGTCGGGGGCCGGATCGGCGCTGTATGTGGTGTTGTCGCAGAAACATTGCGATTCAAATTCGACACCGCACCACTTGTTATTCTTATCAACACTGACACACCATGCACAACAGCCGGTTGGGTCGTTCAGCAATGCCGTCTTCCAAGGTCCCCGGAGAACCCGGGTATCGTTGTCATTGCGATCAGCGAAACAACCCAGGTTGGAGAACTCAGGCACTTCCTGGCTCGCCAGGGACGTATAAGTCGCCGCTGTGGTGATGGGATCTATGGCGCTGTAAAGATTCATATACCACGTCCCTCCGCACTCTTGGGTGCTGTCGCCGGCGCAGGTATTGTTGCACAGAGAGGCCGACACCGGTGTGGCATCAAGTGTAGTGCTATCGCAGAAGCATTGCAGCCCATTTTCGACACCACATATTGTATATTCTGTGTTTCTGCTGACACACCAATCGCAGCAGGATTGTGGATAGTTTATTTGCGGGTCAGTCGAAGTCCCGTTAAGGATTCTGTCCCAAGAATCATGATAGCAGCCGAGGGAACTATAGCCAGAGACAACATCGGTAACTGCCCGCCGTCGCTGAGAATCATCAATCGTTGGCCCGGCGGTCTGCTCGGGTATCGCGGGTCTAAATCGCATACTAGAAACTCTCGTGGGAAGATTGTGATCGATAGGGCAAGATGGCTCGATTTCAAGGCGCCAGGTTAATCATGGATATAAATGATTACGACGAAGGGAAAGATTTGGCCGCAGGCGCTTCAGCATCTTGGTCCGATTTTGTTTCTTGGTCGTTATGCGACAGCCTGCTTTCTTTTGGTTGCACATAGCCTGATTCTTCGTTTAATGGTTGGTTATCATCCATCCACAATTGGCCCTCCTGATGGAGGTGGCCATGGAAGGATGCATTTGCCTCAGCTCATTCCTAACGGGCGCCGCGTGCATGAAGGGCTGACGTGCTCCCTCAGCCGCATTGTACCACGTTGAAAATGAAATACCCGCTATCGAAAGTGGATTTCATTCGCGGCGGCACCCTGAGCCGATTTGTTAATTTCAAGCTTTCCAGGCTGTTTCTGTGCAGCCAGCTATGAGCACTCAAAGATCTCATCTTCCATTTATCAGGGCAATATCAATATTGAGCGCATAGTGCATCAAATGAAACGCGTGAGTCTGAGCCGTTTATTTATAACAAGAGGAAAACAATGTTTTCAGCGGCTGCACCAGTGTTACAAATAGTATCAAGTCTTAGTTTAAGGAAGCCAATAGTTCTGATGCCCCGTTATGCACTGCGGAAGCAGTCCTGGTGACAATAACCCAACAAGGATGCGGTACGTAGATAAGCGTTCCACTTCCCCGCTCTTGCCGACCAGCGGTTACCTTGCCGCATCGCCATGGTCGAATAAATTCCGCTGAAATACCTCTTGTGCTCCATTCGTCTTTGCCTGCATGTTGCTCAGCTGCGGCTGCGCTGAAATTCGACATAAATGATGCCAGACTTGCATGAGATCGCGTGGCAAATCCTTCAAGCATGTCGCTCAAGACACAAGAGTATGCCAATGTTCGGACTTATCGGGTTTGGAATTGGAAAGCGACTAAAATTTGCCTATGTGTCAAGCTCGTGTCGCTGAGGTTAACTACGGAGCGACCTTGTGGTTGGGTTGATGAATTTGTACGGCGTGAGCAAGAGGCACAGCCTTATTCAACCTTGCTTGGTTTTAGCCGCACCTTGGTTTACCCACTGCCCGCGCCACTGCCACATCACCTGTGCGACTGCATAGTCGGCAGGCCCCGTGCATCTAGGAAAAGCTTGGTCGCATCATTATCATGCTCGATGGTTAAAAACGAAGCAATTATGATAGGCATAAGGATAATATTGTAAGGTAGTGGGAGAGAGTAGAGCAAATTAGCAAGTCGATAAATACAGGAATCAAATTATAATCAGAGGTGTGTGAAAATTGCTGTGTGGCAGTTCAGGGAAGCAGTGGATATCATGGCAGGTTCGCCTTGGAAAGTAAAGCTGCTTCGAGGTTAGGGATATAATCCCTCGTTTACCAGCAATAAAATCGTTCCGTCCAAGCTCGAGACTCGTGATGAAGATTCTGAATAGACACTGAGAAAATACGGTTCAGATTCAATTAGCCTATTTCCCAGTCAGAGAACACCAACAACAGTCTGCGATCAACGGGTTTGTCCTTTTGCCGAGTTGAAGCCGCAATAATTCGGTGCCTTGCGCGAATGGAAGAGACATTATTGTGAGAACGACATCTCATTTTCTCTGGGAATATGGCTGGAATTGGACCAGGGGTCGAGACCTCTTTAGGCTCCACTAACAGGGCCAATCCTTCAAGCTGAGTGGACTGAACTGTAAAACAAGCAGGGCGCCATTTCAATTAAAGACAAGACTGATTTCTTTTTTTAGTGTTTGACAGCACAAACATGCTTTGGCTCGATTCATAAATGACCATTTGATTAAGCTTGTCTCGCCAAAGGGTCTTTTGCAATGCCAAAACTTCACGACGGGTATGCTGAATGGCACCAACAGTGGAATTCGGCGGAATAACATTGGAATGCTGACATCATTCCTCGTGAATAGATCAACGACCACAGAAAAATCTCATGTTCACTTCTATGCGACCCAAATGATTTGGATGGACTTCATGAAAACGCTTGATGACCAGTCTGGATACCTGTTGTGACAACCAAGTTTAACCGTTTCCGTATAAAAGGCCCATTTTCCCCATCGTTCCAAACAACATTGCCTCATCCTTTCTACAGAAATCACCATATACTACAACAAAGCATCAATCTTCATCCATCTTAACTATGCTTGTCAAGTACATCACCGCCACGTTGGCTATGAGCCTCGTCTCTCTTGGTCTAGCATGGGGTAACATACCCTGCAGCGACGAAATCGCGTCTTGCCCAATGAGTATGGTCTGTGTACCCAAAGATTCTGACTGCACCGACCTGAGTGAGTGTGGAGGCATCTGTTCGAGGAGATACCCATCATGCGGGGGAGAAACCTTGGAGCCTCTATTGTGCGACCCGGGATCAGTGTGTCTGGATGATCCTCGGTTTACGGACATGTACGGCTTGGTAGCTGATCTTCCTGGCATCTGCGTCTCAAACAAGGTGCGGTCGTGCGACGAAATTGGCGGGCTGGGCTGCCCGAGGGGCAAGCGGTGCTACGACGATCCAAGAGATAATTGCAACCCATATCTTGGCGATCAATATTGCTCTGGGATTTGCCTCTAACTACTTCACCGCCGCGCCATCTCGAATAGCTCTCATTTTGCTCCGGAATTATGGGCTGGATCAGCGGGTTGCATGGTGAGGGTCGAAATGCGGCCGGCTGTCGGGGATATGAGGGACATTCACCGCCCAAAAGAAGCGGATGCGTTGGAGCTCCGATATATGAAGGATTCATATCCCTGCAATGCGCCATCGCAGAGGTAGACTTGCATTTAGATGGGTGAAGATGACATCAATATTATCATTGTGGAGTGAGTTTCTCCATCACAGATTGCTCTCGCTCGTGAGTAATGGAAGCCTGGCATGTTTTACACATTAACCATATTAACGCGGTTGTAATTATGGACGCTCTTGACATAAAATTTAGAGGCGGATATGTCCTTGTAGGCTGTTTTGTGCTTAGATATGGCTGCAGATCCCACGTGGTGATGGTCTTCTGCAAGGGGGAGGCATTGGAAAACCTAGACCTATTCGCACCGGCAACTTTTACCGGGGGAAAATGCTATTGGTCAATGACGATAAGGCTCGCGATTACGGAAACGGGTAATACTTATGATATCACATCACCTTGAGGGCTAGTGCGCCCGGTGTCTGCCTAGGCCATGACAATCATGAGTTGATTAGCTCTAGCGTGTGGGTCATAATTCGGCTCGAAGAGGGATCCATGTTGTGAATATTGACGAAAAGCGTAAGATCACCCACGAGGTTCCACTATGTTTCCCTGCTTTCAGAGAGGCAAATATGTCGGTATCTACGGCGGTGCTGTATCTGAAAGTTTGCTTTTGTCCATATTACCGACTTTCTCCATAGCCTTCTTTTTCCCACGTGCTGTACCAGGTATTTCAGTGCCTCAGTCCGAGGCTGTCGTGTCTCTAAAAACAAGGCGCGGGAAAGCCTTACCTTCGGATTAGGTTCAGTTTTTTTTTTCTTGGCATGGTGCAATTTGCATCTCTAATGAGCCAAGGCACAGTTCAATTATTATCTTTGTAAGTTATGCACTCTTGTATGGGATCGGCATGGCTAAGGCACTTCCCAGGCCTGTGCAAGTTTTCGAATCAACTCATCGCCCACCTGTCATTCAACATGCGCCGGGTGATCCAATCACGGGCTCTCCGTCACACGGAGAGTGGGCTAAAAGGCTGATTGTACGGTAACCTGATTAGGGCCAGATCTGTGGTTTGCCCCTGCAAGGTTGTATTCCTAAACTAAGCCCAGGTACCGAGTGCTCCACTGACCAGGGTAAGGTTTGTGCCGCAGCATTGAAACCAGCTTATTTGTTTTCTACATTATCTTGGATAGATATCGATCTGCAATTATTTATTCATCTCATTATCTGAGTCAAGTCATCATCCCTATCAATGTGCTTGAGTAAGGGCTGTGAAGGGCAGGGGTATCGCCTACCTCCCCCAACCCTCTGTTTGGCTAGTAGATGTGGACAAGGCAGAGAGTATTTATACTAAAGCGAGAGCCTTTCTTCGTTCCATAAATTCTGGGATAATTCACCCGTTAATAATATTAAAATACAGTCATTCTTTCACAAATACACTCATTTTCACTATGCGTGTCTCCGTTTTTGGTCTCCTCTTCGCCGCGGCCGCGATCCCTGGCCTTGCTGGTCCAATTGGCATCAGAGAGCCAGCAGCCATTGAACACAAGGTAAATTCTTATTGATACTCACCAGATGATTTGACACAACTAACGGCAACCAACAAGGCACTTGAACGTGGTGTCGCGGAGCACATCGCACGAACCCTGCCAGTCTACAACAAGACGATCGAGCGCGGCTACTCAGGAAACATGGCCCGATCGCTGCCCGTTTACAACAAGACAGTCGAACGCCGTCTCGCGGAGAACGTCGCGGGAGTACTCCCTTCCAACAAGACCCTTGAGCGCCGTCTCACCGGCGTATTCCCTGCCACCAACAAGACTGTCGAACACGGCTTTGCAAAGAACATTGCGAGATCTTTCCCCGCCACCAACAAGACCCTCGAGCATGGTATTAAGGATATTCAATGAGCGAATCCTAGAGCTTTTTAAACTCTTCTAAATTAAGAAGTCGAGAAAGATTGCAGCGTATCACATTCAATGATTTGGTCGGGGTGTTTTGGAAATTTGCAGATTGTTATGACTTGGCTAAGAAATATCGATATCCTTCTATTCTTCTCATTGGATCCAAATTGAACCGTAATCGCGCCCATGAAACGGGAAAATTTACTCAAAGAATCATAATGAAATGTTTGATAAGGGCCCTGAGCACTCGTTTCAAAGTGAAGCATCTGAACGCGTACAAATTGACCGTATTTTTGCTCGGCGTTGATCCGAACCTGATAGGTTGGCGGGATTGATCGTCATTAGGCAGGGGTCGGATAAGGAGAATATTTTCAAGCGATAATAACCAACCATTTATGCACGCAGCTCTGGTTTTCGGGCTGCCTCCGGCGTTTGTCCCACGTGGAAAAATATTGGAAGGCTAAATCTTGGGTGGCGGTTGAAGAGTAGGTTTGTCCTCGGCTTCGTCATCCATTTTGTTAGTGCTCGAGCCTTGAGTTCTTTTCGGGTATCTTGCGTTCGAGGCTTTGGTAGAACTGGGGTGCTACATAGCGCTGGATTGGACCCTTTGGAGTCAAATGACTGGTGGTATGTTTATGCACATCCACATTTCATCCTCAAATTAACCCATCTGGGGATTTTGATATAAGGCGACTAAGTTCCAACAAGCCCCTTAGTACGAGCCCAAGGCATTGTATCTATTCACATGCAGTCCACTGTCGAAATTTTGAACATCACAAGTCAAAATGAGGAATTCTAAGAGTTCGGGTTATCTATTTCAGATTTCTAACTTTCGGCCCAATACAATGATCTATCCTTTCTACTTCAATCTATTCTCAGTAATGGCAAGTAAATTTGGTCTGTAGCTCAATGTTTGTCGGCCTACCGATTATCAGAGCAGCCAAGATGAAGCGAACACTCCCTTATCCAAGTGTAGCCCAAATCTTGGCCTTTGCCATTTTGCCTTTATTGAGTTGTGGCTCAGACCTCCATGTTGATCTCTTCTTGGCGTCTCCGAAGATCAATTTGTAAAGAGGGGTCGCATGCAAGGCCGAGGCCAACGGCGAAGACTCTAGGAGTGACGCCTTCTGGCAATTTCCAATCGTACTTGAGCAGAATTTGAGAAAGCGCAACCTTGATTTCGTTTGCTGCAAAGAAGCGCCCGGGACAAGCGTGCTGGCCGTGGCCAAATGCAAGATGATTAGGGCCTGTGGAAACAAGATGGGCTTGGCTCTGTTTGTTAGGGTCATCTCGCCATTTATAGAACCGATAGCCATCCCAAACATCGGGGTTTTCGTGAACGTCAGGGTTCCACATCTGCAGGGCTGAAACGACTGTGCCCGAGTTTTTGGGAATAATCGTGCCGTCCGAGAGACGAACCTCTTCGAGAGCAAGTCGAGACATGGAAGCTGAAATAAAAGGTTAGGAATAGGGTGTTGCAAGCATTGATAGGTAATTCTTACCAATCCCGGTCGGCCTTGTTCGTTGGCTTTCTTTAATCACGCTGTCCAACAGTTTCATGTTCTGAAGCGAAGCCTTCTTCCAGCCATCAGTCGTGATTACCTCAACAATTTCCTTTCGCAACGGATCCAACATCTCTGGGTGTTCAGCAAGGTCCAACAACACTTGACTCAACAGGTCGGTGGTAGTGTGAATGGCTGCAAAGGATAAAACCAGCTGTGACATGGCAGCATCATACGTTCGGCCTTTGGACACCTCCTCAAACCAATCGATTGCGTCAGCCCCAGACTTGGTCTGCTCTCCTTGAGCTTGAGCCTCCAGTCTTTCTCTTTTTCGCCTCTCCAGGACGGGTTCAATGATTTCGCGTGCTTCCTTGACTTGGGCGCGAGCCTGGCGACAGGAAGCAAGGAACCAATGGACAAATGGTCGGGTGATGAAGGGCCACATACGAAGCTCTGCAGCGGCTGTAAAAACGGTTACAGTATGATCCCGGGTTATCTTCAGCCATCTTTCATCGCGGCAAAGCTCTTCACCGAGGAATACCCTCGACGAGATACGAGCAACGACATCCAAGACGACTTCATTTAGCCGAACGCGATGCCACTCTATCGTTTGTTAGTTTGCGTATATTAGAATAATAACACGTCTCATGCCAACCTTTCTTGTCCGTAAAGGCTTCTGATAGTGCAAACGAAGTTTCATTCGCCAGTGGTTCAGTTACTTTATCTGGTTTCTTTATCAGCATTGTTCGTGCCAATACTATGACCGGTTTCAATACTCAAGAGCTTAGTTAAATCCCTCATAACAACGTCTTGAACGATATTTGATCCGTTCAGGGCTTCCTTGAAACTTTCAAAACCTGGAAGATGGCCATGGAAAGACTAAGCGTCCGTCAGTTAGTGATAATGGGGCAAAGGGTTCCGGGGGATCAATACACGATAAGTCCATTCTGCAAAACCAAGCCGCTTATCGCTTCGGATTTCAAGGGCCATTTTCGGGGGCAGGATGGTTAATTGCCCGGCATCGGTAATTGCTCGTACCGGTTTGTCGGGGTGGGCTTTGAACCACGAGCGAACCAAATCGTTTCCAGTGACAGCAAACTCCTGCTTGCGTCTTGATTCGGTGAATTCAAAGGTCTTCTTAGGATTGAGCAATGGGATTGTGGACTTGGATTTCTGATTGGAATAGATGAAAATGACTGCAATTAAGAAGAGGAAGGGCGTGAAAGAGGCGATTCGGGTTTGGGGGTGCTCCCCAAATTCCGTCCAGCCATTCGCGAACAGCTTGTTGCCAAATCCAGACATGACTGTTGTTTTCTGGTGCTACAGAATAGAGAGTCCAAAGATCAAAAGGGCGCTAGGTTTATATACCCCCCAACTGCTGGGATATTTCGGAACCGGCTCATTCGAGCGTGGCGGCAGTTGGCGGGCAACAATTGCTCCGAATCCAGATCTGGGGGAAAATCTACACTCGCCCAGGGGTGTTCCCGACAGCCAATCATAATATCAGATGCGTAATCGTATCTCAGTACTATGATCGGCCGAGTAGCTTGACTAATTCATCCTATAACGCCCGCGGGTCAATAGAGTAGTAATTCAAAGCTTGGACCTTCGCAACGAAGACCCGAGAGCGGGAATCGGCGCCATGTTAAAACCCGAATCGCTTTCTACATTGTAGTGGAAATGCGGTGTTGGCCGCTTTCCGGTATCCATCTTTGAAAGACCCGCCCAGGCGACGATATGGCCCAATGAGGGAGCGATTCAAGGTTGGAGGAAAACTCTGTGAAATGAATTGCAACGTGTTTCGAGCACATAAAACCAAGGCTGGCTGTGTTGCTTCGGCTTAACGCGAGCTCGCGTTCTCGCAACGAGTGCGCGTATTCGGAACGAGACAGAAGCTCCACCCCGACCAATTACGCAACTGCCGAAATAATCAGCAATGCGGCTCGCGGTGTATATTTTCCAATCATTCCCATAACTTCAAGGTCTGCCTACACAGGAACTCGATTCCAAACCAATGCATTGGTAGATACAAATGAGCCGGCACCCAGAGCAGCTATCTTCCAAACATTATTCTTTTCATGATACAAATACCCGACATGCAACTCTAGCATATCAAGGTTTGTGACACATGGCGGCAGATGCCAGGTATGAACACTGCGCATGGGGCAGTGACAGCATAAACACTCTTGGGGTATCAGATCCTTGGAAAGAAGATCGAAAATGTGTCATCTGAAAATATGGATGCTGTTTAAATTGACTGTTCGTGACTATTTTCAGTGCTCAAATAGTTAGATATACGAGTGTTCCTTTTTTTTCCCCTCAAAGGACCCTGCACTGCCTCGGAGTTCTACCTTGCGAGAAGGCAGCTGTCGTATACTAAGACTATCATTCTAACACATCCCATCAATATGAATACTAAACCCAGTGGTTAACGAAAAAGCAAGATATTGAAGGAAAAATTGTACGTCCAAAACGCCAAATTCAACCCTTCTATTGCTGGGCTCAAAACAAGCATAGCCAAGTCGCGTAGACTGTGGCCTCTGGCAAACTAGTCATCCAATAACACGTCAGCGCCAGCGCGCCACGTTTTCCTGCTCATAAGCGGCTTTTGAATACTTGTTCCAGTGGTTCTGCATAGTGGGAGCATCAATCGGGGTTATATGGCCTGGTGCTGGGCCTCGGTGTCCGCTGAAGCTGATGTTCATATAATCGAATCGTCCTCGAATTCTGCCAGCACCGAAAAATTTGATCCATCCTTCGTTGTTTTCCTCATTGTATATGATCTGGCCCTCGGATTCCCTTCCGCGCCATTTGAACGGTATTGGGTCATAGGATGCGGTTTTCGGTTTCTCGGGGAAATACATGACACCTTCGATAACCCCCATTTGGAATTTTGCCCACATGCCAGAGTCTGTGGTTGTAAAGACCAAGGGAAAGTTGGAACCATACTTGGGGCAGTGGATGTTGTAGCGGCCGTTGACATACCATGGCTTAGGTACGAGCTCGGCATCGGATGGCACTTCGTCATCAGAAGCCTCTGCATTATCAGAAGACTCTCCACCATTGGAAGACCCTTCATCTGAGCTGCATTTTAGCTCCGAGGAAACACTCGCGGAATGTGTGCCCTGCCGCGCGGAAGCTTCAGACTTGACAGATGGCCTCTTGTGGGATGATACTTTTGACTTCTTGGAGCTTTGTGCAAATTCCGAACTAGCATCGTCGTGCGCATTTCTCTTTGAGCCGGCAGGCTTCCGTGTCGCTGCTGCTGCAGTGGAGATTGGAGAGCTTGGCTCTATCTCCCCATACTTTGCGATCCATTCTGTTTTGAATTTGTTTTCCATGTTGGACAGATGCACGGGCACGACCAGCCTCCCAGAGTTGAGAGCATCGTGAAGACGCATGCGCGCTACCGGCTTCGACTTAGATGGCTCGAGGCCGTAGTGGATCAGCTGTGCCTCGAACCAGTGGGCAGGATAGTCGGCGCTGGTTCCCGACGAGAAATGCTCCTCCAACTCCTCGATCGTCGCGCGACGATGTTCGTGTCGCTCCACGATTTCAACCACGAAGCACCCATCGGCAAATGCCAGCGCGTGGGACGAAGAAGCATTTTTCTTCTGAGGCATCGTGGTGGTGCACACTACAGCTGATCCGATGTAAATAGCAATGCACGCGCTTTGTAGCCCGAGAACGTGCAGGTCGCAGGAATCTCACGGTGGTGTACCAAAAGCCATACCGAGTGACCAACCTTGTCAATGAAGCAGGAAGGAAATAGCGAAATGATGTATTCGACTTTCCGAAATTAATCGAAGCAGCTTTTGCTTTTTCCTCTGTGGTCTGGTTCTTTACATACTTGATTGGCAGACTCCCGTAGTTTTATGGAGATTTTTAATCCCCACTCTCTGGTCGAGAATCGTGAGATGAGAAAGGCGGCAGAAGGAAATTAATTGGCGTTTGGGCGCGACTACTGAAAACATAATCACTCAAATTATATTGATGCGATGTGATAGAAAATTATATTCTATGCGTCATGTTCGTACGGTATAAATAACTCGGTTCGGAGATGCTCCTAAATATTGATGTGGTCAAGTTGTAATGGGGTTTCTTCGCTGAACATTCTGTACATGAGTGTTAGATAAGCAAAGGCTCTAACCGTCGTGACGTCATTGGCTGACAGTCCGCTTCGTTTGGGCTGTGCTATAGAAGTGGTGAGGCTGACACGGTCTGGTTTTTTTTACCTCATGACCACGAGAACGGACCCTGCAGGCTGCCTTTCTTGTCGCACTAGCCAAAGATCTATGTGTATTATTCAGCCACTGGGAAGGCAAATGCGGATTCTCGCATAGTGCTGCGGCGAACCCGCAGCCTTCGGAGCCATTTCCAGACATGGCAACCTCCGCAGGAGAAATCACAGCCTTGGGCGATCTCGGCGCCTGGTACAGTCGACTCCAAACAACCACAGTCCACCGGCAAAACAATGAGCAGGCTGAAAACGACCAAAGCCACGCTGCTCGCAGCGAGGAAGAACTGAGACACGACGATTATACTGTTGGTTGGGTTTGTGCGCTCTCAATAGAACTGGCTGCGGCAAAAGCAATGTTGGATACAGTTCATCCGGGGTTACCGAACAAAGAGGATGACGGTAACACCTACACATTTGGAAGCATCGGTGGACATAACGTTGTCATTGCCTGTCTTCCTGCTGGACAGTACGGTACCAATAATGCCGCCACTGTTGCAAGTAACATGCGCAGGAGCTTCCCTTATATTGACAAGGGATTAATGGTCGGAATTGGTGGGGGTGTTCCCGAGACAGCTGATGTGCGATTAGGCGATGTTGTGGTGGGCATCGACATCATTCAGCATGATTTTGGCAAGACTATAGCGAATCAACGTCTTGAGCGGACAAGTTTCCCGATTCGACCACCGCAAATACTCATGACTGCCATCGCCAAGCTACAAGCAGACCACGACATCGAAGCAAGCCAAGTGCCTGTAATTCTTTCTAATATGCTCGAGCGTTATCCAAGCATGACGAGGTATACTCACCCCGGCCTCCCAGATCACCTTTTTTGCAGTTCATACGATCATGTGGGAGGTACACATAATTGCAAAGGTTGCGATGAGTCTGAATTGGCCCATCGAGATCCAAGGAATACTACCGCGCCAATGTTTCATTACGGTAGAATTGCCTCCGGAAACCAAGTTATTAAAGACGGAAAGAGTCGTGCCCAACTCGCTGATGAGCTCGGAATGGTATGCTTTGAGATGGAAGCAGCCGGGCTCATGGATCATTTCCCTTGTCTTGTTATCCGGGGTATCTGTGATTACTCGGATTCGCACAAAAACAACGCATGGCAGCCCTATTCAGCCGCAGTGGCAGCTGCGTATGCCAAAGAGCTTCTCCTGGTGATACCAAAGAGATGGTCAAAGAAGATTCCTAGCAATCTGAAATCTTCCGATTCCGGTATGATTTGACTCGATCTCTGAGCCATGCCTTTCTGACTATTATTTAGGTATGAAACCTCTTGTTGAAAGTAGACCAGGACCATCAAATCCGGTGACTTCGAAAAGGCTAGAGCCGCCCAATGCGACTACTATGGTGGCTCAAGAGCAAGAACGCGATATGTGGCTTAGCAAATACCAATCCATTGACTGGTTAGGGTCTGTCAACCAAAGACTTGACCAAGGATTTCGACACGACGGCGGCTGTCGTGTCTCTCTAAAGGTCGAGCATGATGAACTAGTTTCTTTGGGAATGAAAATAGGAACAAGGCGTGGTTTCTCTTCTGAGGGGATACTACTTGCTGATGTTCTAGAAACATACGACTTGGTTATACCGGAGAGGCTGGCCCTAGCCCATGCGATAGCGTTAACGGTTTGGCAATTTTATACCTCTCCATTGATAAATCGGGCATGGAGCAGTCGGACAATTTGGATCCTTGTCGAGCTTACTCTGCAAACTGGCAAAGAATCTCCAACACCAAGTACCTACATCTCTTTCCACCCTGATGCAATCGATACCGAGTTTGATGCTTCTGGGTTTGTTACTACGGGTTCATCAAGCCACAGATATCCTCAAATTCAGGTTTTAGCTACGTTACTCCTCGAAATCGGGATAGGTCGACCCTTTCGGTTTTTACCTGATTTTCAAAAGGAGTCGCAGAGAAATGAATACATTCAAATACTCACGGGAGCTTTGAACGAACTTGAAATGAGGGCATGGCAAAACCCGCACCATCAATCCGTTTTTATAGACGCTGTGAAGGATTGTTTCATGTTTGCTGACATGATGCGGAAGGACAGTCGCTTGCATGATAGCCAAGCTCAAACCTTTCACAGATGTTTCTTGCGTGAAAGAGTTGTCTCCAGACTAGAATGGTTAAGCAAATCATCCCAAGCACCAAAGCCGCCAATCCCACAACCGTCCATCGGAAGAACCCTATTGGAGCGCCAGACGGATGGGGAACGCTTTGCATCCACGCTCGAAACCGACATAAGGAGAGGGTCCCTTTCAACGATCAATGTGGAGCCTGGAAATGGCAAGCGACCTCTCCACAGAGGCGAATTTGAGATTCTCATAGTTTGTGCACTTCCACTAGAGGCTGATGCAATTGAAGCGCTGTTCGATATATTTTGGGATGAGAATGGTCTCGATTATGGTAAAGCCGCAGGAGATACCAATTCATATTCCCTGGGAAGTATAGCGAATCACAATATAGTGCTGGTGCATTTATCTGATATGGGTAAAGCAAGTTCAGCGGCCGCCACTATCAATTGTCTCAGCAGCTTCTCAAATCTCAAGCTTGCTATCGTTGTCGGAATATGCGGCGCGGCACCATATCACGGGCCTTCAGATGCCCGCGAAGAAATTATACTCGGCGACGTTATTATTAGCGATGGCGTCATTCAGTATGACCTAGGGAGGACTTTTCCTAGTCAATTCCTATTCAAATCAAGGCTTCAAGACTTACATTTAACTTCGAGCCGCGAAATCCGCGCGTGGATTAGCAAACTGAAAAGTGTCCGCATCCGTCGAGAGGTTAAAAACAGAATGATAGCCTACCTCGGCGAGCTTCAGAAAGTGCAAGAGCTCGGAGCAAACTACCCCGGCATAGAAGCAGACAGACTCTTTGAGGCGTCTTATCAGCACACCAAAGATATCGCGACATGCCTGGAAGCTGGTTGTCAGGGAGCTCTAATACAGAGGCGCCGATTTCTTAGAGGTCTATTACTACCCGAGTTTCATTTCGGTCTGGTTGCCTCTGGTGACACGGTGGTCAAGTCTGCAGAGATGCGAGATAAGATAGCGCAAGAGGAAAATGTTATCGCCTTTGAAATGGAGACCCTTGGCGTCTGGGATAATCTTCCCACTATCATGATCAAGGGTGCTTGCGACTATGCAGACGGTCACAAAACAAAGGCATGGCAGCGATACGCGGCGGCCACAGCAGCAGCTTGCACAAAGGCCGTTCTACACCAGTGGGCGGGATAGCGAGTAAATACCAAGATGATAGCATTAATACTACCAAGAAGTGATGCGAGAAGAAATTTTCTCCTTCGATCCAATAGCCATGGTCAAAGCAATCATAAATGTGGAGCTAGAAAGGTGCTTCGCATCAAGCTTCCAAGCGTTGATGTTGACAACGGCACAGGGGCTCCCGCCTTGAATTGATTCACCCCCACAGCGATACTGTTGTTGCTCATTTTTCTTGTGGCCTAGTTCATAAGTCTTAATCCAATATCTCCCAGTCATTTTTACACACAGATGTTGCTCACGAAGATCTTTGTATCTGATTGATACACACAATATCGCAATTCCGAGTGAAAAACGCAACACGCTCTCCGCACAAGCAAGTTGTTCTCCGGTCCTTGGGACTTTACTATAAAAGCCATGGCTTGGGCGGCGCGCCGTTGAATTCTCCAACCTTCTTTTTTCGAGACCTTCAGATCCTCTGAGGCTAAAACAATGCAATGACGCTGGCGTGATGTCAACTGCACTCCAAGAATGCTCGCTGAGCGCTAGCCTTCACACAAAACAACCCCGCATCTGAATATCATGATACTAAACTCCATGCCGTTAATTTGCTTCATACTTCCTCAAGGCATCGGTCGTTTCTTTCCAATGCCCCGCATTGGAATGACGTATTCGTTCTACCATCAGTGACCGGTCCATCCCGGCCGCTCCCAATATCAGTCATCAAACAAATGAAGTCCAACACTACAGTATGCACTAAGAGAATATCAGCTCGCCTTTGTGTAACCTTTTATGTGATATTAACACTGCCAGATCCCAGGTCGCCAAACTTCCCCTCCCAATAAAGTCGCTTTTGTTGACGGTGACAATAAATTTACTCCGCCTGGCCTTGCTAGTGAAACAGTGGTACGGCCCCCCTCTCTATGAGGAATTCGGACATTTCTTGCCGTCTAGCCTCATCTACTTAGCTGTCTAAACACGTCGGCGATAGAGCACGGTGAGACTGTTGACCAAATTCCATAACCAGCACTAGTGCATATCTGAGTTGGAAGATCGTCCAGAGCTGCGGCCGATCATGAGGAGTTAGTAAAAACAAGCACAAATACGACAAGTGTGAAAACTGGTCGATGACTCGTATAAGTGGGTTTGAACCCGGTGTACTGGTAGCGAGAGCCTACTCCCGATCATCCATACTTACCATTATTCCCCCGTCGGCGATTAGCTGAAGAGAGCAAGGTCTTGTGACAAAGTGATAGATAAGGCATGGAAACCGCCTGCAGGTTTTGTTTAGAGAATCCCCCAAGATGGGATTCTTTGCTGGTGATCCATTGAGGTGCGTGCCCACTTCTTGACAACTCAACTCATCGCAGTCCCCTCATTTCGCGTTTCACTGCCGTCATCCTGTTTCGCAAGTTGAGAAGAAAGACAAGAAAAATTAGTGTATGGAGCTAAAAAAGCCTATCTTCGCCTGCAATGTCACTACTACAAGAAGGGAAAAGGGGGATCCTACCCACCCAAATAAGATTAGCACACGGCACCAAGGACCCGCCCTTGGTGCCGTGGGACCGTTCAGGAAAATTCCACGAGATGCTCATCGTCGCTACTTAATCATGCGATTATCTGATCTCTGAACCCTCCTTTTCTCGCAGCCCATCACCGCTCTTTCTGTAGACCACTAGGCGCAATGGCCGCAACCATGGACAAGGTTATTCCGCTCCACTATTTTGACGACAATCTCGTTGTCCGCTCCATGGTCCTCACGTTCCAATTCGTATTCAACGACCAATTGTGTCCCCACAAGTTGCAGGAAAGCCTGGCGAGCTTAGCCAAGAACGATGGCTGGCAAAAGCTTGGTGCACGGTTGCGTCGCAACGTAAGGTCCAGCATTGCAATCGCGTCGCCGCACCGTACTTACATGGCGTTAGCGAAGCGGGCGTTTAGAATACCATATTCCGGCCAAATTCGATGAGAACAGAGAGGCGGTGACCCTCCGCCACACCATACACAATGGGCCCAAGTCCATGCACCCAACCGCTTCCAAGTTGCCCAGCCCGACGAGCGCGCCCTCGGTCCTCGTTGGCAGGGACGAGTTCAAGAGCTTGGCCTTTCACCCCGACACCCCGCGCAAGCTTCGGGACTACTTGAACACGGACATACCCCAGCTTTTCCTCCATGTGGTATCCTTCGACGACGCTACGCTCGTCTGTCTGACATTCCCGCATACATTATGTGATATGATGGGACTGAGTACTATTCTCCAAGGATGGGCTGCCACGCTCAACGGGAACAGCGAGGCAGTACCTCGTCCGTATGGAGCCGAAAAGGATCCCTTTGCTGAATTCGGGGTGCAACCCAAGGAGCCATTCGGACTGGCTGAGAAGCAGCTCCCTATATTCAGAGTCTTGGGCCGACAAATCTGGAATTTAGTCAAGGATCGGATGGCCGGGACCAAAACTCGTCACGTGTGCATCCCTTCATCTTTCCTCTCCCAAACTAGAGGAGACATGCTCAACGAGATGTCCAAGACGTCATCTGCCGACGAAAAACCGTTCCTCAGCGACGGGGATGTTCTATGCGCATGGTGGAGCCGCATGGTGATGTCCCAACTGGCCCCATCCTTGGATTCCACTTTGGTTATCTACAACTCTAAATCGTATCGGTCGGTCGTGACAGACATCATTCCGCCCGGTTTCGATTACGTTTCCAACGCTTCCGGCCTAGTTCCCACCCTTGTTCCCATGAAAACAGTGCTGGGGAGTAATTTGGGAGTCACTGCATCATCAATCCGCCAAGGTATTGTTAAACTCGGGACCAGATCTCAGGCAGAAGCGTTTGCTGGACTGGTGAGGGAATCGAGTATAGGATTTGTGCCGCAATTCGGCGAAAGGCCCTACGAGGGGATTTCTTTTTCCAATTTCACCAAAGGAAATCTGTTTCAGGTCGATTTCTCAGCGGCCATTATTGGGGACGCAAAAACAGAGCCAAAATCGGCCATCAAACCAGGAACTCCATACTCAATCCAGCTATGGGAAGGAATCCACGTTGCCAAGGTCTTTTGGATACTGGGTAAGGATGGGGGCGGCAACTATTGGATCTCTGGGGCTCTAAGAAACGAAACCTGGAGTAAGATTGCCAAGATACTCGGCGATGAATCGTTTGGAGATGCGGAATCAAGTCGCTTGACATCGAAAAGCGTACTTTTGGGAGGCACCATTTCTCTTCTTGCGACACTCGCATTCTACGGGCCTTTTTCGAGATTTCTAAAAAGTTAGGCTGAATAGAAGAGGTAAAGGATTGGTTTTGTCGCGAGTTTCTTATCCAGTCTCCATAATGGGAAGCCCAGAAGACGACGAAAAACAACTTGATCGTTGGCCAAGCTTGAGCCCACTGCTTCCATCCAACAAACGTATCACCTCGGATCTATCTAACACGCGATGGCGAATTATCTAGGAAACCAATGTATTTTATATTGATGAGCTCACCAATGTCTATTCTTTCTGATAACCACATTTTCTCTCATTTCGTCAATAGGCAAACTACTTGCGGTGCCTACCCTGAACCTCACACTCCACCACGTGACGAGTTTTTTTTCCCTTTAGGCCTAGAGACCTGTAACACCCACTGGAAGCGGGGGAAAGCCACTACAAAGATGCCCAAGCGAGCAGCTGCTGCGCCCATCAAGGCGTGGCACACCAATCCCTCTACTCACCTACACACTCATGCACAATGCCCCCTGCAAAATCCAAAACCACCTGTAGCCAATGTCGCGCTCGCAAGGTTATTTTGCGCTACACGGTCCCGTCAACGAAGGATATTGACACTGACAATCCCATCAGGTGCGATGTACCGGGGGCCCCAACTCATGCTCCAATTGCGACCGCCTCAATTTCGCTTGCTCCTTTGTGCCATCGCCGGGGTCGTCGCGAGAGGCGCCTACTCCACCAGAGCGCAAACGGGGCTCACAGGCTTGCACAGAATGCCGCGCCCAGAAATCACGATGTTCAGGCGAGCTGCCCACATGTGCGTCATGTCTGAAGCGCGACAGGCGATGTGTTTATCTCGACAGTAGAAGGCCTCGTCTGAGTACGAACGGCCGGGCTTCGTCGCCAGGGTCGACAGCATCTCAACGCCACCAGGATAGACTAACTGTACCAAACGGAGCAGAGGCAACTGTCCCAACAACATTGGTCACCCACAGCTCTGTATCTGAAATCCCGCAGCAATCTTCGCCAAGTGTGTGGACAAGCTCACCAAGCTTTAACAGTGAGGCTCGAGGCCCAGGCCAGTCCCTTCCGCTTCCGCCCATCCGGGAGCAGCTTCACCTTGTAATCGACTTCTTCCGCCATCTGCATCCTATCCCAGGCTATTCGTTCCTCAATGAAGTGTCAACCACTCAGAGGTGTCTCGATGGAGCCCTAGATGAACCTTTATTACATGCCATTTGTGCCATCACTGCCCTGAATCTCAAATACGCCAAATATTACCCCATCTTTACCACATCTTGGATCCGGCGGGCAGAGGAATCTATATGGTCTCAGATCGAAAAGCCGACCATTTTTAGGACACAGGCCCTTATTCTCATTGTACATTACCACATAGAATACGGGGCCTTTCAGAGGGCGTACATGTTGTCCTCCCTCGCTGCTCGGGCTGCTGGCGCTCTGCGACTCCAATACGAACGTACGGATCTAAGCCCCCTGGCACAGGAAATTCGCAGGCGATTGATGTGGTGTCTGATGCTTCTTGACGGGCAGTTTTCTGTCGGGCTGCCAGGATCCGAAACCTGTTCTCATGATTACATCTTCCTGGATCTTCCATGCAACGAAGAGGCCTTTGGTATTGATCAAGATTTCCAAGGCAATGCTACGTCATCCTCACTTGACGGTGTGTCGGAAGATGGGCTTTTGTCCACCATATTAAGACAAGCCATGACGAGACGGGATGCGATGAAGCTCAAGCGGCAAGTTTGCGTTTTGGGACAGCCCATGCCACAACTCGAAGGCTTGGTCATGGAGCTCATCAGAAATCTGCAACACAATCAGCCCCGGGCTTACCGTCTGGAAGAACTGCACAAGTATTCCAGATCACGTTGGATTGTCAGATATCTCATGGCAATGCTCGGCTGGCACCAATGTCATTGCGACATCTTCAGGCTCTTTCTCCCCGGCTACAAGGAAGCAGCCCCGGAAGCAGTCATTTCGTCATGCTCGCCTGACTACGTTGCACAAGCAAGAAGGAGCTGTTTTGATCATGCCAAATGTATGATTGAGATACTCAGAGATCTAGAAAGCACTGGCTCAAATATAATGCTTGCGCCTGTCGATATTGCCATTTGCGGCTATCACGCCAGCCGATTGATCATGTTTTTTAGCAGGTCGACGCTGCTTCCTGCTGATGATACTTTTACTCCAGAATTTGCTACCGAGCAAGTATCGATGGTTCTTCGTCTTTTAAAGCGCCTATTTCCCGATTCCGCGCTCATCAGCCATTTGATCAAAGACCTCGATGACCTAAGGCGACTTCACATCGCAGGGGAGTGTGAAGGTAGTCGGGAGTCCTCAATTATTGACGATGAGACTACGGGCCGTCAACCACGATTCTCTATTACAAGGAAATCACATCAGAGCTTGGGCGTTCACAGTGTCTTACGCAGGGCTCAGTTTGTGGATGACACTTTACATACGGTAACCACCCCTGGCAACAACCCTCTACCTAAAAGCCCGGTTCAGACCCAACCTGCTATGGAAGGCATCTCCCCCCAACGCGTCGCCAACATTTCGTCCGATTTTCAGCACGCCCCGGAAGCCGACTTTTCTGGGTTGGACCCTTCGGCCATCGCTGGTTCATTTCCAGCCATGACCGAGGAGACATCACACCAACTTATGCCCGGTGACCTGTCCCTGTCAGATATGGATGGCTGGAACCTCTGGGGTTGGCAGCCTAGATCTTCACCTAATTCCGATGGAGACTACTTTTGACCGCCCGGGATGTAGTGTCGGGGAAAGCGGGCCTGCAGTCGAGAGAATATTGGGGATGGTGGCACTCGCAGGTCCGTGAAGCCCGACTACCTGACGTTCGCCGAGTACCGGTCTCCACCATGCTCGTTAGTTAGCCGGACGCTGCGGGGGTTCGGTCAAGAGGTCGGTTTTTGGAGTGACTGAATAATAACACACATTCGGAATATTCCCGCCTGAGCGTGATTTTTATAAAGGTCTTTATTTTCCGCGGTGTTCTGCGTACCACCAGAGCAATTGGTTGTCGTCTCCAACTTTCCGCCACACCCTCAAGCCAAATCGTTTCTAGCTTTGCAGCACCCCTGTCAGCCAACATGGGGTCCCAGGCGCCCCCAAACATCATTTTCATCATGGCGGATGACCACGCCGCCAAATCAATCTCCTGCTACGGTGCGGGGATAAACCACACTCCAAACCTGGACCGCATTGCCCATGAGGGCATGCTGTTCAACCACTGCTATGTGACCAACAGCATCTGCACCCCGTCGCGTGCGGCCGTGCTCTGTGGCACTCACAACCACGTCAATGGTGTCATGACGCTTGATTCCAAAATCAACAAAAACATCCCCAATGTCGCTAAGCAGCTGAGATCTGGCCCAAGCAAGTACCAAACTGCCATGGTTGGCAAGTGGCACCTTGGCGAGGGTAGCGACCATGAACCCACCGGCTTTGACTACTGGGATGTTTTGCCTGGACAAGGCGAGTACTGGGACCCTCAGTTCATCAGCCCTTCTGGAACCGAGTGTATTCCTGGATATGCTACCGATATCATTACGGACAAGTGTCTCAACTGGATGGACAAGCGAGACAAGTCCCGACCATTCTTCCTCATGTGTCACCACAAGGCCCCTCACAGGTCTTGGGAATACGATGAGAAGCACAAAGATCTTTACACAGACCCTGTTCGCTTGCCAGATACCTTCACAGATGACTACAAGAACCGCGCAAATGCGGCCAAGGTTGCCAAAATGAAGGTTGCAGAGGACATGACATACAATGACCTGGGCATCGTCCAGCCCGAAGGTCCCAGGAGCAAGATTGGAGAAAAGATGATTAATATTTGGTGGTGGAATGATCGCAAGATCCCAGCGCCCGAAGACGTCACCACGTTGAAATTAGTATGCAAGCAGACAGGAGAAGCTTTCACTTTTAAGACTAAGCAGGAGCTGGCCGAGTGGAAGTTCCAAAGATATATGCAGCGTTATCTTCGCACTATCCAGAGTGTGGACGACAACGTCGGGCGCATGCTTGATTGGCTAGATACAGAGGGACTAGCCGAGAACACGATTGTTATTTATACCTCGGACCAGGGCTTTTTCCTGGGTGAGCATGGCTGGTTCGACAAGCGATTCATGTATGAAGAGAGCTTCCAGATGCCTTTCATCATCCGCTATCCCAGAGAAATCCAGCCCAAGTCCACTTGCAACGATATTATCTGCAACGTTGACTTTGCGCCAACCTTTTTGGACTTTGCCAACACTCGCATCCCCACATACATGCAAGGCGTATCGTTCCGATCCTTGCTCCAAGGCCAGACACCAGCCGACTGGCAGCAAGTAGCCTACCACCGCTACTGGATGCACCGAGATATCATCCACGAGGCGTACGCCCACTATGGCGTGCGTGACCAGCGCTACAAGCTTATTTACTGGTACAATGAAGATTTTGGCCTCGAGGGAACCAGGCCTGGCGGCGAGGAGAAGGAGTGGGAGCTGTTCGATTGCAACGAAGACCCGCTGGAGCTGTTCAATTGCTATCACGAGCCAAAATATGCCGACGTGGTCAAGAAAATGACCAAGATGCTCGAAGATAAAATGGCTGAGATTGGAGACGAGCCTGTCCACACGAGGCTGGGGCTGATCAAGGCGGCCGAGGTCAATGGAAGCGAGGTTTAGCCCTGACATTACTTCATGTACACCGCGCTAATTCAATATACAAACAATATTCCAAAAGGAAAACATGCATATTCAACGCCCATGTATTTGGTCCGTCGGTGGGGCCGCTGCGGCCGGGCTCAGCCGTAGATAGTTTGCGTCGCCTAAGCGCCCGGGCGAGAGTGTGACTGAAGCCATAAGCTCTAGTTCTTGCAAGTATTGAGGCTGGCCGCCCGGTGGCCTCCCTCGGCGCGCCAATCATCGTTGTTGCAGTATTGATTATCGAGAAGCGATTCCCCTTGCATGGCTAGTTTTGAGCTAAACGGGCCTGGAATGGAGTCAGCCAGCCTTGATGCAGCGCTATGACCCGTGCCAGCCCACTATCCAGCCAGCCACGGGAACCACATCGCGGCGCTGAAAACCCAATCAGGTCATGGTCAATTCAATCGAGCACGCCCAGACTACTGGTGGCATATGCGCAGGTCGATAGCCCTGAGAGGTGGCTGAGAAAGGACATACCAGGTGAGACAAGAATACAGCGACGATAGAATTCACCACGTTGTCAAAGTTTCTCAACTCGAATTATAAAAGGCCTGAAATGAAGTCTCAGTTACCGTAGAACAATCAACAACCAACAACCAACAATCAACCTCACTTGAATCTCACCACTTGCTCGCCTATCACCCTTGCCCATATTCTCCCATAATTCTCATTACCCAAAGATAGTTGTCGCAAACATGGGCTCTCAAATCGATCTGAATTCGCTTGACGAGTCCGTTATCGTGACAAAGCCAATTGTCGAACAGTGTCCTTTTCTTCCCAACAATTTTCGTATTCAGCCCGTACACACAAAGCATGAAGATGTCGAGTCATGCGAGAACCCTGACGAGGAGAAGAAGAAGAGCGCCGACGCATTCGACAAGGCGGGCCTGATTGATTTCCTTAGCAGACTTGAAGGAGACTTCAAGGGCCCAGGTTATAACATGATTTTCCGACCGATGAACTCAGTGACCCCGAATCCTGAGTTCGAATGCCAAACCCTCGAGGGCAACAAAAACAAGAACAACGTGCTCGAGCTGAACTTTACTGAGGAACACTGGACGTTCACCCGTAATCTCGGCGACGTGCCCAATCGTGGCCTATTCGACCAAGGCGATATTAACCTCCACGGCCTTTCTTATGTGCAAAGGGTGGCTGATGTGGGCGAAATTATAATCGAGAAGCCCCATGGCTGCCCAAAGGGCATTCACTTTGAGCCTGGCCTCTTCATGTTCGTGCCGGCCTCCCACAACCCCACGCTTGGGCCCACCATCTCGCGCATGGCGTCGATCCCACACGGAACGACCATCAACCTCCAGGGCTTTGCTCCCAAGACCACTGAGCGTCAGTGCGGCGCACCAAACTTTGGTTCCGTTAGCATCAACCCGTTTCGCATTGGCCAAGATCCGGCATCTGGCGGAGCATTTCTAAGTCAAACCTTGGGAGCCAAGAACACGCCTCGTCTGCCACAGGACTTGGGACCGTTTGAGGACGCCCAAGTCATCAGCCAGAAGATTTTGAATGATCCGAACGAGGTCCTGCGCAAGGCGAACAGGGGCAAGAACATTGTCGACAGTTTCTCATTCAGCTTGTCCAGCGACCCGATCGAGAACTTGAAGGGCGGTGGAATTACCAACATCCCCTTCCTCGAAGGCCGCCGCAATCCCGATTCCAACACTGGCACGGGCTTTGACCCCAACGCCAAGGTAGCAAAGGTAACATCGACATTTTGGGTTTCGACAGTCTTGTACGATGTTGAGCTCCCAGCATTCAAGCCCAGCAAGGAGCGTGAATATATTGATCTCCAGCCAATCATCAAGCATGAAGAAAAAGACGACGCAGATAAGACGGAAGTTCCTGTTCCTACGTTCAGACTGAACTGGGAGGTTGAGGTGCCTGAAACACGCTCGGCCGCGGTTACGCAGATTCAGTACTCGCAGTCTGTTATTCTTGACTTTGCACCGCTGAGCTGGCCTCATGTTTCTGTTGCCACACTTCTTCCTGCCCAGCCACTGGAATTGAAGAAGAGAGTGTGAATTTGTTAGTTTGGTAGCCTTTGTTGCTTATTAGATATGGCCAAAATTCTAAAAATAATTCTGCCCCTCAATTTATCTCGCTATCAGCACACATTTCTGCCCATCTACCAGCGAAACTTACGCATTGCTATCCTATATAAATTTCAATTATGTACTACGGCTTCAAGGGGTGCTTGATTCAATCTTTCAGATCAGCCAACGTAGTTCGCGCTAGCCCAGGTCGAGCTGTAGCAGGTATTCGATAACAATCAACTTCGTACCTCCCTTTGAGTCACAATTTAGACCAAGCATGGACGGATAAGGTGTTGTTTGTGGATCACAATCTCCAACGCGCAGCCCAGGGATGGATCCTTTAGGCCGGGAATGATTGACGTCACTAGTTAAGGCGTGAATCCTTTTTGTGTATAATTGGCCAGAATCTCTTCTCTTTCTTCTCAAAAGAATATTATTGGAGTTCATTAGATTTACAATTATATCACCCTTGTATTTATGATTCAGATATCTCGGTGAGATAGTGAATGTAACATGCTCTGGCGGAGAAGTCGGAGGGAGCGGGGAATATTACTCGCCCTCCTCATCCAAGTGACGCAATTGATAGGAATACGCAAGTAAATGGCGTATCTTCTTCAAAGTCCCCATAAATCACCACCGGCCAATGATCTTCTTACTAAACTCATTGTACTGGCTGTATATCTTGATGCTCGCGTTTACCCCATCCTCCCCATCCTCGCTGCGGTAATGCAGAAGGACCGAAGACCCATGGCTATGGTGACCCGAGATTGTCCCCCGAGATGCGGGGGAACTATGGATTCCTTGAATTGAACCCAAGACAATATTGCCCCAACACTTCCCCCGCACATCCTTGGATGCAGCTATCAAGGGTCCGATGCTCACTGCTGGGTCGGCGAACCTCCGGCAACTCTATAGCGAAGCGCCATGGCGCATCAATGGCGACAGAACCCACCCTGATTAGGCCATGTGACCGGAAACATGGATTGGATGGCTCTTGCGGTTCAGCGAGCCGCGTATATGAGTGGACCGGGCTTCATGAGTGGGATTGCCGACTCCCGGAGAGGGACAATGATTCAGGCGTTCTCCGACTACCGGTGGACGTCATGCGTGACCCCAGATTTTCCCCAGTCAAACGCGCCACACAGACGCGGTGCGCGGGGTCTAGTTCGACCTTGATGTGTGGGGAGGCTGGAACGTCCCGGGAACTCATGGGGTTCGGGCAATTGAGTTGATGGAGGCTCCGGGCCATATAATGGACCTGTGAGAACGCCCTGGACGAACTCTGTTGTGTCCTCAATCCTACCATCTGGGCCAATTCACCCTTTCTAGATCGCTAAGACAGCTCTTTGCCATCGCCATGGAGAAGCACGAGGCAGACGCTTCTCATCTTGAGAGCGCGTCTCTCAAGCATTTGCCTTCATCGGATCGCGATGCCGCCGCCGACGAGGCTCGTCGCGTCGAAGTCAATATGACCATCAAGGAGGCCTTTTCCCACTACAGAAAGGCCGTGGCATGGTCCCTCGGCATCTCCATGTCGACCATCATGGACTCGTACGACTTGCTTCTCATTACATCTTTTTTCGCCTACCCCCAGTTTCAGCAAAAGTACGGCGTGGAACTGCCAGATGGCTCATACTCAATCCCAGCGCGCTGGCAGCTTGCCCTGACCATCATCATGAATGGTGGTTTGATCTTTGGTGTCTTCTCCAACGGATACTTTGCAGACCGGTTCGGTCTCCGCAAGGTCATGATGACGGCTCACGTGGCATTGATCGGCTTTATCTTTGTCACATTCTTTGCACCAAACATTGAGGTCTTGTTGGTCGGCACCTTCTTGATGTAAGCCCCTACCACCAATCATTTCATGATTAAACACTGTTGGCTGACAACACGCCTTGCTAGCGCGATTCCATGCGGTTTCTTTGCGGCGGCGACTCCATCATACGCAGCTGAGGTTGCACCCATGCGACTCACGGGTTATTTGACCGTCTATGTCAACCTCTGCTGGGTCATGGGCAAATTGATTGCATTTGGCGTGCTCAGGGGCATGCTGAGCGATGACACAGAATGGGCATACCGCATTCCGTACGGTCTGCAGTGGATGTGGCCCCCGTTCATGCTTGTTGCCATTTATTTTGCTCCCGAGTCACCTTGGTGGCTTGTCAAGAAGGGCCGATACGAAGAGGCCGAGAAGAACCTGAGGAGGCTGTGCAGCGCCCCCGACGACGTCATCAATCCTAAGAATACCATTGCTCTCATGTCTCGAACCATTGAAACCGAACGAGCCATGAACATCAAGGGCACGTATCTTGACTGCTTCAGAGGAGAAAACTTGCGCCGTACGGAAATCGCCATGGTGAGCTGGGGTTGCCAGATCCTCCCCGGGTTTGCGGTTCAGAACTATATCACATACTTCTTCACCATGGCCGGGCTCTCTGCTTCGGATTCTTTCACTATGTCAATTGGTATGTTCTGCTGTCACTCGTTTGTCCAACGTCCTATTAACTTGACATGCTAGGTAATGCTGGACTTGCATTCTGCGGTACTGTGTCATCCTGGTTTTTGATGACTCGATTTGGCTGGCGAAGACTCTACATTTCTGGTCTGGTTGCCATGTTGCCAGTGATGAGCCTGGTTGGCTTTCTGGATCTAAAGTCTGGCTCAAAGGACAACATTAGATGGGCTCAGTCTGCACTTCTGCTAGTCTGGTTCTTCATCTATGGTAAGGCTTCTACCCTTTCGCCCGAAGCGAATATTTCTGAGCAAATCTGACCATTTACAATGCAGGATGCACGATTGGACCTATTCCATATGGTATCGCAGCGAACGTAGGCGCTGCAAATGTTCGAGTGAAGACCATTTCGCTTGGTCGCAACACATACTATTTCCTTTCGATCATCAATGTCGTGGCCTCCCCCTACATGCTGAACCCTCAGGAAGGAGATCTCAAAGGCAAGGCAGCATTCCCGGCTGCGGCTCTGACGCTCCTCCTTCTTATCTGGGCATGGTTCAGGCTCCCAGAGATCAAGGGATTGACATCCGAGACGCTCGATCATTTGTTCTCGGATCATGTGCCTACAAGAAGGTTCCCAGAAGAGGCCAAGAAGTACCAGTAATTACACATGGAGCGTGCTCGCTCACTGATAGTATAAATACATTATTGCATAAGAGTCATAAAATGGAATACAACGACATATGCACATGAACAAATTTGGTAGACCAAGAGGCATCCCATTTCCGTGTAGCGTGCCTTAGCGGGCAGCAAATATTGGCCAACTAGCGAACCGTAGCCAACAATATTAAATTAAGATGCTTACGAGAAGGATCTCCCCTGTAATCTGCTCAAATACGTGTAAAGTTCCTCCATTCGGGAGTGATCGCATCGGTGCGGGTCACTGTGGATTCGGCGACAGGGAACGGTAATTGCTGTTCTTCGGCGCCGAGCCATGCCCTGCTCCATTTATCCTTATACTGAGTCAACCGCCTCATCACGGGCAGGTTTTCGTAACATCTGCCCTAAATTTTCACAATCGGCATCAACCTAACTCTGATAACCTTAAATTCACTGCATATTGCCGGAAAGCTTAATCCAAGTGGTCACGAAAACAGGCACGCAGTGACAAGATTTTGGGATAATCGGGGCAACCATTTAGATATCAAACTGATACAATCACATTTTCCAAATAATTATGTCGCCGATTATAAGCGTCTGATAGGAGCTATCTACAGATAAAATTCCTCCAATTCATATGCAGTAAATTCCAGCGACGTGATCCTTGACCCTTTCGATCGAGTTGACGTAGATGTCCAAGGCGCGATCACGCATCGCGTCTTTGTAGCCCTCCTGGACTGAGTCTGCGCGCGCAGTCCAAACAATCTGCGTCTTATTGCTGCTGATTTCGAACAACTCAATCGTGCCCTGGATGTTGGATGCCGGGAGACCCGGAGCGTCATAGAGCGTGTAAGCGAGCGAGTGAGACTCCGGACGGATCCAGTCCAGGCGCTCCCGGGCATATTCGTCAAGCAAAGTGATGTTCCGAACAGCCCCCGGACCGAAGCCTTCGAGCTCGATCAGAGTGACATTTTGCATGTAAAACTGCGCAGCTCCGAAGGCCGAGTAGATACCCCAAATCTTGCCAATAGATGTCTCGAATTCATCTTGAACTTGACCGAGGAAGAGCTGAGAGGTGCTGTTCTCACTGGCCGGTGCAGTAGTGATGATCTTTGATGCTGCTGATGGTCAGTTTCACAATAGACTTACAGTTTGGATATCTTGGAACTGACCTTGAGCTACTGAGAGCAAAGCTGAGAGGTACGCGCTGAACTTCATCTTGATGGATTGGAAGGTACTCAAACTTGACTAAAGCGATCAAATGCTGGGTGATCTCAAAAAGAACTGACTGAGTTTCAGGACCTACAATGGCAGAGCTTTTATATAGAAGATGAGCGTTCGGAGTGGACCTCAGCTCGGGCTGTCGGTCTCGCGAAGACAACTCAGGTCCGAGGCCCTCCGATGTCCGGAGTCGCAGTCAATTCTAGGAGCTATACCATTTTTGTACCAACTATTGTTCCTTAAAATTCAGATCAAGAACATAAAAAAAGGATAGACGGCTAGTGCTAACCTAGTTGGTTATGCATATTGCCCATGGGCAGGATCCACAATCTCCTGTTTCGGGTTCCGTGATTCCCGTTGACCGATCGCGAAAATTGTCTAGGCTGACTTTATCGTATTAGTACAAGGAACGATCTAAGTGACAGTCACAATTCAAAGTAGCATGCTGTGGGAATGAATAAGGGTGGTATTTTATCACAATCCGTCGCACCATTTAGAAGGAGCCGTATCAACGGTGGGTATGAGAATAGATCCAACCTAGTACTGCGGTTTTCTTTTACCAACCATCTACGGAACAGGTTTGTAGCTTTTCACGTTTTTGGTGGCGAACTTCTATATACGATGCTTTGCATGCCCTATGTACTGATAGCTGTGAAGTGGATGGGGAAAGACCACATATTGTTTTGCGTGCGCCTTTCCTTTATGGTGCAGATGTCTGCTTGGGCCCAGAACTTTGCTCCGATGTCAGAATATGCTAGTCATAAACCCATTTCCCATGAACCTCAGGAGCTTTCGGCGGAGTTGTCGAAGTCTGGCGCTTCCAGGGTCTTCTGGATACGCTGGCTGGGCAACCACTGGTCAGGAGGGATAAACCACCATGATAGAAGGGCGAAAATGGTGACAGCGCCCATGAGAACCGGTGCGTAGTTCAAATTTTCTCCCTTGACGGGGAATACGTAAGGAGAAAAAAGCACCGCAACGACCCACCCATTCCAAAGCACAGCAATGGCTTGGAATGGCTTGCTAAGGCGACCGAGGCTCCAGGCAGGCTTTGGGAATCTGTTGGGTGTGAGAAATAGGCGACCCAGACAAATGAGCCCATAAGCTGCAGCTGACGGAACGCCGGCTGCCGAGACGAGAGAGGTGAAAGCCACAGACGATGGGAGGATGCTGCAAGTGACGATGGATGCGACAACCCATACGACAATGATGGCGTTGCGAGGCTGTCCATCTACCACCTTGGCTACCCAAGGCGAATAGGGCAAAACGCCGTCTCGGGCAACTGCGAATACAAGTCTCGAGGCGGCCAGAATAGCAATAGCCGTGTTCTATGATTATGGTAAGAAAATGTATCCAGAAGAAAGGAGAATTGTGGGGGTCCTTACAAACCAAAGCGCAATGATGCAAATAATGTTCATGAAAATGTGGCCGCCTTCTCCAAGAAGAACTGCATACAGTGGAACAAATGGCTGCACGCCACCAAACGAGAAGAAAGTATTCGCATCAGGCTTAAGTGACACGCGAGTTAGATTGATTTCAGATCTGGGCATCTGGAGCGTTACTTACCACGCAGAACAAGAAGAGTATCACGACAATAAAACCGCCAATTCCGCTAGCGACGGTGCTCCAGAAAATACCTCGGGCAGCAGCCACGTTTGCATTTTTGGTCTCTTCAGCGACATGGCCGGATGCGTCGAATCCGATGAGAACACCGGCGGTAGCAAGATACGACAGGCACCAGTTCCAGCCGGCCGGCGCACCAGTGCCGTTGTATGTGGTCATGAATGCATCGTGTGCGGATCGAAAACCCAGGGTTTTGCTTGCTGCAATAGGTAGCCAAATCAGGTTGAGAGCAAAGTCTAGCAGAACTGAGAACGTCGACAAGTAGAAAATCCACTTGAAGTAGCGGGCTGAGCAAAATATTAACGTCGTCTCGTCTTTAATGCCATTGGCATGACCTACGCGGGAGAAGGTTCCATATAGCCGCGAGGGCAAGCATAATCTCAGTGCAAATCCATTGTACAGCGCGAAACTTGACGCTGGAAGTGTCGGAAGGGAAATCAAGATTGAAGACAACAATTTCCTTCCCAGAGTCAGTAACAATACAAGCTTGTTCATGGGATCTAGTATCGCCATACCGAGAGCATATAGTTGACGGCGGATTGGGTATTGCCTGTATTCGTTTTAGGACAATCTGCAGTGGCACGATGGACTAGGATGGCTGCTTACTTGCGCAAAACGTTGTCCACGCCGTCGTGCTCCACCATGCGACAACGAAGCCAAAAAGGCGTCCAAATCGGGGACCTCCGGCTTCAGCTGCCCATAAGTAGATGGAGCCTGCAAGTGGAAGCGACGAACAAATCTCGGCGATGACTGCAGCTGTGATGAATGTAAAAACGCACGTCACCAGAAAACTCGTCCTGTGAAATGGCGTGTTAGCTTTGTGGCAGACGGCAACATTACGACAAGGCTCCAAACCAATATGCCAAGTTTCCACCCGCGGCGATGCCAGTGGAAAAAGTCACGCGGACGCCGCCGATAAAGTAGAGAGCCGCTGCGCAAAGTTAGCAGGGTGTGCCTTGTGGCCGCATCGGGCTCGTCTTACCGAATGTGGTGGCAAAGTTGTGGAAGACGTTGAAAGATCGGTGGAGAACCTGTCTCGCTGTCAGTCAGTGAGTGCATTGAAACGTGATTGGATTGGATCCCAAGTGGAACAAACGGGCTTGTATCCAAGATTTTCCTATGCATCGCGCACTGGTTAGCCTGGCCTCTGCCAACAAGAAAGAGCGGGAACTGCAGCTCTCACCAGCACTTTGTTGTCCTTGGTATTCTGGTCTGGCTCTGCCGCATCTCCCCCCACATGCGGCATTTCCATTGGTGCGGCGTCGTGATCCTTTCCAGCCATTGTGCCTTCAGTATCCACTGATGCGAGCCTGCAAGCTTTTTCCTTGGCTGATGCAGTGAGCTGAGCGCTTGGCTTTTTTGCCCTATGTCTTCCAGAGCTTACCTCACCACAGAGAGTCAAGAGAAAAACAATGTGCGCATTTGAGGGTTTTTGCGCGCAGTCCCAAGTTTTTTTAGTCATTTGACGAAATTAACTTTGGACCTCCCATTGTCAATACCTGCCAATGGGCGCCGCCCGCGGATTGCGTCAAGTGGAGACGTCAAAGATGCAATTATCCCCGGCTCAGATCCGACACGGGAAAGTGTCGATTTGTTGGTTCCTCAAGATTGGCCATCCATAGCATGGTTGCTGGCACGTCTGACCATTGCAATGGCGTTATGGTTGTTTTGAGGCATCTGGTCCGGCATTCGTTACTACTCTGGACTAGACTGGACCATGACGCAATTGCTATGCCGGCTTGCATGCTCATGCCCATGTTGGAGGTGGTGAAAATAAAGGCTGCGGTGTGTATGGGAGATAACCAACTAATTTCCTGTCTGCCAAGACCGAAGATACTAGAGTGAAGAGTCATGGCGTTGATAACAGTGATTGGTACCCTGTTGCTCTTTGCTACCGCAGCTTATGCTGTCAAGGTCAGCAATCATACCCGATTAACCAGATTCATCGGCTAAACCCGTTAAGGCCTTCGTTAGAGATAAGAAATCGCCGCTATCAAAAATTCCCAATGCTGGATTCGGTGCACAATACTCTCGATTGTTGTGGGCGTTTCGTCATGAATATAGAGGGACAATTACCCTGGACCTCCCTTTGCTCCACAAGAAACTTGGCAAGTAGTTTCAAGAGTTCCGCTAACGTCCGTGCTAATCGTAACCAGGCCCTCTGATTAGAATCAGCCCAAACGAAGTATCATTTTACTCTATAGATGTTTATGATGCGGTGCACAAAGTACACAGTGGCTATATTAAGGACCCCCGTATTTACGGTCAGTTTGTTCAAGATGGCCACCCGGCGCTTTTCTCAATCACGTATGGACACCTCGTCACTCACTACTCTACCTCCTTGCTAAGATGATGGCAAAGTCATCCCCAGGCACATTTCGACAGGCGAAAACTGATGGGCCAATTATTTAACCGGAGTAAGATGTCTAATTTGGAGCCTTTGATGCTGTCTCAGATCAATACTTTTACAAGGGTACTATCAACACGGCAGGGGACGGTTGATTTGAATTCAAGTTGTCGAGCGTTAGAGGCAGATATCATTTGTGAGCACCAAGGCAAGGACTCTAGATGACATGGAATAACAGGATGATGTCCAGCCAGCTTTTCTTTTGGGGAGCCTCTCAATGCCATATTGTCATGGTCGAGGGGAAAAGATTTACCGATGGTCACTAAAAATGATGAAAAGGCCACTTGGATGCCCGTGGTACGTGCTTGGCTCTGATAAACTATCGAAGAATACTCACATAAGTGTTTCAATTTAGCTTGTCGACTTTCCTGCTGCTTGCGAAGCATGGGAGCAATTGGAAAGTGTGGTCTATCGCGTGACAGGGCTTAGGTCTTCCTATCGTTACGCTTTAGATGAATTTGACAAGGTTAGGAATAAAAGTACTGCTTGGAAATATTCTAACGGACTTTTAGTGGACAGACTCTGCTTGGAAAGCTGTTGTTGACTTGGTCAAGCCTCCGCATTCCACGGTCCCAAATTTGATCAAGGTTTTGGTGCACTCTGGGCTACCGTCGGAAACAGCGCTGTCGGAAGCCAAAGAAACTCTTGGACCTGGAACGGACACTACTTCAGGATCGCTTGCGCACATTATATTTGCTCTCGGATGGAACATTCCATACCAAGACGCTCTTTATGAAGATTTACGCAAAGCGGAATTTTCCACCGACATGTCTATCTTGGAGAACATCCCTAGATTGCGGGCTTGCGTCAAGGAAGGAATTAGATGGGGAGGAACCGCAGCCGCCATGCTCCCTCGAGTCGTCCCAGAAGGTGGAGTAGAGTTATGCGGGAAACATATTCCACAGGGTGTTAGTACTTTGCTTTGACCTCGTCGCGGTTTTGAAGCATGTTATTAACAAAGGCAGACTGTATTGACATCATCGCCAATTTGGTATCTCCGAGACGAAAAGGCATTCCCCTCTCCCGACCTATTTGATCCTTACCGTTGGATTGAGAATGACGGCAACTCTTTCAAGGAAGACTCCCTCCGTGATCAATTCTACATTCCGTTCTCCAAGGGAACGAACACATGCATTGGCATTCAGTAGGTTAAGACGTGGAGCATCTTGACGACCAGATTCTAACTGGCTCAGTTTTTCATACTACGAATTGTACCTCAGCGTGTCACAACTGGTCAAATCAGCTCGTGTTCACTCAGTGGCCCCAAGCCGGGGTTCGGCTAATGTTAGTCCGAACACAAACTGGATCCCTGTGTCAATGCCGGAAAGGAAAGAATGGGTGGCCGCGGTACTGAAAGACAAGTTACTTGTAAGGCTTGAAGCAAGGGCATAGCTGGGTGAGGTGGAACCTGAAAGCTTAGCTGCCTTGAAAGCCAAGAACAGTATAGTTGAAGGATTCATGTACATGACTTTGGTCAGCGGAGAGCTGTCATGGGTGATTGATACAGGCCTACGAAGGGTGCAGCATGACGTGTATTTTCAGCTGAGGAAGCTATACCAAGGCGAAATATTAGTATTTCGTCATTTTTACGGAAACCTTCGCATAGATCGTACTGAAATCTGCGAGAAAGTTACCTTGGCCTTGAATGAAGCCGTCTTGGCAGCTTATAGACCCTAAAATCTCACCTCACGGAAGTAAGCCGCAGCTTGACACTGATCATCAGCATGGCAGCTTTGCACTGGTCATCACAAATTCGTATTAGGTCTTCGCCTAGACATCCAATAGAAACGCGCATTGCGGCTATGCTGCTTTGCCGCTTTTTCATCCGTTGTGCCCGGTTCGGCCTGTCGGCTCCGATGTGGAGCGAGTCCGAGGGTGCCAAGACCACCCGCATCATCTCAGCACACCCAACATGATAAGATTTGGAACTTTGGTAAGCTCAATCCAAATTAGGCAATTACTGTTATTCCATGAACCCTCGAAATCAAGTTAATCATTAAACCCCCGAGGTTGACGACCCTGCCTGCGCATAGGTCTAGAATAGAAAAATACATGATGCATTTAGGTTGCTTTCCATATTTCGAGAGAGTGCTAACAAGCATTTCAAGAAATATGAATACAGTTTCCATTTAGCTGCTTACTATTTGGGGGCCTTAACTGACCGGAAGGAGCAGGGTGCAGCCCTGCTAGGCTATGCAAACAAGCATTTACTAGTTGAATGGTCAGACGTTCCCCCAACGGCTTTAAGCGAAACAACAAGCTAGAGTTCCTGGATCTGACTTCGCATCAATGTAAGCACAGGTATATCCATAATTCGTAAATGCTTTGTCGATCTTTTGAATGGATTAGATATAAAATCACATCCACAAGCCTCCTGCAATGAACCGCAACGCACTTCAACTCGCAGGCTCCAACACAACAAATACCACAACTTCGAAATGAAGCTAGCTAGCCTCCTTCCTCTCTTTTCTCTTGCAACAGCCCATACTCTCTTGCAGCGCGGTGGGGGTGATTATTCAAAGCATACCGCTCCCGAAGAGTGCTGCTGCATGACCTACAAGGCTTCTTGCACGATGAATCTGGAACGAATGTTTCATATTAAATTGTTTTACAACCGGAAGAAGGGTATCACACCAGAGGAGTTCAACGACTACTGGGCCAACAGCCATGCCATCATTGCTGAACCCTTTCACCTTCGACTTGGCGTGGTCAGGTATAATCAGGTGCGTACAAGTCAATCTTTTCCTAGCAGCACCGTAAATTTTGTTCGGAGAGATAATTAACGACTTGGAACCTTATAGTATCACTCCACACCGGATTTACGTGACCTTGGTCGGGTTGAGGGAGGACTGCCCATTCTCGAATTTGACGGCGCTGCAGAATTTTGGGTTCCCAATCTGGAAACATTCCAAAAGATGGGAAGTGATCCGGAGTACCTCAACAAAATCCAGCCGGATGAAGCCAACTTCATTGACCATGAGTCTATGAGGATGATCATTGGCGTGGACTACATCATCGTGGACAACCAGAATGGTGTCAAGGAGCATGGTCGAACATTTCCATGAGACCCACGATCTACCGGAGCTTAAGTGCGGACAATGCGACTGATTGATTGAGCATGTGGATTAGTTTTTGGCATGGGTGTGCTGGTAGGAAAGGTGCCTGATCTTCCCAGGGATGCATACAAAGTGCGCGTTGGAAGCGGGGGAATTTTAGCATCTTCAACGATACTGCAAGTGAGGGTGCTTATTATTCGCGTTAATACGAGAAATTAATCAAACTTGAGCAGCTGACGTGGAATTCATCATTAAATTCCGAAAAGATTTGGCATACCCATAATATCAAGCTTGTATTCGTGCTAAAGACTAATGCTACCTACTTGTATCCACTAATTCGGCGCTAAGTTGTTCTTCCACGAAGCAATACGCCTTGAACAGGAACATGTGATGGCAGTTCGGAACGCTCATGTGATATTTGATGAGTGATAGGCTCCATGGGCCTCCAATGAAACCTAGAACCACTCGATAAAATATCCCGCAGCTTTACGAACCGCATGATGATTGGCTCGTGCCTCAGCAGGTTACGCATTGTCGCGCAATATCTATTCCGACGGCCCCTCTATCACGAACAAGTCTCTAGCCTCGGCACAACTAAGATCAGCGGCTTTTTTCCCCATGATTGGGTCGCCAGTGGCGCATAAATGTGAAGCTTCTCAAGTAGGAAGCTAGCGTGCTGCCTCCGCTCCAAATCTGGGGAAATACTACGCTACGATGAGGGGTGCCAGGGGAATCCACCCTCTCATTCGAGCGCGAATACCGGGACCCACAGCTGTGATATCATGGGACTCGAATTCATGGCGGTTGTAAACTTTGCGTCGATTTTGGTGTGTTCGCTCTCGGGTTTTATTTGGCCGTGCATGTGGCAGACCACGTTTTTGTGCCTGACGCCGGGCTCAAATGGATGTAAAATACTCCCCGGTTCCTGGATCTAAATCGTAGCTACCCTGACAACGAATCCTTCAAAATGCGTTCTCTGTGGGTTAATCTCATTGGGCTGGGCGTGCATATCGTTGCCGCACAAGATACCTCTGCCCAACTTGACTCCATCCTTGCTGATGTCACTGTCAACAACATCGATGATGTAAGAGGCAACATCTTGTTGCCCGAAACTGCATCCGACGGCCTGGAAATTAAATGGACAAGCTCCGACACTTCTATCATCTCTGCCGATGGTCGGGTGAAGAGGCAATCGACAGATGTCGAGGTCAATCTCACAGCCTCCATAAGCCAAGATGATGTGACGCGCACGCGAGTACTGACAGCCAGTGTCAAAGCTGCTGTTACACTTGGCGCGATGGAAGGTTACGCCTTTGCGTATTTCACAGGAAACACCATCCAAGGAGAGAAGATATACTTTGCTGCCAGCCAAGGAAACGACGCCTTGAGCTGGACCGAGTTGAACGGCGGCCAGCCTGTCCTCTCATCGTCCAAGGGAACCAAGGGACTGAGGGATCCTTTCATCATTCGATCACCTGAAGGTGATACCTTTTATCTTCTGGCCACTGATCTGTCCATTGGCAGCGGAACGTCTTGGGGAGATTCCGTGCGCACAGGCAGCCGCTACCTCGAGATCTGGGAATCTCACGACCTTGTCAACTGGTCAGACCAACGCCACATCCTTGTCTCGCCCCCCACGGCCGGAAACACTTGGGCACCCGAGGCCTATTATGACGATGACTTGGGATCATATGTCGTCTTTTGGGCGTCATCCCTCTATAATGCGGCGGATACCAGCCATACTGGAAGTACCTATCACCGTATGCTCCTGGCCACCACCCGCGACTTTATCACCTTTAGTGAGCCGATTATTTGGCAAGATGTTGGCATGTCGCGAATCGACTCGACCATTCTCAAGTCGAACGATGTATACTATCGATTTACTAAAGATGAAGGAGCCAGCGGCACTGGATGCAGTGACATTATTCAGGAGAGCTCATCAAGCCTTCTCTCAACGAATTGGACCACCATCACCTCTTGCATCGGCAAAAATGCTGGCACCAGCGCTGTTGAAGGCCCAACCGCATTCAAGTCGAACCCTAACGATGCCCATGGAGAAAAGTTTTACCTCTTCGTCGATGAATACACTGGCCGTGGATACATCCCACTGGCGACGGATGACATTGCAAACCCCAATTGGAAGGTCCCAAGCTCATTCAGCCTACCATCAAGCCCCCGACATGGAACCGTCATCCCGATCACAGCAAGTGAGCTCTCTTCGCTGAACCAGAATTTAGCCAAGGTTAAGCGTCAAGAACCCATCAAAAACGCCCTCGCAAAGCGCACCAATCCCGTGCTGCCGGGTCTATACGCTGATCCCAACATTGCGATCTATGACTGCAATTACTACATTTACGCAACGACAGATGGCTACTCCGGATGGGGCGGAAAGGACTTTTACGTCTGGAAGTCTCCCGACCTTGTGTCGTGGAGCCGCTCCGACGAGCCCTTCCTCACTCTCGATGGCGACGCCGGAAACGTGCCCTGGGCAACAGGCAACGCTTGGGCTCCAACCATTACAGAAAAGGACGGCAAATACTACTTCTACTTCAGTGGGCACAACCCAACCTATAACAGAAAGACCATTGGCGTTGCTGTTGCAGACTCTCCCGATGGCCCATTTGTGGCAGAGCCGACAGCCATGATTCTCAACAACGAGGTGGTCACTGCAGGCCAGGCCATTGACCCTTGCGCGTTCCACGACCCTGTCTCTGGAAAGTACTATTTCTTCTGGGGTAACGGAGCTGGCCTGTACGCAGAGCTCCACGACAACTTGACGTCCATCAACTGGAGCACCGCCGGGACTGTCAGTGGCTTGCAGGACTTCCGCGAGGGCATCTTTGTCAACTACCGAGACGGATTGTACCATCTGACATATTCGATTGATGACACCGGATCTGAAAACTACCGCGTTGGGTACGCAACATCCACAAGCGTGCATGGACCATGGACATACCGCGGTGTTATCCTGCAGAAGGATACCTCCAAGGGTATTCTGGCGACAGGCCACAACTCGATTGTCAATGTTCCTGGTACAGACGATTGGTACATTGCCTACCACCGATTCCACATTCCGGACGGTGACGGCACGCACCGGGAGACTGCCATCGATTCGTTGACTTTCAACTCGTCCACTGGACTGATCAACACGGTCACGCCGACTTTGGAGGGTCCTGCGGCGGAGGTGATTCCAGGCTGTGGAGGAGAGAAGAGGCGTCATAAGCGGGTTTGGGCTTAGATAAGATGATGATGAGAATCTTGATAGCTTTTAGGTAGTTTCTTTAATGTATTTGGATGTAACAATGTGCAGCTAGATAATTTCCGATACCCAATCAGTGACTATCCTCAACCTTGCACAGATCACCACACATCCATGACGAAGGTCACATGGCTACAAGCATTTTGGCATGCGAACCTACATCCAGTTCAGGCTCCTTGCAGCCACACCATCCCTTGCAAATGGCAAAATGGTTGCCGGCTTCGACCCGGTGCCGCAGTAGGCAACATGCACGCCGTGGCAGGTTGAGACAGGGATAGGTGTACCTGGCTGAGCTTGTGCTAACAAAGGAAATAGGATATAATTACAAAAACTCCACCACGGCGCAATGCATACATGTCGGCTCAGGCCAACACGATAGTCGCAGCACACGTAGCTCAAATAGATGTATTCAACACCCATAGTTTGCTCACATTGAGGCCAGAATGTTGGGCTCCGCTATCATACCATACCAGGGAGCCTGATGGATCACCAAAGATCGGCAGTTCCAGTTTGCTTGTCAGCATGCGCTGGCATGGCTTGAGGAGGCCCGCAGTCGCGCAAGCCGCGCAGATGCTTTGAATATTTCCACCAGGCAAGAAATAGACACTCGAAGTTTTTCCTTGTTTACTTGAAATAAAAAGCAAGTATGCTGTGGGGCTTCTCCGATAAAGTATCAACAAAGTAGAAAACATCCCGTCTGCCCGGGCACCATAGCATCATGAGCTACATAATCATTGGGTTAATAGTGATAAGCCAAAATGACAGCACTACTATATTTTGCAATATACAATAAAAGCCAATTCAGACTTGAACCAATATGTTTACCTACTGAGGTCGCGTGGAACGTATCTGTGCAGCTAGGCCTAGTCTACAGAGGCCACCCCACGACGGCAACAACCACAGTCAATCGGGATCCTGCCGCTGGCACACCAGGCCCAAAACAGCTTAACAAAGTCTCTTTTTTCCCGATCATGATGTGCAAAATAACAAAGCAAAAAGACGGTCGCGGAAGAAACAACCATAGCCAATAGAATGACGGGGCTGCATCATCTTTCAACCAGTCGAGTCATTGTCCGACTTCAGGGCTTTAGCGACTGCATGCCCCACTGAGAGGGACGACTTCGACCAACGCAATAGGTTGCTAAGAGGGCCTCAATGCTCAGTAGCGATCTTTGATACTCGGATTGGCCAAATCTTTTGCCAATAGGGCCAGTCCACGTAATCACGCGGCTCCAATAATATTATCGGGCTCTAAGTGCCTAACATTTAAGACAATCACGACTTCATAAGTGATCGCTTTCTGTGCAAGACATTTTCAGACTTGATTGTTGTGCGTGCGTGCGTGCTTGTGTGCTGTTTTCGGGGTTGCTTTTCTTGTCTTTTTTTTATCAATTCGAGAGAGATGAAGTCTTCCATCTATGAGTTTGATCCAGAGGGCGACTCCGCCCTGATTCTGGAGACGGCCCGCCTGGGTTTCATCTGGGCCGACGATGTGCTGCGCATTGGCGTCAAGCCCAAACCAAAGCCCAAGTCGCAGCCGGAGCCAGAGCCGGAGCCGCAGCCCCAAGTAAACCAGGAGCCAAACTTGTATACACAAGCGCTCATCAAGTTGCCCATCAATGAGCAGCCACTGAAACTGCCCGCCGACTACTACACCCCGGCAGCATCTGAAGAAAAGGCTGAGACGTCAGATTCAGACTCCAGCGAGGACGAGGATGATGAGTCTACCATTGGGTATGAGTACAGCCCTGGAGACGAGGTCATTGAGAAGTTTGAGAACGGATACATGCACTCCTCCAGGCCTAGCACCGCCCTCTCCGCTGCGGATACATCAGTGAACGACTCAATTGACGAGCTGTTTGGCGAGAGCTCCAACCCCTCCAGCAGCAGAGTGAGGGTGCGGATGCGCGTATCCTCATCGCACCTGTCTCTTGCATCCCCCGTCTTCCGCAGAATTTTGGCCACGTCGCATAAGGACTCAATGGGCTCGAGCCTTCGTCAAATTCGCGCAAGCAGATGGGACCCCGAGGCCTTCATTATTGTCCTCGACATCATTCACTGCCACTACCGGAGCGTGCCCAAGAAAATCAGCCTTGACCTCTTTTCAAAAATTGCCATCATCGTAGATTACTACGAGTGCCACGAGGTTGTTGAGCTTTTTGTCGACATTTGGCTCAAGGCAATGGAAAACGAGGTTCCGACCTCGTATGGAAAGGCCTGCATCCTGTGGCTGCTCGTCTCATGGGTATTCACGAGGCCCGAAATCTTCGAGAAGATGGCCGGGCTTGCTGCGAGACATAGCAAGAGCTTGATTGTCGCTATGGATCTCCCACTGCCCGGCATCATACTTGGTAAGCAATCTCCCATCTCGGCGGCCCACTCAAAGTTGCTTTGCTAACAAATTCGCAGACCGAATCAATGAGCAGCGCCAAAATGCTCTTGCGCGCATTTTTGATCCGCTCTATCGACTTCTGGCAAGCTTTCGAACCAACTCTGACTGCTCATTCGAATGCTCATCCATTCTTTTGGGTTCTTTAATGAAGGAAATGAGCAGGGGTGGTATTTTGGACCCACCGGTCATCAGGCCTTTTTACGGCTACAGCATCTCTGCGACAAAACGACTGGTGGGCAGCTTCCAGTCTCCCCAGTGGTCCTTCCATACCAAGGGGCGCTACGGCGGACGCGGGTCCGCACACGCCTGCAGTCTCACTGAAAAGATTGAGCCCATTATTGAGAAGATGCAATCCCAGCTGCAATCCATTAAATTGGAAGACTTCTCGCACCCGACAGTACAGGGTTGGGCCAAGTGTAAGTAGAGCATAAATAAGCAGGGTACACATATGTACATTATTTAACACCAGGGACGGCTTATTATTTCATGTATAGGGCTGTCAATTGGAAAAGCACGGGGTTCGTTGGAGAATCATTCGGCTTGATGGCTTCGCACATTTATTAGATAGTGCTTGAATACAATTTGTGGGCGTTATCTTGGCTATAGTCATGATTTTCATCAAGAATCTTCATTTTCTACACGGGCGTAATTTGCTTACCAATCTGGATATCAATCAGAATGTGATGACTAGATAATAGTGCCATGGCGATGATATGACTGACTCGATCCTGATAATGCCATAGCGAGGTTGCGCGTCCCAATCCAACCTTCCACTATTGGCAGAGTTCGCGGTCGATTGCAGCTAAAATCATGCAACATCTACGATAAGAGGGTTGAGTCACCAAATGACTGTTTTTTCCCTGATTCAAGCGAGATCATTCTGACTCAGATGGATCATTACCGAATTAGGCAAGTCCCCCACTATCATGAGAGACACTAGCTCATCGCATGGGCATTCTGAATGCCTTCTAATAGCCAAGGAAATACTATTTCTATTACCAAAGGCCAAATCTTCGTAGGAAACTCTGTAGTCCAGAAAGAAAATTTTCTCAATGCACTCGAGCACCTATCCAGAAGCAACATCATTTCCCAACACCACCACAATGAACGCACTCAGAGATCCGAGTGCCGCGCAGGGCGCATATTCCGAAGATCATACCAAGTGTCAAGCCCCAGAAGCATTCAAGAGCGATGACAATCAAGATGAGAGTTCAACAACAACCGAGGGCGAAGAAAATTTACCAGAGCGGGAATTTCATCCCGAACAATGCCTCTTTTGCAATCGCAACAATTCTCACCTGGAAGACAATCTCGCCCACATGCTTAAGACGCACGGACTATTCATTCCTAGCCCAGAAAAGTTAGTGGTCGATATCGAGACGCTAATTGCCTATTTCCACTTGATCATATTCGGTTATTTCGAGTGTCTGTACTGCGGTTCCGAGCGGCACTCGGCCGAGGCCGCGCAGCAACACATGATAGCTAAGGGTCACTGCAAATTCGACCTGTACGATGAAAAATCCGAATTTCGTGATTTTTACGACTTCTCTCCCGTTGGCGAAGAAGGAAGCAATGCCTCCCAAGGTTTTGGAGTTGAAAGTGCAGAAGAGGATATGAACATTGGGATTACTGGTGGTCCGTCAACAGAAACGCGGGGTGTATCAAGTCTTGCTCAACCCGACTCAACCACTCTCCGCCTCGCATCCGGCAAACTCCTATCCCATCGATCATCTGGAAAGCCAAAATCTTACCATCAAAGGCCTATGACGAAACATGACAAAAATGTGTCGGAAATAGAGTCGAGCATCAATCAACAACCAATGGGCGACGCGACGGCAAGTAGCGCGAGTGGATCAAGCTTACCAGCAACCTTAACGAGGGCCGAGAAGCGAGATTCAGCCTTTATAAGCACCCAGCTCGCACGTCTTCGCGACAGCGATCGTCGCAGCTTGATGCACTTACCGACGTCGCAACAAAGAGCTATACTGTTAACACAAGCAAAGCAGTTGGACAAGGCGAGAAGGGCTGGGAGGGCTATGCAAAACGACGTGGAATTGAAGGGGAATAAAAATTTGATGAAGCATTTTGTAATGGACGTACCAGGGAGGAAGAATGGTTAGGTTCCAGTACTTACTTACAATTGGAAGCTTTGCATTGCACTTTGAATCCAAACCACGGTTAAATCTAGCACTCTATTCATCAATCTCATTCTCAAACCTGAGTTGGCCACAGGTTTCTTGGCCACTCTCGCCTGCGACCCCTGAATTTTCGCCTACGATCAATCAAGTAACCGCCGAGGGGGGTATGTGTGCCTTGCGGGGATATTCCGGGCCTACGATGTGGCTGCAATTAATCCTTGTTGCCCCATCATCTGACTCAAACGAGCTAACAACCAACAGATGCAACAACGCTCAGCCCCATTGCTTCTCCAAAATGATGTCGAATGCCCTCAAGCGAGGTCCGTGCCTCGTATCCCTCGAGGGCTGACCCTGCGATTCCCTGCATAGGGCTACCTGTGCGGAGGGATCCAAGTCGCATTTGGTACACAGCCAGCCAAGACCCGATCTTCAGCTGCTGCGCCTTGCCAGAATGCCAAGAACCAACCAACATGCCAATGGAGCAATCTCCGCGTAAAAAAATGGACAGATATTTAATACAACCGGAGTCCCCCTGAATCAGACTAAATGATTACGCAAATTCAGTGCACGCAAAAATGAATTCTACCGCCGAACAAACAAACCAAGCGCCCATCTCGGAGCTACCTCCGTACAGCTCAGTTGTGCAGGAGCCGACGGGTCCAGCACCAGCAAAGCTTGCACCCACAAATGTCGTTCATGATCAGTCAGTCACCGATCATTACCCGTAAAAAACGATCCACTAACCATGCTCAAGGCCCGAAGCCGTGGAGATGACCACAAAGGCCCCGCCAGGTGGCCCGCCTGCTCAGGTTACTCCGTTGCATCAATTGGGAGATCAGCCACAGTGGATTGATTGCGAATTTTGTCAACGACGAACCAAGACACGGCTTGAGAAGGAAGGCACTGGAATGCAAATGTAAGAACAGCAACCCTAGCGACTACCGATGCAAGTGAAATGGAAGATGGCTGACCAAAGTCTCACAGGGTCGCCGGCGCTGTATGCTGTCTATTTTGCATCTGCTTAACATGTGTTCCTTGCCTAGCAGGGTGGTTCGAAAACACGACCTATTTCTGTTCCAACTGCAATCAGAAGGTCGCAATGCGTCCACATGATGGACCAATCCAGACATACACCCGTGAGAATCAGAGTGGCTCAGTCCCTTCACGATTTCCTGCGGCGCCGCAACCGGCACAGCCACCAGCGCAGTAATAAATGATAGAAATGTTGGTTTAATTGGGAGTAATAGAGGTGAATTCATGACGGCCTGGTGTTGACTCGGGTTGAATTGGGCCGTGCTTACGGTGGTTTTATTGTCTTTCGGCATGCATACTAAGATACCATAAATCTGTCATTTATATTGTTTTTCTATTCTACTAAAAACTACAAACAATTGAGTAGTATCGCATACATCGTTTCCATTCCTCCTTGGACTTGAGCTTGTCAAGGCTTTGAATCGAGCAGCGGGTGTTCATCGCCGTCAGTAGCAGATACCCGCAGACACCATTCACCTTGATCCTTCTGTTTCGCAGCAATTTGGTCGTCACTTCCTACTTTAACTAGCAACACTTTTGCAACACCCTTATCCAACATTCCACCCCGATCAGCAGTGGCTGCAATCAAATTCTTTGCCGACCTCGCATCCCATGCAGGCAACGATTTCCATCCTCGATGCATGGCAAAATCTCCGACTATGTAGATTAGAATAGCAGCATTCAGTCCCAAAACAATGGCCATATACATATCAGTCCCCAGTCGAACTGCTTCGCAACGTGCATTTGGGATGTCAATGGTATGAGTATCGTTGGCGATAAATACCTGTGACATGGCATATGCAGATAATATATTATCAATAAGACTCGTGAAGAACTTGCTTGATGAGGTGAGAACAAGATCCTCGGTTGGCTCTGTAACATTCGATGTAGCCATGAGGCCCTCCAAACTTGATAGCAGTACTTCGCCAACTTCCGAAACATAGAGGTGGCTAGTCATTCGTGAGAGCAAATTGACCGATCGCACAACAGCGGCCGTGTGGTTGCCAGTCGGCTCAGGATCAATTATTCCACTCATGTTGTTCATTGGATCAACGGTGAATGATTTGCCAGTAACGTTGACCTGAACTTGCATGTGTCTCGGCTCAAAGCCTATGTTGCATTGCGTACCATTGAAGGCTGCATACTTTTTGGTTCCTGCTGCCACTGAGATGATATTTGTCTTGTCATATGGATTATGCAGAGCAGCCCATGCCGTCATATTCTCAAACGGGCTCCTCCACGAGGTAATCGGATACCGTTCAGCCTCGCTGTCCTGAAATGAATTCGGAAGATAGCCATCAATATGGTAAATCCTAGGATTTCCATTAGTTCCAGGCACATCGTTAAGAAAATACAAGTCAGATGACGAGTTCTTGATGCATTTGACCGATGCTTCATATCCGGTCTCGGTATATGAAAACTCCTGGACTCCAGCTCGAGCAAAATCTTCAAGGTTCATCCCAGGTGCCATTCCTATGCCGGATCCAGCCCCATACGATCTCCCCTTGAAGGTGTAACCTGAGGTATCAAATTTGGGTACTTGAAGAGTGGTTACTGCGCTCGCTTCGGCAGCGCGAAGCAAAAAGCCATTCAGTTGAGGAACAGGGCAGTTTGAGAAGAGACTCTCGTTCTTCCAAACAGATTGACAGTTCTCAAATGAATTCCAGACCTTGCCGTCGTCAATGGCAAATTGAGAATCCCATACGCTTCGAGATGACAAAGTGAAGTTCGCACCAACTGTAACCAAGTCGCACGGCCGACCTGTCAGTGCAGGCGCCAATGCAGCAGCCCACAGTGGCGCAAGGGCAAATCTGAAGCTGAACCCAATGCACAGAAGCACTGAGTATAAGACAGGGAGGTCAAAGTCGAGAGATCCAGATGTAAGAACCGACCAAAAGAGAAACCTGTTAAAAGGGATCCATTTCTGCGTCAGCCGCAAGCGTTGCGTGAAGTTGATGGATTGGCGAAGGGCATAAATATTTGAAGCGCTCAGAATGGCGCTGAGAAGTTGAACCACAAGAGAAACCGTCGACTGGTTATGGTGGACGTGCGCTAAAAGTGAACCTCGGGTTCTCCAGTGCCGGTTCACAAAAAGAAGGACGGCGGCAAGAAAATTTACAAAAGATATAACAAGAATGTGGGTTCTTGTCCATGTGCTTTCGAATAAAGACGAAGCCATGCTTGACCGATTTTATGAAACTTTATCAAGTTTTCAAATGCTAACGGGACAGCCAGGCTAATGTTACACAAGGGCCAGCAAGGGAAATTAAACCTCTTGGGGTTCGTGGTGCCTGCCGGGCAACGTGAGGTATTTAGGATGGTAAAGGGAGTTTGATGCAAGAAACACTATGTCCGTGCCCAATTATAGAACCGGCTTCCTTGCCTCAACTTGGTTGGGGGCCGAAGTGGCCATGCGGGCCTATTCTCATCAATACTGCGCCGTGGGGGCGAAAACAAATGCTCAATCCGGCCATGCCAGTTATCTCGCATCTCACCGTCTAGGTGGGGTCTGTTCCTTGAAAACTAAAACTTTAACGTATTTTGAACGACAAAACTCAACATTGCTGCACACTTTACGGTTTTCCCCCCCTATTGAACAAACTAGCTGACTGCCCAGAAACATATATGCTCAACCTCTATAAACACCGCCGTGCGCCCGCGCAGATAGATAGCGGTAATGGATGGACATTGTTTCGTCCAGCTCTCTTCGATAGCTCTCTATAAGCAATCCTTTTTTCTAATTACTCGCTGATATCATTCTTCAGCTCTCCTCTGGTATGACCACATGCGCTATGCCCGACTTTCCGGTCATCCGCTTCCACCAATTCCGGGAAATGGTTCTTGGAGTCTTGTGATTATTTTATTTTTCAAGCCCATCCATAATTAAATCCGGTGTAATGGACTGTCAGCCGCCACCATCAAACCAGTGGGTTTCTTAGTTGGCCATGATGCTCATGTTAAATCCGCGGTGGCGCAGCGCCTTTGCTTAGTCAACTCATCGGATTATCTACTGATGGGTGGTGAGCTTTTAGGCAACGCTCATTCAGCCTCATTCACAAGCACCACTACTGAATTTTCGGATACGATGGCTTCCAGTCTGATTCCTCATATCCATCTTCTCTGCATCGCAGACGACTTCAGCACTGCATTTGACGAGGCGGCCGAAGCTCACGGTCTTCCATCTTCAGTAGAAGTCTCAGTCCACGACTGTGCATTTTCTGAACTTCCATCCACAATTCAATTCGATCTCATCGTCTCACCAGCGAATTCGTACGGAATTCTCGATGGAGGTTTTGACCATTCCATCTCCAAAGCATTTTCTCCGAGGGACGACTACATGGCACTTACTCGAGTAGCGCAGGCAAAACTGTACCAAGAGTGGCGAGGCTTTGCGCCACCGGGTACCTGCACCTTGGTGCGCATCCCAGACGAGTTTAAGGATCGGTCTGGAAATGTCTGGGGCACCAAGCACCTTGCTCTGTGTCCGACGATGCGTGTTCCCCAAGACGTGCGATGGGACAAGGAGGTTGTCTACGAGGTGGTGTGGAGCCTGCTTTGCGCGTTGGACAAATATAACAAGGCAGCAGCAGAACGCAATGAAGAAAGGATTACTAGTATTCTCATGACCCCTCTGGCAACTGGAACTGGATATGTCAGTCCAAAAAAGTGGGCAAGCCAGATGGTTCTCGCCGTAAAGCACTTTATCGAGGCGCTCGAGGAACCTGAAGAATGGTCTTCGCTTCGATGGCCAGGCCTTGACGACACCGTTGGCGAGGTGCAGCAAACGTGGGATTTCTGAGAGAACGGCAATATTTATTCTGTTTTCTACGGACAAAAAAGATGTTAGGTTAATTATTGCGTGTGTTTCTAAATTTATCGATATGCTTCAGAGCACAGCTTCCCCGCTGGTGACGTTGCTCCAAACTTCCAGCAGACCGGATACGACTATCAGGTCTCATTGATGCCACCCATAGGAAATACTCATGCGCACACGGTAGCTAGCATTTCACTGCAAAATCACAAAGATTTGAAAGACGTGCATACATTGGTCAATCACGTCAGTCTCAGAAAAAGCGTCCAGATACTGAACCCCTCGAAAACTGGGTATGTGCATCACCAGAGTGGGGCGCCGAGGAGGAACTGTTCAGCCATGCTACAGACCGAACACCTGGGCAAAAAGTTCCCGGGTTGGAGATGGACAGCAATGGATTCGCCAATGGAAAACGTTTCTCGTGCCCTGGACGATGAAATGGTGTTACAGATCTCCCAAAGCAGCCGAAAGGCTCATGAAAAAGATGACAGTGCAATCCTATCCAAGTGCGGGGATGATAAGGTCATGCCCGTTCCGGCTAGTCTCGTTCCCGAGTGCTGAGTGAGACCACTCACGGACGACCCGGAGAGACCTTTATTGAGAATTACCCGAGCCAGCACCGTTCGACCGAACCACTAAGTCGCAGCTCCGGGGTGGGGTATTGTTGAGTCTTTCTTGCGCCAGAGCGGTGTCCATATGCGTACTGTAGATTTCCATATTAATCTTTGCCACGTGAGTGACACGTTGGGATGCGGGGTATTGCGAGTATAAAAGGGCCCCTGGAATTGATTCCGAGGCTGGAAGCCCCATCTACCCATATCCATTTAATCCTTGCAGAAACCTGTAAACGTCAGCTGCACACTATCACCCATCCATCATCATGACTACAACATCCGTCACCCTTCTCTACCCATCGGGTCACAAGTTCGACCTCGACTACTACCTCAACAAGCACATGCCACTTGTTGGACAGTGAGTGGGCAAAAACCGGGGCCGCGCCTTTTTCTCAGGTGCGGCAGAAAAGAGAACGGCGCAACTAACGGATACACCCCCTAGGCACTGGTACAAGGAAGGACTGGAGACATGGGAGATTATCGAGCTGGGTCCCGATCAGGACTATCAGATTCAGGCCAACCTCAAGTGGAAGAGCCTAGAAGCCTTTGCTGCCGCCGCAAGCGGTGAAGCTGGCAAGATCGTCTTGGGCGACATTCCCAACTTTACTACTGGCCAGCCAGTCATCTTCAAGGGCAAGCCCGCTGCCTCGGGTTCTGCTTCGGGTTCCTCCAAGATTTAATTAAAGGGTTTCAGAATTAAAACCAAATGAATAAACAAGGCATGACGCCAAATTAATGAATTGAAACACTTTCATCGTCACCAAATATGGTCCTCAGTGAAGAAGGGTATCTCGTATGCCTTAGAAGATCCATGGCTTACTTCTTGACAACCTCCAAACTTCGAAGGTAATGCGGATGCCAGTTTGGATTCCATACCAACCCAATAAGTATTCGATCTTAGATTTCGATTTATTTTTAAAAAATCAAATCTAAAAATGCTTTGATAATATATTAGAATACGTGTTAGTGACGCGTGAGATGACGTGCAATTAGTGCGGCAACTTAGCATGTAATTAGGGAAATATTCACAACGAAACCCTGTGCTTATGGTAAGCCTCCCCAATATCAAACAATATTACCAACCAATAACCTCCAAATCGGATTGTGGAATTCTTTACTTGAATAAATTATATTTTCGTCAATAGCTATGATTTGACCGATATACAAGTACCCAATATTTTACAATTCCTTTTTTGGGGGTTTTTCCTCCGGCGATTGCGGTGCGGTACTTGCCAAAATGATGTACCTCACATCATCAATCAACACACCAACACCTAACGTGCACGCGAAAATTTCCTTTGCAAGAAAAGAACCCCCCCTCAAAACTTCTAAACCCCTGTTTGTTACCCTCAGTACATATGTGTCAACCTCAAAGTGCAGCAGCATTCAATTGCGCGTGGCGATTTGACAAAATCCCTTACCCTAAACCTCTAGCTACCCCTGCTTCACACGATCGCGCTAGAGCGAGAAGCGTCCGAGCCATCCAACTATTCACCCTCTTCTGCTGTCCATAGTTCACTGCCAAGACTCAATATTTACGAAGGGTATGCTACTCTCTCTTGAAGGCAAGAGTTGTGGGGGTTTCCCATGTTGCCAGGGTCCGTGATGAACCACACAGGCGTCGTCAGCTACACGCGTAGAGATTTCCTAGCTCCACCAATACCGACATGGTCCAATCTAGGCCCTGCTCACAGGGGAGCCACAAGGGCATTCGTCGGTAGCTGAAAAAAATCAGGAGAGGAATTCGGTAGCGCTGAACCATACAAGGTTAGCGCATGACCTTTCAACACCAAGATTTACTAGATCACAATAAGCGAGTGCTAGTCCTTGATAAAAAGCAAGGACCTCTTCCGAAAACGGGTAGATTATTGGAGCACCGGGCCGCACCGCTTCATGGGGGGGGGGAGAGAAATCGGAAATGACAGTCTCAGAGTGGCGCAAGAATCCAAGACCTCAGCTCTCCACAGCCATGCGGCCAAGGCGTTAACACGCAGGAACAGGCCGCCAGTGACATGTGGCTTGCAGCAGGTTAGGAAGGCGTTCATGACTATTGAATCCTCCCCACATTCCTGATACCAGTGTAGGATAAACATCCTTTCCTCGGGCTGGCTGCAGTGACGGGAACCGGAGACGGGCTGGCAGCTATTGACTAAACTATCGATGGAGATATCCACGGCGCAAGGCCTCGAACCTAGATATCACATCCTGTTAGTGACTGTGGCGCTGCTGAACATGTTGGAGAATGAATTGAACAGGGCGAAAAGGGGGAGAGTGTGAATTCGTACAGTTTGACACGGAATTGTGGTGCGTGGTCAATAATTGATAAAGAGAGCTGTCTTCGTCAGTGGAAAACTTCTCCTCAACCTTCTCCTATCATCTTTAATACCTCTTGGAAATTGTTCTCCCTTCTTCTTCCTCAACATGGGGCGTGTGTGGAAGACTCTGCTCGCCTCGAGTTTGGCACTTGGTGCCCAGGCAGGCGACTTGCTTGTGCCTGTTAACCACCAACTCCAACAAGTTATCAATCGCGCACCGGTGGAATACGTGTTCCCAAACAACAGCAGAACCGACTTGATCCCCCCTGGTGTCGTGCCGAGGATGATTTACCTCCAAGACATCGTCCCCACTCTGGATAGCAGCGGCCACGCTCGTTGCTGTCCTCCAGGAACAGTGAACAACGGCAATGACTGTGTCTTCCCCGCGTCTTCCGTGTGTCCTGAAGGCAGCAGACTCGACGGGAACCTGTGTGTCAGCACGCCGATTTGTCCCGACGGCTTGAACTGGGATGGTCAATACTGTTCTGATGAAAACGGCCCGCAATGCCCACCGAACACCACGCCTGAAAAAGACGCTTGCGTCTCCATTTCCAAGCCAGATTGTGGGAACCCCGATTACGTATATGAAGATGGAAGATGTATTGCTCCGGAGAAACCCTGGTGTGGTCATGGATTTGAATTCACCGAGGGTAGGTGTGTGTCTTCAACACCTCCCAAGTGTGAAGGGGAGCACCGAGTATTCCAAGCAGGCGTTTGTATCGACCCTCGCGGCCCGATATGCCCTAACAACAGCACTGCACGTGTCGACGGCCGCTGCATCGGCACGGACGGACCCCAGTGCGACGACGGCTACAAGCTGAACGGGAGAGTATGCGAGCACAAGGATAAAATGTTTTGCGAAGGAAATGCAAAGCTCGTCGGCAGCCAGTGCGAGAGCGAGGATACGCCCAAGTGCAAGTACGGCAAGGTGGACGGCGATATCTGCGTCAAGGACAACATTTGCGAGACCGACAAGGGTTACAAACTTGTCGGCGACAAGTGCACGAAATCACACCAAGCCACCTGCGATGACGATGATTGGACGCTCCAAAAGAACCCCAATGGCAATGGATATGCGTGCTGTCCTGAGGATCTTGAGTACGATGGACAAGGATGCCGAGGACCCCCTGGCATATACGATGAATGCCCGCCGGACAGTGAGCGAAGGGGCGAGTGGTGCTACTACGAACCTAAAGAGGTGGAATGTGGCGAAAACATGGAGTTAGTTGGCGATATGTGCCAGAAGCGAGTTCTCCCAGATTGCGATGAAGGTACATTCCATGACGGCAAGTGTATCCTCGATGACAAGCCCGAGTGTCCTGAAAACTCCAGGCCGGTCGGCAACAAATGCATTCTGGAAGTGGATCCCAAGTGTCCTGACGGCAGCGAGCTGTTTGGTGGGAAATGCCTTGGCAGTGACCCGGTGTGCCCCGAGAAATTCCACATGGAAGATGGTTATTGCATTGCCGACGAGCCGGCGACATGCAAAGACGGCTACGTTTACAGCGAAGGTGCCTGCAGACATCGCGATGATCCCGTTTGCGAACAGGGCACGACATACCACAATGGAAAGTGTATTGGCCCCCATGGGCCAACCTGCCAGATTGGCGAGAAGTACGTGAACGGGGAGTGTATCTCGGACAAGGAGCCAGAATGCAAGGGCAACTTCAGGATGGTTGGTGGCAAGTGTGTTCTGAGAGACCACCGGCCTGAATGCAAGCGTCCCCTGACGCGTGTTGGCGACAAGTGTATCGGAACCGGCGAGGCCAAGTGTCCACCCAACCACAAGATGATTGGCAACGAGTGTGTTGCGAACAAGGATCCCAAGTGTAAGGGCGATAACCTCAAGTTCGACCCTCTGACACAGACGTGTGTGTCTACCGACGGCCCCAAGTGCGAGGGCAACACTGTCTTGAAAGACGGCTACTGTACATCCCCCGATCCGCCCAAGTGTTCCGGGGATGAGGAACTTGATGAGAGTGGCAAGTGTGTTGCTAAAAAGGGCCCGGAATGTCCGAAAGACACGCATTTGGAAGATGGACGCTGTGTCCTGGACAAGCGACCGGATTGTCCTGAGGGTACCCATATTGATGGCGACAAGTGCATCGCCGACAAGGGTGCTGAGTGTGGCCCTGGCATGAAGGCCGAGGGCAAGATTTGTATCTCTGTCCTTCCACCAGACTGTGGTCAAAACATGGCGTTTGATAAGACGACCGGTCGGTGTATGGTTAACGTCAAGAGGGAATGTTTCAACATGGCCATCTGCCCGGCTATCGGTGCTCCCGCATTGCCGGCTCCATGATAAAGCTATACCTCATGTTGCTTCGACGGCTAGCAGAGCCCTCTGTTGGGACCTTTGCCCCATCGTCCTCGAAGAATTTAATATATCACCAATTTTTATAGACAAATATTTATGCTGTTCCAAACCCCCCTTTTCCAACCTCCCATGTGACTGAAACCAGCGCTGCTTGCCACGCAAAAGACCAACTATCCTCGTGACCCCAATTTTCTTTTTGCTCGAGAAGGGCGAAAAGACCAACCTCTTTTAAACCCACCGGTGTCTAATGAAAAATTGGTAAGCCAGCTTGCTGTCAACTCCCTTCTTTAATGTGACGCGCTCTAGCTTCAGAAAGCTCCACTGCCGAAAGTGGAAAGTTGTTGGAGATGAATGGTACGCCACATTCTAGACTCGCTTCGATTCTTAGCCGACGCCCTTCACCGACAAAACCAAAATTTTGCAGTCACATGCCTTATGTCTACCGCCTGATGCTGCATTAGAGCTCGTTCGCGGATCTGACACATTGAAATGGAAAAAACTCCAACGTGTCGATTCGCTATCGGCCAAGTGCCGTGGACATTCGACCGACCTTCCACTTTTGGTAAAATTTAGAGCAATACGACCTAATGAGTCAAAGAAAACGTCAAAATCCTGCGTTAGCATATTAAATGTTAGCTGATTGGGCACAAAGGAATTTGTGCATCCAATAACCTATTGAAGCTCGTTCAACTACCATTTGTACCAACCACCATGATCCAGAATTTCTACATTGGGCATGGTTTAGCCATCAGTTTCTAAATATTGTCACCAACGCGTTTACTTTTGGGGATAACTATTGCATATTACGTATTCTAAGTATTCAGCGCAAAAGAAACTTTTACGTCGTGGTTTCATTAGGCTTTTTGCCCTCGTGATGACTTGTCCTTGCCCCAACTCCCATCCCGCTTTTATGAATCGTTGACCATTTTTCGGAACGTGATAGCGAACAATCCACATTGGTCAGACCGAAGCACTGGCGTTGCCGGTTTGCTTTGTGATGCCGATATCGCATCCTACTCGTCGAAGTATTTATTTCTCATCGAACCATTCTACCCATCCACCCGTGTCTGCTCTGAAAAGCCTATTCTTTGGTGGTCAATGATTATTGCTCTTGAGATTCCAAAAAAAGTAATCTCGTACCGAAAAAAAAGCAATTATGGCCAAGGAAGTCGTGTCGATTGCTCTCGCACCCTCGCCAACAGCTTCTTCAACAGCTTTACCATCTTCAACACTTGAGTCGCAAACAACCTCCCTGGAGCCCCGTTCTACTTCGAAATGGATATGCATTCTTTGCGTTGCCATGATCAACGCTCACTCCTGGGGGATAAACTCAGCATATGGCGTGTTCTTGGCTCAATATCTGGCAAATGATACATTTCCCGGCACCTCACACCTTCAATACGCATTTGTAGCGTCAACAAGCATTGGATTTACACTCTTCATATCGCCCCTATCAACCATCGTCGTCAGAGAATGTGGCGCTAAACCAGTAATGTTCTGCGGAGCCCTCACTTTGTCATTGAGCCTAGCCTGTGCCAGCCTGTCTACGAAACTATGGCAAATCTTTCTCTCTCAAGGAGCTCTTTTCGGGGTGGGTCTGGGGCTTATATTCCTGCCATCGGTCACCATCATCGCAGACCAATTCCCGGATCGATCACGAGGACTTGCAAATGGTATTGCCTCTGCTGGTGCTTGTCTTGGTGGGCTCACATACTCTCTTTGCTCAGAAGCCTTGATTAACAATCTCGGTCTCGAATGGGCCTTTCGGGTCTTGAGCATCCTTACCTTGGTAGTGAATGTTGGCTGCATCTTATGCATTACGAATCAACATCAGAGTCTCAGAGCTGATTCGCTGGCATTTGATACGTCTTTTCTGAGAAAACCCGAGTACCTTCTCGTTTTGGCATTCGCTTCATTGAGTATGATGGGCTATTTTGTCCTGATCTACACCCTGGCCAACTACGGGGATGAGATTGGTCTTCACAGGTCCCAATCTGCTGTGGTAGCAGCGTTGTTCAGTCTAGGCCAAGCGGTTGGTCGACCAATCATGGGGCATTTCATTGATTCTGTGGGATGCATCAACATGACCACGCTGTGCACATTTCTCGGTGGTGTGCTACCACTTGGACTCTGGATAACCGCAAAAAGCTATCCTGTGCTGATAACTTTTGCCATAGTGGAAGGAACTATAGCCGGCATCTTCTGGGTAACAGTGGCGCCTCTCATGACTGAGGTAGTGGGACTCAAAAGTTTGCCATCTGGTCTGAGTATCCTATGGATGGTTCTGGCATTACCTTCGACGTCTGGCGCGCCTATTGCCCTTCAGATAGTGGCCCAAACAGGCAGCTATGTCGGTGTACAGCTATTTACAGGGTCTATGTTTCTCGCCGCTACAATTTGCATGATTCTCCTTCGTGGTTGGAAGATCCGACAAGAATCTAGCAAAGTGGCAACAAGCCAACCACAAACAATGGACGAGCCAGGAAAGCGAGAAGACCAAGAATGGGGGGTCAAAAAAGTCTTTGCTTCGTGTTTTGAGTGGAGGGTGGTTTAAAAACTTTGAAGGAATAGTATTTGCATGCAGTGTGATACATTGGGACGATGGCAAGGCGAAGTGATTTCGCCAACGCCTTGTGTAATTCTGGTTTATATCTCATTTGAAAAGTTCACTTCTGGGCAGCCTAACAAACATGCCTCCAAGCTATATATTGTTATAATAGTAATATGAAACCAAACCACCTATTTTCACATGATAAGAGCCTGGGTCGAGCCTCCGAGCAAACTAGTCCATCGAGTCGTTGACTGAAGAGCCCAGATCCTCTTTACTTGCTCAACCGCCTTTCGTATGTTCCCACACTTTGTCAAACGATGCAATGACTCCAGTCTGTCCAAAAAGAACTTTCGATGATCTTCCGTTGAGCTTTCAGATGCGACAATGAAATATGACCATGCAAACAGATGACGGCCGAGAGTGTCGACGTATCTGTCTACTTTTGATGTCAGCTCTTTGAAACATTCCACTTGCGACACAGTCTCGTCGTATTTAGGATTGTGCACAACTCTCTGAATGTAAATCTGACATGCTAATTTGATCATATCAAATAGATATGTCATGAGCTCTTGGAACTCTGGATGGAGGCTTGAACAAAATCTCAAGAATTCCAGGCAATTCTCACCATGGGTCAAGAGGAACTGTGCGCCCTCCATTTCATCGAAAAGAGCCTCGCCGAATAGACAAACCCTACGTATTTTTTGAGAATCCCGAGTACTAAATCTTTTTACTAGTCATAGTTGGGGTCAGACGTACCTCAGCAATTGGATCCTGACAAAGTTTCCAAGAGTGGAATTAAGGCCTATTGAATTGGATCCCATGATTTTCACTAAAGCCCTCAATGAACCGTAGACCAATTTGAAATCTTCACTCCCGCTGATCATTTCTCGAATGTGTAAAAGAAGCAGAGCCGTCATAGATGATTCATCTTGGTGAGGAGGTGACTGTTTTGATCTCATGATGAGATCTCGGATCAAGGAATAGTAAAGGAAGGATCTAGGTGACTCAGAAATTCCAAGTTGCAGTGATAGATGTTGCTCGGCAACTATGACTATTGCCTTTCTCACAAGAGGGTCACCCTCTGACATGGGCAATATTAAATCTCGGTATCCATTGAATCCTAGGTCGATGACGGCGGTAATGGGAGCGACGTTATCAGAAACTGTCACACAGTGTCTGGTTAGTGCCATGATAGCAGTGAGCGGAATATGGCCAAGGACGAACAGTATTGAAGGTACCATCGTGTTTCTCCGTCTATGTGATCAAGCCCCGGGTCAACCCAGAGCGCCAGCATGTCCTGGCTAGTGACATCTTCAGTGACAGGATCATTTGTACGCGTTTCATCGTTTCCAAAATTTGGAATATCTTCCATAGTTTGCCTTTCCAAATCAGTGGAGCTCTGTTGCGCACTACAGTGGACGAGGGAGAGAGAAGGCGCATAATCAACTCCTTGCTCAATCTCGAACGGCAATAATAGCCCTGGAAGCTCTTCATTCAACCCCTGCGGTATATCGAATTGGTTCAAAGCGTGGCAGGATTCATTTTCATCCATGAATTGAAGATCGCACTGAATTGGTGAAGGAGGATTGTCGCCACTGCCATGATTCCTCGCTCGCCCGCCAATAGGAGAAGATGTTCGTTTGTATGATAGGGTTTTTGGAACCCATTTGCCAACCATCTTACCCCGAGCCGCTAATCCATCATTGAAACGATATCTGATCGTTGACGGTGTGCAAGTCAGGCCCTTCTGCATACATTTCCGACACACTGGCTGTTGGAGATCGCAGTCAATTCGACGCCGTGCGCATTCATAGCATCCTAATACGACATCAGCGCTTTGTCTTGCTATGAAAAAGAATTAAATGACTGTATCGAGAACTAACCTTTAACTTTAGCCCTTTTCTTGCCTCTCCTGGGTGGCTGGGGAAGGTCGGCCGAACCCATCGCGAGGGCAGGGTTGAGGCGGCCTGTGGCTTAAGCTGCGCCGGCCCGGGCCGTCAGCTACAAAGGCGCTGGAACTGGCACTGATCAGTGCAGCGTTTTCGGCAGTAGAAAACAGGAAACCCAGCCAAGAAGGGAAGGATTGAACGTTGTGCGCAATATCGTGAGAATGTCAGACAAAACGACGTGGTGATTGTCAGTCTTGATCAATCAATAGCGAGTTCAAGAGGAGAATCTGTGTCACAATCATTGTCTAGAAGGTGATCCCAATAAAGATAGAATAGAGTGTGTTCAGTTGGAACACTGTGCTGGAGAGACGGCGACAGTCATTGAAAAGTTCATGATAGCAATAACCCTGCAGGGTGGCAAGTGACCAAGCGCCACCAATCAGTAAGGTTACGAGCTAGCTAGAAGTGGAAGTTTGTTGGAGAAATTTCACGTCTTTGCCAATCAGAAGCCAACATTTCCCACCATCTTATCACGACCTTGCTTTGGCGGGAATAGCGTCATGCTGAGACGTGTCTTAGGCTATCGCTTGCCGCATCGGCTGTCGGGGCGAATTCTGGGAATGTAAGATAATTCAATATTTTCCCATTTGGTCCTATCTTTGAATCATCTATACTTTTAATGTTATTCTGCACCTAAATCGGCGTTCATAATTGCGGAGCAACGAATTGTATAGTCATGCATATATTTAGGAGGGGTCGCTTCGCCGACGGCACATCAGCCAAATGAAAACACCCTCATCGCGTCAATGACAATTTGGTTAAAAATTTATGTTAAAAATGTCAGCCTTATGTGTTATGGAAGGTGTTTTACTCGGGCTGCTGTGCCTTGGGACGAATTCTGGTTATGTAGCACGCCGAAATGCGATATCGGCTGCGCTCAGTGGGTCAGAAATGTGCAGCGGACAGATCTAAAAACGAAGTTATCCCTAGATATTGGAGAGAATGGCGACAGGTTATATAATATCATATCCTTCCATTCGCCAAATATAAACCGTTCGTACAGCTCCTTTTGTCACTTTTTAGGAAGAATGAACATATCACAATGACCCCGTGTCGAGGCATTGGCTCCACTGAGATTATCTGCGGGGAATGAGGAGGTGCGACAAATTGGTGGGGTCGTCATGATGGGTTCTCATCTCGCCCATTGGACAGCACGATTCAACCGTCATCAACTTGGTTACTCCGCATCATCCTACAAGCTCCGGCTAGCTCTGTGGTGGTCATTTCTATACTAAGATCGCATTAGTAGATAAATCCAGCGTCGTGTCTGCCAACAGTAGCCATACTTGATGCACTGTTTTGGCACCAAGCTCGAGAACAAGTCCCGAATCATCACCTCACCAATTGTAAAGGAATCATGGCCCAAGCATTCGTTGTTCATGATGAGCGCTTCAAATCGATCCTCGGTCCAAACCCGACGATGGACTTGATTGCCCAGAATGACGAATACCCCTTCGCACATGAGGCTGGTGTATTTATTGATGCTTCTAACGAACTGTTCATCACTAGTAGCCGCTTCAACGACAAGAAGACAAACGAGCTGCGGATCCAAATTACCAAAGTCCTCCTTGGCGACAGAAAAACAAATGTAACCTTGGAAGAAATCGACTCAAGTAAAGTGCCCATGGGTAACGGTGGCGTGAACTACGGTGAGGATAGTGTCTTGTTCTGCGCGCAAGGCTCACAGACATTACCGAGTGGACTCTACAAGATGGATGTGAAGCCGCCTTACGAAGTCTCTCTGGTACTTTCGCACTACCACAACCGCCCCTTCAATTCAGTCAACGACGTCGTTATCCACACCGATGGCTCCATTTGGTTCACCGACCCGACATATGGATATGAGCAGGGCTACCGACCCCGACCGAGGCTCCCTCGCCAAGTTTATCGATACGATCCAAAAAGCAAGGGAATTCGGGTAGTCGCCGATGGGCTTGGTCACCCAAATGGCATCTGCTTTTCTCCAGATGAAAAGACGGTATATATCACAGATACAGATTGGTATCATGGCGATGGCACAACCGATGACTCAAAAGCTTCAACTATGTGAGTACTTATGACAACTTTGATCTGAAAATATTTTAATGCGGATATCTGCAGTTATGCATACGACGTGGCTACCTATCACGGCGAACCGTTCTTGGTCAACAAGCGATTGTTTGCCATGGCTGATGTTGGAATCCCGGATGGCATCAAGTGCGACATGGATGGGAACGTCTACAGCGGGTGCTGGGATGGTGTGAACGTGTGGTCACCTGGTGGCGTCTTGCTCGGACGGATTACAGTTGAAGGCGGAGCAGCCAACTTCTGCTTCGGCCGCCGTGGAGAGATGTTTTTACTAAACGAGCACAAGCTCTGGAGAGCCCAGTTAGGGTCGCACGTTCGTGGAGCCTTGTTAGGGATCTAGCCGGTGTCGGGGCCCGAGTAGCATTAGAACGGGTAATCGGCAAAGGGCTGCAGCCAGGTGGGTTTTTAGCAAGGCTGCTGTGCCGCGATTTGCGATATTATCAATTCCCAGGCAGCACTTTTAGATTAGAATGTCTTCGCCATCGAAATAAAACAGAACCACTCAAGAAATAGCCCAATGTCTGTAAATATCATGTACCTTCACTGCTGTCGTGGCCTTTCTCAATGCTTGTCGTCTAAAAAATCCGCTCGCCCGAGAAGGCTGGCTTCTCACGCACTGACTCGAATAACTGTCTTAATTGGTGTGATTTGTATCCCTCTGGAATTGATTGCATGCTGCATGTCGGATATAACGCGGGCGTTTGGTCATGAGTCGAGTGGTCCGACGCGATACCAATTCGGCTCTCCACCCTCCGATTCCCCGAGAACTAGACTGGCGCTTGTTCCTTCCAAAGCCTGCCCACGAGGTATGCAGACGCAATAATGAGGAGATGATACCAACTTGCCCCCGACACGGGGTTTCCCCGTTGCCGAACTACACTAACTAACCCCAGAAATGATGCTCACGGTCCCCCGCAAATCCGGGGTATGAGCATGTGGAGAAGAAGGAGCAGGAGGCGCTTTAGCAGCATTTAAAGCTTCAATACAACCCTTTGTGTTTTTGAAAATCGTGGGAGAATTTTGCAGGAGCTCTACATTGTACGATTAGAGACCGCACAGTTCTTTCAAGATGAAGCCCTTCAGCACCCCCTTCACTCTTGTTACGGATCGGCTTAGAGGACGGGGCTCCAAGTCAGCATGGATTGAGTACTTGATCACGGCTACTTGTGGCCTCGGGTATGTGTGCAACGAAAATGGCATCTCAATATGATGAAGAACCCAAAACTAATGGCCATAATTTGATAGAAACATGCTGTTTGGATATGACCAGGGTGTCATGGGAGGCTTTCTCACAAGTCCGCCATTTGAGCGAACATTCCCCGAGATTTCCAATGGCAACTCAACGTTGCAGGGATTTACAGTACGTTACCAATTGAAGTCCATTAATGCACGGCTCTAAAAGCGAATGTAAAAAAGGTGGCGGTATATGAAATCGGGTGCGCGATCGGTGCTTTGAGCGTCATTGTTGGTGGCGACCTGTTTGGCCGAAGAGTTACAGTCATGTTGGGCCAGCTCATCATTATTGTTGGCGCAATCCTTCAAGCCTCGGCATTCGGTTTGCCGCAGCTAATTGTGGCTCGTATCATTAGTATGTCATCTAAACCACTCAATTTATTTTTTGAAAGATCCACTAATCCCACAAAGCCGGCGTGGGCAATGGAATGGCTGTTGCTGTTCTCCCCACATGGAATGGCGAATGCTCCCGCGCTAGCAATCGAGGACGCTCGGTTCTGTGGCAACTAAACATCAATATCGTAAGTGATAATATAGCATACAAGATACCGATGTGTTGATCTTTGTTGACTCGACGATTAGTTTGGTATTGCACTTGCTTATTGGGTTGACTACGGCCTCACTGTATCCTCGGTTACCGGCGACACCGATTGGGCTTGGAGACTGCCGCTCGCGTTACAGTGCGTTTTCGCCAGTGCAACCATAGCTATGTCCTTATTTCTTCCTGGTATGAATTGGCTCCTTAATTTCATGTATAGAAGCATTGTGTCGATATTAATTTTATTTGGCCAGATTCACCACGAGCCCTCATCCGTCAGGGCCGCATCACAGAAGCGAGAGACGTCGTCGATATGCTGTCACTCATTGAAGACCCTGTCGCTCGCAACCAAGAAACAGTCAGTCTCATCTTATATTAGGCCCCTTCAGGCCGATAATATTGATATATTTTCAGGATCACACGATGTCGATGATTGAAGAGACCCTTCTAGAAGAGATGGAGAGCAATTCTAGCTGGCACGATATTTTTACCCAAGGGAAGCCGAGGTTTTTCCAACGATTAGTTCTTGCAATCATGAGTCTTTGCATGCTACAAATTAGCGGTATAAACCTGATCACTTACTATGCGTAAGTAGCACCTGGAGTGCAGCATAATTGTCGGTGAGATGTCAGGTCAACTAACAACTTCAACAATGTCCAGGCCTGTAATTTTCCAAGACACCATCGGAATGTCGCGCAACACAGCGCTCCTCGTCGCTGGGTTCAATGGATTGGAATACTGGCTGGCTACATTCATACCAATCCCTCTTGTCGATCGCGTCGGCCGTCGACCCCTCATGCTATTTTCTGCGATAGGACAGGCCATATGCATGGCTGTTCTTGCAGCCACGATCGCATATCCCAACAGCATTGCGTGCGGCTACACTGCCACTGTATTTCTTTTGTGAGTGTCAGTACGAGCATATAAATTACTGAGCTGACATGTAGCAGCGTCTTCAACACTTGTTTTGCGATCGGGTTTGACGGCATTCCGTTCCTCCTGCCAGTGGAGCTCACGCCGCTACAAACTCGTGGAAAGTCGGTCGCTATCGCTACCGGCATGTTTTGGCTTTGCAGTACGTTATTAAATTGACCCCTGGTCCGGATCGTACCCTAATGCGTCTAGACTTCTTTGTCGTTATGATTTCTCCCATCCTGATCGCCAATATCAAGTACGGCACATACATTTTGTGGACAGCCACCAATCTTGCCTTCGTACCAATGATCTACTTCATGAGTATGTCCCAAATTCACCGTTCATTTCTGCGTGGTTTAATTTTCTGACCAATTCACAGTCCCGGAAACCTCGAACGCTGCATTGGAGGATATCGACGTGCTATTCGAGATGAACCCAACCTGGATTATCGGCCCGGGCTCCAAGAATAAGCTTGCTGAAATCACAGCAAACAGACAAGCCCAGGATGTTGGGGAGTTTGGTTATGAGAAAGCAGTCCAGTCCGACCGAGTCGAAGATGCTGCAGCTTAATAGCTATTCTTTCATTAATCCATGGCACTTCAAGGCTGATGGAGAGAGTAGATGTGGGTAGATTGCCGACGAAACATATCAATGAACTTTACATACACCACCACGAGATAATGACGCATTTGGAGACGTTCATCCTGTTTTTATTAAGTTTAGACCATTCGGGAACTTCCATGCGGGCAAGTGAGTGACAATTTATCGTGCCGAGCCTGTCACAGACAGTGTCTGGAAAGATCGGTCCGTTTTGATCACCGTCCCAGCAAGGACATCACAGTTTCGGGGTTCAGATGACGCTATCATTGGCCGTTCATTCGTAGTTTGACGTTCCAGCAAAATGGGATAGTGATTGCATTAGTTGATAGTGACAGTGAGTCGCGTTGGTGAAAGAACTTCCGCGCTAATCAGGTCGTCCCAAATCGTCACACTATGCATGTCCACTAAAATCTGCATGTGATCTTGTATTTCTAAAAGCCAAGACTTCACTTGGCACATCCTCTGTCATTTAAATATCGGCAGTTCACGTATGTTCCCGGGTATTGTTTTTAAGCCCCTTTTAATTAGACATAGCAAGATGCAATTGAAGACTGGATACTTGTTCTGCTTTTTGGTCGGGTGTGTCGCGGCCGCCATGGACGAACACCACGAGTGAGTTATAAACCCCCCGAAAGCGACCACCATTAGTCTAAGTATGATAGCGAATCACTCTTAGGTCGTATGGAAGTTCCCAAGGCTCCGAGAGCTAAACCAACGGTCAAGCCAAAGGCCATCGTGGCCGCTCCCCAAATCACCGAAAGGGCCGAAAACAAGGGAATGAACTGGGGGGACGTGTTTGGCAGCGCGGGAAACATTTACAATGGCTACATCCAGAATGCCCAATCCATTGGTTCTGCGTGGGTTTACGGGGGGATGGATCTGGCGTCAAGTGCCCGTAAAGATCTCGAGGATGTATGGGGTTGGAGGGCTACGTCAACAAAGACACATGATGCGACCAAGACATCAGAGACTTTGCCCACCTGCAAATGCGTAGATTCTGAGGGATCCGCTACAAATTTGAGAGGAGGGAATTTTGGCATGATCCAGATCATCGTTGTCGCCTTCACGAGCGTCTGTTACTTGGTTTGAACAGAAATGAGCAGGATGCAAGGGTCTCGTGGCCGTCAGTTCAGGTTACAATTCCAAAAAAGAAAAAGAAAATATTTGACCATAGCATCATGGCAATCTGGGATCATTTTAGGATCCCTCCTAATTTAGGTACATTAATTCTCTGCAAGACACCCCCGGAAAGCACATTATTGTTCTCGTTAGACCTGTTCATTGCTGGTCAAGACCAATAAATGTGCGGGGTTTCTTCTAGTTTGTGTCACCATTAATCTATCATCTTCTGATACCAAAATACACCTAATTTTAAACATGGATGTCTATTCAGCCTGAAGTCAAAATGAGGAGAACAGTTACACCAATTCCCAAATACTCGCACCGGTCGCAGCGCGTTACGTAGTTGGCCTCCATTTAGACTTTAGCGTGGGTCAATTCGCAATCTGATCAAAACCGACTAGAGCGACTAAAACTAAAACAACCGGTCGGAATTTTTGATGGCTGGAAGCCAAAAGAAACTGCTAGAATCTTCCTTCTCCAATTGAGAAGCTTCCTCCACAATTTGTCACTGTGGCAAAGAAATGACAAGCTTGCGAAAGCGAGAGCGACTAAGCAGCTAAAAATTGGCCTGGTTTACAGTCAGACTGCTGCCGGAGAAATGCCGGCATAATCCTTTCGTGTTCAGAAAAGGGCGCGATCGACTGAAAGGCGCAGCCAGTGACCGCTCTTAAATATTGGTTGCCCGCCAAGTTTTTCAAGGCTTGTCACATCACAACTCGCCACCAAAGAGTCTCGTTTCCGTCACTAACGACGACGACCCAAAAAAAAAAAAAAAAAGCAATGGCTTCAGTGGCGCGCACTTTTCTAGCGTTTCAGCACAACGCAAAACTCTACAACCTCCAGACCAAAGTCCTCTCGGTGCTTCCCTTCAACAGTCTTGAAGAGGACAACCGACAACTATTCAAGGACGGCGGCGACGATGCGTACGCCGTAGTTACGGAACAGACAATCTTCCACCCTCAGGGAGGCGGTCAGCCCTCGGACGTTGGCAAAATCACCAGCACAACATCGGGCGCTTCCTTTGATGTGTCAGCAGTGCGCATGGACGCTGTCCACGACGGTCAGGCCTTACATTTCGGGCGCTTCAACTTGTCGGAAAAGGGCGGAATTTTTGAGGCGGGCGAGTCAGTCGAGCAGGCCATCGACGTCGAAAAGCGCCTTTTCTACTCGAGATTGCACACCGCCGGCCACGTGTTGGGCTCCGCCGTGAGACATCTTCTGGAGAAGGAGATTGAGAGATTTGACGAGCTCAAGGCATCGCACTTTCCCGATTCTGCATCTTGCGAATTTCAAGGCTTGATTGATGGCAAGTGGAAGGATCCCATCCAAAGCAAGTTGGACGAGTTCATCGAGGCAAAGATGCCCGTCGAGGTGGATTGGTGGGATGAGGAGGATTTCCGAAAAGAGGGGTTGGAGCGCTTGATTCCTGACCGAAGCTTTGCGCCGCCCGGTGAGAAATTCCGCGTCGTGAAGATTGTCGGCGCTGAAGTCTATCCATGCGGAGGCACTCATGTCGATACCACAGACTTGTGTGGTGAGACCAAAGTGAGAAAGATTTCTAGAAGTAAGGGCAAGTCAAAGGTCAGCTATGTGGTTAATAATTAGAAGCGGGGTGTCATGATACAATGTCTAGAATAAAATAGATTAAGAGCAATGCCTGATGATCCTACTCTGTCTCAATATTCTGTTTTTCTTTCCAAGGAGTCATCTCAGCTTATGGTATTAGTACAATCCAACCCCCAAATGGTTGTAACAAAGGTACATTTCCACTAGAGCCATTGCACAATATTGATCTCAGTCAAAACAACCACGGTATCTAAGCAGAAATGATCATATAATTAGCTAGAAATACGAAGATATATGGTCCTCCCGCAGGGGCCTCATGCCACTAAGTGTCGAACCAAGAATCATTCAAGGGATTTGTTGTGTGTTGTTGGTGACGATTTCAATCAAATAGTGAATTGGGAATGAGAATCTCAGGAATAAAATAATCATCCCGTCACCTATTCTCGGCACGAGTTCTCAGAGGTCTAGCCCAGCCAATTAAGCCCATGAAGGAAGCTTAGATCTCTCCAATGCAACCTTGGTTGCTTCATCAATATCCTCCTTCGGCAACCCGAGCAGGCCATTTAGTGTGCTCTTGTTGTGCTCAAAATCACCACAGCCATCAGGGTAAAACACTCGCGTATACATCATTTTAGCAAAGCCTATTCGTTGTCCTCCTTTAACACCCTTCAGTCCACTGACATATCGTTCCTCGGCTGGTTCTTTTGTAATTGTCCAATCAGCCGCTGTTGTGCTAGTTACTCTGTAGGCTGATTCGAGCATTTCCTTCTGGTTGAGCGTGAATGAGTTGACATAGACCACTTGGTTCTTGATCTTCTCCAAGCAAGCCTCCTGGCTTGAGCCCTCTGGCTTGATGGGCAAGCTGAGAATAGCCGCCACGGCACGACCGACCTTGCAAGTTTTAACGCAGTGTTCTCTGTGAGAGAGGGTATTGTGGAACATACCTGAGGCCATGTTGAAACGGATATTCTGGTTTCTCCTTCATCAAAAAGAGTCGCGTTGCGATTGGTAAAGTCTACGCCGAAAGCGGCAGGCATTGCCAGGCTCCACTCGTACCAAAAGCCGGTAGAGACAGCAATGTAGGAGCTCTGGCCTAGATCCTCAATTGCTTTGCGAAGATTGACTGCATTTTTTAAATGTCAAGTGTTAGCCGGTTTCTCATATTAATCTGCATAGAATCGGATCAGTCACCTTTTGGTTGGAAAATAAACACATCTTTCACCAAAGCTTCGTTTGCGGTATCCGGAGACCATTCATTGGGCAAAATCCAGGGCACGCCTGCTTCCCCGGCTGCCTTGATGAGTTCCATCTGCGTCTCTTTTGGTGTGTGGCCGCTGAGTGTGATTACGAGTGCATCTTGCCCTCTGAGCGCATCAACCAGTGTCTCCGGTTTTCCGTAGTCAACCTTCTTCACAACGATGCCTTCTGCAAACATGCTCTCGCTGCCACGCCTCGAGATGGCCGTGACTGTATGCTTTCCGGTTGCGAGTAGAGACTTGGCCATGAAGCTGCCACTGTTTCCTCCAGCCTGTATGTGCATCAGCTAGTCATCAAGACAGAATTGGGGCCGTTGGTTACTTACGCCAACGATGGCAACGTTTTTGATGTAATTTGAAGTGCTCATGATGTCCTCGCAGGTGCCCCGATACCAGTTCGTTGCAATTGAATGTAGACAATGCGTTCTTGCTCAAGTCGCGATACATCTAGGTTCCAATGGGCAGCGTTCGAACTTATACCAACTCACCACCGTGATCTGGCATCTAGAATCCCAAAAGGGTAATTTTCAAGGCCGGTGTTAAGTCCGCCACGCCGGGCTTAACTAAACTATCTCCGCAATCCAATGGTCCCGGTGTTGCGCCACACGGCTTGTAGTGCAGCGGCACACAGTCAGGGCGTAAGCAGTTCACCAAAATTATCCAATCATGCAGTTTTCGTCAGTTCTCGTACAGCTTGGAGAGTGATGTTGTCGCACAAGAAATTTCCCCGGTCCCGATCGTGGCGTCAATTCTGTGGGGCCCAACTCGCAACTCGGTGTACATTCCAGACCGTTGTTATGAAACTTGAAAACAACATGACGCTAAAAGCATGTGCATCAAGCAATCCAGGATCAAGATGTAGTTTGACTCGTACGTATATGGCCTTTTTTCGTCGTCTTCCCTACCCTAAAATGAGTGCCAATTTTGGAACCCGACATACTTTTATCATCTTATGAATCTTAACTAGCCTTGCTGCTACAACACTGTCGGAAATATCTAGCTCCTTTTTGTCTAGCACCTATTGGGCACCACACGACGAGCCAGTTTGAGCGTGGTTAGACTTGGAAAATCAGGTTAATCTTCGATACTTTAGATGGGAGTCGGTCGACTTTCAGAAACCCTCAGTTTTCTAAATAAGAATAAGAATAAGAATAAAAATAAAAACAAATAAGCCGGTCCTTTGGAAAGCGGGGTTTTCAGAGGTACGCAGAGCTTAACCATTCTGTGAGCTTTTTCCTGATTGGCTGTCGGCCAGTCATTCGAGACTCTCATTCTAACATGCAGCTGCCACGATGTATTCACTGACGCCCAGAACATACTTCAAAATCTGTATGGCTAGAAAACTTGAGTATTGCCCCTATCCAGCCAAACCATTGGCCATTTCAGTCACTGCTTTTATAATCTCAGGAGAAAAGAACAGTCTCCTGGTACTGCATATCGCTAAGGTGCTGCAGATCAAGATCTTTCATTGGCTAAAATTGGTACAGGGTAGAAAGAATGATGTGGAATCAATCCTAGAAGACGAGAGATGAAATGGAAAGAAATGGTGTTTGCACGCATCTGCACCCGCCGATTGAAACGAAGCTTGCGAAGCTGATGCTGGATAAAGTGCACGGAGAGGAGGCCGACCTTCATAATTATGCTATCCGTGGAAAATCCGGACACCATTATGTAGTCATTGCATATGCTCAATTTAACAAATATTTGCTTTCGAAAACTGGTGGACAGGGTCTGACGTGACAGGGATGATGTGATGAATGCTTGAAACTGGCGGTGCGTGTCAGATCATCGAGACTGCATTAGTGCAGTGCAAATCCCAGCCTTGATACAATCAAAAAAATATGCAGGGCTACCGCTGTAGCCGATCCCGCCATCCAATCTGTCGCTAAGTTAGGCTGGATGGCCTTTTCTCAGGTTGAAACAGCGGTAGAGTCAGCGTTTGCACAACAAGAATTAGTCAGCTGTGTTAGGCAGGCTCGCTCGCTCGCTCGCTCGCTGGGCTGGGTCCACTTTACAGCGAGGCTATTCCATGTTGGGAATGTCCCAGCGAGCTCCATCCATCCAGGGTAAGATTGGCCAATTCTTGAACACGTTCGGGTGCAAGGAAAAGGGGTACGTCATAGGTGACTCTTCCGATCCATTCATGATGGCATATTTTCTCATCTTGGTCCGAAGAATTGATTGCTTTGGAATCATGCGACTGGAGTAACAAGCTAGAGAAGCAAACAAAGACAAAATAAAGTAGACAGGCCAAGCAACAGCCGAGACTTGCCTCTTCAACAATTGAGTCAAGCAGAAACGTCTGCAGAAATGCAAACATCACCAATCACGTACACTGTACAAATTTGTGCATAATGATCAATTAGTATCTATATAATGATTTGATTCGATCTAGATGCTGGGTTAAGGATCATCGTGTTATCCGTCATCGATGTGTCTTGCCTTTCCAACACCATGCACCAGAATACGCCTGAGATTGCAAACCAGGATTTGCCGGGTAAAAGCTCCGAGCGCGAGTTCGAATCTCAGCAGCCAGCAGTAACTGGTCAAGAAACCTTACCTGACCAACATGATGGTGGATATGGTTGGATCTGTGTGATCTCACAGCTGCTCATTACAGCCAACACTTGGGGGGTGAATGGCGTAAGTAGAAATTTCCGTGTGCTTCATGAGCCGTTGCTAATTGAGTTAGTCTTTTGGCGTATACCTTGATCATTATCTCTCCACCAATGCATTTCCAGCGACCTCCCAGGTCGCATACGCGTTTATTGGCGGACTTTCCATATCTCAAATGACCTTGGTGGCTCCCATTGTAACTCATGTTAGCAAAATACTGGGTGTTCGACCGACATTGGCTATTGGGATTGTTCTTGAAACCAGTGGTTTGATAGCAGCAAGCTTTGCGACGAAATCATGGCATCTTTTTCTCACCCAAGGCCTTCTTTTCGGATGGGGCAGTAGCTTCCTCTACATAGGAACGTACGGTATCATCCCCCAATGGTTCAACCGCAGAATAGGTATGGCGACAGGCTTTGCATCCGCGGGTAGTGGCCTCGGCGGCCTGATCCACAGCCTGGGTAGTCAAGCCATGATCTCAAAAATTGGATTACCCTGGTCTTTTCGCATCACAGCAATTTGCACAGCTGTTTGCCACATCATTTGCACGGTATTAATGAGGGACAGGACGAAACAGATCAAACCCGACCAGCATTATTTTGATGCCACTCTACTCAAGCAGCACAAGTTTGTTCTAATCATCACGTGGACAATGTTCTGTTCAATTGGCTACACGATTGTTTTGTTTTCTCTCCCGAATAACGCTATCGAAATTGGTGCAACATTCCACCAGGCTTCGATCGTTGGTGCCATGGTTAATCTTGGGATGGCTGTTGGAAGGCCGCTTGTCGGGTACTTTAGCGACCGCGTCGGTCGTGTCAACATGAGTGGATACGCGACTCTTCTTGCTGGCATATTTTGCTTGTGTTTGTGGACCTCAGCTAACTCGTTGGCTCTTTTGCTTACATTTGCAATCTTTGGTGGCATGGTTCTCGGGACATTTTGGGCAGTGAGTAGTTGAAATGCGGACGAATTCGTGAAGCTGACTGGGATTCTTTAGACCATGGCTTCTGTGCTAGTGGAGACATTCGGTGCCAAAAAGCTCCCTTCAATGCTTTCTGTATCCTGGACTTTTATTTCCATTCCTACAGCCTGTATGTCTGCTCACCAAACGTGGCATCTTTTCTGACTTGCATTAGTTGCAGAGGCAATCGCGCTTGCATTGCGGCGTGCTCATGCCCCGGTGTATCTTGACGTGCAGATATTTGCAGGCTGCATGTTTTTGGGTGGCACTCTGTGCCTTGCCCTCCTACGATTCTCTCCTCAGATCGAAGTTGCGCTCCAGAAACCCGCCAAGAACTGAAGGCTTGGTTCATTCCGGGACCAATTTATCAGAAATTGCGTTGAGGAGCAGCAAGGGTGTGTTGAGCCGGTTAGAAATCCCGAATTTGCTCGTTTCTGCTCAAGACCAGGGTCTTCAGAAGCAGACTGCGAGATGTGATAGGTGCAGTAGGCGATGCTTAGATTTGTAATTGTATTGTTTGTCAGGCGGGATTCCTACCCAGCAGCTCTCGCCAAGATGCAGCACACTGAAGCTACATTAATACCCAACTCTTCCGCAAAAGTAAACCAATTTAGAATCTCACTACCATTTTGTTTCCCATCATGATGTTTTCTGCTACGAATCGTTATTTTCCGATAATTTGGAAGCCACCACCGCCCCGCAAAACAAGCACTTCCTCTTTGCTTGGGACCTGAACAAGGCTGGAGGTTCCGTCGCATTTTTCAAAGTTTATTCCATTTTCCTGCATATTCCCCTGATTCTTCTTAGTCAATTGACTCATGGCCAAGAGTGATTCACGGTGAGGCTCCATCGAACGCGAGTCAAATGACTCCTTTAACCTGCCGGATGGGGCACCCGGTAATAGCCGAGGGCCCAAGAACCGGCGCCGATTTTGCATTTCCTCGGCGCGGCAAGCGATTTGCAAAGCACACGCCAAATGCTCGCTGGTATTTACTGCTTGGATCATGGGGTTTTGCGTGTACCTACGCCCTTAAAATGGCATGGCCAGAGCCTCGCTCGGGGATTCTCAAAAGGGTTTAGACGCCGCATGGCCGCCAGGCGAGGATTTGAAATCCAAAAGCACCTCGCCGCAAGCTGCCCAAATCGTCTTAGCGTCGCTCCTGATGTGCATTCTCACTCCGCAATTTTTAGCACAAAACCACTGTGGCCCTCACCGTTCGATGATTTCATTACCATCAATTTTACTCGCTGTCGTTTGATACTTGGATTTGAGACCTACAACTATTACTTTAATCGACCCTGGCCCAGTAATTGGAGACGTGGTTTTATTTCTTCATTTTCGGAGGCACAACGACGCGAACGCCACAGAGACAGACCCCACCACATTCAACAATCCAATTAAAGTGGATCAACATGCCACGAAAGGCTTCCAAGAGCGAGGATCCTGAGGCAGCGAGCTGCGACCATCAAGATAAGAAGTAGGTGGTTTTTTTAAAGATAAAAAAACATTGCAGACCAGGATATTTATTGGATTGTTTAGGAGATTGCGCAACCGTCTGGCTCAGCAAGCCTTCCGTCGCAGACAAGCGGAATACGTCAGGCAACTACGGGATCGACTTGATTCGGATGAAGTACCTCAAGATGTCGTGATAAGCCAGCTGCGACGAGAAAATCACAGACTACGAAAGCAACTGGTGGAAGTGCAATCTAAATTGGATCGAATCACAGCAACGATAGGTGGCGTGTCGGGGTCTATTACGACAGCGTTGGAGAAAACGCCAAGAGATCAGCAAACCGACGAGCAGAGCCAAGTTGCCGAAAACATAAGTTGGGGTAGCAGCCCATCTGAAGGCCAGAGCGCGGAGGAGTCATTAAGCGACGAATTGCTTTTGAACCATCTTTCTGCATTTCATCCCAGCGATAATATGGGTGCCATGAATTCAGATGATTATCAATTCCCAATTACCAGTAAGTTCATGATATCGATGTAATTTAACAACGACCCGCGATTTAACTTTGATGCAGACATTTCTCAGCCTTATTGGTGAAGAACAAGAACTATTTAATGGACATAGCACCAATGAGTCATGTCCCTAATTGACACTCGCCACACCATACTCCCTATACGCATGATTGTACGAATTTATTAAGCATAAAGTGTATTTCAGATATTTATATAGATACCCGGACTTAATCTGAGCCAAACAATACACACGGTCGAAGCTAGACTGGACCTGGTGTCGCAGTGAGTTGTATTCGAACAAGAGTGACTTGTTATATCTAAAACTAATGCCCTATTCGCTCTCAACTAGCTGCGTTGGAGAAATTTGATCCTTTCCCGACTGATGCTACCGAAATGCTCGATCCTACCTACCCCATTCCATTGCTTATCTAAATACTTGTGCAATCATTTCATGGGTACGCACCCCGCCGAATGTCGGCTGATCAAACTGGGGATGCATGGAGGTCAGGAAGCGAAATGGAGAAGACCAGGTTGATGGCCATTGCTGGCTTGTCATTGGCACACCCGGGATCCTCTTTTAGGTCCCGAGGGCCGAATTGATGCGGGGAGCGGGGAGAGTGGATAGCCTTGCCAATCCGGGCCCTACAAGGCTATAAGAAGCGGGCGCTTACAGGCGAATGACACGACGCAAGGACAAATAACGTCAAGGAAAGACGGGATCGACATGCAGGCCGTTGTTGAGGAGTGCGGGGAAGACGAGGTCGGGGTATCAATCGGCCGATTTCCCCAGTTGGACTGACCGGTCAATGTTCTGAGCTTGGCACAATAAAAAGCTGGACAAGCTGTTGAATTGATTTCAAACCTGAAATATTCCTGCTTCCCTTGCACACAGTGACCCTACAGCTGTCCGAACCCCCCCAGTTTTTACATCATGGACAACGCCAAGGCGGCTGTCGAACAAGCAGAAACAGCTGCGGACGCGGCGTCTAAGCCGGTGCCCGTGGAGCTCGATCCTGCGCCAACATCCGATAACCCGACACCCGAAGTCTGGGCCACGCACTTTGCTAGCCAAAGCGAAGAATGGAAGCAGAAGCTCGAGAAGCGCCTCCTGCGCAAGGTGGATGCTCGCCTGCTCCCCATGCTCATCGTCATGTACCTGCTCAACTTCCTCGATCGATCCAATCTTGCGCAGGCCCGGCAAGGCACTCTCGAGAAGGACTTGGGCATGAAGGGCACCGATTTCAATCTCGCCACGTCCATCTTTTTTGTGGGATATCTCTTGATGCAGCTTCCGTCGAATATGATTTTGACTAAACTCCGACCCTCGCTCTTCCTTGGAGCTGCCTGCTGCATGTGGGGCGTTGTTTCGACATGCAACGCTGCAGCAGATTCCTTCACGCATCTTATCGTGATTCGGTTTTTTCTCGGCTTTGTCGAAGCACCATTCTTCCCTGGCGCCATTTTCTTGATGAGCTCGTGGTACACGCGCGCAGAGCTCACCAGGCGAATCTCCTGGTTTTACTCCGGAAATGCCCTCGCACAAATGTTTGGCGGCCTTTTGGGAGCTGCTATCCTTGGTGGGCTAGATGGTGCCAAGGGCCTAGCTGGTTGGAGATGGCTTTTCATCATTGTAAGCACACTTCCTTATCGATATCAAGTCGGATCGCATTTGTACCGTGTATTAACTAAACCGCGCATAGGAAGGCGTAGCAGCTATTGCATTCTCGTTGCTGGCCATATTTGTCCTTCCAAACTATCCCCACACGACGCGATGGCTCACAAACGAGGAGAAGGCCTTTGCAGCTTGGAGATTGGTTGGCGATTTCAACGAAGCCGATACGTATGGAGACATTTCGATTTGGGACGGTGTGAAGATGGCTGTTCGCGACTACCGACTGGGAATTTTCACCCTGATGCAGCACACCTCGCTGCTCTCGCAGACGTTCCAATACTTTTTTCCGTCCATTGTGGGCACTCTTGGTTATGGAAAAATCACAACGCTGTGGCTTACAGCACCGGTGTGGGTATGTAGTTCTTGGAATCGTTTTTTGAGTGCGTGGTTGAACTGACTCGTGCCTTCGAATAGTTTGCGACCTTCCTATTTTCTGTCGGCGCAACATGGTCATCTGCTCGATCCAAGGATAGATCGTTACATATTATCGTCCTGATGATTGTAGCAGCCATTGGAAATGCCATCGCGACTGGTTCAAAGAGCGTTGGGGCTCGCTTCTTCGCCATGTTCCTCATGCCGATGGGCGCTATTTCAGCATGTATGCGACCCAATTCACTGCCTAAACAATAGCTAGTGATTGACTAACTCGCTCCTTCTAGACCAAATCATCGTATCCTGGCTGGCTAACTCATTCCCTCGGCCGCTCGTCAAACGTTCCGCGTCCATTGCGATAGGAAATATGATTGGAAACACGGCAACAATTTACGGGTCATACATGTATCCCAGCTCAACAGGCCCTCAGTATGTGCCCGGCGGCAGTGCGAACGCTGCTATTTCCATTTTTGTCGCGGTGCTGGCGTTGATTTTGAGGTATCTGCATAAGTGGGAAAATGCAAAACTTGAGAAGGCTGAGAGGGAAGCTGCTGAAGAGGCTGTGTCAGGTGAGAAGCCAACGGCGGAGGCTGAAGTCACCAACAGGAGGACTCCAGGATTTAGATATGTCTACTGATATCCTTGGATCGGTTGTGTGAACGCAAATATTTGTTATGGTTGTGGTGGCATTTCGTGGCATTCATAGACAAATGTACCGACTATCAGACATTATGAGTTTTGATGCTGCCTTACATGTAGCTGACGAAAGAACTTGTGCAAACAAAGTGTTCAAATATGTGTTGAGATGAAAAGAATTAGAATCAATGAAATATAACCAGCTTGATACAAAGTCTGAACGTAAGGTGCATGGCAAGGGATAATTAAAATACAAATAAGGTAAAAGGTTCAAAACCAACCCTGGTTTTAATCGGTTCAACTCGTAACGTTCCAAAGGCCCATATATTACAAAGAAGACTCCAGTAATGCAGGCTAATACCCCGCGATCTTCACGCCCCTCTTACTCTTTCCAAGATACGCTTCTTTCGATACGCCTGGAAGCACATGACAACCGTAGCAACGGTTGCGACAATCCCTGGAACCCCAAAGGCAATTCCAACTCCGAGCGAAATTTGATCAGAACGCGAAAGCCCGTTAGAACTTGTTTCGGATGCTGTGCTCAAGGCCCGTGTGGTGCTGGATAAGTATTGCAGGTGACCCGTGGAAGTAATGTCCTGAGTCTCAACCACGCCGACTGCAGCCTTGTTCCATAGCAGGCTATCTCCAGTTGGTGATGCTGCCGCACACCACACGAGACTGGCACCGTCAAGGTCTGCATACTGGTATGTTTGACAATATGGATAGCTTGAAACCTGGCTAAACGCCAATCAAATTAGCTCTTTGATGTCTGCGATCTTTTTCTTCTGTCCGAGGGCACTAACCAGCAGCTTGTTCCTGGACCAATATTATCTGCACCACAGGCCCCTGCTTGGTAGGCACTGTAGTCATAACAAACAGAGACTACAGTGCATGGTTCGGACCAGCAGCAGCCAGCTGCCTTTGATTTGGTGTTGTATTGGCATTTGCCGCCATCTGGGCAAGTCCATGGGACATCTGGAAACGCATAAGCATGTATTCATCCATAGTTCGATCTTTAGAATTCTGACTTACCACCTTCTTCCTGGACGTAGCCGCATATATCTGATTCTCGGTTGCTGTTCCAAACGCCGAGCGTCGCGGAGCTTGCGACGACTCGTCGCTGTTTGCGAAAAGTAGTCGTGAGATCTGGCGGTGGAGTTTCCATTGGTACTATTTTGGCGGCACAATCTGATCATTATTGCCAGCCATTTCAATGCAGCACATGAGTGTTCAATTTTTGACGAAAAAAAAAGCCAACTTGGCGAGTCTCAACATCACGGCCGACGACCAACTATTTATGGCACCGCCCCGCCCCCGATGCTGGTTTCGCATTAGACAGTGGCTTGGGGCGCGGCATACGACAATGGATTTCGGCTGAATCTCTTTCAGGCAAACCTGCGACCGATCCAAAACCCGGCGACCAACTATGTACGCTCTTGAGGCGTGGCTGCATACAGGCGCTGAAGCTCTACGCGCTTGGGGTCTGCCGTGGCTGACGAGATACATGAAGAAGTCATCCTCTGCCAACCGAGCTCACACTGCTGCGCTGAAAGGAGTTTAGTTTTCGGAGCTGAGGGGTGTTGGGGGTGCTTACAGTGCCCTGATTTGTTCACAGCCTCGTGGAAGGTGAACCGCTAGGGCTAAAGCGTGGCTGCATGCAACGCCCAAAAACCACAACTGGTCGGTTGCCGAAAATCCGTGCTTATTTTTGGAATCAGATAAGGCTATCTAACACCCCAAAACGATATGTGGCTCGTGAAGCACGTGAAAGACGCAGTTGGATGAGAACGAATCCGAACTTGGTGCACACTCGACGCCATATCATAGTCACATCATATTCATATCATGGCCCCGTTCGCAGCGTTGTCCTTTTCGTATCACAGCTGTAATTATAGTGTATTTTTCTCACTGCGGTCTCAAAAGATTGCTTTACTTGATCAATTCTGAAGTCAAGCAGCAAGCGACCATCGACATCAGTGGCACATCTGTGAAATCCATTTCTGATCGTCGATTTGACAGCGCCATCACAGCCCAAATAGAAGTAAATCTCCACGGCACTAGGGCTTGAACTTCTCATTTATAACTGGATCTCTCTAGGTCAAGGATAATTGATTTCTTCTCTTTGCGACTTCGATTTATCCATCAGTACATGTCAAATCGTTTAAAGTCTATGTTATTTCATTTCAAACCTCGTTCCTAATTTCGTGTAAACGGATTGTCCGCCAAGTTACCTTTTTCTCTGTAATCCTTTCATAGTAAGATAAATAGCCCATGTCATCATAGCATAAGCCGGGTCGGCGTTGGTCGTCCGTCGCCGGAAGCATTAAACAGCCGATTGAATAGCTCGGCATCATAAAGCAATGGCCGATCCGATACCGGGGCCGGGGCCGTCACCGCAAGACTGAAATACGATCTGGTGATCCTCAATGGTCAACTGCCTCCGGTTTTGGCTTTTCTGGAACTCCCGAAACACTGGTGACATCGGTTTGGCCCCTATTGGTCAGTTATCAAGTCACCCGTCCATCGCTAGCGCCGATGATCTCTTCACTGCCGATTCGAGACTTTTTGATTGTCACGATGGCCGATATGATCTCCTTCAGAATGAAGTTCAGTAATGCAACACTTCAAAGCCATTTGTTGAGCATCTAATTCTCCTCTGCATTTCAAATATGAATCCTTTTTTCTCACCGACGCCTTGTGTACCCTGCAAGCTCGCAAAGGAGTGGCACTTTTTTCGCCTTGTGGGGCGGCCCTCCCGACATCGGATTCCGTAAATGTAAATTCTTAATTGCGGTCTGATAGAACACTTCTTGTTAACTTTATGCTTCTATGATTTATTCTACAAAAGCCCAATCTAATTGGTATTAATATTAACACAGCAGCCCCAAAAAAGTTCAGCGGTGCCCTAAAATCACGCAAAACCCATCTGTAAACCATGTCAATGTCGCGACGGGATGACGGTGAAGCCGCTCAGTTACCCGAATTTTATGGGGCATCTCGCTCCAAGCCCCGGGATTAGAATGGACAAGATTGGAGGCCCACCTAGCCTATCTCTATGCAATGCAAACCCTTCCGCCCCAGGCGTTCGCTTGTCGTCCTTCCTTTTCTTTTCTTTTTTTTTCCTGCCCCTTTCCCCAGATGGTTCACTCGTGTACTTGAATTTTTAAACCGGCTACGGATATGGCATCCCTGATGCGTCACGCCAGCGGGGCCACGGCTCCTGATGCCATGACCCGAAGCGCATCCAACACCAGCAGATTCAACCAGTTTCGAAGCGGAAAGAAATACTTGATTCTCTTCATAGTCAGCTGGAACACTCTGGTTGTCACATTTCTTAGCACCTCCTTGCTCGTGGCCACTCCCGAAATCGCATCGGACCTGTCAACAACATCGGAAATTCTCAACGTCACAAACGCCGGTGTTCTTATTGCCATGGGATGTTCTTCGTTGATCTGGTCACCCCTAGCGGAGATATTTAGTCGAAGGCGCAGCTATAATGCAGCCCTTGTAGTCATGTCTGGGGCATCTATTGGCACTGCCCTAGCTCCGAATATGGCTGTATTTACCGTTATGCGCATTCTTTCCGGTTTCACAGGAACCTATTTCATGGTTGCTGGTCAAACAGTTATCGCCGATATATTCGAGCCAGTGGTTCGTGGTACTGCTGTCGGATGTCTCCAAGTCGGAAGTGTGGCGGGTTCGGCTCTAGGTAATGCTTCTCTTGTAATGTTTTGAGCTATTATTAACGTGAAACTCTCATAGGACCTTCAATTAGCGGTATTATTGTGACTTACAGTAACTGGCGAAGCATCTATTGGCTCCAAGTTGGAATGGCCGGCTTGGGTCTAGTTTTGTCCGTCATTTTTATCCCCGACATTAAAAGCGAGGTCCGGCAGCTATACGAAGATGCTCCAAAGGCGGACAATCGATTCTTGGAGATTCTTCAGAGATTCAACCCGATCAATACTTTCAAGCAATTTTTACGACCCCAAGTCTTTCTATGCGACTTGACTTGCGGATTTCTGGCTGTGACACAATACGGCATCCTCACATCGGTTAGACACATCATTAACCCTCGATTCAATCTCACTACTCCCCTTATTAGTGGATTATTCTACCTGGCGCCAGGTATGGGCTTTATTGTTGGTAGTATAGTGGGAGGCCGTTTGTCAGATTACACCGTCAAACGATATATACGGAAGCGTGCCGGTGTGCGTTTGCCAAAGGATCGATTGAACAGTAGCTTGATATACTTGTTCACTGTTTTACCAGTATCCATGCTTCTATATGGATGGGCTCTGCAGCATAAACTTGGCGGCCTTGCCCTGCCAATCGTTATGGCATTTTGGATTGGAACTGGTTTGATGGGAGCCTGGAATGGATTGAATACGTATTCAGCCGGTGAGCAGACTTTCCCCCTCGGATTGATTCATACTAACAAAGCGCAGAGGTATTTCCTGCCGAGAGAGCAGAAGTTGTCACAAGCAAGTACGTCCTGCAGTACGTATTTGGAGCTACATCATCTGCTGCGATTGTTCCCTTGGTTGACGCTATTGGCGTTGGATGGTCATTTACTCTGTGTAAGTTTTGGAGCCGAAATTATATTTGAGCTTTCGCTAACATAGAAAAGTCGCATTTTTGAAGCTTATTGGCGGTGTTCTCGTTCTGGTCATTGCACGATTTGCACCGGATACAGGGGTATGGAAGGCGACGAGCTGATTTCCTTTCTTCTTTTTTACCGAAGAGCGGGATAAAATTGTGGTGTCAAGGGTATTATTGGATAATAAAATTGCGAATATGGATGAATGAGAAATATAATTAGAGCCTACATAGACGGAACAGGCTTCAGGTCTGGAAAAAGAATGGTCAACCAAATCTACCACAGTTATGGCCGCTGGCCAACTGCTGGGGGCTCCCTAAACCCAGGGTCTTATGGTTCAATGGCCTGCTGATCACTACTGTTATTCCGCCCCCAACTAGCTAATTTTAGTATTTAGAGTGTGACCGGTCAGATTGATCAACCAGTCTACTATTCCTCTTTTGCATTGTGTTTTGGAACAGCTGCGGCACAGCTTATCTGATTGCAACTCAATCGTTATGCCGGCGATTCCGAGAATTCTGCGCGCGCAATAACGTCTCACCAGGTTTGTCTGAGGCAGCAGATCACACAATACTAGAAGAATGCGATCAAAAATGCGATCTCACAAGTATTGGACTCGATGTTCGATGGACGAAAAAAAGTTCTGACTTTATTGACCTCGCCTGGTCTTCTATGCTCCGTTTGACATCATAACCTCGATATTCAACGCTCAAAATACACTTGCAAATTTTATGGTAGTATCCAGGCCACTACCTGCTGGTATCTACTACATATCGGCCGGAAACATTGCCCTGCTGCATCAAGTCATAAACAGCTGAGAGCTCTGACAAGCCGACAACCCTAAAGGATAAAAGTTAGCGTATTTTCACATATGAACCGAAAAGGGACTCACTTGAATGGCGCCTTGATGAATCCCTGCCTGTAGAACTCGATGGCCTCGGCGGTATCTTGTCGGTTGCCGACGTAGCTTCCCTTAATAGTGATCTCACTATTATAATCTGGTTAGCATCATATGTCCAAAAGAATAGATTTGGCGTGGTTCTCATACCGAACGACAGTGTCGAATACGGGAGCCTTGATAAAGGCATTGGCAGGCAGGCCGACAGCAACAATAGTTCCCTTGCTCTTGACGTACTGGCTCGCTTCTTGGAACGGCTTCTCGCTGGCAGCGAGTAGTAGCACAGCGTCAGGGCCTAGCCCACCTGAGGCGTTACGGATGTCGGCGACTGTGTCCTTGGAAGTCTTGAAGTCGACAAAGGTGTCAGCTCCGAGTTCCAGACAAACCTTGCGCTTCTCCTCACCACCGTCAAGAGCAGTAACGTGCAGGCCCATGGCTTTGGCGTACTGGATGGCAAAAACACCGAGACCACCACCAGCTCCAGCAATAGCGACGTGCTGGCCAGGTCGAACGCCAGAAGACTTGAGGGCCTTGTACACAGTCAGACCAGCGCAAAGAATTGGCGCCACACCGGCGAGATCGCAGTCCTTGGGGATGCGTGCCACGTGGGCAGCCTTGCCGACAGCGTACTGCTGGAATGAGCCGTCGACGGTGTAGCCAGAAAGCGACGCAGACGAGCACAGAGATTCGTTGGACTGGCGGCACTGCTCGCAGCTCATGCAAGAGCCGTGCAGCCACTTGATACCGACATGATCGCCAATTTCGACATCCTTGACCAGCTCGCCACGCGCAACCACCACACCGGCACCCTCGTGTCCTCCGACCAGAGGGATCTTGGAAGGCAGCGGCCAGTCGCCATTGACGGCGTGTAGATCAGTGTGACAGACACCGCTGTACTTGATGTTGATCAAAACCTCGTCCGAAGCTGGCGTAGGAACGGGAATCTTCTTATACACAACGGCTGTTGCGTAATTAGCCCTTGCTCAATGTCACCTTGGATAACAGCACTTACGACCGCCCGTTTTCTCCAAAACCTGCGCCCATTGCTCTGCCGGGATTTCGGGGCTTGCTGTCGTGGCGTATGCCGCGGTCTTGCTCGCTTTGCTGCAGGTATTGATGCTACTGGCGATGCTGTTTGTGCTGGTGCTTACTCGGTTCTGGGTGTTGTGGCGGGAGCAAGCCTGGCCGCCGGAGCCTGCACAACCACCGCAGAGACATCGTCGGGTGGTGCTAAAGTTTCGGCTACCAATTCGGACCACCGCTGATCGCGCAATCACCTGTGTGTTGCGCGAGGCCAACCTCACCATAGGGAGAGCCCTACTTCTCATTAGACTGCTTGCTGGAACCATTTTTAAATATTCGATACGTAGTAATTGACATGCTTCGTGTCGCCATGCGCCCACGATTCGCTGCCGGGCTTACTTTATACCAATGCTATCAGTGGGACCATTCCCTATCCGTGTAGTCCCATGGGACCGGCTCTGCCTGAAACCTTGATTTGCATCAGATCATATCGCACAAGGCCAGTAGACACAACGCCCCCCGGAACATGCGCTCCAGTCATCTGCGCGTCGAAAGCGTATCCTGCCTGTGTTTCGTCCAAAGATGGATTAATTAGCGGTCAAGCATTGGTTGTTTCACTTGCTTCTTTTTTTCGCTCTACTGTCATGGAACTAGGATGTAGGCTGTCAAATGACAGACTTGCCAGGAGCCAATTGGTCATGCTGGTAAAGATTTGGTCATCAATTGTTCAACCGTCGGCTCAATGGATGTGCATGTGCAAGCACCAATGCGGCTCCGGTACCCTCGTGGGAAATCGAGCCCGTCAAGGGACACTACTGGAATCAAGCTATTGGACAACGAGTGACGTGCCGGCCCGGACCGATAAGCGGTACCAGCTGGGATACCTTGCTCTTCATATGCGTTTGCGGACATTCAAAAGTACCAGTGCTTTTTGGCTTCGACAGCACGTTGCCGTCTGTTTGAGCACATGCAGAATACACTTTTTGTTCGAGCACAAGGATGGATCCGCCGGGCCAACGGGTGGGAAATTGCAGCTTACTCGGAGTGGAGTTTTATGGGGATAAAAACACACGAGACTCGCCGGGGGCAGGATCCAGCGTCCTCAGTCTCGTGTTTTCTGTCTACCAGCCCAAACACGTGTTGCCGCCTCCACTGTGGGTCCTCTAACCACTTCTCCTCGGAGTGAGCAGATTTGCAGCAATTGAGAGAGGCCTAGAGCTCGACCTGTGATAAGCGCCATGATAAACCCGCCGACAATGGCAGTGCCCGCGAGGTTGGGGTCCCTATGGCCACCTACAACCAGGCCACAAGCAAACCTAGAATTGTTGCGTGTTGCGCGTAGATGGGCATATCCAGTATCTGCTAATTTGACAAACTCAATATTCTGATGGAAGGAGGACAGATTTCTCTTAGGTCCGACATACGACCAGATATTGTTAGAATGTGAGGCTGCTAATGGGAGTCCAAAAATTTCAGGTTAACGCGAGCCAAAGGTTTGCAATTGCACAACTCAAAATGGGTATCGTCAATATCGCCGAAATGAAAAAAATTGACAAAGAAAATTCAATGCAGAATCCACCGATATTAACTGAGAGGGAGGCAGCATCGGATCAGGTAGATCATCTGAATCGAAAAATCTTGATAACGACTAAAAACACATCCTATAAAAATTGGAACCTATCTGGAACAGATGGATGTCATCAAATGTTCTAACTTACACAACCACGGCTTGATCAAATGGCATCGATAATTAGCTGTCTGAAGGTGTGTCTATACTATTGAATCTTCTGTCGGGCTAGTCTTCCAATACCCTCAAGCCGGGTCATATTCTGTCCCAACCATGCGCATATAAATTAGGCATCATGATAAGAATCTCAACGCCGACTGCTGTTACAGAGGTCGTTGTTAAATGTTTGCTATATGCACTTGAGTTCCCTGCGTTTCAATATGATTAGGCGAGGTTTTAAGCGACGGGGATGGCCGAGACCAACCCAGGATGCTGCTCCCATTGGCCTAGTACACGATTGCCGGTTGTTTGACACGGGCAATCTGATCGTCCCCAATCTTGCTCCGATTGTTTTGAGAATTTTAACCTAATGCAACGTCGCAGAAGAACAAAGGTTGGGTATCATTCACGGCTATGATGGAACCAACCAGTCTGGCATGTAAACAAGAGTTGAATCGGATTTCAAAGATGATGTGACTAAATTTGAACAAACTTCAAATAGGTTTTTTGGGAACCAAAGAGTGAAGGAACATGTTTATTTTACTGGTAATTATGAGGGTTGGACTGGCTAGCCGCCAAGCTTTGATTGGAGAATCCTAGTTACAAAAGAAGTTGAAATCCTAGCAAGCCCAGAGAAACACCAAGACTCCAAGCCACATCCAGATACTTGCTCATGGCACCAGACTTGGATTTCCCGCCAGTTTGCTCATTTACACGTATAAGGTGATGCTGAGTACCATCTTCGTCTTCGGAAACAACCACACTCTCTGCGATGGGTCCAACTCTTACGTCGCCGCCGCACACGAACGCATAGCTACTCTCACGTTTCCCGCCCATCTCGATGCACGTTTCAGGAGAGTCGTCGGCTACCATCGATTCATCAACCTCCTGCACCGAGATGGGCTTCCCACGACACCCGCTCTGGTGCCACTTCGCAAACATGGCTTCGGTATTGTCGGGGCAAAGGGCGGCCTGGTAAATCTTGATTTTGTGCCGAGCCTCCACGTTGACACAGACATCCGCCAGGGGCAACTGGAAAGTGAGCCTCTGATTCCCCTTCCTACCATGTTTGGGTACGTGGCATACCGAATCGGATACGGTAGCGAGTTCGAGCCGGGCTTGCTCCGGCTCTTTGTCGAGTGGAGGCGGAGGGGTAGGGTCGGCAATGTCCATTTTTGGTGTCTCGGTCGTGACCGACTGATCGTCGGTGCAGTGGAACATTATTGACCAGTCGTCCAAGCTCGCCATCTCTTCTCTGATTGAAGCATCCCAGATGTATTTCGTCAGACAGTGGCCAGGTCCGAGCCCTCTCGAGGGCCATGGCAATCGTTTCTGGTACCCAGAGCAGCTGACACCTTGATAGACAACCACAGAAGGGTTTTTCCAGCCCTCGCAAAATCCATGATGTCCCAAGAAGACTCGTCCGTCCAGCGTGAAGTTTGCCGAAGCACAGGTGTCCATCGGAATGTCTAAATATGAGGCTGAGTGGCCTCTCTTCAAGGCACAGCCGGCATCCGATTCGCGATATATCGTTAGTTCCGCAGGTTGACTGGGATAGAGAGGCTTGGCAGGTTTGAGTTTCCCTACTTCGGCATCTTCGGGTTCAACTAGAGGCTTCTGGTTGAGCTGGGGGTTTGCTAGCGACTGCAAGGCAAATAGCACAACCCCCCCGAACGAGAGGATCGAAGGAACACTGGGCGCCATGTCGTCGTTATTTGGTATTCGGATAAAAGCGCAGTTGTAGGAGGTAAGATTCTAATATTTCAGCTCTTGAAAACAGGACGCAAACTGAACCATCAGCAGTCTCATACCCAGGCAGCTTTGCGGCGCAGCAATCGCCAACACTTGATCCGGAAGCACAGCTCGGTTAAATGTCCCAAACGAAGAGCCTCATTCGTCGGTTAACGATGCACAGCCATTGCAGCGCGATGTGCGCCGTTGGACCAACCATAGACAAGTGGGATTAATGTGGAACTTTAGGCACCATTTACGAGTTTTCAATGATTGATGAACTAAATTTACGCATTTTATGAGTGGTTGTGTATACATGTTTAAAAAGAATATTTCCAAAAAAGTGACCGAAACGCAAAATGTGTAAACTGTGTGACGATGGGCAAGATGGAGTGAAAATACAAGGTGATAGAGGGATCACGAAAGTCTTTTCGATACACTGGCATCACATATTAGCTTTAGGACAGTTGAGCCCAACACAACCATAGTGCTTACTCACCGAGAGGAGCCGCATTTTCCATATCGGGGAACAGCCGACTCGGATGTCAAAGGAGATGCGGAGCTGGCGGCAGGAACCGAGGTTGACTCAGCTGCAGCCTCAGGTGTGATTATAACCGTGGATATCTCAGTAGCTTGCGGTGTGGAGGACTGCGAGACTAAAGATGTTGTAGGAGTAGCGTTGCTAGATGAGGCAGCTGCACCGCTTGAAGAAGTGCTGCCTGATGAAACATCAATTATTCCAGCGCCTGCATTCTGAGGGACTGAGCTCTTCGCTTCTGACGCAGAGTCGGCACTTGCGATAGTTAAGCCTGAGAAGTCTGAGAAGAATGACGTGTCGGTGTAGTCAAACGATGAGCTATCTGTATTTTCGAAAACGTTGACCTCGCATGATCGACCGAACGCGTCCTGGCATCCAGCATTGGTGTTCGCATCGGGTGAGCTAAATAGAGTTCCCTGATAATCCGAGACAAGGGTGTCGACGTCGATGAAGGCGTTTCCTTCAAAGACTCCTTTTGCGGTTGCCTCTCCACCCTCAAGGGCGTGTCCGTTGATATCTTCCCAAACATTGTTGACGGCGTGGAGCAGAGTACCACCGCTGAGAGCGGGGCCACGTCCAGCAGTGTGGTAGATGTAGTTGTTCTTCATGGTAATCTGATCAGCCTCCCCAACCATTTCAAAGACCCAGTAGTGGTATCCGTTGCAACCGGTCGAGTAGGTGGAGTCGCCGTTGACAAAATTATTGGACAGCGTAATACGAGTGCTGGTGCCGAAACCGAAGCAATAATGCTGGCGACCAGGACGGGCAGTCTGAAAAGTGATCAGTACTATTTAAAAAATGGAACGGGGGCAGCAATTCTTTCATACCGTAACATGATCCACCCAGACAAGATCGGCACCATCGAAAGATATGGCATCGCCGCCCCAAACGTATTCGTGGTTCAGGTCGCTGACTTGGATGTTCTGGATGATGATGTTGGAGTTGCCGTCTCGGACCCTCAAACCCTTCCCTTTTATGACACCTTCACTGCCAACGCCAAGCAGAGTCTTGTTGGATGCAATGTCGATGGGTGTTTTCGGGGCGTTGTACCATGTAGCAGTTAGAGCCGTCGAATCGCCGCAGTCATCTTGGATAATCTTTTGGCAAGCATCTCCGGTGCCCCAGCTTGCGCAGACATTGCCGGTGGTAGTGCCTTCCGATTCGGTAAAATCGAATTCTTTGTTTAAAACAATGACTCGAGGCGTCTCGTCCGTCAGCATTGTCGTGAGTTCGTCGATGTCAGTGGGGTATTCGGGCGTCGCATCACCACCACCTGTCACACCAGCAGCGAAACCCTCGGCCGAACCAACAACCGCCTGCGATGCAGCCAGGTGCACAAGGCCGGCCATGCCGGCGAAAAGAGTGGAATGGAACTTCATGGTTGAGCGAAAAAGGAGCGTTGGCTAAAGAACGAAAATGGGCAGGGCTGCACAGCAACCTTGCAATAATACGAAAGAAAGTAATAAAAATGGAAGAGAATGGAATTTTCAAAGATGAAGCATACTAAGCGGACGCGCGACCCTAAATGCATATTTAATACCCTCCCACATCCTATCAAGTATTGGAGGCCCGCCTCCGATCTATGCTCCGACAAACGCCCTAAGAGCTTAGTTCACCGCTGGCAGCAAACAACATCTACCTAATTTGTGGAACTAGGTTAGATATCTATGTTTCAGCAGACTTCCCATGCATCAAATGCCTGTTGTGGAGAAGATGGTGTTCCTAAATAGGCCAGAGATTCCAGCGCCTAGGGTTAGCTTACGGTGAAGCTTGTGGATCTCCACGGGGATCAGTCCCTGTGAGTGGCAATCGGCCGAAAATGGGCGGCACCTCTGGGAGCGGAAATTAATCGAGGATGGCCAGCCGGGGTTAATGTTTCAGCACTAGAATATTTTCGCTCGGCGATTCGCAGCCATTGGACGGAAATAATACGAACTGAGTTGCCTCAGGGCAGCAAGGGCTCCCTGCAATTGGGGAAGACCAAAATGGTGGTAAGGAGGTAGTGACTGAACCAGGGCCCTAGGCAACCCGATTGTAGTGTTAGACTCACTCAATTCGCTCTGCTGCATCAAAATACTGCACCTAAATATGCCAAGAGGGACACAAAGGTCAGGAGAAGGTAATCGAATGCACTACAGGGTGGTAGACTGGCGTTGGGTGCTGAGCGAGCCACTGACTCTGTCCCAAGTGTGCATGACAATGAATCCAGTCAGTAAATTGTCCAGGAAAACGGCAGAAGACCTGCATGCCAAGCTTTGCCATATATGTACGCTTGGAACGCTACGCGTGTCGGGTTCATCTGCAAGGGAGAGCGGCGCCAAGCCACTATTCACGGCTGTCTTTGTCGTAACCGTCCCTTGTTTGCCTTGATGTTGAAGCAAACGGCAATTAGCTACCTACCCTCTCAAATTAAAAAGCTTTTGTTCCCATTAGACGTCACGCTAGACAGCTTAGCTCCCCGCAATTTTTGAAATGCGCCACATAGCTGGCGGCGCCCTTGTTCGTCATGCCATGGCCTGACAGAGTCTGTTTGCTGTACCTCATCTCATGCACAACTTCGTTTAAAAAAGACGATTGTGATTGTATTGTAAAGATGCCACACAGTTTTGACCGCGCGAATCCAAAGACCCAAGAGCAATTATACTATCAAGTCGGGAAATTCGATTATATTTCTGTCCTCTGCGCATCCAACGGAATGCTATTTGCCCATCGTGGCGTCCACAGCCATTGATGTGCTTTATTAAGCTATGTAGGCTTGAGCATAGCCGTCGCTTAATGACCACGGGCTTCACTAGACCCATCAGACAGTCACGAGGAATAAACTTACACACACCGCTTTGTGGCTGCAGCTATCCTACGCAGAATCTAGAAATAGAATTCGATCCCCGCAGACACAAACGAATCTTCTCGGTCTTCTCCGTCCGAGCCATCCATCCCAGCCCCCCAGTTTATAAAAACACCGAAGCTACAGATGATTCATGCCGTGGCATGCCCAAAAAAACAACAAATCAATCGATCGACTCGAGGTCATCATCCATCCCACCGCCGCTTGAGTCGAGCCTTTGCCTGCGGTATCCGTCGAGAGTCATGGGGCCGGATACCCCAGGGGCGGTAGCAGTTCTTGTAAGACCCCTCTCTTACAGCGATAACACTCACGAGGTCACAAGAGGGTAGCTGGCCTGAACAATCGCTGAACCCAAACTCAGGCTGCGGGATGGCTTCTGGCCGCGATCGCGGCTGCTGCCATCGTCGCGCGTCTCAACCTCCGAATCCGAATACAAAGACGAAAACTGAGTTATAGCGATTATTTCATTTGTACAGCATGGATCTCAGGTGTCATAACAGATTCCCTGATAGCAGTCGCGGCACAGCTTGGGGCAATCGAACCGCCCGTGATGACAACGCTCGTGGGCTATCAGGGGAACCCGAAAAATATTCCCACAATCATCAAGGTGCGATGAGGGAATGCCATCCGACATCTTGGCAGAAATCATTACTAACTAGGCCAATCTCTAGATATACTGGCTGTCACATCTCCCACTATGGTCGACATTTTACCTCTGCAAAGCAGCACTACTGTCTATCTACATGCATCTTTTTCCAGAATTCATGACCAAATGCAGAATTTTCCTCTGGGTAACTATCATATATAACATCTTAGCATACGTTGTTAGCCTGCTTTTGTTGTTTTGCGTGTGCAAGCCTGTCGAAAAAACGTGGTATGGTCCAAATTTCTAGAAAGGGTGTGTGGTTTTGCTGACGTCATCGCAAAAGGCAATCTGGTCCTGATTCAACATGTCTGCTAGAATTTGGCGATATCATTTTTCATATCACTTGGGTGTTACACTTCATTGGAGACGCCATGGGTAAGATTAAGTCATGGAGAATATTTACTCCGCCCAAATAACGCTAAGATTCCATAAGTCTTCATCCTACCATGGTTTATTGTCCCTAGCCTAAGTTTGACAAAATCCCTCAAAATTGGAGTGTGTTGCACATTCCTCCTGGGGATTGTGAATATTGCAATATGCATTATTCGACACGTAACCGTCCAGGTCTCGCAAAGAGGAAATGATGTTTCTCTTAGCATCATGCGCAAGTATCCCTCTTTGAGGAAGTGTCTAGAATATAGAAAACTTCTGTTCCAATGGGTCCCAGACTAACGTGGAGTCTATCATCTTTCAGTTTTATGGAATATACTCGAGTGCAACAGCTGCATCATCATCGGCTGCCTGCCGACTCTACGGCCCTATTTTCATAATCGAGATGGAGCGAGTACAGTATCATGGCAAGGCACATTACAATCAGAAGACCCATGGCCCCATGATCCTGGGACAAGCTCGTCCAATTCACCTACGAAAAACACCACGAGGGCAAGTCCCGATAAGGATCAAAGCCATCATGACGAATCACATCCACCGGTGCAACATAATAGGTCTAGCAAAGACGCTAGCACCACTAGAAGAGATTCAGGTAAATCTTGGCTCGAGAAAGATAACCCTACTTCTATGAAGTAGATCGATTTAATATTGGTGCTTGTAACATGCGATATGAAGGCTGTGGAAAATGAATGCTCTGTGTATTATTACGAGTTTAAAAGAAATATGGACGGCAAAGGTTATTGAAGGGCATAAGCTAATGACTCAATCAATATTTCATTCCCCAAGTCACAAATATCCATGAGATTGAATCAGTAATCATTGCGCACTCAACGACATGATACGCCCTAGGTGTACTTCTATGACGAGTATGGGTAAATCGCTCAGGCTAGGGAAACCGAGGCGATATTACTGATGGCGCAAAAGCCAGATCCAGAGGCGATGCAGCCATCAAGAACGGGTGTAATCCTTGAACCAATGAGTTTTAAATCTGAGACTGACCGCTCAAATTACCTTTTAGACTGTCTCGCGGCCCGCTACAAAACGTCTCGCAGTTGCGCCGACCTGACTGGTGTTGCGTCACGATTGAACAAGTGCCATCGACAAAAGCACCAGGAACAAAGTTGTGTTCTAGAATAAACGCGTTCGTGTGAGAGTAAATGTGAGTTCGTCTCAATTTTATCACGGTGGTAACACAGGCGTGTGTGCCGTGGTGCAACATGACGCAAGGACAGTATCTAAGTGATGCAGCCTCAGCAGAATGTCAGAGCGGTTCATCTCGGCATCTTAGTGGCAAACTCGTAAATCCAGGGGTCTCTCTAATGCCAATGCTCAGTCCCCGGTTTTTCTAGAATCACACGGCACAAATATGAAAATATTGCACGTCGCATCACAACCGCTCCAGCTAACACTGGGGTCATCTCATCGTGTCCCCTGTCGTATGGGCTACTCTCTCGGTGCGGCGCTCAAAATGCCCACACGTCGCAAGCCTTTCCAACAACTGACTACCTACCACCTAGCCTCATATAGGGAAAGTACCGGAATCCGCGAGATTTGTGGAAAAGTGGCAACTGAGTGGTTGTCAAAATTGTGACGAGAATCCGGAGAGAGTAAAGCCTCTTCCGCGGAACAGATAATGCTGTCATCCGCCGGAGTTGGTACAATCCGAGCCCCGGGAGTGTGGGGATGTGGGGACCTAGTCGCCTTGAGATTGATTGAAATGATGATTGTTTCCTATTCCTTTCTGCATTCCTTTTTTCTTTTTTTCTTTTTCCTTGCCCTGAGATTTCGCTCCAAGAATCCTGCGTCATTCCAAAAGTTTTTTTTCCCTGATCATTACTTGAAGTCGTGGTCATGAACGCCGGTCGCAAAATTCTGTTGTGGAGTTAGGCTTGAGTTTATCGCTTCAGTGGCCGGACTTGGCCGAAGCCCTCATCGTATTTATCGACTCTCCCATTACTACATATGCACCGCGTTCCGAGTAAGAAGCAAAATGATATAGACAGCGACCCAGAGTTTCATTTACATTGTCTGTGTAAGCAACATGGAGTAGGTGTTGGGTGGTGATATTCCGATCTTGCCGGATTCCCGACAATCATTCCACATGGCTACAGCCGCAGTAATAAATCTGAAGGATGGCAGCGGGAATTACTACAGTAGGCCTCTGACGAGGAAAGGATTCTCGAGAATCAATTAGCCATCAATCTATGTGAAGCGTAGGCTTCGTGCCACTGACGTCCCAGCCGCACTTTTCGGCAATGTCGGCACGCTAACACTAAAATGCCGTCACTGGCCCACAGCTTGAGACACCGTGAGAGGGCTAAAGCTGTGCTTGACGACATGTCATGGTTCAACTTTAAGCGATGACGAAGCTTAATCCTCGCAGCAAGCAGAGCTGCCCTAGCAAGTCCAGATCTCAGGCAGAACCACGTTCCGTTGAATGGCAATGTTGAAATTACAGACGGATCTCAATACCTGGCTTTTTTCGTCTGACATTCGGCCATGCCGCCCCGCTCGGTCGCAAAGCAGCTGCCCCATGATGGTCTGGAATGTCCGGTTTACTCATTTCGTCCAAAGCAGCACTGTATTTTGTGAACACAAAGCTTTTTTACCAGCGTGGCCAGGTCGAGGTGTGCGTTTTGCAATCGACAAGATGGGCGCTGATATGCTTCTGGAAACATTCCACCCGCGCAGGCACGCTGAGCAGTCCAGCTGACTGGCGCAGCAATGTAGATGACCAAAAAGGGAATTTCGAGATTAGAGTCACAGCTTTAGCGATGGAACTTTTTAGAGCCGCATTTATGCAGATCCCTTATATGACCCGGACGGATCCAACGGCACGGCTTGGAATAAAAGGAGATTAAATCTTCCTATCCCAAGCCCAAGCGCATATCATTGGCATTTCAGACCAGCAAACCGCACAGACAATCAATCCCTATATATCACTCCGAGTGCTCGCCAACTTGCGCCGCAATTTATTTGCGAAAACATTCCCTACAGTCTTTAGGACGACCACATTTTGCACCTCTCCATCTCCCAAGCATCCAAAATCAATACACAGTTCACAGCAAGGCATCAATCATGTTGTTCAAGGCCATCGCCACTCTCTCCGTTTTCGCCAGCCTTGCCTTGGGCAATCCTGTCGAGGTCCGGGATTTCAGCTTCCCCAAGCCCAAGGGCATGCAGGCTCATGCTCCCTCCACAACCGACACTATCACAGGGTCATGCACAACCACCATCCCGGTCATTCCAGAATTCACCCAGGGCCCGACCGAGACCATCTGGACGCTCACAGCCACTGTTACACACCTCGTTGACTGCGGCTCGTGCAAAGCACTAACAACCACCCACCTACCATTTGGTCCTGGACCAGCCGTCATATTCACCGAGACCGTCATCGCAACAACACCAACTACCTCCACAGTCATGCAGTGCAAGCCAACCAGCAATATCAAGGTTGCTGGTGGTCCGGCGAGAAAGTTCAAGGTGAACATGAAGGCGAAGGCGAAAATGGCCAAGGCGAAGCAGGAGGCAAAACAGCGGGCGAAACAGAACCAATAAGAGCAACGCCGATTACTTGATAGCAACACGGCATGAAATGTATTTTCTATTTTGCTTGTGATTCCGAAGAAACAGGTCACAGATGAACATGGGGAGTAATTTATTTGAGTCATAAAATTACCTTGAAAAACGTCTCTCGATTCCTTGCAAGTGAGCAAAATTTTTAAATGTCTCCAGTATTGACCTTCAACCTTTACGATTCGTTCAAATTTTGATGACGATGAGCTTACCTAGGCGCTAAAACATTGGGAATGCCTGGCTTACATTAATTCAATTACTCTGGTCCGATCAAGATACAAGTATATATTCACTACCAGGTCTATTTTAACACTACCTTGGACAACTTTCCAGCGCTGCTCTATCAAATCTTAGCAAGCTCTGTCCTGTCCATCTCAGCAGCCCTTTCGATGTCAAAATATTTCTCATAGAGCAAGAGGCTCGCTGGATTCGCAACGACGGTTGATTCGGCCTTTCTCCCACTAATGATATTCTTGACCAAGATCTCCAGCTTCTTGCCTACACCAGAGTAAGGAATATCATCTACGTAAAAAACATATTTTGGCACATGTCGTTTGCTCAAGCTCTCGGCAATCTGCGACTGGATCTTCTTGACGAGGACAGATGTTGGTCTAGTTCCGGATTTCAGTTTCAGGAAAAGCACGACCGTTTCGTCCCGGTCTTGTGGTCTTCTTTGGCCAACACAAACAGAATCCTCAATGTCTGAAAACTGACGAATCACATTATAGATCTCTGCAGATCCAAAACGGACACCTGAAGGGTTCAAGACTCCATCTCTGCCCAAATATCAGCATGATCCACCCGAGGTCTTTTGTGATTGAAACTTACGATCTCCCCAACATTTGAATCCCCTTTGTTTCCGGATTAATTCGAATCAGATCACCCTGAGTCCAGACGCCTGGGAAGGTTGAAAAATAGGCGTTCTTGTACTTTTCACCTCCACCTTCTCCCCAGAATGTCAAAGGTTGGCTTGGAAATGGCTGTGTGCAAACCAATTCTCCGGGTTCATTGGAATCAGCGATCGATTTCCCTTCAGCATTGAGGGTGTCAAACACATCTACAGCCATACCCAGCGACTTTCCCGAGATTTCATCGGCATGGACAGGAGTCAAAGGATTTCCAACCACAACTATGCTCAAATTAGCTTCTATCACAAGTGTTTTCGCATTGGAATGGCAATTACAGGAGCATGAGCAATCAGTTCCACCACTACCTGAAAGTAGGTGCACATTGGTAGGGAACCCAACAATGTAAAACCATTGAGCCACATCTGAGGGCAACACTGAGCCTGTAGAATTAACTCTTCGTAGTGCGCTCAGGTCGAATTCATCTCCTATATGACATTAACATGTGTTAGCTAAAATTGGCTGTGAATTGATGACTAACTTGGTTTGATTCCCTTGTCCATCAAGTCGGTAAGATATTTCGCCGAGGTTCCAAAAACCGATACCCTAGGGTTATTAGCTGAGTGCCATCTCGGAATACAATGCCCAAATATGCTCACCTAAGCTTTGACAAAAGTTGCGGCAGAAATCTTGGCGTGGGGAACAATGGTGATCCGCGATAGACAACAACCTTTGCACCTGTGGACAGAGCCGTAACAAGGAATGCCCACATTATCCATGCGGTCTTGGAAAGACGTTAGAGATCACGACCACCATAGATAGTTCAAGTGCGCACCGTAGTATATTGAAAAAGCACGTCCCCCGGACGAACATCAATATGCATAATATAATCCTTTTTTATTTGTAGCATCACTCCCTAGGCCAAATATGAGTGATAGAACAGAATATAGGATCGCGATACTTGCCCCAGCACTATGCAAAATACACTTCGGTGACCCTGTCTATATACCAGTCAGTGAATCCACCCTTACGGATCATGAGCGAAGCGTACCGTTCCAGAGGAATAAAAGATAAATGCGGGCTGTGAAAACGGCAATTGCTCAAATTCCAACGGCCTGCCTTTTGCATGGGATGTAAAGGTATTCAGATCGATTATTTTGTTAGACAGTGACTCGAGGCCGGTTCCACCAGTATGAAGCACGATATTCTTCAGACTATCTTTCTTTAGGAGCACCTTTGCCCAGTCGTTGATAGTCGATGTTAAATTTCGAACCTTACCATTATATAAAACCGAGGTGTCCGCAAAAACCAGCTTCGGTTCAATTTGGAGCACTCTATCGAGAATACCCTTGGTTCCAAAGTCGGGCGACACCGAGGACCAAATAGCTCCAATTGATAGTGTGGCGAGACAAAGGGAGACGGAAAGTTCAGAGGTCTCGACGACAGCAGCAACTCTATCCCCTTTCGTGACACCAAATGCCCTCATGGCGCCAGCAAGTGTTTCCACCCGATGATATAATTCGCCCCAAGTTACGGCTCGCGTTTCCAAGGATCCTTCTGCAGCTTCATAAATGGCGATATCTGAAGGGTCACGGCCCTGAAGAATGCTTCCAGCAAAATTCAATCGCGCATCGGGGAAAAATTCCGGGCTCGGATACATGCTTCGACTGGTCTGGAATCTGTAAGTTCTCCGTAAATCACACTTCATCTGGATTGACATTTACCCCATTGAAGGCCCGGGAGGGAAATTTCGTCGCGCCCATATTCAAAGCAGCGAAAACTTCCATCCAAAAGTCGCCAGATGTCTTTGGATCAATGGACCAATTATGAATGTCATCGTAGCTCTTCAAACCTAAACCGTATTTCGCGTTCACATGGTCCCGGAATCTTGCAAGCGCCGACACTTTCAGGTCGTTCTCCGATGGGGTCCAGATGATTGGGTTTCGATTTTCTGCCATTTTTATCCCCGCCCGTGTGCACCTTTTGTCAGTTTCAGTCGCTTAATAGACAAAACAGAAAAGCGATAATAGCTTTGGTGGTTTCGATAAGCGCTGAATCGAGGCTACCGACTTTCCCTTCAATTCTTCGCCGGTGTCTTTTTAAATCTAACACCAAGGGTTCATAGGCATAATATGGTAACAGACGACGTTTTTTCAACTCTCTTCATTTGCGAACCCGAGGTCAATAGCCTAATCAGTCGTGCCGGAGCAGGAGCTAATCCGGCCCGGTCGGGGCCCGAAACCCGCCGAACTATCTGGACGACCATTCAGCCCGCTCAATGCCGGCGACTGAGTAGCAAAGCTATGGTTTGTTCGCCAAATTTAATTAAAACCAGATTCCACGGTTCCAGACAATTCACTGGGGTCTCCAGCCTTCTGGTAGATCTGTAACGCGCATGTGAGCCTTCCAGATCGCGGCCAATACGCCTTGCCCTCCAAAAGTGTCAAAAAACGGATACCAGCAGCTCGGTGATACGCGTCTTTATTTTCAAGATATCTCGGGCCGAATCAATCCACTCAAATTGCCTCACTTATAACAAATGTAGTGCGACCATAGTTGTTTCGGATTGCTCAGATGGGTATAAAAATAGAATGGATGAGGTAATACAGCTTATAGCTTCCCAGGCTCCATATCTATTCCCGCACAAACTATATTCTTCCATATCAGAGTCATCATTCGGTCTTGTGCTTCCAATTCGTCCACCACCTCATTTACCCGGCCTCTGAGAGGCGATACATTTCCCTACTCATTCTCGCCTGGGCTTACCATCAGCATTGTTAATGCCGCGTAATTCCGATCGATACCAACCAAAACATGTTGCGTATTCCCGTGTCAGCAGATACAGGCATCCAATAGTGCGTTGAAAAGGTTGCACAACGATGCGGAGCACCGGAAGTAGTAACAGGATGATCAACACTGCAGCTGCACGGCGTGCAGACACCACAACAATATCGATGTGCACTCAACAAAGATGGTGGTTGCAAATCAAGAACCGGAGGACTTTCCAACCCTAGAGCGAGTGTAGATGAAAATGTTAACTTATAGAAAAGCTTTGACACTGAGTATGATAAGTCAAAATACTTGCTCTTGGTTTGTTTCAGGCCAATCCTAGTGCTAAAACGATTCCTAGAATAAGGCGTCTCTATCCTGCCAAAAAAACGATCATGCAACCACGTGCGAACCCCGCTTTTGGGTATCACCATCTGTTCAATCTCGGGTATGCTGGCGAAGTGGATACTTGATGTGCGCATAAAGTAACTTCCCGATGGTTTCACCACCCATGGCCAGCGAGGTGCATTCCCCACACGAGGTTCTCACCTCCCCAAAGAGGGCTATTCGAAGGGGGCCATCTGTTAAGCGATGGCTAGACGAGAGACAAAGTAACGGGCCCCATCTGCGATGGACCCGGTGGCGCAGCGCATGACGGCTGAGTGTTACGCTGGTTGCGATAGCAGCGACACGCTGGCCAATGCACCCTGATGGTTCCACTTGGACCAAGGAGAACAACAGGGTGTGGAAAATCAATTCCCTGCCGGTGGCCAGATACGCGGCTAAGGGCACGACATGTGGGATGTCTCCTTACTCAGAGCATGGTTGGCTTCGGTTGAATCATGGCCGACTCAATTGGATCTAAGACAGAAACCGGATAGATGGAATCCAACGGCGGTCTCGGACTTGGCGCATTCCACTGTGCCCAGGCTCGACCCCGCATAAGAATACGGCACTGCCGTTGAGCTAGCCGTTGGGGGAAACGCTTCCGATTCGCGTGTGGGAGCGGGCCTTGCTGAGCTAGCAGCAACGCCAATCACCGAATGCGGGGTTAGCACAGTACAGCTGGCTTGAGGGAAGGACCAGAAGGGGAGGAGGCACACACCGAGACGGGGACTGGTTCGACGCCATGTCTTGCATTGAACGACGACGACGACGAGTTCGGGTTCCGGCGTCAAACATACTTTGGGAGTGCTTGGTAGCCGCAAGAGCCAAGACACGACAGGGCTGAAACGGGCAACCTGTCAAGTGTTGGACCCTGCGGCGATCAAGTGAGCATCGCCAACAGTTGGACGCGAGTCGCTCCACGCCAATTCGGTAAAGGGGGCACGGCCTCCGCGGCTATGCGTTGCGGGCACCCCGCGGTTATACTTGTGAGGCTGAGGGGACCAAACATACATGGGAAACATTATAAAACCCAATGTGATACCCCGGCCTTCTGCCCTGTCCAGCTCATCTCTACCGTTCCATCTAACCTCCACATACTCCGCATTTTCCCCATACCCCGCAACCTTTCCAGCTTCACTTTTTGCAACCTGTCGAAGAGCTTGCCATGGGCATCTCAAATACTGTTACCGATGCTACTCGCGAAGTAGACATCATCATCGCCGGAGGTAAGGGCTCCTGCTTCATCTGCCCGTCAATTGACTGCAGTCCTAACATGTTTTCTTCTCAGGCGGTACGGCAGCATGTATCGTTGCCTCACGATTGGCAGCGGCAGACCCAACACTGTCTGTCCTGGTGATTGAGCGTGGACCAAACAACTACAATCTCCCCAATGTCACCAATCCTGCTCTCTTCCTCACACATCTCTTGCCCGAAAGCAAAACCACGCTGTTCTACAAGGGCAACAAGTCAAAGCAGCTAGCAGACCGTGAGCCAATCGTGCCGTCCGGAGGCACATTGGGTGGCGGCTCATCCATCAACTTCATGATGTACACACGGGCCCAGCGATCTGATTTTGACTCGTGGGCGACTCCCGGCTGGTCAGCTGATGAGATGCTGCCCTATTTAAAGAAGGTTTGTCGAGAACCCAATCGTCCCGCCCCCGTTTCTCCCGGTCTAACCCGTTCCAGTTTGAAACATTTCACGGCGAGGATCCAGACAACGTCCACGGCCAGAGTGGACCAATCCATGTCTCAGACGGTACTCTGCGTGCTGAAAAGTCGGAGAGCGACTTCCTGAATGCCGCTGGTGAGATCGGCTGGCCTGAGATCAAGGACTTGCAGAACCTGAGGGACAACAACGGATTCCAGCGATGGAAGCGATTCGTCTCTCCCGATGGCCAGCGCCAGGACACCGCCCACAGATACCTGCACCCTCTGCTCCAGGACGGAAAGCACCCCAATCTTCACGTGCTTGTGGAGTCGTCCGTTGTTCGCGTTCTCTTCGACCAGAACAAGAAGGCCGTTGGCGTTGAATGCGTCCCCAACCCCGACCTCCAGCCCGCCACGGGGCTTTCAAAGCAGCCCAAGCAGACCATCAAGGCAAGGAAGCTGGTCGTGGTGTCCTCTGGCGCTTGCGGTACACCGCCGATCCTCGAGCGATCCGGATTGGGCGACCCCGATGTTCTGAAACGCGCCGGTGTGCCCGTAGTAGTGGACCTGCCCGGCGTTGGTCGCGACTACCAAGACCACCACCTAGTGCTTTACCCCTACCGCACAAATCTGGAGCCTCATGAGACTATTGACGGCATCCTTAGCGGCCGTGTGGACGCCGCCAAGCTGCTCGAGGAAAAGGACAAGATTCTTGGCTGGAACGCCATCGACATTTCCGCAAAGCTGCGCCCCACAGAGTCAGAAGTGGCGGCTCTAGGCCCAGAATTTAAAGCCGCTTGGGATCGCGACTTTAAGCCCGTCCCTGACCGACCACTAATGCTTATGGGTCTAGTGTCATGGTAAGTTCAACCTCCAATTTAACCTCATGACTCGCTCGTCCGGTCTCGCCCCTAACTCACATATTACTAGTTTCCTTGGTGACCAAGCGGCCGTTCCCGCCGGCCAGTACGTCTCCACCGGCACATACACCGGTTACCCTTACTCGAGAGGCCACATGCACGTTACCGGCGCCGGCCTCGAGAACGATCTAGACTTTGAGACGGGCTTCTTGACCGACGCCCACGACATCGACTTGAAGAAGCAGGTGTGGGCGTACAAGAAGCAGCGCGAAATCATGCGCCGCACCAAGATGTACCGCGGAGAGGTCAGCCTCGGACACCCCCGGTTCGCTGCTGGATCGAAGGCCGCATGCGTCGAGACCGAAGCTGCGCTCTCCAATGTCAAGGACATTGAGTACTCCGCCGAAGACGACAAGGCCATCGAGCAGTGGATCCGGGAGAACCTCAACACCACGTGGCACTCGCTGGGAACTGCCAAGATGGCGGCCCGCAAGGACTACGGCGTTGTTGACGCCGATCTCAACGTCTACGGCACACAGAGCCTGAAGATTGCCGACTTGAGCGTGCCCCCAGTAAACGTGGGAGCCAACACAAACTGCACCGCCCTGGTGATTGGAGAGAAGGCGGCGGATATCATTATTCGGGATCTAGGATTGAGGCCCAGCACACCCAAGCTGTGATTTATGATGTACACTTTAGCGATGTTTGAATATGCTGTAACATGATGCCATTATCAATGAGATACTTGAATGAATTTATTCAACAACTTATGCGTGCGTTTGAGTGTTTTTACAAGTAACTAAACTATCAGGCAGCGAATCCCTAGGTGTCTGTTTCCCATGCTGTTATGATTTAATCCAATGGTTCTCAATGGGGAGATTAGGCCAGCTCCTTGGCATCAACCCAGTTGCCATGCAGTCCTGGTCTGAGTCTGATGTTGAGCTTCACAATAGCCTGAGGCTTGGTGAAGTCCTTGGTGTCAATGATGTGCAGCTCGGTAGACACGGTGCTGTAGTTGCTCACACACAGCATCACCCACCCATCGCCCTCCTCGGCGTCATCCGAGCGAGGAATAAATACGGGTTCTTGCACCATGTGCGTGGGTCCAGGGAAGTAAACATCATGCTTGCCAGTCTGGTGGTCAAGGTGGCCCAAGGAATTGTACAGTGGGTATCCCCCCCCAAGAGCAGGCATGATGGCGGGGAAATTGGTGGCTTTGGAGGGGTCCATCAGGTCGAAGAAGCTGTGTCTGTGCTTCTTGCCAGCAAATCGCTCATCGATACGGGGAAACTCCATGTCCAGAGGGAGAATGACCTCGGGGGTTGGGAGGTCCAGGGACTCGGCTCGCGGGTCAAAGTCATACCGCACGTATCGGCCCTTGATCGAGCTCGGCTCAGGAGCATTACCCTCGCCATCAGGCCACCAGAAAAACACGTTCTTGTCGGTGAGCGGGAGGTCAATGACGATGTTCCCATCGGCAGTCTCGTACGCATTGGTTACGTGTCCTGGGAAAGCGTTTGGCGCTTTGAACCACTGCGGCCGCCAAATGCATGTCAGAAACCTAAAGTAAAACGCACGAGCATGACTCGAGATCTCGGGGGCTACATACTCTCACATCACTTCCCTTGGCACCTCTGCGAGGCAAAACTCCAATGTAAAAAGGAACGCTTGGTTCCCACTGCCAATGTTGTCCGCCAGCCTTCAACCGTTCAAGATCGCAAATTTGTGGGATAATTGGGAACAAGACCTATTCATGCGAGGTCAGCATTCACGTTTTCGTTCTAAAGTCTCCAACATACCCAGTTCTCGGTAACAGCAAAGTCGTGAATCATGCCAACGACTGGGGCGATGAGCCACACCGTCTGGTTAAACTTTCCATCTGGGTCGATGCTATAGTAGCAAACGTCGGGAGTGCCGTCTCCCTTGGCCTCATATCCGAAGCTGATCAACTCGCCCGTCTTCGGGTCCTTCTTGGGATGAGCGCTGAATGTAACGCTGGGCAGCTGGCCATCAAAGTCGGTTATTCCGATCGTCTCAAGAGTTTTCGGGTCCATCAGGTAAGGGTGCGCATCTTCTTTGATGGCAAGTAGCTTCTTGTTGAAGTAGTAAATGTTGGTGTTGGCTGTTGTGCGAACTGTAAACTTGACCGCATCTGTGTATTTATTCCTGTATACACCTAGATTTTGCATTCTTAGCATTGGTTTCACGAATCGGAGCAGTTTCCTCCAAGCAATTACCTATTAAGGCACGATTTGCTTCACGTTCCCTGACGAACTTTTCCGTTCGGACATATTTCTGCTGAAGATCAACGTTGCCGTTGTGGATGCGAAAGGCAGAAACGTTGCCATCCCCATTGAACCACTAATTTACCCAAGGATCAGTCATCGTATTCTACATAATAGGGATGCCGCATTGGATAACCGGACTGTTCTAAACTCACGTAATCACCGTCAACGAATGGAGGAAACTGGGGGTCAGGCATCACCCGATAAAATGTCCCATCGATTTCAGGAGGAATGGTTCCAACAACCTCGAGGTTGCGAATTTCGCCCTCGAACCGGCATGGCTTCATGATGCCCGAAAATTGCGGGAGATCCTGGAAGGCTTTGGATACCGGGGCCAGCGCGGAACGAAAGTGCCCAGCCATGATGATGTATATTTGACTTGCGGTTTGTGAATGGTAATGGGTTTCTGGTTGAAATGATTTCCAATGCCGGTGACTTGTTTGGCTGTCTATATCGTGAGGCTGGCATGGGACCTATTTAATCAAGTTAGTGGTTTACACAGCCGGTGAATGCCTCTTAGTAAGAGGAGGTTCCGGGCCATGTCCCCGGTTTAGCCCCGACCCAAAAAAGATTTAGCCAATGGCAGCGGCTAAATGTTGGCCTGGAGAAGCCGGGGCATGACGGTAAACCCTGCGCCACACCATCTCGGATTGAAAATGTTCGCTTGTGAGAGGCCAGAGCTCCCGTCCCCTGATGCGAAAAATACCCGATCCCAAATGCCGGCGAGCCCCCCAGTTTGTTGACGTGCATTGAGCCGCTGCATCGCTTCCACGGATAGCAAGCCACATCAGCTTCAATTTTAAAACAAGAGTTGATATAGGATTTTTCCTCATACTATTGGGTGTGTACTACATCTCGTTTGCTTACACAAGATATTTTCTTTCTGTCATTTTGACTAGCCAGCCACATGATGTTTTGTGATAATCAATGAATTCATCAGCAATACCACAGCAGAGTTGGTGTTCTAAACTCAAAATTATTCCGAGCTTGCGAAAGTTACCAACCCACCACGCTACGAGCCGAGTACCCACACATCTGTATAGCGATCTTGGGGCATTTTAGGTTGAAACCGACGGGATGCTGCATTGGTCATCCCTATATCCGAGAATGACTTAGCGTCCATATTGAAGAAATACCTAAACACGAGATGTAGAAAGCCGGAAACGGGTATCGGGTCCAGAATTGTCATTCTATCCGCTACGTACGTCCGATGACGACAACCTTGTCCAGAATTATATAATTGTCGAATGGCCAGTTTGGTCTGCATATTTCCGCCAGAGTTCTATCTTGCGGTGTTCATGGTGCCGTGTTACTGGATAAACTCCAAAGTTCAAGTACACGCATCGGTGGCAGTCAAATCGTGGGGTGTCCAGGTAGTCATGAAAGAGGGTGCCCTCAGGGCGGCTAACACAGTGCATACTTACGTGCTCGTGTCCATTGATCATCTGTACGCCCCCCACAACACGACTAGCTCCATATCGTGTCTCAATCTCGATTCTATGGAGTATTCAGCAAGCCCAATTCCTCTTGAATTGAGAATAAATATTCAAGGTGAAACCTATTCTCAGTATTGAGCAGTTGGTTCAACATGCAGTGCACCCTACGGGCGATAAAATGACGGCTGATCGCAAAGGCTTTATTCATAGATCTGATTTGTTGCGCGCGAATAAAGTAATAAGAGAATAATGAACATGTTGATAAAAATATGTTGGTGGCGTCGACTAACTAAGTCGGTGAGATCAATAGTTGCCTGGCACCAAAATACCCATGTCTTTGACCCACCGTGAATTTACCGACATTCACGCTCAAGGTGAAAATTTCAAAGATGCCTTCCTCCTTGTTGCCTAAAACACGTGTTTCTTTAGGAGTCGTGCAGTATCAGGACAAAAAGACTAGGTCGTCATCCATTTTATCCATCTGAACTTCAATCATGACATCTCCCATGGCAACCTCTTCATCTTGGTTCCTGCGTCTCCCCCGAGAAATACGACTCAAGGTCTACGACCTGGTTTTTGAAGACGTGAATTCAAGCAACATAACTGTCCCTGGCACATGCTATAGCCCAGCTTTGTCGCCACTCCTTTACGTTCATGAGACCATTTGCCAAGAGCTTCTACCTCGCCTATACAAAGATCATGCTCTAGTTTTACCGATCGACGATGCAGGCGAGTTCGCAATGGGTGAAGCCAACCTGAATCTAAACTTCGAGGCCATCTCCGAGATGAGAAAGCATCAGACAACTACAATCATCGTGGAGGCAACCCAGATGACTCCAGTGATGTGGCGTGGTGGTAGTGATGATGAGGAGGAGGACGAGGACGAGGACGAGGACGAGAGCGATCTTGAAGAGGACTGGGACTTTTGGTATCAGCCCCGTGGAGGCGGTGAATTCGCACGGAGATTGACCCAACAGCTGATCATGATGAAACAACACTTGCCTTCTGTGGAGACTATCAAGTTCATTTTCTGGTTTGGGGAGTGGACAGTCGATCATGACTCTTGGTCGGAGCATCTAAGCACTCTCAGGCAACAGTGGGATGGCATTGAAATCAACCTTCAACTGAATGTCTTTGACTTCGTGGATCCAGATGCAGGTGACGGTGGATCAAACTGGATACAGGTTTGGGAACAAAAATATCGCAAATCTCCCAATATCACAGTTTCTGCCATTGATCTCAAACGCAAGGATCATAGGGCAGGCCATTTCAAGGGAGCTGAGTTTGACCCCAGAGGGTGGGAGGACCCATACATCAACTCGAAGCCCAAGGATGAGATGGATACTCTCCTACACACCGGACTTATAGTCGAATGTATTCCGCTCTATGTTAAACCTTAGCGCAACGTGTACAGCATAACATTAGCACTTTCACACATGGTTTAAATAGAGGCTGTCATTGTTTTCTTTGGGCACCAAGGGGAGGTAGATGGGCATTTTTTTTCATCAATAAAAACAATGCCATAGATACTTTTTCCGAAATTAGTTAGTCTCCCCTATGCATTCACCAGTAAAGCATCATTTTCATGTTAAAACAGTCACGTCCAGATGTGAGGGCAATGAATAGTAAGTGAAGATCATCAAGCGGCCTTAAAGGCCCGAGATGGTTGGATTTTCGTATTTTTCCCTAATCAAATCATGTCCTCGCGCCGATCCTCCATCACCAAACTCCAAACAAGCCATCTAATAAAGTCCGACAGTGAGATCACCCTTGACACGAGCAGTCAAGTGAACCTCGGCCTCGAGGTCGAGCTTGATACCGACGAGGAGAGCGGCAGCCTTGTTCTTGCCCTCATCATCGGTGGCACCCTTGAGGAGCTGGCCTAAAGAAGACTGTTAGAGCCATGAAAAGTAGTTGCGCGCGTTGCAAAAGACTTACCAGCGGGGGCAGAGAGGCCGGTGGAGGTGGGCAGGGGAACGACGAACTGGCGGCCCTCACCGGTCATGGTACTGCTCAAGTTGTCAGTTGATGTTCTGTCGAGTGTTTCTACAATGGCTTGCACCCATTGCAGATATTACTTGGGAAGACCAAGTTCTGGGAGGCACTTACGCGTTAGGAGCAGACATTTTGAATGTTGTAAAAAGGTGATCGAAAGATCGAAGTTGTTGTGAGTGTTGTTGGAGTGAGTTGGAAGTGAGTGAGGAATGATCTGGATGGTTCTTCTCAGTTCGACTCGAAGAGACGTCGCCTTATATAGATGAATTCTGCCGTTAAGGACCACCAACATGGCCGGTCGACGCCGGACGCAGAGACTCCGTTGAAAGCTGGCACCCAGCCAAATTGCAGACAGGGGATTCGGCAATGGCTACGCGGAGGGACCCCACACCGGGAAGATTTGCCAACGCATCTCCTTCGTATGCACGCGCAAAGGCCGGGGCGTCGCCCGCCCGGAGCTTCATCATCGGCTGCTCGAGGCCTGTGTGGCAACGCAAAGAAGTGCTTTTTCCTCGACGGGCGGGCTGGTGCGAGTGGCTTGTGGCACGATAATGTTGTGTGGGGAATATTGGCCCACCTCATCATGCACGGAATCTTGGACCATGGTCGGGCTGGAAAACGTCTGGCCTTCGCCGTGCATCAGCCACTACGTGGCCCTGGATTCCGGGCGTCAATCGGGAAAGCTCGGTGTAGAGCGAGCTTCGCGGAGGCTGGGCTGCGGGTGATTGGGCCGGTGTGAATGGCCTTCTAGGCTGGACAGGGGGGTTCAAAACACTCCTAGCGCCCGCATGACTTGGTTTCCGGTCCTAGCTGACCTTGGTTTTTTGTTTTTTCCAGGCTCTGTTATTTTCGTCGCATCTTGCGTTATAAAATTGCGACATGTTGTTGATACCAGCTTCATCCCTGTTTAAGGTGGCGGCTGAGGCCGTCTCATACGTGCAGCTGTGGGCTTGGGGAGAATGTGGGGTCCCGCAGCCCTTCGGAGCCGTCCGCCCGACAGCGACAACTCAGAAGGGCATCACGACCTGCCCGCTGTGAGCGGCTGTTGTTGCCTGGGAAACTTTTGCTGTGAAGGGAAGACGGAGGCGGAAGGCCGTAGGAAAGAATGTGTTGACGCCGGATAGAGTAGTCAATCGACCTGTTCAGTTGCGATGGAATGGTCTCTCAAACTCTGTATCGAACAGCCGCATGCAAACATAATTCTATGAAAATTAAGATGGAAAATTATAACAGAGAGGTAATACACTAAATATCAATGTATGAAGTGATGCCGCGTTCATCTGTAGGCTGAGGTCTTCAATTGATGTGATCTAGCTGTCCTGAGTCGAACAAGCCACCTGATGGACGTGTGGTTCCTCGAAAACACCTTCTGAACAGCATCGGAAGTCAATTGCGTGAGCCTATGCAGTTGAATATCTAACATTCGGATCTCATGAACGGTTCTAGAAGCATATTACGGTTGTTCTATAGATAAGGGACCGTTCCTACATCGTCTCAAACACCAACGATCTCCTGATGCAGTTCGATCCATCATGATTATGGAAGATCTGGGGCACAGCACACATGCCCAGAGCAGATGAGATCTGACGAATAACATGCTGTGCCACAGTTCAATGCGGATACTGGCCGCGTGAGGCTGAAACCTGACAGTAGAGCTCAATAGCTGGAAGTTCTGATGGGATTTGAAGAGTAGCAAGATTTTACGCAATCGTTGATACAATGGCTATCCAGTGGTTTTAGTAGAAACTTTGAATCAAATAAAAGGTGTCCATGGTTCAAGAACTACCTTGGAACATCCACTTGAATTCCAAGGGTTTTGTAAGATATGGCTCAGCTTGTGCAAGGATTAGGCGGCTCAAGTTTGGAAAGAACTCGAGTGAATGTCTCACCCGCATGACGAAGGAGCAGCTACATGTCTAATGCTAGTAAGATTTAATAACACTGAATTCTCATAATCCTGTTAATCATCATTCCTCTATCATCCCTCCCAAAACAATGGTGATTCTGGCAAGTTTGAGTAGATGTATAGGGTAGACAGATTCGTGAGCCATTTCGCTTAGTCAGGTCGGGTGCTACCGGCGGCCCGAGCGCAGCGAAACGCGTGTGCTTTCTTTTTCGTCGCGATGGTGGACCACTGCGCTGTCCGATGGTCCGATTAATGCATCCGCGATCTTCGCGTTTATTTTAGATGGCCCAATTGTGTTGGTCTGGGTGTTTCATGTGTCTGGTGATTTTCGGAGGAGCCGGCTGAAACCCCAGCCCAGCTGTGGTTGGTTTTCTCGCCGCATTCCCCACCAAACAGAGTGGTAGCGAGACCGAAGCTACAGAGGTGCTTAGAGCTATAATCGGGGTGATATCCGCCTCCAAACTTGACATTTGTTGAGGACACGAGCAATTGGGACTTGTGTATGTCACGTGCTCAGTCACTAGCAAGATGAGAACGTGGCCTGGCATTCCTCCTTGCTCGGTCTGTGGCTGGGACGCGATGTGGCTAGTGTCTTTGGTATGTGGCTGGTGCATAATTTCTGCGCCTGACCAAAGTCTGTTCTCTTTTCCTTCACCGTGATTGAGTTTGATGGATGCGTCGGATGACGGAAGACCTTGGTAAAAGTCCATCAAATCATATTTACTGTATTTTATTTTCTGCATCATTCACGTCCGTCTTGCGCGGATTTCTTTTGCCAGTAAAGTGACATCATTTCTGGCGATAAGAGGCTTATCGGTCCCCGTTGACAGGCCAGAGACACAGCGACAGGGGCAAAACCAGCCTCGAATCGTCAAGCCACTCGGCGCCAATCCCTTGACAACGTGCGTCGCCTCGGTGCCAAGCGGTGATGCTTGGTTGATGAATTAATTCCTTCGCTTCGCTGCATCAAGAAGCCAAGTCCGCGCATTCCGCCCTCGAACCGGTTCATCTCCGTTGTCCAACACGTGGGCTGCGACCTGGAGGCCCGTATATTAACCTCACGACGAGATGCCCACTGTGCAACGCGGCATCTCGCTCTGCAGACCGCGTGGCAAACGACTCGCTGCATCGCTGCTCCTTGTCGCCGTGTGCCTGTTCAGCCTGAAAGAGTATTTTGGCATGCTGTCTGGATCGAATCTGTCCTTCCTGGCCCTGCTGTCCTTGACGGCAGCGGCGGGGAGCCAGTCCGTTGACCTGTCGTGGCACCCGCCCAGCGACACCAACGTGAACAATCTGACTGCGGTGCTGGAAAGCGACGATGTCTATGGCTTCATCTTCAACTCTTCCCACACGCCCGATGAGAAGTATGGTACCTACAATTGGTGCAACATGCCTCATGCGCGCAAGACGGAATACAAGAAGCCCTCAAGCGAGTACAAGTTGAAATACGTTGAGGTGGTGAGTAACGAATCGACCCCTCGTTCTTGATAATGTTTCCCCGTCCCACTAACACCATATCTCAGATTCAAAGACACCACAAGCGCACCCCGTATGCAGCCAACGCCTTCCCTGTAGAGTCGTACCCGTGGAACTGCAATGACCAAGGCCTGTTCTACTTTGGCAGGCCTTTTACCCAGGATGCAAAGTCGGCCATTGAGGGTTACTGGAGCGGCTTTATCTCCGATATTAACCCATTCCAGCCCTCGGGCTTCGTCGGATCGTGCCAATTCCCTCAAATCACAGCTGCTGGTTTGGATGACTCGTGGGTTCATGGTCGGGATTTGTACGGCGTCTATCATGAACTGTTGCACTTCCTGCCGGGCCGCGACGAGGACTGGCGCAGCAAGGTTGTGTTCCGTGTGACAAACAATCAAATCACTAGCCAGGTTGCTGGCATGTTCGTCAACGGCATGTTTGACACCACCAAGTCTGTCCCACTCAAGATTCAACAAGCTGGGGTTGATAGTCTGGAGCCCCAGTACCCCTGCACTGTTGGAAGCAATCTGTTCAGTGATATCACATCGTCTTCCAATGACGACTGGCAGGCGCATTTGACCAAGGGCAAGGACCTCTTTGACACCCTGGACAACATTTCTGGCGTGCCGTCCGATGACGAGGGATTCCACGTCAGCTTTGATCACTATTACGACAACCTCTCCGCACGACAGTGCCACGACAAGCCTTTCCCCTGCAAGCTTGTCGATGGTCAAAACTCTACCACTTGTGTTGACCAGGACCTGGCCAACGCCGTTTTCCGAATGGGCCAGTGGGAGTATTCCCAAATCTATCGCGATGCATCGGATTCCCTGGAAGCATCGGCCACCTCGTACGGCGTGTGGATCGCAGAGCTTGCTAGCCACTGGCGGGCCGTTATTAACGGCGAAAGCAGCCCTCTGTACCTTCACAACTTTGCCCACGATGGCTCTGTTAGCCGACTGCTCAGCATTCTGCAAATTGACGTCATGGTATGGCCTGGAATGGGTAGTGAGGTTGTGTTTGAGTTGTATCAGAAGGAAACTGTTGAGTCAAGGGACGAGAGCTCGGGTTCCAAGTCCAAGAGCACACGGGATAGCGAGAGCGGGTACTACGTGCGAGTTCTTTTCAGCGGCCAGACGATGAAGTCTTCCAACCCAAGTTTGGGACTGATGGAAATGGTTCCTGTAGAGACGTTGCTTGCCTATTTCGATGGTCTGGCTGGTAAAAATGCTAGTTTGGTCAAGGGCAAATGCACGAGTTCTAGTTAATTTCCTAGCAAGGTAATTGCTTTTGATGAGATGGAAGAAATGAAAGGAAACAAAAATATTATCCTGTATTTATGAATTATCTTTGTGCATATGATAATGGCCCCAGGGTTCGCGCTCGTGTGATATCAGACTCTTCATTGCCTCTTTTCATCAAACTTGTCCAGCCGTGACAATGCCTTAGGAACCATTCGTATAATATGAAAACTATTGATTTGCTGACAAGTTTCATGGGCGAAATCTTCACCCAATTCACATCTTTTTTGAGCGAAACCCACCTAATGGAACGCATTTTTATTCTCAAGAGTACAATATATTCATTCGACTCTACTCTTTTTGCGCCTCGTCTAGCCTTAAAAGCTTTCTTGGGCAGGTCTCATATCCAATTCATGAATCCACAAGGAACTGGGCTGCTGCGAGAGCCATAGATATGTTCGTCCAACATCCTCTGCCTCCATCTTCTTGCCTGTCTTTGTGTCTTGATTGACCTCGTCGATGATGCCTCCGTTGGCGATAGCGTGAACACAGTGGACTCCAAACTTGCTGTGCTCCTTGGCGAGTGCCTGTGCTACCATTCTGGAGGCGGCCCGAGTTGCGCCGTACGCGGCATAGCCCGGGTTCGTGCGCAGCGCACCCAGAGTTCCAGTGAAGATGATGGTGCCCTTCTTCTCTCCGTCCGTGTCGGCGAGCAAGGTCTGGCCACCATTCTGCTCGTAGATGACCTTGAGAGCCTCCTGGGCAAACGCAAAGGACCCGGTGGTGTATGTCTGGAGGCTGTTGGTGAAGGCCTCGGCCGTCTGCTCCAAGAACGGCGTCCTGTTGCTGTGCTTGACGTGGTAGATGGCAAGCTTCAGCTTGAGGCCTGCAAACTCTGGATGGTTGAGGATGTCCTTGAAAGTGCGTCGCAGATTTTCGGGATCCGTGTCAGTCGCAAAGGGATGCAAGACGCCGCCGGAACTCTTCCTAAGGTCAGCAGCGAGAGAGGTGAGGTTGTCTGCGTTACGGGCCAGAAGAGCGACGGCAAGATTGCCTTGCTGCGGACTGGCCAAGACGCGAGCAATAACAGCTCCAGATGTTGGACCAGCGCCGATCAAGATTGCGAGACCTTTGGGAGCCATTGTGTGTGAATTGAACGGGAGCTGCGATGGGAAATGCCTTGTGTTGGAGGAGAATGAAGTGAAGCTAAAGTGTTTGAAGACTGTTCCCCTCTCGGTATTGCTGCCTTTATTAATACGACATCACATTGTAATTCGGCGTTACAATGCTGGATGTAGCATTTATTAAATCCGACCAACACCAAGCTGACGTGATGGATTGCGGCCAAGGACGCCCGCCATTGGATCTGGCGTGCCATTGCCCCACGTTGTCCATGATCAACAGGCACTAATGCAACCTGCTTACTGCGGGGATACCTTGAGAGCAACACCTAACAGCACAATTACTGGGCAAAAGCTCATGGCATAATGGATTGGCAATACTATTCTATAGGATTCCTTGAGCATCTTGCTTTGTCACTTTCGGGGCAATACAAGTGGATTGCTTCGTCCCCCCTTGGACTGTCGTATTCATTTCTGGGTCATACGGCTAGGAAAATGGTGCGAAGCAAAGTTTACTTGCAAGTCGCTCCTAATTTGGATATACTTGTGTAATAGAACATGCGCATATGCTTTTCCTCCACTGCAGGTCGAGAAGGCCTGGATGGATTAATGTAAATGCAGTGGACAGGTAAGCGTTGGTAGTATCATTCGCATTCCAAGATTAGAGGCGGCACTGCGCTCCATGATTAGTATTTATATAGAGGGAGATCTATGAAAGCATGAAAAGAATTGGATTTGATTAAAGTGGTTAATCATGACAAGACAATCTTTTGGTGCCATTGGGATTAAAGCCACGAGCGAGTTTCGACTGGAATACACCAGGTCTCCTCGGAATAACACGAGCCCGAGCTATTTATTTGTTACTTCTCTGAAGATATCGTAATTACCAATCAAAATCCCTGACGTGATTCGTGGCGACCTCGCTGTTTCATCTCCGCTGTGCAAGCCTCATCGTGCCACCATCGCTCAAGTCACGGGGCATCGCGTTCAATTCGCGCCTGACCCAAGTTTGACCATGGATTCGCCACGCTATCTATTCTTATGTGAAAGCGTGTTTCTGAGACGACATGACTCAAAGCTGATCAGGGTGGGGTTGTTTGTCGCGTGGTAATGCCTATCTCTGTGGCCACAATCAGGCGAGGCGCGGTACCATGTATCTTGTACTGCTGGATCACCTAAAGCACGTGAACGTAAACAAACCTGAATGAGATTAAAAAGAGGCGAAGTCGTGCCGAAATTGAAATTTCCCAGAACAATAGTAAAAGTCATTGTGCACGACTTTGTCAAACTAGGCCTTTAAAACAATTGACAAGTTCATCATGGCAACACTGCAAACAGCCACTCCAAATGTCCGCTTGGTAGACGAATACATCACGCAAGCAACATGGAAAAGCTCCGAAAATGCAAACTCAACCTACTCCCATCAGGGTCTCATCCAGTTTGTTTCCCAGCACATTATTTCCGACTACTGGCTGGAAAAGGTGTACACTGAAGAGATCCGGCAATGCAACAAAGAGAATCGCTTCCATATCCATGATCTTGGCTTTCTCAGTGCCTACTGTTCTGGATGGAGCCTTGAAGACATTCTTCTGCAAGGCTTTGGTGGGGTCGAGAACAAGATTCAATGCCGACCGCCCAAGCATCTCAACTCTGCCCTCAACCAGGCTGTTAACTTTCTCTTCACTCTCCAGGGAGAGCTCGCTGGCGCTCAAGCCCTCTCAAACTTTGACACTTATCTGGCTCCTTTCATTCGAAGCGATAACCTCACATACACTGAAGTGTTCAAATACATCCAGAGCTTCGTCTATTCGCTCAATGTCCCCACAAGAAGTGGCTTTCAATCACCCTTCACCAACATTTCTCTAGATCTGATCTGCCCGAAAAGTCTCGAGAACCAGTCGGTGATTATCGGAGGCGAACTGCACGCAACGTGGCTTTATGGCGACTTTCAAAAGGAAATGGACATGCTCAACAAAGCTTTTGCTGAAGTAATGATCCAAGGGGATGGAAAAGGCAATATCCTGTCTTTCCCCATCCCCACTTACAATATTTGCCAAGGGTTTGACTGGGAGTCATCGCGCTGGGAGCCGATATGGAATATGACGGCAAAGTATGGAATTCCATACTTTGCTAATTTCATTAATAGCGAACTCAACCCAGACGACTTTCGATCAATGTGCTGCCGACTGCGCCTAGACATTAGCAAGCTTCATTGCAGAGTCGGCGGGCAATACGGTGCGAGCCCATTGACGGGCTCCATCGGAGTCGTCACTCTCAATTTGCCAAACCTGGCATACAGGTGCAACGGCACCGAGGAGTCATTCTTTGAAGAGTTGTCGTTTGCCCTGCGAGTAGCAAAAGATTCTCTCGAGATTAAGCGCAACATGCTGAATGCAAACAATGATCTGTATCCCTATGCAGCTCATTATTTGTCAGCTGCTAAGCATCGCACTGGATCTTACTGGACGAACCATTTCAGCACAATTGGCATAAATGGCATGAATGAGGCATTGGTTGCTCTTTTTGGTGAAGGAATCGAAAGACACAAAGAATTTGCTCTTAAAACCTTGGAAATCATCAAAGAACGTCTCCAAGAGTTCCAGCTGGAAACGGGCAACCTGTATAACCTCGAGGCTACCCCTGCGGAAAGCACTTGTTACAAGCTTGCCCGGCGTGACAAGGAACTTTTCCCTAACCTCAGTATTCCGAAATTTTACACAAATTCCACCATGCTTCCGGTAGACACAACTGAAGACTTGTTTGAAGCACTGGATCACCAGGAAGAGCTGCAATGCGCCTACACTGGCGGAACTGTTTTCCACGCATTCCTGGGCGAGCGCTTGTCGAAATGGGAGCTGGCTCGAGACCTCATTAAGTTGCTCACTGCACGTTATCGAGTTCCATACTTGACTCTCACCCCTACCTTTAGCATCTGCAAAAGTCACGGTTATATCAACGGAGAACAGCTGCAGTGCCCAAGATGTGATCACGAGTGTCTTGTATACTCACGCATCGTTGGGTATTTTCGTCCAACGCGAGATTGGAATAAGGGGAAAGCGACGGAATTTACCATGCGCAAAACATACCAGTATCCTGAGTCACTGATTGCAGATGATGGGGGCAAAGATGGGACCGAAATGCAAAAGTTGGAAAGCCAGGTGACTGGGCTGGTTGACCTTCCGCTGGCCGGATACACAAAATTGACTTTGAGCGATTGGCCTGGCAAGGTGCAGGCCGCTATCATGTTCACATCACGCTGCAATCTCTCTTGCCCTTGGTGCCATAACGGGCCCTTGGTGCGCGGGGAGTGCGATGACTTTACTCCGCTGGATGTCTTTCGTCACGTTGTGTCGACGCAGCACAAGTCCCTCGTCATATCTGGCGGCGAGCCAACCATCCACAAAGGGCTGGTACCATTCATGCGCATCCTAAAGCAAGCTGGCGTGAGCGTCAAGCTAGATACAAACGGCACATCTCCCACGGTGCTTCGCCGTATATTTTCGGAGAGCCTTGTCGATTTTGTGGCCATGGATATCAAGTGTGCTCTGCAAAACTACAAGAAGGTGACGGGCCGAAAGGTCAGCGCAAAAGCGCTAGAATCGAGCATCGATATGATTAAAAAGAGCAAGCTGCCACATGAATTCCGTACCACAGTGGTGCCGTCGCTGCTAGACATTGAAGATTTGTTTGAGGCAAAGAAACTCGCTGGTGGAAGGTTGACGATGCAGCGTTTTCGGAAAGGAGAGAGTAACCTTGATGAAGAGTTTCGCAACTGCGAGGAGCAAACAGAACAGGAGTTCAAGGCTCTAATAGGTCGGGTGGTTTGAAGTTGAAGCTCAGAAAGGAAGGTTTTTGGTATGTGCAATGGCATGCGAATCTCGGTGCTGCTTACTGTCGCTTTTGAGTGTAGGAGACGTGGAGCTGCTTGTGCGGTGCTCATACCTACTTAGTGCGTGCACTGTGTATGTGAGATAACTTTGATACAATGGAGACCCGAAGTGTATTATTTTATACGATTTGAACCAGATGTTGTATTTAAAAGCTTAATTAAACTAATGTACTCTGGTAGATGAAGGATCCACGGGTCTCATAAGGGGAAGTCTCTCCGCCAAGCCATATCCTATGGATTCTTTTCAATCATCGTTGTACCGCTGATTAATCAAGACAGATTGGAATTTAGTTCGATTGAGGGACGACTACGAGAAACTAAGCCTCAGTGCCTCAACACTAGGGAATGGGTAGCAAAGGGATAAGGCTGAGCCGGTGTTTCGTACTCAAAGAGTAGCAAATAAATGTGTGGGGACCAAAGCCTTCAGTATCAGAAATCTTGTTCAGGATTGAAATCTCATTGACTACTTCACAATTTCTATACAAACCAAATACCAGTCGCCCAACCTAGAATTATTCCCCAAGTCCATTATCCTAACCTTCTCCAGAAGTAAAAAAACTCTGGTTAGGTTGCTATGTTAGAATGTATAATGTAGTAGTATTTAGCTGTTATGATCGACAATATCTGCCCTGGTGCGCTCATCTACTAGGAGTTTCTGGAACACAACTTCATGACCGCTCTCAGCTGCACAATGCAGAGGTGTTCGGTTAAAGAGATCCACAGCATCTAGATTAGCACCGTTCTCTAGTAGTAGTTGGGCTATAGTTTCATAGCCGCGCTGAGCTGCATAATGCAGAGGTGTTTGGCCATTATAGGATATAGCATCTAGATTAGCACTGTTCTCTAGTAGTAGCTGGGCTATAGCTTTATGGCCACCCTGAGCTGCATAATGCAGAGGTGTTTGGCTATCATTGTCTATATCATTTGGATTGACACCTCTCTCTAGTAGCAACTGGGCTATAGCTTTATGGCCACCCTGAGCTGCACAATGCAGAGGTGTTTGCCTATCACAGCCCGTAGTACTTGGATTGGCACCTCTTTCTAGTAGCAACTGGGCTATAGCTTCATGGCCACCCCGAGCTGCATGATGTAGAGGGGTTTGGAAATCATAGCCCACAGAATGTGGATTGGCACCTTTATTTAGTAGCAACTGGGCTATAGCTCCATGGCCACCCTGAACTGCATAATGCAGAGGACTCTGAATTGGACGAGGCGTGGGGATTTGGCTATCATAGCCCATGCCATTTGGATTGGCACCTTTCTCTAGTAGCAACTGGGCTATAGCTTTATGGCCACCCTGAGCTGCATGATGTAGAGGTGTTTTGTCATAGAAGCCCACAGCATGTGGATTGGCACCTTTCTCTAGTAGCAGCTGGGCTATAGCTTCATGGCCAGCCTGAGCTGCATAATGCAGAGGTGTTTGGCTATCATAGCCCATAGCATCTGGATTGGCACCTTTCTCTAGTAGCACTTTGGCTATGGCTCTATGGCCACCCCGGGCTGCATATTGCAGAGTTGTTTTGCTGTTGTAACCAATGGCATTCAAGCCAGCTCCATTATTAAGCAAAAGCCTCACAGCTTCCACAATTCCTATCTTGCTTGCCAGCTGAAGTGCTGTCATGCGAGGAAACTGTTGACTATAGCCCCTCAAAGGGTACCATTCTTTTCCTACCCTCGATGCTTGACATAATGACTCTAAATTAGCTGTTTGATCCAGTAACTTCATCCCTTCATGTTCCTTAATGGATACTTCACGAGCATGGTTACCCCAATGTTTGGAGGCATACTCGTAAAATGGAAAAGATTTCAAGCGAGCCTCAAAATCTTCATCGCTCCAGCACGCTCCAGCCCGGAATACTTCGTATGAAAGATACGTAATGCAGCTTCTTGTAATTTCTAGCTGTGGCTTTTGAAACCATTCTGTGCCCTTCTGTTGAAAGTATTCCTGAGTTGTATAGTGAACAAAACGGATAATGTTACTTTCATTGTCGACAATAATTAGGCCGGCACATACAGAGACTATGTCTTTTATCTGTACGCAATCATTCTTATCAAATGTAGATGTCCCGGATTGGATTGCTAATGCGTGTTGAAGTTCAGTTGTAGTGAGCAATCTCTTTGCACCTGTGATCCATAATAAAACGCGGTTTGCAAGAATCTTGAAACCTTCTTTCTGAGTATTTATTCTCTGTAAGGTTTGGTCGTAGGCATGATTGAGCACTTGGATCCTTTGCTCTTCAGTTGAATTCGAATTTTGCTTCTGAAGTCTCCCTAGTGCATTTCTAATTTCATTTGGTGTTAACTTATCGTCCAGGGATTCGACATAAATTTGTGCTAGGAGGAACCTATTGAAAGCTTTAGTTTTTAGTGTGCTTATGGTGATTCAAAGCTTACATTCCATCGACGGCTCCCGAAATCGCGGTTGTAATATCATTCTGAAGCTCTTCATCCGTATGGACGCAAGCTGGCAGTTGGTTGATGCGTGCATATAGGTATCTCTCGATATCTTCAATACTCGCACGAATCTCTAAAACCTGGCATTCATTGAATTGAGCTTTGATATTCGGAATAAACCTCGATGTCGCAAAAACGTACGCTCCAGTTGTGGCCTGGAGTTGAAAGATCTGCGGGAGAAAGCTCGCGCGAACTTCGTTTTCGCATTCATCTAGACCATCAAGCATAATAAACAGCTTTCGGCATTTAGTCCCTAGGGACTGAAGAGCTTTTGAAAGTTCGTCTATAGATGGTAGTGTTTGTTGGAATTTATGCTGATTATAGAGATCCTGTACTTCCTGTGGTAGGGAGGGCCATGATGCGGCGAGTTGTCTCAGCAGACTTGCCAACAGCCCGCGAGTCGTCTGCATATCCTTTCGCTTATAATTGAAGTATATGTATGTGATGCCAATTTTTGGAATATGTTTTAATTTTGAATGAAGGTCATTAATCACAATCGATGTAAGAACTGTCTTGCCAGCCCCTGGAATACCGGGGCAGAATAAGGTTGGACTTTTGCCATCAAACCAGTTTTGAAACTTGTCGGAGTCAAGAAGCCACTTCCCAGTTCCTATTTGTCGTTTTTGAAGTATATCAATGTGCTGTAGACCATATTCCAGGGTAGTAAGCCAATTAAGGATACTGGTACGCTCTTGGTCATGTTGTATATGAGCGACTTGACTGATATTTGCCTTGACCTCTAGTATGTCTCCCTTGAGTCCTAAGTAGAGATGGAAGTTAGATATATGTGGATTAGTTAAGTTTACTGTAGCTCACCAGAAAGAAGATCTCGGATCGGCTTCTCAGCCTCAATCTTGTTTTGGGCAATGCGACCTAAAAGATCTTTGGCATAGGCGGCTGCCGTCATTGCTGCATAGCCCTGCCAATTCTTATTTTGATGCGAATCTGCATAGTCGCATATCCCACGAATGATTAGGCACGGGAAGTGATTCATTAAACCCGCTGCCTCCAGTTCAAAACACAAGACACCTTTTTTTGATGCAAGTACATCCCGAGCCAGTGCATCCTTCATTATCCGAGCTCCCGATGCAATTAGACCATAATGAATTGATGGGTCATGCTCTTCTTCACTGCGTTGGTTTCGGATTACTAAATTTAATTCATCATTGCCACATGTTTCGGCACAGGAAACAACACCATCTCCTTGGTGGATGATATCGCTTTGGTAAAGCCGGTCAGTGCTCGGATCTGGTTGTCGATAACCTTTTCGGAGCGTTGGGTTTTGTTGAAGAATATGACTAATGGTATTTTGAAACGCGTGGCCTTTAAGCTCATAACGGGACTTGAGTTGGTTTACAGCACTTCGTAACAGTGGAGGAGGTTGGTTTAGAAAGTTGCTGGGTCGAAAATCCTGGTCGTGAACGGATCTACCAAAATCATATTGAAATACCCCACCTTGGTCGCCACATGGAATACTGACAACGACATCTCCAAGGCGGATATCGTGCAATAAACTTGGAGCGCCGCCGCCGATGCCAACCCTCAGGCCGATCTTGACGTTGGGGAAGCTATGAACCATATCTCTTGCTACGGCTGCCGCCGTGGCAACACCATACTCTCCGTGTGGCAAGCCAGCAATTACAACATGATGTTTCCCCATTTTCCCCAGTGTGTATGCATTGTTGTCATTCGGAGACACCCAATCGGGAATATCATGCTCTTCATCAAGAAAAGCCATCGCCGCCACATACTCGCAGGTAACAGCGCAGATCCAGCCGACCGTGTAGTCGTTGGGGTTCGGCATGTTTGCTTCGGGAGCTCGAATAGCTGATGCAGCGATCTGCAAGTTGTTGGGGTTGAGCAGGGTATGGACACGGACCGACCGTCGCGAGATCGAGGCCTGGGTGGCTTGTTTTCGATGCCAGGGGAAATGATTACGATGATAAAATTGGGGAAAAATGGGAGGGAGGAAGAGAAAAATTAGACGCAGAGCAGTGCAGCCTCGTCTTGGACCGAGACAGGTGTTGATGTGGGTTGACTAAGCATCGCCACGTGCCAGACATCTCAGCAGATTGGGGGCCAAGACATAAATCACGTCGTCCTCGAGAGGGGAATCGGCCGTCTCGCATCTGCATTATTGAGTATTTTTCCTTGCCAGTTTTCGACACGAGAGTGCAAGAAATAGAAGGTAGATAGTCAATGTATTGGAGAAAAGGAAATTAGAAAGATTTATTTTGAATCTCTTTATTTGAAGCAGCTTTATGATGCCAACAGCTTCGACTTGACGGAGGTCACGACTAATGGTGATTAAAAGAGTTCAGAAAATCTTTGAGGAATTGTTGATTTCTCGGATAACACGGGAAGCATAAGCCTTTTAATAAACGAGCTATTATCCTTGAATATGATCTTTGAAAAACTCAAAAGTTCGGCGACCTAGTTCAAAATCTTTATTACCTGGTACTATACTTGGTTCGAGGCCATGGGCTCCACCCCAACTCTCTGAAAGTGCTTCAATACTAAAGGGGAACTTGAATATGTGCTTTATGTAGTCTGTAGAAGAAATAAGTTGCTTATCTCAATGTATGGAGGTTGAAAACGATGATCCTAAGCTAAATGGGGACAAGGAGTAAAAAAACATACAACAGCGAGGATTCCCCGGTCGTCACCGACCCGAGTACTAATTCACCGCTTCTCAGCTTGACTATGGGAGAGCGGACGGGATCCCGTATTTTCTGAGAGCTATGGTCGTATGTATCAACGAGCCACACAAGTTAATGCTATCACGTGTCAATTCCCAGATGCACATAAAGATGGATGATTAGTTCACTGTCCACTCCTCCTCTCCGTAGGCATCCTTGAAGAATTTGACATCGACATTAGAATCAACTCATCCATGAACAAAGATGATCGGCGGAAATTGTTCATCAAACAAATTAACCGTGTCCAGCAGCTTTAGGCTTTCACTCGGAACAAGGGCAGACATATAAGTACCATGTTGCATAGCGTTGAATAGCCAGGCGAAGCGGTACTGTGGGAAATCAGGGCCTGTTGGGCCGATAGGAGGTGGGGTCGAACTTGGTGGCGGCAAGTGTGCTTCGATTTGCGTGAAGGCATGAGTATTGCCTCTGCTATTGTTTGCATAGATGCTTTGTATTGGTGCCCATTTTGAAGATTAATACAACAATCAACTCACGCACGTGGCAACGGCTTCAGATTTCGCAAGACCCATCTGATCATTGTTACACCATATGCTCTAAAACCTCTCCTTTCCCCCACATTGAACCTAGAATTTCTCCACTATTTTATTTGTTTGACAGAATAGCTACACATCGGATCTCAATGTCTGAACCGTACGGGAGATCCTTGACCGCCACACAACTATACAAAGGTTAGAAATAGTTCCTAGCATGCCTTTAGAACACATACGTTCGTGCGGGCATCAGGTCCCCCCAGTAAGTCTTATATACCGGTGATAAAACATCAGCATCGCCAATGTTTGTCAAGAAGACATTGACCTCGACGGCGTCTTCCAAGCTAGATCCAGCCTTCTCAAGAACGCACTTCAAGTTCGTCATGATTTGGTGCTAATGGTGAATAAGTATTTCAATAATTCAACAAGCGCCAGGCAAGGAAGTTGGCAAACCATGGATAGCACTTACAAATCGGTCGATCATGGTTCCCTTGACCATCTCCTTTGTTATTGGATCAGCACCCAAAACACCTGATACAAAGACAAAGCCATTTGCAACGATAGCCGGGGTATAGACGCCAGGCCGTAGGACGGGTGCGTCATCAGTCCAAACACCAGTTTTGTTAGAAGGCATCGTGTGCGGATAGACAAACAAGTGACCTAAGTGCGTGCGAAGTGCAAACTGTTACGCCGGTATTCAGCTAGATTGTAATGAATCAAGAACGAAGATTTGAATGAATTGGAGGGACGTGGTCAACTTTATGTTAGCGATAAATCACATTGTTGCGCCTTTCACACGAAGTTCTGAGCCCACCTAGTTTAGCATGAAGGAAAACATGTAAAGTTACAGTCAACGTACATTGCAAGATCGTCACGTCGGTCCTGTTTACCCAAAAGAGCTAGACTACGGCCGTCGGTTAAAGCGTGATGGCAAGTGGAGCTAGACCTGGCCGTGAATGCGCTCCCTTGAAAGCAGATCGTCCGCGGGTGGCCAACCACTACTCTCCAAAGCCTACTCGCCCTAACTTTTAAGGTTAATTGGAGATAGAGAAAGCTGTTTCCCCCTTTTCCCCACTATCCTTCGTTTCTTCACAGTTATTAGTGAGTAGCACCTATCGCAAGACATCGCTTAGCCACAGTGAGCCAATTTGCATCGCCTGCCCTCAACAGTACCATAAAAACCGCTCGCTCTACTAAGTTACTAATCATTTTCTTTGCATACACTGCTAGATGAAGCAATCGACTTTGTAATCAGCCAACTGGTTACGTATCTGGTGCCTCTGAAACCTTGGATCCAATTGATCAAGGCCTCTCAACGTGTGTCGCTCACGTGTTCCCAATGCAGGCATGCTCTACGACAGTCTTTTCGAAACCCCTTACAATTCGTTTTAACAAACAGCATTTTTAAATTCTGCAAGTAATTTATAAGAAGTCTTTACCAAATTCAGAACACCGTTGGAGTGGATCCTCAAAATTTTCGTTCACGCGCACTCCATCAGGAAGGTGGGGACGAGAGGGTACAGTACTCCGAAAGTTGGGGTAAAACGCTTCGAAGCCCAGCAAGCATGTCTCCAACTGTTGGAGCTTTACTCCAACCCAGCAAAACTCAAGCTGGTGACATCGGAGACAAAAGCCGCAAAATAGCTGGTTTAAAAATGGTTTCTATGGACTTTCATTGTAACATCATGAATAATTTTGTTCGCTTCTTTACAAGCAACGAACCGCCACGATGAAGCTGCCTGTGAGCGAGCTCCTCCAGGGGTCACTAAAAGTAGCTTGCATCCAAATGGCCAGTGGTAGGAACAGTGCTGCCCGATTGAAGTAATACGAGGCTGTAGGCTCACCAATATTCAGGCCCCGACAAAGCGCAGAATCTTTCCAAGGCAAGACAGAAAGTACTGCAAGCAGCGTCTGAAGGTGCTGCACTGATCATTCTTCCAGAATGCTTCAACTCTCCGTATTCCACAGCAAAATTTCGCGAATATGCCGAGGCATTATCGGCAACGCCTGACCCTGAAAAGTCTCCAAGTTTTGCCGCACTCGCAGAGATGGCGCGGGAGACTGGTGCGTTCATCATTGGCGGAAGTGTTCCTGAGTGTGACGAGTCTGGCAAAATCTACAATACCTGTGCAGTATACTCTCCTCAAGGAACATTACTTGCACACCACCGCAAGATGCACCTATTCGATATTGACGTCCCTGGTGGCATGTCGTTCCACGAATCAGATACCTTGTCCGCCGGCAACCATATTACTATCGTGGACCTAGAAGGATATGGAAGAATCGGCGTTGGAATATGCTATGATATGCGATTTGCCGAACCAAGCATTATTGCAGCTCGACAGGGTGCATTCGCTCTAGTTTATCCGTCAGCATTCAACACCACGACCGGACCTCTCCACTGGGAGCTCCTGGGCCGTGCTAGAGCGGTCGACAACCAAGTCTACACCATTCTCTGTTCGCAATCGAGGGATCCAGCTTCCACATACCCTGCATGGGGCTATAGTATGGTTGTCGATCCAATGGGACGAGTTGTGACCGGGACAGAGGAAGCTGATGATATTATCTACGCGGTTTTGGATCCAGATACAATCAGGAAGAGTCGTATGGCAATTCCTATCACTCATCAGAGAAGACACGATGTGTATCCGGATATCGGAAAACTTGTTCAGTTAGATAAATAGCAGGGCATTCCAGAACCATATGTTTTAAGCCAGCGCAGGTGACCAGAATCAAACTGTTATAGAGTAAGTCATTAACTACCATCAAGTCTGTGGATTGTTGCGGAGACACTTGAGATATTTACAAAACACGAGTTGCTCCTGTGGTTGGCAAAATAAACATAACTAGGCATGTGATATAATGCATCCCAAGAGACGTCAGCAGGGATATTATAATACGAAATGGGACTATTAAATCTTAAAAATTACTGTATTCACATTTTTTAGGCTGTCGAGTACTCGTCATCACCACACACACACATCTTACGATTCTCCACTTTTAGGCAACCAAATTGACAAGGATCGAGGCCGCTGACTTAAAATTTTACTTGCAGCCATGCAATTCACTTTACGTTAATCTGCCAAGAGAAATTAGTCGGGAGCCATATTGTTGTGCTCTCGGATAGCCTTCATACTTCACATGGCATGTATTAACTAACCTGAAACTCAGGCACCTCCCGTAGGCGGGGCCAACAATCCTACACTGCTGACAATAAGAACAAAAATCGAACTCGAGCGCCTGAAATTTACACCTGACCTCTTGGCCAATTTTCGCTCGTTGCAAACTAGTCAATACAAAAGAAATCACCCCCAAGTCAGTCGCCTACCAGAACGATGTCGTTCTCTGACTTGTCCAACGAAACCATTTTGCAAATCTTCAGTCATTTCTGTTTGCATTGCCAGAATGAGTTTACTGACCAGTGGGATGCGCGACCGCTTCAAGATAGGCGCAAACGGGAACAACAACAACCAGATGCTCAATCATGGTACTCTCTTGACCGACATGCTCTGTTTTCCCTATCACTAGCCTCTAAGCGGTTTCGAGATCTCGCGGAAAATGTATTATACCATGAGTTCGTATTAGGCTATAGTGACTCGTGGGCGTCGAAATTGTATTCCTGGAATGGCCGCCTGGTGTCATTTATGCGAACTCTCAATTGCCGCCCTGAACTTGCCAGATTGGTCAGAGTGGTCTATATTCACCCGCGTCTCCTTGAATGCAAGGGCGTCAACGAGAAAAGGGACATTATCCTGGAAGTTTCTCACAGCTTAGGCATCGATTTGCCCGCGGCTTGGAGACGACGGGCACTACAGATGCAACCTGCCGAAGAACAAGTATTTGAAATATTCCTCCGCTCCAAACATGAACCAATATTTGAAGCATTTCTTTGCTCTTTCCTAGATGGAAATTCCTCCCTGGATGCAGAAATACTCCATGAGCTAGATCAGGAATTGAACAAATGGTTGTCATGGGGCCCCCATTGGCTGAATGCCGAGCTCGTCGCCGTGCTAATTGCTCAATTGCCAAATCTAGACAGCTTCAGCATACAACGCGCTGCCAACATTTCACTTCTTGCCTTACAGAGTCTTGGGATATCAAGTTTGCCAATCAAGACTCTTGATCTTGGCATGAGGTCAAATGCCCTTGTCGAGCTGTCAACAGGCTTGCAGACGCTGAACATTGATGGGTGCAATTTCTGGGTCCCATCCTCTTCAATGCCTAGCTTGAAGACGCTGAGAGTTACAAGGGGAAGGCTGAGGCCAGAAATGCTCAGAGACCTGTTGGCTGCTTGTACTGGTGGCTTAACAGCTTTTGAATACGAAGCTGCTCCCCATGAAATGGATCTTTATGGTTGTGGAAATCCGCAGCCTTACGGGGCATATCATTTCCACATGTCAGACGCAGTTCATTATCTGCAGGCTCACCGAGGCACCCTTAAGGTACTGCACCTTGACTTACAGAAACAAACCTTTGATACAAGGCCGGTCCATATGAATCTAGATCTCAAAGGGTTCAGAGTATTAGAACATTTGGTTGTAGATTCAAGGAGTATTTACGACATTTTTGAACCTGATAGTCATACGCCAATCTCCCAGGCACTTGTGCGGCTGATTCCCTCCTCGATTGTTTCTCTTTCATTTGCCCATGAACAACCTAGCCCTCGCCTACAGAAGGCCCTCCGTACCTTGGCTGAACTCATGGGCCGTCAACTTGGTCAGTTTCCTAACTTGAGAAAGGTGAGATGCGGTAGAAAAGGGCTGCCAAGCCGTCTACGCACTTTGTTTGAGGAGGTTGGGGTTGACTTTGATGTTGGACACTGGTGTTTATCTGAGCTCAAACCTTATTTAGTACGCTTTGAAAAGTGTCTTGAGGACGACGACTCTGGCATTTACCCATCATATTGTCATGATGATGACTTGTGATACACTTCTATGGCACAATGAATACGATTAAATGAAGCGATTGGGGCTCGATTAATTAGTATTTTACGCTGCATTATGTATATCAAGGGTAGTGTTTACCCATAATACCCATAGCAAAGGATTCCATTCAGGGATTTAACCAGGCCTGCATCCTCGTGATCTTGCAATTTCCCTGCCCCCGACGTTACTCTTTTGTCACCGATCATCTCAAACAGGATGTGGGGTTCATAGGTGTATTCTCGGTTGTCCATATTGCAACTTCTTACCCAAATATAGAGTCCGCCCTTAAATGGTATTGGCAAAATAACTGTCGGCTGAGAGAGGTGGAAACGGAATGAAATTTCTATGATTCAGATCAGGTGACTCTATAATCAATTTCGGATAATTCATTTGAACAGATGGGAAGGGTCGTGAGTAATTATCGGTCTTCTAAAAGCGGCATGATGCAAGACCACCATAGTTCCAGCATCTTTCTTTGCAACCGACCGAAGGCAAAAGTCCGCCACATCATCCGCCCAGAAAGAGATTAGACCCCTTGGTATGTGGTCTCCACTTACATCGAGATTTTCTCACGAGACCATCATCACAGTGGCATCTCCAAGTCAAGAAACCCGGTTCCCAACAGTCGGGATTACCGTACGACTCCCTGCGTGGAAATCACTGGAATGGCTTAGTGAGGACCACTAGTTCAAAAGAGGAAAAGCGATGTGAAGGCCTCGAATGTATCACCAGAGAACAACCAACACGAGGAATTGGGGCTGGACTGCATAGTTATCCCCGCCACCAACATAGGACTATGAGATCCAATCGTAGGATCGAGGTTTGCATCATAGCTAGGTTTTTAATTCCGAATCTCACCAAAATACAATCCAGTGCTCGTTTTATCTGCCGATTCTAGCCCCACTTGGCCGAGAATGTGGCACAGGCCAACTTCAAACTTCTTCAGTCACTCATGAAGCCTCGCGTGTAATATATCGAAATATGCCATCAAACTTGACGAGAAGGTCGATAATTTAATCCAGAAACAGTTCAAACGAATTACAAACATGCTGACTTATAATTACATCGTCCACAGCCCGACAGCAATCCCAGGCTCAGTTACTGCATCTTGCAAAATTACCCATCCTCATGCAGGACTCGGCGAAAGAGGGGCTGGATATGCAGCTAATGAGATTCTGCACATGGCTTGCCGTCGGGCCCGCCTAGACCGTCGCATCTGAATCACTCGTGATTCCATAGTGCTGGATTTCATGCCACCAACGGACACCTGACTGCCTGTACTCTCTGAGTGGTCCGGAGGGCAAGTAACCGGCTCCCATGCATTAGGCTGCTGCGTTGTGTTCCCGCATCCGCCCTAGTTCAATAAATACACGACTCGTACATAGTCTCGGCCGTGGCGTTCTGCATGCAGGGGCCTTCCTTCATTATCAGGTAAACATCTTTAGTGCAAATCTATCCAGTAATCTCGCCGAGCGCCTCATTGCGCCTGAACTCGGCGGTTAATTCGACCATGCTGTTGGCTCTAATAAAGCGAAACCTCCACACAATGGTGTCTTCTCAAAAGCCACAGAGGCAAACCACCAACACTCAAGGACATGAATAATCTATTGGCAATAAACCACGCAACGTAAATCGCCTTCGTGGTGTTACGAACAGCGAACAATCAATCAAGCGAGGCGAGACAGGTCACGCGGGTATAATCGCACATTTGATATCGCCCCACTAATGATGCTAATGATGGATTACCTGAGTCTAGAGCCGCATTTCGCGCTGAAAACCTTCTCTATCCGCTCGCTGAGTACTTTGAATCGTGTATATAAGGCGATATAGGATGTCGTTAGGATCATACCAACCACTGGACATAACAGCCTTCACTCATAGAGCCTTAGTTTAATTGAATTTTGGCTTTCTTCTACTGCCTTGAGCTCCTCAACCTCGTCTTTTCATCTCTTTGCAATAATTCCCAACCCACCAGAATGGAGAGATTTTTTCGTCAAAAGTCTGGGTTCCTTAGCCCAGTTGAAGTTGAATCCAGTCTTCCATCCGATCTAAAGGAGCTGGATTCAATCATATCAGAGCTACAGGATCTCCTCCGCACGGGGACATTGCACTCTGCCATTGAGAATCTGCCTTGCCTCGTCCAAGTGATTGACGAGTTGCCTCGGCGGTTTCTACCACGAGTTTCCATCATCCTAAGCACTCTTGCTCATGGGTTCAAGTGGGAAGAACGTTGTCTCAGCACAAACAACAGCTTCACATCGGAAGGCCTACCTGAAAACATTTTCTCGGCATGGGAAGCAGTGTCCAAGAGACTTGGACGGGAGGCGCCGAAACGAATGATTGAAGATGATTTCTTGGACAACTATCGGTCCAAACAAGATGGTGGATTTGAGCTTGCCATTCCATATTTCAATTTGCCAGAGGAACGCATGAATCCCGAAGTGCAGATTCGCATGGAACGCAAGTTTACTCCCGCGCTTAGCGCCATGTTGGATGCAACAAAGCACATGGAGTATCTTAGCCCTGAAGAGACATTGGCCAACAGCTTTGAGTCAATCTGTCGAGCCATAGTGGACTGCGGCAAAATCTTCACCGGTGTTCCGATTGCAACGTGTGATGGACCAAATTACTATGATCCTGTCATTTGGGGTAGAACTTACCCAGAGATTGGTCAGCCCATCGTCCCCGGTGAAATTTCGAATAGTGGCATAAACTCACCCTTATTCCATGCCATGGATTGTTTCTTGGGAGTCAACGCACGTCGCAAAGACAGCGAGCTGCTGATGCAGAAGATTAAACGTCGTTCTCTGCTGCCCATGCGCATCCGACAAATGTTGGAATTTCTCGAGGAATCGCACGAAGCAATCGACGAGTATCTAAAGGCTAATCCTGACGGACCAGCTGCGAGTTCTTTCAAGATTCTGCAGCAAACTTATTCGTGGTTTCTCAAGCGACATCGTTTCAGAGCCATGGGCTTCCTGCCCCTTGTCCTAGGCGTCGGCCGTCAACACACGACTGGAGGACTTCCACGAGTATCCACACAGCCCTCCGAAGACATTCTGGAGGGGCTCATCAAGCGATCAACCGCCGCCAGATTCGTATCTGGGCCGCCCCCGATAGATGTGAAGATTGAGTCATGCTCCCCTCTAGGTAGCAAAACCACCAGCTTGGTCATTGTCGTCCCATGCTGTCCACCAACTCAACCTGGTGACACTATCCAGGTGTGGCCAGAGGAGTTCAAATCAGATTACGGCGTGCCGAGCCACCCCGACAACCTCCGGACTTCGCCAAGGTATTACACTATTGCCATGGTGGAGAGGTTGGCCAATCAAACCACGCGACTATCCTTGACCATTGCAAATGGCTCCGGTCACTCTGGAGATTTATTCCGCTCGTTGCCTCTGGGGTCATCTATCAAAGCGGTGTTGACACCCCGGCCGCACTTTCGTCTTCCTTCCGATAACGCTCAGCCTCTGCTGCTGATCGCACAGGGTTCAGGCGTGGGACCATTTTTGGGGTTTCTGAATGAGAGATCTCGTGCCTCAGACGCTAAAGAGAGAAGCGGCAAGGTCATTCTTGTTGTAGCGGCCAAAGATACGAACAGCGTGCCATACTTGGAGAAATTTGTTTCCTTTACAAAGTCTCTGCCTCTTGAAGTGCATTTGGCTACCTCAGACGGTCCCAGTTACGTCGTCAGAGGTGGAAAACAGGAAGCATATGACGAGTCAAAGGGGATTTTAGAGACTCTTGTCGATGTATCCGAAACAGTCAGATCCAATATGGCAGATGGACAGGGTCACACGTTTGTGAGTGGAAGCGGTTCATTCGGTGAGACCGTCCGTGATACACTGGAGTCTCTGGGGCTCTTCACTCAGCCACATGGCAGATATCATGACTCATGCCGTGGTGGCAAGCCGCGCACTGATATTCCAGCACGGGAGATTACTATCACCGAACTCGCAAAGCATAACACACCCACTGATTTATGGGTGAGCATTGAAGGCATCGTCTATGATCTTACAAACTGGTCGTCATATCATCCCGGAGGATGGAAAACCTTGATGGATATCGCCGGCACAGTGGCGGACAGGCGCTTTTTCCAGGTCCATACTGCCGATTCAAACCAGGGCCAACTTTCTCGTATTCGGCCATACGCGATTGGTACACTCCAGCAGTCCGACGCAGCATCCCTCAGGATGCGTCTCCTGACACTTGTTGCCAGAAAGCAAAACGAGCTCACAAACAACACGTCGTTTTCGCCAGACAGGACTGTGGCGTTTTATGCCTATTGTGATAGCATTCGGGTATGCTGGGGAGCCCTTGACGACATTGCGAGATTTTCAAGAAAAGAAGGGCTGGATGATGAGCTCTTTAGCAAGTTGAATCATCTTTCGGGCAGTTTGAACCAAACATGCTGGGATTACATTGCCACAGGGCCCGGCAGCCTCGAAGAAAGAGAGGCGATCGTCCTCAAAAGATATACCGTACAATGGGAACGCTGTCACGATATTTACAATGGAATGAAGGATATTTGCATTGCCGAAGATGACAGCCTTGCTGACAGCGAGTTGGCTGATTCCGTTTATACATACCTTGCAGAATCTCTTCATAAACTAGTGGCTGCGGTTTGACGACTGCGATGGGAGTGAAAGTCATGCTGGAGTTGGGGCCCGCCGATTGGGGATAAATGCGCAGGTGTCATTGGCAGAGGAATGGCTGACCCGGTCGCAACACCGGAATTCGTAATGCGGGAACTTTGGCGACAACACCAAAGAGTCGGTCCAGTTTCATGCCCATGCTTTTTGCTGTTTTTTTCTTTTGTCACATTTTATGAGGAGCTGCTTTTTCGGCGGTCTCGTTCGATTTAAATACCTTTATGATACAGTCTAGTCTCATATTTTAAATGCTAGTCATAATCGCAAGTTTGGCTTTCCAGATCAGACATGAAATAGCAATGTACATTCTGTCTTCTTCAGCACACCGTCCGTTCGCTTGAGATAGATTTTTTCACATGGTAAGTTCGATCTTTGCCAGATGCAACAGGGCCACACCACTTTCATCCCGGTTGGCTCATCAGCTGCAAATTGAATCCCAAGCTCAATCTACGCGATGACCTGGCAGCGTGCCGTTCGGTCCGGTGGCTTGCAATCCGAGCAATGATTGAGGGAATGCGCCATCCAGATAAAACTCGGCTACCAATGGGAACGCCAAATACTCTGTTCACCTGGATGCGAGGCACCGTTTTTGGGCGTGTGAATGCGCCTCTTTTACCATTTGTTCCAATGGCGGCGTCTACACGTGTCCCGCTTCTCAGCCCATCTGCACGTTCAAGCGCCTAGATATGAGTGCGACAGCCTCATAATCTGACATATTTCCCCTCCAAGCTCATTACCTCCCCTCTTTATTTTCCCCGCCATCAAGTTCTTCTATCTCTCACAACAAGAGAAATCTCACGCTCTAAAACCGCTCCCAACACTTGCACACCTTGGTTCGCTATTTCCTCACATCAAGACACCCTCGTCAAAGAATTCCAATCTGAAATATGGCATCCCCCCAGTCTCAGACAGCTGCTGTGCAGCTAACGCCAATCGATTTCTCTGCCATGAACAATTCCTTGATTAAGATTGATATACACTTTTATAACGAACGGTGGGTTTAGGGTCTTCACTGGGGAATCGTAGTATTAATTTTTACAGACAAAGTGCTTGGCAACCAAAAGTGAATCCGACCTTTCAAGACCTGCTGGACACTGACGTATGTTGTAATATAGTCGCTGGAGTCGGGGATACTTTGCTGATTCGTGTCATTATACAGAGGAATCGACATAGACGATCGGAAGTTATATTTCTATCCGTGAAATACGAGCCTACAGACGAAAACAATGAAGAGAATAAAGAAAACAAAAGGACTATCATGTACAGGCCGCTACCCGAACATGGGTCGTCGAATAGAGTGGCGTTCCAGGATGAGTTGATGGCGCTTCAGCCACTGAAACGAGCAATATCATCTACGTTCGGTGTTCCTGAGTTCTTCTGGACTAAAGAACCCGGCTTCGAAGCCAATGGATTCTTCAATCACAACCCACCCCCGGATTCTGATTCTGAGGGCTCCACCTACGGTATTTTACCCTTTAAACCTGACCATAGTTCGAATCAATGAGCGATATGAGGAACCCGGGTACTAATTGAAACGCTACCAGGTACCATGTCACGTTTTCTTGTCAAATATTTGACCGATTCTAACGCAAAGAATTTGACTTATAAATACGAATGGCATTACATCAGTTTCATATCTCTCTGGCATCCTAAAGTTGGGGAATCTAATCCTGTGCAAACGCTGATATGTCTGGATCTCTCCACGAAATCCGAAACTGATATCAAAGAGGCGCTCTCTCGATCCCATCTCTCTGAATGGCTACATTGTCCGCTGGGGCTTTATTCTGTCATTGTACCCATCATCACTCAGAGCTTTGATACCGCCTTGTGGGGCTTCCGAGAGCCTATCCGAAACATCGAGAAGGTAAGTTGCCTGCCTCCTTACCAACAAAACACTAAGGGCATAACTTACTAACAGTACCAAATTTGGTCATCATAGACACGCGAAGGGCCTTCTAGCGAGGATGAAAAACGTGGCATGTCCACACGGGAACTTTTGGGGTTCGGGGAGAAACGCTACATTTCTATGCATGAATTATCGCGCCACGTAACCCACGAGGTTGAGACGATTGAAGTCGCTGCACGAACTATTGCATCGATTGCTAAACATCATCAACAATGCCAACCACACGATTGTGGCAAACGCAAACGGGCAGCTGGTACTGCATGTAGTGAGGAGGGAGCCATCTCGCCAGGTTTTGGCTTCCACCAAAGGTTTCTAGGAAACTTGGAGCTCCGCGCCCAGGCTTTTGAGAAGAGGCTTCAGAATGAAATCGCTCTGGTATGTGAACGATGCCCTTGCCAATACTTTGAATGAGAATCATTGACCGAAGAAAAAAAACAATCAGGCCTATAATCTCTCTGCTGCAGCAGATCAAAGAGACGGTAAGGAGCTTAACCAGATAGTTTTGGCGGCTTCATTTGTATTCTTGCCGGCATCCTTTGTTTCGGTGAGTGTTGATTATGGTTCTATCGAATATAGACGGCTAATTATCGGTGGTAGAGTGTCTTTGGTATGAACTTTTTCAACTATGGACATCAGAACATAGAAACGTCGCGGGAAATATGGATTTTTGTAGTAACTACCATAGTTACTACAGTCGTGATTATCTGCGTTTGGGTGGTCCGAGAGTGGATAATTAAATTCTGGAAATATATTTCCAAAGTCTGGAGGGACATCAACATCTATGCAGCTTCCAAAAGGGATAAAAGTTTGCACGGAGGGAATCATAATACGCCAAGTACGAGGAGTATTTCTTCACAGGATCCAAGCGGGGGGTCCTCGAGGGTGGCTATTGGGCCGCAAGTAGTTTAGTAGATCTCAAATCTACCCCCTCTTATGAATGGTACCCGGAATGAAATTTAAAGCTGAGAAATGGCACTGTTCCTGTCGATTAAAAGTATTACATGGGCACCACATATGCAAACCACTTCGTGGCCCTCGTATTTCTATCACCCTATCCTAATTATGAGAACCTTTGGTCACTATCGCACCAAATGGTGGGCCCATGGCAGTATTTATCACTGTTCAAGTTGTCAGTGATTCATCCGTGATACAACCCTCCATTCCTCAATCACATGAAGATAACAGTGGAAATATCGGCATTGAGTCAGACTCTCAACCTTAGGTTATTTTAATCTCATAAACAACTAGATCCAATTCTCTAGTCCCACTGTCAAAATACGATAATTGTGCACACATCGCACTCCATCTCCAAGGCACGCGACTGTTTGCGCGCACTACTGAGAAAGGAAGGCCGCAAAATCCGAAGTCTCTCGGTCTTCTTCGTAACAGCTCGGAAACTCAAACCTCAGTGCCTCCAAACTCGTCTTTCCAGCGGCTTGCCCAGCCACATACCCATCGTAAGGGTGGGGCACATTGTCGCTGACCAACCACTCGATCAACTTGAGGGCCGTCTTGCTGGCCTCTTTAGATCCCCGGAATTCATAGGTATAACTCCCCTTCCAATCTTGGAAGACAAGAACACTCTTGTTAGGATCCTTTCGGGCGTCGGCGGCCCAATCCAGAGTATACGACCAAATCTGCTTGGAGTTGTCGGTCTTGTTCTCCTCGGAGCAGACAGCCATGCCAAACGTAGCCGTGAGGCGGTAATACAACAGCTGCGAGGAAATCATGTAGTCGAGTTTTCGCACTTTTGAGAAGTATTCGGGTCGGGGCCTGTCGAGGCTGTTATAGGCGAAGCCGTCGCGGGTTCTGTAGACCTTCTTGTCGCTCCAGGCGACTCGTTCCTCTGGGATTACAGACCCATGTTGTTCGGATCCAGTATTTTTGGTGGTGTTCGATTTGCATGCAAACTTGTATCGATTCTCCCACTTGGATCGGAAATAGTCTCTGACTTTGTAGCCGTCGGTCTGAATGTTGATCTCACCCGTCGCCACATCGACAACGGGAGCCGCCACCATGGAGTCTCCAGAGGGCTCAAGGCCGTCTGACAGAGTGGTACCGCCGTATATGAGTCTCATGTCTGCAGCAGGGTGGCGATAGCCTATACCAGGCAACAAATGCTGGCACAATCTGAAGAAGAGCTCACGCTGCGCGCCTGATGAGCATCCGTCGTAGAATTCGACAGGGTCGAATGTCCTGTCGTCGGCGCAGAGTCCGAGAAAACATCTTAAGAGTTCCTGAAGTCCGTCTTCATTTGAGACTGTAGTCTCGGAGTCGGAGGCTTCCATTTCGCACTGCTGCACGGAATCGAAACTAGTTCAGTGGAGTTGAAATGTTCAGGTTTCTATGTGTTCACCTCAAAGTTCCCGAGAAATTTGTAGGCGACGCAAGCTGGAGCATCCGCAACATTACAGTTGCCCACTCATTCACTGCATTGGATTAAATTATCCCGAGACCATTTCTACTCTTATGAATCACCGACTAGCTTCTGAGGCAACTCCAGTTTGTACACTAGGATCACTGGAGGATTGCACAAGCTCGTGGCAACCGGTCCTCGTCGGACTAGCTACAAATGAAATAACAGAACATCACTCGCAATTAAAACGGGTGCTTTTAACTGCATTTTTTTTATCACGTTGACAGAGACAGCCCAAGACGCCATCTCAACTAGCCTTAGGCTAACGTAGCGGTGGTCTCTGGCGAGTGACAGCAGGGATCTGCGCCGCCAAGGGGCCATCAGGCTGTGCCACTAGGCCCAATTGCAGCGTGGCACCTGGCCTTACCGCCTGAAATTCTCTCAACACAACCCATCGCTGCGACCGTCGACCTTTTGGCCAGGGCACTCATCTGCTACGCTTCTTGATAGCTTCTATCTCTTTCGGCGCTCCGCCATGCCCAGTGTCCGACGCCCGGCCCGCAACGCCCTAGTCGTCGGCCTGGTCCTGCTCGTGTTTCTCTACTTCCGAACCACTGATGCCGATGTTGCCAGGTGTCGAGTCGTTTCGGAGAGCAGTTCTGGTCATGTGCTCCTCAAAGGCACCGTATTAACCACCGACGGCGCTATACCAGATGGCTGTGTGCTCATCAAAAATGGCAAAATTACACGCGTTGGCCGTAGCCGCGCAGAGTGCTCGGGCGACGGCGAAAGCACCGTGGTGGAATGCAGAGGGTCCGTGATATCGCCCGGCTTCATCAACACACACGAGCATCTCGACTATGCCATGGTGAACCCGCTCCAAAGCACGGGCCAGCTCTACAAGCATCGCCACGACTGGAGAGTCGGTACGAGAGGGTACCAGAAATACGACGCCGTTACCAACGGAACAGAGCTCGATGCAGCCAAATGGGGCGAGCTGAGACACCTCCTCTCAGGTACCACCTCTATTGTCGGCGGCCACATGGCTCCCGGCCTGGTTCGCAACCTCGATTTTCAAGATGGGTTAGAAGACGGGCTCGATTCACCTGCAAGCACCAACGCTGTCTTTCCGCTGGATGACGCCGACGGCATTCTTCGCAACGGAGACTGTGATTACGGGCCCAACGCCATCGACAAGAGCCGAGCCCAGAAGCTCCACCGCTACATCGGCCATATCGGAGAGGGAGTTGATGCCACAGCCGAAAACGAGTTTCAGTGCCTTTCAAATCCAAAATTCGACACCAAGCCGCTTCGAAGAGGAGGTGGCCTCAGTACAGACATTATTTCGTCAAATCTTGCCTTAGTGCATGCGCTTGGCCTCTCGAAAGCCAACTTTGACCTCGTCGCCAAGCGCGGAGCAAAGGTTGTCTGGTCTCCCCGAAGCAACATGTTTCTTTACGGCAAAACCCTTGACGTCAAGTATCTTCTCGAGGCTGGCATCACCGTGGCGCTAGGAACCGACTGGCTCCCATCGGGGTCTGCAACAATGACAAGAGAAGCCGTGTGCGGTCTGTCGGCCACCAAAGCAATCTACAGACATGAGCTATCATCCGAAACCCTGTGGAGAATGATGACCATCAATGCAGCCCAAGTCGCCGGCTTCGAGGACTCACTCGGGTCAATAAAAGAAGGCAAGCTGGCCGACATTGTCATCTTTTCAGGAAACCCGGGTGACCCCTTTGCGCAAGCAGTCTATGCGTCGGGGGAGAGCGTCGAGCTTGTCATGAGGGGAGGCAAAGTGCTCGTTGCCAGCAACCCTCTCAGAGGGCTAAGTGAAGGCCGTTGTGAGGGATTAATGTTTGGCGCTATCCAAAAATCAGTGTGCGTTTACGACGAGCTCAAGGCAACCTTTGTCATGTTTGAGCGCTCTCTCGATGGGGTATACCCAGCAGTTTTGCCAGGGATCCCTCCTAATGAGCCTTCCTGTGAGCCATCTCGATAAATTTGATGTTTCATTTGCCATGTTATTTAATTTGCAGTATTTAATCAGCATTGTTAAATCAGGCACTTCGCCACTAGTAATTAGAGAGCCTAGAATAGCCGCGTCGTTAGCCATGACAATGATCATTTCTATAAATCTCAAAACATACTCGATCAAGTTTCCGTCAGGATCTCGAACATAGACACTTTGAATCGGCCCTTGAGCACCTGTTCGAGCCACAACCTTTTCTCCCTCCAAGACCTGAATCCCATCCTGCTGGAAGCCCTCGATGACCTGCTGAAGATTTGTTCCCTCTTCGACAATAAAACATAAATCTGCGGTACCAGGAAGCGCAGTTGTGGCTTTTGGTTCGAATTCCTTGCCCTGCTGGTGCAGATTAATCTTGTGGGTGCCAAACTTGAGCGCATGGCGCTGAACCGACGGATCGGTGGCCGACGTGAATGTCTCCGACTTCATGCCCAGGTATTTCGTGTACCAGCCAACTGTGGCGGGAATATTTCGGCAGGTGAGGACCAAGTGGTCCAGTGTTTTGACTACAGCATAGGATTTCGACATGGTGGCGCAAGTCGTGTGGCGATATGCTTCATTCACTCCCAATTAGCGGAGAAGTCGATTGACAAGGATCGTCAAGACTTCGGTCTTCGCGCCGGGTACCAACCAATTTATACTCGCTTTAGGACCCGTAAAATCGCTGCTGATGCCATTTGCCTTGTCCCCGATTGGCGTCCGATTGGTCTCGGCAAAAGGATGCCGTGCCGAGTAGGTGGAGTACATCGGTTGCAACCATGAGCGGCATCCAGAATCTGCTACAATTACATCATCGTAGTTCATCCACCGTAATCTAGAAACTTGGGGCAAATACAAAGGCCAGTTAGCATTAATAGGACGCAAATTGATGACATTCTCATTAGATTACATTCGTAAGCCCGCCATCGTTGGGGTATCCCTCATTCTTCTTCAACGCATACAGGCCGGCATGACATTAGCCGAGCCGAACCTTTTTCCACACTCGCAAACACTCTTGCAAATCCATGGCCAAAGTACCGTCCAAAGCCATCGATGTATCCTTGATCAAAGCAATCAGCAGCGTGGCCTCGGCAAACATCGACTTATTCTCCTCAATGGCCTGGTAGTCCGTCTTCCTCATACCCCCCATGTCCGCCCACGCCTTCCATATATCCAACATTTTGCAAAGAGACGTGGTATACGCTCCATCGCGGACCATTCTATGGAGCATGAAGCCCACGACCTCCTTGATCGTTAGCAGCTCGTCCCATGAGTTCTGTGCCTTGAGCCATTTGAGACTGTGTTCTGCGATGAGCTTGGCGTCCCACTTGGGACTCTGCAAAGCCTCCATGGCACGTTGAGCGCGCCTCTGCTGGTCCAACCTCATCTTGTCACGCACTGCATCGCCAGAATTAGTAATCTCTCATGTGTGTCAGCTTTCAATAATGCTTACTGTCTTGCATGCGCTGGTCCATTTCCCTGCGCCGCCTGTCCTTGATTGCCTGCTCTCGCTGAGCCGGAGCCATACGCGCTTCGGCTTCCATGGCCATGCGCTGGTCCCTAGTTCTCTGAGAAAACTGATCAAGGGATGCACCGTGGTCATTATGTGTTGTAGCCCATTCAGGCGTTTCCGACTGATCAACCATGCCTATCATGACCATGACGCCGCACGGGACTGTTTCCTTTCTCGCAAATGCCAGCACCTCGTCGGGGATCTTGTAGTTCCAGAGAATCGTCTGGCTTGTGGTGCCGTATGCCGTGGCGGCGCTGGCAAACCACATGCCGTCCGACTTGCTGGGCTGCACACGCAAATGATCAATGTAAAGGCTTTGCGGAATGCTGCTTTGAGGTGTAAATTTCTGTACTAGCGCAGTAACGAGACCAGCCAGGGAGATTTGACAGGTGATGTCGTGTGTCAATGCCAAGGACAGGTCATCGTCAATTGATGCAGTATCGATCCGGCTAGAGCCTTCACCGTTGGAATGGGCATCCTCGCCTTCCTTTGCATCTTTGCTTTCCTTTTCCTTCACTTCTCCGCCTGGCCCCGGTACCTTGGCATTTGCTGGGGGTGCTGGAAGTCGGACCCAGTAGGGCGGGAGGTGGTCATAATCTCGCGTGATCCAAGAACTTGACCAAGCTACAGCGAGAGATAAGTTGCCGTCGGAGTCATCGAGCGGGGCGACTGTGAGGGCCTTTTCTCTTCCATCCGGAGACATCATCAGCGAGCATCCAACCGGGGTCCATAGGCCAGTGGATCTCAGCAGTTTCCAACCATGAGGATCCGGCACAGCACCCAGATCCAAGAGGTAGCACACCAGCTCGTCAAAAGCAACCTCAACTTGAGGCTGCCGTACCTGATCAGCATACTCGACACGCTGCGTCTTCATGCCGATGGCATTCGTTCTCCAATTGAAGGTGGTCCAGCTACCTCCCGGGATAGCGCTAGGATGGCGTGAGAGGCTCCAGTATTCAGATCTATTCTCGAACCTATCCAAGGGCATGACTGCATAGCGCGGCAGCTCAATCTCGATGACGCGATTCACGACATCGCTTCGGGTCAGAGCCGTCAAGCGACTCTTCTGAAGCATGCGCTTTATGCGCGAAAGCGAAGCAAGCGTCGCAAATGTGTTGTAGAGGATGGGCAAGACTTTTGTCTGGAGCGTTAATATGTCCTTTCAGACCAAGGCACACGAGCAAGGATCACGTACCTCCCAGCACGGCCAACGGCACACCAATGTAGGTGATGATGTCCGTGGCCGACATACCATTGTCAGCCATTGTGAAGAGCTGCAACGGCTACATGCCAAGCGAGCGACGGCGAGATGATTGCTGATTTGCGTGATGGAATTCGAGGAAAAGGAGAATAAACACACAAAGGGCAGGCAGCTAGCTAGCCGCATTCGAGCTTCACCTTCAGCTGCGTCCAAACTCGTCCTAGCGCGGCATGGCGCTGCTGAAGCCAAATTACCACGACGTTTTGGCCAGTGATGGCGGCCTGTCTCAGCCCGCTTCCGGGACCTGCAGCTAGCCGGCTCCACTGTATTTTCTTTTGCCCATGAAAACAGTTGAAGATGTTTGAGCACGGATGCATCGGTCCATTGGGGCCATGCACATGTAAATGACATCAAGAGCATTTTGACTTTGTGTCAATCGAGATCTAAAAGCTTCGCTCAACCAGCCACAGCCCGGCTAGGAAAGAGTTCGATCATGATGAAAATGAGGTGAGTCATCACTTGAATCAGCAGGTCTGCGACAAATGAGACGGTTCGAAAGACGTGATCCAGACCCAAATAATCATAATCAACATATTTATTCGCATGTAATTCCCAATTGAATAGGGTTTCATCCGACAAGTGATTTGCTCAAATTGATGCGGTCGCAAAACGTGGGATAACACCCATAACAGCAAAACTATGTACGAGGCCATCCGAATACATACATCAGAACAATGATTGCACTTAAAGTCATCCGGTAATCTTTTGCAAAATTCATTCGTTACACGTCATTTCATCCGCCGTCCATCTTAGAGCTTTCCGTTGACAAACGAAAGCGCCTGGCTTCCATAGATGCTCACGTACTGCTGGTGGTGAGCAGCATCGCTGCCGTTGCAGCAGTACGGGTCCTCCTTGTCGCAGTACAGCTGAACCTTGCTTGCGCTGGGGCAAACAAACCCAGAAGAGCGCGCATCAAACTAAGTACGAGTTAGCGTCGATCAAGCAATTGGATCAAGTCTATCTTACGCCTCCAGCTGTGCAGGTTCCGACGCCATAGGCCAGTCCGGAGACATATCGCGGGTCTCCCATGAGGATGACGGCCTTGATCATGGCCAGGGCGCTTGTGGAAATGGGCACGGATGTATCAGTGATGCCAGCACCTGGGTCGCCTCCTCCGCAGACGGCATTGTCCATAATCTGTCCGCCCTACATAATGAGTTAGCGTGACGGGAACCAATCGCCACCGGCTACTAGTATTTACCTGGGAGTATCCAACAAGGACAATCTTGGAACTCGGGCATTGAGTGTGGAAGTTGTTAACAGCGGTAGCCACTGCGGCTGTTCCTTGCTTTGCAGAATCGGCGTATGACACGCTGCCGCACGACGACTGCCCACCACATGCCGGGTACACAATGGCTTCAGAGGTTGCGCCCGAGTTGGCGTTGATGATCATGGTGACCATAGCTCCGGCGGAACCGAAGCCAGCCGAAGCCGTCGTCTCTCGGGCACCAAAGATCTTGATGCTGGGGCATGACTGGCCGTTGACGAGAACCGCCCCGGAGGCAATAAGGATGGAGAGTTTCTGGATAAGCTGCATTTTGATGATATTGCACGAAACAACTGATGACAGGAAGAGAGAGCGATGTGGAGAGCAGATCGTCAAGTTGCGCGACACCCGTAGTTATAAAAAAGCCCGGGGGTTATATTCTGTCAGTTTTAATGGTTTCAGTCCAAATTGAGCTTCATGGAAACGAGTGTCACCCGGCGTCTCATTGAGCAAAAAGTCATTCGAGGACATTTGAGGCGTAGAATTTTTGAACTCGTCTCTTGAAGCGTCCCCACAGCAAATTGATCTCGCGTTCGTGGAGAAATTCCATCTCGCTTCTTTGAAACGCATTGAAACCCAAATCCTGGGCCGCAAACCCGATTCAAGGGTGCCTGTTTCATCCCCTTAACCCTTTTCAGCTCCGCAATTCATTCTCTTTAAGCTTCCATGCAGGGCCGGCGGAGCGAAAACGCGCCCATGCCAGCTTTTAACAAGGTGCTGCTATAGCGTATAGTGCCACCATTCTCCCATATCCAGCCCGATGGCCCAGCGCACGATGGTCCGAGGGCTATTTGTAGTAATTCGTCGAGCCCCCGGGGCCTGAACGAGTTTTGCCTAAATGCCATCGGATAATTCCCTGCGGCATCTTTTCCGACTGGTAACAAAAGGCGCCCGCGCCCCGCCCCCAAAGATCTACGCACCTCTCCCTCTAGCGCCACGACGAACACACATCAACTGTTCAGGTGAGCAGGTCAACGATGCTCGGCTTATGGGGCAAAGACGACCGAAAAATGATGCCGGGCCAATGTAGAACCGAATCAGCAGAAGCTATTTACTGCGTGCACCGCTGCATCGCGAGTGACGCCCCTCAAATTCCCTCAACAATTTAGCTACTCCGCATTCGCATTCAACCACTATCTAGGCCTGAGCCCAGTGCCCAAATACTTCCCCGCCACAGGGACCTGGAGACGTCGACGACATAATTAATCAGTCATCACAAGGAACACAATTGCGAAAACACGCGTCCAGAGTAATTTAGACCCCGTAGCTTGTCGAAAAAAGCGTCGAAAAAAGCGTCGAAAACAAACAGGCACCATGAGTGAAGTCGCTCCGCCTCTCAAGCGCTACGCCCTCGTGGGTACTGGCGGTCGCTCCAGCTTCTTTTACACGGCCATTGTGCGAGACTTTGGCAAGACGGCACGCCTGGTTGGACTTTGCGATGTCAATCAGACCCGTCTCGACTATGCGGCGTCCAAGATTAAGAGTCTCGGATACGATGACATCCCCACGTACCCCGCGTCGCGATTCGATGACATGATCAAGGAGACGAAGCCGGATGAAGTCATTGTCACGACCATCGACCGAACCCACAACATCTACATTGTGCGCGCCCTAGAGCTCGGCTGCAACGTGGTGACGGAGAAGCCCATGACGATTGACGTGCCGCGGTGCAAGGAGATCTTCTCGGCGGTTGAGCGGACGGGCCAAAAGGTCCGCGTCACCTTCAACTACCGCTATGCCCCGCACAACACCAAGATCTTCGACATTATCCGATCCGGCGCCATTGGCAAGGTGACCAGCGTGCACTTTGAGTGGATGCTCAACACGTCGCACGGCGCCGACTACTTCCGGCGCTGGCACCGCGACAAGCGCAACAGCGGCGGCCTGCTGGTGCACAAGTCGACCCACCACTTCGACCTGGTCAACTTCTGGCTGCAGAGCCGCCCGCAGACCGTCTACGCCCAGGGCGACCTCAAGTTCTACGGCAAGGAGAACGCCGAGCAGCGCGGCGTCACCAAGTTCTACACGCGCGCCCACGGCAGCGACGTCGCCAAGGAGGACCCCTTTGCCCTGCACCTGGAGAAGAACCCGCAGCTCAAGGCCATGTACCTCGACGCCGAGCACGAGGACAGCTACCACCGCGACCAGAGCGTCTTCAGCGACGGCATCAGCATCGAGGACACGATGAACCTGCTCGTCCGGTACCGCAACGGCGCCGTGCTCACATACTCGCTAACGGCGTACGCGCCCTGGGAAGGATTCCGGGTAAGCTTCAACGGCACAGGCGGCCGACTCGAGGTGGAGGTTGTGGAAAACAGCTACGTCAACTCGGGTGGGGACCAGTCGCTGGAGGGATCGCTGGAACGCAGAACTATCCTTTTGCGGCCCTTGTTTGAGAAGCCTCGCGAGATTCCGCTCGAGGAGAGCACCGGTGCACACGGTGGTGGTGATAATCTATTGCTGCAGGACCTGTTTGGGGAGCCAGTCTCCGATGAGTTTATGCGTGCGGCCAACCACGTTGATGGGGCGGCGTCCATTTTGACGGGAATAGCTGCGAACCGGTCCATTGCGACCGGCCAGGTGGTGAACGTAGATGATGTCTTGAAGCTTGAGTGACCGTGGTAAAAATATGCGCAGTTCATAGTAAACAATAAAACATATTTTACCTTCAATACTTGGAAGTTTTCTAGTGAACCATTTATCCTCGTGAACCTACCCGGAAGCATCTGGTGCTGAGAGTGATGACGTAAGGGCATCTGCGGTGCCCCGCATACCGTCACGTGCAACAGGAGCCCCCACATGGCCAGGACCCACTATCGCAATGTCCGATCAACATTATATCCCTCAATTACTCACTCCAATCCAACAAGAAGCGGGTGAATGGTTTAGTGGTATAATACTCCCTTCGCATAGTTGCTACTAGTAACAATAACATGAGAATTGGGAGGGGTCCAGGGTTCGATTCCCTGTTCATCCATCAAAACAGCCTTCGTTTTTTGCATTTTTTGCATCCTTTTGGTATCGGCTGTTGTTTTGACCTTGGTACGAGCTTTTTTGTGTTTTTGCTTCTTCTTGTGGTGGTTGCTCCCGTGTGCTCGCGCGCACGGACCACTTCTGCGCTCGGCAAAAGCTCGGTAACTGTCCTGCACCATTTGTGTCCCCACGGCCACCCTGTAGCCCTTGGGAGCGATGGAAATAAAAAATAAAAACTCTTAGGATCTAAAATAATACCATCTAAGGATTATATTATTTACGTTAGCTTTATTTATCTTATTTTATTTTATATTATCTAGTATTAGGCTTGTTTTTTGCTTCCTCTTCCGGCTCATCCTCATACTGCCCCGCATCTGCTCATGGCTTCCCTACTGTGACTTGGAATTATGCATAAGACGACCGGTGATGCATCTACACCGCGGCCGAAAATTTCACTAATAATTTGCACCATGATGGAAATATGTAATTGGAGTATTGGCTTCTGGAGATTTATTTACTATTCCCCTATATAGTGAGTATGCAATGAGCCGCGATCTTGTACAGGCAAAGTTCTCTGGGTCCTTGTAGGTGCAGGACTGTTCGATATGAGCAACTATGGATCTTGACCATGGTCTTTTCAATCTTGGGGTACAATTGCCTTCGCACCAAATTGTGAGTTGATTTTTTTCTCGTCGTGCGCGCGGATGAGGGCTTGAAGTTGAGTCGCAGAAATGCCTTCGCCATTCCACCAGTTATAGTCGTGCTCCACGGATTGAAGCTCATTGGAATCAGATTGCGGAATGTGTCTTGCCAGTGTGGCAGCGGTAGCATAAAGCGGCATCTCGATGCCCTCAGGGGCGATCTCAAGACAGATTTCGCAATTAACCCCTGCCAGGCCCTGCTCTCTGGCACGCTTCGTCGTTCGACGGGAGAACTCTTTCAACTTCGAGTGGAATCCGCTCTCGAGGTGTCTGGTTAGAGTGCCATCAAAGGGATATTCGACGTCTGCATTCCTGAGTTGCTGGGACAACTCGTTCAATGATGGGCCCATTTTCCGTATTTGACCATTATTCAGCCGGGTGACTGAAAGCATATCCCTGATGAACTTGGGTTTCTCTTGGAGGTTTGCTCGGTCCAGTGCGACCGCTGTGAGATCGACTAGTGCAGTTCCGTCGGCGGTATAGAGCCTCTCCATCACGAAAGACTCGGGGTCGTGGCCCATTATTGCTCGAGCGTTATCACTACCAATCCGATCACACAGACTCTGTGCCGTGTAGCGTCGAAGGCTATAAAATGTGATTCGCTCAAGGAACCTGACCTTCTTGCCACATCGCACCAGGTACTCGGTCAGCCGCTCGGGCCCGAGTGGCTTGTCAAGGCTGACCTTCAGTCCTCTGTGGGTGCCTGCGACCAGGACAGGACGATCAAGGAACTCGGGCTTAATGGTGATGAACCGTCTGTTCGATTCGAATAGTTCGTCTAGGGTTTCGATGCCCTCGAGGGCGCCTCGTCGAAGGGCGATGGTCATGATTCAGTGAGGGGCAGACAGTTTGAATGACAGTTTGCTGTTCGGACTTTTCGCAGCGCTTTCAAAGTTAGCGAACGACAAGGTCTCCAAACAATGAACAACTTACATGACAAGCCTTGCAGGGCGTTGCTTTTTTTTTTTTTTTTTTTCATTTTCTTTTTCATTCGAACCGAAAGTAGTCTTCAGGTTTCGAACCTGGAACTTTCCTGGCTCATCCAATCATTCGATGCTAGCATCTTTCCATGCCAGATACCGAAGGTTGGAAGAGGGGTGGACCTTCGAGCCAGGCCCCAACGAACCAGGGCGAAGCGCCGCCAGACGACCAAGTACCCAAGCCAGATGATGGCATTCTGAAAGCTCGATGCACGGGGTTGATAGTAAGTCGTAGTCCACCAGCTGAAGAATTTCCCGGTTGGTCAATTGGGATTGATTCTTAGCCGATGAGCTTCGGGCCTGGATATCGAACTCCTGACTCGGAGATTGCAGAATCTCCGTCATCCTTTGTTGGAGCTGGCCGTACGATGGGGGCTCGATCTAGCGCTCATGGTACTTTTGCCTCACCCAGAACTGCATGCTTTGACGGTATTTTACTATCGCGGAATAACTGATAGAATCGTCTTCGACAGAACGGGGAATGCACTTTGCCAGCGCAAACGTCAGAAACTGTCTGAGCTGAGAGAATAGAGCTTTGAAGGGATTGTGTCCTTCTTCTGGGTCTGGAAAACAGATTCGGTCAAGAAGCTCCTTGTTGTCAGGCAAAGGTTCTTGATGCTCGGCCTCGTACATTGTCTTTGCCTAAAGTCGATAAAGAGTCAAATGATGATCTTGCCTAGACTGAGTCCGGAGGGCTGTATTTCGAAACCCTTTCGCAAGTTCGTTGAGGGCCTTTTCCTGTTCGTACAGGTACTTGAACTCCCTCTAATCACCGAAATCAGCCTCGCCAATTCGCCGAAAAAAGTCTTTGGGCTTTTCGGGTTTTCGACCATTCTTCGAAGACATCTTGTCGTGAGTGGGTGGATGGAGGTGATGTTTGAAGAAAAAGGCCGAATTGTCGAAGCGGCAGAACTCAACAGCGCGAGTTTTGCTTAAATAGCTGGGGGAGTATGGATTGTAAAATAGAGAAGCGGCCCAGAGGGTTATTCCAATAACCACATCTTGTGAAGGGATTGGTGGAGACAAGACAGACAAAGACAGGAATGCTAAAAAATAAATAAAATAGGATAAATAAAAAATAAATAAAAAATAAATAAAATAAACCTAATAAAAATAAACCCGAGTGATTTTTTTTTTTTTTTTTTTGCATTGGGCGCGTGCCTCGCAGCTTTGTTTGATGACTGCGGCAGTGAATCACGAGGGGGACCGCAAGGTTGTGCCCCCGTGCCCCGTGTTCCTGGCCTTCACGCGGCTTTTCTTGACCACTGTGTACATCATTGTCATGAATCCATAGGGAGGATGGCTTTGTTTGCATTGGCTTGTGAGCAAACAACTTTTGAGCGCAGCTGACAGCGGTTGGCAGGGCCCAGAAGTTTCTTTATGCCAATTGAAGCTTGACGTTTGGTGATTCATTGACAATGTGCAAACACCCCGAACCTCGTTACAGGTGCAGCGCATCATTTATTTTGCTCGAGATGAATTCAGTTTTCGCCCAACCTGTCTGAACCTCACAGCGTCGCCTACCTAAACTCACGCGTTACTGACCACCTGCCGCCCGAATTTCGTCGACATCTTCACGTATGTTGCGCCTTTGACTCGAAAAGTCCGCTTTATTCCTCGGCCAAGACCTTTCACCGAGGAACAACGGCTAGGTGACGCTGGGAATCCCAAATCGCCCAAATCCCACCTACCAGGGCTCCAAGGTATATGGGGACATCACCTGAAATACAGTCTTTTGCTAACAGTCTCCGAGACCAGGCTAATCGATCACCCACTGAGGTAACCTCCACGACTCTCGACAAACCGCAAGTTCCTGTTCCACTCAAATCTCAAAATGTTGCCCCGAGACGAGCTACTGTCGACTGAAGAGTTCAAAAGAGCCACATAAGAGACTGCATGAAGTTGTTCTCAGAATCTCCTGGGGGACTTTAGGATCGAATTGGTCCCAATCCGCCTGCCAAACAATGTCTCAACCATGATCGAGATTCGGGAGGCTCAGACCGACGCTCCTCGAGTCTTGAGTCTTTCACCAGAGCCTCATATGATGGAGATCGAACAAACCATCACCCTGCAGCAGGTCATGGATGCTGCCGGAGACCTGTTCGATAAACTTGGCCAAAGCATTCGCTTCGACCAGGCATCTCTAGCCACGGAGATGAAAGAGTGGCTAACTGAGCCAAGGATCCGGGTTATGCCCGAAGAAACGAAAAACCGCTTCCACAATTGGTGTGTGGTGTTTGAGCCTGAGTGGTCCGATGTTGTTAAATCGTCCGCTAATGCTAATGATTTGACTGTCTATACGTACATCGAGAAACGGCCGGGGCCTAAGATACACCTTATTATCGACATTATGAAAAAGCCTATCCGACAATTACAAACACTGGCACAAGCGACGGCCTCAGATCAAAAGAGGAAGGCTCTGTTGATTACGGCAGACCAACTGCTTTCGAAGCCAGAGAGGCCTAGTCAGGCCCACCCAGCCCAGGTGGTGGCTCTTCACCCCAAATGACTCCCATTAGTTCATCGCATACGAGCGAATTTCTGTTTTTGGAAGAAGTCTTCACCGACTGGTCGACTCAACTTTGATGGCAACGCACCGAAATTTCTTCCTCTTCTCCTTTCTGTTACTGGGACTGAAAAAGAGGGGAGCCAGGCAACCGGTGCAGTTTGTTTCCGAGAAGATAACTGTCATTCATGGTGTACAGAGATCGAGGACTGGGTCGAGTACAGCACTTATTTGGGTTTTCGTCAAGTAAGGAGCATACAAATAGCGTTCAACAATATTTTCGGTGGCGAGAGCAATGGAATGAAATTCATCTTCGTATCGTCCTTTATTTGCCTTTATGAACTCATTTTCGTGGTTGCGTGGGAGGAGTGCGAGAGACGCATTAGCCCTATCAATTTCAATGCGGTGTTTGGCACCCATCAGCCACGACCCAGAGGTAGATTGACGCAGCTACATTTACTTCAACACGAGACAGGATGATACAATTTCTACATTATTTTTAATGCTAGATTCACTTCAACTTTTAGTATGTCAACATACGGTACCTGTCAAATTGCACCCTTATCCACCAAGAAATTTTGCCATGACTCATTCGTTTTCACCTTTCTGATTTCGCTAGTGCCCAGCGACGGCGAACCGACTCTTTGATCGGATCCAAGGCCCTTTGTAGTACAAAACGTACGGAACCGGTGCAAGGAGCGTTGCCAAGCACGCCATGATCGTAAGCGTGTAGTGCGTGCCCATTTTCTCGTAGAAAGGAATGCCCACCACCGTCATTCCTCCAGCGACAATGTATCGCGTCAAGGCCACAAACGTGAGGGCCGAGGCTGAGTAAATCTCGTACGAGTCGATGATGTACATGTACACGCAGAGGAACACGCCCATTGTGCCGAAGCCAAACACCGCAACAGCGAAAATGCTGGACCAAATGCTGATGCTGGCATAGTTGGTCCAGGCTAGCCAGAAGAGAGAAACTGGGATGGCTATAGAGGAGCCAAACGTCGCGTACCACAACCGTGATTCAGGGCTGAAATGTTGCTGGTCTTGGCTTTGCTTCATCTGCCGCACAGTCTTTCGATAGACGATGGGGACAAGGACGAAAGTGACTTCTGTGCCGAGGAACATGGAGACGAAGATGATGTTGGCAAGACCTTGGTCAAGATTATATGTGTGCTCAAAGATGTAGGGCCATCCGACGAGAAAGGTGAAGAGCACAATGTACACAACCGTAATGTACAGTGTCATCGCGATGATGATTGGCTCAGTCAGCATGAGAAACGGACGGGTCATGCTCACTTTGAGCCTGCTGAATAGCGTCGCGTCTGTAATTTCGTGCTCGGAACGGAATCTTTCGTCGCCTGTGAGTCTTCGGTAGTGCGTAGCTTTCCATCGCAGCAGAAGAGGCCCGTATGTCTCAGGCATGAAGAAGAAGACGAGCAGCAGTACCAGACCAGCTGAGATGAGAGATGTCCACTCTGCCCACCGCCAGCTGACCAGGTTGGAAGGCCCGATGTATGCGCCCATGACGGCACCAATCATGGGTCCTCCGAAGCATGTGATGGCGTAGAGAGGGAATGCCCAGGTCTTCTCCAAGCTGTTGTACATGTCCGCTACAGAGCCACCGGAGCAGACCAGAGGCGTCGATGCGGAACACCCAGCTAGAAATCGAAATGTAATCTGGGCGCCAAAATTCGGCGCAAGTGCGGATGCCATGATCCATATCATGAAGACTGCCATCGAAGTGATGTATACTGCATTTCTCCCAAATGTTTCGGAAAAAGGGCCTGCGATTAGAGATCCAAGGCCCATTCCAACAAGATACAATCCTGTGCATTGTTAGCAAGCGCCTTGAGTCAAGTGGACTGGATTGCATCAAACCTGTTGCGAGCGACTCTGCCACCTCGCTCACGTGCAGCGCTTCCGCAGCTTGAGGCAGCACAGTGGCATCGATTCCGGATGCAGAGCCAACAAACAGGGCAATTGCCGAGATTTGCAGGGTAACTCCAGCTCGCTTCCAAACAGACCAGTTCTTTGGGTTCAAGGGATCATCAGGCCCTTCCCAGCTGATGACGAAGACTTTGTCGCTAGATTCCACATTACTCTGGGTGTTTCGAACGTTGATGCCGGTTAATACCTGGAAAAGAGCCGTGCCTGCAGAATTGCGCGTGTGCACCGTGTCGGTGGTTTTGCATCGCTCGGCGCGAGAGTCTTGCTTCTCAATATCGTCGTCACCGTTTTCATTGGGTGCAGCCACGGGTGTCAATTCGAGACTGGCAGACGACTCCCGAACGCCCGTGTTTTCGCATGTTTCGAGGTTTCTGAGCTTGTGCACGCCGCGATCAATTTGCGCTTGAGCCGCCTGGCCAGCGCGCTTAAATTGAAGAATCGATTGCATTGTCAAAGGCAATGCTTCTGCGCACTGGAAAGCGGTTGAGAGGACCGAGTCATAAGGACGATTTGCTGGGCAAGGGAATCCGACTTTATTTCCGAGACCGCCAGATAAAGCCCGTCATTGATAGCTGAATAATACACCGTCTCTATCGGACATGACTGCGATCTGAGTGGGCTTCGGCGATGCTGCAGCGCACAAAATTGGGACGCCAGCAGAGAGACCAGCAACGAGGTGGAGCAAATACTGGGCAAGGGACCCGAAAAAGGCATAGCACAGGGCTGCCAGAGCCGAAACTCCGCGAGGTTGGTGCGAGAACGGCAAACGAAATACGCGTGGAGACCATGACTAATTGGGTGGTTGACTAATTGGTCGATAGAATAAATGTTGACAAGAGACTTGCGCGGTCGATACCGCTATTGGCTCCTGCATCCACACTCTGCAGAGTCAATGAGTCAATGCAGCATTCAAGATGCGGCAATCTGGGTAGGTAGTATCCTGTTGCGGGGGCTTGGTAGGTGCTCGGGCAGATGATGGGATGGAGATACCGATAATGGATATTTCCGATGAGTGTGGATACAATGGTGGATTGCCTTTTCAAATTTTGGAGCTCTTATCTATCTGACTTGTGCTCGCTAATAATTCCAAGCGACTGAATGCACAACGGCGCCGACAATGACTGTGATGACGAGAAGAGTGATGAGAATGACTAGTCTGCTCTTGAGCGAGTTCCCAACGAGAATCGCAAGAAATGTGGCAAGAAATGTCCCACCCATAAAGACTGGGCCGGCGGTTTGCGACCACGAAGTTATTAGAGGGATTTCAAGACAAGCAGCGACCAGAAAAAATACGAGCCACCACTTCTCCTTCTTGATCCAGCTGGCGCTTCGACTTCCGAATGTTGACGAGACTGATCCTTCCAGCTCGACAGAGCCGCCTTTCAAAAGCTGGTGGATTTTACGCTCCAGTTCTTGATTCGTCAGCTTGCCCGGGTCAATGTCGCGCGACCTGAGCTGAGAATTTATTGCCTCGGCGAGCTGGATGATGCCTTTCCAGCCGCTTACAACCTCGATAGGCTCGCCGAGCTCGTTGTACACGGGCAACTGGGCCGAAGCATCAATCCACATGGCCCCAAGGCCCAAGGTCCAGAGCAACACTAATACGAGCAAGATGAGTAATTGCATGTAGGAAAAGCCCCATTGATAGTGATAATCGCTGGTCTGGTCAATCGGTCAGCAAGAGTTGCGCCGGCAAGAAAAAGCTAAACCCACTGAGTCGGTCGAGATTGGTTGACACCTGCCAAGATTTTTTACGTACGCCAAATCGTAGACTGTGTCATCATTGCTGGTCATGTAGGCTATATTTGATCTGTTCTGGAATGGACTTTTGTGTGTATTCGGGTTTGTCCAATTATTTCCAAAGAGCTCTCCTTCGCCAGAAGGAAAATAGAAGGCAGAGATATTCAAGGATGGTGATTGAAGTGTTGTGTTAGCAAAAGTCGAATTTGTGTCGTTTAGCCCGTAGAACCCGTATTCGGAGACATCTGGAGAGTGTTAGCGCAGGCGCAACTAGTGGAATGGTGGCCAAAACTTTACATATTGAGACGTTTGTTTGCAAACCACAGTCACTGTCTTGGCCTTCGTACAGCCCATCTCGGTAGTCATAGCACCGCCTGAAATAAATGAAATCGTCGTCGAAGTTGGATATCGTGGGCTCACCTGTAGTGGTCAACATGCAGTCCAACGATATCGGCAATTGGTTGGCATACTATCAAACACATCTGACGGAAAGAAAGGCACATGGTAATCATTTGTCAAGCCAACTCTTTTGCCGTCGTGGATAATGTATGCTAATAAAGAAAAGTCGGAAAACGGCTTGAGACTCCCGTCCTCGGTAGTTACAAAGGAGCCGTTAGCGGTTGCGTAGCCAGTCATGGCACTTGCTAGAGTTGAGAAGGCCAAGGCAAATATCACCGTTCCGACAATAAAGACCTTGGCCACTGTAGAGCGAAGCCCTTTTCTTTTTAAATTCCGTATGATCTGGTACAGCGAGAAAAAGGAAGTTTCTTTTTGCAAGAAAACAACCCAGAACGTGGTAAAGCTCGCTGGCTGTGTTGCCATGGAAGTTGTGACGTAGTATGCAACTACGTTCCAAGACACAATAGAAATGATGAACTGCCCGCCTCGACCCACGAACTAGATGACGAGAGGAACAAGTTGTCAGCATCATCCGTCATGAAGCATAAGCTCCAAAGGCTTCAGGTGACCTACGATATCCCAAACAACATCGATGGCCTTGGCCTGAGTGAAATCAAGGCTGCCAAACGCTAGAGTGATTTGAAAGAATCCGTCCGCGGACCACCAGCTGGAGCTATCGTCGAACGGGGTAAAAGCTCCACTGGGTGAGCATGCCGTGTCGGAGTACGGCTCATAGATGCTCCACATGGCGACGATAGCGAGCGCGGCAGTGACCCCGCCAATCCAGGAGATGTAAAGGAACCAAAGCAGAAGCGACTTCCATTTAGCCGCTTTAACGTCGCGCTGGACATCGCCCCAGGCTTGGGTCCCTTGCTGGGTGAGATATTTGCGGTCGAACTTGGTCTGGATGCGCGTCTCGCCATCCCCGGCCAATTCGTACCGCAGGATGGACCGGTCAGCTAGCTGGCGAAGGCGCCACATGGCTTTGAGCAGCAGAGCGAATGATCATTGAGTGTTTCGCCAACAGGAAAAACACAAAACAAAGTTTGGCAGAAAACAGATTCAGATCGTCAGATTTACCAGAGGCCTGGGAAAAAGTGGACGGCACTCAGGCTGGGGCTCTCCACGTATTCAGTCAGGGAGGATCCGAATATGACAGGGAAAGCGAGGGCTTGGACCAAGCTTGCGGCTGAATTGGATCGCATGATTGGCTCGGCGGTTACTGCATTGAATCTCCTGCATCCATTTTTTTGCATCCATAATTAGGGAGTCGCGCTAATTTCTGACATGGTTTCATCTTGGCAGGGCTCATAGAGTTGGAGTGAGCAAGGTTGTTATTTAATCTACTCTTTGCCCCAACACAACGTGGTCAGGCTCGCAACTATAGCAGGAGCTGTCTATAGCCATACTAAATTACAAAATTTGATATTTATCGAAACTATTTGTGTTGGAAATTGGCGCTGCGCTTGCCCGCTCCGGTATGAGGATATCTCGTTGGTACAATGCGCGCAGAGTTCGTTCCCAGACACCCACACAAAAGCTCAACTGCCCAAAAGAATAGCATTGGTATAAACGCATGTAATTTGCTGATTTATGATTCTCTCCCTTTTAAAATTAATTACTCTACCCAACCATGTTGCTTGAGCCATGCTTCACACATTGATGGCCATTTTGAAACAGGAAGATTCTGCGTATCGAGTCCAAACCCGTGGGGCGCATCGGCAAAGACGTGAAGTTCAACCGACGCTTCGCTCTTTGTAAATCCTTCCGCAAGGCGATACGCATTGACAACAGGGACGACAGGATCGTTGTTTGAATAGACGATGAAGGCAGGAGGTGCCGGCGACACCAATTGGACGTCTGGCTGGACAACATCGTAGAGTTCCTGCTTCTCTGCTGGAGGCAGAGGAGGCTTGTTTGCAACAATGGTACGCCCCACAGCGTTAGTTGAAATCGGTCCGTATCCTAGGATGGCGAACTGGGCAGTTGGAATATCCGCATCGGGAGATGTCCAGGCTTGAGGGTATTTTGACAAAAGAGCAGCGCCGAGATGACCGCCAGAGGACAGGCCGCAGATGCCAAGTCCTTGAGGTGCAAGCCCGCTCTCCGCCATTATCTTGAATGCACGCCTGGCATCATCCAGAGGTGCTTGAGGTCCAGTATTCGCAGTGGGAAACCGGTGGACGAGAACAAAGGCGTAGAAACCCAAGCTGTTTAGCCACTTTGCGACAGCGATTCCCTCCCGCCCCACCATAAGTTGCACGTACCCGCCGCCTCCAAGAATAATCACACCTCGTCCATTGGGCTTTTCAGGCTTGTATCCGAATAGAAACGGGCGCTCGACTTTTGCTACAACGGCATTGTCGAGGGTACCTCCTGGTCGCTCAAGTTCAAATGCTCCGTCAATTGGACCTTCCTCCCACAGAGGCCAGGACTGGTCGGCTTCAAGAATGGCGGCGGACATGGTCGGCGTTGAGATATAGAGAGAGCCGTATTCACAGATCAAGATTGTTTACAGAATAATGCAGGTTTCAATGCGGAGATTTATTAGAAAAAAACTAAACAGGCATCTCGGAGCACATCAACCCGAAAGCCCGAGCTCTGCATGCGTTGAGCCATTTCCAATCTGAAGCCCTCGCCGCACCCCCAATGTTTGTCATATCAAGTCGATTTTAGTGCCCTTAATTGTTCAGGCAATTTTCGCGCCCACTCCGACGACGACTGGAGCCCCGTGCATACCACAAAGTCGCCTTCGCGTGCGATGTTCGACACCAGCTCAGGCAACTGCGCCGGATCGGGCATGGGGCTGATACTTTCAAAGCCTCCCTTCTTCAAGCTCTCGATGATCATCTCGCGTACACTGGCAGCTACCTCTGGCTTGCGCGAGGGAACCCAGGATTGACCGATGATGGCGTGATCCGCACCCTCAAATGCGGCGGGATATTCCTCCAGCCACCCCTCAACCATAGCAGGCATTCCGGATGGCTGGTTTACTATGATGACCTTGCGCGCACCCGCTTGTCTCGCCATTCTGACCGAGTGCTGAATCTCTGCTGGATGGGTGGCATGGTCGTCGACGATGGTGACACCGTCCACCTCGCCAGTTCGCTCAAATCGCCTGTGCAAGCCAGGAAAGGTACTCAGACTCTCATTAATCTTTTCGTGACTAATACCCAGTTCAAGGGCAGTCGAGATGACGGCGAGCGCATTTTGAACGTTGCCAGGTCCGAGTGCATTGACCGTAAAAGGGCCAATTGTGTGCAGCGAATGCCCTGGTCGTTCCCGGATGGAGACGTGAAAAGTAGATGATTGCGGCGTGGAAGTGATATTAATGGCACGAAAATCTGCTTCCTCGGATGTTCCATAAGTAATAATATTGCGATCCTGGACCGAGGGGATAATTTGGCGGACGCCAGGGTCATCGATGCATAGCACCCCGAGCCCATAAAACGGTACGCTGCGGATAAACTGAGTAAAGGCTTCCCTAGTCTTTTCCTGTGATTTCCAAAAGATGATGTGGTCGCTGTCAACATTGGTCACTACTGTAACCAATGCGGGCAGCATGAGAAACGAGCCATCGCTTTCATCTGCCTCGACGACCATCCAGTCCCCAGAGCCGAGTTTTGCGTTGCTCTTGTAAAGATTCATCGCCGCGCCAGTGACGACTGTTGGTGTGAGACCGCCGGCCTCCAGTACGCCCCCCATCATGGTGGTTGTCGTGCTTTTGCCGTGGCTGCCACTGATGGCGATTGCTTTCTTGTGTCGCATCAAGGCAGCCAGCATCATGGCCCTATGGATCACAGGGATTCCCTTTTCCCTTGCACGCTCCACCTCGACGTTGTCTCGGACTCTGAACTTGATCTTCAAAGCTGCAGCTGATGCAACGACTAACTTGGCGGAGTTGACATAGTCTGGGTCATGGCCAATGAAAACGGTGACGCCCGCATCTCGTAGGCGCTCTGTATTGGCGCTCTCCTCCGCATCGCTTCCTTGGACGTCATAACCTAGCTGTTTCAAGATGAGAGCGATTCCAGACTGGCCGACACCGCCAATGCCGACAAAGTGAATAAGTCCGATAGAGGGTGAAAACCCGGGCAGATGCGGTGACCGCTCTTCTCGAAGGCTCGCTCCGAAGGCCGGAAATTGCATCTTGATTGGCTTTGAGAAGGGATATGATCAATAATAATCAGGCCGTCATGTACCGAGGCTAGGCACAAGTCCTCAAAAAATAGCAAGAAGCAGGTGACCTAACTTTAGACACGCAGCGGTTGCATTGCGGAAAATTAATGTTGCGTTGCTGTGTACAAGTAAGATTGCGACATGTGTGATGGGCCAGTCTGCATGCAAGATGGCTTCCTAGTGGATGGACGTATCATAAACCCGTATTTGATTTGTTGAGGTTTGCGACGGTCAATGCAACGGCACATCCAAGACTAATTTTGTCTAACCCTGAGACAAACAGTAGTTTCGTTAGAGCCACTCTACGGCAGAAACTCCACCCAACCTCCCGTCCGCGACATAAATTTCTCATCGAAACAACACTTATCCAGCAGCGGTGTGGTGGTCAAGACGGTTAGAAATCTACTGCGCCACCGGGTTTGGAGCTTCTCTAGGCTATGCTGTAGCTGAAAAACCATCGCAACTCCCATGGGGAGGTTCTGGTGTTGGAGGAGTTATAAATACGATTGGTGGCTACAGAATGTAAAATATGGCGAGTGTAAAATGAGGGTTTGAGTAGTAGTTGAATAAAAAGATCTCAAGGTGATGCAATTCGTATCTCACTCCCTGGGAAATAAATCGGGCTCTTGTACAAGCGTAATGCCGAATTTTTGCTTCACTGTGTCCACAATGGTTTGCTTGAATACCAGCAACTGAGCTGTCGAGGTTGCGTACTCGTTGACAAGAACTAGTGGTTGGCTGTGCCATGTTGCCATGCCGGTAGCTTCGTCATGTACACCTCGAAGGCCTGCCTGTTCTATAAGCCAAGCAGCAGGAATTTTAACTAGCGAGCTGGTTGCAGTTGGCCAATGAGGCATATTCGGGTAGTTGGTCTGAAGGCGTGTGAAAGCGCTCGCATCAATAGTCGGGTTTGCAAAAAATGACCCGTTATTAGGAATCTTGGCTGGGTCAGGAAGTTTGCGAGAGCGAATTTCCATGACGGCTTCTCGGACGACAAGTGGTGTATAGCTGTGAATGCCATGTTGCTCAAAATGACTTTGCAATGCGCTATAAAATGGTGGCTTGGGAGATTGCCGAAGCAAGTTGAACGTGACAGCTGTGATGTAGAAGCGACCATAGTCTGACTCTTTGAAGCGACTTGTTCGGTAGCCAAAGCCACACTCGCATTCAGGGATGGTGACGTACTCGTTGAGTATCGTGTCATACGCTTCAAGACTGACCAAAGTTTGCGAGACTTCCTGGCCATAAGCGCCTACATTTTGCACAGGCGTCGCACCGACGGTACCTGGAATCAGACTGAGAGCTTCGATTCCTGTTAACCCGTCACTGGCAGTTCGTTGAGCAACGTCGTCAAGGACCTCTCCAGATCCAATGACGACGTGAACGCTGACACCGCCTTCATCAAACACCTCATAATGCTTAATTTTGTTGATCAATATCAGCCCTTCATATCCCTTGTCGTGCCACACGATATTACTGCCATGACCGATCATAAGAGTTGGCAGATTACGAGCCTTGGCCCAGTCGATCGCGTCCCGTAAATCGGACCGAGTATGTACTTCAGTAGCATATGCGGCCTTGCCACCCAGGCGCATAGTGGAGTGTAAGTTGAGTGGCACGTCCTGTTGAATGATCATTGTGCCGGTATACTGTGTGTCGTCGCTTGTTGCATGACTGGGATTGGATGGGAAATATCCGGAGGAATGAATCGCACGTATCAAATGGAATGGTTAGGGTTAGGGCTAGTATTTGAGTGCATATCTGCTTTAATCATAATTTGATTTGAACTATTTAGACGCGCGCGTGATTGGGTGCAAAGAGGTGGTGTATATCCAATTTTGGCTTGCGCTCTGAATGGTTTCAACTCTGGACATTTTACTCTGGACCAACCTATTTTGGGAGGTATTCACTTATGACGCCACCTTGACTTGTGTGGCTTGTTTTATTTAATTGTTTATTTTTAATTTGAGTTTCATTGCTGATCATAAGATACCTAATGTTCACCCTATTCGCTATATAGTGCATCATCATCCTTTTGCAATCAGGGATTTCGCATAGCCGGAGGTAAATCAGAAGGCGGATAACAGCGATCTGTTACTGGGCTGTTGCCCCACCACTGGGGGAACTCTGTGTTGGTGAGACTGATTGTAAATACCATGACGGTTTGCATAATCTGTGAGCCGCAGTCAAGCCCTACACTGGTCAAGTAATTGTACTTGCGAAACCAAACAGGATGGTAGTGATAGATGTAGCCCATGCTGAATCATACAGTTAGTTCAAATTCTTGCTTTAAATGAAGAGCCAGACTTACAAAACAAAAGCCACAATTGCAGAGGTCATTAGGTTGGTTGATTCGTAAATGGGGAAATATGTTGCTCCCCACATCATCACCACGGGATTGCACCAGTGCTCCACGTTCCAGTGAGGCTTCCATCTTTGGACGATATATGCGCATATCACCAACATTGGACCTACTAGAAAAGCATAGTATATGTAGGAGTAGTTGGACGAGCTCTTGAAAAACTCCCCGGGGCCAAGCACTCCCCAGATGACAGATATGGAGTAAAAGTTTCGACTTTTAAGTGCAAGCCAGGCTGTGGAATGCTTTACCCCAGTGAGCACATCGACCCCGACGTGGTCGATGATGACGCGCATGATGCCGTAGTTAAAGAAGGGGCCTATCAGGGTGCCGTAGACCTGGGCGATGAATAATTCCCTTTCAGGGACCTTCATGTAAAATCCAAACTTGTAGTCTGAGCACAAGTTCAAAGTCTGATCCAAAACTTGGCGACCAAAGACCAGAGCGGCAAGTACGGCTCGGGGATTGCCATTAAACAGAGCTCCGGCGATTAATTCTGTAAAATAGGCCATTCCAACTTGAATATTGGCTATGCCAAATAAAATGCCGCTGGGGTACGTAAAGAGCAGGGACACAAAGCTGATGAGAATAAATCCCCACCACGGCAAGCCCCAGTCCCCACCATACAGGGCGCCTAGCGACAGGCCACCAGCAAGGACCAAAATGATCATGTACCACCAGTGGGGAACCCTGGGAAACCCTGACATGAGTTTCAGGTATGGATCGTCAGCAAAGGCAGTTCCGCCTCTCATTGTCTCCCGAACAACGTGGTAACCTTCTTTGCCGTACCACAGAATGGCAAAGGCGATGGCTCCAGCAGAAGCAGCAAACCCCCAGAAGAACGTCATGGCATATGAAGTGGCCCAGTATGGAGCAGAGTATTCATCCATGGCGGTGTGATTTCCATGGCCATCCGGCGTCAGGACTCGTGAAATATTGTACGGGGCTCCCGTGTAGTCGAATGTACTTGAGGACATGGCTGGAAATCTTTTGCTGTCGAGCGTGTTTGTGAAGTAGAGAATTGGATACAAGAACCAGCACGAAAAGACAGCCCCGGCTACCTGGGAGGCCGTCGACCACAAGGGTGTCATGAGGGGGCTGAAGAAGGTGGCATAATTCCAGTCAAGGGTAATGTCCAGCATGCCAAATCCGTAAGAGCCGGAGCCGAGGACGTATGCAATCCAATTGCCGTGGCCCATGTAGCAAAGAAGAGGCAGGGAACTTAACATGGGCCATATCAAACCAGGAAACCACTGGTAGCAAAAGGTTGCCACGCCAACAAGCGCAAAATATCGCAGAGATTTTGCCGCCATTGCTGGGTGCTTGTGCATGGCATTGAGCAGTGCAACGTTTGGCAAGACGATGGGGTAAAAGATTCTTGGGGGGCGGATGACAACATCGCGCAGTAAACCAACGAACCCGTATCCAAGCATCTGCGTCGAGAGAAGGAATAGGATTGCCCAGCCTGCATCAATTCTATGGCCTGCGAAGTGTTAGTGAGTGTACGTGCTGTTATCAGACTCGGCAGGATATACCGTAATACAGCTCGAGAGCGGAGAGAGGTCCGAGACCATAGGCAGTTTTTTGACTACCCCAAACAGCGACAGTGATGAGGGCATGCTCCTTGGCATTCCAAGGTCCTGGGTTTAGGCTCCATTCGTATCCAAATGTTTTCCATTTTCGGGTCGGTAGCCACCGAGCCATAGCATCGCCAGTCCACCATGAAAGCAGCTGCACCGTGACGGTGGATATGCTAGTGTTGTAGGGTTTGAAGAAGTAAAACGTTGAGACGACGCAGCCAATACTGACCCAAAAAAAACCCAAAAACCAAAAACGAAAGGTCAAAATCGGTTCTCTGTCGTTCGTCAGCACGTTGCAGAAGCAGCAAGTTGGCCGTAGCTTACGTCGGGTCATTGTGCAAAGAAACGCATTTTGCCACTAATGGAACCGGATAGTCTTTAACTCGAGGGTCGATGACTTCTCCGCCGTCATTTGCTGAGAAGTATCCATTCGCAGAGCCATTATCGGCAGAGCTGGAGGATACAAGGCCTGCAGAGGACGATACTTGCTTTCGCGTGGCATCTTCGTGGTCGGAATGCGGTTCTGGATCCATCCTGGAGGTAGGATCGGGCGACTCCATGCTTTCGCTGACGGGATGTGCGAGATTTCAGAGATGGGGTTTCAATCACACGACTTTTGAGGAGTAGACTATCCCGCGTGGTGACGGCTCGCAAAAACCCGGGTTGCTCAGCCGTGCGTGCATGTGGTGGATGATCATGCAGCCACTCGCTAAGTGTCGCTAAAGTGGCAATTTGTTGAACATTCGCGGCAGGCCTGCACCTGCACAAAAACAGGCCCATCAGACGGTCGTTGACCTCCAGGCCTATCTGGGTTCATGTGCTGCTACGTTACCAGCCCAATAGTGCCCTGCGTGGGATGGCGTTGGCCAGGGACTGTAAATTCAGCGGAATTGGTCCGGCAACCCACACGGTTTGACCATTTGCCCCTTCTGTCGAGCTGCATGTGAAACCAAGCTCACATTCAAAGCATTGGGAAATGATCGGCTGACCGGTAAAAACCCCTCCGTCGCCTACAAGCGAGCCGTAAGCACGTTTTTATCACTGATAGCGGGATAATCCAAGCCACTTGAGCGGATATGTATCACGCACCACCACTAGGTGCGCACCCTGCTCGTGAATATTTATGATTGCATGATTCCAAGAGACTTTTGTCCTAGTGTATGCAAAAAATGGCAGTCAGATTCATCAGTATTTTGTTCGTTTTGGCGATCATTTTGCTTACAGCTCTAGGTCAAGAACTAGCTGCTCATGATCGGCTGCATTATGGATCACCTGAATCAGTTGGAATGAGCACTAAAGTGCTGCAAGACATGGTTGCAAATTTAACGGGATACACAAAGCCAGCCAACTATAGTAAATTCTCGCACTACGAGATACATCCCATTGAGCCCGGCGGAACCGTTTTAGTCGGCCGCCAAGCTACAGTCGTCAGCGCTTTCGCGTTTGGCAAAAAAAGCCTCTATGCCAACGCGAGTGGCGATGTCTTACCCCGTGGCGAGCAAGAGGATGCGACCCTCGACAGCATTTACGACACGGCAAGCCTGACCAAGCTTTTCACCACGGTCGCAGTACTGCGCGAAATAGACGCGGGAAAAATTCATTTGAACAGTACTGTGGCAGAATATGTGCACGGGTTTGAGGCAAACGGGAAGGCCAATATCACCATCTTAATGCTGCTCACTCACACAAGTGGATTCGACTCGGGCCCCCGGCCATCCTTATATTCTCCTTCATACAAAACCTATAAAGAGCGGATAGATGCCATCATTTCCCAAGGACTTAAAAATGAGCCAGGGAGCACTTTTCTTTATTCGGATCTCAACTTTATGACACTGGCCATTGTTTTGGAGAATGTGACTGGGCTGAAGCTGGACCATTTAATTTCGCAATTCACCACCGCGCTTGGCATGCGGGCAACTTTTTTCAACCGCAACAACGTTGAGGGGCCCCGCAACCCATTTTATTATCGCACAGCTCCAACTGAATTCCAGATTGAAGTGCGGGGACCTTCTGAACCTGCTCGACCTCAACCGGTTCGTGGAACTGTCCATGACGAAAACACATGGGCGTTGCGCGGTGTCTCAGGCCATGCAGGTCTCTTCTCCACAGTCCAAGACTGTGCCATTTTCTGCCAGATGATTCTGAACAACGGCACATATGGCGGCCGTCGAATACTATCTCCGGAAGCCGTTGATTTGATCTTTACCAATTTGAATGCCCGTTTCCACAACATCGACTATGACCACGGCGCTGGCTTCGAACTCAATCAGCAATACACGGCCGGACCACTGAACAACTCGCTGGTTGCTTCCCACACGGGCTTTACTGGGACGAGTATAGTGATTGATCGAGGCCGAAATCTTTTTTATCTACACTTTGCCAATCGTGTGCATCCGTCGAGGAACTGGAGCAGCAACAACATTGTTCGCCAGGCCCTTGGTTATTGGGTTGGCTCTAGCTTAGGTCTTGATGTCAAATTCCCTAGTTCTTAGCGGTGCCCTAAATGAAAGGTTCATAATCTTGTATTTTTGACTACGGTATGCTCAAAATGCTCGTGACTGAAAAGAGTGTGTCTCGATACGATCGAACCAACACCTCTTTTAGTGCGTTGAACCGTTACAAAAAAGGGCGGCCATACCGCAGATGCGTTAAACTTCATGACTCCTCTCTAGATAACAGCTGCTGCAGTCCGGAGTCATCCTTGTAGCGTTGTAATGCGACAACCTTCCACTCATCCTATTGCAAACCCTCGTCCACTTGGACAGCATCTCGGAGCCCTTGAAAGAGGCACAGGAATCCATCCCAATCTGTAACATTATAAGCACAGCAAAACGTAAATCTATGCTGCTGGTGTCACTCCCAAACAAAATTTGCCAGATCCTGGCGCCCTTTCCCCTCCAGCAGACGTGCAAAAACGGTTTCATCATCGCCAATGCTGTTTCAACTAAAGAAGAGATCGGAAAATGGTGAACTGAAAACAGGGGAGTTGAAGGCATGCGTAGGTGATGCAGTGTGAGTCCACTCCCAATCGATAATTCTGGTGATGTTGTAATCTTCGTCCACCAGAATATGATATCCTTTATCATCACCGTGCTTTAGATAAAGCTTGTTGTCCTCATTCACTGAAGGCAACACACGCGGGACCAAGTCAATAAGGCATCGGTGGATTAAGTATGCATCCACCGGTCGTTGCGAGTACATTTCACCACCAAGGATCAGATCCAGGATGAGGATTGAAGACCTGTGATACTCTTCCAGGGACGCAAGGGGCCCGATGCCGCGCATCTCGGATTGCACAAAATCTGTGAGAGACTCTCGAGCAAAGGTGCCGACATAGGATTCGCCCGGGGTGTTAAGGGAGTCAAGAAGGTCAAAAGGGTACTTATGGAGCTCAATATAAATATCTGCAAGTTGATATAGAACCTTCTGTCTCTGTTGCTCCGTTGCTCTGGACCATCTCAAAAGCTTGGCGGGCAATTTATCCATCAGAATGAAGCCGACCCCCACAGGATTGTCAGGGTTCTCAAGTGCAAAATCGTGAAGCTTTGGAGCGGGAACACTGTTCCGCGCTAAAAACATGAGCGTTGCAACCTCGCTCTCGAAAATATAATCTCGCAATCCCTTCGGAGGAGATGTGGCATTGAACCTACGGATTCGAGCCATCCACGTCATTCCATCGTCAAAACGAACTTCCATATGATAATTCATGCTGCCCATCATTGGAATCTGTATCGTTCTATCATATTGAATTGGGAGGATAGAGCAAGGTATGCCTTGGCGTAAATCGCTGGCTCGAGCCTTCAAAATACGGGTATCTATCTTCTCAATCAAGGCTGTGAGCTCACGTCTTTCAGCTTTCCAAACAAGAGGATAATATGAATCCGCATCCTAATCATGAGTAAGTCAGCAAGAGCGTATCTTGAGGAAATAAACGAACCTCCCAAGAAGTGCAGCTATGAAAGTCGACCTGGAGGTGGGTGGAGCATAAATGGTGGTCACAAAGCTCACAGTCACCAAGAATGCGGACAGCCGACGCGCTGCAGCCCACAAAATCACAAGGCCACAGAGGCATTTTATAGGGACTTTGACTAAGCGCTAGGAATTGGATGAGGAGCTCTGTCGAAGGAGCCCCCTGGGATCAAATTTTAGGCGCAGAGGGGTTTGGGACACGGATCGGAGAGCAAGTGCTAACCAGCATCACTGGCTTCCCAGCCATGGCGGGGCCAATATATGGTACATTGCCAAAGTTGGCCGGTGCAAAGAGGCTGCGTTCATTAGACTATGCGAGCACGGAATAAAGAGCTATTGATCCTGCAGTAGATTTTCGTAAGATCAGATTGTGAAATGGCCGCTCTGTGTTTTCGCTCCCGTCCTTGTTACGACCATGGAGCTTGTAGTACCTTGTTTTTAAGGCGCCAAGCTCTGTGCCGTGCCGTGCCGTGCCGTGCTGCACTAACAGCGATCAACGTGATCTTTTGCAGTAGCCTTTCATACCGGAGAGCTCGCATTGGCCGGTTGACGCCTTCGGGCCACTGTAAAAAGATGATTTGAACAAGTGTCAACGTGCCGTTTTAGCTGATCAAATTCACTTTTGTCTGTTGGGGAGACTGCTAAGCGCTGTCGCAGAGTACAAAAGAATCAGCTTTGCCAAGGTCCACCATGTCGGTAAAGGTCAGTGTAAGATCGAGTGGCAACTTTCTTGGGGGCGGCAAAATGAGATCACCGGTAAGCTAGTTTGACCTGTGAAATGCATTAGATAACATGTCTTAACCAGAGACATGCATGTCAGCCGGCACAGCAACCGACCCACACCATCTCTGCTAGCATCACAACTGAATGCTGGCAACACAACACAGCGTCCATTTCAACACCGGGATTGGTAGATATTGCTCAAATACATCCATGGGGACATTCTGCATTGCCTTTGACTAACGTGATCTGCTTACTGGAGGTCTGGTGACCGGCATAGGTACGTCCTCCGCCTGACTCGGCCCTGCATTTGCCTTTGGGCACCCACTAAATAGACGTTCCCCAGGCAGAAAGAATAGCCAAAGATGAGCTTGAAAGAGCTGGCCCACTACACCAGTATCCAGAGAAGTCAGCCTTCTGTTCCGAAGCATTGCACGGTGACGAACTTGCATATTGAGGGTGGACGGGAGCTCCATGGCAGCATTCGTCTCAAAACCAGCAAAAATGCGGCCTTAGGTTTGCTATGCGCATCGCTGCTGAATTATGGCACAACACGGTTCAAAGCATTCCCACGAATTCAGGAAGTTTATCGTATCATAGAGGTGCTGCAAAGCATCGGAGTACACGTCAAATGGTTTAGCAATAACGATCTGGAAATCCGTCGCCCGGTTCAGCTCGACCTGGCCAACTTGAATGCCGAAGCTGCCTGCAAAACCCGTTCCGTACTGATGATGATCGGGCCACTTATGCATGACCACGCTGATTTCCAAATCCCGTACGCCGGTGGCTGCAAATTGGGGGTTCGGACAGTTCAGCCACATCTCTACGCCCTGGAAGAGTTTGGTGTGAATATTGTTCCCACCGAGGACCATTACAAGGTGGCATCGAAACCAAAGCCAGCAGGCCGCGTTGCGCTTTCTGAGTCCAGTGATACTGTCACAGAAAACGCACTCTTCGCTGCCGCCCGAACGGAGACGGAGTCGGTTCTACAATTCGCGTCAGCAAACTACATGGTGCAGGATGTATGCTATTTTCTTCAAAAGCTCGGCGTCAAAGTCGATGGCATCGGCACTACAGTGCTACGCGTAAAGGGCGTACCGTTTATCAAGAAAAACGTCACCTATGCGCCTACCGAAGACCCCATCGAGGCCATGTTGTTCATAGCGGCAGCCGTCACCACCAACTCCGAAATCACCATCGAGCGTGTGCCTATCGACTTTGTTTCACTAGAACTCTTCAAATTGAAGAAAATGGGTTTAAATTACACGTCTACCGAAAGCTACAAATCGGCTAATGGCAAAATCGAACTGGTTGACATTACAGTCCACAAACACAACGGCAGCTTGCGCTCACTCGCCGATAAAATTCACCCCAACGTTTACCCAGCTGGCATCAATGCAGATAATCTGCCCTATTTTGTGCCTATTGCTGCCGTGGCTCACGGCCGGACCATGATACACGACTGGATGTACGAGAAGCGCGCCGTTTACTACACCAAAATGAGCAAAGTCGGCGCACAGGTAGAATTAGCTGACGCGCATCGGGTCTTTGTGACTGGCCCAACAAAGTTTAAGCCTGCTGATATGGTCTGTCCACCGGCATTACGCCCCGCCAGCCTCCTGCTCATCGGCATGTTGGCGGCTGAAGGCCACAGTACGTTGCGCAATATCTACACAATCCAACGCGGCTATGAGGATCTTGCTGAACGGCTCAACACCCTTGGCGCCCGGATTGAGGTATTCGTCGGTTCTAGCAAAAAGAAACCCAAGATTATCGACTAGTCTGTGTCGGAAAATATCGCAAGCTTTGGTTGCAAGGTCAGCGCTATACCGCCACTTGGTTCACGTGGCATTTGATGGCCCTTTGTTCTGAATTTCATTATACATAACGTTTTGTTTGCATTGATGAGCTTTATATGATTCTAATAAAATTTGACGATGTCTTGATAAATTTTGTCGCGGGATAGAGTCAATCTTTCCACTGAGTGACCCTCAGCCAAAAACAAATTCGTTGTAGTTAGACGCGATCGTTCTAACACCGTCGTCCAAATCCCATCCCTTAATCTCACAAATGGTGCGATACATCTCCTCTAGTTCGTTGTCCATTCTTTCTCCTGCGGTATGAAGATCGCTCTCAACGAGGATACGGTTGTCCGGGATTTGCTTGACGGCGTCTTCAGTCTTGGATCTAGCATCATCCGATGAGAGGTTATTCGCCTTGCAAAATGAAAAGAATATCTTGGCGGGGATGGAAGGCTTAAGATACTGCTTTACGGCGTCTGATTTTCCGCTGAACGAGTGAAGACAGATACGGGGAGGGTATGGCTTCTCCGTTTGCTCCTCCGTCTGAGCACCCCCATTTTCTTTTCGCTCTTTTTGCTGAGCACGGCGGCCCTTCAGTTCGTACCCTTTCCAGCAGCTCACCAGCTCATCATAAAGAACACCGTGCACCTGGACGCCATGCACGCTCACGGCCCGGCCGAGTTCGCCGGCAAGTTTGAGATGAGCCATGAGAATTGCCTTTTGGTGCGCCATTGTTATTTTGTGAGGGCTAAGTGGTCGTCTTTCTCGGCCTCCAGGAGTACGAACTGGATCTCGAATGGCCTTCGCTTCGGGTTGCCACTGCATTGGTAATCGAAAGTTTTTATCAAGGCCAATTTCACCAACCATCGCGATCGGGTCAGCCTTGAGTCTCTCTCGCGTCTCAGAGATGAACACGGAGAGCGGTGTTGGTGTTGGAAGATCTTCCCAGAACGCGGCATCTTCGGGACTTGGTGTGAGGACAGCTTTGTAATGTTTTTCTTTTGCTGAATTGACATCTATTGATGAGTCAAATGTTGGTTCACTCGTGGAATCATCGTAAAGTTCGTGTGAAAACCATGGGTGTCGGCCATAACCAGCCACAATGGAAGTTCTATCTTCCGAGAAAGAATTCTGGCTCTTCACACCATGCTGAGCGACAAGGTCCGCGACGATAGATTGATCTTGCGTCCTAGTTGCCATTATTGCCACTGCTCGGGACTTCATCTTTGGTAGATTTTCAACTGTGAGAGGTCGTTCTGCGATGTGATTGTGCGCGTCAAACACGCCCAGCTCCCATGGAAATGGGGTGTCGTATTGGCGCGGCGGCTCGGGCTCACCGGCCTGATGTTGGCCTTGTACACACATTGTGGCGGTAGTGAGCGTATTAGAAGTTATGATGTCTGTTCAATCGGCCATCGAGTCTTCTTGACTGGATGTATTTATTATGTATTTCCACTGTCCGAATTGAGACAAAGTGACTCATGCGCTTGAGGCTATGCTTATTAGCTCAGGCAGACAAGCGCGGTCTTTGTTAGCTGTGGCGGTGCTCCCCACTAATAGATCACTAAAAATACACGTCTCCAAGGACCCAAGAAAAAGCATCGAACGAGAAAAATGACGAGATGTACATTCTTAGTCCTAATTTCGACTTTGCACAATATTCAATTCTGTCAATGCTGTCAACTTGAATTTTTTTATGATAATTATCGAGGTCCTGATTCTCCCGTCAATGGAAAGTTTTGTGGCGCAAATGACCAAAATAGTGCACTTCAGTTCAAGCAAGATGAAAGACATGCTGCAATCTAGCACGGGCGCGAAATATCATATCGAGACGCGGGAATCCAAATTACTCGTGATCAGGAATGTTTGCGCGGCATCTTGATGTTCTAGAAAAATATCCTTTCGGCGAAGCCGACCTCAATTAAGCTTTTGGTCGTTTGAGGTTCTACGCAATGATTTCGGCGTTCGTTGCATCTGACGAGGCAGGTCTCTTGCCATCATCTTCTTTCACTCCATTATACCGAACCCCGATATTATGAATAACTAGATAGGCAGGGCCAACAACTACTCCCCAGATGCCAAAGTTGATACCCAAAGCCGTAATGAGCTAGAGCAAAATCAGCAATCAGACCCAATACTACGAGATGCTTGTACTCACCGGAGTTGATGTAGAGCTTATCCCTGAAGAAATACATTGCCCAGCACTTTCCATAGCTCTCACATAGCTGCTTAATCGAGGAATGTCCGCAGACTCTCGAGCCAGGCTAGGAATGAGCCAGTAGGCATGATTATATGTCAAAACCCAATTAACTTGCCAAATGATGTATAAGGCCCAGCCGCGACCGAAGCCCTTGTCCGTCCAATCGAGGGCTGGTGGCGAGGAAGAATATTCTCGTTGGACAACTGTACCCCAAACCCAACAGGCGCCGATCAAAATCATCATAAAGATAAAGGAGCTAATGGCTCTTTTTCTCGGCGAAATGGTCTTGAGATCTAGAAAAGACCCCAAGAGCAGCGATGCCATAATCTGTGCCAGTGCTGAGATCAGTGAAGCAAGAGCTCTAGCACGAACTGAAAAGTACAATGAGAGGTATGAGCCAATGTATGGCAAGCACCAGTTGATGTAAATAAAGTAGGGAGTTCTGCGAAGCTGTTAGTAATCATCTCCGAGCCCGCCTTATTTGTATTCTTCGTACAATAGTAAAATCTCTTTGCGGCGAATAAGCCTTCCCAGAGCTTTGAGCTCTTCTAGATCAGACAGCCTTTTCGACAGCTGCACAGCAGTCCCATTGCGTCGCCTAACCTTCTCTGGCGATGAGAGTAAAAGGCATACGAATGGCCCCAAGCACTCTAAATAAAATTAGATGAGGGTCTCGATAGATGCGCGCTCTACTCACGAAGAACAACGAAGACGATGTAAGTACGCCAGTCTAGCTTTCCGGTGCTTTTGCCATGTACATTGAATGCAAGATTGATGATTCCACCCAAGATTCCTCCGCTATTACGATAGCAGAGCCAGTATGCAAGGTATTTTCCTCTCTTGCTCGGCTCAGGATAACTAAGCATAATTGCACCCTCAGCAGCCCAAAAAAGACCCGCTGTGATGCCACATGCCGCCGAACCAACATAGATAAACCATTCTGTTCCGTAGCGGTTATTTGTATAGAGTGCTGCAGAATACAGTGCGTAACCTGTTGTGCCGAAAATTAGGGTATTTTTTAGTCCGAACCGATTGGCCACGATGCTACCCGAGAGACAAGTCACGGTCATCAAAGAAAACAGGAGCGCATTGCCGGCCCTAAAAAAGGATTAGCTGATGGTGAAATTCCGACAACGCGTAGAACTAACATGACCAAGAATGGTGTTTGCTGGCCGCCGGCTCCTACCGAATTCATGGCATTCCATAATCCTGGAGCGGCAAACGCTGCGAATCCTACCACAGTTGCTTGGAAGAAGGCTCCTCTGAACCAATGATACTCGGGAGTTTCATTTTCTTCAAAATTACTAACAGCTGGCTCAGGTGCGTCAATGGATTTCAGATCATTGTCGGCGGATGCCATGATGGGCGAGGAGTCCAGGTTTTGCTTAGCAATTGACTCGCGCCGACATGAATGATCATGGAGATAAAAACAAGCACGTATACAGTTTTCTTTAAATTCCGCTTGAAAATATTCGATTCTTCAATGCAAGGGTGTCATTGCGCCATTCTCGCACGCTGCTACTTCGAAAAAACGGGACCTTCAAATCAATTTCACCCTGGGGTTAATTCCTACCTCCAGGCACTCACTGTGATACCCCTCGGCGAACTAGCAGGGTCCTAAGGCCTGGGCAGCTTATTTATGCCTACTATGCAACGCATGTACCCCGCAAATATGCACAATCCCACTTCCTTGGCGTCGATATCTTGCCATTTGCTGGAAGGCATACGCACGCCATTGTATGGCGACATCACGTTTTGTCTCCACCAGGATTCACCAATTGATAAGCATCAGAATAAACCAAAACACACACTTCCAGGATGTCCGTAATCCGGGAAAGTATCACTGCACAGCAAAAACATGGCACGCAACGTTGATTTCGAGAAATTTGAGTTTGCTGAACAGAAAAACACGAGTGATCTCGGGTTTGAATGGCCTGCGCCGTTTCCGCTGGCTTTGAACGCCGTGGCTCCACCCCATACACATTTGGATGACTATGTAAAGGCTGTTGAAGAATTTTCCACTTCTGGAGAACTATTCAGTCTCGTGAAGCGACACGGAGGTGCAGCTTTGATCCGAGGACTTCCGATCAAAACCCCTCAGGATTATAGTCGAATTGCTCATGCTTTTGGCTTTCAAGCCCACGAGGAGGTCGGAAGACCCCCCAAGAGAACAATCCTGGCTAAAAATGTCAAGACTGCTAATGAAGGGTATGAAATTCCATTTGATCTATATTTTAGACAAGGATTTTGTTAAATGGTTCTAACATTTGGATCAAGTCCCCCCGAGTTACCGATTTGGCCTCACAACGAATATGGATGGTCCACTATTAATCCTGCCTGGCTAACATTTTCAGCAATTGTTACAGCACAGTCAGGTATGTCAAACACAAAGCAGCTATGTAAATGGAATTGACAGGTCTTGAGGTGGTGAAACTCCCATCAATTCAAGCATCCAGCTTGCCTCTGAGATTAAGCGACAGGCGCCAGAGTTCTATGACAAGGCATTGGCTAAAGGCGTACGTTATGTGTACCGTTATGGGACCAAGGATGTGGTTTCCACCACCGGCACAAGTGTTTTTGGTGCCTACGGCCAGCACGTTCTAGTCACCGATGACGAAGCAACTGCACGAAAGAAAATTGAACAGGAAGTCAGACGGCACAGCAACAATTTTGAATGGAATGAGGACGGTAGTCTCACCGTAACTCACACTACACCATGTATGCTCTTAGCTCTTGAACAATACCGGAGCAAACAGCTAATCCATTTGGTAGTGATTAGGATCCACAAGGATACGGGGTTGCCAACCTGGTTCGGCAATGTCACCAGTGCCTGGGGTCGCAGCGTGCATCATGGAGCTACCGAACCACCATTCCGGGGTGATGACGACTCTTATCACCCGCCTCCGCAGTATGGCGATGGTGAGACCATCGAGAAAAAGTATCTGGATCTCGCCTTATCCATCGCCGAGTCATCCCAAGTGCTTGTGAAATGGGAACAGGGCGATCTAGTTTTGTTGGATGTATGTGTTGGCCCTTTAACATTTTTGTGTTCTCTACTAACATCCATCATTAGAACTACGCCGTGATGCATTCTAGATCTCCATGGAAGGGTGAGAGAAAGGTTTTGGCGGCTTTATGGGACCAGGAAGGAAGAGTTGATGATTTTGAGGAGGGGAAGCAAATTCTGAAAGGGATTCCCCGTAGACCAATCACCCCGGAGCCATAAAGCAAAACAAACAGCTGAAACTTTCTTCCCTGGTCTAAGATCAGTCTATATAGTGATTAATGGAAGTAAAAGAATTATGCAGCATATCACACCCAAAGGTATATGCAACTGGCGGTGAAAGCTACTTAAGAATGTTGGCCCCGATGAGAGTGCTATTCACTTCAAACTTAAATATGCAGGACAATTTAGTTAATATTACTGACTAATATCAAATTAAGGATGGACAGTGAATAAATCGTTACCTATATCACTTAGAATTCTCCATTTGTACCTTTACATATTATACCATATTCCTCTTAAGCTTTGTGCTCTACGCTACCAATATCCTTGGCTTGCGGGTGAGGCATATCCTCATGGTGAACAACCTTCTCAACAGCAACCACCGCCTGGTTGGCGAGCTCCTTGTCTTCGAACACTAATGGCGGTTAGAATTTAATTAACACAAGAGCACAGTAAGCACTTACAGAATGCCAGCTCCTCAAGGGTGCGACCAGAGGTTTCGGGAAAGAAGAAGTAAATGAAAACCACTTCGAATCCAAGCCAGCAGCAGTAGCTGATGAGATATCTCCAGGAGGCATCGCCGAGACCAATTGGGTTGACAAAAGTCGTGAAGAAACCTGCCATTCGACCAAATAGTTGGAACAGGGCAATTCCACGGCTTCGCTCGGCGAATGGCCACAACTCAACAAGGTAGGCTAGCGAGTATTAGACAAGATTATGGTTTAGGCAGATCTTGTAATACTTACTGTATGTGAGAGCATTGTACCCGATGTTGTACGCGGGGGCATATAGGAAAATAAAGACGATGACAGCCCAGCCGGCAGCCTCATTTTCTCCACCGGCCTCTCTTGCCGTAACGGCTCTCTCCATTGCAATGGTCCATGAAATGTAGACTGTTAGAAGCGCAACTGCACAAGTCAAGTACATGGTCCTTCGCTTGAAACGGCGGACAAGCATAGCGACCGAGAATGCACAGACCAGAGACCAGCAAGCGTTGACTAGGTTTACCTTTTGCTTCACAGTACTTTCAGTCTTTCCGATCATCTCAAGAAGATCTCCAAGATAGTACGAGATCAACGTGTTACCCGACCACTGGGTAAAGAGACCGAGGAAGGCGCTGACGAGGGTGCGGCGTCTCATACCAGCCGTCTTGAGAAGATCAAGCCATGAACGCTTCGATGCTTCCAGTTCAAGTCTCAAAGTGGTTTGGATTTGTGCCATCTCTGCAGTGACAAACTCGGAGCTTTCATCGCCTTCAGCATGGTATTTTGCGAGAATTTGGCGGGCCTCGTCGCTTCGATCATGCGAAACGAGCCAACGTGGGCTTTCTGGGATCGAGCTACAGAAGTCAGTTTCTGTCAGAGAACCTTTGCAGAAAACAAGAACTAGGGTTTGTTGCATACAAAATAAACAGAATCTGTAGCAGCGATGGACAAATTTGCAGGAGCGAAGGGATACGCCAGCCCCAGTCGCTTAGGATGGTGTTGGTACCAAAGCAGATACCGGCAGCGGTGATTTGTCCTAATTTAGTTAGTTACATAAATCACGATACAGCATTCGCATGCATTATTTAGGTCATACGCACCGAAAAAGTATGACACATTAAATAGCGAGGTGAGAATAGGTCGTTCCTTCGGATAGGCCAGCTCTCCGATAAGACTACTACCAGAGACAATGCATGTCGGAATTCCAAACCCAAGTATAATTCGCGCGACGATATACATAGCCACTATAAGAGTTAGCAAAGTCCCCTCAATACCCCAAGTAGGCGCTTCTGCAGCTTTCTAGAGGATGCTCAGTCAGACTCGGGACATACCGTGCTGCGAGAAGCCTTGAATGAGTGCTCCAACTATCATGCACCAGCTTCCAAGGAAAATACTCCATCGTCTGCCCAGTCTCTCATTTACAATGGGAACTAAAGGCAGCGAGAGAATTGCACCCAGCGAATATGCCGCAGCGATGATACCCTGCAGACTTCCTTCGGGGTTACCGAAATCTAGGCCAGTAAGCAAATCGAAAGGCCGCTGACAGATACAGGTCAAACCATACACTCTTTCCAGTAATCCAAAAGCTGTAAAGCATTAATGAGCTGTGAATCGAAACCAGAGGTCAATTCAATCCCCATGCAAGATGGGAAGAGGAGAAGATAAAGGACCCGCAAATTCGGCTTCTTGTACCAGGGAACGGTATCTCTCTCAACAATCTCAGTGAGAATGGCATCTGAGAAGCCAGTCTCCTTCTGGCGAGACGGAAACACCATGGCTGCGGATTAGCGGTGCGCTCTCAGCTTCAGGCAAGTTTGAAGAAAGGCCAACCCTTTTCGTCATGCGACTTGTTTCAAGACACCCAGCACAGACAGTCCTTTTAAATCCCTTTACTGCCGCCGCCGGCAGAATTGCAACCGAGACAAGGCCCGCCAAGCCATTCTGGGCCACCGTGCAATTTAGCCGGCCAGTCGGGACGATATTTACGCGAGAACCAAGGATAGAGTTAAAAATTAGACACGATATGATGCGGGGTCAGAGCATCAACATGCGGGGTGTGGGCAACGATGTAACCTTGGGAAAATAGCTTAAGCGTGCTACACGCATGGGCCGTCACTTTCAGAATGTGAGTAGGAAACCCGCGTGCCAGCTGTAAATGGCAAAAGTGCCAAGATTTATGAATTGTGCGCATAGCTTCCCGGCGAGGCAGTTAATGACTCAAATATCTGTAACCTTCGGCGCTGAGAAGTCCAGCCATGATGGAAAACATGAGCGCGGCAAGGCAAGCTGCGAGTCGCTGTGAATCGGTTGCTCACAGAACGCCTGGAATGAGTTCAGGTTTTCTAGAAAACACAACAATGGCGTAGTGCAAGAACCCAAAAAGAGGATAGATGCAATTTTAGGCACCTAGTAAAGAATTATCGGGGGTGGGTTGAGAGCTAGCCGTCTGAAGATATTGAACAAGATTGGTGAGAACCGCAAATTGCGGGTATCGATACGTGATCATTACTGCAACCTAGCGTTTCCGTCAGTACAATCTTTCGGGTTTCTGAGAAATAAAATGCGCTCTGTTGATGACCATAACATACACACATCAATCAAAGGCAGCCAAGTTATCAAAGCCCTAGCTGAATAGCAGCAATTCGTTCTCTTCTACTAAGTTTCCATCTTAGTCTTTGGAGCATTCAGAGTTCTCATACACTCTCAATCTCTGCCCTTATTAGCCAACCTAATATGTCTTTCCCTATTAGAGAGTAAGGCTATTTAACGCCACTGAGGGTGGGTCTGTCGCACTGCCGACTTGGACTGGCCCACACGTACGCCATATCGGTCCTCGCAGAGCTGGGTTGCCGGCCGTTCAAGTCAGTGATGTCATCTCTTTTCTTTTTTGAGTAGCTGTAGTCAACAAATAGACTTGGCAAATACACAAAGTCTCGCAGACTTGGGGACTACCTTGGCTTCACTAGGATTGTTGCGTAATTGATCTGAAAATCGTATCGCCGAAGCGCCCGCTGCCCAAACCGGTTAGGTCCCCTCTCAGCCGCAATTGCACAGCCTATCTTCCAAGACAAGGCTGAAATGGAGGATTCCCTCTTTGCAAAATACCGCCCTCTCCCAAATGCAAGCCAAGGTTGTGAGGTGCCCTCATCACTCCTAGCACCCTGGCCGGCGCTGAAGCCAGAACGAAATGTCGGCCCCGCCGGCCCGCACGTCTGATCTCGTCCGCGACTCGCAGCTCCGCACCACAATCTCGGCCGGTCTGACGCACCATAGCTACTACGTTTCGACCCCCGAGTCACGGCGCCGACGGACGCGCATCGAAGAGACATGGCGACGAGGGCGCGAGCTGGGAAATGGTACTTTTGGGCGTGTATGGCTCGAAACATGTGAAGCTGGTGTCAAGAGCGGCCAGCTACGTGCCCTCAAGGAAATACCAAAAGACCGGTCGCAGTCATCCTCGATCGACTATGGGCGAGAGCTGGAGGCCATGGCCAAGTTTTCCCACCATAGAGTGCGTTTATATGTCTCTCCATTGGCAGTTCAGTATCTGACTATTTCTCTGGAAAGTATGTTCATTGTTTTGTGCGGTCATTTGGCTGGTACGAGAGCCCTCATGCCGTCTTTATTGCCATGGAGTACCTTGAGCATGGCGACCTTCAAAAGCACCTTGTCGTTCCATTTTCCGAGTCCACGACCAAAGAAATCACCGCGCAAATCGCAGAAGGCCTCCACTTTATGCACGACAACGAGTTTGCCCACCGTGACCTGAAACCTGCCGTAGGTTACAGTTGACTTCCCCAATTTGTCATGATCTAATAGACGGATGCCAGAATATCCTCGTTGTCCGCAAACAGCCGGACTGGTGGGTTAAAATCGGCGACTTTGGCATCAGTAAGCGGGCCGAGGCTGGATCGGCGCTCCGCACCTTGGTTGGAACACAAGGCTACCTGGCTCCCGAAGTTATTGGTCTATTTCCCATCTCGGAGCCCCGACATGGTGAACGTGAACAACTCTCATACACTGCCAGTGTTGATATTTGGGCCCTCGGCGAGATGACAGTCCGTATGCTCACGCAACGCCCGGCATTTTCGGATCCTCGTGAGCTTTTTAATTATGTTGTTCACGAGACCGCGTTTCCTCGGCAGATTCTTGATGGTTTAGATATCCACAGCGAATGCTACGACTTTATCGAAAGAGCTATGGGCTCCTCGCCATTGAAACGGCTGAGGGCGAGTGAGGTTGTGTCTCATCCCTGGTTGAAGGCTTCGCGGCCATCGTCACGCGCCAGCTCACATCACAGCAATATGTATGTCCTTTTTGGTTTACAATTGGAGTTTGGTTTTGACTAACTGCAAATTGTAGGTTTGTGGACGCCTCCTCTGATCTGCCTTTGGTAAACGATTTGCATACAGAAACGCTCGCATCAGCACAGTGGTCAACATTAAGTCAATTAGAGGTGCATCCCAGGCCAACCACTTCGGAACTGCCATTGATCCCTGAAAACGTCTCTGCGACGAGCGAGAACTCATCTCTATCTGCGACGATGAAGTCAGATATCAGTACGGTGTCTCTGGCCACTACGCCGCCAAATACCGCTCCTTTCAGTTCTGTAGAGGCCGAAATAGTTGATGGTTCTACTCAACTGACTAAGAGCTCGTTGAACAACAGTTGTTATTTATTTCATGATACTGACAGCAACATACTGTCCTCTCATCAGAGTGATGGCCATACAGAGGTTAATACAACAATTGGCGTCCCCAAATTGGTCGTTGGCGCATCACCATCAATAATGGAGCACGGGAACCATAAAAAGGAAAACTCCGCTAATAATCAACAACATCGACTGTTCAAAACCAGCAACTTTCATGGAAATTCACAGGTACAAGCCTCACCTGTGGTACCAGCTGCTGCCACACCTACTCCTCAGCGCATCCCAGAACGAGTTTCTACACTTTTGCAAGAGCATGAAGGTCCTAAGACAGTCCAGGCCGTCTACACCTCTCCCTGGCAGTCAAGAACGCCTTCTGATCGCGAAGGGTCTAGCTCTGTGCCTCCTAATTTGACAGGATCCGCTACCCCCCTAGCTAAAGGTCAAATCCGGCTAGCGGAACCTCAGAGTCTTGCCCATACTAGAAGCCAGTCCCTACCAGTGGCTAAGACAACAAATCTTGGTGGTGCTTCATTATCAGAATTGCAACTTCTGCATGAAAAAGCCACAATGTCCGACGCTAAACTGTTAGCTATGAGAACTGTTCGAGCAAATACGGATGACTTGGTTCAGGTTGATCCAGAGGAGGTCATAGAACTTATCCAAGCATGTACTCTGGATTTGAAGGAACGAGGTAGGACGACAATATGCACTGACTGAATCCACACATTTCCAATCAAGGAATAATGAGCTGACCAAGTATACTTCAAAGCACTGGACGACCCATTCTTCCTCCTACCGTACCGGCCAATGCCTACCTCGTCCAACTCTGTGGGTCGATTAATCCGCCTCTACTTTTCTGAATCATCTCCGCGGGGCGATAGACTGCGCCAGGAATTACAGATGGTAGAGCCTCTGGTGCGTTTTTTTATTATTAAACTAAATGAGAATTTATCATATGCACAATACTAACTTAGCTTACTAGATTGTTGCCGGAGTTTTGAAATGGTGCTGGGCCCGCATCCCAGGTGGTGTTGTTGGCTGGGACACTTATGAGCTCTTTAAAGTTGGGGAATACGGTATGCGTGTTAAAAGCTCGAGGATAACAACAAGATTGGTTAAACTAATGCATCGCAGACTCGAATATGTCGAGAAATGCATTCCCAACTTTCATTCCAATTTCTGTCGAAAGCACTGCTAGGCAGAACATTATATTGCATTTCTTTGACCTGCTATCCGCCATCGCCACTCACTCAAAAAACAATGGCCTTTCAGGATGGAAGTTGTCGCGAATGGCCGGCTGGTGGGCTTTTGAACTGAACACAAGGAGCAGGAGCTTCAACGAGGGTTATAAGTCTTGGTTGGCGTGAGTTGCGGGCACAGCCCAATCCTGCCCATTGTGCGTGTATGTTTACTAACGGGACAGTGCTGCAAACGCAACGAGCCATCTATTCTTTGCCTATCTGCGAGCTCAGAACCCTGCCGGCCTAAATACTCGCATTCACACGGTCCCGGTGGCTTTACAACTACTGCTTGACGCATACAAATATCCTCCTCGCTCTGAGCTAAGTATGCAAATTACGGCATCAAAGGCCTTGGTTACGGTAGATTCACCGACATCAACGGCAGTTGGTATGTTACGGCGCGCTGTCGCAGTACCACATCTCTTCAGCGACGGCCAGTCACAAGCCTTCCAGATGCTTTCTGAGCTACCTACTGTAACTCGGGGGCTCAGTGATGAATGTCGCCGTGTCTTGAAAGCCATTGCAAGAAGACAGAAACCCGGGCTTGGTTCCGTTGGCTCCTGGAACCGCTTCGAGGACACTGGGTTTTCACAGCTTTACATTACCGAGACTGACAATTCGAGCGACCCGGAATCTGATGTTGAATCATTGGGACCCCCAAGACTTATAAAAATTGATACTGTAAAACTAGATGATGCATTTTGGTGGGTGTGGATGCAAAGCCTAGCCCCGGAAGAGACGACCGCGAGGAAGCAGATATTTGGTCGCACTGTGATTGCAGAGACAAGGTTTTCCAGTCAGTGGGTTATATGTGAAGAGTCTCTTCCCGTAGACCCTGGACCAGTTGAATCGAGGATAAAGGTAAAAAATACTCGCGGTTTAAGTCTATTCACACGTGCCTTCAGAACTGTAGGGAAGCCATGAGGGTTAGACACCTCTAAATACAGTTGGGATGAATATTTTAAATTCCACATCGTCAATAAGGGCGTTTCACATTCGGTGCCACTAAATTGCAGGTGCCTATTTTCATCAATGCACAAAATATCAATAACTCCGACTATGTGTTACTAATTCCCAAACGCTGTAGTCTATCTAAGTGGGAGAGTGGGAGATGGAACCAAGGTGCCTATTGCCAAATGAAGACGTGCCGGAATGACCTTACAGAAGTAACGGAGAACATTGTCACCATAAGTGGTGATGATAGCTGGCAGAAATTGAGCTGGCTCATGAAATCACACCCAGTCACCAAGCCCCCTGCTATGACCCAGGGGGGGATTGTTTGGCGCTTATAATTTCTTTAGTAACACAGATCGCTTATTTTGGGCGATATTTCCATTCTCCGATGCCGAGTGGTCCGCGGCTAGGGTTACAGCTCGTATTTCACGGCCAGGGTAGACGTGCTCCAATTTGCAAGGCCACCTGGTTCTGGCTTGTACAAGCTACAGTATAAGCAGAAAAAGCTGGAAAGACCACCACATTTCGCTGTAGGTATTAGATGCAAATGATGACCTGTTGAGCAAACACCTCAATAGAAATGGTTGATAAGGAAGCACACGCTTGTAACGCTTGTACGGCCGCGCGCCACAGGAAATGTGCTTTTAGGCTCTCAGTCTCAGCTGGGAAATTCTCATTTCAATTCCCGAGTTATGCTACATTGTAGTGATTAAGGGGGTTGATAATTATTCCGAGGGCCAGAAGACGTGATATTCCGAAATCCAGGTGGGATAACAGCAAAACTGTCAGGTTCCGATATTGAAGATGCTGGTTCGTTTACTAGCGAGTGGCTTTTTCACTAATGCCGACTATTTAATCTAATAAAGTGACTCCATTATTTAACCTTTAACTGCTATCTCTATCTCCAAGACATTACATACGTGATTTTGCGAAAATGGGGTGGGAGCCGATTGACGCCAGCTATGCGAGAATTGCACCATAACCAGGCGGCGTCGCTGGTCTTTGCAGCCGCGCTCTAGACCGTGCACAAGCTCGCGATTGCAGGCTTTCTAAGACGTATCCAGCCAGGATTACTGAATCGAGCTAAATTGAACCGGCTTGCCCCCGCAGACCTGCTTCGAACGGGTGATTCCCCCCACTGGGGCGAAGATATATGTTGCACAACGAACTACGAAGCAGTGTGTTCAAAGTGGGCCCTATGGGCCGATTCCACACCTCGTCAAGATTGACTTCCGTGTCTTAGCGGGTGATCTTAGATAGGAAATTCGTAGTTGAGGCTAGGTAGAATTGGGTTTCCCAGATCCGATCACGTCGTTTCCCATGGCACGAGAGCTTTGAGATATATAAACAAGCACACCTCAAGTGGAAGTATAATCTGCGAAGCGCCTTGGCAAATTCTGCACTAGTTGATCTCCCGCACCCTACTCCTGCACCATGGGTTGGTCCACCGCTGTTGGCCGCTTGGCATTTGCGAAGAAACATGAGCGGTCGCCTGAAGAGCGCGCTTTTGTTCGGCGCCTAGATTTGTTTCTCATGACCTTTGGGTGTATTTCGCAAGGTAATTAGGACCACAAAGCATTTAGTCTCCAGATTGCTGATTTAAACTGGCAGTCATCAAGTTCCTCGATCAAACCAACATTACCACAGCCTACGTTAGCGGAATGAAAGAGGATCTTGGCCTCTATAAAAATGAGCTGAATTTGTACGAACACACTTCCTGATTGGAGCAACGGCCCATTGACATTGAAGGAAACAGTTTCACGACATACTTTAACATCGGCTACTGTATCATGATGATTCCATCGCAAATCATTTTGACCTATGTCCGCCCGAGTTTATGGCTCCCCGGGTTGGAGATTGCATGGGGTGTCATCACCGGCCTAATTGCAATCGCACACAATGCGAAGCAAATTTACGCGCTGCGATTTTTCCTTGGGCTTTTAGAGAGCAGTGCTTGGCCTGGAATGATTACGATCCTCAGTGAGTGCCTTCACACGGCTATCACTCTTAATATGAGTTTTTTCGTGGACTTTTAATGAGCTAACCGCCTACAAGTGTATTGGTACACTCCCTCGGAACTTGCGAAGCGGTATGAACATCTCTCAAACTTGAAGAAAAGTAAAGCGATGTCCTTCGATCACTGACGGCTTTCTCAGAATGGGATTCTATCACTCTGCGCGTGCAGTCGGTGGCATGCTGTCTGGTGCCCTGCAGGTCGCAATCCTCAACACGCTTGATAACAGGAGTGGACTGGAGGGATGGCGGTGAGTCTAATAGCTAATGCGTTTTGAAATGAGACTAATGATGAAACCCACACCAGATGGCTTTTCATCATCAATTCCATCATGACGGTGGTGCTCGGCTTCTTTGGCTTCGTGATGCTTCCCGACACACCCAATAAACCAAACCCTTGGGCTAGGTGGTGGTTCACCGAGGATCACCATCGCATTGCACTCGAGAGACTTGAACGTCACGGTCGAGCCAAAGCAAGGAAGATTACGTGGGCCGCAGCAAAGTACGATCCCACCCATACCTCACATGAAGCAAGACTGACAATACTGGCTCCACACCAGACGCGCGAGCCGCATGTGGATTAGCTATTACATCCCCGTATATTGGGTCGTTAGCGGCATGAGCGCTGGTGCCATAGGATACTTTAACGTCTTCTTGAAAAACCTGACCGATTCCGATGGGAGTAAGGTCTGGACCACAACACAAGTGAACGCCATTCCTATTGGAGGAGGCGCCGTGCAGGTTGTTTGCCGTAAGCTATCCTATTTGCTCGGTCGACTTGGACGTCTTACTAACCACCAATATAGTTTGGATCTGGTGCATCCTATCCGATCTTCTCCAGGTCCGCTGGCAGCTTATTGTCACACAAAGTAAGTGGACACGCAATTGGAGGGCATTCAAACACTGACAAACCAAACCATCAGGTGCTATTGGTGCCATTCCGGGAATTATTATGTCCATTTGGACTAGAAACCCCGGCAAAATTGCTCTCTCAGCCGCATACGCGAGCTACTTTATCACATATGCCTGTCAGGCATCAGGCATTATTCTCTTAGCATGGTTCACGGATATGTGAGTTTTAATACGGGGTTCTACGATAAAATCGGATTCGGTTCTCTAATATTTTACTTCCAGGTATCCTCAAGATCCTGAGGCACGAGCACTCGTTGTCGGAATTGCTGTTGTTGCCATTTATGCAGTGGATGCTGGCAGTACAATCAAAGTGTGGCCAGCTACCCAAGCACCATACTGTAAGTCACCACAACTCCATACATCCCCCTCATGCCTTTACTACAGAGCTAATTATGTGTTTCTAAACAGATACTACCGGTTGGACTGTCATGCTTTCCATGTGGATTGCGGGAATACTCTTAATCTTGGGGCTATGGCAGCTTGATACCCGTGTCGTCCGGTAAGAACAAGCCCCGAGCAAATTCCCGATCAAAATTATCTATGGCCAATTCTGACTCATTCTATTCAGTCCCAATCGAGCGAAATTGGAGGAATCTCAAGACAGTGCCGGCACAGCATCGGATCATAGCGGGGATGGACATTCTGACGCAGATGTCAACTCACTGGGCGCGAAGCGAGTTGATAAAACACGAGTAGAGCAAGCAGTATAAATTGGCTTCAATTCTTGCTTTATTTTGGGGTTTTCAAAAGAATGGCGTGGGATGCAGGGGTTGAACTGTTCACCTCAACTTTCCACGTCAAACAACAAATTATTGAGGAACCCGCACAACAATCCGACCCGTTATGCTTTGCTCCTTGAGCTTTTCAAATATCTCTGGGATGTCATGAAATTCCTTGATTTCAATGAGGGGGTTAATTTCCCCAGTTGATGCCTGATGCAAAAGTGTCTCCATTTGATGTTCTGTACCGACCGCGACTCCCATGACCGTGAGGGCTTCACAATATTATTAGTTTTTGATGAATCTTCGCAGGGATCTTCTTACCTCGAGCAGAGCATAGTGAGGCTCCCACAGGAATATTAAAGTCATTCGCTGGAAGACCAATTGTAATGATGTATCCCATATTTCGAACCAGCTTTGGAGCCAACTCGAACGCTTCTTTTGACCCCGAGACGACCAGAACCGCATCTGCTCCCTCTCCGGTTATTTCTTTAATCTTCTTCTCGACATCTTCCTCGGCAAAGTCAATGAAGTGTTCAGCGCCACAGCTAAGACTGAGATCGCGCTTGGATTTCCCAGAATCAACGGCAATGACCCGGAATCCATCCACCTTGCTGGCAATCTGGACTCCGATGTGACCAAGACCTCCACCGGATCCCGATACTACAACCCAGTCTCCTCGGGCTAAGTGGCCTTGAAGCTTCGAAATCCCGCCCGCCATTGTGAGACCGGCGCACAATAATGGCGAGGCAACTTCGCTCGCAACATTTTCCGGGATCTTCGTCACATACCTCGCGTCGGCTACAACGTACTGTTGCAATGTCCCGTTCACGTGCTTTCCGGTGTTTAGCTGGTTGGGACAATTGTTCGGATAGCCTCGAGAGCATGCTCGGCAGTTTCCGCACGCGCTATACAGCCACTTGACGCCAACTCGTTGTCCAAGCATGGAATCTTGGACCTGCTCGCCCACTTTGACGACGGTCCCCACACCTTCATGGCCTACAATGGGCTTGTACGGGCCCCATCCTAGAAAGGCGCGTACTTCGGAGCCGCTGTGTATAGAAATCCGTCAGAACTGGGCCCCACGATGGACATCTTCAATCATGCGTTACCATAGACCGCTAAAGGAGAGCTTGACCAGAATCTCATGGACTCCAGGTTCGCCAACGGGAACATCTTCCCTAATTTTAATCTGGGCGTTTGGGCCCGGGTTCTCGATCACAGCGGCTGTCTGGACGAGCGGAATCGACATGGTGTCTGCTTGAGCTTCTTCTTCTTCACTCTACCAACGCCCACCAAACGGCCAAAAGCAAGTCAAATACTAGTGAAGCCCAAGGCCATATGACGTGCAAGCATTAATAATATCCCAATACGGCACTGGCAGGTTCCCCAGGAAGTAATTGCCGGGTGAGCGGGGCCTCGGAGGCATCATCGAGTCGTGCACTCCATTCCGGAATGCGCGCGCGAGACGGACTGAAATCCTTCCCCCCAACCCCGTGAGCACGGCCTCCGTGGCGGCAGACCACTGAACAGGGCCCAGACTGCGACTCTGACCACCCAACATTAGTGGCGGCTTAATTGGCCACGGCGGGCGCTGAGGGTAGCACACCAAGCTAAAGCGCTCCTCGGCCAGTGGTGGGTCTCTCAAAGGAGCGGCTGTTGGGGTCGGCAATTTTTGCTGAGGGTCAGCTCCCGCAGCCGATGCCCAATTAGTTCGCCTGTGATTGAGACAGGCTGCTTTTGGGATTCAGTGCATTTCTGGAGCCGAGGACCTTGTTCCCGAACGTCGAGCAAGCCAACGCTGCGTTGCAACCGATTGCGGAGGGCAGACGTCCGCATGGAAAGCACCCACAAATGCACTGCTGCGGGGGCCTTTTGACAGCCTGTGTGACACAGGTAAAATTGTCGCAGATTTCACATGGGGGCGTTGCTTTCGGTTCACGGAAATCTAGATTCGATCATGCACGTTTGTGCCTGGATTGCCATGTGCTGAGCGACAGATCTGCGATCCTCAGAAATCACATCACACGATTGATGCAGAAGGTTTTTTTTTTTTAAGGTATCCAATTTAATTTATACTGGACATGATGCTATTCCCAATGACATGATACAATACACTCCATCCGTTTCTCGTTACATGTGCGCCGACCGCCAACTCTTATGGGGCAAGCCAGCGCGCTCCTCCACTGCAAACGACAAGTCCCGCTCATCGTCGGGAAATGGCCACCTCCAGACCCATAGGCTTTCGCAAAAATCCCTCTCGCGTGTCCATCACCTTTTGTCGCAGCGTAACACCGTATCGCTTGATCCATGTAGAGGCGATGAGCCTCATCTGCATCTCGGCGACGTTCCTGCCCACGCACGATCGGGGACCGTGGCTGAAGGGGATAAAGGCCGTCTTCTGGGCCTCCGTCACGTTCTCCCATCGCTCGGGTCTGAAGTCGTCGGCATCCGGGCCCCATACCTCCTTGGAGTGGTGCACGGTGTAGGTGGGGACGCTAAGAACGGTGCCGGGAGGGAAGTAGTGGCCGTGGAGAGTGATGCCACGCGAGTTGGGGGGGATCTCGCGCGGCAAGCCGATGCCAGAGGGGGAGTGGAATCGGAGCGTTTCGTTGATGGCCATTCCCAGGTAGGGAAGGTCCTTGACTTGGGAGAATTCGGGAACGATCTGGTCGGCGGGCACGGCTGCATCGATCTCCTTCTGGAGCTTCTCGAGAACACCAGGAGTGCGGACAACGTTGTAGAGGAAGGCACAGGACGAGTTGGAGGTGGTGTCGCTACCGGCAATCAATTGGGTCAGAGCTTCGGCGGTCAATTCGGCGCGGCCAAGAGGCTCGCCCTTCTCATCGCGTCCTTCCATCAATCGAGCGAGCAGGTCCTTGCGGTTGATGTCCGGGGGGTTCTCGAGGCGCTCGCTAACTCGGGCAATGGCGATACCGGCAAGGTTCTCGACGGCCTGGAGACCTTGGCTAAAGAAGGGATCGGGGAACCACTTGGCGTATGGCTTCAACCAAGGCATGCATCCGAGCGTGGCCGAAACCTCGCCGCGACGGTTCATAATCTCACAGGCAGGTGCGTAGATGGCAGGGCTGTTGGGGGTGGCCTTGACCTCAGCAATGTCCTCCCCGGTAGCAAGCATGCCTGTTTGACATGGTTAGCGAATTGGCTAGTAATTAGCACTCGAACGCTTACCAAATGGTTTGCCAAAGGCCAAATCAGCAATGGTGTCAAAAGCCAAGTAGTTGACTACGGCATTGTTAGCAAGTACAACTCAAGACCCGTAGGTATACATACACCACGAGAGACAGTCCAGGTATGCGGTGTCGTCTGTGTTTGTGGAGGTCTTGATGCGGGAATCCCATTGCTGCACCCACAGATCAAGGTTCTGGCGAATGTATGGCTCGAACTCGAGGACGGACTTGGGAGCAAAAGTGTGCGAGACCATCTTTCTCTTGCGGGTGTGCTCGGCGCGGTTCCTGGTGTTGAAGACACCGCGGTGGATTGAGACGAAGGGATCGTAAAAGTCGCTAATCGATGCATCAGACTATTGTACGCTTCTAATTGGAGCAACGAGGTCTACTTACGACTTGAGGAAGCCATTGCCGTGACCGTAGATGGCGTTGATAGCCTTGTGATCGGCAATGCTGATGTGGTTGGGCGCAATGCGCACAACGGGGCCGAGCTTCTTGTGAACCTCGTCGACTATCTCATATCGCTTTCCTTTTCTGCAGGCAATGAGGAGCCAGATGTTGCTGAACTGAGCTCCAAAGGGAGCGGGAATGTCTCGAAAGCCGCCGAGCTTTCCAAAGTGTGGAATAATGTAGTAAGCCAGGACGGCAACCAGCAAAAGAGCTGGGGGTCCCCAAGGGGAGACTAACACATCATTGACAATGGCCATTGTGCTTGGTGGATCATGCAATTGCCTGGCTGATGATTTACAAAATTATTTTGGACAGGCCAGCGGATATATTTATGTGACAGCTCTGTGTGACGTCAAGGTCTACACCCCGACCCAAGCATCTCGCAATGGAGGCAAGCCGTTCCTGACACCAATGGGGGCATCGGCAATTGCTCCTCTCCGCATAAAGCTTTGGCGCCAACCCCACACGCAGTCCCCAAGGCCAAGCTCCGAGGAGCACCTCGGATTGGCCCGCGGGAAGGGCATTCGGCACGAGTCCCCCGCGGATGGGAAAGGCTGACAAGATGTAGCGTGAGCCAAAATGCGGAGGTTCATGTCGAAAGCCAATATTTCTCCGCTCTCCCCAAAGAGAGAAGGTATCGGGTCTCGTGTCTCAGGGTCTGGTGCTGTTCGCCCACTTGGCACATCGGCACCTGAGCACTCTCCCCCATATTAGCGCCGGCGCCGAAGTCTGCCATCTCCACTTATTCCCTCGGCGAGAGTTGTCTCTAATTGGTCGCCGGAGCAGAGGCTGGACGGGGGGAGGCGACTTGGGCTATGACCTCCTTGGCTCGGGGTTCGGTGATGGAAATGCATGGCTTCAATGCGGTCCGTTCCAAACATGATCGTCCGACTAGAGCATGCCGTGCCGTTCATTCAAGACACAATGGTCGCCCCCTCAGCCCGCCCCTGGTCGGCTCACAATTCACTTTTTAATGGCCTTCGGTCCGTTTGCTTTCGTCGCACGTCGGAATGGCAAGTGATGCTGGGATGATACGCAGCAGTCTCCATCCATGACCGAAAAAATGGACACCAAGACCCAGTTCACCTACGCCGACCTCTCTGCGCATTCCACAAAGACGGACCTTTACGTCGTGATCCACGACAAGGTCTATGATTGCACGGGATTTGCAGATGAGCACCCGTGAGTCTCCCCTTTTGACAGAAAATCAGCAAGGCATGATGAGGAGTTGAGAGGGTTGACAAATATTGCGACAGAGGTGGTGAAGAGGTCCTCCTCGATATTGCTGGCCAGGATGCCACTGATGCATTCGAGGATGTCGGCCACAGCGACGAAGCCAGAGAGATTCTCGAGAAGCTGGTAGTCGGCAAAATACTAAGACAGGTATGCTTCTTCCCACTCACTCGTTGTGCGATTTTGAATATTCGGATTGACATTGTCAAGCCCGGCGATGAAGGCCCAGTGGGTCACGGCCCGGCCCCGCTCACACCGCAACCTGGCGAGAAGAGTTTGACGATCTACATTCTCCTTGCCCTCGTTGCAATGATGGGTTCAGCCGCCTACCAGTACCTGCAAGTTCATCAGTTACTAGAATTTTGAGAACACTGCCAGAGACTGTCGAGATGCTGCTGGACCAATACCAGGTGGCAGTGACAACCCCCAATGAAGAATTCAACCCGAACTTGGCAGGATTGTATTTTACACGGCCCCTTCTTTTTGATCTAAATACTTGGAAGGTTTTATTCACTTTGATCTGGATTTGCACCTCAAGGTTGCATCCAGCTACGCAATTGCGGTCCCCGGTTGTCTCCACCGACTGCACCACATGGCAGCCCACAGCTCGCTTGGTCAACATGTACAGACCACGACGACTAAAAGCTGCACATATTGAGGACCAAAAAAGCCAAATAGAAATATTCAAATAAAATAAATGTAAAACTCGGCGTTTTTTGTCCCCGTGATTGAACAGCTCGCGTCAGTAGATGGCCATCCTCTCCAGCGAGATGATATTCACAAGGCATACAAAGCCAGAGAGGTTCCTACAACAACGTACAGTCTTGCGCACTAGATACTCTACTAAACTCCGAAAAGCAAAATTGGCTCTCGTCATCCATCCGTCAAAAGCCGTTCTTCTGCCACGTTTCTTATTTCCGAGCGCCGCTTGCCCACTTTTTGCCGCAATCCGCTGCAAAGGCTGCGGGTAGATCACACTAGAACATCTAGAAAGAATATATCTCATCAGTCATCTCGTCAAGGCTCCCTTGTAGATTGTAGTGGCTTATCTGCGGGTGCCATGGATACAAATACGACATCTTGCATGCATGGTGACGAGTTTCAACGATAATGTATGCGACATCTCTTTTTGTCCTTTATTGCAGCCTTGAAACTGAGTCATTATTCATTCCAAGTCTCTTGTGATCAATAGTTCGGCTGTGGTAGCCGTCTCAGGTAATATCCACTTGGGAAATGTCGTGACTCTTGCATGAACCGAAGATACAAATGCCGAATCAACACCGAGCGCAATATTTTTCTTGGCAGCTGATTTGCGCGATTCACGGCACACGGCATACTATGGTTGCAATGATGATGCTTTTACGCTGACTTGGTTTGATACTGGCTTGTAGTCTATATCTTTAAAGGGGACGCTTCGGTGTACCCGATTGTTGAAGATCTTACGCCAGTGCAAGGTGACGGCATCGGAACGCAAGCGGCGAACCCGCCGAGTCCCGAAACTCAATCGCGCATAAGCACGGCTAGAAGAGGCCAATTGTTAACGTTATTTTACCATCGGCTAGCCCTAGTGACCGACTGTAAATAATACTCACGATGGCACGTGGCGGAGTGCCCGGATATGTGCGGATCAATCGGACGGACGCTTTTGGACAATTCTCGCCTCGTAGTGGAGTTGGGTTGTAGTAAAGGGCCACAGTCTGCTCGGACATATCGCTGGCGCTGCTGTTACACACTGAAAAAAGGCCCCACGCGCTAATGGATACTGACATCATTGCAAGCGAATGTCTGGCTCAATCATTTCGCGCAGCTGTGCAGGCTGCCAAAGCGAGGCAAAGGCCCCCTACCTCTGGCCCTGATGGTGCAACTGAGCCAAGAACTGGACAGTGCAGCTTTAGGCTAAAGCACGGCGGGCACAGCCCTCTGAGGGTCGGCCGCGGAGCGTCCTCAGGGCCCTTTTATAACCCCCCAGACAGAAGCGAACTAGTAATGCTTGGCGGGCGTGATCAAGCCATTCACGGTCCAGACCAGTGCCCCGGATGAAGGAATCAATGCTGCCAGCCCACTCGCCCACTCAGGATTTGCAATGCTTCAAAAATACGGGGTAATTGTGCCATGTCTCGATCATGGCTAGACGTGGCCACCCCGCGTCTCCCGGGCGTGAGGCGGTCGTGGCGGGCCGAATTGGGTTAGAGCCATCGCAGATCGCGGGGTGAAAAGTCGGCAAATGAAACCGGCTGCCACCTGATTGGCCGCTGTCGTCCTTTTTTCTTCGTCCTGCTCAGCCCATGCACAATGGTTCTCGACCTTCAACATGTCATATAACCAGATGCCCTGAACTGCTCCACTCTGGACACAACCCGTCCCCCGAATTCCCCCCCTCCGCCTGATGAAGCCTCCATCACGTGTGCCGATTCCATTACTGAAGACGACGACGACGACGACGACAGAGTGAGCAGTCGAAAGCCGAGAGACCATGGAGACGACAAAGACCAAGAAGAGGGCATTTCGTGCCTGCATGCCCTGCCGTGCGCGCAAGGTGCGGTGCATTGTCACCGAGACGTGCCAGCCGTGCATGAACTGCAAGTTGGACGAGAAGGACTGCGACTTTGCCAAAGGACCCAGAATACCGCACGTTCCATCCGATCAGTCGATTCTGTTCGCCATAGCTAACTGTGGTGCAGCCCACAATATCCACCGACCTGTCGCCCAGCTTTAAACACCACAGACGCTCAGTCTGAGGCTTCAGGGAGCGATCTTGCTCCCTCTTCCACCCGGGGACGCTCTCCCGGAGCTGCCGACGATGCAGGAGGCAACGCCCTCAAGAGGCGGTGTATGGGTGATGATGGCCAGAACCAGTGCAAGAAGGCATCAACATCGAACCAGATTTCTAAGGGTAATCAAGAGATCCTGCTGCGCCGCCCACCGAAACACAGCGCCATACTAACATGTGGTTGGTACAGAAATGGCAGGTCTATTATATGATCCCACAGATCCCGCCTACAGTTTTCTTCAAGCACCCAAGACGAAAACGATACTGCCGCAAGATCTCGAGTTCCTGTACGGTCAGGGATGTTTTATCGTACCAGAGCGACATGTTCTCGACGAATTCATGAAGCAATACTTTTGCTTTATTCACCCAATCCTCCCCATTATTAACGAGGCCGACTTTTGGGCCCTATATAATTCGAAAGATACGGATGCAAGCAACGAAGACCGAATATCCATCATTGTTCTTCAGGGAATGCTATTTACATCTGCCACAGTAAGATCAGACGCTACGCTACTTATAACATGCGGTTAACGGCTTGGATTAGTTTGTGTCCCAGGAGATCAGACAGAGCCTGGGCTTCAAAACGACGCAAGACGCAAAATATTCCTTTTATCGACGGGCAAAGGTATGCATTATATGCAAGCTCCTTAACCAGAAACTAACCGTTAGAAGCTTCTCTACGATTTCGGATACGAACGCTCATCGATAGCTGTTGCACAAGCTGCGGTACTTCTCTCACACTCTCATCTAATCCCCCTCCCCTATGGAGGATTTAAACAGCTCGGCTCGCTCTGGGCCGGCATCGCAATACACCATGCCCGAGACGCGCGGGCGCACCGTTATTACATGATGACACCGAGTAACCCTCCGTCACCGAAGGATCTCAAACGATACAACACGCTTAAACGACTCTGGTGGTGCTGCATTATTTCCGATAGAGTAATCCCGCTTACATCTCGCCAAAATATTAAAATCACGAGAACCAACTTCAATTTCGATGGAAGCCCGCCCCTAAGTATCGAAGATCTCGCCGACGAATACGATTGCTCCGAAGTGTACGACTCGACGACAAAGAGACTCCTAGCACAGGTTTCGATTAAAATCGCGGAGCTTTGCATCGTTTTGACGGATGTTTTGACGCTTTCGGCACTAGTGCACGAAAACCCGAGTTGGGGAATCTCTTCGAGATTGGCAGAAACGAATCAAGCTGGAATCTGTCGAATTCGTCTACAGAGATGGTACCAGACATTTCTATCGATGAAATCAGCAATGGGAAAAATGACAGTGGGTGAAGGGGAGAAATCTTCAAGAAGTTCCGTGGTCTTGTTTACCAATCTGGCAGAGATGTATTACCAGTAAGTTCCAAGTTGTATATGGCGAGGAGGGTGCTAATACGTGGTATTTCAGCTCCGCGAGGCTTACTCTCTGTCACTATGAGATGCTGCATCTTGGTCAAGCTGCGCTCTCATTGAACCCACTCTTCGACACGACAGATATGACACAGAAAACATACGAGCTTCAAAATGCCACCTCTCAGGTCACAGAGTGTCTAGCAGAATTAACTAGATTAGGTTTGATACGTTGGCTTCCAATGAGCGCGTAAGTTTCACCTTGGAATTACTATTGAAAACTAACTAAAAAATGGCAGCGTCGGATGTACAGCTTTCCCCCTCGCTCTTCAAATTCTCGACGCCGAATTATTCCAGCAAAAGCTACGAACCATTTCACCATCAAAAAGCTCCCCACTGTTCTCCGATTATCAGCGAGAAAGGCTCAATGTTCTAGTCGACGCAATGAAGATATATCGACCCAGATACTGCATGGCGGATTGGATCACTCAGACTGTCAAATACATTGTAAACGCGACCCATAAATGGCTACCTTCGAAACCCTTTGAATCAGGAAACTCGAAATTATCTGCCGCCAGCTGGATCGAAATACTTCAGCAGCAACCTACTTATTACCTGCGACTAGCTCTTACCATGGATCTCAGCATCAGCAACGGAAAGCTGCCCGACGACGACGATTTTCCACCAGGATTACGACAAGCGTGGCACGGCCGCATCACGGCAACGGTATCGCCAGAATTCCTTCCGATAAACTTTGAGAGCTTTTTGGGTACTGGAACGCCAGCCCAAAACTCCAACGTCATCTCAGAGCGGCTGCTCCCGTCATCGGAAGAGCCAGTTGCAAACGCTGCAACTTTTAGAGAGGACGAACCCACGTCTGAGCTTCCCATCGAGCAAATCACTCTTCCAGCGGAAACCACCAACAAACCCAACGCCTTCGACTCCGTTTTCCAAACCATGACCGAAGGTCCCAATATTCTCACGACACAACCTATTACAGGAAACGAAGAAGCATTTTACAACACTTTTAACCCAAGCAATTTTGGAGAAGACATGTTTTCGTTCAACCCCGAGAACTCATTCCCGGCATTTCCATCGCAGACGTTTGATTTCTCAATGGGAGGCAGCTATTCGATTCACAACTCCATAAACCCGCTGGGAAAAGGCCAGTGGAACAACGGCCAGTCCGACACAAACACGGACGAAGAGCAACAGCGCATAAACGACTCTTTTTTGGACACACTGCGAGATGCTACGAGCAAGAGCTTTAGGACCAACGGGGAGCGATTACTGGAAGAGTTGAGCAAAGTCATCAACTTACCATAAACATTTAATGGCATATTTCTTAAGATCCCGTATAAATTGGGTTTGGACTTTCGACAGCACATATTGAATTTATGTATAAATAACGAAATAGATGGGGTGGGCATGGCACACAGAGCCTAGGTGGAATTTTGATGTATGATTTACATGAACCATTTCGTTCTCAAAGGTTAAGAACCGCATCTTGAGAAACAGCAATATAATGAAATTACAAATACTCAAACCGGAGTTTTGACTCATACATCTCAAACGTTGGTTCTTGGAGGCCACGGTCAAAAATAAGACGTATCCATTTGCCCGTTATAAGAGTGCACCTAGGCACCGGCCAAGGTGTGTCGCAAATAACCGGGCGATTAATTAAAGACATATTATTTTCATCGATTTTCCTGTGAGAATAGGAACTTCAAAATTTTGACCTGAATTATTTTCATAGATATATAACTAAATTGCACTTTAATCCTATCCCTTTGAGTACCGTAAGCCTACACCCAGGTACCAGGCAGATTTGGGTATTAACTACAGTATAGAAATTTGAATGTACATCACTCTCTTGCTAAAATCACAAATACACCGCCATTAGCAATATTTTGATACACATGAAGCCGTGCTATACTTTGGTATTAATTTTCTTGATCGCGGTAAAGATGCAGACGTACCTAAGTGCAGGCTTACGACACCGCAAGGGATGTGTTTTGACTCAGACGACCGAGGCGGGGTATTTGAGTGTGTATCATCACAGTCAAGGGCATCTCGTATTAGATCCATATTTGTTTCAACCGCTGTTAGCAGGTTACGAACTCGTCGCTTCGCTATTTTCCCATCTAAAAATAAAAACCAATGAATCAAGTCCCGACGGGGGCAGGTCGGAAAGATCCGAGTATGATGGCAATGTGGAATGTGAGAATCGACTGGTATAGGGTGGGAAGCCAATGTACTATTTTTACATATACTTTCATAAAATATGGAGATTACGAGACAAATATGCCAATCAATTCGAGAATAAACCAGGATATTATGAATCATATCAAGCCATATGTGTTCAGTGCCTTGATCCACCTATCACCATAAGTCACAGACTCATCACCTCGTGCCCCGCTCCCTCCGTATCAACACGGAACCACGATGCCGCTTTAAACTTTCCGTCTGCAAGCCTCATTCACTGGCAAGGTTCTGCACTCGCTCAACACACACACGACGTTGTCTCGGCTGGTCTGGACTCCTGTTAGTGGCTGCATCTGACCTGCTAAGGCGTTTGTCGCCGGCGGGTCCCCATTCCGAGATAAGGTGTAGTGTCGATCGAGCTAAACTAGTTCCCACCACGCACCCCCAACAAGGTCCAACCGTCGGTCACGGATTGATGGGCCTGCTTTTCTTTAGGTCGTGTGAGAGAATTTTCTGGGAAACAAACCCCCACATTCACCGCTCACCGAACTCGTTTCCCCCCCCCTCCCCCGCATCAAAAAGTTTGTAAGAAAATGGCGGAAGCGAAGACAGGATCGAGCCTTGAGCTGGGCTCATGGCTGCAGACGCTGGAGGTGCCGGCCGCGCGCAAGTCGCTGTACGCGGACATCATCCCGGGGCTCCTGGGCGCCATGGCCGATGTGGGCAAGGCGCTGCGCTCGGCAGACGTCAGTCTCGCGGGGTCGGCCAACACGTTTGGCGACGAGCAGCTCAACGTCGACGTGCTTGCCGAGAAGCTGATCCGCGACGCCATCGCCAAGTGCCCAACAATAGCCACGGCCAGCAGCGAGGAGGACCCGGTTGAGCGCCCAGCACGCCAAGAGACAACTCAACCCCGGGATGATGATGCGCAATCGCCAGAGCAGGAGCAGTACACGGTTGCTTTCGACCCCCTCGACGGCAGCTCCATCATTGCGCCCAACTGGACCGTCGGCACCATTGTCGGCATCTGGGACGGCGGCTCGGCGCTTGGGCAGAATCCTGCTTCGAAGCAGGTTGCGTCCATCCTCGGCGTGTACGGCCCGCGAACGACTGCCTTCGTGGCGGTGCGCATTCCTGGCCGCCCCGACGCATGCTTTGAGGCCCGTCTTGGCGAGAGCGCCAGCGCGCGGTGCGAAGTCGTCCGGCCCGAGGTGCGGCTCGCCAAGGCGCCCTTCAAGACTCGCTACTTTGCGCCTGCCAACCTGCGCGCTGCGGCCTCGGACGCAAAGTACATGGCCCTCATCGCCAGGTACATACAGGAAAAGTACACGCTCCGCTACTGCGGCGGCCTGGTGCCGGACCTCGTCCACGCCCTCGTCAAGGGCCACGGCGTCTACATCACGCCCGTCATCCGCGAGAGCGACGCAAAGCTGCGCCGCCTGTACGAGCTGTGCCCCGTGGCGCTGCTGATGGAATGCGCGGGCGGCCAGGCCCTCGAGCCGAACGGCACCAGGATTCTGGATCGCAACATTGACAACTGCGACGAGCGGGGAGGTCTTGTCTGCGGAAACGTCGAGGAGGTCGAAGTGGCTAGAATTGCTCTCAATTAGACACACACATACACACACACACATACACATATAGAAATAGAAAACAGGATAGAATAAATAGACCCGAGCATAGACCTCCCTAAAAAGGGTAATGGTGTTGAAAGGGGAAATAGAAAGAAAACATAAAAGTCACGCGACTGGCATTTTTGGCAATGTCTTGGCATTGGTTTGTGCGAAATGATCAAAAGCGAATGTCTATTGTGTCATGAGAGCTCCATGTCTATCTGAAACGGAGCAACCGGGCCCTATGAACATGTGGGTATCGAGATTGGGCCTTGGGGTTACCAATTGTAAACGAATGCGTCGCTAAAATAAAATAAAAAGTACAGAGGTGAATTTTTGCTTTGGTTGGGGTCGTGAAGAATCCAGGGTATACATCGTGTTTGTTTCGTGTGTTTTTTGCTGTTCGTGTTTTTCTTGTTTCGTTTCGTTTTGTTCGTTTGTTTAAAAGCCGTCAAGCTGCTTGGACTTTTGGTGCTCCAGAATGCAAATGCTGGACATGGCGGCCGTGAGGATCCAGTGGTAGCCAATCTCGTCGGTGTTGCCGGAGCCCTGGTAGCGGAACCAGACGCTCTGGGGGTTCTTCTCGTCCTCGACCATGGCGGCGACGACCTCTGCGGCCTCCGCGGGCTCGGCGACTGAGGAGCGGCTGCTGTCTGTGGGCGTGTCCTTGCCCTCGCTGCTGGGCGGAGCCTTGCGGCGGCGTCGGTTGCGATTGTCGCGCGAGTACTGGGTGGTGGTGGTCGAGTCGTGGCGGCTTGCGGGGGGCGGCCCCAGGCGCACCAGCTTCCAGCCGGGTCCGTGGGACATGCCCCTCATCTCGTCCCTCGCGATGCGGCGCCACTCAAAGGCCTCGTTGCGGTAGCTGCCCTTGTGGCCGACCATGAGGGTGAACTTGTAGCGGTCGGAGCGCGAGCAGCGGCGCATCTTGGCCTCGCACGCCATGATGCCCGCGCCGGGCACGTCGGGCAGGTACAGCACGAAGTCGCGGTTCTTGCGCACGGCGTGCACCAGCGGCTTGAGGCGGTTGGTGCCCGTCGAGTACAGCACCGTCCGGCTGCCCCAGGGCTCGCGCGTCTCGATGGCGCGGAAGGGCTTGAACCCCCGCGCAGACAGGTGGAAGACGTGCTGGTCCTTGATGCCGCGGCTGTTGGTCATGTGAAACGCCGGCGGCATGCCTTTGCACGCGACAGCGTCCGAGACGTCGGCCTCCTTGGAGGTGAAGCAGCCCATCTTGACCTTCTGCCGGAGGCTGCCGTGGCGGGACAGCGACGAGTGCAATCGGGAGGTGCTCTGCGGGATCGGGGGAGCGGCGATGATGTCGGTCATGGTGGTGAGTTATAAGTCTTTTTTTGGTCTTCTTTCTTTCCTTCCAGCCAGTGGGAAGACGGGCTGTGGGCAGGCAGCTCTTTTTATTCTTTAATGTGTGCGCCGAGGCGACTTTTCTCTACTCTAACGCCTCATCTTGGTAGCCCACACACCACACACCGACTGGGAAGCCGGGCCATGTGATGCCGCCCTGTGCCTGTCACGGGGGACTCCCATGGCAATTCGTGGAGATGGCCTGCTCCGCCCTGTCCCCTGGCTGGCTTGGTGGTCCCCCACTTGGACACCCATGCAGAGCGGGTGTGTATACTGTGTTAATGCCAGCGTCCGGGTCTTCTTTGAGCGCTCTGGTTCAGGCAATTTCACAGTGCTGACAAGACGCCCAGCCTTGTTTCAATTTGCCACCCCATTGCCCTCCCTTGCGAAGGACCCCTTTCGCGCACAGAATAAGGTTGACTATTGGCGGCCCCGGGATTGCCCAGCAGGAGGGGGACGAGTCCAGTCTAACCGAACACGTCATTGCCAAGCGCCAGTGCCCTGCTTGGCACCGGGTGGAGCTAAAACATTGCGGCCCAGGGCCATCCGTGCTTTGTTTAGATGCCCATGATGAAAGATGGATGATGCTTACTATAATTTTTTTTTTTTTGGTGCGGGAATGACACGGCGGAGTTCCGAGCCAGAAAGGGGAGCAAGCGCTTCATGCAGCCGTGTTCTGCGCGCTCTGTGTGTCTGGCATAAGCCTCACAGCCTCATTTTCTTTTTCGTCTGCTATGTGCTGTCAACGTCCAAGTCGAACACTCACATCCCTCACTTGACTAGCACCAGACCAAGTAGGACTAGTCGCACCCCGAGCGTCGTCACCCGCAAAAAACTATTGAGACACCACATCAACCCATGAGAGGGAAAAAAATCATATGAGCTGTTTTTCTACCTGCCTGCAGGCGCTCTCACGCTTGCTCTAACTGTGGCATGCGCACTCAATAACCCTCATAAAGCCTGCTCCGCAATGACCATGGGTTTATCGTCCGTCTCGGCCTGCGTAAGGTACGCGAGTACACCCTGTATTTTCTGCCTCGGGCCCCCGATCCGAATATCAAATTTGGGTTCGGTACTCGGCAGCAACCACTAAATTGGGGGGTTCACTTACAGCGCCCTGGAGCCCACTGTAGGGCATCTCAGACAGCCTGCAGCCTCGCCCACCTACCCACCACCACACCGCCCAGGTCCCGTCTCCAATCTCCATCCCACCCATCAGCTGGTGCTTTAAACTTTGTCCGCGCCCAATAAATTTGCCAAGACAGGGGAACCCAGCACGGCCGTGGCGCAAGCAGCGCTGAGCGTTGCGCTGACGTGGAGGCATGAATCTTCTGCAGCGCACTTGATTACTGCTTTCGTGTTGGCCATGACCGCTAAAAGCCCAAAGTTAAGGCCCCCCCCCTACCACCTTACCCATTAGCAGGGGAACACCGAGCATGCTATAAGGTCCACCTTCCGAGAGGCGGCCCTGCGTCGCTGCTGCGGTGGGGTCGTTCATCTCTTGGAGAAGCTAATTAGCAAGAAAGCGTCGTCACCCTACTGAGCGAGACCCTGCATTCAACCCTCTTCGAACCAACATGATGGCGGCTGCAAAGCCTCAATTCATCATAATCACCACTTTTTTTTATTAGCCTTTCCCGCTCGTATCGCACTGCAAAGCCACTGCTGATGAGGTACGCCGCAATAAGCGCCTGGTCCATCCTTTTTGATCGTCGTACATGTAAGCTCGCTCTCGGGTGGGTGTTAGCATAGAGAAGAAATTTCCCTTTCCCTGGCCCGGGCATCAGAGGGAAGGGAAACCGCCGACAGACCGCAAACCCAGGAAATTTCCGAAGTTGCCGAGGACCACGAATGTCCCTAACAATTTGAAGTGGCAAGCAAACAAGCATGCTCTTTGAAGTCTACGTCTAAACAGACGGAAAGCGAAATCCCCAGATTTTCTCTTTCTCCGCTCGAATAATTCCCATGTACGGTCGAACTTTGAGTGGTAACCTTGACGCTCTGGACTAGGCCCAAGTAGGCTGCCGCGGGACTTGAAACTGGCGCTAGGCTGCAACGAAATAAACTCAACGTTTGGGGAAGAACTGATTAGCAGCCTACCCCAAGTCCCTGTGCCTGATTGAGCCAGTGAAACAAAGCTTGGCAATCATCGCGCCCAACTATTTGAAACGCATCTCATCTTACACGGGATAGATTGAATGAAAGGCAGGAACAGGAACGCGCCCAGCAGACACACCACCGTTCGCGTTACATCAATTGAAAGGAAAATGTAACCTGCAGCTGGCTCGGTGCTCCCCCAAATCAGACCTGGCCGGCAATCGGCATCTATGGATCGTCGAACCAACAGTATACAAGCTGGAGCTGTGACCCACATCTGTGGCGCCATGGAATGAGATGATTCCGTGAGTTGCTATTGCCGTGCTCGATTGGAAACCACCACGCTCGTCGATAAATTACCATTTTACATAGGCGTGATAGTGCTTATGTGTGATAGAAATATTCTTCTAAGCACCAACATAGATGTACCCTGGCTCGGTGATGTCGTCGTAGGGCAATTGCTCCGTGAGCCGCTTTTCATCGCCGCAAGGTTGCATCGACTCGTTGGACATGGAGATCGTTGCTTATGCCAGCAAACTCGCGGTGGATATGGCCCAGGCAAATGAAAATGAGTTTCATCTCGCCACTTGGATTTTCCACAGTGCGTGGGTATTTTGAGGATGCGATCAACATGCATGCTTCTTGATGACGTAGTTCAACCCCTCTTGGTACCTGATTGGCGTGGGGTGTGACAAGTGACTGCTTACTGAGTATTTATGTATACGAACCCAAAAGATCCCAAGTTTAAAATAGCAATTATCTGAGAATGACACCGGGTATTTCAATTCTGTGCACTTGTCGTTTTATCAAGAACTTTGCTATATTTCAGTAGATATCTTGAGTGTTTAGGGTAGATACGAATTACACCGCAATATCTTCCCACGCCACACTAGGTTTCTGGTTGATCCGAAATATAATGGCCAGCTGGTCAAGAAAACCATCGCCCACGCACCATATAAGTTTGAGTGTAAGGTAGGTGACGTGTGTTTTTGATCCTGAGGAAGGGCAAGCGAGCACTGATCTTGAGTCTTATTCTCCGGAAGCTGATAACCACGTGAATACGTCGCCACTGTTTGACCTGCCTTGATGAGGAAAATCAATCCGGTATGGCAGTTCCAAGAAGGGTAAAGGATTTGACGTATGAACTGGTTTCTATTTAAAATTGAAAGGCCGTTCTTGAATCATATTTCAGATCAAATTATCTGTTTGAGCGCGGTCAGCCTGCGCCCATGTGGCCCACAACATCCACCGGGGCCAAAAAAAGGTATGACAAAATATAACATGGCTTTATATAAGCCAAATGAGTATTAATGCTAACCTAAGTGCATCATTTGGATCAAAAATACTGTATTTGCAATTTTTGCGCTATGTAGTTGGCGCAATACCCTGCTTGACACTCAAGTGCAGCGTGCCGCATTTAGGGGAAACACAAGTCAATTGTTATTTGTCCCTTGAACAAGGTTGTGATTATTGGCTCTTTAGCTAACTTGCTCCCAGGCTCCCAGGCACCTATACTGTTTAGCTCACTGGCTCACTGGCTCACTGGCTCACAGGCTCACAGGCTCACGGGCTCATTAGCTCACGGGCTCATTAGCTCATTAGCTCATTGCTGCCTAAATATGATTGGTCTTGACGGCTTGAGCCCGCCCTACAGGTTTTGAAAGTGCATCTTGGGCTCATTTATCCAGCAAATCATATTCCCCTATTTGCTCGTGCTACGTAATTGCCCAATCAGTAGAGACGTGGCACATTCCTCGCGTTAGTCGCATGGGACGACAAACAGGCGAGATCAACAAAAATCGGATGATGGGTATCTTGAATTTATAGACCTCGTATTCTCCCCATTTCCAGCACGCCGTTTTCCTGATATACAAACATTTTGGTGACATGTTCCTCAAAAGAGGAAGACGCTCGAAACATTTACTCGTCATACCCGAAAAGTATTTATCGGTACCATCCTATTCTAGCCAGCGCGGTCTACTATCATTGCTGATCATATTTATTCTAATCTCCTCGCACCACGTGCGTTTTGCACTGTCTCATCTGTCGCACGGAAAAAAGGAGTTGTTTACACTCAGACTGCACCTGTTAATTAGCATGTTGCAATCAAATTTAACCGCGGAACTGGTTAGTTCTGAAGGCGGAAGTCTTCAAAGCAAGGGTATTTTGCGATGCAATTTGCCACAGCAAGGCGCCTGCCACTTACTCCTTCAGGACCAAGTACAAGAACTAGATGAAAACGAATGGCCGCAGAGCAACCATTCCAGGAGTCAGCCAAGCCAGGCCTCTCATTTTCAAAATACGCATTTTTCAAATAGAGGAGGCCAGAAACGCCAACGGAATATTCATCGCGAGAGTGATCACAGTGATGATGGCGACAACGGAGGTTGGCAATCTAAGCGACAGAGAGGGAATCAGCCAAAACATCAGAGGGTACAAAAATGCTTAGCATGCCCCTTTGGAAAGCTAGATCCCTACAAGTACCACGAATGTCTAAAGAAAAGGTTGGGAAAGATCAGCCACATCAAGCAGCACCTACAAAGATGCCACACTCCGCCATTATATTGCCAGATATGTTTCATAAAATTCACGGACGAATCCCTTTATGAGGAGCATAGACATGAAAGGTCTTGCAGAATGAACTCGCCGTCAAGGTTGGAGGGAATCTCGCTGCCTCAGACAGCGCAGCTCTCTAAGAAAGCCCAGGGTTCTCTTGAGGATCAATGGTTCACCATGTGGGACATTATATTCCCAACCCGGCAGCACCCTCCCTCAATTTACTTCGACGTTGACCAATCGGAGGAGTTTTGCCAAATACGGGAGTTTAGTCAACAAGAAGGGATGGAACTGTTTCTTGAAGAAATGCAGTCAAATCACTATGTCGCTCAAGCTGGGATCTCAAAGGAGCAGCTGCAACAATCTGTCCGACCGGCCATGGATTTGATGTTTGAGCGCTTTCGCGTCAACCACTTAAAACGGTCTCCCGTGTCCACGGAACCTGAAAGATCTGCGGCATCAGACCCATGTCCCACAAGTAGTACCGGGCCACTTCAGCAAGACATGTCCGCTGGGTTTAGCGTGGATAGTGCGGTAGTGCTGCAACCGGCTCAGCACTCGGGAACAACGGGCTGCACCAGTTCCGCATCTTCATCTTTGATCGCCGCCGACGCTACTTTGCAGGCAACCCCTTGCCATGTCGACCAGCTAGAGACAACGGATATCGTTGCGGTGCAATTGGAACCATGTCAAACCAACCTGCAGGCATTTGGTTGCGATCTTTTCGGAGAAAATATTTCGGTGTTCGACAGCCCAGATTTCAGCGCTGCAATACCTCCCGTGCAAAAAATCATCAGAGACCCCAGGGTTTTAGGGAACAAACCGGAGCATCAGGGCCGCGTGCTTCCAAACCTGGATAAAACTTCAAGTCCTTGCGACCCCAATTGCGGTAATGTGGAGCTTAAAGGAACGGTTGGATGGGGGGAAACGGAGGATCTTGGCTCGTTCCTGCGGGACTATGCATAAATATGCCGTTCAATAATACGATATCTTATGACGTAATCTACTTTTGTTTTTGGGATGTTTTGATTGGATAGAAGCTGCGATTTAAATGAGCAAAAAGAAGCAGCTGGCTTTTAGGTTGCTAGAGTAGCAGCTCCCATCCAATAGAGCCATCTGCTTTTCTCATCTCCCTCAAGACAAGCAATGAGAGCGATCTGTGAGCTTACTCTTGTGTCACACCCGCAGTGGTAGAGAGCAAGCCTCTTTTCCCCGAAATTGGCAAGATTTTTAGGTGCACACGCCGACCCTCTTCCGGGTTTCCTTGATCCTTAATTCTATGCAATAAGAGAAGGGTTCAAGATCACTAGCTAGGTATAACCCGAGCTTATCACCACCAACGCTAGCTCAGATATCAAGTAGATGAAAAAAAAAAAAACAATATTAATCTCAGCGATCATGCTGCGATGTACAGGAGAGAGTGGAACCACATTGGCGGGCCTTCCTCAATCCGAAACCCATTCCCCGGATCGTCGCATCAAGGTTCGCGGGGTGAGCAGGGAATTCCCGGGACACGATCCGGGTGAATAGCCATTTTCGCCGGTTTTACCGGATGAAAGACTGCCGATTCACTGATACGTGGGTTTATTCGGACCGTTTTTGCCGGGCCAGATGAGCTTATCATGGGTCCTCCGGTTACATTGCCATTTCGGGCAGTTGACTGGCTTGCGATCGCCGAATGGGCTAGCGGACCTGCTCTAGACATGGGATCGAATTTGGCGGTATGGAAAATATTCCGTAGCCAACTGGACAAATCCGTCCCCTAGAACTTCAACATGATGTTGAATTGATTTCACGAAACTCACGGGCTCGTTCCCCATCACAATCAGATTTCAAACCGTATAAAGTGCATTCGTAAAATTACATATTTATTCATTATTTGACTTGTTTCTGTAGAACCTTGTGGTTGTCTAAACATCCACCTGTAATCGGTCTATCCTCTAAAGAAGTGCGATTAGTCTAGTAATTCTACATCCAGTGTCACCGTGGGGACACCAGAGAAGTTCGAGGGCATCGTATAGGTAAAGTTCCAAAACTCAAAGTCCCGGAGCGTAGAATCGGCACCGCCATTGGAGCCGCCAAATGAAAGCCCGTAGGTTGGGTTGACGTTTCCAGACACGGCGACCTTGAGGCCCTGCACATCGTCCCAGCTGGAGACGGTGCGCATCTTTGCGAAAGTTCCCACAACAAGAGTGAAGATGGAGCTCGAGTTGCCATATGGATACGAGAGTGTCAGGCTGTTAGCGCTGACATTCACATCAAGGGCCATTTCAGTAGGGTAAAGCTAGGAATGTCATATTAGTAAAGGTTGCCAATATATAAAACATCTTTGCCTGATCCGGGAAACTTACAGAGATGAAGGAAATTTCATTGCCAGTGTCCCATTGGATGACAGCTGGGTTAAAGGCTTCCTGAGATCTGGCAGGACCGCCTACAACAATCTCGTCGAACGACTCGGCTCCAATGGTGATCTTGTCAGAGAGCCAAGTGGTAAAGTTGCGTCGCGCATTGTCAAAAGGAGGCGACCTGGTGGATGTTGAGAAAGTGTGTTCACCCTGGAAAGTGGTCAAGTTGTCGAGGATTTCAGTAGGAATCAAGCTCTTGTGCTTGTCGGCCAAAATGGCAAACAATGGTGCCCACGCAAAATCAGCCATATGGGACATGACCTCGGGCTATGTTGATCAAATCATGTTAGTAATCAAGGTTCCCTTTTCCAGAGGTTGGAGGGGTGCATCGGCTTACCTCTGAAATCAGACCGGCCTTTTCTCGTCCAATCAAGGGCCAGAACCACAACGCCATCAAACTAAGATATCTGTTCATGTCATATCCGTATGATCGATCCCAAGGACCAGCCATGTTCTTCATGCCGGGATGCCACAGAGCATAGATGGCTTCCCAGGTATACTTGAGCATGCGAGGTCCATTCTGCGTCATGACAGAGCTCTCGGGGAGGTACTTGCTCCACAAGACGAGGCCGTACAGGGAAACTCCGGTGTAAGTGCCCGAGTTGAACTCCGAAAGAGTGTTCTCTTCATTAAACAGGGCAAGAATTTCATTGGCGTAGTCTTCGCCAGCCTGGGTCATGTTCGACTCCTTCAGTCGTCGACCAGTCCAGCCGGACACGAAGGCTCGCATAATGGCCTGCAGACGTGGCTGTTTAGTCATCCCGAACCTATTATTTCAAACTCAGCCGAGAACTTACCGGGTTGCTGTAGGCAGGGTAAAGGTTATCTTGGGTTACATCGAGATGGCCGAATCTGTACGAGTCACCAACGGTGGCATTGTGGAGGGACGCCAAGATGAGATTCTGAGTCGTAGAGGACAAGAGATCAGAAAATTCCTCCATGGCTAGGATCAGCGTCGTGCCGACGAAACCTCGCCAGTTGGGGTCCCAAGAGTTGTAAATGGTTGCGGGGTAGGCCGGTGAGCCAACATAAGGCTCTTCCGGCTCCTTTTGGTAGTCGCCATACCTATAACATGGTTCAGCATATATCTCGAATGCAACCCTCTCTTGGACAGGTGCAACTCACCACTCTTCCGATTCGACTTTAAACTGAGCAGAGATTACGTTTTGAATAATCTTTTCTGCCTCGGCGACATCGTTACCCTCATCTCGCGCAAGGAGACCCAGAGCGTACCAGATCGAGCTGCGGGTTTCGTGCCTCAGAGCCGTGGCAGCGCTAAAGTCGTAGAGGTAACCCGCATCCGAGTCGTAAAAGAGGTCCATCCAGTCCATGCTCTTTGTGAACATTTCCTTGGCACCGGACGACATGGAGCCGACATAGGACCCAGCGACTAGGCCGGACAAGGGCAGGGCCCGCAGAGCGGCGAGGGCAAAAAACCGCATGATTGCTTTGCAAGAAAAAATCTATTCACAAAGAGGAATTGAACGACAGGAACAAAACATTCAAAACTTGCGCAGAGATACTTTCAGTCTAATTTAAATGTCTTATTAGGTTTCGCAACGCCATGTCTCGAATCGGGCGCTGGTTGGCCGCGCGTGGCTATTTGTCGGCCCCGTTGCCTCAAACCGTCCTAAGCCGACAAAGCACCCATGATAGTTGCAGCTTGGCTCTCTGCTGTATACATGTACAGCTTCCCAGCCCCAGCCCCAGACCCATAATAAAGCGACCTGCGTGCGCACACGTCCACAGTTGTGCTCTCGTGATGGACGGTGATTGCCGGCAAATTAAAGGCTCAGGTTACGTCTGTAATTTCGGACCGGGTTTACCGGACGGGATTGTCCAACATGGATCGTTTTCCCCGCACGCGATGCGGATCCCTGAGAAGGGCCCCCCAGATAACAATTGACCACACGATGGCCAAGACCGCGATAGCGCTGGCACTGGGCTTCGCTTCAGCGCATCAGGTGCTCTTTTCCCCCCAGGCCTTGGTGCAGCACCGGGCTATCGGTCAGGGATGCGATAGTGGAGGTGACCCGGCCACTATCGGAAGACAGCCCTGATGCAGTTGGTGATGTGATTCCCTCTTATATAGGGGATCCGTGCTTCTCGGCGGGGTAGTAGTAGTCCTCGGCAGTCTTGGCTCTCACGCGAGTCTTCTGCCAGTGCGTTTCACAGAGTGTCGATCGCCTTTGCGTTTGCTGCTGGGAAGCATGAGTTCAAACAACGAGAAAGGAAACATGGTGGAGGGGAAGACTGAGTTGAATGCCGATGAATTGCGACTCGCACAAATGGGTAAGTTCTTTTTTTTTTTTTAACATTATACGCACACACACACAGGGTAAATCCCAACATTTCCAACAAGGTTAACTAATGCGCTTCGATTCCACCAGGCCATGCCCAGGAACTCAAGCGGCACTTTAGCATCCTGAGCTTGATTGGCCTCGCTTCCACCACCACCATCTCGTGGACCGGGTTGGGTCTTGGCCTCATCACAGAAATTGGCGCTGGCGGTCCCGGGGCCGTCATTTACGGTTTTATTCTCGTAACATTTTTGCAATGCTTTCTCGGCGCTTCGCTGGCCGAATTCGTCTCGTCGTACCCGACATCGGGTGGCATGTACCACTGGATCGCCGCCGTAGCGCCTCGGCGAGCGACCGGGATCTTGAGTTTCTTCACCGGCTGGTTTAGCGTGCTTGGCTGTAAGAAAGCAGAATTTGTCGCCTTTTTTTTTTTTGGTGAACCGAGGTTAACGGCCAGCAATAGGGATCTTCACCACCGCTTCGACAAATGTCATTTACGCCCAGATTCTCATGGCGCTGATTGCGCTGTACATTGACGATCTGGTCATCAAGACATGGCAGACTTTTGTGGTTTACCAGGGCCTCAACCTGCTCACGGCGGGCATTGTCATGTTTGGCAACAAAATAATCCCGGCTCTTAATCAGTTTTCGCTCTTCTATCTCCAGATCGGCTGGCTGGTTGTGCTCATCACCGTTGTCGCCTGCGCACCCACTCATCGCAGCGCCGATTTCGTTTTCAAGACTTGGATCAACAACACAGGCTGGAAGAATCAGCCTATTTGCTTCATTACCGGCCTTGTGAATCCTTTGTACAGTCTCGGTGGACTCGATGGAATCACGCACATCACCGAGGAGATGCCAAATGTATGTCATTTATTGTTGCACTTGAACGGGAGAGAAACTAACTGAATTCGTAAAGCCCTCGCGAAATGCGCCACTTGCAATTGCCATTACCCTCACAATCGCCTTCTTCACTGGCATTACTTATCTTATCAGCCTAATGTTCTCTATTCAAGACTTTGACGCCCTGTCTACGAGTAACACAGGCATGCCTTTGGTAGAACTCTTTCACCAAGCTACACAGAGTGTGGGCGGTGCATTTGGCCTCACATTCATCCTTTTCATCGCTCTTGGTCCTTGTGTTACCAGTTCGCAGCTCAGCACTGGCCGTGTATTCTGGGCGTTCGCTCGAGATGGAGCAATGCCATTTTCCAGGGTGTAAGTGCAAACCGCAAAATTGGTATTGGAATTACGATACTGACTCAATTTCCCCAATCCAGATGGTCAAAGGTTCACCCCCGGTTAAATATTCCTCTTTACTCGCAGATTGCTGTCACGGTTGTAATGGCTGTGCTCGGTTGCCTGTATCTCGGCTCTACCACCGCATTCAACTCCCTTCTCGGAACAGCAGTCACCGTGAACAACATTTCATACTTCATCCCGATCGTCACCAACTTGCTGACCGGTCGCAAGAACATGCATCGGGGCACTTTCCACATGGGGCCCACCTGGGGACCTATCGTCAACGTAATCACCGTGTGCTGGCTCACTTTTGCAATCATCTTTTTCTCATTCCCGTATTACATGCCCGTGACGGCTCAGAACATGAACTACACCTGCGTTGTGGTTGGTGGGCTCCTCATTCTTGTCGGGGCATGGTGGTTCAAGGCTGGGAGAAGTTATACGGATCAAATGCAAAAGGCAAAGGAGGGATCATCCGTTGAGGGTTACATTGCACATTAGCAGGATTATCCGTGTGGGCTTATGATATAATGCGCTATGAAAAGCAGTCGTAATATTAGCTTTGAACGACACGATATTCCCGTTAGAGCGTTGGTTTATATCCACGAAGCACCAATAGGGTGCTCGGGATTCTTTCACGATATACCCCAAATTCCAAGAACATCCTCTCGAACCTGACGCCCGTCCTTAACAACACCATTTTGTAACTGCTTGACCCTTCTCACAGCAATTCCAACTGCCAAGGGACCAATAATAGTGCAAAGCATGATGGCCCAAGTGACAATGAGAAAAATGTCTGAACTTTGGCTGCTATTGGAGTTTCCAGCAGAAAACGTCCCATTACTCTCCGCAATTGAGGAGATCAAGAAACCAATCTCGCCACGAGCAGTCATTGCACAGCCCAAAATAGAAGCAGGATATAGTGAAATTGGCCTGTTGCTTGAAGAGTCTGAGTGCCGGACTGTTGTTTGTGTAGTGGAACCCTGACTCGGCTGAGAAGAGGGTGATGAATCAGATGCTTGGTTTGTGGAGCTGCCGCTTACATTCGGTGCTGTGTTTGACTCCTTTTGTGATCGGCCCCAGAAATGAGCCATCTTGAGCTTAGGGAGCTTGGATAGCTGGCGAGATAGAATTGGGATGCCCGGCGCAGTTGGGAGGCGAAGGAGCCAAGCCCCACAAAACAACTTACCAATTGTCATCAGAACGGTGTATACAAGACCCTTCCAGACAATTTGACCATCGAACATTTTGGAAATAGGAATTGAGAAGCCGATAGATGCCTAGGATTGTTAAAAAAAGAACTCCTTAGCTATTTCCAGACTGACACTTACAAAGAAGAAAGGTCTCAGGACCCGGTTCAATGGCTGCAAATAATACTTTTCAAAGGTGAGCATGCCGGAAAACTTTGGCTCTGCATTAGATTGGCTCGTTTGCTCAGGTGCTCCAACGGAGGCATCTTGGTCAGGGTTTTCTTGCTGAGAAGGTGTTTCATCCAAAGGAAAAGTCGGATGAGGTACCTCTGAATCCCACCAACTAGTTGCTGCGCCAGCAATGTATGCGGCGAAGAGATTAGATGTTCCAGCATAGGACGATGCAGCGATGCAGCCGAGTAGGATAAGAGTATGAATACTCCACACCACGCCACCCTTCGCCAGGAGTTTGTTCATAAATCCTTGTGGACGACTAACTCGTTGTGCGTTCAAAAAGAGGGTGAATGGCTGGACTAGGAATCGGCAAACCAGAGGTGCGCCAATGGCAAAGCCAAGTGAGACGAGAATGGGTCTGATGACGGTTCCAGCACTGATGTTTGTGCTAGTTACGCCCAGGTTGGAAATAATCTGAACCATCACGAGGCCAATCACATCATCCATCATGGCAGCGCTGGTGAGCACCACACCAAGTCGGGACGTCATGAGGCCACTGGCACCGAGCACTGTGAATGTTGTGCCCAGGCTTGTGGAGCAAAGCGCGGCGCCAGCTGCGAAGCATTGCAGAGGTGTTGCTCCAGTCAGCTTTTGCAGGACGAAAGAGAGGCCCATTGGCAAGCCAATACCAGTGACGGCGACGCCAGCTGACAAGAGAAGGTTTGCTTTCAGAGCTCTCAGAGACGTGGATAGGCCACCTGGAGAAGCGGTCAGCGTTATCCCGCAGGGTTGCACGACACTAGGTGATCTTCTTTACCTTCGTACACTATCAGCAACAGCCCGAGATAGCCTAATTGGACAATGACATGTTCTGCCTCCTCGCCCAACCACTTGGCACCCGGTGTTCCCCAAGCTACGCCCAAGAATATCTGGCCGATAAGGCCGCAATAGAAGCTATGGTCAAGCAAAAAATTGCCGACATTCAACAGCAGGATGAATGAGGCCTGCGTGAGAATAGTCACGACGCCTGGCTCGTGGTATGGAAGCGAAGCGGCCTCCATGATGAAGTCTGGCGGATTGCTGATGTTGGAGATTGAGGCCTGTTACGCGCGGGAACGACAGTGAGAGGTGCAGTTTGAGACGCGCTAGCAGAGTGAAATTTCGTCATAGATCACATGACACTCACTCTATTGCCAAGAATGCCAAGGGTGGCGGTGAGAGCATATTCTTGCTAACACAATAAATATGATGGCCATAAAATCATGAAATGATTGCTCTTATGAGCCGTAGCAAATTATTTCTAGCGCCGCACTCACAGTTACTGATGGCGGGATTTGGGGGTGCAGGCCTCCCCTCACTGGCAGGTTCTGCAGCCATGTGCGGGGATTTAGGCGTCTTAGTGGGTGGGGTCAACACCCCATGTTCATAGAAAGCCATGGCGCAAAGCATTCACAGTCATCCGCAAAAGGTCTGTCATTCTACTCTTCCATCTTAAATCACCACCAGCTTTTCGGTGCCGGGCTTAGTAGCACTTTGACAGAAATAGTAAAATTCTTTCTTGCGTTAAGGGTCGATTGGTCTCGTGCCACACAACGTTGTGGTACCCGGGAAACCTGATGCCGGTGGAGGAGCCGACCACTCACCCAAGTGCCGTCGAAGGCTTGATTACCTTGGGCAGTGTTTAATCCTGAAGCACCCCTCTTTATTGATAAGAAAGTGATAGCGGGCTAAATATCTCATGCTCAAGCGAAGAATTCAGGATATGACTTGACGATTGAACGCTTCCATAGTCAAATCCAGCCTGCGTTCCCAAGCATAGACCTAGTGTCATACATCAATAAGCGCAGTGAGAGAGTTGACAGCTTCGAGACAACATTTTAAATTTATGTTGTCCAGACGACATGTATTTATTTCCAAGCAAGCCTTGAACGCTCGGCCCGCGTGGACCAGTGACCTACATAGTGTCGGCTGTGTGGGGTTGAGAGCGGGTGCCACGATCTGGAACCCGAATCGTAACGCGGGGTAGGACGAAAGCAAGCCCAGTATATAAGAGACATCAGTATTTCTAATATCTAGTTTGAGCCTAATTTCTCTAAATTTTCTTACTCTACCCGGTCCATCATGGCTTCAATGGCATTGCCTATACAAGACTCAATGAGTATCAGCTATGCTGTGGCAGGGGCGCTGCTGCTTGTCATTGTATGCAAAACCAGCCCAACCCGAATTAACAGGAACATGCTTATATAATATAATTTCTAGTTTGTCTGGAAAATAAAAATTGCCTATACAGGGCCTCTGGCTAAAATTCCAGGCCCAAGGATTGCACGATGGACCAACCTTGTGCTGAAGTACCATACTCTTTCTGGAAGCCGTATCCAATACCTCCACTCATTGTTTACCAAATACGGTAAGAGGCCCAAATTTGTCTTAGCCTCGCTCATACGTTAATCATTCCCTCCACTCAGGTCCGATTGTTCGCGTTAGCCCAGACGAGGTCGGGATAAACAGCCCAGAGGCTGTACGATATATGCAAAAGGTTGCAGGAGGTTTTGGGAAGTCAGCATGGTATGATAAAACAGGACCCGGAATGCTAGGTATGCGAGATCGAGAGAAGCACTCGCGACGTCGTCGACTCTTGGCACATCCTCTGTCCAATTCGTCTCTTCCCAACTTTGAACCTCTGGTTCAGGCTAAAATTGACTTAACAATGGAGAAGATGAAGAAGGAATACCATTCCCTCGGGTATGCGGATGTCCATAAATGGTTCAGTTTGATGGCTACAGATATCATTGGCGATCTATCGTTTGGGAGCTCGTTCAGAATGCTAGAGCAAGAAAGAGTCAGTCAGCTCCCAGATTCCAATTCAGAATTCAGGCTAACATACCCCAAAGAAAAGTCAGTACGTGTTGGATCTGCAAGCAATCATGAAAACAGTTCACAAGCGCATCGAACTCGCCCCTCTGATTGATTGGATGCTGTACTTGCCTTTACCTCAACTGAAAGAGTTTTCTCAACGGGGGGAACGCATCATGCGCTATGGAAAGGAGTCTATCCACCGCTTGCAGCTCGCTCAGCAATCAGGAGGTCTCAGCACTCCCATCTTTTTCGAAAAGATTATGAACCTCAAAGATGCCGAAAATTCCTTGACGGACACCGAAATGCAAGAGGAAGCTGCCGAACTCATGGTCACCGGCACAGACACAACTTCAAATACCTTGACATATCTTGTGTGGTCTGTTCTGAAGAACCCAAATATTCGCGCTCGGCTTGAAGCTGAAGTTGCCACACTTCCAAACGGGTTTTCAGATAAAGATGCCGCGAAGCTAAAATACCTCTCATGTGTTGTCCAAGAGGCTTTGAGAATGTATGGCGCTGCGTCAGGCTCTCACTCGCGGGATATCCCTCAAGGAGGCTGGGATGTGGAGGGATACTATATCCCTGATACTGCTACAGTCCTTTCTCAGGCCTACTCATTGCATAGGCTCCCGGAGATTTTCCCGAACCCTGATTTGTGAGTGAATTGGTACCTAGTTTTGTGAATCCACCTGCTAACACTACTCCAGGTTTAATCCTGATAGATGGTCGGAACCTAACGCAGAAATGCAAGGCGCCTATATTCCGTTTGGAGGAGGGCCTCGAAGTGAGTTCTTGGTATGACCTTACGGCTTTATTAATCCGCACTGACGCGTTTTTAGCTTGCATCGGTATCCATTTAGCCTACATGGAGCTCAGGATGGTGACGGCCGCGTTTTTCCACACTTTCCGTGGCGCCACTGTTCATGAATCTATGAAAAACGAGGATATGGAACTGGAAAACTATACTCTCATCTCACCGAAGAATGGGAAATGCTTCGTAAGGTTTGAAACGCAAACGTGAAATTAGAAATTCCATAGACACCTATGAGATGATTCAAGTGGTAATCTAGCAATCCTTCATAGCTTTCTTCAAATCCTCTCTTTGTTCCAATTCATCCACCATTTCGGTAAAATCTGCAAGGCCTTTCTGGCTCATCTCCTTCATAAACGGCACCTGCTCATTGAGCCAGCTTCCCTCTTGACCAGCCTGCGGAATAGCCATGCCTGCCTCCCTGATGGTCACCATAGGTATGAAAGTCACCATCAGCAGTCTCTTTGCCTCTTCATCGTTTCCCCAAGTGTTCGAATTTGCCGGTACTGCAATTCCCACAGCTTCGTACCAGGCATTCTCTATTTGGTCGGCTAGAGCATCGAATGCGGAAATGGGGCGCTTAGCGGACGTGCGTACAATTCCTAGAATGCGGTTTGAATTGACAGTGCGCGGTTTCCCGGCCATGAAATAATTCCCTTCATTGATATCCTGCGCGATGAACCGGATGTGCACAAAGAACGAAGGTGTGGTGAATTTGCTGCAGTGAAGATTGGTTATCGAGGTAGCAAGCGCCTGCTTTTGCTCCTGAGTCAACGGTTGCGAATGGTAAACTTCATAGAAAGGCATCTTGGATTAAGCTCAGGTGTTCTACACCAGTAATAGCTCTTCGAAAATTGACGGCAGAGGCCTAGGAGATGGAAATTGGAAAGTTGGGGCAATGGAGATATTTAAGCTACGTGGAAGATGAGAAATCAAAAAAAGATTTGACAAATGATGATTCGAAAGTCAGCACAGGAGTGGGGAGCAATGCGGGGAAGCAGCATCATCAAGCCGTGTAACCGATAATGTTACCGTGACGGACTAGAATTGTGGAAACGAATATTCATATGACCAGGAAGCATGACTGGATTTTACGATACAAAGTGTAGACGCATCTGTTTCAAGGGGAACGCCGTGTTTGGGCTCATGGAGAGATGGTCTATCTATACTATCCGCCCACAATGGGAGCTACAGCAAATCCTCTGTCGATTTGTTTTATTATTTGGCATATCCACAATCATAAAGCGCGCTCCTGAAAAGACTGAATGGCTAAATATAGGATTTCGCTCTCCTAGACTAACTTGATCCAAGTTTCAGCAAGGTTGGCACCCGGTCGACCCAGCATCTCCTCCATACTCTCTCGGCGCATCATCTCGTAGACATAACACTCACCAACCACAAAGTAATGGCCATCGTTACGGGATCGAAGCATATACGGCACCCCAACTCCATTAAACACGCAGAGTATATCTCCATGCCTGGTAGCATCAGGTGCAATCCCCCAGATCTTTCGCGATGTGACGAATTGCGCACGCCTGGAATAGAAAGTGGCCGCAGCATCCAAAATTCGATCAGCATTCCCTCCAGAGGACAAATTTTCCAGTATTTCAAGCGTAATCTCGCCAACTCCGTCCAAGTTCTGTTGGTCTTTGATTTCACGGATCCAATCCAAGGACCACCGCAGCCCGCCTCGAAGCAAGCATCGCACGTAATCGGCCGTGTGCTTGGTCACGTCTGAAACAGGAAGCCCAACCCAGTCCTTCCCACCAGTGACTGTCATTGCCATCATTTCAAGGTCCTTTATGGTGATATTAGTCGTGACAGGCGGGCTCGTTGCTGATGTTGACTTCTGACCAGAAGGCCAAAATTGGCCACCATCCTGAGCATCTCTCCCTCGCCAGAAGTGGTCAAAACAAGCCTCGTGGCCACCATTGACTACATCTATGATGGTACCACGAGCAGCCAGAATGGACCCGTTGGGACTTAGTTGTAAGTTTGTTTGGGCATAATAACCTGTCGAGAATCCAAGGGATGGGTGGAGCGGAGATATAGCTTCGGTTGCTCCATATCGCCATTGGGGAACCCATGACGGGCCATGCAAAACTAAATTCTTTGCGGCTAGCCCTTGGGCTCCTAGCATTTGTCCTTGCATATTATGGTCTTGATGTACGTCGGCTAGCAAATCCAGTGATTTTGATGCCTGTAGAATGAGACATGCGACATCATAGTTGGCTTTTGCGACCGGCTGGGCGTAGTCAGGGACAAGCTGCGAAGAGGTGCTGTCTAGCATCGGAGCCCCGAGCAACCCGTATATCCTATCGTGTTCAGACTTGCAATGGAATCCTTGACTGAGTGATAGCAGCTGCCGGAACGTCGGCTTGATTCGATCAAAGAATTGCTGGGACAGTGAAATGCGGTACATGAAATAGGCGCGGAGAATCCCAGGACTGACCACTGGTCTCTTTCCAGGAGTCCAATCAGGGTTCCATCCTCCAGGTAATCGGCCGTAGTTTTCTCTCAGTATCCCGGCAGATAGTCCGATCCATTCCCAGGATATCATATGGTTCTCCGCTATTATGACAGCAGATCGAGCGACAGATACCTCCTGAATAGACCAGGTGCTTCCAAACCAACCATTCTCAAAAAGCTGAATTGCTGGAATCCAAGCTTCTGATACAGTCAATCGATTTAATATCGGGAATGTCGTCGTTTTATTCATGCCTTGTGCATCAAGCTCGAAAAACTCCGCCTCTTCCATACGATCTTCCAGTGCACTTCGTCTCCTCCATGTGTTCACCACTTTACAAATACTCGCAAACATATGACCAGGGTCATGACTCAATTCCATCTTCAGGAATACCAGCACCCTGTGAGCGCTCTTAAAGATTGAGGCACAGAGTCGAGCGTGATGGTTCCTCTCGTGGATATTGTTGAGATCGATGCACAATGAAGCCGCCCAGATCAAGCGAGACTTGTCTGGTCTGCGAAGTTTTTCAAGAGCGTTATGGAGGTTTCTTTGGCATCTGATGTCTGTCTGGTTGCATAAAATTCGCTCAGATTCCAACTCTGAATCCTTGCCCGTTTGCAATGACAGAGCCTCATACTTCAACATACAATCCGACACTTTAGCTGTATGTAAACGGCATTGGAGCGGCCCATGAGATCCTGGTAAAATCTCTATAAATCTTGTAAAATCTCCCGATGGCAAGGGCCCCAATGTAGAATGATGGCTAAATCCAGGTGCCTGTTGTCCAACGAATCCAGACTTAGCAGATGTACCGGTAGAGAGTTGGCCGGGCCCCTGGATGCATTCAGGTAACTCTGGATGGACATGCAGCTGCGATGGTGATCTTGGTCGATCATCATTCTTTACCTCAAATGCATGACCTGAAAGCTGGTCCTGGTCTAATGCTGCAAAGGCAGCGAGAGGTCTCTGGGTAATGCGGCGACCCTTTCCTTTGTAGAAGTAGTTTCGAGCTAGCATGGCTCAGTTAAATGATACACCATACATGAAATAAATTCGCGAATTCGATTTGCCAGGGAAAATTGACATACCACTTCCCATGTACACCTGATTCTCTTCCTCGTCAAACTCATGCCATGCATCGTCATGCTCCACTAAGCTAATATCATCATCTGTGAGCCTTGGCTCATGTGCGAGACCAGACATGACTGTTTGTTTATATTTTAGTGCTGCCGATCCAGCCGTGTCAAATTATTTCGCGTTGGTTCTAGAGTCTTGCGGAGCTGAAATGGCGAGGTTGGCGGAGAGGAGATATCGGCTAATGCTGCGCGCTAGCGGCCATAACGCAACGTTTTTTTACAACTAGGCAGAAGTCATCTGACAAGGCTGATCCTCGGCCATTGAGCAGACCTCAACACAACCATGAATCACGTGCATTGAATTATCTCAATTCTAAGAAACCAGTCGTAATATTTGCTCCTACTGCCACTGCGCAAATCAACCTTAAGAGGAAAATATAGCAAAGCCATCATTAATTGTAACAAAGCATTTATATTAAAAGCACTTTTGATTCTTTAATCTAGAACACTACCTTATTACTTTCAGGGCCTTTTCCTTGCCCTTACTAACCCTCCTAGTTCCATACCCCCATCCGATCATACACCCTATCGACCCATATCTTAATCCTTCTCATCCAAGCATTATATCGGGGCTTAATAATCTCTCGAGTAAACTCCCGTTGCTTGCTTATCCCTCCGTTTAGCTGAAATGTGCAAGGATTGTAAATAGTAATTATTACTTTCAATGCCTCCATTTGCTCTTTGATAAAGTTTTCTTCGCATTCATTAAGTTGGCCAAGAGATAGTACAAACAGCTCAAATTTCATAAGCTACATCCGATCAAAGAGGGTAAGGTCAAGGATCTCAATTATAAGGGCCTTAGGTAGGAATATATTTTTCACAATGGCATAATATCGGTAGAAATTACCTATTATCCGCATGCAAAGGGCGCCTATAATATACCTGGCGCAGGGCTAAACGGGCTACCCAATTACCACACATTTAATTAAAGGCATTACAGTATCGGATATTGAATAGCGTATACCGAAGCCGACCGATCTTAGCAAGGCAGGTAGAAGACATCTTAAGTAATAAGGGGCTAACTTTATCTCCGATTTACAAGGGTAAACTTTATACCTTAAGGGATTTAAGTTAATTGTTTTTTTGGTTAGGGCGAAAAGATTTTCACAACCAAATCTATTATTGAATACTATTTGTATGCTACCTCTATGGCCTGGTTCCTAGAACACCCGGTTGAGCCTATTGCTTGTTTTTTTAACTAGAAGTAAATGGCAAAGCCATAGATGGAATGCGAATATCTAAGTCTTGCATTTCTTGCACAATATTGGTACCTCATTGGTCATTTTGTATAGCAAAGTTTACCCTAGTTTAATTGTGACCTCGCTCCAGGCTGTTGCGATCCAATATAAATGGGGATTGCATCACCGTATAGTTAACCATACGAGTAAGGTTGGTTGGATCACGAGGGCCCAGCTGATGGAGCATTTGATCAGCAGAGTGCCCGGAATGATCCCGAGCCAACCCGTACGTGGCCACTCCACACTACCCGAGAAAACGAGAGCGAAAGACGACATTAAATATTAGCATGCTTTAGCTATTGTCAAAGGTCATTGTTAGTACGAGGTATTCATCCGTCTGGCATGGAAGATATAGATAAATAATAAACTAATTAATATCATGCATTAGAGCATGGGCTTCAGTCAAAGTGAGGTGTAAGATTAGGGAAATTCCCTTCAAGAGTGCCGATATGATGTGCTCCAAGCGATCGCCAAGTAGGACCCCAGAAAAGAACCAGAAGAGCCCGCAACTCCCCGAGTCTAGGGGTTGTCACACTAATGAATCGCGCCAAGGCACCAGCGGGTGGAGAGTGAACCAATCATTTGCTCTCCATCACGAGCTACGGTGAACCCGAAAGCGAGCGAGCACTGACAGGTCAAATACCGGGGCCCTGATCACGGTCCCGAATCTGCCACCAGCATCCCACCTTACATTTTTAGATCTGTCTCTAGTAAATCAAGCCAAAGCAATTGCACGCTAAAATTCTATTAATTTCAGCATTTACTAAAAGTTCGCCGATGGACTTCAGGATCAAGTCTCCGTGATCAACGCATGAGTTGCATAGATCCCAGGCGAACACATCGAGTAAATAGCTAGCTCAGTTTTGCGTCTGGTCGTTAACCTCGTCTATTCGGTATTCTATCGCCCAATCAAGGCTATGTCTAGTCGCTTTCACAATGTCTACCAAACCAAAACACGCTTCCGCTGGATCATTCGCCCAACGATAGTACTCCCATGGCAATATTAAGATCTGGCAAGTCAAAAGACACAGCGAACTTGGCTAGTTGAGGAACATGCCAAGGCAGGTCTTGCCATTGGAAGTGCTCTTTTTCGCTTGCAAGCAAAATGCCATCAAGGATGTCAGCAATCTCACATGCGTCCCAAATACCTTCTCTCCGCTGAGAAGATCTTAAAATGGCTATGCATCGTTCCTGAATTTTGCGGTCCTGGCATGATGTAAACAGGATCATCACGCAGGGAACCAGGCATCCATCAAAGTTGAATACCGGCGCGGCATCTGTATATCCCGAGGCAAGAGACTCCGCTCGACGTAGGATTTCCTCTACATCCACTCTCTGGAAATCGTCTATCACATTCTTGTTCCTGAGGAGACCATTCCATATTGCTTGCGAGAGCGCAAGTCCTTTCACCCTGTCTGCCTCCTGCTTGGATATTTTCCCCTCGTCAACCTGCTCCTGGAAAAGATGGAACCGAGCATTCCAGTGGTCAAAGTGTGGTTTTAGCTTTGCCATTTGCACCGAGCCATCGAGGGGACCAAAGGGATGATATTTAAGCCATTCCGCTTTGCTGATCGGGGTAGTTACCGGCATGAGGGAGTTTTCCAGAGAGTAAACGTATGATTCTGCATCGAAGGCTCTCTGAAGATCAAAAAGGGCGTCTTCTGCTTCCATAGCTGACGAAAATGGCGTAGCAGAACGAGAAATATCCAGCTCGATGGGAAAAACCAGGTTTAGGTTGGCAACCATATCATCTCCAACGTAGATTGACAGGTCCTGACCGACTCGAAACAGCAAAGTTGATATTGTGGTATAAAATTCATTTGGCTTCGTTCGTGACATCTGGAAGAGTGATGCCGGCGTTAAAGGAGATGTGTCTTGCGGCAAGTCAAGAAGCGACAAGAGAATTGCCGCTGCGGACCGGAAGTGCTTGATGTATTCGGAATAACGGCCCTGAAGATTCTCTATGCACATAAAGATGATGCAGCACATTAGGATTGTCTCCGTGTTTTGTTTAGACGGCGATTTCATTAGCGAATTGATCTGAGATATCGCCAGGTTGTACTGCTCGATTGAATTCTTGTCCAGCTCCGAGTTAGCAGGCAGTAAATATTTGGACTTTCTCGACTGCTGGCTCTTGAAGTACTTGTGTGCGCTTCCGAGAGCACACATTGCAGATTTGACCGGGCCGTTCGCATGCCCAAGAGGCAAGGCATAGATTTGCCAGAAATCTGTCCGGCACAAGGACGACGCAAGGTCTTGAACTGTACAGGTCCGCACATGATACAGCAGTTCCATCTCGGTTGGCCTTTCCGAGCTGTAGAGGGTCAAGTGCGGGAGTAGCAGCGTGTGTGTAGGCCTGGGTGCCCGTGGTCTGACGATGGAGACATCGAGCGAAACGGGATCTTTAGGCTTCGGACGCCGCCGCGTGGGGTTCAATTCATAGCCATCGCAGGTCCATTTTCCTTCCTCGCACTTTTTGCAAGTCGGCTTCCGCTCATCGCATTTGATGTGGCGTTTCCTGGAACGGTAAGCAATCTGGTGACGAGAGGCTTGCCGAGAGACTTACTTGCTGTGGGAAGTATTAGCACAGTGGTTATGTCGGGAGCTAGGTGAGTGAGGGTTTTCGCATACCAAGTAATACAGCCAGTCCTGACACGCGGGACCTTGGCTCTGGTCCACTTCTTGGCCGTCTTGGTCGTAGTGGTGCTCATTTTGACAGGCTTGCCGAGAAGGAGGGGCGAGATGAAAAAGCTGACTGGGAAAAGCAAGCAATGCGGTGTGGTTTAATGCTAACCTCCGGTGGCGCAGTGCATGACTCTCCCACCGACCAAATGATTTTTCACATCTTCGGGCGGGCCCGTGTCAAATCTAGCGCGTGTCGGGAATGGGTTTAGTCCGCAGCTTGTTGAATCGCACAGACAGCCGTGCGCCATTGGTCTGTTCTATACGATTTTGCAAGCACAGGGCACATTATGAGGTAAGGCTTGCCGAATCACCGACGATGTGGATACCGGTTAACTTCGAATGGGGCCTTGTGTGATCATCAATTGGATATATCGTATACGTTTTGGAAATGGCCCCACCACGCCGTTTTCGCCTCAATCCTCACTCCTCGTCCGGTTCGGGCCAATTCGAAATAGAAAAAAGGGACGTTGCAATGCCAAGAGTTAATCTAACTCTTCAACCAATCACTTTGTCCCATCCCTCAATTCCCACCGATTCGAACTATACTTGATCAGATCTAACCGCACAACCGGCCTCATAGGGATCGTAACTGAGTAAGTTAAAGGTTAATTATCTCGATTCACCGCCTCCGACACCCGAAGGCAGGGATCGGCTAGCAGATCGATTGATTCGGCATTAAGACCTGTATGCCGGGGGTGTTAGATTGATCAATTGGCCAAGTCATCAGATTACTTTGCTCGCCAGGTGCCAATGATGATCAGCTGGCAGAATATGGTTTCAGTAAGGGGAAGCAGGTTGAGGTGGGCAAATTCGTATACTAACTACTTGAATGCCAAGGCTGGACTAATACCCAGAATTAAGGGTGGAGAAATTTGCCTTCAGCCCTGTTAAATCGGGCACTTTTGCGAGATATCAGAGATTAGATGAAAGTTACCAGGGTCTTTGAGTCATCCCAAATTGGAAAGAGGCCGACGAGGAATAAGCTTCAATGAACGCATATTCCTGCCCTCAACCTTAAGCTCGGGGGGCCGGGCATTAAGTCGCAGCAAAATTCGCCTTTCACTAAACCTTCGCTGCGGAAGGACAAGTTTTCTCTCAGTTCCTGTGACCAGATAATGCCGCACTATGCATTGGCGAAGTGGCGCTTCACTTTTACCGTAGCTGGCAATGTAGCATAGTATTATTCCGACTGCAGAGTTACTGAGTGCATTGTCTTTATGAATCTCGACAAATAGATCTCTACGAAATCATTGATTAGATTGATAGCCAATATCTTTGAGTTGCAATGACTGAATGTGCGTGGAGCAGTATCTGCACATACTGTGATTCGGGTGGCTTTTACCATTGCACGACTGGCTTCTTCGAAAGTTATTTCTGAATGATTCCCTGAGCTTGTATGCTTTTAGTGAATGCCGTAGCTCTTCGACAAACTGACAGTCGACATGATCCATCACAAAAGCAACATGGCGGAAAGACTTCTAGGCATAATTGGTGACCTGTTGCGACACTCCCAAGGAGCCACTTCAAATCCAGCCCCTGCTGATGCCTGGTTCAAAACATTTCTAGTGAAGAAGCTCACGGCCATTTCTTATCATTGAAGACTGCGGCGAAAGTGAAGCGAAGACTTCCGCTAACTTGTGGTGCAGTGATGGCTTCTACTCCGTTTGACAACTGGGATTTATGGTCAACACTAACAATTGTATTGTAACTGAGAACTGAGAACGCCAAATCTCCATGCCACCTTACGAGGGTTTGTAGCTACTACTGGTGCCGTGTTCATCATTTATTGCAGTGAAGGCGACAAGGCGACTAAGGGAACCAATTTGTATTGAAAGCTAGCCAGCTACTGCCAGAGGTCGTACCTCATCGTGTCCATGTACTTATTTATCCACGGATCACGTCAATCTGTGTTGTTTATCGCGATCATACATTCGCAAAGAGGGGGCACTGTTGTACCGGTGGCGTCCATCCGGTGCAGCCTCTGCTGCTGGTCTGTGATTGAAATTCTATTAGCATTTCTGCGCAACAGAAGCATAACTTGACTATGCACATACACGATGCCTATCATCGCAACCGCGGTCACAAGTCCCATAGACGGGGTTTTTAGCTTTGCAGGCGGTCCTGCAATCGCACCAGGTGTTGAAGTACTGGGTGCAAGGCGTTCCTCGTTTATCGAGAGATCCAACTGTGTCACGCTGTTGCATAACCCTTGGATCAAGAGCAAGACCTGACACAGCCAAGCTGGGGAGAAGAAGTGCAATAAACTTCATGCTGAATGGTATAAAGATGTAGTTGAGTAGGATGCTTCTTGGGAGTGTTGTATTATTTGATGTTGTTCGATCAAACTGAAGATTGCAGGATTGTTCGCAACTTTATAAGTTCCTGCACTCACCGCCATTGATATTTTTATTACCAGTACTCTTAGCTATAGCCCAGAACCTTCGAGGTGAATTGCACATTGCGTACGCCACACATCATGCTGAGTTGAACCATCAACAGGTTAGATATTAGCTTAGGCTTAACTAGCTTCGAGACTATTGCTTTATTAGTTCATACTCACTCTTAACTATTCGACGCATGGCGGTGACGGTGTGTCAAACACGGTGGAGCCCGCGACTGGGTCTCCGCAGCCAGGAAAACGAGGCCTCTTGCCTCCTTCCACCCTTTTCGTCAGGACCTAACCCTCTCTATGCGCCACTATGGCCTCGATCCTTCAGCTTTCTAGCTAATCAGGATGCTTTTCATCGCGGAATCTCTTCGCAGACTAACCGCCATCAGGATATCAAGGAACGTCCGCCGTCGAGGGCAGCCTGAGCCCCTTGAATCACAACTAATAAATGCGATAGCTGGACCCCTTACGTAACAAGAGAAATCAAACACTCCTGTCCCAGCCTACCTGCGTTTCCTACTGGCTGAGACCATAACCTTTTGGAGAGTGGTTATTGGTATCTAGCAGCACCCGAATTGTAAATAAGAATAAGGAGAAGAATGCTTTAGTAAATTCCAATGGCGCAAAGTAGAGTGCACCAGTCACAGAACCCACTGTGCTAATTTTTTAGGTGCAGAATCGTCTTGCGGCCGAATTGGCTAGCCAAACAGATGGTCTCAATGACAGCTTGTCAGCTGACTAGCTACCAATATATTCAGCCAGCCACAAGAGAATTTGTGGCGCTGGTCTAGATTAAATCGATCAATTGGTTAGTCCTGGTATTCCAAAATCGGCTGATTTGTGGCCTCTTTCTCCTTCGTCTTGCATTTGGGCTTTTTAAGCCTCGAATCGTCGAAAAGCCCAACGAAGACGCCAAAGTCGCGTAGTCACCTGGCCAAATGCTCGTCCGCATTCACCGCTTAACTGGACCAAGAACCCCTTTTTTTTCATGTGGGCTCACTCAATCGCTTCTTTCACGCCTATCGCTCCTAACTGTGAAATCCTGTGCACAAGCCAGACACGCCCGCCGAGAGAAACGAAACCGAGAAGCGATATTTGGCACTGGGTGATTTGCAATCAAAAGTCAGGAGTTGCCTGTTGGGTACTGTGCCGCAACTATCACTGCAGCACGGATATTTACCTTTGCTAGCCAAGTACCGATACCTAGGTAATGTAGAGCGAGGATAAAACTAACACAGGGGAATGAACGGGTTGACAAGGAGATAGATGAGGGCACTAATCATCCAGCACTCGATTTATGATGACGGCACCCACCGCCACAACCGATGATTTACACCAGTCTTTGAGTAAAATACCGTCCCAAGCCTGTCTAGCCCCTTTCCTTGCTCCGCAGTCAAAAATAAAATATATATATATCAACGCCAAATGAAGCCATTCAGAGGCAGCAAGAGGTAATGATAGGAACAAGAGGACTAAACGCATACGTGTTTCCCTCGCAATTTTTACGTGCACAGATGACATGGGATATCTAAGCTTGGCTAAGGGCGCCTCAGCCATAACTTGGATGCTCATTACCAAAGTTTGAGTGCCAAACAATGGATTCCTAGATGAGATGCGGCCCTCCGTCCGGTGCCCGTTTTCGAGCTCCGCAATGGTATAAATTTGATCCCTTTGGATTAATACCCGGCCCGGGTGGCAATGGCTATGTAACATTACCCTCAAAGGATACCCGTATACACAAGATCTCCCGTCCGCTCTCCCATAGTCAAGCTAGTGAGGGGCGGATTAGTAGTTGAGTCGGTGATGATCAACGAACCCCGCTGTTGTATGTTGTTTTGGACGCAACATCTTCTAGCAATTATCTTTCTTTTTGCTAGCGTCCGATAAATATGTTCATGAAGCGGCCTGTCGGGGCACGTCATATGAGTGGGGAATGAACAGGTATCATGACGTTTCCGATGTGGGACCGGCGCGAGCCTAGCAGGTATTTCCCAGCCATATCCGTATAGCTATAGTCTATTTCAACTTGCAAACATCTTCGATTAGTAAAACACAGAATCCAGTGCAAATCTTACACTTCTCTTAATTATTCCTTTGAGGTGTCATCATTGAGACCGTACAAGATTTACCAGCCCTCGGTTGATCATAGCAACTGTCCGCACCAGAAATCGCAAGCATCGCAATTATTAACTTACATTTTAATCCAGTGGTTAACTATCAGACAAAATAAAAGACATTCGTTCTTGCATCAACAATGACGAGTGCAGAAAAAACAGCGACTATGCCAAATTTACAGTTTAGGTTCGGGGGTAGGTATTGAATCCTCATATTACCCTACATTCGTCGGTCCAAAACGAACACCTCCATCCACCGCAATTGCAGTTGAAGAGTAATGGGCCACAGTCCTGGCCACACAGCCTATAAGCTGGATTTTATCTTTGTCAGAACCAGATGTCATTTTTCTCATGGGGAAATTGTGCAGATAATGGTCTTGTATGATGGGTCCGAGCTTTGTCGAGCGCAGATAGCGTCAGAACACCATCAAAGACCAGCGAGCCACAGGCATATCAAACCCCCCACACATGACCTAATTGCCCAGAAGTTGCAAATACGCTTGGCGCACTGAAGAGGAAAAAATTACAGAGCTGCAAGGCCCAAAGCAAACAATTTACCCTGCTGTACGTCATTGTCGCCGCAGTGCCCTACAAGACTTGCATCGGATTTTCTGGGTCCCGTTTTGCGGGGTATCTTGGCTCATTCCCATTCGGGGGCGGGTTTCCTCTCATTATCAGCTCCAGGAGTGCCGTGACATCCGAGACTGGATCTGGCCTGACGGGCAATTGCCCAGGCCTATCAGACATGAGGAATGCGTCGCACCGAGAGGGCGCTGCCGAGCTGGCCCTAACCAGATTGAGTAACTTTTTTGACCAAGATAAGGCTTCATCAGCCACAGCCCGTCAACAAACCATGCACCACCAGCAACGTCCTTTTTTGCCAAACGAATAACCTCTGGCTTGCCTGGAACCAATGCATCCCAAATGACCAAGGCGATTGGCCTGTCGCCGGCTCAATCTTGATTCAGCTGTTCGTCCGACAATAGCCAGCCAGCCGCCCCTGGATACCCTCGTCCGGGGGTGTCGAGTCGAGTATCCCGGTGTAGCATCCCGCTGCTGGAGAACATGTTCCGAGGCGCAGTGCGTAGGCTTGGCTTACTGTGCCCTCCGTCATAGATGAACATGTCTGTACATAGAGGCGTTGCAGTCCCCTCCCGGCGGTGACTTTTTTTTGTTTCTTGCGCCCTCGGATGGGACAGCGCGCGACGCCCCGTTTGCTTCTAGCTAGCCACAAGCAACGCCATCAAGCCGTGTCAGGCTTCACCGACTCACAGTAAGGCTCGTGAATTCAACGAGGAAAAAAGGACAGCGCACAGCAGTGACATTGTATCGCGTTCGCTTAATGCCAAGTCCCCCTCTTGGAGCTCTGGCGAAGCTTTTTAGCCAAGCCCGCCCGACTTGGCGATCGACGGTGGACTGGGGTATTTTGCCCCCATGCAGCTTAGCCCCCATCCATGCCGTGGTCATTTGCAACCATGTATGCACGGGACCCTGCGGCAGTCCTGCCCTGTGGCAATGGGCCATCTTTTATCTCGATCCAGCAGTCGTCGTCGCCGTCGTCGTGTACGCCAGTGTCTCGATCCAGCACCCTCAGGGGGGTGGTGTGCTTCACCAGCTAGAGCCAACCTCAGACATTATGCTTATCAGGCGCTGCAAGGGCAAATGCCGCCCGCTCCTGCAAAATCCCTTATATAGTCCCCTGCTCCGTAAGGCCACTCGTTGATGCTTTTTTTTCCTTTTTCTCGTAGGACCCGAGTTCGCTAGCCCGCTACCCTATCCATTCCAAGCTGTGACATCCTAGCCAGCCCTTGCAGCTCGCCTCTCCAAGACATGTCTGACGAGAAGAAGTCGGAGGGGTCGACCTCGCCCTCTCCCGAGATTGGCGTCGGCGCCTCAAGCGATGTCCACGGCCTCGAGGCGCTGGGCTACACGCCCGAAATGAAGCGAAATCGAAACATGCTGACTCTGCTGTTCCAATCCCTTGCTATTGCTGCGGTGGGTCACGACGGCTATGTACCATGTATCCGTCGCACTAACTCGCAGTCACAGATCCCCTATGGATTCGGATCGCCGCTCATTACTGCCATCTATGGAGGAGGTTTGTTTCCATCGCATAATTTTGCGGTATAGTTTTGTGCTTACCATGTGTTTTCAGGCCAACTTCCCATGTTCGTGGGGTGGATTTTTGTGTGCGTTTTGGATCAGTGCGTCGTCATGTCCCTGGCAGAGCTAGCCTCCAGGTATCCCACTTCCGCCGGCCCATACTACTGGGCATATCAGCTTGCGAGCCCGACCAAGAGAACCGCCTTTTCGTTTCTGACTGGCTGGGTATGGTTGATTGGAAATTGGACAATCACTCTCTCCGTCAACTTCGGTATGGCGTCGCTCATTGCGGCCACTGTAGCACTGTACCACCCCGAGTTTACCATGACCGACTGGCAGCTGCTTTTGATATTCTACGCCATGTGCATCATCACGTTTTTCATCGTCGCCTACGGAAACAAGGTGCTTCCCGTTGTCGATACCATTTGCGCTGCATTCACCCTCCTGGCGATTATTGCAACCATGATTAGCCTCTCAGTCAAGGCTGATGTGGGCCGGCACTCGCCCAGCTACACTCTTGTACGTCCCAGCTTATGGATGGAAACAAAAGATGGATAGGAAGCTAATTTCTATGTTCAGGGAAACTACGACAAGACTCTGTCCGGATGGAACAACTTCTCCTTCTTCATCGGCATTCTGCCTGGCGCTTATACGTATGTTCCCAGCGTCCCCATTTAGCTCCCTTTCTGACCTTGGCAGCTTCTCCGCTATGGGAATGATCACTTCCATGGCCGAAGAGTGTGACAACCCGACAGTCAAACTCCCGAAAGCCCTTTCCCTCGCCATTCCCGTTGGAGGCATCGCCGGTCTCTTTTTCGTACGTTGAGGCGAACCCGTCAGATAATCCGCGAAATAAAACAATTACTAACCATCTTCAAAGATTATCCCCATCTGCGCCACTCTACCCGAATTAGCCGACATCATCGACAATGCTCCCGTGGCTCAGGCCCTGCCATATATCTTCGGAAAGGTCATGGGATCCCCCGGAGGAGGTTTCGCCCTCACGTTCCTCGTCATCATCATTACCGTCTTCTGCTCCATCTCCATCACCGTCGCAGCTTCGCGATGCACATGGGCATTCGCTCGCGATCGCGCACTGCCCCTCTCACGGCTGTGGTCCAAGGTCGACGACCGACACGGTGTGCCCATCTGGGCTCTTTTCCTGACCACAATCGTCCAAATGCTTCTCGGATTGATCAACCTAGGCTCTTCGTCTGCATTCATTGCTTTCGTGTCGGTCGGAGTCATTGCGCTGGCCGTCTCGTACGGCATCCCAATCGGCCTCTCCATGTATTACAAGCGAAAGGAAATTGCCACAGCCAGGTGGAAAATGCCCGAGCTTCTGGGATGGATTGTCAACTTCATCGCCGTTGCTTGGATCGCGTTCGAGACTATCCTCTTCAGCATGCCGACGGCGCTCCCCGTCACTGCCGTGAGCATGAACTACGCCATTGTGGTGCTCGTCGGTTTCCTCGCCCTCAGCGGTGTTTGGTATGTTGTGCATGCACGTAAAGGTATTTATCACTCACTATCACCGGTTTCAATGCTGTTACTGACAATTGCGCAGTCTACAAAGGGCCGCCCGAGGAACATCTGGACTGAGCCAACCCGAGCGCCCCTCGGGGTTGTGCGTTGTTACATATGTATTCAATTGCGACATCGTTATAGCATTGCCTTAGCATCCCATTAATAATAAAGAGCAGAGAAAAAAGGACACATTGTCAATGTCGATCATCAATGGCTAGAATGAGTCAATACCATTATTTGTTAGTTGGTGTTGTGCATCACCCACGTTAATATCGAATTAGACAGTGCCATTTCTTCAATCCACAAACTAGTACCCATTAATTCCTAGATATATATTCGCCCAGCAGCTAGCTTGTTTCCGTTGTCTAATGAATTGCTCCAACTACCATTACTCATTCATCATCCGTGATCGGTGTGGATCCGCCGCGCCGCAACCCCGCCTCGGCGCTATCTTGGAACGAGCCAGTAGTGTCAGAGCCTTTATCAGCAACCCTCACTTCTGCCTTGCTCATCCAACACGACCATAGAAAAATGGCTGCAACGCTTGTAGAGACCCGCGGCCAGCTGCTTGGGGCGCTTGCGTGCCAGAAGAACTCGTACCTGCAGACTCTTGAGACCCAGGTAGTCTCGTGTGCCAAATATTCACCGCCCAAGGCCGCTCCCAGCAGCAAAAAGAAGAAGGCATCCGCGAATGCGTCCCCTGCAGCCCCTGCCGATGTCTGGCTAGTTGAGTTTTCCGACTCGGTTCTATTTCCAGAGGGTATTTACTACTCACGAAGGCTTGTATTCTTTCTAACGGAACCCCTAGGTGGCGGTCAGCCCTGTGACTACGGCTCCATTGTGCCTCTGTTGGAGTCATCTTCAGGCTCCATCCCCATCACTCGCGTCGAGAGGCAAGGTCTCAAATGCGTCTGCCATGTCGAAAAGCCCTTGGATCCTGGCACCAAAGTGCGACAGGAAATCGACTTTAGTCGTCGATGGGACCACATGCAGCAGCATACCGGCCAGCACCTTCTATCCGCCGTCATGGACACTTATGACAATCTCGGAACCCTGGGCTGGGGCATGGGCGCAGACGGTGGCATGAACTACGTGGATCTTCCGCGGAAGCCGTCCCAGTCCGAGATGCAGGCCATCCAAGACCGATGCAACGAGATAATCCGCAACAACGTCGCGATCACGGTCCAGGCTCAGCCCGAGACCGAAGCCTCGCCTGAAAATCTCGACCAGGAGAAAGGACTAGTCCGTGTGATTAGTATCGGCGATATAGATAAGAACGCATGCTGCGGTACACATCTATCCCAGACATCCCACATCTCGCTCATTCTGCTTCATCATACACAGAATGTCCACTCGACAAACTGTCGCTTGTTTTTCTCGGCTGGCGATCGAGCCATCAAGGCGTCTGCGGAATCCATCAATGCGCTTCGCCTCATCGCCCAGACCACCTCGTCGCCAAGCGACCCTTCCGAAGTTGTCTCCAACGTCAAAAAGGTGTGCGACACCGCGGCAGAAATGAAGAGGCAGGAGAAGAAGCTTCTAGGCGAGATTGCCAAGTTTGAAGGAGAGCGTGTCAAAGCCGCATTGCAGGCTAGAAAAAACGCATGGGTTTACCGTGCATCCGGCACTCTAGATTTCTTGAATATGGTCATTTTCGAGATCAAAGAAGCGGTAAAGGATCAAGGCATCGTTGTTCTGGCCGCCGGCGAAGGCCAATCAGGCGGCCCTGTTGTCGTCATCGGAAACAAAGACTCGGTGCCCGATATGGCGAAAAAGATTCAGGAAATTGTTCCAAGCGTCAAGGGAGGGGGCAAGGGGGAGAAGTGGCAGGGGAAAATAAACGAATGGAAGAAGGGCGACATAGAATCACTCAGACAGTTAGTAGAGTAGTCATGCAAATGCGTGCTATATTATAGATACAATTAAAAGAGACCGATATACGCCTGTATGTTCGCACAGTATGCTAAAATGGGTTGCCGCCTGTGGCTTTTGGTTCTCCCGCCCTCCTTTCCATGGAAATTTTCAACCTGCTATCATCACTTCATTATTTTCAAGTTGCTCCGCGCCAGCTGTCTCGTAGTCCAGCTACGCAACCTCGACCACCGTCATGCTCTCGGGCTCGACGGGGGCCTCCTCTTCGGAGTATCTCGGAGGGCTTGGGCAAACATCATTATAGCTTGGGAGATTCTCAATAACACATCCAGGCCCTGTCAGCGTATCGTCAACCAAGGCGACACGATAATCCAGTCGTACTATACGCCCAACGCCTGTTCGGATTGCCAGCTCGGGCTTGCCCTCTGGATAGTGCTCTTTGACGAAAACGAGTTCGAGGCTTAAAGAGTGCGTCACCTCGGTGCCATCCGAACTCTTGGTGTCGTACATGTAGGAAGGCTTGAGGTCGCTAGAGTGCCGTTTGATCTCGAAGCTGAATTCCATATCCGACGTCCCATCTGAATCCGTTGGCGTCCATCCATCGTATAAACTCTTCTCTCCCAGTACTCTTGTTTTGGTGCGAGCCAGGTCTGCGTCTCCTGCCTCGCGTATCGCGCTATGCTTTTTGCAGGGTTTGGCGGTAGTCTGAATCTTTTCCTCCAGCTTCCAAGAGCCCTTCATAGGACGCCATGCTTCGGTATCACTGCCATCTCCGCGGGAGCATGTGAGCCCCTTCATGCTCAGGGAGACCTTGTTGCCTCCTGTTGGTCGAAAGATCGGGTCAATGCAGCTGTCGATTCGAATCCCAGCGGAGGTAAATTCCCTCGTGTAATGAACGGGATACTGGGGAATAGACAAGGAACGTTTGACTGCGAGGGTGCGTCTGAACGTTACGGTTCGTGTTGGGCCATTAGACCTATCCTTGCTCTTGAATCGGATCTCTGCCTGAAATTCATATGACACAGACAGAAGAGGTGTTTCCATAGAAGCTGGGAGGTCGTCCGGTATAAGGGTAGAGAAAGGAAACTGGTGATCTCCTTTTCGCAAAGTTGTGGCTTGTTTGAGAAACGTCCAGCTGTGTAGCTCGACATGCTGGTCTTTGCAGCTGGCACAGCGATTCTTCAAAGGTTTCTTCTGGGTAGTGTGGATGCTGAGGGCTCCGCAAAAGGTCTCAATTTCCACGTCCTCCTTTACTTTTGCCGATAGCTCCCCTGACAGAAACGAGGGCAATGTTTGTTCCTCATCTCCAATAACGATGGTTGGTGAGCTTTCAATCTTCCAGTCGATAGACACTGGCGAATTCAGCTTTTCCGAGGATTGTTTGTTAAAAATCATGTTTCGGCAAGGTTTGACCAGGCTCCCCAAATCCGGCATAGTTATGCCCGTAGGTGAGTTGACTAGTATCTTCTTGGTGATGACAGGCTAGTAGAGCGTTGAGGGGATGCAGCCAAGTTACGATTTCAAAAGAGGATGGATCTCATAAACCAGCGGTCCACAAATACAAGCACATTTTCGATGGGTTCTTTTCTTTTATATCACAGCCAACAAGCAAAACTCACACAAATGTCAATACTTGACGACAAGGCGTCTGGGGAGAGACCCATCGCCGGTAAGAGATGCCGTAACGGGACTAGCGCCTATTTTGCCCGAGCACGTTTTCCCCCCTTGATTCGCGGCCAGGATCGTTTGGAATCCTCATTGGACGAATGTGCCACGCTGTGAACTGCTGTTCGTGCTGTGCCCCAGCCTTTCAGCTCGGCTGCTGGCGAGGTTTCCTCCACCCACCATGTGACGCTTCAGATTTTGTCGTGGCATCTTGAACGGGTAGAGCGCAAGCCGTGTGCTGGCTGACTTGGCTCATGTCGTAATTTAACGAACGACTATGAATCCGCTTACCTCCGATGCACCCACCGTTCAGTGTTTCCCGTGGTGGGTATGACCAAGGTTGACGAACTGTGGTTGTGGTTTAGCGTTCCGAAAAAAGCAGAGCTGTCATTTCGGAACACACGATGGCACGATTTTGCGGTTAAAAAGGCGAAGAAAGAGCCTCACGCAACAAATAACACATTTTTATATTACTATTTCCATTATGATCTCCGTAGAAGAACATCTCGCAAAGTGATAAAAGCGAGAGATACATGTGAAATGTATGAAATGAGATCTTACAATCTATACAACAGCGTTGCGAAAAAGGCTTACAGATTGAAGGCTAAAGAAGGATCACTAATATCGGCATTTGAACGATCAATCGATCTGACCCAGTCAGCTCATTCACACTAAACGAATTGTGTAATACATCCAATGAAGAATGAGGACCGTTTCGGTCATTTAGCTCTACAAGGTCCGCGGAGCTTTTCCTGTTTTGGCAATTTCCCAAAAAGGAATGTCACCACACAAATCCTGCTGAATTGCGCACGCGTTTGATCCACGGGATTGGTAAGAGCCCAAAGACCAAGGAAGCTAGTTCGAAAGTCCGGGGACATAATGCTTAGTTGGTCAGGCCTGAAAGCGGTCGGCTCTTCGAGCTTCAGTTGGTAATGGGGGTATAGGGTAAGAGTGCGTCACACCATCAAGATTAAATACCTTCGGGTCACCGCCAAAATTTGCTTTTCTACTCACCATCCATGTTAGATGATCTCATGGATATGGTTTCCAGGTTCTTCTTCTTCATTGTTTCGGATGACTTGCTAAACACGTCAGATTTACCATGCGTCAACGAATCGAATTCCGCCACCCAAAAATTTGCGTTTGGAACGGGTGAACCCACCAGCCACAAGTGTTGGATCCGATGAACCATGGTTTAGGATCGACACCAGAAATCTTGTTGATCTGAGACACCCAAACCATCAATAAGCGTGGACAGCTCATTTCTCAGACACTATTAATAGGCTGTCACAGCAGGAATGCAATTGTGCCACCCGTGTGGGAGGGCGTGGACATGGCAGTGGGCACGGGCCTTTTGCGATTGAAGGTGTCGATCAGTGCTGGCCAAGCAGGGATTGGGCCACGTTCAGGCTGGCACCCAATCTCGCCCGGTCGAGGGCCAGCTGCAGGCAATGGCAGGATGGCGACGCTCGTTGGGGCAGTGGGAAGGATGCAGACGCGATCTGGTGGATTCAGATAAGCTGCGTGGTGAGGGACCAGATCGGAAGCCCGTGGATGGAGCGCTGGGCGGGGAAACGGGGGCGCTGCGCTGGGAGAAACACAGGGCTCCACAGGGCGGCGCGGGCGAATCACGGGCCGGTGGAGCAGGCCTGAGATAGCGGGCGTGTCTTGGGGGCAGCAGTCATTTTCCAGGCTGTTGGCGTCGAGATGGATGCTGCCTCACCCAAACCATTCCAACGGCCGCCCAGGATGCCGGACACGCCACCCTCGGACGCTGGGTCGACCAAGGGGCGAAAGGCGCGCACCAAGACCTTTTCCGGGTGCTGGACCTGCCGGGCCAAGCACGTCAAGTGCGACGAGACTCGCCCCGTGTGCAACCGCTGCCGCCGCTCGGGGCTGGCCTGCGAGGGCTACGGCGTGAGGCTGTCGTGGACTTCGGTGCGAGGGCCCTCCAATTTTCGCTCCAGGGCCGGCGCCGCGAGGAGGGCCGGCCGCATGCAGGTCGACAGGACCTTCCAGTTCCAGGAACCGGGTGCGACCGACCAGCCGACGGCGCAGCAGCAGCAGCAGCCGCCCGCGACGGCTTCAAATGCAGACGAGAGGCATAACTTGCGGGAATCTACCGTTGCCTCCGAGGGCTCGACCCAGGCCGACACCAGCAACTCCGGCCTGGGCTCCGTCCTCGACTCCGATTCGCCCGGCCGGGATGTAAACTCAAGGCCGAACCACACCTTCAAGGTGTCCGGCCAAGGCATCGCCAGCACGGCAGCAGATACTTCCTCATATCGCCCACCACAGCAAGTGCAGCCGCAACCGCAACAACACCAACAGCAATCGCAGCAGCCTCACCGCCAACAACACGGCGATAAGCCTACCGATGCTTCCGGACAACAGCAGGATCCCAAGGCATCAACAGAAAGTTATCAGGACATCACATGGCTTCCCCAATGCGCAACACCACCTTCCACCTCTCACCTCAACTACAGAAACCAACAAGTCAACATCCCCAATCCAGGGACACATATCCGCCATCTAGACGTCTTACCCAACCCGGGGATCCAATGCCAATTATTAGAGCATTGGACTTTGCATCTGTGCGATGCGCTGAATCCCGTTCCCGGGGTCCACAACCCCCTACGGACCATCATGATGCCCATTGCCCTCGAAGGGGCGCGGGCTGACGTCAACTCTTCAACGGGAGCAACGGCCCTGTTTCACCTAATCTGCTCGGCATCAGCATTTTCGCTCGCGCAAAAGGGGACCACGCCCGAGTCTCAGCGCGAGCTCGAGAGCGCCGCCCTGGAACACCACAACCTGGGCATTACGCATCTGGGGCAGAACATCCAGTCCGACGACCGCAGCCAGTGCGTGCCGCTGCTCGCGTCGCTCGTCATGTGCATATACAACGAAGTCATCACGGTGCCGACGCCGTTCTGGCGGCTGCACTTCCGCGGCGCCGTGGAATGGGTCGGCCACATCAGCCCGCAGGTGTGGCACCAGACCGAGGGAGCGTCCGTCATCTATCAGATGTTCATCGGCATGGCGACCTTGGTGCAGTCGCAGCTGTTCCTGGGCCCGCACGAGGACCACATGTGGGAGATTCCGTTCGACCAGCTGTCGCAGCCCGGTCCCTACAGCTTGGACATGGCATTTGGCATGCCGCAGCACGTCATGCAGTGCCTGCAGTCGATGAACAAGTCGCTGATGGAGTCCCGGCGGTCGGCCTCGCAGGGCGCGGCGAGCCCGTCGACGACGCAGGATTTTGATCGGCTCGAGGTGGAGCTGTACCTGTCGGCGCCGACGCGGCCAACGGCGACCATGGGCAAGGAATACGCCGACCTTATTTACCACCACGGCTATACGTTCTACTTTGCGGCGCTCATCTTTATGAAACGCACGGTCAAGGACACGCCAATCGAGGATGTGCAAGCTCTCATCGCGCAGTCCCTCTCGCATGTCGAGGCGCTGGAAACTAGCACAGACCGCCCGTTCTGCCCGATGCTCTGGCCAATCGCCATCTTGGCGTTTGAAGCATGTGACGTGACACTGCAGAATCGCATGTTAAAGTGTCTCGAGATGTTTGCTGACCGGTCGGGCTTCGCCATCTGGACGCAGCTCGAGAGCTTGGTGCGGGACCTGTGGGAGCTGCGGAAAGCAGAGGGCAACCCTAACCTCAAGTGGCACAAGAGCGTGCTCACATCCATCAACGACAGCTTCATGCTGCTGTGAACACCTGCTACTAACGCAACTCCGGGCTGGGATTAACCAGAAATGGACCAAAACAAAGAAAAAATAAGGGTCTCGAGGAGAGAGAGGGGGCGGCTGATAATGGAATGGCGGGGAGAGAGGGAGGCTGGTCCATGCCGCTCGGGGGGCCGATTAGCTGGCGATCTTGGACGGAGCTATTCCGCCTAGGTACTTCTTAAAATTTTAAGCCAATTGCACTAACTGATTTAGTAATGTTTCCCCACAGCCTAGCTAGCTGTATTTTGCATGATCCACGGGTCGCTACGACAAGCGGCTGGCCCCGGTTGCAAGCATCGTCTCCCGCCCGGCCTATGAGGTGGCTGCGATTATATGCCGGACGGCTCTGTGATGACTTCACCATGTCGCCTAACTCCACCCGAGTGAGACATGTGCAGTGGCGGGCGTGATGGCGGCCAATCGAAGGTCCCGATGTCTGCCGTGTCTCACATTGCCGTGAGACAGCATCAAGCTAACGGCATGGCCTCTGACGCAGAGCTATCCCCATCCATCTGCCCTTTAAGGGCGGTCAATCCCCGAGGGCAGCTTTCCAGAAACCTTTTAAAAATTCGCATTCTGGCGACCCTTTTTCCTCGTCCCTGATTTCCCCCTTTGCGTGGCTTCACTCCGATCCCGACCAGCCAATAATAATGTCTTCCCCGATCCCCCAGCCCAAGGGCCTGCCCATCCTGGGCAACGTCCTCGACATCAACCCGAGCAACACGTGGTGGTCCCTCAAGACGCTGGCTGAGAAGCACGGCGAGATCTTCCAGATCAAGGTGCTAGGCCACACCATTGTCTTTGTGGCGGGCGCCGCCCTGGCCGAGGAGCTCTGTGACGAGAAGCGCTTCCGCAAGTACGTCGGCGGCCCAATTGTTGAGATCCGCGCCGCCGTCCACGATGCTCTTTTCACAGCCTTTGACAATGAGGAGTCGTGGGGCATTGCCCACCGCATCATTGCTCCCAAGCTGAGCACAGCGGCTGTGACGGAGCACTTTGACGAGATGCTGAGCACCACCAACGAGCTTGTCGCCCTCTGGAAGGGTCTGGGTGACAAGAACAAGATCACGCCGCTCCAGGGCCTCAACCGCCTCAACCTTGAGGCCACTACCCTCACACTGTTCGGCAAGAAGCTCAACTGCCTCGATGGCCCCGAACACCCGATGCTGCAGGCCATGGAGGACTCCACCTCCGAGGCCATGAAGCGACCCAACCGACCTGGCTTCCTCAACTGGCTGGTCCACGGCCGCAAGTTCAAGTCGTCGATTGCTACCATGCGATCCTACGCCGCGGACCTGGTCGAGAACCGCAAGAAGAACCCCACCGACCGCGAGGACTGCCTCGCTGCCATGATGAACCACAAGGACCCCGAGTCCGGTACCGCCTTGACCGACTCCCAGGTCATTGACGAGATTGTCTCCATGCCCATCGGCAGCAGCACCGCTCCCTGCCTGGTCACCGCCGCCATCTACTTCCTCCTCAAGAACCCTGATCTCATCCCCATTGCCCGCAAGGAGCTCGACTCAGTCGTTGGCAACGAGGAGCTCACTTACACCCAGATCTCCGGCCAGCTGCCTTACATTGAGGGCATCGTCCGCGAGTCACTCCGTCTCTCCTTTGCTGCTCCTGGCTTCAACATTGAGCCCATCCCCAGCGAGGACAAGGCTCCCGTCCTGCTCGGCGGCGGCAAGTACCAGGTCGCCCACAACCAGCCCATGATTCTCGTCCTGGCCGGTGTGAACCGCGACCCCGCCGTGTTTGACGACCCCAAGTCGTTCCGCCCCGAGCGCATGGTGGGCGAGGCCTACGAGAAGCTGCCTTCTGGTGTCAAGAAGGGCTTCGGCAACGGAAAGCGAGAGTGTATCGGCAAGCACTACGCCTGGATCTGGTGCATGGTGGCCGTCGCCAAGCTCATCAAGGAGCTTGACTTTGAGGAGACGAACCCCTCGTACGAGATGTACCAGGACGGCTGGTTCAACGTCCGCCCCGTCAACTACTCGGTCAAGGTCAAGGCGAGAAGCACTTGAGCCGCTGCTGCGGCTGCTGCTACTGCTGCTGTGTGTTGTTTTTGAGTCATGAGACGTGTTAATTGGAGCGGCGCATACCCAGTCGATTGCTTGGAAATGGAAATTAGTTAGTACTTCACGGCCTACGTTATGACATAATACATTTTTACGCAAGCACAACCCAATCGTCTGAGACCGTTTTGTCGCCTGCGTCACGTGTGAGAACCTTGTGTGTTTAGCTTACAACCAAGGGTTCGTATTATCTGCCTACGGAAATGCCGTTCCTTCCATGTCGCTCCTCATCTCCTTGAACCTGCGAACGGAGAATGCCTCGCTCCACATAAAGACGTGGTTATGAGCAGCGATTTGCCAAGATTGCGACATGGGATTAGTTGGAAATTAAGATGAGTGCTTCCGTCCTCCGTTCACACCATCAAGCACAAGTCGCATCTCATTGAATAAGGTACGAAGCGGAACGAACTAGCTAGCCGAGGGTGAAAAAAAAAAGTATACCGCCAACCAATCCAGCCGGTTAGGTGAGCGGCATTATGCTCCTCCCCGGCCCTCCCTCTCCTCCTCCCCCCCCCTCGCCAAGCTGTTGAAACAGACAGGGAGAGAAATGATATGCTTTTAACTGCGCCAACCCTATCATATAACCATCTCGGGTTCGGTCCCCTGGAGCCCGGTTTTCCGACGTTGCGGTACGTCACCCCCGCTGAACTATAAACCTAAACGGGCATGTGCTCTGTGCTATCAACGGTATCACTTGCATGCTAGGGCTATAAGGCGCAGGCAGGTGGAGGCGTCGGTACCCAACTAGCGCAGGAATATCCGACCTGTAAATTAGCACGCAGATCGTGCTGTAGTTTATATATGCATCTTATTTTTTTCAAGTCATTTCTCGAAAGAAGGACAAAGCACACGGAATAATAATGAGGCTTTTTTTTTTAATGAAAAAATTTTCTCGTCTGCGGAAATAAAAAAGCAAAAAACAACGGGAAAAAACGGCTTGGCATGGGTAATGGGGCCACCTTACAGCCTTATCTTGACAGTCAAGATCCATAGGCTTGGCCGCCTTTAACCCCGTGGGAGATGCCCTGTGCGGGCAGGCATTACAATAAGAGTAATGATAAGATGGCTGCGCCGCAGAAGCGCCCCAAAACACCCGTCCGAGATAGTCCAAGAACGCGGATGATCCCTCTGACCGCAACGTACCCCGCAGCAAAGGCCCCCCAAACAACATCAGGTGGTGATAGTCATAGCCGCAGCATGCGAGAGGACCCAGGTGGCTGGGCTGGGGACCAGGGTTGATGCTTGCGTCAGCTATAAGAGAAGCTAGGTGCAGAGAGGCCTTAGCCGGATAAATAAGACTGTTGGTGTGTCCTGCGGTCACCCTATCTGTTGATAAAAAAAAGCTCTTCATTCCAATCAGGCCTTGTTGATAGATATCCTGTTGAACAGCGGCTCTGATCTATTCTTCCAATCATGTTCCCCGCAGGAATCACCTCCTCGAGGACAAATCAAATGTCCCTGTGGGCATCGCTGCTGCTGGCTGCCCCGTTCAGCCGGCTTGTTTCAGCTTTACCAACCAACTCGACTGCTGCGAGTGTTAGCGACTGGACTCAGGTACGTTTTGATTTGATTTTGAATACACACTTGTCACGTCACGGGATAATATGGCTGCTTACACGCGCGGGAAAAAACAGGTTGCGACCTCTTCAGACAAGATTAACTGGACACCATGCTTTGACGGATTTTCCTGCACCCGCCTCGAGGTAATGATGATGTCATAAACGTTGCATGGGCCCGCTGATCCTAACCTTGGCTTCTTGGCTCGCAGGTTCCCCTCGATTGGGAAGACACCAGTGTGGGAACCACCACGGTGGCATTCCTCAAGTACTCGTCCGGCAACGAGTCGGCTGAGGATCTGCTGCTTAACTTTGGTATGGAAGACGATCCATGCATGCATGATGATGCTGCATACGTTGGGACCGATTTTGCTAACACAGGCAATGCAGGAGGTCCTGGTGGCTCGGGTGTGGGAACCCTGCTCGGCCTTGCGCCCACTCTCTCGCAGGTCTTCGGCTCCGGCGTCAACTTGGTCGGCTTTGACCCGCGAGGCGTCAACAACTCGGGCCCAACGCTCAACTGCTTCCCTGAGACAGCCACGGCGAGGCTCTTTGATCCTCTGTACTACAGCCCCGTCACTGACGGCTCTCTGGACGATGCGACAACTCAGTTCTACCTGTCCGAGGCCTTCGGCAAGTGGTGCAACCCAATCATCGGTGGAACGAATGGCACTGCGAAGTACATAAACACACCGTATGTCGCACGTGATATGCTCGCATTTATTGAGGCTCAGAACGCGGCCAATGGTAAGGCCGAGGACGATGCCAAGTTGTGGTATGCCGGGTACAGCTACGGAACTTTGCTGGGCACCACGTTTGCCATGATCTACCCCGATCGCGTGGGTCGCATGGTCCTGGACGGAGTGCTGGACGGCGAGGGCTACTACAAGGGCCTCTGGAACACCAACCTCCTGGACACCGACGAGGTGGTCGACTACTTCATCCAGACGTGCTTCGACGGCGGGGCGGAGCTGTGCCCCTTCTGGGCGGAATCGGTCGATCTGATTACGGATAGGCTGAACAACCTTCTGGCGAGCATCAAGGTGAAGCCGATCCCCGTGTGGAACAGCGCCGTTGTCCAGCAGCCGACTCTGGCGACGTACGGCGACCTGACGAGAATCATCCTGAGCGCCGTCTACCTCCCCATCGACTCGTTCCCGGTGCTGGCGCAGATCCTTGCGGACCTCGAGGCGGGCAGCGGCGACACCCTGATGGCGGCCAGCGCCGACGATGCCACGGTGCAGATCACGTCCATCATCCAGTGCGTCGACGCAGGAAACAGGAACAACATCACCTCACTGGAGGAATACCGAGATTTCGTTGCCGAGCTGGTCCAGCAGAGCAAGTACACCGGCGAAGTATGGCCGAGCCAGGTGCTCTCGTGCAGGGCCTTGGATGTGACTCCGCCGGCAGGTGGGCAGCCACCCAGTAAGCAATGAACCCGCCCAAAAACGAAAAACATGATGCTCGGAAATTGGGAATTTCTCGGAATATGAACAGCGCTAACTCCTGATGTGTGTCCGGCTATAGAATTGCGGCCATCAGCCGACTCGACAAGCTTTCCCCTCATGCTCATCGCTAACACTGCGGACCCTGTCACGCCTATAAGAAGGTTTGCAAACCTAAAAACCCGAAACCAAAACGGGCTTCTGCGCGTGGCGGTTTTTTGCTGAAAATGGACACTTTCATACTAACTTTGCCAACAGTGCTCGGGGAGTCAATGCCGACTTTCCTGGATCTGTTTTGGTGACGCTGGATGGCGCAGGGGTAAGTGGATGATTTTATTTCGTTTTGTTCCCCATCAGCCTTATGCCTTATACAACACCGCAGCAGTAGCGCTGACCGAAGGAATGCAATGCAGCACACGAGCCTTGCCGCTCCTTCTACATGCGTCTACGAGTACATACAGGCCTACCTGGCCGGATCGGTCCCCCCGGCCAACAGCACGTGTCAACCGGACGTGATTCCCTTTAGCAACGGCACCAGCGGCCTCAGCGTCTAAGGAAGGGGAGTGGTAGTGGAGGTGAAGGGGGGAAGGGGTGGCGGATTGGGGATGACGCGGAGGCAACTCGCTGGGGCTCTGCAGCAGGATCGCCAGCATTTCCGTGCAAGTTGCCGAAACGAGCAGCAAGATGGACGCTGACGGGCCGTGGGGTGCGGGCTCACGCGGCGTCCTGATTCGCCGGGAACCCGTGGCTCTAATATTTGAAGGATTCATGGTGCGTTGCATTGAGCATCGGTTTCGGTTTGGCTTGGGCGGGAAACACGGGAACGCATGACATGGAGGGTTAGACCAGAGAGAGATACGGGAGGATTTGGAAAGAAGAAGGCCAGTCTTTGCTAATGAATGAACGAAGCGAGCACGATGGATTACATCTTACAGGGGAGGGAGTTTTTTTTCCGGACTGGTTGATTGGCTCAATGAAGCCATGGTTTTCTCTTCACTTTTTTTTTTTTTTCACACTTTGTTGCCCAAAATTAGAGGGCAACGAACTGCTAGCTGCCTCTGGTTTCTGGCGCACCTTTGGGGAAGCTTCCCGACTGGCGCAACAGCAGCTATGCAAACTCCACCCTGGGCGCGACCCACTGGGACACGTCGTACTCAAGAGTCGATAATTTAACTTTATATCTCTGGCGGGCAGCGTTTGTGCTTCTTGGTCAACTAATCAGGTTATGGCGTGTCGTGATTAGTGCGATCCAGAAAGGTGCCGCGGACTTTTGGATGGTTTGGCTTCCCGCAAACGAGGTCTCGGTTGCGGGAAGTCGGCAGCCAGCATGAGAGAGGTCAACCAGCATGGGAGCGTAGCGTGGCTAGGCAGGGCCAGGCCGCGGAGCACGGCGCAGCAGCAGCAGCAGCACCGCAGCGAGCGCACAGCAGCGCGCAGGAATGGACGAATGGAGATACAGGCCAGGCAGGGCCACTCAGTGGACAGCTTGGCTGGCGTGGGCCCTTCGGTCGGCTGCGTGGGCGGTCGTGCGTTGCGTTGTGTGCGTGCGTGCGTGCCGTGTGCTTTTCCTCGGGGTTCTGGCTGTGCTGCTGCCAAATGTGTGTTGGGTCCCTTGGGGGATCCCTGGATCCCTGAGTCCTGCGTCCCCAGTCTGGTCTGACGTAGCCGGGCAGTTATACTTATATGCTGCGACCCCCCCGCCGTTCCCCTTGGTGTGCGGGCTTGATACACCGCCCATTGCCATGATGGAAGAAGAAGTGACAAAATCGCCCGTCAAGCTGCGGTCCAAGAAGGGCTGCCGCACGTGTAGGTAAGACAGACACACATTTACTTGTCCCGGCCGCCCCGCGCGGAACGGGAGCGGTAGCGAGAGAGACAGACAGACACACGCAGAAACACGGCGGACTGACGGGGCGGGCAGAATCCGGCGCGTCAAGTGCGACGAGCGCACGCCGGCGTGCCACCGATGTACGTCGACCGGGCGAGCGTGTGAGTGGTTTGACCTCTTCACCAACTCGTCCAAGCCGATGCCCGCGCGGGCTCCCGCCAAGAACACGTGCCGCGGGCTCGGGCCCCTCACGCCGCCGACCGAGTTCCCCGACGCAAAGGCGCTGGAGCTGCGCGGGTTCGAGTTCTTCCAGCACCGGACCGCCCGGGAGATGTGCCACACGTTTGAGTTTGGCTTCTGGCGCACGCTGGTGCTGCAGCTGAGCCGCTCCGAGCCCGCCGTGCTGCACGCCGCCATCGCCCTGGGCACGCTGCACGAGGCCGAGGAGAGCCTGGGCATGCCCGTGTCCAAGGACCGCGTCACCCACGGCAAGCACCAGTTCGCCGTCGCCCAGTACAACACCGCCATCAACATGTTGACCAAGCAGGTGTCCAACTCGGCCGCCAGCACCGCCTCGGCCTCCATGACCCGCGCCCTGATCCTCGCCACATGCCTCATCTTCGTCCACATCGAGCTGCTGCGCGGCCGCTACGACCCGGCCATCGTCCACATCCGCAGCGCCCTCAAGATCTTCCGCGAGTCGCCCAAGCTGCCCCACGGCTGGGAGGCCATCATGCGCACCGCCCTGCAGCGCCTCGACATCCAGTCGGCCCACTTCAACCACGAGCCCTCAGCCTACCCCGAGACCGACCCCGGCAGCGTCGACCTCATCGCCCCCGTCTTCGACCGCGATTTCGACTCCATCGAGGCCGGCAAGGACCGCTACGACATGCTCTTCTCCTACGTGCACCCGCTAACAAAGTTTTGCGAAGCCAACGTCATCAACCACCGCTGGGATCACCTTACTGACGAGGCCATGCGCTCCAAGCAGCAGACGCTGCTGCGCCTGCACAGCGCCTTCATCGCAAACTGCGAGGCCCTGGAGCAGAACCCCCGCTCACCGCAAACGCAGCAGTTCCGCCAGGGCCTGACGCTGCTGCACCTGCACGCAAAAGTCACCCAGGTCCAGGTCGCCGTGTGCATGGAGCAGGACATCGAGGCCGCCTTTGACTACCACGCGCACGAGTTTGAGCTCATCGTGGCGCTGTCCAAGGCGTACGTGTCCGGCTTCTCCCACGGCGCCTCCCCTTCCTCCCGCCCTCCCAAGCTGCCCACGCTCTCCACTGACTGGGGCATCATCCTGCCCCTCACCTTCACAGCGCTCAAGTGCCGCCACCAGGCCATCCGCAACGAGGCCGTGGACCTGCTGAGCTCGTGGCGCCACCGCGAGGGCTTCTGGGACTCGTCCCTGCTCGCCAAGTACGCCCGCTCCATCACCGAGATTGAGGGCCGGAGCATAGTCGCCCCGGACGGCACCACCCAGCGGGCAACAAAGGTAATTGCGTACATCCCTGACAACCAGTCCAACATGACGGTGAGCTGGGAGTGGAGCGGGGCAGAGGGCGGCGTGGACACGAGGGTGGCGCATTATCACACAGTAACACTCTAAACAAGAGAAAGAAAGCAAGAAAGAAAGAAAGAGACATGTTTATTATGAAATGACCATTTAGCGATCAAATGATTTTTTAGATACCTAATAGAGAACCTGTACAATTGGCATGAGCATTGGGGTCAAGAATAGATGGATCAAGAGCATTTTATTTTATTCCTATTTTTCATTCTCCTTCCTGTTTAGATATTGTAGGATGAGTTGTTTCATGTGAAGTCAAGATGTGCTTCATCTCACGAAAACGAGCTTAATCCGACAACCCAGGAGCTAAGCCACGGGTGGCTTACGAATAGTATTGGATAACCTTGTAATCCGAATCGTCGCATCCGAATCGTTGCATCCGAAGCCACGAGGACAAACAACTTAAAATCTGAACCAATCTTAATCTTCACAAGTCAAAGATAAAATTGTATATCATTACTCAAAATGGCTTCCCTTGCTAGGACTGCTGCACTCTAATGCACGTCATCAATGGTCTTCCAACCGACCTAGAATGGCTGGGTCCGATTGCGAAGCGGATATGATACAGAGACTGAATCTATTAGCAAATATTGGGAGCAAGGCGGAGTCGGCTTGAGCTGGGCCTACTCTCGTTGGCTTAATTTGAGCATAGATTGAGGTTCCCGAGTTGAAGGGACGTGAGGTTGCTGCTCTGCATTTGCTTTTCGAACAGAGGACCCCGACTTAAAAGTCCAATAGCAACAACCTCCCAACAGCCTCTACTCTGGGCTCTGATGACATAAAATCTGCACGTTGTACACAATAGCCAATCTTGAATGAGACACAGTATATATTCGATTATCCAGTGTGGATAATATGTCTATCAGAGCATGCTTGGTCGTAATACTTCTCCAAGAGAGTCGGTAGAGACTGCAGGAGAGATCTAAAAAAACAAAAAAACAAATCTAGTTCAGACGAGGTATCGTTTCCACACTTTGGCCAAAAGTCCTCCCCCCAATGATCCCACCACCCGTTGATCCCAGTTTAACGCTTCAAAGTTGATTTACAAACAAAAAGAAATCCGAGAGACATAGAAAGGAAAAAAAAGAGATGACGCATTATGATATAAACATGAAAATCGCTAAAGGTTTTATTTTTCGTTGTGACCGGGTGCTTCCGAGACGACAACCATGGGGCCCTCGGACCCGGGCCTCTTCTCCTCGTCGTCCTTGGACTTGTTCCTCTTGAAGAGGGCGGTGAACTTGTGGACGTAGACGGCGAGGAAGCGGTAGACAACGGCGACGGGGTGGCCGAAGAACCTGGCAATGACGCCGAACCACTCGTCGGGGAAGAGGCGGATGCAGATGCCCCAGGGGATGGAGAAGAGGGCGAGCACGACGGAGATGGCCCACTGGGTGCCGTCGAGGCCGTCCGGGTTGATGGCGAAGGCGCGCGAGCCGACAAAGATGATGAGCACCTGGAGGCCCACCATGATGATGTTGATGATGATGAAGAAGATGTTGCGGTGGATGCCCTCGAAGATGTTGAACTTGTTGTCCAGGCGACGGTTGTTGAACTCGTTGAAGATTTGCATCCACACAAACGAGTTGAAGATGAGCGTGTCGAGCTCCAGCATCTTGTCCTCGTCGTTCTTGTCGTAGCCAAGGATGTCGGCACCAGCAAAGTAGAGCACCAGGGTGGCGGCGAGCTGGAAAATGGACTGGCCAATAATCATCTTCCACATCTGTGCGATTGTTAGTTTTAACTGATCATGAAAAGAAAAATGGTGTGCAATGAATACGTACGTTGAGGGTGATGATGGGGGCACTCTTGGGTTGAGGTGGGCGCTCCAGAATGGCATCGGTAGGAGGGTCGGTGGCAAGGGCAAGAGCAGCAAAGGTGTCCATGATCAGGTTCACCCAGAGAAGCTGGACGGCCTTGAGAACAGACTCCATGTTATCATTGTAGACGGCGGTGATGAAGGAGAGGAGCACGGCAGTAATGTTGACAGTGATTTGGAACTGGTATGTATGGTTAGCTCGCTGAATAAAACAGACGGATTAGCAAACAGGCTTACCTGGAGGAACTTTTGGACGGCGTCGTTGACGGCACGACCCCACTTGAGAGCAGTAATGATTGAGGTAAAGTTGTCGTCCATGAGGACAATGGAGGAAGCCTCCTTGGCGACTTCAGTACCGGAAATACCCATGGAGAAACCAACATCGGCAGCCTTGAGAGCAGGGGCGTCGTTGGTTCCATCACCAGTGACGGCAACAGTATCTCCGCGAGCCTTGAGCATGGTGACCAGGACTCTCTTGTCCTCTGGTGAGGATCGGGCAAGCACCTGCAGCTTGGGAAGCACCTCCTGCTTTTCCTCATCGGAAAGAGTACGGAAAACAGGACCCTCCATAACGACTCCGCCTTCGGTGTAGATACCACACTCGGTGGCGATGGCGCGGGCAGTGGTAATGTTGTCACCAGTAACCATGCGGATAGTAACACCAGCGTGCTGGGCCTTGCGGACAGCCTCGACGACACCAGGGCGGACGGGATCCTGAATACCAACAACACCAAGGAAGACGAGTCCCTGGAGCAGGGACTGAAGCTCAGTCTTGCCCTCGTTGGTCTCGGCGGAAGCCGGGGGCCACTGCTCAAAGTCCTGGTACACAAGACCAATGGTTCGAAGGGATCGGCTGGCGTACGCCTCAATGGTGACGGCAAGACCCTGGCGCTCCTCCTCGCTCAAGGGAGTAGCCTCGAGGGTCTGGAAGTCGGCCTTGCTGCTGCAGTAGGAAAGAAGAATCTCAGAGGCACCCTTGACGAGGAGTCGGTATCCACCCGTGCGCAGCTTGATGACGGCGGCCATGCACTTCTTGGTAGAATCAAAGGGGAACATCTCAATAACCTGCTCGTTGTCGCGGACCTCAGCCAGCGAGTTGAGTCCGAGGTGGTCCTTGGCCAGCTGGAGAAGAGCCGTCTCAGTCTTGGATCCGATGAATGTGGCGATGCCATTTTCCTCTCCCTCAAAGGCGCTGGAGTTGATGGAAACGGACTGCACAATGAGCTCCTTGGAAGCGGGTGTGACGTTGGATGCCCAGGTGGAAATAAGCTGTTGCTCAGAAGACTTATCCGAGTCCGATTGGCTGAACGAGGTGGAGCCGAATGTACCAGCAACAACAGTCATAATATTTGTGGTCTATCTCGTGTTAGAATTTTTTTCAAGTAGTTATGAGTTTATGGTTGACTTACCAAAGTACCGGTCTTATCCGAGCAGACAGTGGTGGCATTACCCATGGTCTCACATGCACGAAGCACACGAACCAGGTTGTTCTCCTTGAGCATTCGTGTGGTAGCAAAAGCCAGAGCCAATGTCACTGCAAGGGGAAGACCCTCGGGGACAGCTACGACAATAATGGTGATGGCGACAATCAGGATATCCATGAAAGTGGAGGCCTTGTCCGAACCAGAGCGGTCGTCGCCAGGGAGGTTAGCGAGGAAGCGGATGAGGAGAACGAAGAAGAGAAGGCCAGCGGAGGCACTACCAAGCTTAGCAATGGCAAGGGCAAGACCTTCGAGCTTCTTCTGGAGAGGGGTAGCTTCGACCTCAGTTCGAACCGACATCATAATCTTTCCGAAGCTGCTGTTGACACCGACAGAGGTACAGACGAATGTTCCAAGACCTAGGTTTGCTGGTTAGCTGTGTTTGGGTTGCAATAAGAGGGGCATATCTCACCTTCGAGAACCTTGGATCCAGAGATAATGAAGGGGTCCAGGTCATCGCTAGTCTGACCAAGCTCGAGAGCTCTCATCACCTGGTCACCACCAGTCTTCTTGAGCGCATCCGACTCTCCAGTGGCCGACGACTCGTCGCACTTGACTCCATGACCATCGATAAAGATACCATCAACCGGGACCAAGTCACCGGGCTCGAGGTGCAGAACATCTCCCACCAGAATGTCATGAACATTGATCATGAAAGACTTTCCAGATCGAATAACTTTAATCTCACGGTCCTCCTTCTTAGCGTTTAATCTGACGAATGCTCGTTCCTTCTGCCAATCGTTGAGAGATCCGACCAGAGTAACAATGATAATGGCAACGCAAATAGCCACACCCTCAACCCAATCGACAGGCGTCGGTGCACCCGGCTCGTGCTCGGCTCCAAATGTCTCGTACAGGCCGAGGGCGAGAGAGATGATGGCGGCACCCGTGAGCAGGATGAGCACCTTGTCGTTGTAAGCGTTCCACATGAGCTTCCACAGCGGGGTGGCTTCCTTTGCCGGCAACACATTTCGCTTGTACACTCGGATTCGGTCCTGGAATGGCTCAGACGAGCTAGAGGGGGCTGAAGGCGATGGCTTATCGGCGGAGTGCGGGTTCACAGCCTGGTCGAATGACGTGCGGCCGGGGGCCGATGTCTCATCGAGGCTGAGACCCGACTTGACATCGGTCTGGAGGCCGCGGGCGATGCCCTGGAGGCCGCCCAGGGCGCGGAAAGCGGCGAGCGACTTGGGGTTGAGCAGCTTGTTGAGCTGTCCCGGCGAGAATGCGAACGGGTTGTTGTCGACCTGGAAGTCGGCCTCTGTTCCTGGGTCCGGCCGTAGTGCGGCGGTTCCATCCTCGGATATGCTGAGATCGCGGCTTACGGTGCCTGGCGTTAAAAACGGATTAGACGCGGCCGACGTGACGGTGTCGGCGTTGCTGTAGGCACGCAGCCGCGTGTCCACCTGGAGCGACACAGGGGCGAGATTGTTGTCCGCCATGGTGGATTAGATAGCCCGGACGGACGTGGGCTAACGGGTGTATTATTCGTATAAAAAATAGGAGGAAAAGGAGAACCAAAAGAAGAGCACCTAAAAGTCAGACATCAATGTAAAAGTGTTGTTGGAAATTGTCGATTCATATGCAGACGAAGCCTGGTGCGGGTTTGGACCCGACCTGGAGGATGCGGTGGAGTTGTGTGATATACAATTCCAAGGAGCGAGGCTTAGCACTTTTGCCAAGATGTTGCTCCCCCGGGGTGTATGATAAATGTCACATGTATCATCTCATTCGTCTTCGGGCTCCTCGGGTGTGGAGCAATATGTCTGGGCAAACAATGCAGCAATCGGCGGCTACTTGGAACGAGTTGCCCAGAAACCGATTTCCTTTCCCTCCTGCGAGTCCGGTGCTGGTCCGGGCCACCCCGGCCCCCCTTCGCTCGCACACCCCAAATGCGCAATTTTACTTGGGCGTTTATGGTTCGTTCTACTTAAGATTCGATTGGAAGCTTGATCCCATGCAAATTGGGGGCTTCCTTTAATCTAGAAAATTAAACAATACTCTAGAAAAAAAAAACCCGTGGCATCATGGACCGTGCAGAGACGATGATGGGTGATGATGCTTACACACATGCTTCTTTCTCTACTGTGACGCCTCGGAGGGGAGTGTGGCGACACACACGCAGCAAAAGCAGGCTCATCACAAACCGCTCGCTTCTGAAAGCGGAACTATTTTCCTTAGGGCTTCCCCTCGTGCATGATTGCGTTTTTCGCGATGCTGCGCCAAGGCACTCAATGCTGCATAGCGGTGTCGGGAGGCCTATCGCGCAGGTCCGGCTGCCTGGGCTCGTCACCCCGAGGGCGGTGGTGGTGGTGCGGCGCCCAGCATGCCTAAAGAAGGCAGTGCAAAGGAGGAGGCAACACAGAAAGAAAAAAAAAAATCCGAAGCAGTAGATGAAACAGTGCCTGAAGAATTGGAGACCTTCCTAGAAGGTTCAGGTGGTCGTATAGCGACACAGCTGTGGCTCGCTATCGGATCGAGAAAAATTCAGTCAGAGGCAAGTCAATTGGCCTGAGCCCCCGACGATCTCCGTCTCTCGCACAGCTGTGACCCAATGAGGGGCGGAAACGACATTACATTGAGGCTGTGCAAAACGGAGACTTTGTTGGTCTCTTTGTAATTCCATCCCACAACCCGGCCAGGTCCACGTATATCCCTGGCCTAGCTCGCATGGTTCAAGCCTGGGGGGGAGGCCCCCTCTATCGCTGCGACGAGCTTTTTTTCTCAAGGGGGGCTATGCCCGCGATATGTCATCGGGACCATCGGATTGAGGCGCCGTGTTGGGACGACCGCTGTGTATCCACTTTATAAGCTTGAATGTTGACGGATGATGGCCACCAGGGTGCAGGTGGTTGGGCAGGCGAGAGGGCGAATCTTGGCTGGAGGGAGACAACTAGCGGCGCTATGACGTCTAGTGCGAGGCAGTGCAAAGAGGGTGATGCAGCGTTGTTGAGGTCTCAGTGACACCCGAACACGACTAGATTCGCGGTGGTGGTTCTTGGCTGCGAATCTTGTTTGGTGTTGTGCCGCCTGTGACGGCCAGGGGGGGCCGCAATTAAGCTTATGTGGGTATGCATATCTAGCGAGGCCGCGACAAATAAGAGGCAGCGGGTGAGATGAGAAGGCCGAGGGGGTCACCACCACCGCCGAAGGAGGAGGAAACCCATCCCAGCTCCCCGTACCCCACGCGCTAAACGCACCCAGCGAAGCCAACCAAAAGGGGAAGCCGCTGCGTGATTCTTGGAAGGTGATCGCGGCGTAATTGGTCGCGAGATAGGCGCCACATCCCACCTCCTGGGGGGGGAGAGACTTGGGACGGGCGAGGCGCCAAGAGCCACCTAAAACTGCGCCGGCATCAAAGTGTACTCATCTTCCGAAAACATTGCCTCGCCGCCTCTTTAATCCGGAACAGCTGTTCGTCTTCAATTTGGCAGCTGCCTCATTGCGCCGCAGCACCACTGCTGAGAGAGAGGCATCCGTTGGAGCAAGCCCCCCCGAATTTGCCTCCCTCCGATGACGCCATGCAAGCCTCGTCCCAGCCGGTTGGGAGGTGGATGATGTGATGGCTGACCTGGCTACCCGCGAGACCGGGGTGGGCTTGCGGCAGGATGGCATCAAATTACCGTTGAAAGTTAGCACTCGGCCACCACCCTGACTGAGCGGTGCACAGTACAATTCGATCTCGCATACCCGCTGATGGGATGGGATGAGCTTCTCGCTCCTTCGTTTTCCTCGCAGGGGACATCCCCACACCCATCTTCCTTTCGTCCCTGGCCGCCGCACTGTCGCATGTGGCCAGCCACTTGCCATCTACGGCCTTCTGAAACCGCGCCGGGGGATATCCAAATTGTAATTGCCGCCAAGAGCTGGCCTGTTCCACGCTAGAATCGTCAATAAACGATCAAAACCCGATACACGAAAAGTCCGAAACCAATATTCATCCGCGCGCCGCGGATGAGATTAACATGACGGACCATTCCCCAGACCGGATAGAGATCTGCGTCTAGACACTTCCGTGTCCATGTCATAGACGCCTTCCTTGGAACCAAGCCATGACATGACGATTCTATACGCTCTCCTTGCAAAAACATCGTATTCCTCCATGGGTCGCGTTTACGGTCGGTACCTTGGTTACTCGGTTCGAACCCGAGTTTTGCATTGAATTCGCATTCGTTCCGAGCAGCGCAACACTGCCTCACAACAATTTAACGCATGTTTTATTGACAATATAGCACCCATGGTATGTATGCATGCATGTGCTCTCCTATGCGATCTGTCACCAATTCCATAGTCACCACAGCGATGGCCAGGTAATGCACCACCTCCGTCGGGATTAGTGCCGCCACAGCTCGGACCACCCCGCCCAGGCTCGTATGAAATCCCACCGTCCTTGGCTCGTAGCTTGTTTTAATTAAGCTATCAAGTGTGTTTTGTCGAAGGCAGCTGCTCCGGCCAGGCGGGAAAGCTTGTTGCCTTGGAAGAGATTGGATCCCCAGGGAGCCCAGATTCTTGGCCTTTGTCTGCTTGGCCCTTCTCGGCCAACTGCGCTGTCGATAGAACGATGCGCCCTGAAGGTTAGCGCTCGATGATCCGAGCGGTGGAGACGCGCGATCCTAGCATGCACTGTCAGCAGTGAGGGTCCAATGAGTAGCGAGGCTTGGGTTTCAACTTCTCTCGGCGATTTCTTTTTTTTTTTTTTTCACCTTGCTGCCCTGACCGAAGTCATGACGGTGACTTTGCTCCCAAGGATCGACGGAAGAGGGCGAAGCAACTCTTGGCGCAAAAATCTGACAAATCTATACGGGCCGACTGTACTTGTCGAGGATGCGTAACGTGTTGAATATGCGCGGTGGCTGAGCTGCGGCTCGCGTTGCCACCTAGCGCTCGGATTCTGGAGGCCCCTTTGATGGATTCTCGCAATTTGGAAGATGAAGTAGATTTGGGGCTTTTTAGTTTGATGCGGCATTGTCACAGCCATCGTTAGAAACAATAAGCTGCGGCAAGTGTCAAGACGACTGCCCACGTATGTCATTGCCCGCCATTCTCAGATATGGTCTGACGGCCATAGTCTAGGATTCTGATGGGATCTTATGGCAAGAAAGTACTATACAAGCTATGAAAGACCATCCAAGACGTCCCATTCCTTGCAGAGCTATACCTCTTTTGAGGAGCACACCACTTATGGTTATCATAAAGTTGAAATATCAGGAGAGTACAGGATTTTGGTCATGCTTTCACAACGAGGAAAACTGCAAGCACTTGCGCGACTTGATTAATACCTGAATGGCCTGAGGCAGTATAAAGTCATGATAAAAAACATTCATGTGAATTCGGACATTTTGCATGAGAACTTGTAAACTGTGTTGGTTTGATGCGGGGTTCGATAGCTCATTACATAAGTTCGGATGTCGGGTACAGAAGCCGGCACGAGATCCAGCCCATTGACGCCTGGAAATGAAAACCTGCGGATCTAAATAATTTCTTTGAATCTCCGGCGGTTTCCTTTGAATGCTATGTCGAAGTGTGTGGTCAAGGGGCCAGCATCCCAATAGAAAAATTAGATAACTTGTTTTGAAGAGGCAACAATTAATCTATCGTATGAGAAATATTGGACGTGACAGTGAGTGGTACCGGTAAGACTAAAGGTGGTGTGTATGTGCTGATGAGTAGCGGAGCTTTCTTTCCGTCTGATGACCATTTGTATTTTCAATACCTGCGTAATGCGTAGCAGCGAGAATTTTCTCGCAATCATTCGCCCCTTGAATAAATCTCTTGATCAATTAAAATCTAAGTCTTCCAAATAACGAGGAAACTATAGATGATCTATGGCCGTAAACCTATGGCTCAATAGGTAGCAAAAGCAGTTGTAGGGTAGGTGCGGGTGTGTTTGAGTTTCGGAGATGAAAAGAACTCCGATGTGCCGTGTTTTTTTCCCCGGCCCACCTGTGCCAAGCCACTGTTTTCGTCAGTCTGACACATGGCAAAGTGGCTGTGAACATCGTATCGCGTAAGATTTGCGGAAGGGGGTCACTAGTGCGTGATTGGCTGCAAAGTAGGGTGCAAAGGTCGAAAGAAGTAATCGTATGAGAATCACCTAAAATGGACCGACTGAACAGACTCATTTTGTGTATTTGCGAATATACGGCGTCGGTGAGTGTAAACTTTGGCCTGTGGCGATACTTGCAACATGTTCACTTCAGGGTCCAAGGCTAGGTATTAGAGTGAGCACCGCAGCAAGTTCTCCAGCCCATTCAATTAGACTTTATTGCAACTTACCATTCCGAACACCGGGACCATACCCGGTTCCAAGAAATATGCTTGCAATCAATATTCCCCGGAACGTTCCGCCACGTCGTTTTTCGTCGACCAAAAGCGTGTGCGAGTAGTTCAGTTACGAGAGAACCTCTGGGAGCACCTGCTCTAAAAGCAGACCCTCTAGATAGTTTGCATGTGAAGACTTAGAAACATGCCACTTTAGCCTTCTCATCTGATCTGCGAAAAAAAAGTTGCTGATTGATCCGTCCAAGATCCGAATTGCTCTTCCGGAATATTGAGAACCTTGAACTGCTGGCACTCATGTTGTAAACGTGAAACAGCCGCAAATATCGAGAAGCTATTATACTCCGAACTTGGATTCGCATTGGGACCTCGGGATTGACTAGGATATATCTGGCACGGCGCCCGTCAACCAGAATACATCACCCCTGGAATGAATACATTAGTTGGTGCTTCCTTTTCTGGTGCAACCCAAAGGTTAATCTGCCTATGTTGTATTACTCCCTTGTGATTTAGCCCAAGAATTGACATTCTCTAGTTCTTATGAAATGCTACAGTCATAAGGCTCTGAACTGCCCCCACAGTGACATAGCTAATCCTCCCCACTTCCCCTTGCCCAAAACTTTTGTCATTTCTAATAATTTTATTGGAAAGACTTTTCTCTTTTCAGTTATTCCCACAGGGGGGCTAATTCTTGTTACAATCTGCAAAGAGCGTGTTTCCATCTCTGCCTTGGTCTCTGTTCTCTTCCCGACCTGTTTCAGACATGTTTTCTCAAATACTCAACCCTTTGCCCCTCCGCTGGAAATTTCTGTCGTGGTTAATGCTGCATCGGTTGATAGTTCTGATTTTGCTTCAAATATTAGGTTGGGGTCTGGTCTCCCAACGGAAGACCGTCGTCTGGCAGCTCTCGCTTTGAGTCGCCGTCGTCGCTTCAAGTACAATATTATCAACCCCACAAATATTGCTAGGATTATGACTGGAAGAATGACCCCAAGAATGATTGTTGCTTTGAGTGAGAGCGCTGAGCCCGTGTCTGTCGCCGCTGTGGATTCTGTAGATGGCACGGCGGTCATGCTGGCAGAAATGGCTGCATCGTCGGAGTCAGTTATGGCATCTCTCGCCACTACTGGTGCGGATGTTTCTGAAGGGCCCCATGATGTAGGTTGGCCGCCACCATCAAATGCGGGGGTAGCTGGGTGCTTCACCCGCATTGTGCTCAGGCTTTTGATCTTGTCTTATGCCTGGTAAGGTAAATGACGCATGGGTGATGTGTATTTCTGCGGGACAGTGGCCTGATGCATCTCAAGAATCGGAAATGAGCCATAAATCGATGAGAGAAATCTGTCTTGAGAATGCAGGACAGATCTACCACTCCTAGAGGAAATGTCATGTGAAAAGCGTCAAGATTCCGATGGTCTGGACATCATCGACCAAACCTTCCACGAAACCCAATCAAATCACAGAAGAATGAAATTTGCAGCGCTAGCATCCCCCAGCTATTCAGAAAATGGTATCCCTTTCTTTCAGAGTTTAGGCTAACCTCAGCCAAGACTGTACATGGCCTAGAATGTTGAGATTAGGTTATGGCTAATAATAGGTAGGTCAATGCGCGGGATATTGTGATGCCTGGCAGATAGCTCACATATGATCTCCTGATTAATATTTAGCTCGACAGATTATGAAAGTGGACTTTGATTGTAGGCCTGCTTGACCTTTCCGAAAATATAAGGATATGGCGCCTCCATTGGTCAGTAGGAAGGCACAAATACAACAAGGTTCTGCTGCACCGGGGCGCTAAAAAGCCACGAATGAAGCCCACGGAAGTGAATTTGGTGAATCCCTCCTGCAGAATGTCTGGGTAATCGAACTACTGCCAAATATAATTTCTTAGTGACTTTTGTACACTTCCAAATTTTCAGTATTGAATTAAAGGTGTCGTGATTGGCGGAATCAGTGGGCGTAGATTAGTAGCGCTTGCAATGAGGTGAGGAGGGACAGAGGTCTCCCATATTCTTCCCAGCCGTAAAAGCTTTGGCTGGTTGAAATGTGCTTCATTTTTTTTGTTTCACTCAACTTAACGAACTGTAGGTTGTCAAAAGCGGTATTGCCACGACCAGCACGACTTGTTTTCAGCTATGTTGTTGGTGGGACCAAAACATCTCATGATCTTTCTATGTCTGCTTCCAACAAAACATTCCGTATTACCAATACTTACAAAGGTAGTTCTTTCGGTATCCTACGTATGTGAAAGGATTCTTGTAAAAAAGAATATTCCTTTCTTGAAAATCGATGAGTCGATGAGTTTTCATATTTAGCAGACGAATTTCGACAGAAGAAGCTACGATGCAACAAGGTGATGCTTGATGTTTGGGAATGAGTCGCGTAGAGTTGAGCGATGGAACCTGAATGACAGAACATAGGCGATAATAAAAAATTGGATTGCCGCTCGGTACTGAAGAAATGAATGAATTTTACGGCATATTGGTTAGCTAGAGCCTAGCCACGGCCACCGCCGCGCTTGATCTTTAGGTCTTGGGATGGGAAAGTATATTTGATGCGTATTTGTGAAGAGCTTTTCTGGTAGAAGTAATTTATGTGAGAGGTCTGCATCGTTGATTGGGCTTCGGCATTGTAAATCCTTTGCAAAGGCTTCAAATTAAACCAATACTGACATCGATCGTGCTGTTACTACGCGGCGTACTCACTTGTGGATTGCGCAATTTAATCCTTGCAGCCTTTAACGATCATTATGTGACCCTTGGTCACGTATACTCGCCGTGGCTCTAATGTGATGGGGCTTTGACACCGAAAGGGTACCCGGACTCTCCAATTTAACTACGTCTCCGTGATGATGCAACTAAAAATATCTTTACCTTGCAACCCGTCATCTAACAGTGCCACGAGGATTGCTGTGAAGATGCAGCACGGCGGTGGGTGGCAAGCAGGTAGACGTCAAGAGTGGCTGCACTAGAATACTCGAATGGCTGTAGTAGTGATACACCTCTGTTACAATCATTCAAGAGTTGGATTGTAAGATTTTGGGAATGCCTTGTTGGGTAGTGGGTCAAGAGGCCGCTTATCTTTATTCAATGACAATGAAACTAGATACAAACGAAAATCACCAGCTTTGTTCTACTATTAACCTTGTTTTGATGCTTGAAGAGGAGATATTTTGACTCGTCAATCATCGCTAAAACTTGAGCCTACCAAAGCGGGGTTGACGCTGATAAGACAGCTAACGGGCCGTCCCAACAGATGCAGGGAGATCTCGCCGGGGAACGCATCCGTGTTTTTTTGCGGGCTTTTTTACTGTCAAAGAGGCATTATCGTTGCATTAAATGACAAATCGAGCCATTTTAAAGAGATGATACCTGGGTTTATCTGGTCAGAGTCCCAGTTTGGTTGCGTCCCCCGTGTTGCATCATCTGCCGAAAAATGAGGTATAAGCACGCCATCGCCCATAGCCAATAGTACCATATTCAGCGTACCAACCAACTTCGGTGTCGCCCCGATAATCTCCTCATGTAGTGCAACCAGAAACATGGTTAAGCCTAATCTTCGGGTTAATTCTCCACCGCCCATCTTCTGTTGCAGCCAAACGAGTGTCGGGGGCCAGCCGCAACAGATGCTGCTGTTCGGCGCTGATAGCTGCGACCCACCGTTCCCTGGTGGGCGGCCGATGGGCCGTTTCTTTAAAAGGGATGGCTATGGGGCTGCAGCAGGGACTACTTTCTTTTGCGAAATACCGGGGAGATGACGAGCTGAAGCGTGGAGAAGCAAAATATTATATCAAGCTTCTATTGCATGCAAATTTTGACAGGTCAACCCTGGGCCAGGAAAATAAACACTATAAAATTACCGCCGGTCGGAATCCAGCCAGTTTTATCCAGTCTTCGCCGAATCGGAATTTGATATTACTCTGTCTTTTTGGCAGGCGGGTGTGTTTCAAGATGGCGACTGTACCCCGATCAAGATGGTACAAAATAAAATGGTACTCAGACGATGATACGCCAGAAGAAAGGAAATTTCTCTGGAAGCTGGATCTTCTAGTCGTCCCATACGCGGTACTTGCATACTGGGTGAAGTATGTGGACCAGGCCAATCTCAGTAAGAATCTCTCTCATTACGGACACGGCATTTTTCTAACTATTCCTAGACAATGCCTACGTTGCGGGCATGAAGGAAGACCTTGGGTTCCACGGAAATGAGCTGGTGCAGTTACAAACGATGTATACTGTGGGAGCTGTCCTAGGGCAGCTCCCGTTTCTCTTTCTATTCACCTACATCCCCATGTACTGGACGATTCCATTCCTCGACGTCATGTGGGGAATCTTCACGCTCCTACAGTATAGGGCGAATTCTTTTGCCGAAATGGCAGCGTACCGATTCTTTGTCGGCTGGTTTGAAGCAGCCTTCTTCCCGGCGATGCACTACGTCTTTGGTATGATCTATGATTCAAATGGAGAGTGTCTGAGTATATCTCGCTGACCGAGTATTTAGGTGCATGGTATCAAGGACATGAAATTGGCCGCCGTGGAGGACTGTTCTATATCGGTCTATCCTTGGGAACACTGACCGCAGGTCTTATCCAAGCTGGCGCGACTCAGAGGCTTGATGGTGTGCATGGTCTTGCTGGGTGGCGTTGGATGTACATCATTTGCGCAATCATCACTATTCCTATTGGCATCCTGGGATACCTGGTTATTCCTGGGACGTACGATCAGCCCAACCGACGAGTCCTTAACGACCACGACCTCGAAGTATCCAAACGACGCCTGGAGAGAGCAGGCCACGTCTTGCATGGCAAATTCGAAATTCGAACCTTGAAGAAGGTGTTGACCAATCCTTATTTCTGGACCATTATTGTTCTCGATATTTTGTTTTGGAACGCCGGAACACATGCCAGCACTGGAAGCTTCCTGCTCTGGATCAAGAGTTTGAACCGGTATTCACAGGCCAAGATCAACGAATTGGGGACAATCGCGCCTGCTCTGGGTATCTTTTACACCCTGTTCGTATGCTTCTTGTCCGACTTGGTGACAGGGCCGGCTTGGGCTATCACAGTCGCGCACACGTGGAATATCATCGGCCTTATCATCAAGTCGGTTTGGTATGTGCCAGAGTCTGCTCTGTGGTTTGGTTTTGCAACATCATACTCCTCACCTGCCATGTCGAGTGTCTTACACGGCTGGGTCAACCATTTGTTGAAGTACTCGCCTGCTGAGCGCGCCGTCACCTTGGTAATTATTAATGCTGTTGCCCAGTCGACGACTGCCTGGACACCGCTCTTGACATTTCCAACGGTGGAAGCTCCGCGTTATCCTAAGGGATACCCCTTCTGCCTAACAAGCGCAGCACTGCTTATCATTGGCTGTCATATACTCAATACTGTTCTCAAACGAAAAGCGTAAGTCAAGACTTTGAAAAATGTCGGATCATCACATTCTAATATTGCAATAGGCGAGCGGCCGAAAATCAATCGATCGGACCGAATTCATCAACTCCATCTATAATTGAGAATGGGAAACAATCCTCAATTGTTGTTGCGGCTCCTACAGGATCTGGCCCGTCGACAGCGAATCACTGAGGAAGATTGTAGATGATAGTTGAATAGTTTAAATAATTTTGCGGAGGGGATGAATTAATAGTTAAAATCCTGGTTGGCATTATTCAATATATCAGACTCAAACAAACCAATGGGCGAGGCCTGTTTATTTATGACTATAATTTACGACTTCAAATAAATAAAAAGGTTTGCCTTTGGTATAGGTAAAGCAATATCCACCTCACACAGTATTAAAAGACTCATAGAAAGGGATATTAGATGCAACATAAAACCCTTGGGGCTTTTGAGAGCGATAAGACAAGGAAATAGCTGTAACCTTTATATTAAGATGATACATGTCCGGCCTAGGCCTCTTGTTTCTCTCTTTGGTCGAAAGCCCGAATGATAGGCCATTGGACATGCCTGGCCGTCTTATAAAGTATGCAGTGCGGCTGTAAAAGAAATTTTAGGATAAGAAAATATGAGTTTTTATTCTTCTAATGTCAATGTGTTCTAGATTCGAGGTGTGTCAAGGGAAAAAGGAAGCCCGCCGTTTTCTTCAATTTTTTTTTTCTTTTCCAAGTTTTGCGTTGCAAAGTTGATATCAAATAAGCAAAGTGAGAACACTAGAACGAAATGGTCCAACTATCGAATCGTAGGGTGGCGATACATAACACAAGTTCGCCATGTGGAAAATCCCTACAGCCTGGGGAACTTGGCTGTACTCATAATTTGCATCGACACCAAGCAATCCAAGTGAGTCAGTCCAAGAAAGCGCAAACAAGACAAGGAAGAAAGAAACGCCCATACGTGAAAGTAATTATGAAACTGAGGGGTTTTTTTCTTCTTTTTTTCAGGTGGGCAATGAGAATCCTATCCGGGAATAACACTCCGGTTAGGGGCGAGGCGTTTCAAAGACCATTATCTAATGAAAGATTAGCCTTTGGTAGAAATTGACTAACAAGCTTAGGAAGAGAGAACATTGCCATGTAATCTCGCCTATTAGTGGGTTTCTCGTATCTAAAACCCAAAAAATCATTTTGGAAGAACAAAAACCCTACAAGACCATCGAATATTCGGAGAACTGCAGCACACCATAGACTCTGGCGAGCTCTAATCCAGTCTGACTGTTTGGAGATATAGCATCGTGCAATCCAGTTATAAGCGCCAGTATCGGCATGACCCGTGAAGGACAAAATGCTTACAACCTGAATGCTCATCACACTGACCTTAACATTGTTGTGCATCTTTGGTTTTTCTTGGTCGACCTTTCTTCCCGAGCTCTGATTTGTGATGTCGCTCAAATGTTTGCCAATTTTCAATCTGTTCACCGCATTGGCAGATGTACGGCTCACACCCGGCTCCATTGCAGGTACGGTGGTGTCGTAGGAACCCATCCCAACGCTTGAAAGTCTCTCTGCAGCGACATCTCCAAAATGGTATCCTAGATCCAGGATTTGCCGATTTACATGACTTTCTGTGCCGCTCTCGTGTTCGCTGATCCTTGAAGTGGCGACTGCAGCCTGGGTCACCGGACTGATTACAGAAAACCCGGTGCTTAGGGGAAGACGACCGGTCTCCTTCATTCAGCTGCAGATTCGGTCTGCACATCATAAGCAAAATATTCTGCATAGTCACAGTCAAATATGATTATAAGCGCGGCAGTGGGATATCTTACCCAAGTACCAGGGGAGAAATCTCCATTTGAAAATTTGGAGAGGGTTGATTTGGGTTGGATGGCAATCGAAGCGTAGATTCTCGAGAGTAAGATGCCATACTAGAGCTCTCAGAAACGACAAAATCGTTGACAATACTAACGCTCGTCGAGAACTGAGGCACTTCGGGGTTTGAGACTTGGCTAGAAGTGTCGGGGTACTCGTATACTGCGATAGAGCTGAAATTATCATCCGAGGAAGACTGGGTAGAAATACAAGGCAGATGCGCAAGTGTAAATACGGTGCCGTCGTTTCCTGGTGCCGCAGTTGTTATATCGTCCTGTACGTGGCACGCGTTGGGCGCATCACTAGACGATATCCACAACTGATCGTCCAACCAAAAAACATATTCATCCGAACAGCTGGAGGAGAGGAGCCAGCCGAAGGGTCCAGGGAGACTGTCGAGCGCCGAATAAGCTAATCGATGACCTTCATCTTGCCCAGCGATAGCTAACGCGCGGAGTGGTTGCTCCGCGCGAAATTACCACTGGGCAAGTTTACTAATATGGTGTATGAATGCCCCTTCCGCTGTACGAACTATTTCAAGACGTTAGTCAGGAAGGCTCCAGGTATAATCATCATCAGACGCTTACAGGAGAACAGGAAACAGAAAAAAATTAAAATGTGATGATGTAGGTCAGCAGTGGACAAGGTTGAGGAGGAGCGTGGGCAAGTCAGCCTGATATAGAAGATGTGCGGGGTGGGTCAATGTTTCTGTATTCCAGCCTCATCGATTCTAAATAGCCAATGAACAACAGTGCTGATGGAGTGGGCGTAAGTCAGCGAATCAGATAAATGGCCGCTGGCCGGTCAGCCTATCCGCGTCGTGTGGCGGGGGCCAATTTATCTGGTTGGCGCACATCATGCAGCCTACACGTATTGGTGTCACACTGCCACGGTCTGTGAAACAGAAATTTTCTCATGACCAATTGATTGGTTGGTAAAAATGGCCGCCTGGATCAGCCTGCAAGAGCCATGTGATTCAGCAAGTGAGCAATTTGTGCGAAGCTTCCAGTCTCCTTCCCCCAACCACAATTTGCCGCACAACGAAGACATGACAAAGGATGAGTCGAAGCCCGAATTGCCTAAGATGGGCCTCGGTGAATTTGGTGATTCACGCGACAATTCATCTTTGAATATATTGGAGGTTGGTCTGGGTGACTTGGATTTGCCCAATGAAAATAATACGGACCCTGCAAGTATATCTCACAAAGACCGGAAGAGACTCAAGCAGCAAAACAAGAGACGGCGAAAGAGAAAGGAGAATAGTTATATTCTTGTGGACACGATTTCAGAAATGCGAAAGGATAATGAAGCCGACTTTGAACTGAACGGAGATGGGGGATGCGACGAAACAGCCTCCGGCGATAAAGACGAACAGAACACAGAGATCAAGATAAAACAGAAGCGTCACAAACCAAACCAGTATGAGAGAAGCGCAAACTTCATACACCGCCTTCTCAAAAATGAGAAGAAAGAGGAAGACGACCCAAAGCCCTTTAAGACTATTGCTGAGTTACTATCCGAGGTTGAGAAATTGGAAACAAAGAAGTTCAATGACCTTGAAGAGATGGAACTTAATAAAACTTCGCTATGTGAAGAAATCCAGACACTCGAAAAGCACAAGCGCCTCTGGCCGAATTGTTTCGAATGGTTAAAGGGCCGTGAATCACACCCGTTGTATAAGCCATACTATCTACAGATTGTTCTTGATATGCTACAGAAAAGGATCGATGCATTAGCTAAGTCAGCTGATACGATGGCCGGCAGAATTGAGAGCACTGGGCATCACCATAAGGCTTACCAACATTACCAAGACTTATGGGAGGAGCAAATACGGATACCCGCAACCCTTGAGGAGTTAGCTAAGGGGCGCGAGGGCGACCTGATAAAATGGCAGAATGATGTTCGGCAGGCGACCACGAAGTTTGCTGATGAGGCGAGTCTAAAGGAAATACTTGCTGGGAAGGAGGAGAGTTTATATATGTATCGGGTTTCCTTGGGCATTTACCGGGCTGGTGTTACCGGGGTAGGGGGCCGTGATATGCGGGATATTGAAATCAAGGTTCAGTGCCGACGTTATGAGGAAGCGATCAAGGCTTTGGATTTATGGAAATAGAGAACCGAAGGCTCTGTGTGTGGCTGACCGGGGCTAGACGATGAAATTTTAGCAGCAGGAAAATTCCAAGTTGATCGGTTGAAAATGTACCGTCTCGAAGTTCTCGAACTTTCGCTCTCCGAAAATATATTGATTGGTTTTATGAAACAGGGCCCCCAAGGTCTAGTGAACTTGCGATGCAGAATTCGAACTCAATTTTGGTGCCTGGATGAAAGCATTTGACATGGGCCTTTTTTTGGTTTGGGTTTTGGTTTTGTTGTTTGGCCCTGGCTACTTTCTGTAGAAGTCTTCAGTATAGAACCATTTAATGTTGTCTTTTCAATGTGGTTTGTTTTATGTGAGACGCAGAAACTTGACCCTATTATGAAAGCAATTCTAGAGTGATTGCATGAGAAGCGAGCCGTGATTTCTGATCACGCCTCCTAGACACGAATTGAAAGTGAATTGAAAGTGCATTCAATGCGTGGCGATTAGTCATCTTATCTTGTCCATGTAGCAAAATCATCAAGCGGAGGCGGGGTGCACCAGTGGCGGCGCCACGTCAGCGCGCACCATGACTTATCAAGAAAACAGCAAATCAGGTAGCACAGCACAAGCCCAGTCGCTGTCTAAGACCTCAGGTCTGCCTTGACGACCACAGAAACTGCACACACCTGCATGGCACTATGTGTCGTAGCTGCATGGTGTAGGTCTAGGCTCCTACTCGGTCATGAGGCAGACTCAGCCTGTTTTCCTAGCCTAGCTTAAGAACCCCGACTTTTCCCTCGGTGGTTTCTGTAGCTACGGTTTTTTCTTGAGATTGGTGTTGCAAAATTCATGCCAACATCGTTGCGCAGTCACTCGGCTTTCAAGCCATGGACTCCCGAGCATCATTAGCAAGTGATTTAAGATCTGGCAGGAGGTTACCAGTTTCGCTGCGCCGACAGTACACCGATTCTCAAAGACAATCGCACATACAATCCCAAGTGTCCTTTTCTGGGTCCCAAAGCCATGGTTCCCAAAATTACACTAGACCTCGTGTCGCCTCTCCCATCTCCTGGGACCTCCCTTCAAGTGTATTGTGGGTGAAAATGGATACGACTCATTTTCGCCATCATTTTAACCCTCTATAGCATTCAAAAGCAATCAGCCAACCTTAGAATTTCAACAAATTGCCGACTATGCTCCCAACCAGCCTTTCCTAATGAGCTTGCGATGTGCAGTGGTTGTGGCGCATTCCATCTGCCCGCCCACCGCAGGTGTTTAGAAATGGATCGGTCCCATAACCGCCAACCCACTCAAAACGAATATCTACAGTGTGAAGAAATAGAATTCAAGGAATACGTTTTCACGAGGTATCTGTTTGACACAGCGGCTCTGATGGATCAGGTCACCCTGCACGCTAGGGACATAACCTCCACCTGGATTGGTGTGCCTCAATTCCCAGACGAGGGAACTCCAAAAATCCATATTTGGGATCGTTTGCAAAAGCTTATGCTTACGAATAGGTCTGGCGAGTGTTACGCTAGACAATACCCTAGTCTCGTTTCCTTCATTGGCGAGACTGGATCTGGCAAAAGCACCCTGATCCGTGCCATAATCCAAATCGTAAGGCCTCGGGATTTAACCAGTGATTTGCGCGGGGATTTACGCGATGATGTACGCAGTCACCAGGTTCCTGTTCCTGCGCTACCAACTGGTGAATTTGATTCAACAAGCGGCGATATTCATGTCTACGCCGACCCACACACACTGTCTACGGAATCACCGATCCTTTTTGTAGGTGCGTTCACATGATCATTGTTTCCAATCAGTGCCGTTTGCCTAACAGCATATAGACTCTGAGGGATTTTGGGGTTCCGAAAATCCCGCCTCTCGACAGGCTATTCTATCTTTAAAACCGCCCAAAGAGGACGAAGAATTGTGGAACATGCCGGCAAGGGATCAGCGTAGATATATGTCCCGCCAAGCATCAATATTCGATAATGTAAGAGCACACATGGATGATACAAAAACCAGAATCGACCTGGAGTGGGGCCGGCGCTCTCAAAATGGGCACGTCCATCCCGAAACACGCAAAACCCTCGTTCAGCAAGTGTATCCTCGTTTACTCTATGCCTTCTCCGATGTTGTTTGCTTTGTCACCAACAACCCAAAGTACGTATTTCTTGGAGCTTTAATAAAGTTTCTAACACGAGTAACATGAAAGATTGGTAAAAAAGTTCCTCTCGAAGCTCATTTCTTGGGCCAAGGAAGGCCACGAACGCATCATGAACCAGACGACAAAACCTGCACTCGTATTTGTCATAAACCAAGTGAATGACATGGACCCGAGGGACTCGCAAGACAGCCTAACCCAGAAACTACTCCAGAGCTTTGAGAAAGCAGACGAATATGAAGAACTCAGATCACTGTGGAGAGAGAGGGAGCATCCAATAAATAACGCCAATGATCTCATAAAATGCTATTACGATTCCATCACAGTCCTAAAGATACCGGCGCACAGCAGAAACAGCCCTCCAGCAGTCGCCTCGTCGACACTAAATGGTATTAGGTCTCTGTACGACACAATCCATGTTGTAGCAGCGAGTGTTCGTCAAAAGAGAGAGGACCGAGGTGATGGCCGAGATATAGCCACGTTAAATACCTTTGTGGAAAGATCATTGCAGATCCTTGGTCAAGATAACCGTTCATCGCTAGATTTCTACGGCTTTACATTGGAAGATGCATCTCTCCCGACCAGATTCAGCGAGCATATGCAGACAGCAATGCGGCTTCTCGCTCATCGCCGCAAACTCCATAGCCCACACACGAAATATGTCGGAGGTGAAGAAAAGATTGTACTTGAATTTGCACAGTTCGCGGCGGCTTGCATCTCCATCCAACTTCCATGGCATGCAGAAAAAGGTCTATACTGCATCCTATTTCATGAAAGAATAGACACTAACGGGATTAGATAAAATTGAGAGCGCACGCCAGGCCTTGGCAAACGAAGCACAGCGTGGTCACCATCTCTTTCGTTTTTACGACTGGCGCTGTGAAGCCACAGACTCAGAGAACAACAGGTGCCTGAATCGCAGACCAAGGCATGGTAAAGGACATCAGTTTTCACTCAGTTCTAGGCCCAGGCGTTCGAATCAAAGGGAGTCTGACGGTAACATCAAGCAAGGCGCTCATACATGCTCGTTTTCTCCTCAGCTGTTCTATAAGGAGCTCTGGGAGAACTTGAACAAGCTGAAAAGCGCTGAACAGGCCATGAAAATGGTAACCTATCTTGCCAAAGAGATTCACGATTTCGACGATCTGCGTAGCCAGCGAACTTGTCTATCTTGTTTGTCTCACTGCCCAACGAATATGCTCCCCTGCAAACCCAAAACACCCTCCCACGAGTATCAGGAGCACGGGATTTGCCAACCTTGTCTTCAGCGCTTCTCGAAGCACGAAAGGGATGGATTTTTGAGGATCGCCAGGTGCCCTCTTGGGTGCAACTTTAGAAATGGGCCTTGGACCGTTAGAATGAAACCTGAACAGGCAGGGCCACGAATTCTCGCATTAGATGGGTAAGAAAGACAGCCTTGGCGACCTGCATCCAAGACACAAAAAAAAACTAATATCAGATAGTGGAGGAGTTCGAGGCGTCGTGCAACTCACAATTCTAAAAAGGATTGAGCGGGAAGTGGGATATGGCATTCCTATCGACGAGTTATTTGACTTGGTTATTGGGACAAGCACTGGTAAGTGAATTTTCCACAAGAATTCTCAGTTCACTAAGAGATTAGGCGGTATTGTTGCCCTAGACGTCTTTCATCGGGGCTTGTCTCTGAGAAGCAGTATGGGGGGATTTCAGAGGCTTGTTCGGAAAGCATTCTCCCCTCGCCATGGCATGGAGATACCACTCATCAAGTCTGTAGTACAACTATTCTACAAATATCGATATGAAGGCGGCAAAATCGATGACGCCTTAGAACGACATTTCCAAGAGGAGCCCTATCTATTTGGAGCACCCGTACAGAATAGCTCACACGGAACAAAAAAATTCCGAAATCAATCTGGGGGAGCTGATTGGGTTAAAGTTGGCGTAGTCTCGCGTCTCCAGGGGCGTAATGAGTACACATTGATTGCGAACTATTCAAGAAGTCCAATCAGAGCAGGGAAAGGTAAAGCAGTTGTTTATCTACGCCAAAGTCTTCCGCCGCTAACACTCAGCAGAGGACTACCTCTCACGAGAAGATTCTCAATACAAAGATTTCAAAGTTTGGGAAGCGTAGGTCAAACGCGAAAATTGCATGGGGATTTTTCGTCAAAGCTAACGCTTTTCAAGCGCAAGGGCAACATCCGCAACCGAAGTCTATTTCCAACCGTTTGTTCACCCTGTAACCAGAAGGACCTATGTAGACGGCAGTGGGGTTAAGATTAACCCAATTGCGGTTGCCTACAAGGAACAAAGCAGAATCTGGCCAGATTCTCTTCCACCAGATATCGTCGTGTCTTTGGGCACTGGACGTCTCGTTGACTTCGGCGGCCGAGTGATAACAGGACCAAATACGGCACTGGAGAAGCTTATGGAAATCCTTCCCCAACCTATCCAAAGGCAATTCGAAATAGCCTTTGATATGGTCAAGAGCACAGACGAGTGCCAGAGAATGTGGGACAACTGGAGAAGCTCGGCAGATGACGTTCCGCCACACAACTGTCACCGACTAAATGTCAACCTCTCACAACGTGTAAACATGCACGAGGCTGACAAGATCGAGATGCTTGAACGACAATGTGAAGAGTACCTCAATCGCCGACGCAGTGCAATCAAAACCGTTGCAAGGCGCCTCTTAGCATCGTTGTTTTACTTCCCAGGGCAACTCAGCGGTGAAATGGGTCGTCGACGGGTTGTCGGTCGCATATTTTGCAGACTTGATCCCAAAGCAGACTATACGATCGACTTGCTCAAAGCGGGTCCAAGGTTCCGTCTGAGAGAAACTGACCCGGAAAGAAGGAGCAGGAGAGACAGCCATACTTCCAAGATCGAGCTCGTAGATGGAGGCAGCCCGTACGATGTGGAAGATCTCTCAATTGCTGTTATGTTTGAACCCAGGGAGGGGAACTACCAACGCTCGATTGAGATGAGAATGCCACTTTGGGGGCGTTGGGTGCCAATAGCAGGTTTCTAGCCTAAATTTCGATCAAGGGCCTTTGTGCCTTAGGGTAGCTGCTGTGGTGTTACGATTCGATGACGGAGCATGATAGACAGGCGCAACCAACCAACACTTACAGTGCACTATTACGTTGTACACTCCACATTGGAGACGACTCCATAACAAAACCCCAGCAGCGCCGCCTATCTCAGAGCTATTTGAAATCCTTGTTGCACTAGCGCCATGAACAAGCATCGAGTCAGCGGAGAGGGCCTTGCTATCTATCGCTCGTGCGGGTTATCACAAGGCTGGCTGGAGAAGGATGCAATTGACGAATAAGAGAGAGACAGTGACGGCGACCGTCGACGCCTCGTGGGCCGTTTATCGCATGCCACGACGAAGAGGGGATTTGGGCCGGCAATTGCCACCGTCTCCAGGATAGCGTCGAGCGGCTCCGCAGCGAACAAGCGCCAGAGGCGTCTAGACCGTCGCCTCCATGATCCCTTGCACGTGCCGAGTCAGCCTCATGCCCCTTGTCCGAAGTCATGATATGAGGCCCAGGCCAATCGCAAGGAGACTCATGCAGCCACCCGAACGCGGGCAAAAAAAAAAAAAAAAAAAAAGGACCATCGACAAGGTTAGTAGTGACAGAAGTTTATTCAGGTGCATGCATTTTCGCCACGATGACCATCGAAGTTCGCCTTCCTTTGCGTCATTGATCAGAGGTGACTCCTCCCTCTTTCAGCTCCCCCGCAATCTCTCCTCTTCCCCATAGTCGTGAGATTGATCACATGAACTAGACTCTGGGGAGGTCTCGATCACAGCTCAATCGACGCCTTCATCGGGGACCTTCCTAAATCGTCTTGGAGATGGGGCTGGTAATTCGGACTCAGCGACACTATTACGCAGCGGAAACTGGTGGGGACGCGGGGATGACGGGGGCTGTCTGCAATCGAGAACGCCATGCTATCCACCGGAGCGCGGTAGAGCTAAGAAACGGGCCACAGGGCCGTCCAATCAAGGCGCCCAATTACCGTCAATCGCGCGATGAAGGTGATAGCGACTTTTGGGGGAGCATTTTCACCGACAAAAGCCTAGAAGCTCTCTAGCGTGTCTCTAGCGCGATCCGATCCGGGCTGAGGCGGCTCATGGCCTCCAGAGCCCAGAACCCGTACCCAGCCTGGGGAGTCCGGGGGAATCAACTGCCGTTGTGGGAATGATTGCTTAGGATCGAGAGGAATACAAATGGGCCAGTGATTCCTGCTCGAAAAGAAGGAATTCAGAACATCAGTATCACTTCTTCATTCCTCCAAAGCATCTCTTACTTTCTCAACTCTTCCTCATACACATCCCAATCACAGCTTCGCCGATATCCCTGTCATACAATGACGGATACTCACCCTCCCAGCGGCGAGTTCGACAAGAACCCGGCCGTTGAGACCAAGGTTCCTGTCGATGAGGAACGCGGCGAGTCTGAGCCGGCTGCCGGCTCTCTGCAGCGAGATCTGCGCAACCGACACATGCAAATGATTGCCATTGGTATGATCACCAGCAAATCACCCTTATTCAGGATGAACTCTTTACTCACATTCGACCAGGCGGAGCCATTGGTGCTGGTCTCTTCGTCGGATCCGGTGGTGCCTTGCAGAAGGGTGGCCCCGCAGCTCTGGTATGCTTCTCTCAGCTGGCATGTCTCGGCGAATACTAATCACGTTCTAGGTTATCGGCTATCTTATCATTGGCTTCATGCTGCTCATGACAACCAATGCCCTCGCTGAGATGGCTGTCTTGTACCCCGTCAACGGTGCATTCTACACTTACATTGTCCGTTTTGTGGATCCATCATGGGGTTTCGCCATGGGCTGGCAGTACGCCCTCGCCTGGTTGACTGTCCTTCCCTTTGAGCTTATTGCCGCTAGTATTACAATTGAGTTCTGGCGGGAGGACATCAACATGGGTGTTTGGGTCGCCGTCTTCCTGCTTGCTCTCATTATCGTGCAAGTTTTTGGTGTCAAGGGATATGGAGAAAGTGAGTCCAGCTAATTCAAGTTCTTTGTTATTACTCAGCTAACGCATTTCATAGTCGAGTTTGTTCTCAGCATCATCAAGATCCTTGCCTGTATCGGCTTCATGATCCTTGGTATCGTCATCAACTGCGGTGGCGTTGGCGACCGTGGCTACCTCGGTGCCAAGTACTGGCACGAGCCCGGTGCCTTCCGAAACGGCTTCACCGGTTTCTGCTCCGTCTTTGTCGTTGCTGCCTTTGCCTTTGGTGGAACTGAGCTTGTTGGTCTTGCGGCTGCCGAGTCTACTAACCCACGCAAGTCTATCCCAACTGCCACCAAGCAGGTCTTTTGGCGCATTTCCATCTTCTACGTTGTCAACCTGTTCATCCTCGGTCTTATTCTGCCTTCCGACGACACACGCCTGATGGGTGCCCACGGTGCCAACACCAAGGCCTCGCCTTTCGTGCTCGCCATCCAGGATGCCGGTATCAAGGTTCTGCCTTCCATCTTCAACGCTGTCATCACCATCTCGGTTCTTAGCGTTGCGAACTCTTGCACATTCGGCTCCACCCGAACCATGCAGGCTATGGCTCAGCGTGGTATGGCCCCCAAGGTTCTCGCTTACGTCGACAGCAAGGGCCGTCCCATCTGGTGCATTGCCATCCAGATTGCCTTTGGTTTCCTCGCTTTCATCGGAGAGTCCGGCCAGAGCGGCACCGTCTTTGGCTGGCTGCTTGCCCTCACTGGTCTCGCCTATCTCCTGGTCTGGGGTACCATTTGCGTGGCTCACATCCGTATGCGATCTGGCTTCAAGGCCCAAGGCATGCCTGTGGAGAGAATTCCCTACAAGAGTCCTTTCGGTGTCATCGGCAGCTACGTCGGTGTCTTCCTCAACCTCGTTGCATTGCTTGCCACTCTTTACAATGCTCTCTACGTAAGTATCCTTCCAACACTGTTCTTAACACACAAGACTAACCAGTTTTGCAGCCCTCCCCTGGTGCCAAGCCAAGCGCCGAGGCCTTCTTCCAGTCTTACCTCGCTTTCCCCATCAGCATTGTGCTGTACATTGGCTGGAAGCTGAAGAGCCGCATCTGGCGTCTGTATGTTCCCACCTCTGAGATGGATCTGCAGACGGGCATCAACTTGCTCGACGAGTCTGAGATTGAGGAGCCTGAGCACAAGTCGCTCTCCAGACGCCTCATTTCTTTCCTCATTTAGATCACGATGGACACGTAGTGTTTTGTTTATTTTAACGCAGATATGATGATATCCTCATAGAGTTGTACTTGTTTTTACAATTTTAAGATTATTTCACATTTAAAAGGGATTATGCCATCAAGGCATGTTTACATGACATTAAACTAGCCCCTGAAATCTTCATGTATGGTATATGCGACTCTCCCCACGAATGCATCTTGTTATTTTCTCCGTGCTCCGAATCCCCGGACTCCCCCCTTGTGTACATGTACGCCGTAGTGCAAATGCAAAATATGAATTTTAAAAGAAAAACTCAACTTCAACATCCTCGTGCCCTGATCATGGCGCCTCGTATATCGGGCGATGTGGCTGGTCCGGTGCCTCGTATAATCCTGCATTCTGCACAGGGGGAGTGCCTTGTGGTGGCTGAATCCAAGCATAGTCCTGCCCGGGAGATTTCGTTTCGTTCAGCGGTACTTGCTCATTTCTCGCCTGGCTACCCGCAGAACCCCTTTTCTGAATCTGTTTCCAGACCAAAAACCCAATTCCGCCCAGCGCCAACAGCCCGCCTACTGTTGCCCCGACCGCAATGCCCGCAACGGCTCCAGTGGACAGGTCAGAGTCTCCGTCATCTTGGGCAGACGATGTAGCTGCAGGTGCAGATGTCGTGGCTTTCGTCATCTCATGCTGTGAAGCCGTGGCAGTCGCGGTAGTAGCCGAGTCGGGAACGGACACGTTGAAGTAGTGGCTTGCAGCATCGATATCTGGGCTTCCGGCCGATTGGACTGCAAAGTAAAAGACAGCACTTTCGCCCTTTGACACATTGGTACCGAATCCATCGAAAGAGACCGTCCAGATGAGACTGGTGGATCGTGAATCATCTGAAAATCAGTCAGTAGGTGCTTAAAAGCTGATCAAGATACGATAGACTTACCCAAAAGGTCCTCATAATAGTAATCTGAAGCAGATGCCATGGGATATTCTTGCCAGAGGATGAGATTCATACTGGTCAAATTCGAGGTCCATTGCACGTTGACTTTCTGTCCCACAGTGTAGCTTGGGTTGTCTTGGTAGTCTCCATCGGCGCCTGCAGCTGGGGGTGAAGTAAACTCGGTCTCGGAGAAGACGGTACCGAAAGTTGTTGCAAGAAGCAAAATTGTCGGCGTAGAATAATACATGGTGGACTGCAAACCCGCAGCGGAATCCGCTCAAGCTGATTATGTAGAAATTGGTTTCGGGATCCAAGACTGATATCAAAAGGTCAGGAGAGAAGAAGGAGAAGGAGGTGTTCAAGAAGGTAAGCTCCCGCGTAAATATCTTCTCAACTTCATACCCATGCTGAATCCGAGGTCATGGTTTCATCGAGAGAGCTGATATTCTATTAATATTAAGATGGGTCCCTATTTCTCAAGCCTCGTCTTTTCAGAACGGCGCTCGGGGGCTGAGCAGGTAAGCAGCATCGCAGAGCGCAGAATCCAACCGCTCAGGGAGACACTGAAACAGGGGCATCCGCGCAAAGGTTGCCAAGGCCCAAGCGTGTTGAGAATGTACCGCCAATACCAATGGAATAACAATAATACAAAAATCATTCGTGTTCAGGTAAGACGACATGTAAGCGCAATGTAACCTTGGCAGGAGGGCCTTGCGACTTGTCGGAATGACCCACCAATCCGTTCATCAAATCCACCAGCACTTTACCACGATAGTATATCCCCGATCTGCTTCCGGGCCATTACACGAGTTGGTGGGATGCTTATCATTAAATTTAGATCACCCAGATCAGCGGCGGGGAAATACAGTGCGCGCTAATGAAAATGGCTGATTGTTGGCCAGGACCCACGGTGAGAGAGCTGCAGGACATCAACATTTCCATCAAGTGACACAAGCCGCTCCCGTGCTACCTATATTCGAATGTCTAGCTTAATTAGAAGGCTCCAGCCTGCACATGCGGTAAAATTTCGTGCAATTGAGAGACGGTATTTCCATCGCTGCAAGTTTTGCACCCGTGTAGCGGTATGCAAATGTCGGTTGCACTCGGGCAGGGATTTCCACTTTACTCAGTCAGGAAACCGCCGGCCTTGGGTACTCCGGGCGCAGTCAACCCTCCGAGACAAGGGTATACTTAAAACTGGGTAATTCGATGGCGCCTTTCATCGTGTGGGCTTAGCAACAGAAATGCATCTTCTCCTCCATGTCTGTCGAGAAGTCTTTCCTGACTTGCTTTCTCTTACTTGGTCGGTGTAGAATGAGGTTAAATGTTGCCGGGTTTAAACCAACGTGGAAGCATGCCAAACCCGGGTTCTAACCAAATTCAGATTAGCTGCGAACCATGCACAAAGACACACAGAATCAGACCAAATGGTGGAAACCAATGGTTGCTTGCACCTCGTGGCTTTCAGCATTTCTACTCGGATAACTTGTTGCAGGCAGACCCTTTTCTATACAAATTATAAGACCCCCCCCCCCCCCCCCCCCCCATATCATTCGGCGGGACTTTGCGAGTTTTTTGTGGCGTTGGAGGCTGTCGCTGTGGTCGGCCATCTCATAGCAACGCGGGCACCCAACATCATTGCTAGGCTTACAGGAAGCAATACTGTAGTAGCATCCTCTGGGTACAGTAAGGCTCCTTCTGTGTCACGTTCTGAGGGTATTTTACATCGTTCGAAATGGCAAGGATGAACTTGGAGCGCGGTAGAAAAGCACTACAATTGCGCAATTGTCACCAATAGAAAGGTGAAACCTGGGACGGGAAAGGAGCCTTGTCGCATCCACATGAGGCTTGAGCCTTGGCGAAAGCGTTAACGTGGCTGCATGAAATCTTGCGGAAGTTGAACGCTGCCGGGTGCTTTATGGAGATTGGTCTGTGTTGTGTTGGGAGGTGTCAAGTGTTGATGAATGCCAGAGGGACTTGTTGAGAGGAATCTGAAGGCCATATCAGCAGTCATGCTGTTTTTCTGGTAGTGAAATTTGGAATCGCCTTAGTTACTTGCTTGAACCCATCGGCGCCTATCCAAATTTGGTTACAAAGTAACCAGATTCCAAGACCAGTGCTGACCATGGTCGCCACAAGCCCCAAGCCCGGGGTCCCCTGGACATTGCAGATAAGCGCGCTAGACGCCAACACACTGAAATGGAATGAATCTCTTGATCTTCCTGTTCTAAATCAGTATTCTGCTTGTGTTCTAGTCTAAATATGGATAAGCGACCAAGAACTACTGCAAGAGTGCTCTGTGTCCCCGCCTAATCGCACCAAACAAGAAACATGCCCTCCAAGATGGGCTTCAGATGTGTCCAAAGGCACCGCTGTTTAGCCAGCTACACAACAATCCAATACAATTCCCATTTCACCCTTAGCCGCGCTCGTATTCTAGAAGGGCTTCTATAATGATATTAATACCATTACCGTCATCCCGATTTACCAAAACCCAGGGATGTATCGCCGTGTACCTTGAGCCTCGTCATTAGACCACAGCCTCCCCTCGCCCAGTGAACGTGACAAGGCCATCTGGGGCCGCGGTGGCTTCCAATAAGTCCGACTGCATCAAGTGCCCGCAGAAAATGACGGGCAAAAAGCAATTCGAAAAGTAACTCTCCGTGGCCGGGATAAACTTGGTCAAATCACAGGTAGACAAACAGATTCCTCCAAAACCATCTCCTTTCACCAATGAGAGGTATGGGGGCAGATCTTTTTGAAGCCGCTAACCGCGCCATGCCGTCTCAGCGTAACCCGTAGTATAGGGGTCCAGTATGAGGGGTCCCAGGTCTCCCCGAGTCTGCATGCTGAGTAGCAGCTTCGGGCGGCTAGTTAGTTCTACAAAGCGGCAACTTTGATCCTTCAGCCCGTGCTTGTGCTCCCGGCATGTCGAGAAGACATCTAGAAACGCGCTCTGTCGTTCGAATCAGCGCCGAAAAGATTCTACGGATCGGGCACCGCAGACCGATTGGCTTCCACAGTGGATATCAGCCGTGACGAGGATCACAACCAAAACAACAGATGGGTAGTAGCATGCTATTGTGATGTCAACATGTTCCATCTCACGCTTAATTTCACCCCGGCTCCAGAAATTCTAGTTCGCGTTCATCTTTTTTCTTTCTCTTTTTTCTCGGCTGCCTTGCTATTTATTCGCCAAGAGGCTGAGAAACCTAAGATTCATGACAACTGGGGCAGTAAATAGTACAAAGTGGCGTTCCGGACGGGGTCAGCCATGTTTTAGAAGCCCCCAACAAGATAACCCTGAAATTTGATTGGAGAGGCGGGTGTAGAGGGCGGAGGTGGGCCGAAATTTTGGCAAACAAACTTGGCTGAGGCTGGAGAGCTGAGGGAGGGCTTGTCGTACCGCATCCTGCGTGCGCGCTCCTTTGTCTGGGCACAGAAATGGCTTGGATGGTAACACCAAGTCATCAAAATATTATTAATTCTCAGAGAGGCGGAAGGGTTAATCCAGAGTACATCATGTGATGTTTGAAGAAGGAAAAGAAAGAAGCGCAGAGGGCGAAATGCCCCTTCAGCCAACTTATCCGCGTTTCTTCACGCCTGACATAGGATTGAAGCCGGCACATCAGCCATGCCAAGACGCTATGACTCCGTTAAATGCGCCAAGAGGGTTTTACCATGGTCCGAGCATCCAGTAAACTGACGCCTTTCTCTCGCCGCGGGGATTTAGTCGTTTCTTTCACCAGAGGCCCTGCTGATTCTTTCAAAGCAAACACGTCCTCGAGATTTTTATAGAACATAATCTACACAAATTGAGGCCATGGAATACGAAGCTCCTAAAGCACCGCCTCGCCGCTCTACGACGATGCCTCAGACTCCAGATACGTCTATTGACAGCGACCCTTTTAATGTCACCCAGCCCAGGAAGAGAGGTCCCTGTGACGAGTCTTTGTTACCTGTCAAGAAGATCCGGACAGGACAGGACCCAGCAGCTGGTAAATCAGTCATTTCCGTCTCCTTCTATGAACACTTGCTAACTCTCTTCCTCTCTCAGAACTGTTGGATAATAATACGAAGCCTCCGACATGGCGTCAATCGGCAACCGGTTTGCCTCTTGTACCTGGAGACAAACTACATCTCGACACAGTACAGCCAGATAGGGCCGGATCCGCTGGAGCGAATCTGTCAACTGAAAGGGTCAAGCATACGGGCAAGGTATGCGACGTTTCCATCCATGTACCGCCACTACTGACGATCAATTCTGACTGTTCAGGCCCCAAAGACTCCCGACAACCGGTACACCTCGTTCACAGACCTCGAGATCAAGAGAGAGACCTCAGTGTCACTTTCTTCCACCCATATCGAGAACAAAAACGCCGAATTCCAACCACGACCCGCACCGTTGACACGGCAGAACTTAGCCTTGTTTACTAACATAGCTAACAGTACAAAGACAAACCAGCTTTCCAGCTCGACAACTGGGAGCAGGAAGACCATTTCCACCAAGACCATTTCCACCGCGGCGGCGGGCTTTCTCCAAAGATGCCTAGACAATGGCATCCTGATGCCAGACGCAGCCGATTGTCCAACGAATGCTGTTGCGCTGCGCGACATGTATAATAAGACGACCGAGACACCACTGCCGACTAAGGAAGAATTTGACGAGTACTGCTTCCGAGCCAGGTCTGCTCCCAACGAGGCCACTGTAGTCGTCGAGTTCAGCAAAAGGGTCTTGAAAGAGGTCAGGGAACCGGGGTATCGAGCTGTGTTCAACCAGCAGTTTGGAAATTTTCCAAAAGACGTCGGCTTCAACGACGGCATTTCTCCGCCGCAGCCCGACTTCGTCGAAGCCTTGGAAGTTTACCAGTTCCAAACTCAGGAAATCAGACATCTCATCCCGGCCGCCGCACTGACCAAGCACACGGCGAAATCACTCATCCTGCCGCAGATAGCTGGGGAACTCAAGGGAAGATCCAAGAGCTTGGATCTGGCAAGGCACCAGAGCGCATACGACGGAGCCGCCCTTGTGTATGCCAGGAACCAGGCCCTCGCTTACCTGAGGGAGCCGGACCATGTCGGCCACGCCAAAATACTCACCTTTGTCACCGACGGCCAGCACCTGGAGATCTATGCGCACTACGCGGTGGAATCCAAGTTCGGCGAGCTTCAGTACCATCAGTACGAGATGGACCGGATCGACATTTTATTGTCGCACAACAACTTCCAAACCGGCCTGCGGTGGGTTTGGAACCTTCAAGAAAACGCGCGAGCCCAGTCTTGCGCCATCAGAGACATGTTTGTCGCCCAATGGGCCAAGGCCAAGGGGTACCCTCTGCCCAGCGGCCTTGCGGGGAGCCACAAGCTGGCGACGACTCCTGACCTTGCTGGCCATGGCGGAGCCCCGCCCGTGGACAATGTTGCTGCGCAGGCTCGTCACCCAGAAGCCGCCGCCGTGGCTCCCGGTACCAACGGTGAGCTGCAGTCGCTTCCGTCCACCAACAACGACGACACGCTCAGCGTCGACACAGCCAGTGCCAGCGCACAAAAGCGAAAGGCTGCTTTCTCGTCGCGAGAGACGTCTCCTGGTTGTCCGGACAGGAAGCGTTGATGTCACCACCTCGCTTGCCTAGCTGCCCTGCAGGCTTGCTGCGCAAGGCCATTAGCACGGCGGCATCACCTCCCTGCTTGTGTTGTTCCATATATTCCGGTAGTTTGACTCCTTTTCTTACTTTTCTCTCTTTTTTCTTTTTGATCCCATGTCTACATCTCACATCATCCTGCTAGTTCCTTTACCTTGTCTGAACTTCCCAAGTCTTCTCCTTAGTATCTTCATGTATTTACCTGCGTTGTCCTGTCTCTCCATTTTGTATTGTAACTCCAATCTGTTTCCTTTGTTTCGTATATCTTCTGCAGCAAGTAACTCTACTATTGTCACAGGCAGAATACGAGGCCTATATGAAAACCCGAACGATAGCTTCCTGTCCCCTTTGTCGCACACCACACTTGTTATATCCGCTTCAGATTCCGTCATGTGTCAGTTATGCTTAGATGTACTTTTCCAGGGCTGTGAAAGGACATGTCTTCGTCTTAATAAAAGGGATAGTTCTTAAAAGCCTTAGGTACTAACTAGCAGCTAATCACAAATAAAATTTGAAAACCTACATCATGCAATTGCTTAGCTAAGGGACATTTCTAGTTCACAAAGAATAAGGAGACCAAGATTAAGGTTTTCTCTTTGTGAATAAAGCCTAAAGCCTCAAAGACATGAGAGTCCCAAGCCTACCAAGATGCTTGAATTCTACATAAAGTCGGTCAAGAAGAACTAGAGCAATTCTATACAGCCACGCCAATAGGTACAATATTTGGGGGGTGCAGATGGATGAATCAGTATGTGACGCTCTACATGTCAACGCATATCCCAAATGTCTAGCCCTATCACAATCACTTCGCATACCTTATCTTGTGCCGTGGTGCGCATTGTCACATTGCCGGCTACAGCAAGAGTGGGGCGAATAGTCCACTAATGCGTAGTGCAATGATGACTGGTAGAATTTTACAGAGCGTCCTACATAGAGGATGCCCAATGTTAGCCACTGATATTTCCTGTCCGAGACCATCTACCGCTTTGTGTCTCGGCCATATTCCATTCCCATGAATATTTTTCTCGGATACCAGTCGGTCAATTGGTGCATGTTTAAAATCTCGCGAAGGAGCACCATCGAGGTATACCCGATTACATCAGTGAATCGACTAATTGTTTTGTTTCAGAAATAGACATTCCTTGATTATGTTTATTCCTTTTTTTTCTTATATGTTACACTGAGCTCTGTGGTGAAGAAGTCATATTTCAATGCCGTGCTGTATCCGATGTCGGTAGTTTAGCCACACTTGCCACACCTAGTGTCGTTTAACATTTCGTGGCTACTGAAAATATGAAGGGAACATTGGCCGTTGGCATCCTGTATGGTCTACAGGCCACATGATATGAGGCATGGCCAATTGAGATGTTAGTACATAGGGGGGGCATCCAATATCGCCAATCTGTTGCGTGTGTTCTGTGGGGGAATGGTGCGATGCCCTGGTCGTGCTGAGCAAATCACAACCCCCGCCATCAGTCAGTCATTACTGAGGGGTCGAAGCGGCGATCAACTGCAGAACGACAGTGCACCCGATACAGGTGCGTCACGCAAAGTGGGGTGTAAAAAGTCTGTCACAAAGTGCCGTGGCAGTGGCGGCAAGCAACGGCCCCGCGTTCGGAGCTGGAAAAAATGGCATTCTCAAAAGCGGCCACCGGCGGCACTTCAAACTTTGACTCATGTGGGGGTGACTCATGTTGGACAAGCCCTTCGGCCACAATCCCTTCGCCAGCACCTCGGCCTTCTTATTTACCAGCCTTGAACCCGCCAATCCTTCTGTCCAATTCCGTTCAGATTGATTATTCCCGTTGGCACTTGTGTGCCTAGTCCGAACGCCTTTGCCTCGCCCGCGCGCCTCTCTCTCTTCGCTCGCATCGTGCGCCTCACACGACCGACCCCGCATTCACAGCCCAACGACTACTATCGCGCATCTTGCGCTCGCTCTTTTTTTTCAACATGCCTATGTACGTTGTTCTTCTCATCCATTGGCAGTGTTATCCCCTGTCATCCCGCGTATCCCGCGTTCCCGCGTATCCTGGCCCAAGCTGACCCTCTACCCACCATCACCCAGGCTCAAGGAACCCTGGAGGAAATACAAGGCCTTTCCTCCCGTCAACCTCCCCGATCGCCAATGGCCCTCCAAGCAAATCACTTCACCACCGAGATGGTTGGAGACCAGCTTGAGAGATGGCAACCAGTCTAACCCATCTCCGATGGTGCGTATACCTTGCTATTGCTATTGCCATTGGGCGGCCGGCTGACAATCCGGCGACGAACAATAGAACGGAGAGGAGAAGATGCGCTTCTTCAAACTTCTCTGCGATGTGGGCTGCAAGGAAATCGAAATTGCATTCCCTTCCGCCTCCCAGACCGACTTCGACTTCACGAGACGCCTGATTGAGACACCTGGCGCCGTGCCTCCTGGAACATTTTTACAAGTTCTGAGCCCTTGTCGCCCGGAGCTGATCAAGCGCACCATTGAAGCCGTCAAGGGTGCCGAGAACGTCATTATTCACATCTACCTTGCTACCAGCGAGTGTTTCCGAAGAGTCGTTTTTAACTACTCCGAGGAAGACACCCTTGACCTCGCCGTGCGTTGTGCCAAGCTCGTGAGGTCCCTGACAAAAGACGACCCTACCCAATCAGGCACAAACTGGCAGTTCGAATTCAGCCCTGAGTGCTTCTCTGACACCTCAACCGACTATGCTATCAAGGTCTGCAATGCTGTCAGGGAGGCCTGGGAGCCTTCAGTCGAGAACCCAATCATCTTCAACCTCCCCGCCACGGTCGAGATGGCGACTCCCAACGTATATGCCGACCAGATCGAGTACTTCTGCCGCAACGTCGCCGAGCGCGAGAAGATCTGTGTTTCTCTGCACCCCCACAACGACAGGGGCACCGCGGTAGCAGCGGCGGAGTTGGCCCAGATGGCCGGTGCCGACAGAGTCGAGGGTTGTTTGTTCGGAAACGGCGAACGTACCGGAAATGTTGACCTCGTCACATTGGCTCTTAACCTATATACTCAGGGAGTTGCCCCCAACCTGGACTTTTCCGACCTACACCGCGTCATCGACGTTGTCGAGGAGTGCAACAAGATCCCCGTTCACCCCCGCGCTCCCTACGGTGGTTCTTTGGTCGTATGTGCTTTCTCCGGCAGCCATCAAGATGCCATCAAGAAAGGTTTCCAGCTCCGAGAGACGGAAGGCCTCAAATACGAGGACAGCTGGCAGGTTCCCTACCTTCCCTTGGACCCTGCGGATATTGGTCGTACTTACGAGGCCGTCATCCGCGTCAACTCGCAGAGCGGCAAGGGTGGTGCTGCCTGGATCATTCTGCGCAAGCTGGCCCTCGATATCCCTCGCGGTCTGCAAGTTGCCTTTTCCAGCATCGTCCAAAAGCAGGCCGACAACCTTGGCCGCGAGCTTCTGCCCGAGGAAATCACCGACCTCTTCGAGACGACCTACTCCCTCCGCGAGAACCCCCGATTCTCCCTTATCGACTACTCCATCGTCCCGGACCGTTCATCGTCCCCCGTTCCGCAAAAGCCCGGCAGGACGCAGGATACTAAGAACCTGATGCGTGTCTTTGAGGGCGTAATTGCTGTCGATACCCAGGAGATCAAGCTCCGTGGACGCGGAAACGGTCCCATCTCCAGCATGGCCAACGCTCTCAAGGATATCGGCGTTGACTTGGATATTAACGACTACAAGGAACACGCCATTGGTGAGGGTCGTGGCGTCAAGGCCGCCTCGTACATTGAGTGCAAGATTGGAAACACCAAGCAGACAGTGTGGGGAGTCGGCATTCACGAGGATGTGGTCCAGAGTTCTTTGATGGCTCTGCTGAGCGCGGCCAGTAATGTAAGTTACCACCCCAGTATTCTCGGGAGCGACTTGAATTCAATCCACTTCCCCCTCCCCAAATTGATTGCAATCAGTCTCACTAACGTACCATCTCTACAGTTCATCACCAGCAGGCCCGGAAGCCCTGTTTTGAGGCCAATTCCCATTTCTCCCAAGAAGACGCTGGACCCCAGCAGCGCCAATGGTGCTCCCAGGGGCTCTACTGTTACCCCTCCGGAAGCTCCGAGCGTGGTTTCTATCCTGGAGGAAAAGGTGAATAGCAGCTAGAGGAGAGGATGAGGCGATGCATTTTCCCTTTCTCCTTGTTAGCTAGTCTTGTGTCATTTACGGGCATGACTTCTTTTTTTAAGGGCTTTTATATGAAAGAAAAAAAGCATCAAAAGTTTAAGGGTTTAAAAGGGAAAACTTGGATCATTAAGAAGATAGATGCCTGAATATCAATTTGGCGGGCATGTCTTTCTACATACCAAAACAAAAAAAAAAGACTTCCCATAAAAGGGGAGGTTTCAAATACAACAAGGCAATCATTAATCGTGTTCAGGGCATAAAAGTTGCATTCTGTTGGGTACACCCAGCAGGAGTAAATCACAGGGTTTCTGTCCAATTAAATTTGGATCAATTATGAGACTGCGGGCCTACTCAGGTGCGTCATTCAGAATGGCTTGGAGCTACCTAACGATAGGTCTGGGTTACTCAGTCGCGGCTCAAGCAGACTCGGGTGGAATCGGCATGAGATCCAACTCGTATACGGAAAAATGAAGATCGAAAAGTCGAAATTCGGATGGCACTTACGCTGCAATATAGTTGTCCCTGTGACAATTTTCTACTAAATTTTATAAGGGTGAAAAAAAGTCCGTAACTGAAATCCAACTTGATGTTTTGCTGTAGTGTGTTGGAGTAGGAAATCCACTGCCGAGCCCGGTTGCAGGGGACAAAACAACACAAAGCACAGGAAAGATAAAGTGCCCCGGCCTTTGAACTCCAAGGTCTTAAGGGCCTGAAACTTGACAGACCTAACAGTCCTGATGGACCTAGTTGACCTAGTTTAACAGGATAAAAGGTATCTATATAATCTGGCTCGCTAAAGAAGAAACAAAAAGGAGAGATAAAAGAAGGATAATCAAGTCTCATTGTTCCCTATTTTCAGGCCCTCCTTTAAACAGGTCCTCCAAGTACTGTGTTGGACAGGCCCGGCCTGGGTACGCAGTTTAATGTTTTTAAATCTCAAGGACTGTCTCACCCTCTTGACAATCTTAGACTTTCAATTAACTCGTTTGCTCAACTTTAACAATGTACTAGCTGCCGTGACGGCAACTAAGCCTCGCCCACACAGCCGGCTTCGGATCGGGCCTGCAGATCCGGACCTTCCGGTTTTGTGGATCCAATATGCACCCAGTCACCAACACGTTACAGTCTTGAAAAGACTTTATGAAGAAAGCGGTCTACAGCATTGATGGGGAAGGTGCTGAAGACCAAAAGTTTAATGTCCCTGGGTGGGAAAATTTGCGGAAATATTGGATCCCAGAGCCAATGCTCTGTTCACCTGTGATACCTTGACGAGTTTGTTCATTTTCTTGCCGAAACTCTATCTCGAACCTCTTTGAAAAGCATTTATACGTACCAAACATGCCACATGTACTCTGCAACAAGTTCAAGACGTCGTAGAGTTGATTATGGGCACTTAGTAGGCCGGTTGTAGCATATCCGTCATTTGAGAGGACACCAGAACAGGCCAAGGATAGATCATGAGGTTGCCTCGCCTGTAACTGAGCCATCTTTTCAGAGGTGGATGACAATTATAAACTCGGGTTTTGCTTGATCTTGGAAATGGTGCCATCTATATAAGCTCTGAATGTATTGGAATTCACTGATCTTGACAACGGAAGCCATCCTAAATATTACGCTTGGCCTGATAGTCCAGTATCCCCGATTCAAGGGTGTCAAGATTGTATTTCTCAGGAGATCTTAGCTGATTGTTCTCCCGGCCAAGGCGAATTAGAAAGACCAACCAAAGTTGTCAAATTCCAAATGATTGTACCTTGCCATTTTTTTTGTGCCACAGGCTGGGTGCAGTCCGTTCTCCCGGTGATACCCACCATTCATACATACGAATGCAGACCACTTCATTTCACGGCTGCACCTCTTAGCTTTTCCCCTTAGATAGAGTTAAGTTAGTGAGTAAATAGGGGCAATAAAGGTACGGTATTAAATGGTCTTAAAACATTTGGTTCAGTGATTCAAGCCTAGATACCACAGGCTTAATGGCGGATGAATGAGGTGAAACTCGAGTCTAAATACCAAGCAAAGGCCTGAACACGAATGGAAGGGCCAAGGGGAATATGGGTGCATGAAACACGCAGATTGCTCGATAATGCAGTACTGCAGATACGGAAGGGTTCAGTAACAGCCAAGTTTCAGGACCTCATCAAGGCCATAAGAGAGCATCCCGGTCCCAAAAGGATGCCTGAGGTTTACTAACTGGTTGAGGTTGTATTATGTGCGTGGAAGTTGGATTGGGCGACGGCAAAGACCCAGAGGTTGATGGGCGTGGGGCCCCGCAAAACTATCATAAGTCTAAGCATTTTTTAATAAAATAATTCCTAAATAAACTTATTATCCTAAAAAACAAACTCTTGGGTTGTTTTTGCGCGTGTGTGTGGGGGGTGGGGGGGGGGGGGGGGGGGGGGGGGATTATTTTACTTCAAAAATGCAATTATTTTGACCGGGCCAACTTGCCGTAGCGGGGATCTACCTCCGTTACAATCATCCGAGGGCTGGATTGTACTTGGAGACAAAACTAAAACTGACTAAAATCCATTACCGTCTTCAGAACTGAGCTCCTGCTTCTCTGAGCTGAGCTACCGCTGAGCCCGGGCTGAGTTGCCTGGATAGATAGGCCCACTTCTGGGATCATGGCCCCATCCACCCGTGTCATCGGAGGCTAACTCCTACAGGCAGATATCGTCCTGCCAAGCCGGCCCTCAATTTAGTCCGTTTTTGTCATAGTAGTAGTACCTGTAAAGATGTGCATCTCATTTAAACATCCCAATACAGAGATGACTTGGGCATGTGCGAGACAAGCTGATTATAGATTACCTTACGTCCATGAAACGGAGATATTTACGAATGCAAAAAGTCTGATCTCAAAATTCTATTTCAAGTCACGCAGTTTATGCATCTACATGTGTATATGTATATCAACATCTCTAGACTTGGGCTGCGGTATTTCCGCCATTCGCAGCGCTAAGCTTCTTCTGCTTCCTCCACTCCTCAGCGTACCTCACGCCAAATCCGTGATCAAACACATCTCGAATTTCTTCCAAAGTCATACCTGCAGCCTCGGGGTAGCAGAAGAAAACAAAAATGTAGCCAACAAGGCACAGAGCAGCATAAAAGGCAAAAGTGCCGGCAGGTGAAATGCCACGCATCATGGACAGGAACGTAGACGAGACAATAATGTTGGGTCCCCAGTTGCAAATGTTAATCAGAGTGGTTCCCATGGCACGAACCTCCATGGGAAGGAACTCGTTGGCCTGCCACGGCACACATCCGAGGCCGGCAGCGTAAGAAGCGACGAACAGAATCATAGACACCAAGACGACGGTCGCCGGCCAACCAACATTGTCGTCCGTCAGCTTCAGCGTGTCCCGGTCCAGAGGAATTTGGGTAAATACACCAGCTGCAAGGGCCAAGAAAACGGGCATTCCCCACATAGACCAAAGCAAGAGCCTGCGGCGTCCGACACGGTCAATGAGGAAGATGGAGAGGACGGTGAAGACCCAGTTTGTGGCAGTGGTAATGGTTCCGACGGCAATGGGGTTGTCAAAACCGACAATCTGGAACAAGGTGCTGGAGTAGTACATGAGGGTGTTGAAACCGCACAGCTGCTGCATGGCCATCAAGCCGCAAGCAACAATGGCGGCTCTCCTGTTGGGTCCGTTTGTGACAATACTGGCCAGGGACTTGCGAGAAGAGATTTCTTCGTTGAGGCTCTTAGCATAGTCGACATCCCGCTGGATTTGCCCAACCATCAGTTGAATCTGATGATCATTGGCGGTCGGGTACATTTTGCGAATGACGCTGACGCACTCCTCGTGGCGGTTGTGGAAGAGCAGTTGACGCGGAGATTCGGGGCACCAGAAAAGAAGGACACCCAGAATGATGGAAGGGATGCCACCAAGTCCCACCATGTAACGCCAGCCGTGTTCAACTTTGTAAAAAGCGGCATCAAATCCATAAGCCAGCAGGGAGCCAGTTCCTAGGAACACCATATCGATCGAGATCATTCGGCCGCGGTATTTAGCAGGTGAGATTTCGGCAATGTACAAAGGGATAATCTTCAGGCACAAAAGGTTAGTCACATGAGCAGCGTTAATTTGGATTTCGGGCCCTGCGTACCATGGAAGCAGACCCAACACCGAGACCAACAACAACACGTCCAACAGACATTTGAGCAATGGTGTATGAAGCTGCCTGGATAACAGCACCGATAGTGAATAGAACAGAGGCGAACCAGATTGCAGGCTTGCGGCCATACTTGTCAGCTGTGACACCAGCGATAATGGCACCTATAAAGGCACCACCGGCACACAGAGCCGTGATGAGTTCCTTTTCACTGTTGGTGATTTCTCGACCGTCTAGATCATCTCCAAGGACAACAAGCACGCCAGAGATGACTCCTGTGTCATATCCTGTTTAATAAAACGGTTAGTCGTGATCGAATTAACGCATATCGAGTGGGAGTGGACAAGCGTACCAAAAAGCATGCCACCAATAGCTGTGGCCACAACACAAAGATTTAGGAACAGACCCGGTTTCGAGTCCTCAATCTCGTTAATTCCCTTGAGATTCACATCGTAATCCTCGACGTGCTGGGACTCGGCATTGACTGCGATTTCGTCCTTCTTGGGACTCATCTTGAAGGTTGGTTGTAAAATGAGGAAATAAGAGGATTTGGCCCTGATGAGTGCTGTCCGCTCGCGAGGAAATATAGCTGATGCAGGACGCAGGCACTTATTTATACTTTTCCGCCAGCAAGGGACGGCGTTTATAGACAGAAAATGACTCGAGCGCCGTCAGCCAACACAAATCAGGAGAGTCCAATGTCATTGACATCTCAAACACGCAACTACGGCCCGGCCATAGGGAAAATTCACCTAAGACCGGCTCTTCGCTGCATCCAATCAGGCTCATGGTGAATTGCTCACTTCTCATGGCAGGCCCACACCACACGATCCTGGGGTAGTCAAGGTTGGGGAAGCCAGGGAGCAACCCCGCGACAGACGCAATATGGGGTTGCCCCAAGGGCCAGGCTCCGTCCCCGTGGGGTTGGAAAAAACCCACAGCACCCAGACTGTCGCTAGGAAACGCTTGCTGCATGTGGACACATTCTCCTCGTTCAAGGAGCCTGGGCCGGTCTCAGGGCAGGTCTGTCCGGAGCGAACGACGCCAAGTGGAGCCGTGGGGAACGGCCGGGTCGCACCCCGCCCCCGCATGGAGGCGCGTGAGCAGCGAGAACGAGCATCTTGGAGACAGAGGCAAGGATGGCCGCGTTGGAGAAGGTTGATCCACTGCTTGGAAAGTGTGCCCGGCGTGGTTGGGGCCGTTGGTAGACTACTAGGCTCACGGCGTGTCGGATCTCACAAGTGCGGGATCCGGCGGGAATAAGACCAGACCGTTTCTGGGCACGGCAACCCCGCACAATTGTGTAGCCCGTGCTCACCCCGGACTCGCCCGCTAAGAGCCAAAGTGGGAAGGGAAAGTCTTTCCGGCTGCAGGGCATGTCGTCCCGTAGGCCAGTCCCCAGCACCAAGACCGACACCTACTCTGTTGGACAATTACGGTGAAAAACTCCATGAAACTTGTGACAAAGACCAGAGGCCGTTGAGAGATGGGGGAACTCAATGCCTCAGGCGGCTGAAAAGGCTGATTCTTCGCGAGGCCGAGGACAGACGTCTGAGAAACCATAAAGGAAGCGTCCTCGCGCTGTTGCTCTGGTCTTGTTCATCCTCATCCTCATCCTCATCCACCACCCAACCAACACACACACACACCAACCAGCCCTTACAACCACTCTCACCACCCACCCCTGCAACAATGGCCCCCAAGAAGCTCCAGATTGCCGCCGCTGGCCTCGGCCGCATGGGCAAACGCCATGCCATCAACTTCCTCAACCGCACCCCCCGAGCTGAGCTCAAGGCGGCCTTCACCCCTGACCCTGCCGAGATGACATGGGCCAAGGTCAACCTTGAGCCCTACGGAGTCACCCTCTACGACAGCTACGAGAAGATGATTGAGCAGCCCGGTCTCGATGCCGTCGTCATTGGTACCGCCACATCCGTCCACGCTTCCGAGGCCATCCAGGCCATGCAGAAGAACCTGCACGTCCTTGTCGAGAAGCCTCTCTCGACTGACATTGAAATCGTGAGTCTCTCCCCTCATGCAATCACTCAAACCATTCCATGCTGACAGCAACGCTCTACAGTGCCGCCAAGTCCTCAACGAGGCCAAGAAGCACCCTCACCTCAAGGTCATGTGCGGGTTCTCGCGACGATTTGACGACTCGTACCGGGATGCCCACACCAAGATGGAGCAGGGCGCGATTGGCCGCCCGTCCATCATCCGCAGCCAGACGTGCGACAAGCACGACCCCTCGGGCTTCTTCGTCGCCTACGCGGCCTGGTCCGGCGGCGTCTTCGTCGACATGGCCGTGCACGACATTGACCTGACGCTGTGGTTCTTCGGCGACGACGTGGTGCCCAAGAGCGTGTCGGCCCACGGCATCCGGGCCGTGCAGCCCGACCTGGCGCAGCACAACGACTTCGACAACGCCGTCGGCATCGTCGAGTTCTGGGGCGGCAAGATTGCCTACTACTACTGCTCCCGCATGATGGCCCACGGCCAGGAGGACACGACCGAGATCATCGGCACCGAGGGCAAGCTCACCGTCAACGGCAACCCCCAGTCCAACCTCGTCAACTACTACCACGCCGGCGGCATCACCCGCGAGGTCCCCGCCCACTACTACGGCCGCTTCGAGATGGCCTTTGTCCAGGAGGCCAACGAGTTCGCAGAGGCCTGCCTCGACAACAAGGCCCTGCCCCTCAAGCTCAACAACGCCGTCCGCGCCGTCGAGATCGGCGCCGCCCTCCAGGAGGCCCTCGTCACCGGCCAGCAGATCCGCTTCGACGAGATCGGCCGCCGCCTCGAGCCCACCAAGCTGTAAATATGTAAACACTCTTATAGAACGGGTATGTCAATCGACATGGAAATGCATGCTGGGTACAAGGTTGTTTTCAGAGTTGCAAAAATTTTAGTTTCGAATGCTTCAAAGAATTGATCACGTTAATTATTTCACTTTTATTTTTCTTCGCTCTTGCGCCTTTCCTGAATGTCTCAACCCGAATCCTGCACCCACTGCTCTCTTAGTGATCCACGGAGTAGTGTTGTGTTCCAACCTGTTTTTTCTTGTACAAAATCGAGAAAATCAGCAACCATTTCCTGATCTTCACGATCACCAAATACCGAGCCCCCTGAATATATTAGATTGATGAAAAAAGCAATGAAATTATAGGAAAGCAACTTACAAACTGACAATGAGTGCCGTGCTGTGAATAGCGTATTTTCCCCCCTTGCGTTTGACGTAGCCAAGGCAATAATTTGATAGAGATGCTGCCGAGTGTATTGCTGGTCCCGTTAATATCTGCCCAAATAAGCACGTTTGAAGGGCCATAATACCTCCATTTTCTTCCCGATCCGGATGTTCTCGTAGACTGAAGCTGCCATCACGGGGGTGGACATGGCAAGGATAATTTTAGCTATGTGGTAGTACTGCAGCCCAACGGCTTGATTTGGGGTCAGCTGCGCAACATTTGGAGTAATCAAGACTGAGGGGAAACGTACCATGGAATGGAGAAAGGACCCATATTTCTGGGAGTAGCCTCCCCTCGGATCGATTCCTTTGGGCCTCGTGGATAGGGTTGAATGCGGCCGGCTTGGAGTCGTACCAAGCATCCACCTCCCGGCCGATGGCCTCCAGGCTCTGCACCGAGCATGTATCATGCACGGAAAAGGCACATCCCAGTACTTTTCCTAGCAAAAATACCATCCTGCTTGCATATGAAGCGTCATCCCGCTTCCTAAACACGTTGGACTGCAGAAACGTGTCCAGGTCCATTTTTAGCGGCCGTTGTCTGACGAGCGAGATATATATGTCCTCGCGGAGACAAAGCCACGCGGCAGCCTCTCCCAATCCCCCATTAAAGTCAAACACGGACATGGAGTTGACAATTCGTGATGTCCCCGTGAGGTGGAGCTCCTTGTCATCCGCTGTACGCCAATTAGCAGCGTAACCACGCCATCATAGTTGGTATTCCTTACCATCCATTTCTTCGTACTGCCGCAGGATTGCAATCGCTGCCAGAACTTCTTCTTCAACCTGTCCATCCTGCCCCGAAACAGCCTCGATCAAGAGCTGCAGGCACTTGTCATAGTATTCCAATGACTCTGTGCTCGTGTCTGGTTTGCTCCGGTTCAGGTGTCGAGACGAAAATGCACATACAGCATATCGGAGCACAGGAAAGCGAAGAGCTCGCCGTGGGACTTCAACCTCAAAATGGCGCTTCAGATCGGTAACATCGGCCTACCAATACCTTAGCACATCTTCACTAGACCACTTCAAATTTTGGCTTACCCATAGGGCCATGTTGTCGACAAAATTTCTCATTAGTATAGCTTCTTGGTGAGTGAACGGGATTACAGGGGGTGAGGAAGATGGTGATAGCCCCTGCGGGGTAGAGTGTGTCATTGACGAGCCTTGAGAAGCCGGTCTGGCTCCAAGGACCAAAGGGCTGCCCATCTCAGACCCTTGAGTCGCCGAGTGGACGGAGCCGTTTTGTGGAGTTGGCAACCGTGCCGGTGGTGAGTTGGGGATTTCTGGGCGGCTGGCTGTGTTAGGCTTGTTGCGGGATACCTGGCATAGATCTCATCTTACCGAAACTGCATCGTGGCGGTGCGGGGCCTATTCTCCACGTTAAACATTATTCCTGGAAATGCCCTAGGAGAGCCACATATGTGGCCACTCAGATGAACAACTTACTCAGCCAACTCGCCTGCGAGTCCCGCATACATTTGGGACAGATGAGCTGTCTCGTCAAAATATTCGACTGGAAGGAGCATCAGAAATTGCCAATTTACCATTATGGCAGAAATTATAACTTCTTACGTTCGTTCTCAGGTTCTATCCATGTTTGGTTCTTCGAAAACGCATATTCATCATCCGTGCCGTCAAGCCCATTACGGAAGCGCACATGGAGGGAACGGACACAATCAATCCCTGCCTTTAGGCATGCCAGGCATGATGGCTCGTTTCTATCGCCTTTGGTCATGGTTAACAAAAATCCAATGCACACTTTTTTGAGTGGAATATAGGTGCATACACCGAACATGGCGAACTATTGTGTTAGTTAGCCAAAGGTCCTTGTTGGGGTTACATGTCATGAGATACCTCGACAAGCATTACTATTGTCCAATTGCAGTCAGCTTCGTGGTTCAAAAAAGATATCACATATGCTCACCATCCTATCGCAACGCGGCCGGTCCTCTTTGGCCCTTCTCTACCACTCATCGTTGCTTGGGTGCGAGATGAGGGCCGCCGCGGATGAGGGCAAGTGGGAAGCAGGAGTCCAACACACTGCTGCACCTTGATCCGTGCAGTCTGCGCTAGTAGGGTCACGTGCTGGTCAAAATCTCCCACTGTATGAATACCCCACTGGGAGCGGGGGAATGGGGTAATCCCCTTTTCCAATGGACCCTCGGTTGATTGACTCCTAGCTCCAACACTAACGGCTTGGCTGAACAGGACGGCTCCCAACGGGACAGTGCTTTTGGGATTGATCAATGCGGGGTGGCTGACGCATGTGACTATTAAAACAGGCCTAACCAAGATTGAGGATTCAATTCACCAAGAGCTATGTGAGTAGCCGGGACGCTCACGTAATTGAACGCCCCCCCCCCCCAGCACAAGACTGCAGCTGTGTCAAACTTTGATGACAGTGCCCAACTATCGCGTGACGTTTAATTACAGTTCTACCAATGCACCCCCAACTATTCTCTGTGGAGCGATGTGTTTTCGCTCTCCTTGGGGGTTGGTACCAGCAGCCAGGTGATGGAAGTCGCCGCCAAAAGGGCACACAACATGGGCTGCAACACCTTCACACCCGCATGAGACGCCACCAGACCAGTAATGATGGGGAAGAAGCAGCCTCCCATCTGAGCCCCCACAAATACAAAAGCCAAAGCCGTGGAATGAATCCGAGGAGAGAATAACTTTGATCCAACCGATATACCCTTGCCGGCCGTTAGCAACGCGAAGAAGAGGGGCCAATTAAAACTCACGGTTGCAAAATAAGGACCCATGAGAAATCCCAAAAGACTAATCGAAACGGAAGCGGCAATAATGTTTGGCACCCTACGAATCGTTAGCAGCCGCTTTCCCCCCACAGTTGGAGAGAAACAAAAAAAAAATACTCACAGCCAGAATAAAAGCTGCAGACCAATGCTCAAAATGCTGAAAATGAAAATCATTCTGCGAACTCCAAATCGATGCGTAACTTCTCCGAGGAACAAGCGGCCAAGCAGAGAGCCACCGTTGAAGCCAGCCGACACATAACCCATTTTGGAGATGTCTCCCTTGCGAACGACGACGAGGTATTCGACAACCCAACCGCTGGCTGTGAGACTAGCACCCAAGAAGCAGAAAAAGAACAACGATAGAAGCCAGACGCTGCGTGTCTTGAGTGTGTCTTTGATCAGACCAAAAGCAGTATCCTTGCGAGAATCGCCCTCAGGCAGGGAGGCTACCTCTGCATCTCCAGTGATTTCTTGATCGTTCGCAGGCTTCTTTCGCTTGATGACCAAGGAGTCTTGAAATGCCACGACTACGAAGGCAAGGTTGATGACGCCCAGTCCCAGAGGAAAGCAGTAAAATAGATACCAGCGCGAAACTTCTCCCGCCGAGGAAATTGCTGTGGCGAGGAAGGGGCCGCAGAGACATCCCGCCATGTACATGGCGTGAATAAAGGCGAGCCATCTCTGGGATCCTTTGGTGCCAGCCACGAATGTGTTTCCATGCGTGTCCTGGTAAGCCTGTCCCAAGCTAGCCAGCCAGAAAGTAACAGTGAAGAGGCCAAACGGAGGTCTCCATGTTCGCAGGGCGTGTCCAAGGACCTGAAGAGCAGCCCCCAGAAAGAGCATTGAGCCCAGGTCCAAATACTGGCACAGGTGGGTGTTTGTCACTGCACCAAGCAGCCATCCCATAAAATTGGCTCCGTAACTGCATCACTTGTCAGAAATCAGGTTTTCCAAAACACGCGGGAGCCTCATCGCATACACTGAAGAAACAATGGCCGTGTTGATTCCATAGTCGCGGAGGACGTAAGGGAGCAGGGCGCCGAAGCTGCCGTCGTTGACACCGGCGACAAAGAAGGAGAATCCCGCGCTCGCAATCTTCAGGTACGTCGCTCGGTCATTCTTAGAGTCCGAGATGTTGGAATGGGGCCCCACGGGTTCGTCCCCGCCGCCGTTGATGCTGGCGGTGCGCGCCGGAAGCTCGTATGTCTCCGAGACCCGGGGTGGTTCAAGCTGCGTAGTGGTCGCCATGGTCGGCAACCAGGATGTTCAGAATGTATGCAAAGTTATCACGACAATTCTACGGTCAGGATTTCAGCTCTTAATAACGGAAAGACTTCATCACGTGAAGAGAAGTAAAAATCCCCATTTCTAACCCATCTTCCTCGCAATCCCACCGCTCGCGGCAACGAACTGATCCGCCAAGGCGGGCCTTCGGTCCGGAGCGGCTAAGATGAGGGTATTCTTCGGGAATTGTGAATGTGGAGACAATTGGGGCGGCGCACGGGTACCCGTGGGTATAAGCCAACACCGGACCTGTGCCGATTATGTCAGCGATCGAATACCTTGGCTGTACTTTGCTCTGCTGTGGATTACCCACGCTATTACTTTATTTCAGGGTGTTATGGGGCCGATTGTGGGCTAGGTGTTTTTATTATTGTTATTTTTGCAATGTGAGCTATTCTCGGCATGTGTAGCTGTAGCTTCTTGGTATTGTCGATTTGGGTAGAACCCCTATGACCTTCGTACTCTCAAAGTCTCATGCTGCAGGTGGACATGATTACATAAACCATAATCAACATGGGTCCCGTGCATGCTTCATTCCCACGGGTACCCGTGGGCCTCTGGGCCGCTATTAGGAGTTGGGGATTTCACTTGCACTAACGAGGAGCCAGTCGTTTCCGAGGATTCGTCAGGGGATTTTCCGGTTCGCACTAAGGGACTCGTTTTTGCTGGTGGCTTAACGCGTATTCGCGTTCATGATCGGCGCGTTATCCACTTCCATGGATGTCACAGTTACCCTATAGTAACAATAGTATGATGATCTTTTATAAATACTGGGCTGTTATTTTGTTTTTTTCTCTCGTTGACATCTGGGATTTAAGATAATAATTTTGGTGTTTTTTTCACTCAGATTGGGGGAGGGGGTTCTTATTCTTTTTGGAACGGGTTCGGTTCATCGATGTGTGAGACCGTACGTCCTCGCCAGATGATGATCATGATATCATCATTATTATCTGACCATTCTCTAGAAGCAACGAAGAATTCCAAAGACAATATTTCTAAAAATAGCATCAAAATGAAAGAAAAGCAGAAGAATCTCCACTAATCTCATTGAAATAATATCTATACGAAAAAAAATACCAAGAGTAGCACCGTGGCGACATACCCGCTCGAATCACCCCACAGAAAAGACTTACCACTCCACGGGCTCCGCATAAGCTTATTTCAGGGCTTAATCGCCCCGAGGGATCGAGACCATGCCTTACCGGTGCCAAGTCAATGTTTGTGGTCTCACCTTCCGCATGGAGCAACACCAGCAAGCCGATCGACGCGACCCTGGGCCATTTCGTGCGGGCGGGGCTTGATGTCGACATCCCCACCACATCTCATTGCTGCAAATGCCGCCCGGCCAAGCCTCTGAGCAGTCATCTCGACAATGGTACCCGCAAGAAACGGGAAGGCCAAGAGCCAGCGGCACAAGGGCTGCCTGGCGGACGTTGAAAGAGCCCAAGCTCTCGGCGCTGCACGCTCGGCTCCATTGTCCCGAAGCGTGCAGCCGACTGGCCTGCTGATGCTGGCGCAGCTGTGCACGGCAGAGGAAGCCTGGGGACCTTTTGCACCGATGCTATATTGCAAGCGGCATGTGCTCACCATCTCACCTCGAGCCGACGGGTGCACGTCAACCGCGATTTCAATGGCGCGAGGTAAGCTGAGTGCGAGTGCGTTGGGCGACGATATATAAAACGTCTGGCTTTGGTCGCATCTTCACATCACCACACCACCAACTTCTGCTCTGCACATCGGCAATATGGCGGACTTTGCCAAGGATACCGCTGTTCCCAAGGTCGGCCCAGGAGCAGGCGGCGGAAGCGAGGAGGAGCACATCACCGACAACGAAAGCACCATCGACGCTCAGCAGTATGCCTACTCGGACGATCGCAAGATTGGCATCACGGGCGCCGTGTTTCTAATCCTAAACAAGATGATAGGAACTGGAAGTGAGTTGGCGATTTCCCCCCACTACGGTTACACAGCTGATGTTTATTTCAAGTCTTTTCCACACCATCGAGCATCTTTGCCGCGACCGGTTCTGTGGGCATCAGTATAATCCTCTGGATTATCGGTGGCCTTCTCACATTCTTCGGACTCAGTGTGTTCCTCGAGTTTGGCCTTGCCATCCCACGCTCCGGCGGCGAAAAGAACTATCTCGAGCGCGTCTATCGACGACCAAAGTACCTGGCTACCTGTGTTCTGGCAGCGCAGATGCTTCTGTTGGGATTTTCATCCGGAAACTCCCTTGCATTTGGCCGATACATTCTCTTCGCCTCCGGCCGTGAGATTCCTGACGGCTGGGAAGCTCGTGGAATTGCCATCGCCTGCGTTACCTTCTCCGTTATCCTTCATAGTACGCTGCCAAAATGGGGCATCAGGCTGTTCAATGTGCTCGGAGTTTTCAAGGTGGTCATCCTGCTCTTCATCGTGTTTGCAGGGTTTGCTGCCCTGGCAGGCCACAGGCTGGTCCCGAACCCGCACAACTTTGATCATGCGTTTCGAATCGAGTCTGGAGATGGGTACGGCGGTGGAGGAGCCTATGCTTACTCCAATGCTCTCCTCAACATCATCTACAGTTACAAGGGATGGGAAAACGCAAACTACGTCCTGAGCGAGCTGAAGCACCCTCGGAAGACCCTTTCGATTGCCGCACCCTTGGCTATTGGTGGCGTTACTATTCTCTACATTCTCGCGAATGTTGCCTACTTTGCGGCCATTCCCAAATCGGATCTTGCCAAGTCTGAAGTTATTGTGGCTGGCCTCTTCTTCCGCAATGTCTTTGGACGAAGCGCCGCGGCTCGCAGCTTGCCAGCTTTTGTCGCTTTGAGTAACCTGGGAAACGTGTTAGCAGTGTCCTTTGCACACTCGCGTTTGAATCAAGAGCTGGCCAAGGAAGGTTTGCTTCCATTCAGTCGTATTTGGGCATCGAACAGACCGTTCAACGCCCCGGCTGCTTCTGTACGTGTTTTCAACATTCTGAAAAAAACTTTGGCTAACATCAAGTAGCTTTTCCTTCATTGGCTCATTACTGTGATTGTACTAGTTGCTCCTCCCGCAGGCCCTGCCTATAATTTCATTGTGAACCTGTACGTAAATACATACCTTAGTTCGTTTATGTTTAGGTACTAACAGACTACTTAGATACACATATCCTGGCGCTTGGATCAACGGATTTGTTACTGCCGGTCTCATCTATCTCCAATGGACAAAGTCGGAGAACTGGACATCGCCATGGCACACCTTCCTACCCATTTCCGTTCTCTACCTCCTCTCCAACATCTTCCTCGCATTTGTGCCCTTCATCCCGCCCGAGGGAAGCTGGAACGCCGATGGATACCCGTACTACGTGTTCCCCGTTGTGGGCGTTGGCGTCTTGTTTTTGGGCGTGGCCTACTGGGTTCTCTGGACAAAGGTCTTCCCCAAGATTGGCGGATACAAGGTTGTAGCCGAGCGGCACTTTGACGAGAATGGTACCGAGGTGGTGAGGTATCGCAAGGTGACCGTGAAGAAAGATTGAAATCTACAATCATATTCACACCGGCGGGCATATTGAACAATGTTTGTAATGTGTTGTGGCTTTTAATATTCTTGGTATCGATCGCTATGCGTGAAATACAAATAAACTTTGGTTATATGCCTCCGGCTCCTCCGGGCTCTGCCGCCCGATTTTATCAAACTCGCTCAAGTCGCTAAATTCGTACATCGCACCGATTCTGGTGTCTTTAAGCCTTTTCCATGCGAGAAAAATAGTCTCTGTGCATTTCGTGGTGGCCTTCCGAGATGGTTGGCGAGAGGGGCGAAAGCGGCGATTGGCGGCGGTAAACCCTGATGTTGACGTCTTGGTACGTCGGGTCAGTTGATCCGCGGCGCTGCTTGTAAAACGCTAAAAGGGAAACTAGAAGCTCCTTCGGTGTGATTTTGTGGTGGATTTCGTACGACAGATCGCAGTTCCATCGTCGGTGGTTGAGCAGGTAGCGCACAGGAAAGGGCACGTCGGCCTCGTAGTCCTTTGTATATTGCTCGCACAGGATGCCCATCCAGTTGCTGTTGAGGTTCCGTGAAGTCATGGTATTGGTTTATAGGGACGGCTGGCGTTGTCGCCGGCCGTTTTTTATGCAAAAAAATATGGAGTGTTTTGTTGTGCAAGAAGCGCAGAGCAGCTTTGTGAGTGGCTGCGGGCCAGAGAAGGCGGTGGACTTGAGGAAGAGTTGTGTGCGTGTGGACTGGAGTTGGGCGCTTAAGTGAGGAGATAATACACGTGCGCAGCAGGCTTCGGAAGGCACCAGGCCCGGATTTGGTATGGAGCAAGTCAAGGGTATGACCCTGGGCTAAAACAAGTGACAGGGGTTGAAGGTGACTGGGGGCAGATAGCCGGTGGGCAAATGCAGAATAGTGTACAGATTATGGGGATGGAGACCCAGGGCAGCAGATGTCCTTTGGATGCCTTTATAGATGGCCTCGTTTTCCAAGAGCTCGCTTCGTCAACACAGGGTTAAATTGCTTTTGTCGAAAGCTGATAGCGATCAACGCTAACTAAACTAGTTGCCTGCGGCGCGTGTGCTGCCGTCCCGGACTAACTCGGTTCCGCAAGACTATTCTGCTCTAATGCACTGGGCGCTCAACGGCTTACTCCTTGAAACAAATATCTCCTCCCTGAAACAAATGGCGCTCGATCGGTTCCCGGGGCCCTGGTATGCGAGGGTGTCTAGGTTGCCGATTAGATATTATGAAGTTCGATTCAAGCGCGAGGACTTCATCACTCGGCTCCACAAGCGCTATGGCCCCGTCGTCCGCGTTGCGCCCAGGACACTCTCTGTCAACGATGCATCTGCGCTCCGCCAGGTCTTTGCATCGGGCCGCTATCTGTCTAGGCCCGAGGCCCTTCCCTTCTTCCACAGCTACGGCTCCGAAAATCTCGTATCCACCGTCGACGGAGATCTGCATCGCGATCGGCGCAAGGCGCTTCGAGGTCTCTACTCAGCTAGCGTCGTCGACTCGCCTTATTTTCAAGCCATCATTCAAGAATCGGTTCATCGGTTCTTGAAATCTGTTTCCAAGAACTCTGACCCAGTCGAAATTCGTGAGGTGCTCCGTAGATTGACTTATGACATTATGAGCCATGTTGTCTACGGGTCCTCTGATGTCGACAAGGATTATCTGCACGGCCTGGAAAGTGATATCAATTGGAAAAGAGAGGAGTCAAACCCGCACGGTGCCTTTTTTATGGGTTATTTTCCCAATCTCACCCTGTGGCTACGCCGCATGAAGCTCGCACCAACGTGTATTGACGGCTCGACTCCCCCCGGGCTGGCTATTAGTACTGTTGGTTGCGAAGCGCTAGAGGCGCTAAAAACGCGCGCAGGAGCTCCAAAGCGGAAGACTCCGGGCCCCGAGACTCTTATCCATCGCCTCCACCATCATTACAAAGACAATGGTCCGTCACCAGTGGTTCCGTCTGAAGGTTACATTCTCAGCGAATGTTTTGACCATTTTTGGGCTGGCGTGGACACGACAGTAGCAGCCCTTGAGCCGTTAATCAAACACATATCAGCACCAAATAACAAACACTACCAGACAGCTCTGCAGGAAGAGATTAGGAACCTGGGTTCCAAAAATAGCCACCGTCTGCATGCTCATGCCGACTTGAAGCAGTCGCCATTTTTGAACGCTGTGATACGGGAGACGCTGCGTTTCAATGCACCCATCGGATTCAGCTTGGATCGCCGAACACCCTCAAACGGAGCGCCTGTTTCCTTGTGCAAAAGAAATGTGCCTCCTGGGTGGACAGTTGGGGCCTCACCTTTCGTTGTTGGCCGAAACCCGAGTGCTTTCCATGGTCCGGAACGATGGGCTCCAGAACGATGGATGAAAAAGGACAGGAATGAACTAACCGATGATAGCCAAAGCCACGACCTAGGTGTGATGAAGAGGCACTTCTTTGCTTTCGGGGCGGGCCCTCGTATGTGCATAGGCATTAACGTGGCTTGGGCTATGATGAGGGCGACCGTAGCAGGTATTTACCAGGGGTATGATACAGAAGTCGCAAAAACTTCATCAAGTGAGGGCGTTGAAGGGACATCTGTTGCTGCTGCTGGGGGCGGCCTAAAAATAATCTTTCGTAAGCAGCCCATGGACTGATCAGGTTTTGCCAGTGTATAGTAAGAACCTCTCGACTTATCTTTAATTTTCTACAATGGGAATATGATGCCATCGTCGGAATGTCATCGAAGCCTATAAAAAGACAGCTCGCATGCCGTGACCCGCTTTGCCGCGTCCGTGTATTGGTATCCTGCATTGGATGGCTGTGGCTGTATTGGGACTTTGGGTGTGGAGGAAGCTTATGGGTCCCCCTCCCGCGGATGGGCTAAATTTGAGATGACGTGACACAGGCCAGTTAGAGCTGCAAAAAGAGGCCTTTGGCTCGCTGGAGGAACGCCACTGTTCTGCCGAGTCGATTAAGCATGCACCAGCATATCTATGGGGCTTGGACGCGTGGGTTAGCGCATGATTGAGGCTTGCTGCATGCAACCCCAACAAGCAAAATCTTGCGCTTCTGAGTGGGTGCCGCTCCGTGGCAGTGAAGTACGCGGAAAGATCTTTGGTTTGCTGACTGTCTTAGATCTCTCAAATGCTTGGCCTGCCGGCCACTCATGGACCTGCGTCTATACGCGAAGGAGGCCTGCTTTACGGTATGCTGTCAGCCGTCGTATGTCCTGGCTTTAAGGTTGCAGATACTGTTGGGGCCTTTGCGCACCATCGAGCGAAGCGAGGATGCGGGTCAGAGAAAAGCAAAGATAAATCCTTAGTCAGATTTGGGAAAATGTGCCGCCAAATTGAATAAACTTGCCGGTATAGATTCAGCTAAGGCTACTTCACAGCATGGGGAATCCAATCGGCGATGCGGAAGAGCTCTCCCCGCAATAGGTCACCCTCGTCCCGGTCCGCTGGATACAACCACGTCTCATATCAGCTCTGTTCAGGTCCCGTTCGCCAGGTGGCACTGAGACCAAATCTTACGATGACACACCCGGCATGCATCCAGCCTTACAATGGCGAAGGCTGAGGCAGAGCATGCACTTACAACGCCAACGGGAAGGCATCCTCTCAGGATATATTAAGGTGCGTGCTCACCTCTGGGTGTCGTTTCTCGATACTCTGCCGTGCAGAACCACTCGCTTTACACAAACGCCGACTTGAAAGCCGATAATCTAGCAGCCATGACGCACTCCAGCAACGGCGGGACACCAGACTCGGCCCCGGCCGGTTACCTGCTTAAATCCTCTCGGACAGTCAGTTTCGCCAGCTCGAAACTCAGCCTCAGCAGCAATCCTCTGCAGAAGCCCGGAAAGCACGACAGTCATCATCATCTAGGAGAGATAACAGAGGAACATCATCAACACTCAGGTTCAAGTGATGACGAATCATCGCTGAAGTTCCGCAAGGTATGTGCCGTGCCGTCCATTCGCAATGCAAAAGAAAATCGGACGAGGCTAATACATGCTGCAATTTGTACAGAGGGAATCCGCAAGCACGACCGAGGTATGTAACCTACAGAACGCAACGAAACCGACAGTATCTTACGAAATCCTTTGCAGCTCTTCTACGATCTGTGGTTCGTAGCCAATCTGAACGTATTTGCAACCATCCACCCGATCACCAACAATAGCAACTTGATTTCTTTTGTTTGCTATTTCCTGTATGTTGCCCCCGGGATACTGGGGTTTCCTGTTCCTATTAGTGACTTGCATCATCGTTGAGTCATGCGCTAATTTCGACTATTCACTAGCCTGCTCTGGATCACCTGGTTTGTTACGACCGTCTTCGATGTTCGATTCGGACAAGATGGCGTGCTGGAACGCATGGCCTTCGCTGGACATCTGGGAGTGATGATGGGCTTTGCCGTCGCTGGTGTTTCTTTTGACCAGAGCAAACTCATCGGGCCCATCTTTAGGACTATGGGTAAGCAAAGACAGAATATAACCATACAGGAAGAAGACCACCGGAACTGACACCAACAGCACTGTGCCTCATGGCATCGAGACTCATTCTTTCTCTGCAATATTCCCTGGTTCTATTTCACACTCGCGCACACTCCCGCGCCCGCAAGCCCCTCATTTTTGCGATTTGCTTGCACATGATTGCTGCCATCGTGTACTTGGTCAGCTCCGTGGTATCTTCAAACAAGCCCAACAGGCATCTGTCCGCAATTTGGTATGCTGTCGGGGCGGCAGAACTAATTGCCTTTCTCATTCACGCCACGCTCTCCAACACGCTCAGTCTCAAAGGCACGCACTTCAACGAGCGATTGAACCTACTGACTCTCATCATTCTCGGAGAAGGTATGTTGCTGGATGAACGGTGCAGCAGCAGTACATGAGACTAACATTGTCGCCAAAACAGGAATCATTATCCTTTCAAAGAATCTCAGCACAATCGTCACTTATACTTGGGCCAAAGATGCGTCGTACAGGTGGTGTAAGTGAATACAATCCTATATCGGTTAATGCACTAGCTAATAGTCTATTGAAAGCTGCCGAGCTGTGCGGGTTGATTACTTGTGCAGGAGCTACGATGTACATTGCATTCCAGCTCTACTTCGACTGGATGGATCACCACATTACCGTCGGCACTCTGAAGCAAGCAGCCTGGTCGATTATGCACTTGCCTCTGCACATTTGCCTGGTTCTCATGGCTGAAGGCAGCGGCCAGTTTGTCCTGTGGTGGCACTCGATAGAATCGTTCAGCAAAGGCATAGACAAGATCAACGCCAGCCTAGAAGCCCCCGTGGCGGCTTCAGACTCTTCTGGGGTAGCCGAGGCTCTGAACAGCACTGTGCAGTCCATTCTGAAAAACTATGGTTCTTCCGTGGGCAAGGATTTGAGCGAGAGCATCACAGAGATTGCCGGCCTTCCCTCGGAGTTCTGGGCAGACAACTCTACCAACACGCCCGAATACGAAATATGGGCCAGCGCCACTTCCAACATCTGGACCACCGTCTTCAACGCAGTCAACGACGCCTTCAAGCTCTCTGTGGAGAAAGCCTCAAGCGCAATTTCAGATTCTTCGCAGGAAATGGATGCCAAGCAGACGGACCTTCTCAATTCAACAGCCAACAGACTGCAGCTGGTGTTCATCTACGCCTTTGTTTGCGCTGGCTTGGTCCTGGCCCTGCTGATGGTGATGCGCCTCGTTTCGAAGAAGAAGCACTGGACCGGCTTCAATATGATCCGCACAGTTGCCGTCTTCGCCTTTGGCCTCGGCCTCAGCCTTGTACCTCTCGTGTCCACCAACGTGATCGCCATCAACTACTACCTTCTGTCACCATGGCCCCTGCCCACCATCACGATTTCCTACGCGCTCATTCTTGTGCTCACGCACCTGCCGCATCCGTCCCGCCTTTTGCCTGGGCGCAACAAGACTGATCCGGAGATGACTTATATGGTCGTGCAGGAGGACGCGAGAGGCATGGACCCCAAAGGGTCGCGAGGTATGATGATGGAGCAGGGCCCTGTTTTTGAATCGAGGCCTTATGATCATTCTGCCTGAGGTGGCGCCATTTCTGGCGTTGAAACAAAACTAGCCGCAATCGTCTTTGTTCAATGTCATGGCAAGTAATCGGAGAAAGAATTGGGATTTGCGACGTTTTTTTCTTTTTTGTTCTGGGGGATCTAATGAAGGATTTTGGTTCATGAGCAACGTATTAGTCATGATATAGCAGCCGATGTTCAATATTTTTAGGCTCAATCTACATACTGGCTTTTTTAAACAAAAAGGTGCGCTGAGATGGCCTATGGCATCAGACTGGGGCTGTTGCGTGCGCTCTATTGCATAGCCTCCCCAACTCCAGGCCGAGGCACTGCAGGTAACGCTTAATCCTATCAGTCATTTGTGTAATTTCTTGTTTTTTTTAAGAACGTCGAAGATGAGAACATCCATCGATAAACATCTTCAGACTCTCTTGCATCTTATCGGATTCAAGCACGTCACTTCATCAAGCCAACTGCTGAGGGGTATAATTTCTTGTATTGAATAACTACTAGTGTTGTTCATAATCTTACCAACTAACCTCTCAGCAAATCGACCACCATTACTAGATGAAAGCCTCAGCCTCCATCTGTTTAATCATCAATCCAATTGAAGTTAACCCAGGTCAAGTTCTCATTCACAGCTTGCTCTGTACTTCCGGTAAGCCATCCAAAAGCCGCTGCAGGTCAGCCGACTTCATAGGAAGATTCCAGTCACGCAATGTGTACGTGAAATGGTCATAGACAAAACCGTTTTTACGAACATCCGCGAGAGCCGTCAGAAGCTCTCTCTGGAGAGGGGTCAGGTCCCGCAAGTCCTCTGGCTTCACCCCATCAAAGGCACTGTGCAGGGCCCTGTTGGCCAGGTGCCCAATCTGCGTTATGGTGGCAACGGGGATGCGCTGGGTCAAGGCCCTGGTCAGTTCTGGGCACTCGCTTCCCTTGATACGGTCTGTTTCCAAAGAAGACAAGTAAGACAGGTCCCTTACGGTGGTGTTGATATATGGGAACCGAACGCCGTCTGGCGGCGCTGCATATTCGGAAAGATATGCATCGTCTGCCAGCGTCTGAATGACCCAGGATAGTTGCTCAGGGGTGTTGGCCTCAAGCTTGAGGAGGGCGAAGCTGCTCGCCCACTTGGTGAAGTCGCTAGCACCGTCTTGAGAGTAGGTTGCACGGAGGCGGCGGACGACTTCGGTTTCGGAGAAGTCTTCGGCAATGAATTGGATAACGCCAAGAGATACCAATATGGTGGCCTGAACAACGGTCTCTTTTTCGCGATCCAAAAGGTCAAATAGGGCTCGAAGGATCCGGGGCCTTTCATCTGGGATCCAAGCCAAGGCATAAGCGGCCCACGCCCGCACCGCAACCGAGTCGTCCGAAAGGCATCGGAGGATGGAGTCGAGGCCGTCTTTTACGGCTTGGTAGCACAGATACTCCATGAATGCGTCTCCATTCTCTGCAAGTGGCTTGTACTTTTCAACACCCGCCCAGCGATCAGACTCCTCAAGTTCTTTGCCTTCATCGGCCACCCACTCCAACCATCTTTGCATTTCTTTGGCAGCCCATCCGGGATCTGCAGATACCGAGCTACTCTTTTTATGCCAGAGAGCAAAGCTCCTGCCGAGAGGCGATTCGGGGTAAGGAAGGCCCAAGATCAGATCGATCAGCAGACACAGTACCTTTTCCCGCTGCGGTGTTTCTGGGTCCTCAAGCAGTCGGTAAAGCCAAGGCACTGCCACAGAAGAAGCCTGGTATCGGGTGCCCTGGTGGTAGATGTTGCCGTAGAGGCACCAGTAGGCCCTGTCACGAACATCTTTGTTTGGGGAACGAAGCTCGCGGAGCAGGCCTGGGACATCGCTGGCCTCGCCGTACGCGTGCGTCAATGACGACCAGTCGATTGTGTCGATACCAGCAAGAGGGTCGTTCGATACCATTGTAAAGTTTAGTTATTGCAAATTTCCGCTTGCAGGAACAAAAATATATGTCGCTCGGATTTTCTAAATATTTATATATGCTATAGCCCCGGTCACCGACAAGTGGTACTATCGTGAGTGCGGTGCATCTCATTGGGCGCCAGGGCCGTTGCTGCCTATGCCAAGTGTTAGCGTGATGGCTGAGTGCAGCAACCAGGCTCACTCAGTCAGCCTTTAGGTGCATTTCAGCCTGGGCTGGCTATTATGGCCATTGCACGACGTGCAAAAAGGTGGCAGGTCCAAAAAAGAAACATCCTCCGGTACAGGGAATCGAACCCTGGGCTCCGCGGAACTGATCTCTCAAGTTATGAGAGCGCGAAATGTTAGCCACTACACCATACCGGATGTTGTTGAATTGGTGGCTCCGTAATTACATAGATGCGGGGCTAGCTATCACTCGCAAGAAGTCTGCTGTGGATACCACCAATCCCAATGACCAGCTTCCGAGACAAGTACACTCATGTTTTGCTTTGATACGAATTGCATGGAACTATACCCAAAAGGTCGTCTGGTTTATTAAGCAACTAAAGCATAAATTAGAGCCTTGCCGTCTGCACAACCGCAGACTAGGACAAGACAAGCTCGAGACCAACCTCCCAACGGCATCTATCGCCTTTCCACCGATCGATCGATGGCCTTGGCGGCTTTCTTCCAGCATTCAAGTCCAGAAAATTATTGTCTCACTCCGGCCATACAATGCCGGATCTTTCTTTCTTCAACAACAACCTCTCTGTGGTGAAGCTGCAACGGGAAAGGCAAACGCCACGGGCAAACTCTCCCCAGAGCCACCTTACTCTATCTCATGTTAGCTAATCCACTAGCAGCAAGATAAAGCTTCATACAATCAAGCACAGCTAAGCTATTCTTTTCTTCTGTCACCGTGTGATAATATGAACCCAACGCTATTCAAGCGGACAGAATGGCTACATTCCTCTGTGGAATATGCGCGACACCTGTCTCATGGGATGCTGTCTAAAAAAAAAAACCAGTGACATCAGTCCGTTGTCATCCCACATTGGGCCATGTGGCTCTGTCTTACACCTATCCGGAACACGGATTAAACCTTGTCTAGATCAATGATGATGATGCTATAAACATGGCCGCATTCGTTAACGCTCACGTTAAACCGCACCTTGGCGGGCCGTAGATTCTTTTTTCGGCAATGCCACAAAGCATATTTGGATCCGAATGTGGCCCAGCCTCGATCTTGTCTCGGTTATAAAATGGTAATGAATCTTTTCCCTTCATCCAAGACACTTGGCATCATCTCCAGGCTCAAAGGGACATCCATCACCTAGCAGAACTGCATCATCATAAAACCCGGCGACTACTCCGGGCTCTTTGATATCGACTCTCCTTGTTTTTTCAGTTTCTCTTCATTCTATCCTTCTCACAAACCTTTCTTCTTATCTTTACTCAACCTCGAAAACATGAAGCTGTCCGTCGCCGTCGTTGTGGCCTGCGCCAGCGCCTTCGGGCTCGCTGTGCCCCATGCCCGAGGCTATCTTGCCCGCGCCAGCGATGCCCCTCAAGCCCAGAGGAAGCACTTTTCGGATGTCTGGTCAAAGGAACCAACCTACAAGTCGGACATTAACGATTTCGAATTCGCCGTCCACCAGGTGGAGCACGATTCCCACACCCACGAGTACCACGACGACACCCTGGACCGCGCCAGCCTCAGAAGAATGGACATTGGGGCGCTCTTCGGAGACATGACTGCGGTAGTCGAAAATCTTTTGACCATGAATATGCCAGGAGTTGTCGCTAACTTGAACGCAGCTCTGGGGCTTTTAGGAATTTGAAAAGAGAGAAAAGAAATATGATACGAAAAATCGGCACATATCGCCTATTAATGTCTATGCAGTATTGGTTGCATGGTCGCACCCGGGTTTTCCAGCAAAAAGTTTGAAGAATCTGACAAATCGTTCGCCCCCAAGATTGTGCGGGCCACTCGCTGGCGGGTGATAACCGTCTGTTAAAAGCTGGCTTTATAATAACGTCCTGTCCTTGATGTAGCCCGTTGGCTGCTTTTTTATTTCATTTGTCATTGAAAATCGGAGGGAGAAAAAAGGATGGAGAAAGAGAAAAAAAAAACAAATATGTTTACGAAGGATATGTCGTCTACAGCGTCGAGTTCAATTGGATCACATTTAATCCAACAATTTCATGCAGTCTTTGGTCCATTTTGTGCAGGTGTATATGTACGCCATAAAGTAGGAACTGATAAACACCTTACAGGTCTCACAGATTGAGCGGGGAACAATCCAGCGGGCTGGTGGATGGAAATGCGCCGCCCGTCGGGAAAACGGCACCAAGATGGTTCAGCTTATCTGTCCCCGCGCAGATTTGGCCTAGCTGAGCTGTAGGGCTGCCGACGGTGCCAACGCCGGTATTTGTGCAAGCTCACAGGGTTCGCCTGTGAACAATCCAGACCACCTTGGCAAGTCAGCGCTAAAAGGTGCCAAGTTTTTCTTCTTCTTCTTGGGAAACGTAATGGGGGCGGAGACGCAGACGAAGCTCTGTCACAGCCTTGGTTAATATTCATCCCGGTATATAATATTCGTACTGGGAAACGCGTACGGGACTTTTTTTTCTCTCCCCTCCCTTGACAGCAATGTTTGATCAGCTAAGGGCCCTTGCAGAGAAGATGTGCAGTCGTGTGCGCCGACATAATGTTGCATCAAAGCCCCTGGCTGGCAAACGATTCCCACTTAAGACTTAAGGGACCCCTGCCAAGGTCTGGGGCGAAATTTGACGACAGGTCCAATGAACGCTTTGGCTGTCGGAGGGAGAGCACGCACCGCACATCACACGGTACCTGTAGCGCGGTGAGTGCTGCAGAGAGCACGTAGATGGACAGTGTAGCTGGCGTGTGCGGGTTGGACACCGTCTTCTCTGACCAGCCACCAGGCCAGAATCGCGTCCCCCAGTGCCCCAGTGCGTCATCCAAAGCACAGGAATGATGGAGGAGCAGGCGTGCCGCAGATCGTTCTCAGGGATGGGCCTGAGCTTCCCTCGCCCTACCGGGACAGTCTGTGGGGATGTCGCGGCCTGGGCCTATTAGCTGAAACCAAAGGGGGTTCGGCACAAGCCACCATGCGTCTTCGTCATCAACTAATGTGAGGTGACATGGGTGCCCGGCCTGGGGGGCGATGAATCCTTCATATTTCTGTCGCAACGTCGATTCAGTGTGAACCATCTTTTTTTTTCTCCGACAATCTATCCGGAATCTGTATATTTGTTCTGTTATTTTTATAAGTGCTGCCTGCGCCTCCTTTAGCCCATCACCCGATTCGATTCGATACCTTCGGAACCAAAGAATTGCAATGGCTTCCCCATCCCCAGCGACCACATTGGCCGAGGCCTCATCAGCCGCCGTCTCACCACCATCCTACAGCTCAACGCCGGTGCAGCCCGCTGTGAAGGCCGATTCCAAAGCAGACGAAAAAATTGCCTACGAGAAGCCCATCCCCGAGGAAGGCATCGAGCCCGTCAAGTCGGTCCCCCCATTGAACGAGTCTCGGAACACGCAAGTCATCTAATACGGCTCCCAATAGGCAATACAACGACGCTGACCTCCCCGAGGTCGTTCCCGAGGGCTACACGCCGCCTGAGAAGAAGGACAAGGCACCGCAGGGAAGCGCTGAGCAGGAAAAATCGGCTTTGCGCAGCGCCGACGAGACGCAGAACGTGCCCATGGAGTACTCGCAGACGCCGCCTCCGGCCTTCCACCAGCACACGGCCAGCTACCACAGCGGCCAGCGCATGTCGGTGCCCCTCGACAACATGTTCCCTTCCACGGGGAGCGTGACCGGAAACGACCAGGCCGCCACAGTTACGCCTCTGCACCTGCTTGCCGACCAGAGCGACACGGTCGATTGCCCATTCTGCCTACGACGATCCGAGACCCGCGTCGAGAAGGGCGCCTCGTGGTTGACCCAGTAAGTGAAACCTCATCTATCGCCAATCGAAGCCAGATCGACCAAGCAAAGCGCTAACCGCCATTCTTTTTTTTTTATAGCACCGTCGCCACTGGCCTCTTCTTCGTCACCTTTTGCGGCGTTCTCGCGCCCTACATGTTGCACTGGGCACCCCACGTTAGCCACTGGTGCCAAAACTGCGACCGCAAGGTCGCCTACCGCAACTACGGCACCAAAGAGATGATACCGCTCGGAACGCCCGAGCACCTCAGGACCGTTTCGAGATTCCCAGCCGCCGAACCACCCACCGTGGTCGTGAGCCAGGAGCAGCAGGTCTAATGTGGACATCTACAAAAAATGCATACCGGGGAGTTTTGGGGGAAACGAGCAGCATGGCTAGCGCGCGCCCACGCAAATGTAGGATTAACGGTGATGGCGACGACTTCTTTTTTTTTTCTTCTTCTTTTTTTCTGCAATTGTACATGATACGCGATTGCGACGGCGTGTTTGGACTTCTTTTATTTTATTATACCAATGGCAACGAGGGGACAAGCGATGAGACAGTAAATGAAACAAGCTAGCGCGCGCACACTTTGAGCCTCGACCTTTTACATATCTATATATATGTATATATATAGAATCGAACAAATTTGTCGAAACACTCTATATTTAATTGTTTATCCAACTGAATGTGAAGCATGGTAACTCTTGCGGCGAAGCCAGCTGACAGGTGCTTTGACTGCCCCTCATGACCCTTGGAACGGATTGTTAAAGTAGAAGAGGGGGAAAAAAAGGGTTCAGAGATCGGACCAGGTGGTCCCCTGGAAACATTGAGTTGATCGAGACGCAGATCAACCACCGCAAACCCCGGACGCGGATTTATTTGAGTTTTGGGTGTGGAGCCGGGTGTTCCATTTTCGTCACCATCGTGAGTTGCGCCAAGCCAAAAATAGAGTGTCGCTGCTCGCAATCGCTTTGCTGTCCATTTGTATGTTTGGCGCGTTGTTCGCTCAGAAAAATAAAGACAGAAATTGCTGCCTTGTCCAACGTAAGAGAATACAATTGCCGTACATACATGTCAGCGTGGTATCGAGGCGTGGTCTAGTGGCTGTGTGCAGCTGAGCTGAACGGTCTACCCCGGCAAGTGGCTCCCAATGTAGTATCGAGCAACCACCCGACACGGCACTGGGAAACTTGGTATTCTCGTTTGGGGCCTGGCTCTTTTTTCTCAGACATCGCTAATAGATGCGGCTGAAGGGTGCAATGTACAGGCCCTTGAATGATGGTACTGAGGGTACTTCCCCACTATAGCCATTGCCCAAAAATAAAGGTGACTCCTACAGCAAAAAGAATCCTAAAAGCCTAAGAGGTTACCTTAAGGAAACATATTTATTTTATGCATTTTCTTCTCTTTATTTTAGCCAAAATGCCAAGACTCTAACCAAAGCTTTTGTTGAGGATCCCATGTAGCAAAATATTGTAGACAACCAGCGTTGGCTGTCAGCTACCCTAAATCCACATAGCAGCCATGTTCAATCACACACGACAAACAATAATTGGGTCTTTCGGGCATTTATTTCCTGTAAGTGACCTATCGGATATTTTAATCCCCGCTATTTCGTCCAGTAGCAGATTTGTTGGTTCACTGACACTATCCACTTTCATGGGCGGATGTTCCCTGAGGGTGTAGGATGACCCCACCAGACCGCCCTCAACTGAGGGACTGCATCTAACCAAAACTCCTCATGACAAGTACGTGCCACTGTTAGATTGGGGTCATGTTGTAAAGTCCAACCCGACCCTTGAGTAATTATCATGGAAATATTTTCCCACTAGAGCCACTGTAGAAATTGGCCCAGTCATAATGACAATCATCACTGAAGCAAAATAACACGAAGAAAAAGGAACCTCAGATTATCCGTAGGATACTATATTTATTAAGTATTGTTTTTATTTATTTTGGCTAAAAATGCTAAGAAATTTGGTCTTTAGAGCCCGCCAAGCTAGAATAATGGCGTTAAGACCGGACTTTATCAGCTTAAATTGCACACTGACCCCATTCTTCGATCAAACTTGAACCAATTCTTCAGCACAGATAGACATGGCCACTATCCCCTTAATTCGTTTGCAGCCGCGCACATCTATTACTCGCAAATACAAGGACGCAGGGTTTTGACCATAAAATGCAGTGGGTATTGTTCAAATCGCATTGCTGTGCTCTTAATTAAGCCTCTATTCTATCCAAATCCACCCCATGTAATTCCTGCGAGTCAATTACCTTCCGGATGCCTGGCCACCGCCAGTGGCGCCCGATTCTCCGTGTGCCGTTGACGAGCTTGAAACATCCCCGTTGCCGTCGGAAGCGGCAAGAAGAGGTTCCGTCTCGGCGCTGGGCTTCTGGGGCTTGTTGGCGGGCGTCCTCAATCCGTACGACGCCACAACCCAGATACCGAAAATGCCCATAGCGGTGCTGACGATGAAAGCGATTATGCCCTTGGCGGTGAAACTGCGAGCGCGTTAGCATTGGCCCTACAAATGATGTGCGTTCGTGAGGTACGTACCCAGCTGGCAGAGGTGGGGGAGGGGCGTTTTCGCCGGCGAGGTTGAGGAAGTCGCGCGAGTTGCCGGCGGCGTTACCCTTGGTGGGGATGTTTCCAGACTTGCAGGCCTTCAGGTGGTCCTTGGGGAGCGTGATGGTGGACTGCAGCTCCAAGGGCGCCTCGACAAAGGTAGCAATGAGACCAGAGGTGACGTGCCACTCGATGTGGCAGTGGAACAGCCAGACACCTATCGACCTGTTAACAATGCACCCTTTCCATGAAAAAAGTCTACTTACCTGGGTTGTCAGCCTTGAATCGAAGAATGACATAGCCCTCGGGCATGACGACAACAGTGTCTCGGCGAGCAGGCGTCTTGGCAAACTCAACACCAGAACCAGGGTACACTCCGGCCTCGTCGTCGCTGCGGTACAGGATCTGGAAGTCGTGGCCGTGAAGGTGGAAGGGGTGGCGGCCGGAGTCGAGGTTGTTGAGGACAATCTGGACAATCTCGCCCTTCTCGAGGACGAAGCTGTTGGTGTAGGATCCGTAGATGCGAGGGTTGGTGGCAAGCTCGCCGCTGGTGAGGGCCGTGTACAGAGTGGGAACCTTGGGGGCCTTGTAGGTGATGTTGTTGAAGAAGGCGTAGTTGACACCGTCGTGGAGGTTGTCCATGACGACGTTGAGCTCGACAATCTTGCTTGGCTCGGGAAGAATCTCCATCTCATCGTAGGGCACCAGGTCTGTATCGTCAAAGGGCAAGAACTCGTCGACAACGGCAGGCTTGGGGAGATCCTTGGCCTCGTCGTATACCAACCAACCAGTGACGTTCCAGTCGAGGTCATCGGGCATGACGTCAAAGAGGGTCTATAAAAGTGTTAGTCTTATTCTAATATTGGATGCGTTCATGAAACTCACGGTATCCATGCTGGCAACAATGGGGAAGTTGGCCTTGTCGGTGCCCTTGGTGGTGAGAAGGAAGCTGCATCGCTGGGCGGCAGAGAGGTAGATCATCTCGGCCTCGGTGGGCTTGGTGTAGACGCCATCAATCTCGACAATGGTCATGTTGTGACCCTCGATCCAAAAGTACTGTCCAGCAAAGGCACCGATGTTGATCAGGCGGAAGAGATACGTCTTGCTCGTCTCAATAGGCACCTTAAGATCCTGGGTCTCATTCATGAGAGCAGACTGAGGCACTGGCTCAGCACCAGTAGGGTTTCCCTTGGCCAGGAACTGGGGAATCAAGACTTTCATCTCATCATGGTACCAGTCCGAGAGTGTCATGACAAGTTCCTCGTCATACTTGCCAGCAAAGGGAGACTCGGGGTCATGGATGACGAGAGGACCTCGGAGACCATCGGGGTACTGGCCTTCTGAGTGAGAGTGATACCAGTAAGTGCCGGGCTGAGTGATCTGCAGGGAGGTTAGATGAGATGTGCCGGTTACGGGAAATGTACTAAAAACTCCATATAAGAGGAAGAAGGGAAGCATACTGTAAAATTGTATAAGAAGGAGTCGCCCGGAGCGATGGGACACTGCGTGACCTGTGCGGGGCCATCCATGTGGATTGAGCCGTTCATGAACAGGCCGTGAAAGTGCAGCGAGGTGGTCTGGTTGCCGAGGCCATTGTGGGCTTTGATGACGATTGTGTCGCCGACGTTGGCCTCAATCTGCGGCAGCGGCCACTGGCCGTTGATGCCGATGGTTGGCCGCTCAAACGCGCCGTCCGGGTTGGCTCTCACCCAGCCAATGTTGAAGTCGTATGAGACGGTGGCGGCCCATGCGGGAGCCGCGAGGGCCAGAGCCGCGAGCCAGCCGGCAGCAGGGCCCATGGTTGTGAGAGGTTTTTTTTTTGGTGATGGGAGAGGGATTGCGCTGGTTTGAGAAAGATGGGATCAAGGGCGCCGGGGAGACAGCAGCATGTGCACACACACCTGAGCTTTCTGCCGCGCGCCTCAGTCAAACACACACGGGGGGTAGGGACGGTGAACGGGGAGATATTGCCGCGCTAGCCCAGCCAGCGCACTTTTGGTCAGGTCAGGTCAGGTCGGGTCGGACAAGAGACGGCTCGGCTGAGATTTTTCTGGTGGATAAAAATCTTATCAATCAGATAATGCCCGATTTCGGACCAGGGGCTCTCTGCAGGTGCAGGGCTTCTCGGCACAGTCGGGGGTAGTTTATTGCAGCACCTTGTCTTGTTTCGCAGCGCGTTGCTGTGCTGTCTCACAGCTCTGAATCGAGTTATGTATGCCGTAGTCAGGAATGGGCACACACACACACGTGCTGCTGTAGTTCCTGATCCCGCGCCTTCGCCTCTTTCTCACTGGGAGAAAAAAAAAAACAGGCCCATGTGAGGGGTTATCTAGCCTGTAATTTTTTAGTCACATCCCTGGCAACGCCCCCATCCACCCCCGTTCCCTGTGTGCAAGACCACACGACACTGCCCGCCTCGCCTGTGAAAACCCCCACGAGACCACATGGCTCGCGGCGGAAGTGGGCTTAGGCCAAAGACGGTTACGGGGCCCGAGGCAAATTTTGACACGCGGGATGCTTTGCTGCGCGCCAGAGCTCCCAGAGCTCCAACGCAATCGGAGCTTTTCGGCACTTGGCCTAGGTCGGCCGTACTTTTTTTTTATTATTATTATCTGATCCTGTGATTAGATGGCCCTGGCTGGTCAGCTCTCTGCTCTGAGCTCCTCTGGTTCGGTGTGAGCAACGCACGCACGTAGACACTCTGACGTCGTCTCGTCGGTGTAGCTGTCAAAACTCCTCACTTGTGACGTCGCTGTCGCTGAAATAAGCTATTCTTACTGTTGCTGTCGCCGCTGTCGCGACCAATTCATTATTCCCGCCCTTGCGGTCTTTTATTTTTTTTGCTCTTTACTCGGCTGATCGCACACACGCGCGCACAAACTAACCATGGGGGCCGAGCTGTTTTCCGTGCCCGTCTTCGTCGTCGTCTTCCGCGAGACGCTCGAGACGGCCATCATCGTCTCGGTGTTGCTCGCTTTCCTCAAGCAGACGCTCGACGGCGACCAGCGGGATCCCAACCTGTACCAGAAGCTGCGCAGACAGGTGAGAGACAACATGTTCATTCTCCGGCCGGTTGGCGGAAGGCCCTCCCTCCCTCTACTAACACACCGGTCCGCTCGCAGGTATGGCTCGGTACCGCCACCGGCTTCGCCATCTGCCTCATCGGCTCCGGCATCATCATCGGCATCTTCTACCTGCTCGGCACCGACACCTGGGCCGACCATGAGTACTACTATGAGGCCGTCTTCTCCATCATCTCGTCCATCATCATCACCATCATGGGCGGCGCCCTGCTGCGCGTCGGCAACATGCAGGAGAAGTGGCAGGCCAAGCTGGCCAAGGCCATCGAAGCTCCCGTCCGCGTCATCGGCAACCGCTCCTGGTTCGTCCACTACTTTGAGAAGTACGCCATGTTCGCCCTGCCCTTCATCACCGTCCTGCGCGAGGGTATTGAGGGTATCGTTTTCGTCGCTGGTGTGTCCTTTTCCGCTCCGATGACGGCTGTTCCCATTCCTGTTATTTGTGGACTGCTCTTTGGAGCTTTCGTTGGTTGGGGTCTTTACAAGTGAGTATCAACCGAACCGATTTCTCATCTTATGGCGATAAAAAAAAAACTAACTTGTTCTAGGGGTGGTTCTCATGCAAAGCTCCAGCTGTTCCTGGTTGCTTCCACCTGCCTGCTGTACCTCGTCGCAGCAGGTCTCTTCTCGCGCGCCGTCTGGCTCATTGACGCGCAGCAGTGGAACAAGGTTATTGGCGGTGACGCCGCCGAGCTGGGCGATGGCCCAGGCTCGTACGACATTGACCACAGCATCTGGCACGTAAACGTAAGTGTTACTCCCATCCCGCATGAAACGCATATGGAAGGGTTCAACGCCCTAACTGACACAAACAGTGCTGCAACCCCCAGCTCAACGGTGGAGGCGGCTGGGCCATTCTCAACGCCGTAGTTGGCTGGAACAACTCGGCCACCTACAGCTCCGTCATCGCCTACAACCTGTACTGGGTCGTCGTCATTGGCCAATTCACCGCCATGCGCTTCAAGGAGGACCACGGCCACTGGCCCTTTATGAAGGCCCAGAAGGTCGACGACGACGAGCAGACCCTCATCGCTGGGGATGACGAGTAAAGAGGAGGAAAGTATTGGGTATAGGAAATATATTCATGTTTTTTTTATCATCTAGACGGCCACCTGCGCAACGACGCAGGCCAGAGAGCTACGACGATCACCGAGGCAGTGAAAAAAGCCCGGGCGTCTTCATTGAACCACGACCAAAGCGAACAATTGCACAAGAGGCAACAGAGTCCTTTGGGTTGAATAAAAGAAATCAAGACCGAAAAACCAAAACCAAAAAGCAATAAATCAGAAAAAAAAACACGAACAAGCAAACAAACATGTAGGGAATCATCGATTCTGAAAGAAAACAAACGTCACCAACCCCCCAACCCCAGCTGTCCCTTCGTCCGCGTAGCCCGAATTTCCATACAAATCAGTGATGTCCCGTGTCATAATTAGAGGCCGTCAAGTATGTCCTTTCGTGTCCTGCCTTCCCTGTGTTCAACCATGTTTCCCCCCCTCCCTTTCCATCTCTGGCCTCTCATGTTGCCTCCCCACGTGCGACGTATTTTTGACACTGGGCATTTCTGCAAAAATGCCCCTCCTCCTCCCATCTTTCCCAAGCCGCACGCGTTGTGGCTCCTATGGCCGCCGATGCAGCATTGTGGGACATATGCCCCTCTAGTCCACCAATCTCGTCAAGTCGCAAAGCCTCCTGCATGAACTGAAGCTAAGAGAAGGGGGGGAAAGCTTCTGCTGCGGGCTCGCGTTCCAAAGAAGGAAAATCAACACGCATGCATACTTGTTGTACGCACGCAATCCAGAATCGATTGACTCACTCGTCGCTCGTCTTGGCCTTCTTGCGCGGGCGTCCGGGGATGCGGGCAACACCACGCTTCTGCGTCTGAGCGGCCTCAGCCGCGCCGTTTTTCGCCTCATACTTAATGAGTGCGTCGGGCGCTATCTCCTTGATCTTGCTCTCGTGCTCCCACGAGGACTCGGCCCGACGGTAGCCAACCCACTGGACCTCGTACATGAATGTGTTCTTTTTCCCGCGAGGGGGTGGCGCTCGCTTGAGGATGCGGAAGACGTGGTAGACTTCGAGGCCGGTGGCGGCGTCGCGGCCGCCGAGGCTGTCCCAGTACTTGTAGATAAGCGACGGGACCTGGTGCTGTAAGCTCCATTCAGACTCCCAGGTCTTCTCGCCGTTCACCCACAGGACCTGGATGTCCACGGTCGCATTCTCCTCGTTGATGCGATGGGCTTCGAACTTGTCAATCTCGACCTCGCCGTTATCACCATCGGTGGCGGGGCGGCTGGGCCCGGCTTCGGCGGGTTTCTGGGTCTCAGCCGGTACCGACTTCTCCTCGACGGGCTTCTCCTGCTCCTCATGCTCCTCCTGCTCCTCCTGCTCCTCGTCCTCATCTTTGGGAGTGTGGCGATCAGCCTTTTCCTCGTCCTCTTTTGCGGTAGATTCGGCGCCGTTGCGCTCTTCTCTCTCAGGTTCGGTGGAGGCGGTCAGGGCCGCGTCATGGCTGCCCTCAACGTCCGCCTCGGAATCGCGAGCGGGCGTGAGGGCCTTGCTCCCGGCGCGGGAGCTGGACTCCTTCTTCCCCAGCGCCTTCATGGGCGAGGTTGGGACATCGTACGGATCTGTTTGTGCGACCCGGGGATTAGCAAATGCTGTGTTGCGCGCAATGATACGATTCGGGCCCTCGAGGAACGAGGGGCTGGCGGGCTAGGCGTACCAGACTGCGGCGCATGGGGCGGCGGCATGGAGGCGCCGAGGATCGGGCTCATCATGCTGCGTTTTGTTTGAGTTGAAACTTGCTTAGCTCGACGGTAAGGACTGACGACGTCCCGCAGGCCGTTAATTGCGTTGCTCGAGGTTGGTTGTGATAACGAAACGCGCTCCGTTGGCCGTTCAACGCGTTGTTGGTTGCTTAATTGCACCATTTACCACTGCCACAGTTTCTCCGCCACATAAGCTTTCCAGCCACAGCCGCATTCCTCTTTGGGAATCTGACACCCGTGGGCGGAAATACAACACAAAAGTGAGCCATCACTGGAGGACATAAATGAGTGAGACGGGTTTGGGCACTGGAGTATTGGCGGTGCGATCAGTTTTTTTTTTGCTGTTTCGGCCGGACAATATGGCTAGTTTTACGCGAATTAGAGAATTGGGGGTCCGATGGCTCTAGTCTATTCAGACTACCACCCAGTGTGCATCAATGCCTCAGAACTATGCAAATGGCGCGACGACCTCGGTAGTCAATGGCTCCAAGAAGAAACATGAAATGATCCGTGTCAAGTGGCTGATTCAGCTAACCGAGTCTTTTTTTGCTGCCTATGTCGTATAGGCAGGGGATACATCACATGTGGTCATAATGTTGATGTTGGCTCACATGGTGCTCATCTGAACTCCGTACACCGAGAACAAATGAAGCCGAGAAGATATTTCCTCTGGACCAACAACCTCACCTTCCTAGAAAAGCCACGTCGGCTCTTTTGCAACAGCCGTGCGCTTAAAATAGGCGAGCGAAATGTAACTGCCAAGGGCTCGCCGCCTTGGCCATCGCACGCCATCGCGGCCATCACTAACAACCGTTAGTCTGTGCGGACCGCAGCCAATGGGTTTTGTGGCGATGACAACCGAAGCTGAACAGGTGAGACGACTGCTTGGAACTTATGTATGCGAGAAGCTCCGTTGGTGCTCAGGCCGGTTGCCACGATGTAATGATCTATTTCCTATTACGTCGTCGTTTGGATGGCATCATCGCCTCGGCGTATGACCTGTGTTATGCCAAAGGTGGTGATGCCCATCACTTACACAAAGAGGGGGAAGGGGGAAATATTTGATGAAAGAAAAAAAAAATTATAGCATAGCACTTGCAACGCGGCAAAAGTAAATTCTGAAGCAATTTGCCAAACATGGACTGGGGTAATACATGGCCGTCTCCAGTTTCCCATGGTGAAAACGGAGCTGTGGCTCCCCTCTCCACGCCCCAAATCGCGCCGGCCGAAGGTTATGTCGATCCCGGAGAGGCCGTCCCACGCACAGCTTTCCTGCGGGAGGGAGGGAGGAGGATGGGCAACCGGTGTGTGCAGGCAGCCACTCGGGGGGTAGCCAATTGCTGCGAGAATTGGGCTTTCACGGCGCAAATGACAATCACATCATGGATGGAGCTCGCAGCCCAACCATCGGGGCCTCCTTTTCACGTAGTAAGGTCATCTTCACTAATACGCGTGGGAGTGGTGAGGCAAGGGCCGCGAACCAGACGACTGGATCGAGTGGAGGAGCAGGCGAGGATCAAACAAAGCCGCCGCATCAAGGGGCCCCGAGAACCGTTAACACGGAAGCGGAAGGTCAAGGATTCCCACCGTGACTAACACCGGCGGCCAAGCCATTCAACACGATGTTATTTGACTTTGGGTTGCGCAAGGCCGCTATGCTATGCGGCAGAGGTCCCACGACGGGAGCCGCAATGTCAGATGAAAGAAAAAAAAAACTACAGTGGCAAGTGGAGCCTGCAAAGCCTACAGTGGACCACACCCGCAGCGCTGCACCCGCTGATTGGCAGGGCGGCCAATCACACAAGATGGCGTCATCGTCCTGGTCGTCCCAAACAGCATTACCATGACACATGGTTCATCTCTCGAGCCTCTGCAAGCCGCAGCTTCCCGGCCCATGCAGCCATCGCCAACAATTCTATTCGGCCATTTGTGACGCTGTCGCGAACCGCCCCAGCAATGACACGATGGAGCCGGCCGTGAGCTAGGGAGCCCCGAGCCGCCCACTAGAGGCCTTCTGGCGACTTTCTAGACGCCCCGGGGGGCGAGCTCCAGGGTGCCACTCTGATGGGGCCTTTTACGTTTGCTCACGCCTTGGCTGTCCCAAGAGCGAGCTCTTCATAAGCTCGTCGAGGCCCGGGCCTAGAGGGGGGCGAAATGTTCAGAGTTGTAGCTTTTTGCTCTTTCCTCCCTCACGCCTTTGCGCCCTTTGCAAGACTAGCTTTTTGTCGTTTATTAGTTGAACAATGGCTGGCGACAACACCACTGAGGTGGTGGGCTACGATCCCCACAAGCACCCCGACATCAGCTCCTCCAACGCTGGGTCTGATACCGAAAATGGTACGCAGCTTTGTTTACACCCCGAGACACTGACCAGAAACAAGGAGCAATGACACTGACACAAACTTCTCGAAAACAGGCCGCCTCCATGCTGCTAGCGATGCCAAGCGCCAGATCGGCGTGCTCAGTGCCACCATGCTCATCTTCAACCGCATGATTGGAACTGGAATCTTCGCGACCCCCTCGTCTATCCTCGCCCTCACTGGCAGCACCGGTCTGTCTCTGATCATGTGGGTCATCGGAGCCATCATTGCCGCTGCCGGCATGGCCGTCTACCTCGAGTTCGGCACCGCCCTCCCCAAGAACGGTGGCGAGAAGAACTACCTCGAGTATGTTTACCGCAAGCCCAAGTTCCTCGTCACAGGCATGTACGCTGGATACGTTATCCTCCTTGGTTGGGCCTCGGGCAACTCTGTCGTCTTTGGCGAGTACATCCTGCACGCCGCACAGGTTGATGTCGACCGCTGGAACCAGCGTGGTGTTGGTCTGGCCTGTATCACGGCTGCTTTCCTCATCCACGGCACTGCGCTCAAGTGGGGAATCCGACTCCAGAACTTCCTAGGAATCCTCAAGATCATCATCGTCATCATCATCATCCTCGCTGGATTCATCGCTCTCGGCGGCCACCTCAAGATTGACGAGAAGCCCGACAACTTTTCCAACGCCTTCGAGGGCACCACCGGAAGCGCCTACGGAGTCGTCACGGCCCTGTACAACGTCATCTGGGCCTTTGTCGGTTACAGCAACGCCAACTACGCCTTGAGCGAAACCAGGAACCCCGTGCGCACTCTCAAGATTGCTGCCCCTACCGCTATCGTCGCCGTCTCCATCATGTACATGCTCTCCAACATTGCCTACTTTGCCGCCGTTTCCAAGGAGGAGATTCTCGCCTCGAAGCGTCTCGTCGCCGCCTCTCTTTTCCGAAACGTCTTTGGCAACACTGCTGAGCGCGCTTTGTCCGTCTTTGTCGCTCTGTCTGCCTTCGGTAATGTTCTGAGTGTCATCTTCTCTCAGGGTCGTCTTGTGCAGGAGCTTGGTCGTGAGGGTATCCTGCCATTTTCTCGATTCTGGGCTAGCAACCGCCCCTTCAACGCTCCTCTGGCCGGTCTGTTTGAGCACTGGCTTATTTGTGTTGTCGTCATTCTTGCCCCCCCTCCTGGTGATGCCTACAACTTCATTCTCAAGTAAGTTATCCTGACTCTTTAATGAATTTCATAATCTAACGAGGTATAGCCTTATTTCCTACCCTCTTGCCATTATCAACGCCGTTGTTTCGGCCGGTCTTGTCCACCTCTACCTCAACCGCACTGCTTGGAACTGGAACCCCCCGATCAAGGCTACTCTCCCTGTTGTTGTCTTCTTCATGTTCAGCAACATTTACCTCGTCATCGCACCCTTCGTGCCACCCGAGGACGGCCAGAACGTTTACGAGAGCCTGCCTTACTGGATTCACTGCGTTGTTGGCTTTGGTGTTCTGATCGCTGGTGCCGTGTACTGGCTATTCTGGGCAAAGATCCTGCCTAAGCTGGGTCACTACGAGCTGGCTCGTGAGACCATTGTTGATGACATTGATGGCTGGGAGACGAACGTCTTTGTCCGCAAGCCCTTGCTGGATAGGAACTAAAGCTGGCCTTTTCCTTTTGTCCATTTCCCATAAAATTTATTAGAAATAATTCGCTCTTAATTAAAAACTGTTCAAACAATCTAAAGTCAACTCTTAGAAAACCTGGATGGCCCATGGATTGTCGAACATATTTCATTCTACCTGAGTGTGTGCATGACGCATGTTTATCTTTTGTCTACCCGATCTAGCAAAGCCGCTGCATCATATCAGTGACCTGCATTAGCTTAATTATTTCTGGAACAGTCATGGAAAATCCGGGGTAAGATGCCTACCAACACAATGGTCGGACAAGGCGTTGCTGGTTGGGCGCGAGCGCCAATCACCCCTGAAACAACTGCTAATAGCCACATAAGTCCGTCAATGTTCAATTGTAATGTTCTGATTACATAAAATGCCATTGTTCATCTTTTAAGAAACCATGTGACGTCATGTCATGAGGAGCTATGAACGGGACTAGAATTGTGCGCCGGAGGAGCCATTGGCCCGCCATCTGTCGGCGCTACTTGTGACTCCGACGACATCATAGGATCTCGGTCTCAGTAATAATACCGAGCGCATCCGGCTGCGAAACGTCATAAGGAAAAGAGAGCAGTGTTCTTTTCTTGCTTGGTCATTCGCCAATTGATTCTCGTTCCTCAACAGACAGTCACAATGTCGAAATCCATGCTAATGACTGTGCGCGCAAGGGCGTGCTTCACCGCGAAGCCCTCCACCTGGTCGTGCAGCTTCACAATCCGAGATGCGCAACGAAGAGCGCGCAATTTCTCGTCAACAAGCGCAGTGCTCTCTGCGATTGCGAAATCAAAAGTATACAGAGATGCCGATGCGGCAGTGGCAGACGTCAAGAGCGGGTCAACAATCCTGAGCTCGGGATTTGGCCTCTGCGGTGTTGCAGGTGGGTATTGCGCCAGTTATGGGGGAATCGCATTAACTTTTTTTCTTAGACACTCTTATCGCTGCGCTTCACCGAAGAGGACCCGAGTCGCTCAATTCCCTGACTGCCGTGTCGAATAATGCTGGTGTGGAAGGAAAGGGTGGTTTGGCCGTCTTGACGAGCGCGGGGCAGGTCAACCGACTGATTCTATCATATCTCGGCAACAACAAGGTGTTGGAAAAGAAGTACCTCACTGGCGAGCTCGCCATTGAGCTGTGCCCCCAGGGAACACTGGCTGAGAGGATTCGCGCGGCTGGAGCTGGTATCCCCGCTTTCTTTACACCCACTGCTGCTCGTAAGTATATTGGTGATCTGCTATAAAAGAAGAGGCTGACCCAAATAGATACTCTTGTTCAAGAAGGCGAAATCCCCGTGCGACTCGATAAATCCGGCTCTGTGGTTGAAAAGGGACGAAAGAGGGAGACTCGCGAGTTTGATGGACGAACATTCCTCATGGAGACTTCATTGACTGGCGATGTCGCAATTATTCGAGCCTGGAAGGCCGACAAGGAGGGCAACTGCGTTTTCAGGTGGGTCATGAAAATTACTTGTACTGTGCGATGGAAAACTGACCTCAGACAGATACACAACCAAGGCCTTCGGACCCATCATGGCCAAGGCCGCCAAGCTTACAATTGTCGAGGCCGAACACATTGTCGAGCTCGGAGAGATCGCTCCCAATGACGTCGATCTGCCCGGTATCTTTGTCGACCGCATCGTTCCTTCAACTGAGGAGAAGAAGATTGAGATTCTGAAGACGCGAGACACTGGAGCTGCAAAGGACGCCAAGCCAGCAAACGAGGCTCAGGAGAAGCGACTTCGCATTGCTCGACGAGCAGCCAAGGAGCTTAAGCAGGGTTACTACGTTAACCTTGGTGTTGGTAAGAATACCGAATTTCAAAGTGATTTCAAAGACTGACAGGTAATAAGGTATCCCTACGTTGGCTGCGTCTCTGCTCCCAGAAGGCCGAAAGGTTTGGATTCAGTCTGAAAACGGTATCCTCGGCATGGGTGCCTACCCAACCGCTGATGAGGTTGACCCGTAAGTTTCCATCCTCACAGCTTTGATTTCTACTAACCGTAGTCAGTGATATTGTCAATGCTGGCAAGGAAACCGTTACTCTTGTCCCCGGCGCCTCATGCTTCGACTCGACCGAGTCCTTCGGCATGATCCGAGGCGGACACGTTGACGTTTCTATTCTCGGAGTAAGTCGACTGAAAACCTCAAAGTTTCTCAACACTAATTTGTTTAGGCTCTTCAAGTTAGCTCCATCGGTGACTTGGCCAATTATATGATTCCCGGCAAGGTGTTCAAGGGAATGGGAGGTGCCATGGACCTTGTCGCGAACCCCGACAGCACCAAGATTGTCGTTGCCACTGAGCACGTTGCCAAGGACGGCACCTCCAAGATTGTCCAGGAATGCAGTCTGCCATTGACGGGAGCTCGCGTGGTCAGCACAATCATTACTGACCTGGTAAGTAATATCATCCAGCCTAAAGAGATACGCGCTAATCAAAACACAGTGTGTCTTCCAGGTGGACAGAAAAGAAGGCGGTCTTACACTCACAGAACTGGCACCTGGTGTCACTGTCGATGAAGTGAGGAGCAAGACGGATGCTACTTTTACTGTTGCGTTGGACGAGAGCACGTCGTATGAATAAATATTGGCTGGAGAGTAAATACGTGGGATAATAGGGACATATGAAGATCAATATTAGATGAATTAAATTAGCGATACCATGACGAGTTGATCATAGTCTGTACTCTGCAGAGGGGATTGGAGAAAGTAAATAGCAAATTCAAAAGAAAGAAAAAAGTTGAAATATTTAACTATTTTGAATATCATGTCTGTGATGCATCTGATTGTAGCTCTACTTCCTCTTCAAACTCTTCAATGCGTCAAGTTGTACCTGCTTCTAAAGCACATGGCATCTGTGATAAACCCGTATTTACATGGATCGCTATAAATGCCGCTAATTCTTAAATTCTAAAATACAATTCTACAGCTTGGAATCCTTCCCAGCCGGGGCAAAGGTCGAGCCACCCATCACCTGGACAATCTTGTCAACGGTGTTGAGAATCCACTCGCTTCCCTCGTCGCTGGCTAGCCACCTTACCGCCTCTTCACTCTCACCATCCTTGTCGTTCTTGAACGAGCCATCTTCGAGGGCCTTTCTTAAGCCAAACACGTGCGAGAGCACCTGTGGTCCGACTCCGGTCTGCGCCCTCAAGCAAGAAATAGCAACTAGCGAGGTGTGAATTCTTCCCACGCTTGCCAATGTGCCGCGATCCGAGGCGGGATCGGATAGGACGCCAGCGTAATGGTGGCTCAGAATGTAGGCCGGAAGATCCGGGTGTGAAAGGGCAAGCTTCTCGTACAGCTTGTCCTCGAATGGTCGGTACACGGAGTCCCAGAGGCCACGGCCAATCGCCATTCTCTCCTCCAGATTCTCAACGGTCGGCCTTCGCGTCGGGGTGGTGCAGAGCTGTGACGTCACATCCTCGGGAAGGGAAGCGTAAAACGCATTGAGGCAGTTGATTGATCGGGGGATGCCGTTGAAGCTGATGCACTTGAGGCCAACCTCCCTCATGTACTCGGCAGTCTTGACGGCGGCGCCATTCTGCTGCGCCGTCGCAACGCTGTGGAGAACAGGCAGCGAGTCGGGAGAGTTTAGTGTAAAAGTTGTCGCCGTCTGCACGCGACCGTTAGAATTCAATTAATTACTACCACAAGGCGCGTGGTTGGGAGTGAGGGAGTTGTGCATACCGAAATGGCCAGCCACGAATTGGTGCCGAGGTTGCGCTTGGAGGCGTCCTTGGCGATGCCCTGGAACAGGTCGCTGACCTGGGCGGGCGCGGGGAGAGGCCCCGGGCGCGCAAAGGGCGCATTCACAAGTGCTTTGAGAGAGGCTGAGAGCTTAGACATGTCGGGCGGCGGTTGTTGCGACATCAGGGCAGTTGGCGGGCATGAGACGCTTTTGATGGATACAGTCGCAAGCTGGAGCCGCGGTCTCGGCATCCAGACTTGGGACCGAGTTGCGCCCCCACATGTCATGGGCCGGCCCAAGTCCGGCCCACTGCACGGCTGGTATTTTTGAAGGCCGACAGCCAAGGGAATTGTATCATATCACATGCTAAGGATCCTTATGTATATTAGGAATATCCGTATTTCAGTTTCTATTTCATAAAAAAAACTTGACATTGCGTTGTGGAAAAATCGTGTAACAAAAATGGCACCGAACAACAAACAAAAGGAGCCATTCTGGCTGGGGTAAGCAAGCCTTGGCTCCATCATGATTGAAATCATGACTAACAAATCACAAGGGGTGCCGCGGCCTGCATGGCAGTATGCTTCAGTGAGTTATTCTTTGCATTAAAATAACCTTCACACTCTAAACCTTGTAGCTCATCCATTGGATCAAACCAAATAGTATGTACAGACAGGTCCACTGTCAACTGGATTAAACCACTAACACATAATCTCAGTCGCATGCAAGTGCTTAAATCAAAAACCTCCATGCTAAATGTCTTGTTTAAATTTGCCTCACGAGATGGTATGTTTATCAACCTGGTAACTGATGTACCCGCTGATTCAAGAAAGGAATCCCATCCCTTTGGACCGGATTGTCGGCGTCGATATTACGCCAAGGAACATATTCGACAGCTCGCTTCGGAATTCATAGCTTCCTATCGCAAAAGGTTCTGACCTACACCGGAGAGAGCAAGTTATCCGTCTCGTTGAACATTGCTTGTGCAGGTCTCGCTGGTGGAATTGCTGGCTTGGTCGGCAACCCAGCAGAGGTGGTGCTCGTTCGCATGTGTGCTGACGGCGCCAAACCGCAAGCGCAAAGATTTGGATATTCCAATGCCCTCGAAGCATTATTTAGGGTATACAGGGAGGAAGGCATCAACGCGTTCACAAAGGGGCTCACTCCCAACATCGCAAGAAGCGTATTAATGAGTAAGTCCACTCTCTCTATCTAAAATATCGCTAACAATGCACAGATGTCTCGCAAATCGCCACGTATGTCGCTTGATCCCAGTATTGTTCATAACCCTAATTATTCTTTGCTAGATATGCCTCGTCCAAACAATACCTTATGGGCTCTCTTGGCCTAGGAGATGATATCAAAACACATGCCGCGGCGTCGCTGGCAGCCGGAACCATGGCGACAACACTCTGTGCCCCGGCCGATGTTCTTAAGAGCAGACTGCAATCAAGTGCAGGAAAAGAGGTTTGTATCATGACACCGGCTTGAATTATCACTAACATCTTTAGGGCCTTGTTACTGTACTTCGGTCAGGCCTGAGAGAGGAAGGGCCACGATTTCTTATGCGAGGCTGGACGCCTGCATGGTTGCGACTAACGTGAGTGTCCTTGTATTGGTGCATTCAGAATACTAACATAAACAGACCCCATACTGTCCTGACATTCGTCTTCATGGAAAAACTAAGACAATTAACCAGCATCGGTCTCCCATGGTTGAATGCCGAGACTGTTCAGGCGACACAGAAACTGGAATAGAGGGCATTCTGCATGTTTGATATTAACCGTGTACCTATCACCGCAGCTATATACCAACTTCTGGCCAGGAGAGCCAGTCGAAATTAGTCATATCGTCCCAAGATAATCCCCCAAATGACGGTTCAAAGTTGTTCCCTGGCTGGTTCAAGACTTGTGCAATTTGATCATCCGACATTGTCGAGAACTGCAATGTTTCTGGCCAGAGATGTTGCTGGTCCAAGAAGCTGCTCTGGGTTAATGGCGTGGTCGCGGCGATTGGCGCGGACGGAGAAACAGTCGATCGCGCCGCCATCGCGGTCCCAATGGTGCCCTCGGTAGCAGCCCTCTTTACTATTAGTTTCAGGTATTTTCCGTGTAAAACAGAAAGTCCGTTTCGATGCTTGGTCACGTTGCCGATCCTTTCGAGAACCGTGGCCGTTTCGTTGATGAGATTCCTAACGCTGGGCGCGAGCGCCGAGCCGCCCGTGGCATAGGCGCTCAGCGTCAGCGCAAAGCAGGCGGCAAACGATATCATGATTACGGTGTTGTTGGGCATGGATTGCAGCTGCGACTCGCCCTGTATCGCAACACGCAAAACGTTGAGCGCTGACGACAGACCAGCCGTGTGAAATGACCGCCGGACCTCGAGTGGAGCTGTGGGATGGTTTATTACGCCGCCGTATATGGAAAGGCGAGTATGGGTAACTAAAATCTCCACATATGGAGGAAGCCGGCGATCTACTCAGTCAGCGAAAGGTAAAGGAACAATTAACACATGAAATACTTACTTGGTCCCGTTCCTATAGATGGTCCCCATTCCGTATGCCACTGGTCAAAGAACCGCTCTATTGAGCCTTCAATTCTGGAAGCTGTCAGTACCCATTACCCCATGATTAAAGAAATTACATACGACTGTGCAATTAAGGTCCCGTCGCTCGAGACATGCTGCGATCCGTCGCAGAGAGCACGAACGGTGGCAAATAGTCCATCCTTACACGGTTAGCAGGAACCCGAATAGCTCGACTCGACATGACTCGTACCAAGTCTCTTCTCAAAACCGCCATGGACACAACATGGCCATCCAGCGGGTCTGCCACATCAGACCGGTGCCAGTTATCGCAGTCCTTTAGCGACCGCGTCAGGGGTACGGAAAATGGGCGTCCTCTCGCTAACGACATGCTATACAGACAGGGTTAGCGAGCCAACTCTCGGTGGGTCGAGCAAAAAAGACTCAGGGAGCAAAAAGAGAGAAAAAAGAATCCCCGAAACCTGGTTCGAACAGGTGACCTTCAGGTGGCATTCCATCAATTACAGCCCAACGCTCTTCCAACTGAGCTATTCGGGGATTGTTGAAGGGCGGAAGACTTACCCTCGCTCAAGAACGAACAGCGAGATCCAGCATCTCTCCCTGTTGCGGAGAAGCAGCCGCCCCCGTTCAGACCAGGGATCGAGATCGGGAAATCCATCCATTGCCAGGGCCGCTCGAGGGTCGAGGCAGTCGCCGCGGGCAAGGCCAATGCCCGAGGCCGGATCCAGCATCTCCGGCGACACAAGAGACTTGTGCAGGGACAGGTCGGTGGCGATGGTGTTGGCTATTGAAATGTAGAGACATGTCTCATCGTCCGTGCTCTGCTCCCCGGGGAACATCCACGGGATGTTCACCAAAAAGGCGAGGACGATTTCTACAGACTTGTAGCGGCGCACCATTATGCTGTGCGCCAGCTTCGTGGCATGGTTAGATAGGCGCTTTGACAGCGCGGCGGCCGAAGGCATATACAGCGCCGACATGGCCATTATAGACGTAAACAGAAAAGCGGAGCGCGAGCGCGTAAACTCGACCGTGTACAATCTGGGGTCGAGGCCCCATCTTGTGTGGGCAAGCTTCTGATGGAAACTATAAAAACCGCGTATGAGTTGGGGATGTCAACAGCGCAGCGCAATTCAAGACAACTTACAAGGCGAAGAGGGATTCTGCCTCCTCATCCGAGACCAGACCGAGCGCCACGGGGTCAACATCCTCTCCAATGTCTAGATTCACGCGCGCAGGTGCGAAAAAGGCGGAAATCTCGTCCCCAGGATGCTGCTGCGGACTGGCCGACGCGATGAAGGGCTGCTGCGGCGAGCTCCCGTGGCGTGATTCAGGCGACGGCTGGATATATGACGCACGGGCTAGCAATTGGAGCGGGTTCTCCGCATCGTCGATGGCGAGGCTCTCCTCGGTCCGCTGGATAAACTCGGGCATCACCACCTGGTCTTGCTCCTCGTCGTCCTCGTCCTCGGGCGAGTAGCCGTCATCGTCGGCATCGCCCTCCAGCGCCCGGCCATCATGCGCCGGAGTGGCCTCGTCCCCGCCAGCTCCGCTCAGCAGGTCGTGGAGGTGAGCAAGCACCCGCTTGTCCTCGGACGTCTGCTGCGACCCGGAGCGCGCCCTTTTGACGGCCTGGTCGATTTGGTAGAGAGCCTTGTCCAGCCCCGTACGCTTGCTTTCAAACAGGTCAGTTTTCTGGTTCGCAGCACGGCGGGGGTCTCCCTTTTTACTTGCTTTTTAATGCCCTTCTGCCGCCCCGGGTGGTATGCAGGGCGGATGCACTCGCAGTTGAGCTGGATGCATCTCCGGCACTTGTCCTGGTTTGCCTTCCAGTCGCACTTGATTTTGCTGCGGCGACACACCAGACACGCGGCTTGTCTAGGGCGTGGGGAATCATCCATGGTGAGCGGGGAGGACTCGATGTGGCAAGTTTCTGTCCAGCACCTACACCCCGATGGCCCCCCGAGTGAATCGCGAGCGTGGGCTAATTTTTTTTTGTGTTGGCGCTGATGCGTGATGAGATTCCTTGCGCGATGCCTTCTCGGCCTGGCAGAGTTGGCCGATGGTGATGGTGAAGATGGGTGAGATGGCCGACGCGGCGGAACCCGCGAATTGCCGGTTATCGGGGATGCTGATTGGCGCTATCCCGTTTGTCGCCGCCGGCCTTTATCAGGACGCCAGACATGGTTGGCCAATTCGGCCAAATATTCCCCAATGCAGCTTGCAGCATATTCCAGCATGGTGATCCATCCCATTCAGTGAGCCCTTTGTGTAAGTCATTAGTTTCTGTATTGACTAAGAATGAGGTTTTTAAACTCCAAAATCTCTCCTTCGTCCATTTGACGCCTCACGAACCCAACAGTCAGCAACCTTTCCAGTCTCCCATTCAACAAAGTTCCACTTTATCAAGATTGGTCTTGATAAGAACTTTTGACGATTTGCACTCACTAAACTTGGTAAAGATTCAAAAAATGGATCCCGCAAGCCCTACTAGCCTGTCATGTTTAAGAACTGGGCACCATCTGTTACGAGTCATGGTACGGCTTGGGATTAGCTATCAACGCAGCGATACCCTGGACTGTCTTGAATTTACCCGGGCTGCACATTTTAACTTTCTAGAACGTCGCATCGTATCAATCAGGTTTAAGCTCATGAAATCGAGATTTCACGACAGTGGAACCCACTTCATGGGAACGGGAATATGGTCTCCCCAAAGCAGTTCGTTCCTGTGGAGCAACAGTTCGCACAACGCCAGAAGGATCGATAAGATGCGCCTTGGCGCCAAAGAGCTTAAATGTCTCACCAAGCATAAAACCGTTTATAAATACCTTCCATACTTCTTTCAGCGAGCGAGCCAACTTAAATCATGTTTCCCCGTTGCAAAGGCACAAACGAACACCGACATCCGTGCAAAACACATCTTAGTCGCACCACGTTATTACCACTACCCAACTTGAACAAATGATGGTAACTTTTATTTTCTATTTAACTCATCAAATAACTAAAGAGAGACCTCGCTTCTACTTGCGTTGCTGGTGCCTACGGACCTTCCATGACGGCCCTCTGCCATTTCATGCCCAACCAAACTTGCTTCGTCTCCATCGCTATATTGCACCTGGTATGTTCGCTTCATCTCAATTCCTCCATGCGATGGCCTTGGTGGAGACACTCCCCGCGGTGGTAATTCTGCCACAGCACGGCTCCGATTGGTAGGCATTCTTGATCTCCTGCTATAATTGTCGCCGTAGGTCTGGTAGTTGCTTGCGTCGTACGACGAGCCGCCCAGGGCAGGGAAGAGTCGCACGAGCAGGATGCGCAGTGATGGCATGCTTGCGCAGATGATGCCGACGTTAATCTCGATCGTCGACCAGATTGAAACATTTGTTTCATCAAATGTAGGATTGTGCGACTTGCCTAGGAACACTAGGTATTTTAGTCGGACCATGCTCACGACGGTCACACTGCCGACGGGTTAGCCTTGACACTACCAACACATTGTCACGTCTACTTACAAGGTGCCCACGAGAAACATGGCGGCAACGCCGATTTTCTTTTTCCAATGCAACCGTAAACTTCGGATTTGCCACATCGGAATGGCCAGCATCCAAAGGTCTAGGGCAATGCTGATGGCTGCGTTGGCCCAGCCAATGGCATTCGAGTTGAGACTACTGCTGGTGAGTGTGCGCGAATTGAGTTTGGCCACAAGCTATGACGTACCATGTTCCTTCGTGCTCGCCGTCCCAATTGTGCCAAAAGTAGCTTGCGGGAGAGCACTGCAAGGCTGCTAAAACGACAAAGGTAACGCCAAAGGCGGCGTTGAAGATGATGGTCCCCCATAGAAGCTTCTGCGCAGGTCCCGCAAAGATGCGCAGGTAGAAGAATAGCAGCGACATTTTGAGCAGCGTGACTTGGAGAAAGTAGAGTATTTCGAGCAGCCAAAAGTAAAAAAAGAAATTCGAAACGCTGCTGAACGGGATCGTCCACAGGTCCTTTCCTTCTCCATGCGCGGCGGTACCATGCACGTTCATAACCGACGAGGGGATGCCGACTAGAAATGTGATGACGATGAAGAGGTCATCGAGACCAAACTTTGCGTGGGAAATCCACCATCTTGAACCCAACCGAAGCAAAATAAAGACGCCTGATACTACCCCAAAAGCAATGGTGATGTGAACAAAGAGGTGTGATTCATCTCGAACGGGGATGTCGCAGATCGTGTTAGTCGTGTTGTGTGTAGCTATCGCCAATTAGCATCTACCAGTTGGACGTTGTACTTGTGGTCGTACTAAGAGCCTCCTTGATGGTACAGTTATTGGTGGCGCAGAATTGGCCATCGTTTAGCGCGTGGCTACCGGGAGCACATAGACAGGCAGTGTCGTTTGCGTCGCAAGTGGAGGCAGTGATGGACTCGTTAAGGCACGTCCGCTGATTGACAGATTAGCTCGTGATCATAAGAAAAATTGTTGAGAGGCATCCGCAAGCATACCACACAATCGGGCAAACCAATGAGGAGCTCTTGGGTTGTGAGTCCTGCACTCGCACACCAGGTACACGGCAGCAGGGCCAACAACACCAAAGCCCACCTCATAGCAAACTTGTGTCATGGAAGATTTGCAAGATCGCCAAAACAAGAACCATGGAACATGCTGCAGAGGCACTGGGGCTTGCGAGTTATATGCAAAACCCTTGCCCGCGCAACCGAGCGAGCCAGAGTCGCAGCGCGCGCCACGACTTGGCTCCTCATTCCCACCCCTTCCCCGATCTCTTCAGTGGCGGGACCCGCGATCTCAGCTGGGTCCCCGAATTTTGTCCAGCTTACACCATGATCCCACATGCTCCCCACAAGCTATCGACCCGGCCGTTCACGGGGATAAGGTCCCGGCTAGCGGGTGAGCTAATTGGCGGCGGGGATGGCCCTACTCGAGGCGATGCGTCCGGGATGGGTGGCAACCGAGCTTGGGAGGGCTCGACACTGGTCAAACATGGTCCTGGCCCCGGTTGCGCGTTCCTCGGGTCAGACGATGTAAGAAGTTATGCGTGCCGCGCCATCGTTTTCCCCCCCGCGTTCAGCTTTTCGGGAAAAGGCCACGCTCGGCACGCGTGTGGTGTGCTTGCTTGTCGATCGGAAGCTTCTTTTGATCAACATTTTTTAATAAACGTTAGTGGGGAAAAATTTCCTTCTTTTTTTCCACAGTGACAGTTCGCTTAAGGGCCGCAGGATTGGGCTGAATTGATTATCGAAAGATTAGCTTCTCTGCAGGATTCGTCAATGGGCCAGGGTTCGTGAAACACCAGGCTTCCATTCCGTATCGTTACCAATCAGGGCCCTGGACCTTGCATATGTGTGTGTTTTTTTGCTGACCGTGCTCTGTGCGCGCGCCGGAAAGCCTTGCTCGCTTGACTCGGAAAATGCCTCCTGCGGCCTCCAGAGAAGCAGTCAATGAGAGTAATAAGAAATGCCCAGGTTTCGTGCTTTAGATCGGGTGGCCCACTGCGGAGCCGATCAAGGGTGGTCCACAATTCATCCCCTTGAGTACGTACGTCAGCCCTAGAGAATGGATCCCGGCTTCGATCAAGAGCCCGCAACTGGTTGACCGAGTGGCTCGAGCATTGGTGGCGTCGGCCATTCTTTCTGGACGTGGTGAAGTCAATGGAGTTCTGCCGGTTCCGAATTCGTCATCGCCAGGGGCTTGTTGCATCCTGCTGACTTGCTGCAGGGGCACGCAGCTGGCGCAGTTCCGTTGAATGCTACCTCTGGCGCTGCGCGTCGATGCCGATGTTTAGGCTGCTGGGACTCCCAACGGCTTTGCATGAACATCAGAACGTCGACATGTTTATAATGGCTGCGTTACGCCCGTCTTGCGCCAATCGCAGCGGTGGCGTCCCATCATATGATGTGATGATCACACACAAACTCGGAACCTATTCCCTAGAAAACAATATGATGGCTACTATACATACTTTATTTCGGATAAGTCCATGGATATATCCAGGCAACGTGGCTTTCAGTAGCGAGCAGGGCAAAATTCCTTGTTCCAGTCGCGTCATGGACCTGGGTATCGGCCACCCTTTGAACCATGGTAGCCATCGTCTCGGGATGCCCCAGGTACTTATTCTACCAGATATACATGTCAGTTGGAACAAAATTAGTAAGGCTGTATTATTTTCACAGATATCTTGAGGATTACATTAGACAGATTTTACAACAATGAAAGCACCTCATATTGAGACACCTCTTTGCCCACCGCAAACTTACCATCCATCACACCTTCTTTATCAGCCTATATCAATGATTTGCCTCGCGCTGATTCATATGGGACTCTTTTGATTGGGTAGCGAGGTTCCGGTCCCGGCATTCATACCTAGAATTGTCACATGCATTTGCAAGGATGTCACTGCCTGTTAAATTGACGGCAGGGACAAGACGCAAAAATAACTGTCCGTTTAGCCGTGAAACTAAAAGGAAAGATTGGAAATTGGTTTCATTGAGAACACGTTTTGGAATGGGTGATATCCGTTATCAATGAAGGCCCTCACTGATTCTTCCGTACAAATCGTAACACCTTTTCTGATTACTAGGTCAGCGGAGAGCCGCAACGACGGCAAGTCTTTGGACATTCTAACTAAATATTCAATTAATTAACAATATATAAACCTTTTATTTCACGCCATCTCCGTATTAAAATGCAATTTACGCCGTAACTGCACGAGGTCCATATTTTGAATGGCTTCCACACATCAATCCAAAGCCAACATGTAAAGATTACAGCGGCGCTGATGGTTCTCAAGTAATTCTACAATGGACCGATGGCCTTCTTTCTCTGCAAATTCTATTGCTCTGGAGAAACCCGTGGCCAGATCTGGTTGAGTACCCATGTTGAGCAGAAGTCGCAATATATCCAGCCTTCCGTTTTCTGCTGCCATCTCGACAGCGGTTCTGCCACCTTCGGAAGCCTCGGTATTTGCGTCTGCTCCCTGATTTAGGAGCATTGCCACAAGTGTCTGATCACCCACACCGATCGCCCCCTGCAGCGCCGTAATGCCACCAACTCGTGCAGGAGAGGCGTTGATATCTGCCCCTTTCTCCAGCAATAGTTGAATAAGAGCATAGTTGGTGTTTTCCTGTGAACAAGCTGCTTGAAGGGCCGTGCGACCGAATCGTTCCGCCGGAGGAGCATTTACTTCTGCGCCATGTTCTAAAAGTAGATATGCGGCTCTAAGCTGCAACTGAGCGCGAGCCTCGATATAATCCAACGTGGACTGTTCGTCGCACGGCCATCCACGCGGCCCTGCTACTGCTTGAAGGGCGGTGAAACCATTTTCCTTGGCTGCAGGAGCATTAGCATCGGCTTCGTGGCTAAGGAGCAGACGCATAGCATCTAGTATCAGATAGCTGGCAGCCAACTGCAAAACCGTCTCTTCTCCAAATAACTTTTTAGAAAAGTTATCCCGATGTCCTCGTAGACGATCTTGTGGACGATATTTTGGGCGTTCTTGTATTGAAGCACCTGCTTTGAGTACCAATTCTAAGCATTCAAAGTTTCCGGCGATGGTGAGCGAGTGGAGCAGTGTCCTGTCACCTTCTCCCGTCATGCCCTCACGAGTGACGGGCGCACCAAGGTTCATCAACCTTTTGAAAGTTTCAAAGTCTTTTTCCCATCGCATTTTGTAACGTATTCCCTTATCTTTATCGAAGAGCCGCGGATGGGGGGTGAGGCTGATGGCTGCAGCTTCCAGCACAGTAATTCCGCACATCCTTGCAGGTAACATCATCACATCCGCCCCAGCGTCCAGCAGGTAGTTAGCCACCTTATAACTTCTGGATTCAAGTGCGGCTTGAAGTGCTGTACGTCCTCCTTCGCTACTCGCATCGAGATTGATATTGGCTCCTCGGTCCAGAAGATATTGTACTGTTGCAACCTCATTATTTGTGGCTGCAATTTGAAGAGGGCTTCTACCGTTAGGGCCATATGCATTAATTGGGCATCCTGCATCAAGAACAAGCGCGAATATGCGGAGAGGCACATCGCCAAAGTTCCGATCACTTCTGTCACCTAGGATCTCAAGAACCTTTGGTCCAAGATCAGCCATGCTATATCCTGAATGAACCAGAGCATCTATGCTGCGTTTATTGATAGTAGTCGTGGGCGTACAGTCGAGATATCCTCCAGCTACAACCAGGAGATGGATTAGATCCTCATAACAGATAGGCGTATTCACCATCGCTTCTTGTAAGGGTGAAAAGGCATCCGCTATAGTGTGGTTTGAGTCCTTGCCGGAAGAATTGGTAGTATGTGCAAACTCTCGATTTAAAAACCGAAATTTGCGGGTGTTTGGGTCAACTTTCCTATGCAAAAGGGTCCTGACGGCTGCCAATTGACCCCACTTTACGGCATAGTAGAGTGCTTGCTCGAGTACCACATCTTGAACCATATCTTTGCTCACGAGAAAATTAGTAAGAATTGCATTCCCTTGCTGGGCGTGCTCAATAATGTGCCATAATTTCAGCATATTGTCGTCCTCCGTATGTTCCAGCAGTAAGTCATATAATTCTGGTAGCCCTTCTTTCGCCAATTCCAAAACTGGGCGTCCAGAGAGCGTGAAATTTGCTTTGATCTTGGAACCCGCTCTAAGCAGGGTTGCGATAGCTTCACGTCGTTCATAAGCAATTGCAATTGCAAGTGGACTTGACCAGTGAGTCTCATCCTTCTTATGAGCTTGTGGATCAACTTCTGCTCCATTCTCAAGCAGAAGTTCCAATACAGAGATTGAACCTTTTGCGGCAGCAAAAGCCAGTGGGATTCTGTAACCAAATCCGTTTATATTCGCACCATTTTTAAGCAATATCCTTACCGCCTCCTCATGATCTGAAGCTGCAGCCGCCATCAAAAGTTCCGTGACGAATAGATCAGATATGGCCCTTTTATCCACAGCGCGAAGTAACTTCAGGGCCTCAGAAGGGTATCTCTTGAAAAGATTGCACCCCTCATGATCAAAATGGGAATGCTCAATCACATCTTGGTACCAAATCTTCCGGGTTTCAGGACCAAATGGTCCGAGAATATCTGGAGCCTGACAAGTGGCCCGAAGTATCTTTGTTCCGAAATCCCTGATGCTAGGTGATACGGCTTGGAGAAAGTTTGCCAATTCAACCATGCTCCCGCTTCGAATGACCCAAAGGGCGAATTTGATAATTTGTCTCACATTGATGAGATTGTTGCAGGTTAAAAATGCTATAATACAAAACACCCGATTGAGAGTTTTTGCATCTGCATCTTCGAAAATAGATCTGAACTCAGGCCCGACTGTATCCACGGAAAGAACTTTTGCAACCCCCTCCATGAAAAACGGTACACCCGCCAGAATCGAAGCCATAGGTTGACCTATCCGTGTAAGAAGCCATTTTCCACTGGCTGGGGGGGCCGGGGTAGGAATATGGCAGCAAGAGACAGGGCCAAGGGGCGAGTTAGATATAAATGGCTGGATCGCTGCATTTATTTGTTAACATAATGGCTTTTATGATATGGTTACCAATGAAATACCTGCTTCTTGCCAAAACAGTAAATATGGCTTTGTGTTAGATACTGGTTGTAAGATGTGCCCATGACGAGGTGAAAGGATTTGTTGATTTGGATTCGCTAAATGTTGCTGAAACATGATTTGAAATCCAGTTTCGAGGTCCATTAGGTCATTTTCAATGAATGATCTTGAGCCCAGTATTAAAGTGCCATCCGTTTGGACATCTGACCCCCTCCCTACTTCAATCCTAGGAGGAGGCTGATCTGTAAGACTTGAGGTCCCACTGTCTTGAGTATCACTTGCCTGCATGGTATTTATGGCGCTCACTTCTCGGTTCGAGGTCAAGCTTGACGGAGCCTCAACACAGGTGCGGATTTCAATGCGGTGCATGCTGATAGTTTCAATACCCAGGTCTAAATGAGTCATAATTAGCAAAGATTATATTCCGTACATTTGGAGATACAAACCAATTGTTGGGTCATTCCCATCTATATTCACATTCAGATAGCGCCTAATCTCTCTTTTGACGCGTTCACGACCCTGCAGTTGATTACAGAGATAAACATCAAACGCCACACCTTGCTCTCGCTTATCTTTTGTCGCGAGGCCCACTGCCTTCCATTCTTTGGCTTGCGTCTTTTTCAAGCGGCTAAAAATTAATTTAAACTGCCGAACACTATGAAAAGGTTGATCAATGGAAAGAAAAGAGGCGATTAGACGTTTAGACTTACTTATATTCGCTGTTGTACTTTTCGTTCAAAACCTTGATCGTTTCCTTGGCTGTCTTCCCGTTCTTCACATACAGCTCGATGATCTCAGCCCTGTGGTGAGACAGATCTGAGGACATGATTAAAGATAAAATAATTTGAACTTGAGCGCACACGGTCTGAGATGGACTGGAGGAGAAAACGACAAATTCAGGAGCTTCGAAGGCCAGGATACATGTACATGCCACAAATCGGCCCTCATAGCAGCGCATTTTATACCGCAATTGGTTTCAATCAGATACGGGCTGTCTAACGGTATATAGGTCGCAAAAGCTGCCTTGTCTGGTTCAAATTACAAAATAACGAGTGCGATGCGCAGGGGATATCTGACAGCCCAATAGTATCGGGACACAAATGAATCGCTAAGGCTAGAAGGAAGACATCGTGTTGTGATTTGCGGGTGTGCTTAGTTTGGTTGCCTTGTCCAAAAGAACGTGCAAAAGTGTGAGAGTGGGTACCGTATACATTTTCCACCCAACAGTCCAATAGTATCAGAACACGACTTCGGTTAATCAAATCGGGTGGAAGGTAGAGTGATTCAGTTGGTTGGTCCTGCTGGCTGGCTGTATTTCGTTCGGTCTTTTGGTCAGACTTTTGGTCAGACTTTTGGGCGCACTTCTGGCCCGTGACTTTTGGCTCGTCTTTTGGTTCCCGCCAATCTAGCCCTGGCCAAATCCCAAGTTTACGGCTGACGTCAGCGAACTGAGCAATAGAGGGAGAACTGATAAGCTTTCAAAACCTAGACGTAAGAAAAATCTTCAATGATACTGAAACTGGACTTTTCCAAGATTGCCGGAGGTGTGTTGTTTTTATACTGTTCACAGTCTTATCCTTTTTTTTTCCTGCCCCAAGAGCCAAATCGAATGGCGTTTTAAGAACCATGTTTGCTCTTGTCTTTGTTTTGACAACGTATTGAATCGACTTTATCCAAGGACAAGACAATACGTTCTTCTGGAGCCGGAAGGGAGATGCCAGATGGAAAATGTCGCCAATGCAGTATATTCTCTTAAATGTAGATACCAGCATAGATCAGCGATCAGCTATACTATCACTAACATCCCTAATCGTAAAGAACATGCCATCACAAACCGTCAGATAACCAGGATTTCGATGTTGCTGCAGCCCAGATCCCTACAGCGTCAAACTGCCACCTGACAAATTCCTAGAGATTCCATGTTCCCAACAGAATAGTCAGACTTCTAGTCTACACATGTCATGTGCCTATAACACTTCATACCGCCTGGCTATTTCACAGGCTAATGCACACATCTGGCTAAATCTTCTAACCTCTGTGAATTTTCAGGGGACCTAGATTGAACTTATACAATCTTTAAACTTATCAGGTAGTTACCTAGACCCTTGTATACCTATAATCTCAATGACTATTGCAATGCTTTGCTAAACACGGTAAAACACAGTGGGGGCTTCCTTGTTTCCTCGCGTTGGTTCCGTGGTAGGTTGCCAGGGAGACTGAGTTGGTACTGTAATCAACAGAGGCGTTCAATGTCGGTCTGGGGTTTGTCCGATCCGTCCCCTCCATAATTACCTCACAGTGTCCTCGACTTTTGCGATATCACTGCTGCACGCCAAATCTACCAAGCTTTCTGTCCCTGCTTTCAACTTCAGTTACCAGCTATAACACGAAATGAATGTACAAGAGAACATGCAGAAACACGCGGACTTGATTGATGCGTTGACGGAATTTTATACACTGCTCGTCCAACTTGACATCATCTCGGCGTCTCTTTTACAGATTCCTGACCCTGTTGATGGGTTGCCTGGATTTGATTCTGAAGCTGCCATTGAAGCTGGATTCTCCGGTGAAGCCGTTTATTTGATGCCAAGGCTGCCATTTTTAAAGGTCGGCGATAATTCCACTTTTGAGATTATTCCGAGCACCTTCCCCCTCGACTTTTCGGATCCTAATGCGGATTCCGCCCATTTTGAATGGCTGCGCGAAATGGAAGATGATCAGGGGGATGATCCCGACTATGTGCTTCCAAGTGTATCCGTCTGACCACAGACAATGTATGTGGAATCTCATTCATTTATGATACGGAAACCGGTAGGTCAAATTCCTGGGAGTAACCTGGTTACGATATCATATTGATCTGATTTGGGCCTTATGAGAGATTGGGCACCGATGGACACACCTGGAGATCTTTTAGGATTCGACCACATTATCCCAAGACTCCCCACAGAAGTATTGGCCCTGTGGATCAAAAAGTATCGAACACTGGGAATTCTCGGCTACAAGGGTCGAACCCACTTTAACTGTGACATAGAAATTCCGTCAAGTTGGAAGGGCCCAGAAGAACGCAATCTTGGTTATTGGCAGGCCGAACAGGACGAGAAGATGGCTCGACTTAAGCTGCGCGATATATATCTTGACTGTGGCTGGGATATCAACTCCAAGGCACAAGATAGGTTTGACAAGAGTCGATTCATTGAACTCAAGGAGAAATTCTGGTGGGAAGTCCTTCGAGGGATGGAATCAAGAACAAGCTGGGCAGTGAAGAAAAACCAGGAAAACGGTGGTTATTCATTGGAGCAATTTCTCACAGATACGGATGAAGAGCTCATGCCGTGGACCGTCCAGTTGTTTCAGTAAGATAACAACATTGAAAGACCTTTTAAGCACGAAAAAAGATCAGTCGCCCTTGAAACAGAAGGTCAACAAATCGCCACAGTAACCCCATCGACTAGGTTCATTATTTGATAATCAGGATTCAAGTTTTGGTGTTCCCTTTTAAGCTCGATTGGCGAGATATCACGTACGCTGGGAATTTATTCTAGAGAAGCAAAGCGTCATCTGTTCTCAAGATGAACGTTATGTCTTATTTGCATATAATAACGATAAATGATGTCCCCATTACGTTGAAAAGTATTCTACAATTTCCCTTATCAGTTGAATAAATGGCTTTAGCCTTGATTCATGCGACCTCAGTCCCTAACAGATGAAGACTGGGTTTAAATATGATGAGAGGTTGCAAATCTGCCAGTGAATGCCCGAATCTTCTTTCCCCAGAAATAAATGGGAATACCCAAAAGTCCCAAAGCTGCCGTGAGCCCACCAAAAACGCCAAACGCACCATCGTAACCGTTGTTGTCAAGGAACGGAGAAATACCATAGCTCACGCCGAATGAGATGATACCACGGAAAGCGCAGATGATAACCAGCAAAGGTCCAGCTCGCGCGGGATAGCTGTCAAGCAGGTACGTGATGGCAACAATGTTTGCTCCCACGAAGCAAAAGTAGTAGGCCGCGAGTACCCAGACGTATGTGAACCAGTGGTACTTTCCGGGATTCGCGGCGGCGACTCCATAAAGAACCGAGGTGAAGCAGCCCACAATGGTTGGGAAAATCAGAGGGATGAGTCTGATCTCAGGCTCATGGATTCCACCTCGGCGGTTAGCAAACTTCTTGATAACCCAGTCTGATCCGTAGCCAAACACCGGGAGAGCTACAATAGCCGTGGCAATCTGACCGCAGTTTGCATAACTTGCGGAGCTGTCGGGCCAGTTGTAGGGAGGCGCAGTAAGGATAGCGCTATAGGTTGTTCCGATGGCAATGTTGACTCCGATGGTGAGGCCGTTCAGGCACAGCGCCCAAAAGACGTTGGGGAACAGCAAAAGTTCAAACGTTTGAACAATAATCACCCAGCATGCATTGAGAGACGGAGTGCCAATCCACAGTCTCAGATCGGATTTCCATGTTCGTGGGGGGTAGTTGACAAAGTCAAGCTCGGGTCGGACAGTGCAGAGTGTGGAGGCTTTGACATCATCGTCATCGCCAGTGCTGTCAGCTTCTTGATAAGAGCTGATGGATCTCTCATACTTGGTTTCAGGGACCAGCAAAAATGCCATGACTCCCTGAACTCCACCCAGGATTGCGCCAAGGCCGTACCACCACTGCGGGGTGATTGCCGCGGCAATGGGGCTGGCGAACAAAACCCAGACTGATGTAAGGATGACTTGAATAGTTTGTTGAATCATCAATCCTCGACTTCGCTCGTGAAGGAAAAAGATCTCCTATAAAGGTAATGAGTGATTGCTGGAAGCGTGGGGTGGTGTGGTTTTACCTGTGTAATCATTGGGACCAAAGCCTCACTTTGTCCAGCAGCGAGACCAATGACCATTCGGGCACCCAAATGCCACTCGTAGTTTTTGGCATATGCGCAAAGGATGGCGCCAATGATCATGACGACGGTCGAGCCGAGAAGGACGATCCGACGGCCAACACCGATGGCGATGGGCATACCAATGAGATTTCCAAGTCCCCTGTTATCCAATCAGATTATTGAAATCGAAATAATGAAACGAAGGGCAGGTCGTACATGAACAGAGTTGGGTAGGTCATGAGATGTGTAATGTCGGCGTATCCTTTGCCAGCTGCCGCGTAGTCGGGAATGTAGAAATTCAGCAGACCACCGAAGCCGGTGACGAGGGCAAGACCCAGCGTCGAGACTGGGGATGATTAGCACGCCAACTTTGCAAAATGACACGATGCAACCTACAGATAGAGATAACGACAAGAACAACCATCTTTTGCCACATTCTCATGTTCAATGGATCTTGGGGACATTAGCAATGCCTTGCGCGTCATCTCACATCAATCTAACCTCGCGGGTCGGCCGTGGGCGTTGGGATGTACACAATGGTTCCCTCAGTGAGCTTGACTGTGCCCATGACACCGACTGCTTTGTTGGCGGCGCCATCCTCGAGAATTTCCACGTCGATATTCTCTACGTGGCTGGAGCCGTCCTTGTGAAGATCCTTGGAATCCATGGTTGCTGCTTTCGCCTGTCGTCGTGGAGACGGCGGCGATGAAGAAAAAAGGGCTATAAAGATGCGATTGATGGATTGTGAGTGCGGTTGGGTTGTACTGATTCCCACGGTCGCCGTCGTGGCAAGCATCGAGGCTCCTTATACATATTTCTGTCCCGAACCGAACTCGCGGTTTCGGGGTAGGCATGGCGATGGCAACGCGGCCGAGGCAAGGCCCAAGCAGGGCTACCAGGGGCGGGATTGACATGCCGGGGCTTGCGTGGCTTGGGACAAAGACCGACAATTCGGGGCTGTACCTTGGCTTTGCGGGGAAGGGTATTGATCCCCGTGGGGTAGTGGTTGAGATCCGAACCGAGTCTAGATGCACCTGGCCAGCCGAAGTGGCGTACCCCTGTCGCTATCACGCGCTGGTAACCCGAAAACTGGCCGTGAGGTCCAATCATACTGAGGCAATTGCAACATTTAAAATTTGATTTATTCTTTCCCCGTGATCGTAGTTGAATATATTTGCGGGGCTGATTAGAGTGAGATTGGTACCATGTCGCTGTACAGGGTGTTATTTGGTACTTCGCAAAAAAACAGCCTACTCAACTTGACTACAATCTAAACCAACCTCTCGATCGCCTCGTCGAGCACACTCAGTTCATCCATGGCCTTCTTCAGCTCCCTTTTGAGCCTCTCCGCACGCTCTTGAAGACCCTGGCGTGTCTTCTCTAGCTCATGTTTGGTCCCCGTTTTCCTTCGAGAAGAATACTTCTGTCTTTTCTCGCTGGACTGCATTTTCTCTGCTTCTCCCTTGCGTTTAATACCCGGTTGGGATGGGCGAACTTCTGTTCCATGCGCAGGCTGAGCTGGAGGCAGGCCGCCGGTTTCTGACTGCCTTTGTTTGTTAATCTCACAGTGGTTCAGATGCTGTCGCACGTGTTCTTTCCGTGCAAATCCATTGCCAGGCTCGGATCTTTCGCATAGAGGGTGAGGACAGTGGTGTCGTGAATTATCCCTCTTGTTTCGCCCATTTTTTGGGCAAGAGTCTTTCTGGTGACGTCTACAAACGTCACTCCTAGAGAACGAGTCCCCGCATGCAGGACAAGTAGATGAGGGGCCAGCACCAGAAGGGCCAGTTGCATTAGGGGGTTTAGCTATGGTATTTGGAGAACCACTTCCGAACTCAAGGCAATCAGTAGTTGTTTCAGCCCATTGAAAGTCCAAGCTCTGGAGTAAGTCTCTAGCCCCTGGGTGATCTTGTGACTGCAGTGTTTCCAAGGTCCCGGTCTGACTATCAGAATGGCAAAATGAAATAAACTGGTGAAGGTCAAATGTCGATTCTTGGTAGCGTTAGAGTTTGTCAAGCTTTAGATACGATGTCACCCTTACGTTGGTATGGTTGGTTGAGGTCTTGACATGATTGGTCAGGGTCTTGGTATGGTTGATCAAGGTATTGGTTAAACTCAAAAGGGATGTCCGAAAAGTTATTTGGAGGGTAGAACATCCAAGCAACACCCCATAGGACCACCAATGATGGCCATATTGTCCATGGCATAGTGGTGCAGGGATATCTGACCCCACTTGGGAAAATGGAAAAGAACAACACGAGACGACCTGATATGAACATTTGACGGGTTTGAATCAAAGAGAAGTAATAGTCTTATGATGGGGTTTTATGGGAGAAGTGTGAAGGAGGAATGAATTGATAAAGCGTACTCCTCGGGCATCTGGAAGTTGGGGTGTTGGGGGGTTTAAATAATTCACAACGGATAAGGTTGAACATAGTGAGGAAGAGTATAACCTACTACAGTCTTGCAATACAAATTTGGGCATTATTTTCCTACCAAGCCATATTTCATGGCCGATCCTGATTCGACTCATTCATGATCAGGTCTATAAGTGACCTGACCCGACCCTGTCTGGCGGATAGGAGACCGATGAGTGGAAATCCGACTTGAGTCTGTGATTAATATAATAATCTCTATTTTAACCGAAAGAATTTGAGTATAACTTTTTAAACCCCCATGTTGGATGTATAGCGAAATTGCTTTCATTGTATGTGTAGGCATGGTCGACATGGCTAGAGTGTGTGTAAAGAATGAAGGGAATAATGGTACAATGGAACAGATCAAGGGGCATGAACATCTTATACCATCAGAAACTATGTGGGCACACATATGTGTCAGAATGCTGTGACTCATTGAAATTGAAATCAGCTTTGCATATTCCCTAAGCCCCACTGGGAGCGTAGAGGAAGTTCAACCGTTATGTCGTGATGACCGCGAAAAGGCACCTGGTGGGGCGTTGATTGGGTGGCAAGCCATATTGACTCGGAACTATGAGGTGAATCGCAAGGTGGGGTTGTAAGGCGGAATTGTAAAGCGAGGTTGTAGGGTGGCTCAAAGGGCGGAGCTATAAGGCGTTAACAAGGTTGAAATTTGGTCATTTTTAAGGCGATTTTGGTGTTGTGCGTCCAATCATCGCTTTTGACGCAGGTAAACAATACGTGGGCCATTGCGTTTCCAATGAGCGCCTGGCCCTAGGTGGCGATGTTGGGCTGAATATTCTTAGCCTGCATTCGTTAGTGTAGCCCGCAACCAGTGGGGGTGTAGCCATGAGCGAATTGGGATACAGAGGGCTTTACGAGACTATTTGCCTTGTACTATCTATTTCTTCCAGTTGGCCGGGCGGATTAAACAAGGAGGCAGCCCATCGCCTAATATTTGGAAAATATCGTCATCATTTGGGGGTAGTGAGCCTATTGGCTTTTGGATGCATTGCGCCTTGGCGCTAACGAGTACGTATTTTGAAAGTCGAAAAAATGAGGGGAAAGTCACGATCCCACTTGTATAGCTGATTCGATATACTAAAATCTAATTCCGTAATTGGCGGGTAAGCAAGGGTTATTACTAACATGTGTTGGTTCATCCTCGTAAGTGATAAATGTTGGGAATGGGAATGTATTTTTGTAGTACCAAGCCTACACCAACCGCCACGAGAGAAAAAAAGGCGTCAAGAATTTAGCATCACTCGAATAGAATAGCATCACCATACAGGCAGTAAACTCTGATTCAATCTTAGTATTCTATCACTACTCAAACATACAAGAACCCCTTCACATTTAATAAGGCTTCACACCCGCTAGCTGGAGCACCGTATCCGTAATCACGGGCTTCTCAAACGGCTCTGTCCTGTACTTGGGGCAAATCTCGCCGTTGCGCATGGGCTTCTCCTGCGTGGGGCGGATGTTGCAGTGCGGCCAGTGGGTGGTGCCCATGTAGTTCTCGAAGCACTGCTTCTTGGTCTCGAGGGCCTCAGGCTCGGCGAAGACGCGGGGCGTCATGCAGATGTACTGGACATGGCGGATCTGGTTGCCCTCAGGGAAGCGGGCGTAGTGGATGGTGCGCGAGTCCCAGAGCACAAAGTCGCCGGGCTCCATGTTGACCTTGAACATCTCGCAGCCGCGCTCCTCGAACCACTTGAGGTCCTTCTCGCTGAAGAGGAAGAGGTCCATGAACTCAATCTCGGGGGGAGGAGCATCCTCGTGGTCGGCGGACTCGCGCTTCTGCTGGAAGAACTCGTTGAAGAGCTTGGACGAGCCCTTCATGAGCATCAGGCCGCCGTCCTTGGGGCCGTTGGGGGCGTAGTTGAGGAGACCCTGGACAGCTTGCATGCTACACAACAACCCATGTTAGTCTGAGGGACACCGGAAAGGTGGAGGGAAGGCTTACCCCTTGCGACGGGGGTTCTGGTCCGTGTGGGGCCACGGGCTCCAGGTGATGTCCTTTCGGTTGGGGAGAGAGATGTTCATGCCATCGAATGAGGAAATGAGCTCCCTGGTTCCCCAGAGCTTCTCAAAGATGGAGATGATGGCGGGCTCCGTGCGAGCCTCCCATGCCATCTTCTCGTGAGCGGAGCCGTAGCTAAAGTACATGCTAAACCCGAATTAGCATCTCACCGATCGGTCCCTTGTATTTTTTTGGGGTTCGTCACTTACCCGCCCTTGAAGCTGATGGGGAGGTGATCGGCTGTCCAAGTCTCGGGGTTCTTCTCATCGAAGCCGAGCTCAAACTTCTTGAGCCACTCAATCTGCTTGTCGCAGTAGTACTGAGCGCGCTCCTTGCTGATGACGTTCTTGAGAACGACGCAACCGTTCTTGTGGAACTCATCGCGCCAGTCACCGTAGATGGCGTTCTGGTCAAACTCCATCAGATCCTTTGCCTCGAAGCGAGGAGCAAAGGTGTACTGCTGCAGAATGGGACCCTCTGTGGCGGCCATTGTGGCTAACTTGGATACGAGAATGGAGGGGAAATGTTAGGTGGTTTTCGGATCAAAAGATGGGTAAGTGTGTAATGTGATTTGTTGGAGCTGCTGTGTCTGTATTGAGCTGCTTGTCGAACAAACCAGATTGAAGCATCTCGGTTGCGGCATAGATATACAGCGTCCTGCGATCGGTTCGATTCGGAACCGCCATCTGATCCGACGGCTCCTCGATTGCGAGCCAGTTTCCGTATTCGGTCGCGAAACATGGACTCGGTCGGCTCGGCCGAATGAGACGCCCGGGAATGGTCATCCCCAGATCTCATCTCCAGAGTGGGGGAGGCAGCTAATGCGCCCCAGAGCAGGGTTCCCCGCAAACTCAACATGCCTAAATGGGCCTGCCCGAACCGATTCGCACCTGTGTAGGTGTAAAATGGCCTTCCGGGGAGGTTTCAAGCTTAGCTGCCCGAGGCTCGGAGCGCCGTCTCGGTTCGGTTCGCATCATCTCAAAGGGGAAGCGAGCTTGGCAGTTGGAGAAGCTACCCCGAGATGCGGCATTGAGCCGGTCATACGTCGGCATGACATGGGAATACTTATTGTATCATGACATGATGTCAAGGATCGTGACTTTTTTCTCTCTCTCTTCAGATTAGACTCACAGTTTACTTCCTTGCCTGTGCTTCCATCTAGTTATTCCAGATCGTACCATCAATTACACCCAAACGCACAAGTCAGACCACAATAGCACGATGCCCAACCCCGTGCAAGTAGCTACCAAGCGCATCAAGCTTCCCGTTGAGGGGGAGAACGGTTATGTCGGGTTCCAACCTGGCAAGACCGAAGTTCTCAAGGCTGGTGCCAACCCCTTCAATGCAAAGGCCATCACTAGCGACATCCGAATCGACCATGACGTCGAGGTCAAGATGCGCGATGGCGCTCGCCTCTACATTGATGTCTACCGGCCGGCCGATAGCACCGAAAAGGTCCCTGCTGTGCTTAGCTGGTCCTTTTACGGCAAGAAATACAGCGCCCTCGACATGCTCCCCATGTGCGTGTGGAACTGCTGCGTGCCTCGCTCTGACCTGAGCGGCCTCGAGAAGTTCGAGGGTCTTGACCCTGCACACTGGTGCCCCAAGGGTTATGCCATTGTCAGTGTTGATACCCGCGGCGCCGGTCACAGCGATGGCCAGATCTGCGTCATGGGCAGCCAGGATGCTGAAGATGGCTATGATATCGTCGAGGCCGTTGCCGCCATGGACTGGTGCAACGGTTCCGTTGGCATGGCTGGCAACTCTGCCCTGGCCATTGCTCAATGGTTCATCGCCGCCCAGCAGCCTCCTTCGCTCAAGGCCATTGCCCCATGGGAGGGCATGGCCGACATGTACCGCGAGCAGTTCTGTCGTGGAGGCTGGTTCTCCATGAGCAACTTCGACCTCATCGCCAACGCCATCGTGCGTGGCCAGACTGACTCCGGTCTCGAGGACTTTGACGCCATGTACCAGCGGTCGCCCACTCAGAACGTCTACTGGAAGGACAAGCGCGTCGACTTGACCAAGATCCGCTGCCCGGCGTACATCAGAGGTTCCGACGTTAGCAGCATCCACACCATGGGTAGCGTGCGCGGCTGGCTCGAGATCCCCCATGACAAGAAGTGGATTCACTGGGGCAGCAAGCAGGAGTGGTACGAGCTATACAGCACACCCGAGGCCATGGAGGAGCTTGGTGTCTTCTTCGATCGCTACCTCAAGGGCATTGAGAATGGCTGGGAGAAGCACACACCCAAGGTGCGATGGTCTGCGTTGCAGTTCGGTGATCGCGAGGCCATCGACGACATTGTCCTCGAGGACTTCCCCATTCCCAACACAGAGTACCGCGAGCTCTTCCTCCACCCCGACAACAAGCTACAGGCAGGCCGTAATCCCACGCTGGGCAAGGTCTCACACGACTCAGAAAACTTCAAGAGCTTCTCCGAGTTCACATATACCTTCACCGAACCCGCTCGATTAATCGGTCTCCCCAAGGCCGTGCTATACATGTCATGCGATGCGCGCGACGACTTCACCGTCTTTGTCATTCTGCGCAAGAAGGATAAGGATGGCAAGGACTTGATGCATCTGAACTTCCCCTTCAAGGCCACACCTGTCAAGTCAATCGCTGAGATCGCAGAAAAGGACCAGGCCAGTCTGAACCTGCATCTAGGCTCCATGGGCATCCTGCGGGCGTCCCAGCGAGCCATTGACGAGTCGCGTAGCATTCACCCCCAATTCCCCTTCCACCCTCATGCCAAGCAGCAGAAGATTAAGCCAGGAAATATTGTGAAGCTCGAGATTGGCATTTGGGCCATGGGCGTAGACTTTGACGCGGGCGAGAGCATCAGCCTCAGAGTAAGTCGATCCCCCACTTACATGTTTTGCAAGAGTAATATGCTAACATAAACTACCAGGTCGGAGGCCAGTTCCCCAGTCTCGCCGAGTACAAGTCCTTCTCAAGACCTCGACCAGAGGAGGAACTCAACCGCGGCGAGCACACGATCCACTTTGGCGCCGAGTACCCCAGCTCCGTCATCCTTCCTTTTACTCCTCGATCGTAACGGCAGTGGATATACAAATAGAAATGGCATTTATATACTACAACAGCCTCGTTATATGGCATCATCTCTGTGGCTGGCTGAGATAGAACTCCATAATCATGATTGGGATAGCAGGGTTTGGGTGAATACGGGAGACACGGTGCTTTGATGACCAAAAGATTATCCATAGCATAGACTTTTGCTCGAAATTATATCGCTGTTCAATGTTGCAATGACATCCTTCGTATTATTCCAGTAGCTACATCAGAAATGAATACAATACAAAAGTATTGGAGAATAAATCTTGTGTATTTCTACTTCCAACGTCTATTCTCGCGAGAATAAGCCTCTAATGCACCCTAACTCGCAAAAGGATACCTCATTCATCATTTAGAATTATGACGACAGGCCCTCATTATTCAAACACATGTATATGCGTCGTCCACAACATCAACTCATCAACCGTCCATACCTGATACGAAATGCGAAACGCCGGCTTTTTTAATCCCCAACCTCTTCAATACGAACTTTTTTTTTCTTGTTTCATTTCAGCTGATGCTTCCAAAGATAGTGCCCACCAAGTGTTGCCCATATGAAGGTCAAGACTTGCCCTGACTGGAAGCAGCGCCTTGTTGGCCACAGGTGCGCCAAACTAAACTCCTCTCAGAGACATGAATGGCATGTAGTCTAAGTAGGAGCCATAGAAGCTATGTTGGAATGCAAAGAGTTGAAACAGGCTGGCACGTACGATTTTTCATGCTGCCCGAACAACTTTGTACCCCCACGCACTTCAACCACCTCATAGGGGCGGGCCAAATGGATCGTCCGTCTTTTCCAATTTGATCCTCTTTGTGTCTCTCGCAAGGTCATCGCCAAACACGGCACCGTCGTCGTTTGCAACCACCTTCTTGTCCTTGTTCATTGCTTGTTCGCGTCTCGCCCGCTGGAGGTTGACCAGGTTCGCTCGTTCGGGGTCTCGGCACTTTTGGAGCTTCTTTCGCAGCGGCTTCATGGATTTAACGATCTCGGGCTGTTGAAATTGTCAGTAATTGCACATAATAGTCCAAAGGAAAGGATCAAGCATACAGTGCCCCAGTAATCCGTCATACGCTCCGGGGGCTCCTCCTCGAGCATCGTCCTACAGCCGGCAATAGTGTCGAGGATCTTTTGGCGCATCGAGGCAAGAGCATCCGCCTGGCCCTTGTCTCCGTTTTGCGGGGGCACCGGTACCAAAACATCCAGCAGGCCAATGTCCACGATGGAGATGGCAGCCATCATGATCTGGCTGGGCGTGTAGTGAAAGTAGGCATCCGTCACCAGCGGGCTGAACTTAAGAATATCTCTGGCCTTGGCGTGCGCCCTGTTAATGCGCGACTCCTCTTCGACGGGCAGCTTCTTGCGCAGCTCAAGGATGGCGCCCTCGAGCGCGCGGAACGGGTGGCGCACGTCAAAGGCGAAGCGGATGCCCTGGCAGAGCAGGAACTCGCCAGCGAGGATCTGCTCGCCCGTGGTGTTGGGGAACTTTTCCGAAAAGGCACCCAGCTTGTAAAAGAAGCCCTCAGCCTTGCACCCGAAGAAGAGCGACGTCTTGAGCAGGTCCGTGGCCGGGTACGTCATGACCGAGTTGGTCACGTAGAAGCGGCGGAGGAAGATGGCGGCGGTGGCGCGAATCTCGGTCGGCAGCTCGCAGAACTGCGCCGCGCGGATGAGCTCGACCGTGAAGAACTTGACCAGGCGCACCTCCTCATCGGGCGTCAGGAATTCGGGCGGAGGGTCGGCCGACAGTCGAGGCGCAATCTGCTCCTTGGCCAGAGAGTTCGTCTTGGCCCGCAGCTCTTGCAGGCCAGCTGGGGAGAAGGACCAGAGCCGAAACTGGCTGGACTGGCGGTACCGCTCGTCTTCTGTCGCCATCTTGAAGTCTTCCGCACGCCGATTCGACAGCAAAATGGCGCAGGACAGGGGGAAAGGACGCGAGTTGCTGCCGATAACTGACCCAAGAGCCCAACAACAGCATGTGAAGCCATCTCAGCTACACTATCGTTATCATCACGTGACCAGCGGCTGCCTATCAGTGTGGGAGTTCTCTCATTTACGCGCTCAGCTGAGTTTACGCGCCGCAGTTCACGGCAGTTGCAGAAATGCACATGCACGGCAAAGCAAAGTAGGATCGGCACAAAAATCAATTAGTCCATTTAGTCCCTTTGAATGAGGCAACACGATAGTCGCGTTCAACGTGACGTATGACCACTCCCATATTTCCCAATTATACCCATTATCGCCGTCCGAACACCGTAATGATTTGACCCAGATGACCTAATACAAACATTTAAGAAAATACATTCAATCTGAACACAAGCGTCACTCGTTAATATCCCAGGTTCTCTCTCCTGGCAGGAGGAGGAGGCGGGGGCTTCTTAGCACGGTTGGGGGGAGGTGGCGGAGGCTTCTTGCCGAGGGCGCTCGTACTCCTGCTCATGCTTCCGTAGCTGGTGGCGGGACTGGCACTGCGACGGTCGTGCCAGTCAGGGCTACCGCTCCGGCTGGTCGAAGACACATCGTCGAAGACATCGTCACCACCGCGGCTGTATGCACTCCCGTCAGTTGCGACACGGGAGAGAGGTGCCCCATTTCCAACTGGTCTCAGGTTTACGCTAGCCAGGGGTGTGGCTGCGGCAGCAGAAGCCGATCGCGCATCGAAAGTCGAGGCTCGCGCAATGGTAGGGCGGGGGTTCTGAGGGGGAGGAGGAGCAAGACGGCGGCTAGGAGATGATCGAGTAGGAAGGACACGGATGGACTCTTGTTGCAACTCCGGCTCCGGCTCTTCGTAGACAGCGGTGTGACGAGGCTCCTGCCAGGATCGTGCCGTGTTGGAACGACTGCGGGTGCCGGTGGGACGAGCACCGTAGGTTGGCGAGGATGCAGCTGCAGCTCCAGCCCATGACTCACGAACTCGGCGCAGCTCCTCGGCGCAACGCTCATGGTAGTCGAGCTCGGCATCAAGGAATTGAGACAGAGAAGAGATGCTGTCGGACTCGGACTCCTTAATGTCTTGCATGCGGCGAAGAACATCCTCGGTGGTCTCTTCAAACTTGGCCTTGTTCATTCGGACCTCTTCTTCAACTCGGAAGTCGTCACGCCGGGCCTTGGCCAGCTTGGCGGTGCTGGCATCGTATGCGAGACGTCGGTTCTCAAGCTTCTTGCGGGCAGCCTGCACAATAGTATGTTAGTGGCAGGCTTACAATGCGTACAAGGGGAGGTTAACATACCTGATATTCCTTCATCATGGCCAGGCTTCTCTCAAGGCTGTCCATCCAGGTGGCAGTAGCGCAGTCGACATATGTCTCCTGGATGCCACCGATGCGCTCGTTGGCACGGCCAAGCGCAAGAAGGCAGTTTCCAAACTCAGAGTCTTGCTCAAAGTCCTCACCGTGAGCAGCCATGCTGCGACCAAGGGCAGAGACGGGGGAGCTCTTCTCCTTCTCTGCAACAAGCTCGCTGCGGCGGGATGCCCACTTGACGTAGGCGCCCATTGAACCGTGAAGACGCTCCATGCCTGTGAAGTTCAGTGTTAGTGATTGTCGTCCTGTAGGATCCCCTTGCATGTGGGGGTGCAGTATAGAGCAGGGGGGACTAACCATCTTGTCGGAGGTTCATCTCAGTCTCGAGGTTCCTGAACTCGTCCGAGTGCGAGGTGCGGGCTTGGTTGCCGACCTTTTCGCCAGCCCATTGGAAGGCGCGGTCAATTTTCTTTGTCAAATGCATTTTTGCGGTTGACGTGTGCTGTGTAGATGGTAAAGGGTGGTTTCGTAGGATCGGAACCAGTCCGAGGTCCTGGATATCGTTCTTGTTTTGTCGTTTACAAATAGTTGGTCGCAGACCAGACGTGTAGCAAGCAAGGTTTGGCAGCTACAGCAACAAACAACAAAGGTATTCACCTTGAGAAACAAAACGTCATGAGCAATGGCAATGGCAATGGCAATGGCAATGGAATGGGGAGGTTGAATCAGAACAGCGAGCGACGGATAAATGAACAAAATGCCCCCCGTCTAAAACCAGGGGGCAGGAGACATGCTTGCATGCCCACGTCGGGGGTCCCTTTGTGGCAAAAGGGTCGGTTGGGGTTGGAGCATCCCAGCATGCGACAGAGGGGGGAGTGGGGAGTGCGTGTAGCGAGGTGCCAGGCACCATTTTGTGAAGGGTACCTGCGCCGTGTCGAGCGGCGAGGTAGCCCATCACCCGATTCAGGTGAGCGGGATACTCCGTTCCTGACAATCCCAATGTCCCTGGCGGCGGCACACAAGCTCTCCCCAGTGGCTGGGAGCTAAATGCTACGGTACGCCGCTTGTACAAGGGCTCTCCAGCGCTTCCCCCATGCACTAGGCGTGTCTTGTGCTGCACAGCATTAACCAGTCCATGTACCGACCTGCCACGAGCTGCAGTAGCGCAGCGTGGCCTGCGGCATCTCCATTATCGGCGACCATTTTTTTTGAGGCGGGACGAAAACACAGTCAGAGTGAGATGGCTATTCTTTTTATATGCTCTGCTAGCGCGTTTGGTGCAGAGGGAGAGAAAATAGCACGCCCGCCAACGCCGTAAGGTGCTGCTGGCGCTGAGCGCTGTGCGGTACAGTGAGCTGGGCTGCTGACCTGTGCGGACGGTGCTCTGACGGTACCTGTATCATGTACCCGCTCTACCGCTGCGGATACAGGATACAGGCCACACGAGTTAACTTCATGGTCCCCTGGAATGTGGCGATCGCATCGAAATGCAAAATGCAGGACGCTCGTGTGCATGAAACAGCGGCCCAGACATTGGGCACCACAAAAAGCCCAAGCGGCCACCACACAAAGCAAGCTTCTTTCTTCTTTGTTGACTCTGTGCAGATGCATTATTCGCTGCTTTCTTTTTTGGCTATTCCGTCCGGCGTGGGATAGATTCGCATCGTCTCTCTCTAGTCGCTCTGGGCCGCGGGCCCGTCAAAGCTTGGCATGGCCTCTCTCCCACTCAGATCCCTGGCAGAAACCTGGAAGAAATCAGTCTGTTGGGAAACCCAATCTATCTCCGCCGCCATGTTCGCAGTCAAATTTCCCCGGTGCTACGTCAGTTATTAGGCCACAACGGCATCACGATAGGACGAGGCTGGACGAGGGCGGGCGGCTTTGAGGGCAGCAGGTCGCAGGCGCAGGCGCAGGCTCAAGCAGGCCGAAATCTTAAAAAATCTTTGCCTCTTCTGCCCGCGTACTCGTATTCTCACGGCGCTTTGTGCTTGTGCTTGTCGCCCACCATCCACCATCACCACCACCACCAGCAAATGGCGTGGTCGGGCGGCGGCGGCGGTTATCCACCACAAAACAGTTACGTACCACTGCCCATGACGAGTCTCGTGTCTTCTCTCCTTCGCCCTCTCTGCTTCTCTTACGTCGCCCTCCGATACGAGTACGCGCCCACACCAGGACAAGCGCACACGGACGATACGGAATACATTGCATTGTATCGCCCTCCGCAGCGTGGGATAAACCACCAACCATCCCATCCCATCCCCCCCTGGAGCCGCCGCGCCAATCATGCCCCAAATCTGACCATACCAACCCACCGACCGGTTGGAATGGGTGCTGTCTCCGGCTTGCCCTGAGCACTACTGGGCTACCTTAACAAAGAAGCCAAGTTTCTGTCCCTTTTTATTCCCACTTATCTGGTTGATCCCTTTAGAACCGGCCTCTTACGGCTGTCGGTTGACATACTCCCCACATTCCGCCCACCAAAACCCACACCATGAACATCTAGAATCCCACCTACTTTACTATCTTGTCTAGTCCCCTCCACGGCCCTACAGACCTACTGTACACGGATAGTACATACACACTTGCCAACCCCCCCTCTTCTCCCCAGACCCTGACCCAGACATGCGCATAGACGGGCGCCGAAATGGCTCAACTTCCGAGGCGCCGTTTTAGCCATCTCAAGCCAAAATGTTCTCCCCGCTGATTCTTTTTGGGCTACATGCCCGTGTCAAGCCAACCCAATCATTACCGAACAGGGCAGGCCACTACGACACCCATCATGGCACTGTTCGGACGATATCAGCTTACCACTCCAAATAATACGCCAGTACCACCTGTTCCAGAGCACATCATCTTCGTCTGGCCCAAACCTTGGTCACTTGGTTGGTCGCCAGAGCTCTCCACCTGCGACCGCTTCCCACGCCCTCCTCCACAGCCTGTTCCCGGCCCGTTCTAGCCGCCAAAGTCAGTGTCGGCAGAAAAAAAGCCCTCTGGTCGCCTCTCCCGGAACCCCTCACAGCCCGTTTGGCGGGGTGCAGGGGAAGGCGTCGCCTGTAGCCCGCCCTGTCACCGTCTTGGGAATGGTCCCAAGCTGCCAGTCGAGGTCTCGCCTCCGGCCCATCTGGCTTGTTCCACTCCACTGGGACCCAGACCGTTCCTCCACCTTGGAGCACGCCTGAACTCTTTGCGCAGGGGTTCCCAATACCACTAACAAGAGAGGGAGACCTAGCTTGCGTAATGCTTCGTCGTCACTTTCCCAGCCATTGATTCAGAGGCAATCCCGTTGCAATTTCACCATGTACGATCATCGTCCATCTACGATTAGCGATCGTCACCGACTCGTTTCAGCCTCGCCGCCAATCCAACACTGACATCCCTCCCAGCGCTTTCTCTTATCTTACCTCTTGCCCCCCTTCACAGATTTAGGCGCACAGCAGCCCGTAAGACGCAAGCTCCGAACAAGCTCCAGAACCATAAAAAAAGAAAGAAAAAGAATACGCCACCGTCAAAACAGTCCGCGGCTACCGAGCGCAAACGTCAAAGATGGCTCGTGTTGCAGCCAGTCCAGCGGCCCCAAACTAAAAATAAGAGGCCATCTGTTGCCAAAAAATTGGACCCGGTCCAGTTTTCCATCTTTCTCTCACGCTGCACTGCCTCCGCGGCCCAGAGGGGGGTGGTGATCTGCGGTCCTCGTCGTCCGTTCCCCTTGATGATTGGGATCCGCGTCTCCGGTGAAACAACTGACGTGCAAGCGCCAAAACTCGGCACCGGACTCGAACCACTCCGTGGTACCAGCTTCCTTGAATTCTATTTATGTGTCCGAAATCGAGGCATCATGGCTTGTGCAGATCCGGCCCAGACTGCCAGAAGGACACGCGACGCTACGCTTTGATGCACTGCATAAAATCACAATTTGTATCACGGACTTTTTCTACAAGTCTTCTTTGAGCAAGTGCTAAATTATTTCCATCTAGCCTCAGTCTAATCTGTCCTGTCTTAAACCCCACACGTCAATTCTAGCGCTCAAGGCGAGAGGCTGCCGGCCGGTATAACTGCTCCAGACACGGGCCACTGCGCACTCCGTCCCTACCGACAGTTTCAGCCCAACCTGAACTGTCTGCACGTTGCACCATTCAGAGCCACCGCCAGCCTTCGCAAGCCTTACTTGTTGCTCAAAAATTAAGCTTCAGAGTGCCACAAATCCAGTGATTTAGCTACAAACCAGCCCTCGAATGATCGCAACGGAGGTACTTCTCCGGCTAGTCACTGCACAATATTCGCCACAGCGAAACAGACATGATATCCAAAATGAAAATGACCCCAATAACAAAAATAAAATAAAACAAAAATAAAAACGCGAAGGACAGAACACCAATGTCATTATCTTTAAATCAATGTCCTTATTCAAGTATCATTTTTATCTATCTTGGTCAGAAATTCTGAAGTGATCTTCCAGCAGGGGTTCAATGCAGCAAAGTATCGAATTGACAACAACCACAAGGATTGTATTGCACACTACGTCTGACAATCTTGATCCCAAAATCCTAATATGACGTTCTTGTCCTATTTGTGCAACCCTTCTGCTTCCATCAGTAGTCACACCTTCCACAGTATCCACACTCCTTGTCGCAGGCTGTGTAATCCCGGTCATCGATGTCATCATGGTCAGTGTCGGAGTCAGAAGAAAAGTAGTGGTGGGCATAGCTGTCGTCAAACTCAGCAGCGCCCCTAGGCAGTATAGGGCTGTCCCATTCACCATCATCAGAGCCGAGCTCTGGCAAGGTTGCCCTGTGCAGCCACGCCTTCCATTCTTCCTTGACAAGTGCCGACAAGACATCTCCGGAACCTGGTACTTGCTTGCGTATCTCTAGCGTGGTGCTGTCAGGCTGGTATACGACTTCGAGCTTGCCATCCCGGGCGTTGCGGGTCCGGTCCACGATGAGGTGGAGCAGGCCGGCGAGCCGCATCAAGTCCGCCTGGTTATTCTCCTCCCACTGTGCCACGTCGTCCGCGACATTCTTGATGTTGATGTCTCGAAAGACGCATCGTTCATGGAAGGCTAGGATGAACTGCTGAATCCGCGATATCCAGAGCCGCGGAAGTTGTTCTCCCAGAGTATCCTTCCCTCGATGATAAAACGCCGACCTCGTCTTGAGGTCGAAAATGTCCTTTTGCGGCACGATTTCACCGCCATTAACCACTTGGAGCTTGGCTTTGGCGCCGTGAGTCCCGCAGATTGGCTTTCCAATCATCAGACTCGACAGGTCGTCAGGGAGCACGCCGGGATCGCTGGTGGATACCCGTGTCGTGGCCTGCTTGACATGGGGGGAGGGATCAATGAACCCATCCCCCTCGAACCTGACCATCATGTCTAAGCCACCGAATTTATACCGGAGAATTCTTTGATGGGTGGTAGACCCCTTTGTTTCCTTGTCCCACGTGGTGTAGGCTTCGGGGAACGAATGCCCGAAGCCCTTAACGTTAGGGATCAGCTCTTTCGGGCTTTCCTCTCGGCGGATAAAGTGCACAGTGTCTCCGACAACCTCCACTAGCATACGGAATGTTCGGTCTATCTTGGTAGCGTTCGTAAACCTCAATAGGTTGCCGATGGTGCTGCCGCAAGCCACAATGTTGACCGGCAGCGGGCGGACCTGCATCTTCATGATGGAGACAATCGCCGCTTCCAAGGGATGATCGGGAAATGAGGCTGAGTTCAAGTCACGGTAGTAAGTTCCCGAATCCTGGGAGAGTTGCGGGTGCTCGACCGGAGGCGTCCATTTCGGCGGCTTGCCTATTTCTGTGAGAATGATGCCAAAGCCAGCCCGCGTAGTACATACCTGGAATCATGATCTTGGCTCCATCACTGATCCAGTTGTAAGAGGCTACAAAGCTGGTATCAGTGATTTTGGCGTTGTGAATCTCTGTGGGCGCTTTCAGGCCGTCTGGAGAAACCGTTTCAACAAGGTCGCCTAGTGGGAGGGTCGAAATTTGAGGCTGGGGCGGAGCCTGAGTGAAACGCTTCTTGGCAGGCTTGTACATGTCTGAAGGTGAGCGATTCGTGTATGAGTTCTCGATATTGAGTTTATTATATTCAGGCGGTCTTGAAATTGACCAGGCTCTTGAGGAGACATGGCTGCGTTATATCCCATCCTTCACACGCTGACAGACAACATGATCAGACTGGGAGGCCCACCACTTCAGCACATGTTCCAACATGCAAATGCACCATCGGCTGCGCTGAACATGGAATAATTTTATTGCCTTCATTTTTACTGGTTGCTTATTATCTTGTGATGTGACTTGAGCCAACCAGTAGTCAGTCTTTTGCAAGTCAGCATGCGGGAGGCCAGCCATGTTCGATACTGCGACAAATCAACATCGCAAGACAACAACGCTAAAAGGGAAAAAATCTGCCTTCGCCTTTGTACATTCTGTTTTGATATGGCATTATGCAGCCCGGGGATACCAATGACACCCTACTCAACACCTAACAAAATATGTTACTCTAATTGGCCACCAGAAGTTCTAACTTGTCAACCATAAGTTTTTACTGGTGAAATTGGTATCAAAACAATACAAGGCCGATTAGCCATGTATTACAACGAATTAACTAAAATTATTATGTTCATACGAGACGATAAATAAAACTGATGGCATTAGCATGGATGGGGTTTCGGCCCATTATCCTACCCTAGAGGGATCGAGATCTTTTGTGACAATTGTGTAGTCAATGCTTTTGGTTACCGAACTGGATTATTAAAGCAGCACCTGACGGTAGGAGTGTTTTTACATATTAAATATGTAGGCGTTTAGATCTGCTTTACCGAATGGGCTGTCTCGGCTGTTTGAATGATCGGGATGGTGTTGACCATGTGGAGGTGGCTGCTAGCCGTCTCCGATATCTTTTTTTAAAGTCTGCTCATAATAATATAGCCCCGCCTATTACAACAAAAGCAGTGACTTGTCCGATAATTTCTGGTTTTTTAATACCAACAATGGTGAAAAGAGTGACTAGAATAGTAATCGCAATAAGAAGCCATGAAAACCATCGGTTATGTTTCAGCCACCTGATCACAGGATGCTGCAGCTTTTCTTCTGGTAGTTGGCCTTCGGAATGCATAGAGCCATGGTTCAAGAGCCTTGTTATCTCTTTATCAATGGCCTCGTCTGTCAGCTTCGACCCGCAAAGACAGGACTAGTTTAGATCAGCTAGAAGAGACTAAAAATATTAGTTCACATGGTGCAGGACAAGAAGAAGAATTGGGTATGAAAACAGCGTGCTCTTGGGTGTAAAATTGATCCGGCGTGTAATCTAATCCAACTCCTGGCCTGGTAACGAGGAGAAGCCCGGGAAACATTAGCTACTGCACATATTTGACCTAAACTTACAGCACGACGGCCTAGAATCCGACAGGAAGAAACAAAAACCGTGATCGTGCCTCCAAATTAGCCCCCAACATCTGGTGAGGCCGAGCATGACAAGCTAGGACCTTGTAACAAACGTGTTGGTTAAGGACTAAGGACGTTCCCTCCGACATCTCTTGAGCCGAGTGCTACACAGTTTGTCCTCCGCTTAGCCGCTCTTCATTTTCCGATACATTTCTTCAGACATTGAGCCAGGTACTCAACATCCTATTGTGATTAATGTCAATTTATTGTTGCCTCCTCGTTTTAAGCAACTTTACTCACCGCATCTCGACAATCGTTGCCGCAAGTGCCATGAGAGATGAGCTATGTTTTGTTAGACTTTGCCCAGAGGAATATTCTTGAGTAACTTACTTGGGCGGAGACCAGGCTGGCCAGAGCATTGACGATTAGAACGGTGAACTTCATTGTGATAAAGATTGTGATTTTTTATTCTTGTTGTGCAAAGCGTTGAAAGTGTTGTTGAAGTGGGATGAGTTGCAGTGTGATGATGGAGGATGAGGCAGCGAGGCCACTGGCTTATATACTGAGGAACACACCTCCTAAACCAGCACTACATTGCGAAAACAGTTGATCCCAGTTACCACACACTGGTGATGAAAATAAAGTTTTGTGTCAAATCCATAGCCTAATACGGTATGATGGTGGTCAAGGGATGTTGGTATAACTCAAGTGTCAAGTGGTCATCACATAGCCGGACCCTGTGGGTGATTGGGGGGGGTGCGGGTAGGATTTACAAGCTTTTTGTTTAGAAAATTATCTTGACTTCTTGATTCCGGGTTTCAAAAATCAGGTTCTTTCACAGGTCCTTGTCAACAGATTCCAATGTGTTGGCAAATTGAGAAGCCGTCTTTTGCCCGTCACACGTAATATGGAGACGGAGCTGAGCGGACCAGGCCTCGTGACCGCTCGTTTACGTTCTTCGGTTACCAATAGTTCCACCATGCATCCTTCTCTTGCTGAGGCATAACGGGCTTGTGTATCCTTCATGCGAGTATCATAAGTGTGGGTGGCGCGCCAGCAGACTGAGGTAGCTGGTGTCAAAAGCTTCTTTTTGGATTTAGTTATTCACATGTCAAAAGCGCCTGGATAAGTTTTCCTCTGGTAACATCAAGATACCTACGTCATACCAAAAGGAAATGGAGTAACAGTACTGCTTATTGACAGCACGTTGGCTTGGGGTAAACTTCTAGACGGCTTCCATACGATGTGACCCACTTGGTTTCGAATACCCATATTAAACGCGGTCGTATTTGAATGGAGAATCGATTGCATGTTGCCGTAGTAGGAAGCATGCCTTCATATAGCCGCTCTGGGCGGTTGGGGACCACTGTTTCCCTTCTTTGCCGCAGGTCTTGATCCGTGACAGGTGCCCTAGATAGCTCCACTGAAAACAGCCTTGCTGTCCTGATTCTGGTCTAATTGTGGAGCGTCAAAGCAGGCTTCTAGATGCTCATGAGGCGGTGAGTACATTATTTACTAAATTACACGCGTGTGAATGGACAAGAATCGAGCAGGGCGGTGTATGAATCTCCCAAAACGGACGTGCCCTTGGGATGAATGAAGGAGCGCAATGCAGGCAACGTGCTTGAGCTTCGGGCTGGCATAGGCCACACCGCGAATCTAGCTCAGGACCTAACGGGTTAAAACGACGCATTCCAATACAGCCGCCGTGCATAATGTTACTCATTTCCATCGCCTGGCTTGACTGAGCGTCGCACTAAAAATTAAGGCCGTGTTGAGGATCAGATTCAACGTGTTCCGGCCAACGATTGAGTTCAGACCCGTCGTTAATAGGATGATTATTCTCGATTAGTCTGCAATCCACTTCGGAAAACGCGATCCGAAGAATTGGGTGCCATTGCGTATGGGGAATTTCTCCGATGGTTCCACGGATAGCCAGACATGAAAGCTAAAGCGCGATGCTCGTGTCAGGCATGAATGTAGATGGCAATTCACAATGCATAATCAATACCAATGAAGGTGTAATTACCAGTGGAGTAGGTTGACTTTGTGTCATGTTTGTGCAATCATGTTGAGCCAGATCCAGTTCATTCCAAACATCGCGCAAGAACTTGTCCATTGCTGAAGGTTGGAAACATGGCAGCCGAAACGATATTGAAAGTTTCCGAAGAAATTGTGTTTTTCGCATTTTCAAGAGCTAACTGGTGCTTTCGCAATGGCAAATCAAGTCAGCTCGGTAGGGTTCAGGGAAGACTCAAGTTATGCGGAGCGACCCTCTGTCTCGACATGTTAAAATGAAGACTGGGCCCAATTGTTGCGACTGGAATCTTCTAGAGTGCCTAATTTTAGCATTTTACACGCAGTTCATTATACTTGACGTCATTCCAATATGATATCATCGCAAAACCCAACGGAGTGGTAACTTTAAGGTGTTTGGCCTGCCTGGTCGGAGTTTGCTCGCGTCCACATGATCAGATGAATAGAAATATAATCGTAGAAATTTAACTCAAATATTGGTAAAGGCAAGAATCTGCTTGTTTTCACACACAATTCTTTCTCGCCAACTAACACACAAGCTTGACGAATCCGGTGTTACTCGTACCTCCTCTGCTGATAGTAGTTTCTGCTTTAAGTTTTGGTCATTTTTTGATGCCAGAAAAGTTATTCGAAGAAATTGGCATGGGGGATGGTTGTCTTATTTGTTTTCTATTTCTCTTTCTCGGATTAGGTTTATCGAGACGTTCTTTGCCTCCTGTTCTGTTCATCTTGACACAACGACCTCAAAATGAAAGAGGTACGTCGGGGCCACGAGGGTTGACACGGTGCCATGAAAGAAAGCCCAAACGATTTTAAATTCATACTCTGCTGGTTATATAGTCTTTCTTTTGGGCAGATAGCTGGGAAGAACGTCATGACATAGCTACCAGCTTTCTTCAATATCGCAGCTTTGATGGATAGTCAGCATGTGTGCGATGCCGTATTTTCTATTAGCATGCTGGATTTTGTTCATGTAAACTAGCTCCTATAAGGTAGAAAGGCGAAGGACCTTCTGTAACATTCATCAGGCGTTATTTATTTCACACAGCATTATGTTGTTTGCTCGGCGCGCTCAAAACGGAAAGGTGCAGGCTCTGAATGCCGGTTGAATTGCGCACCCCACAACTTGCAAGTCTGGTCAGCGTCGCCAAAACCAATAAAAAACCCAGCTTTTAACACATGGTCTGCACCTTAGGCTAAAAAAAAAAAAAAAGAAAGAAAGGAAAAGGATGCATGTGAGGTTTTATTCCTGCTCATGGAACCAGACGTGTCGATTATCTGTCGCTTACGTGACCGTCGTGTTTCATCAGGATTGGTTCATCAGATCCGACGAAGCCAGGAATTAAAGTTGAGCGCGGGCCGTTATCATGCCGACAACACGTTACTTGAATGTCTGCAACATGGAATCCTTGCAAAAGGACTATGTTTTCTTACTTTTATTTTTGTCAACAAAAAAAGGCTATATAATACGTTTGCCCAAAAATGATGACATTCATTTCTTTTAGTATTATTTACTTTAGGTATCGTGGCTGTTTTGATCAACCTGCGGTGGCCGCAGTGGATAAATACCTTGGTTGGATTGTATATGCAATGTCTTGAATCAGCTGCGCCACCCCCTTGTAACAGGAAGAAAAAAAGCACTCAGGTTTGTCTGGTCTTTTTTGAGCTTATCTCTTTTTTTTTTTTTTTTTTTCTTCACTGCTCCTTTGGTATTTTTAGCAAGGTGCTGTCGTGCGTGGGGCGCACCAACTAATTTCCCGACGACCCCGGCTTATGTCACTTTGTCCTTTTCCCCCCAGCTCTCTTCAACAGTCGGTAGGGGAAAGACGCTTCAACACACTGCCCCCAAGCCGCCGCCCGTAGATCTTGCCCGTTGTCGCTCGCCATGGCAGTACTGGACCCGGACCGGAAACGCTCGTTGTCGTCGGTCGACATGGAGAGGTATGACCTGGAAGACGGCTCCGACAGCGAGGAGGCGCGCTTCCTGCCCCCCGATGCGGCGGCCCCTGAGACCCCTGGCGCCGCCTCCGAAAAGGTGCCCGCCAAGTCAACGCAGCGCTACGTCGTCATCATGTGTGTGCAGTTCCTCTTCATGATTGAGTTCAGCCAGTTCATTATGGAACCGCCCTTGCAAATGATTATGGAGGATTTCGTCTGCCACAGCCAGTATCCTGATCACCGTATGGGAGTAGCTCAGAAGCAGGACGCCCGATGTAAAGACTCTGACGTCCAGCGCACCCTCGCCATGGCTAGGTCGTGGTTGATGTTTGCCACAATGCTTGTTCGTAGGTTAACCCCGTCAGCGACTTTTTTTTGTGTGTGATCTAATCACTGATATATGTTCTACGTAGCCATGATTGTCCAGGTCCCCTATGGTATTATGGCCGACAATCACGGACGCCGCCCCGTCCTATTTATGGGGCTTCTCGGCATTCTGCTTGCCGCGATATGGCATATTATTGTCTGTACGTGTGGTTCTTCCCCATAAATTGCGCTATCCTCTGGTCTAACATCCCTGACCTTGCTCCCGCAGTGCGACATCCAGATACGTTCTCCATCTGGCATCTGCTCTTTAGTTCTATCCCTCTCCTCATTGGCGGCGGCGGGTCTGTTGTCAGTGCAATGGTGTGGACTATTCTGACCGATGCTGTTCCCGCCGATAAGCGAACATCCGTCTTTTACTTGCTGCATGCCATGATGCTTGTCTTGAGTGCTGTCTTTCGTCCTATCGCAGGATGGTTGATGAGCATCGACCCGTGGCTGCCAATGTGGCTCGGCTTGGGTGCCCTCATTCTCAGCACACTTTCAACGTTGCTTGTCCCCGAAACCCTGCATCTTCAACAGTTGGGCGATGGAAAAGGTCAAGAGGGACCAGCAAGCAGACGCCAATCAATGGATGATAAGCCATCATGGACCAAGCAAACTGCGCTGGAGAAGGCATGGTCCAGTGCGAAGAAGGATCTTGCCAAGACCTGGGGCTTCATGCTGGAGTTGAAGCATCTATGGCACATCATTGCTGGATACTGCCTGTGCTTTCCAATCTTCATCGCCTTTGAGATGAATCTGCTCCAATACGTGACGAAGCGATTTGGTTGGGACTGGTCTACGGTAAACACAACATCACTCTGTTATTTTCGTTTCCATTCTAACCATTCACCTAGGCGGCATATTTCACCACCATCTCAAAGGTTACTTCTGTAATCGTTCTGCTCGGTCTCTTGCCGGTAGCTTCCTGGTTCATCACAAACCGCCTTCGCTTCAACGCCCTAGCTAGAGATTTGTACCTCTCTCGCGTCTCCGTCCTCTTTCTTGTCGCTGGCAATATTATCACTGCCGTTGCAGCAGCCCCCTGGTTGCTCGTGGTAGCCCTCATAGTTCTCAGTTTCGGCAACGGTTTCTGGCCCCAAGTTCGTGCCATCTTCTCCGGGGTTGTGGAGCAACAGAACTTGGCCACCATGAACACCATTATCGCGACCGCCGAAACACTTACGGGATTGATCACAGTCCCGACACTTGGGTGGCTGCTGAGCAAGGGCATCGAGCTTGAAGGCTTCTGGATGGGCTTGCCCTATGTGATGACTTCCATTTGGGTGACGGCAGCCGCCGTATTAATGTTCAAGTTCAGACTCCCTCAGGGGGTTGAAAATGCCGAAGGGCGGTATGAGCTACTAGATCGGCATACGGATTAACGCAAGGACAATTTAAAAGGAGGAATACATTTATAGAAAGCGCTAGCTTAAAAATATGATCGCATGCTATAATGTTTAAGAATTTTTGGGAACATCGATAAAACTGCATAAAGCTCCAAACACGCCCACTGCAAAATTGTCAGAATCGTACATGAAGTGTTGTCCTTGGTAAAAATACATTGCGTCGCAACTCAAATCGCATCACTAATGGTCTATGGGCCCCCTGAATGGTATAAAATCTGTGCTGCATGCAAGCTTTCCAAGTGTCCTCTCCTCTTTCAAGGATATAAGCTTGGCCTCTATTGATCTGAAGGCGTCGCTTCCCATGGGAACCCTCAACACTTGGCTGTATCCCTGCTCTGCCTTGTCACTGGCTAAACCCGTTTTGTCGACAACTTCCACGATTCTCTTGGCGGCGAGCTGCGGGTTTCCTGGCTGATGGCCGGCCAAGCTCTCCATCACCGAGACGGTTGTGTCCGCTGGCCCATCGACGTACGCTTCATTGAGACCTGCTCTGGGCTTGCTGAAGCTGTGGAGAAAAGATGTTCGAAAGATGCCCAGCTCAACCAGCACCACGCGCACACCCAGAGGACCAACTTCGGTCGCGAGAGCCTCTGACATGGCATCCACTGCTCCCTTGGACGCTGCGAAAGCTGTCGTCGCGGCGAATGGTACTAGGCCGAGGAAGCTTCCAATGTTGACGATGGTGGCTCCCCCCTTTGAGCCCAGTGATCGAAAGTACGGCAAAACTCCCTTGGTGCATCTCATGGTGCCAAATGTGTTCGTGTTAAATTGGGCGATAAATTCCTCCTCTGTCGTGTCTTCCAGGCTTCCAAGGAGGCCATAGCCAGCATTGTTGATGAGCACATTGATCCCCTTTTCCTCCACGACTTGGGCCACGCAGTCCTGTGTGTCGGTGCGCGTCACATCCAGTTCGAGCCAACTTCCGCCGAGCTCTTGCACTTCTGGGTAATCTTGCGAGGCTTTGGTGGGGTTGCGTGCCCCTGCCACGACCGAGTGGCCCGCCCTGAGGGCTTCGAGGGTTAGCTGAAGGCCCAGGCCGGACGACGCCCCCGTGATGAGAAACGAATACTGCGACATGACGAAGAGAAGGTATCAAAAGACAGATTAGAACATAAAATAGAGAAGGTGTTTTAGAGTCCACTCCCAACCAGCATAAATTGGGTGATTGTGGAAAATATACCCGAAACTGGGGTCCCTCCGCGGAGCCCTTTAAAGCCAAGACGGAGACGCGGGAGCGTTGCTTTCTGCGGCGCACCAACCCTTGGCATTGCTTCCCATGTTTCATGGATCTGGAAATGTAGGTTAATTTGGAACGAGTCCATGGGTACGGACGGACGATCTGCCCTGTCTTGGCACTGCCGAGGGACGCACGGCAGCATCTGTTGCTATATCCGGACGCCGCAAAGTTTATTGGCACTCGAGATCAGCGAGCGAAATCACAACGGGGATTAGCACCGAAATGATTGGACCGGTCAATTCGTAATTGCCCCCGGGTCGGCGTGTTACAGATCAGCGCCACAGCCACGCTGCGGGAAGACGGCGAGAGAGAAAAAAGTGTAACTGGGGATGCGGCATCGTCGGGTTGCCAAACTTGCATCTAAATAAAGGTTCTTGCGGATATGCTGCCCGATTATGTTTGAAACCCCGTGCTGCTTTTCCTGCAAAAACAGTTACCGACTTGCCGATGTTTCCATGCTCGGGTCGCTTCGCTTTGCGCGTTTTCATGGCTTACCCATAGTAGTAAGTTCACCAGGGCAAGCGATTATCTGGCATATCCTTGTCAACTCGCTTATAAACCACTCGCTTGAGATGGGAGTACCGTCCAGCCGCTGGCAACACTTCGGCGAAGGTGGCTAATTTGTTTCCGGGCAACTCAACACAATCTTGACAAAACACTAACCGAATATACACGTCTGCGTGCGCAAAAGCCCACTATTTGTTCTTCTTGTTTCCCCATTTCCGTATTGTTTCTTCAGCAACACCACCCTGGCTTCACCAATCCACTTCCAGCAAGCCCATGATCGCTTCTAAATCCTTCCGGCTTGGGTTTCTGTGCGCGCCGACAGTAGACCCGACAATTTTCTATATTAGGCGACCAATCCCTTCATACAATGTGCTTGATTTACTGGAACCGCAACTTTCGCTGAGCATGTTCCTCGATAACCATGACGTGGTATTTGATCCCGTGTACAGAACAGTAACCGGCGTCCAGATTACAGCTTTCTAGAGCCTTCGCGCCCTTGTGCTTGACTTCGTCGAATGAGAACCAGATATCTAGCTCCCCAAAAATGAGGAATTCCTCAAACTTTTGGCTATGGTAGGTGTGGTGGGTAAAATAGCGAGTTAAGTCGGCTATCCCTGATAAATGAGACATACTAGCAATGACGAGATAACATTCTGAAGCACTGAATGCAGCATTTCGGTTTTGTTCCAGAGAAGTCTCTGGCATTTCAGGCGGCGCAATGAGACGGCGTCTCTTTTGACCAGGTCGCTCGGCCGTAAGATCCGCAAGAGATTTACGCAGCGACACTCCCTGCGCTCGTTCTTCTTCAAACTGCTTCAATAGTGTCTCTTCTTGAATACTCTTCTGGTCAAGCGAATCTTTCATGTTCCCAACGCGATTTCCGAGCCTTTCATTCTCGATGGTCAGTTTGGCAACCATCTTGAGAGCAGAGTCGAGATCTTGTTGATTGTGGTCAAGAGCCGCGCGGGTTTGTTTTTCGAGGCACTCGTGCTTGTGGGTTTGATCCCGGGCGTCCTGCGCATTTTGCTTGGCAGCACACACTTCCTCGCGAGCCTTGTGTAGCTCAAGCTCCAGGTGGTTGATCTTGGTTTGTGCAGTTTCTTTTTCTGTTGCATCTTGTAAACTTTGCTTCATGCGATCGTATATTGCGTCAGCAAGTGTCTCCTGACCCTGCGCTGCAGCCAGCTTTGCCTCCATCTCACGGCGGATTCCCTGGGCTTCATCAAGGGATTGATGGAGCACTTTTATCTCTTTATCATGGCCACAATCATCGCGAATCCCCCCCATAACCCCCTCAGCGACGGCGTTTGGTCCAGCCTCACAACCGCTTGCATTGGTGAGGTTCTCATAAAAGCGCTGAAGCTCGTTATGACATCGAATAGATCGAGACAGCTGGTCTCTGAGGTCCTTATTCTCCAACATTAGACTAGTGATTTGCTCCGAATGATTGGTTGAAGGCATTTCAGCGTCATTTTTTTGTCTTCGAGAGGAGGCGAAACTTTGGGCTGGCTGTGTCTCCAACCTGGTGATGGCTTCGGAATACTTCGCCCGGGTTGTAAGCAATTCATTCTCCATCTCGAATAGTCGGGCCTGAAGCAGTTCAACCTCATTTTCTGTCGTATATTCGTTCCGCCGGGGGGACCTGTACTGATGAGAGTATTTTGTGGAAGGCATCTCATTCAGGTGTGCGTTGGGTGTCTGAGGGGGCTTTTTGCGGCAAGACCGTAAGTCTTGGCAACTATTCTCATCCATCGCGGCAGTATTGTTACCAGAATCAAGACTCGTTCTCAGCATGTTCCTCTGTCTCCCTTCCTCGAGAATTTTAGCGCGATATGTCTCAAATGTGGCAGAAAGTCGTTCGTCGAGATCGACAAGTGGTGCAAGAGGCCAGGGCCAGGCCGCAGGCTCAGCTGGAGCATCTTTGATGCCGTCGACTAGTCGTCATCAGGGCTCTGGGTCCCAAAAAAGTGTCAAAATTAAGAAACTCACAGAAAAAACGCCACTTGTAAAAGTCAACACGCCATTCGAAGTAGCTTGTCAAACATCGGGAGACGCCCGCCGTGATCAACTCTTTCGAGGCTGCCTTCTGGCTCGCTACTAAGGCGGAACATTGTGCCCCATAATCGATATTTTCTTGCCCAACCACGTGCCGAAAGTACGCTTCCATATACTCCCTCCTCTCATGGACGGTTGGAGTTTGGCCGATCCATTTCACGTCGAAGGAGGCGCTTGGGTTGACAATAGAGCTGTATTGTCGATGGGAAAGCGCAGTATCTTCACTGCTCTGGGACGACATGATAATGCTGGTATTCATCATGAGAGAATTTGCGGTCTTCGTCAAAGCAAGGTTGAAACAAGATGTTCTGTGTTGCTGAGATGCTTCACTTGCCGCGCGGTTGGCAGTTGCTCATGCCTGTCACCAGCTGCCACCGCTAACCACCACAACACCTCCTAAAAGTAAATTCAAACGGGAAATTTATGGGTGATTACTTTTCTACCGCATGTTAGAGACCCAATATTTGGTTCAAGTCATAGCACGAACGACGACAGAGAGACACATCCTTTATCCAGAATTGGTGGTCAATTTTCCTACCCTAATACCTGCCAAACCAACGCAACTTCCAGAGCCTAGCATTCATTCATTCGTTTTACCAACCCCAATCGTGATTCACCATCTCGTCGCCTCATCCAAGCCCCTCACAGGCAGATGCCGATGCAGTCTGCACCTCCAGACTTGGGGTCGCACTCGTCATTTGGATTATCGTAGCAGTATTTCCCCTTGGGGCATTGAAATCCAGCGAACCCGCCGCACTGGGGCGTGTTGTCAGGAATGCAGATGCCCGGCGCATCGCACGCCATTCCACAGCTGCCAGCGAGAAGAGCACGGGGGTCGTCTTTGCAAGTAGAGCCCTTCTTGCAATCAACGGGCTTGATGCGCATGCCGCCGCAGGAGGGGAACGTCTTTTTGTAGTAACAGGTGCCCTTGCACTTCCTGAGGTTTTTGCACTTGGGGTTATTGGGGACGCATGTCTGGTCGGATCTGCAGGGAGCCTTCTTGACGCCACACGAGACCCCAGAGCTGGGCCCAAGCTTGTTGTTGTTGCTGTTGCTGTATTGGGCGGCAGAGAAGCCAGTGAGGCCGAGGGTGACCACGGTAAGGAAGTTCTGGAGAAGCATTGTAAGTTTGTAGCTTTGAACAAGCAAGTATGCTAAGTGTTGTTATTGTGGAGGATGATGTGTGTTGCTGATGGCAGGCAGAGGTTGTGCCGATGGGAAATCAACTACTTATACTAGAGGTACAAGCGCACACACAAACCTCCCTCATTCCAACTCCAACCCTCAGCTTGTACATGTTCTACAGCCATATCCTCCGCTAGAGCCCTCGAGCTGAAACCAGCTGAGACGCCCGGGGCGCAGAGGCGCAAAGCGGATGCCAGTTCGTTAGCCCATATGTACCGTGTTGATAACCTTAACTTCAAGCTAATTGGACGTGGGACGATGGAATGCAGTGACTCAACCCTATTCTCACGGCGTAAGCTGACACTCCAATTCCCCCGACGGCTCATCTCAAAGTGCTTTTTTAAATTGGACGTTCTCCCTGTGGCGCATCCCCCGCCATTCCAACCGACATGATCGGCGGCGACACCCAATCACGTCCAGGCACTAGCGAGACCTACTAAGAATGTGGCTTCCGCTATACGAGACCGAAAATAGATGTGCCGGTGCTTGCACCACGGCAGATGTTCCTTTCCCCTGTGCAGTGCTGCCGAGTTCCGCACGTGGTTCAACTGCCCTCTTGCCTTGTTGGGTATCTGATCCGAAGCGAGCTCATCGGCCGATCGGCCGGTTATCGCCATGTATCTGATTCACAAGCCTACATCAGAATCACATGGGGCATCAAGCGATCAAATTTAAATTTAAAATGGAATTGTAACATGTCGAGGCAGCTCGGTGAGCATTCTCTTGCACTGTATACCATAGCCATGTCTCACAGCGTGGACGTGGGCAACGGCGCTACTTTCTGCGCCCTCGTCCACTGAAGCCCCAGCCAATTTGGTTCGCCATCTTGACATCAACGCCCAGCTCATCCGCATAAGCATACACGAGACCGGGGTTCTTTTGGAACCACCGTCCGCACATGATGACATCAAGGCCCTTCTGAAGAAGCTCCTCCGCCAGAGTTCCAGTGCTGATACCGCCGACCGCAGAAACAACCATCCTCCCCTTGACTGCTTCGAGAATCTCCAGCGCAAAGCCCGCCTGGTACCCCGGGCCAGATTTGATGCTGGTTGACTGCTTCGGGTGGACGCCACCGGAGCTGACATCAAGGAAGTCGACGCCCCGCTCTGCGAGCAGTGGCGCCAGCTTGCAGGAGTCCTTGACGGTCCAGCTCTCGGGGAATTCATCCGTCATGTTGTCGAACCAATCTGTCGCGCTGATTCTTACGAACAGGGGCATATCTGCGGGTATTACCTCCCGCACGAGCTCGGTGATTTCGAGCACCAGTCGGGCCCGATTGTCCCAGCTTCCTCCATACCTGTCGCTGCGCTGGTTGCTGATGGGGCTGAGGAATTGATGGATGAGGTAGCCATGGGCGGCGTGGATCTCTACCACGTCAAACCCAGCCTTGACAGCCCTTTTTGTCGCATCCACAAAAGCAATCTTGAAGTCCTCAATTTGATCCAGCGTCATCTCCTTGGGGTGAGGGTATGCGTCGTTGAAGGGAATGGCAGATGGCGCATACACCTCATCTGGCCAACCCCCCACTTCTTCAGGAGCGGTCGCATTCATGTGAATGAATGGAGGCGCAGTGCTTGACTTTCTCCCTGCGTGACTCAATTGGATGCCAATCTTCTGGTTTTGGGAGTGCGCAAAGTCAGCAATGCGCTTGAGGGGCTCGATTTGTCCGTCCTCCCACAGCCCAATGTCTTGGGGGGTGATGCGACCTTCCTTCTGGACGGCAGTAGATTCCATGAGTGCAAAGCCCGGCCCTCGCTGCATGATACCTCCGAGATGCGTCAGGTGCCAGTCCGTAGCGTACCCATCTTTTGCAGAGTACTGGCAAAGAGGGGCCAGGAACAATCTGTTTTGGAACGTAACACCACGGACGGTGAGTGGCGTAAACAGCTTGGGCAATTGATGGTCATCCTTGACGCCTCGTGCAGTTCCCGAAGGAGGGTCTTGCTCTGGCGTGTAATACGGTGCACCCTTGGCTCCAACGTTAGCGAGGGGCGATGTGGCAACACCGCCGTTGACAGATTCCAGGGCCATGACTAAAGTCGATAAGTTATGATGGACAACGGTTTGCGATCGATGATTAACCCAGAATCGAACTTGTGAATAGAATCAATTTTATATCTATCAGAAGATCTAGGCATTGCTATTACAAAGATTCGCTAGCATCATAAGCTATCCCGGTGTCTAGATTTTTCGCCGGGCGACTCCAAGTCGCTTTCTCGTCGAAAAAGGCCATCCACAAAGGCCGGCCGAAAGAGGGCTAGAACCAAAAAAAACGAAAAACAGAAAAAAGGCCGTGTTAATCTCCAGAATGTATGGATCCTTTCGGCTAATCTTGTTTCTGTGTTCGGAATTCTCGCGCCACCAGCTCTACCCCTCGGCAAAATGTCATGTCGCCGACCTTGCACAATGACTACCTTGGCTGCGGTGTGAAGTAATCACGCCGCCACTCGTCATACCCAAAACCCGGTTACCAAAATACATTCCCGAAAAGTATCTTACAACAGGATACTTTATTCTCAATCTTACAGTTATTACCATGAGTCGCCGACTTCGGTACCTGAGTCGTACTATCAAACGGACGACGTACTCTCAGTAAACGGAGCCCCACCAGTCGTCCAGAAACGACGATTCGTGTAGGTCTGCAAGTAAAAGCCTCGCGTCTGATCTATACCTCCAACTCTGGAATGCAATCATGAGATCAGCTATTCATGGCGTGGGTAAATTTTATCCCCTTGAGGTCCTTGGACTACATGCTCATCCGATTGGATTGTGGCTGTCTCTAACCACAGCGACTGCATATGTTTATCACCGATGATACCCCTTTTGCTTCAATATTTCTTACCCCGCTATGTCCATATTCTCATTTACACCATCCTTCCTCAAATCTCACTTTTTACAACGGGACTTCTATTCCCCTGTTGCAGTAATTTGTCACAAACATTCTAGAACGAAGGCAGATGCTCTATTAAAGTCAAGGTTAGACTCATAATTTCACAAACCCGGTTTAATGTGTGCTATTTTAATATTAGTCACAATTTAGAGTATTGCCGACACCAGAGTTTGCCGTTTAAGTTTCACCGTCAAAACGAAACAGAGCCCAACACACAACCGATCACGAGATGTATATTACTGTTTGAAACGAGAAACAGCGATCCTAGAGGTGTTCTATATCAATAGCCAATATTATATAGGTGACCCGGTCGGAGTACTATAAAAGAAGGCATCATCACCAACCGAATGAACGTGTCTGATGTGTTCACGCCACGCTGTTCAGACGAACTGCTTGAACTGGAATGACACGGGGAGAAGTCTAAGACAGAACGCCATCTCGGACTATACCGAAAGGCTCTAAAAAAAGAACAAGGCTGGCCCATAGGTTTATGTTTTGCTTAGGGCAGAGCATGCGTCCTTGACAGTCTGGCTTTCAGCCCCGACCCATCCCGCATGTTACTGTACCCAAATTACACAACAGGTTAAATAAAGATTACGACAAACGATCAATAATCTGATAGTTAGCCGCAATGATCTAAAGCAAAATTGATGGGGCAATCCATCTCATCGAACATTTGCACACGTTGCTCCGACTACGGCATTTGTCGCCTTTTGTATGCTGATCCAGCTCTTGGTCATCATCATATTTTTTCAGCTGTTGTACAATTTTCTACATTCTCGGTTCTTGGGTGACCACCAGGTGGAGCCATGAGGCAGCTTTATGCCGAGCAGTCTTCAGTACAACGTGAATCCATCAAGTACGGGCAACATTCCGACGATTACGACGCTTTCCTGTTGCCCTGAAACAGTCCTTGCTGTCATCTATGACACTGTTTCCGGCTTGTAGCAGAGTAGGTCAATTCTGCCTCTTCGGGTCATGGTCGTTGGCGTTAGGAATGGACTTTTACCCCACTTTCCCCGATCTGGATCTGAAGGCCATACCTGCACCAGCAAGTAGAGGTGAGAACCAACCCTCACTCCAGGTCCCACGATCTCAAATCACCACATCTCCATGATTTTCCTGTGGTGGAAGGAATTTATACTCATACTTCTTCACTCTCCATCAATCCGGTATGGTGTAGTGGCTAACATTTCGCGCTCTCATAACTTGAGAGATCAGTTCCGCGGAGCCCAGGGTTCGATTCCCTGTACCGGAGGAGATTCTCTTTTTTGGCCTTCGATAGCACATGCACTAAGTTTGTCAGATATGCTTCTTTTTTGTTACGGCCAAAGCCTTGATCAAGTATGTCATGGGGGTCCTTCAAGAGAGCCATGGGTTGGCTGCTACATAAACCCACCCCCCCTGAGTGGGGCACTCTTCCATTCTAAAGTCATAAATAATACTTGTCTTTCTTTTTCACTCCAGTCGCACTTACTAGAATTGCTTGGCTGATGGTCCCGTGTCCAAGCGAGGTGGTGGCAACTCCTGCACGCGGGTGGTTGTGTATATGTGTATTCACCAGCTGCAGCATTGTGCGTCAAGATACTAGCACCCTAGTTCGACAGTCAAATTAGAATACGTATACAGTGGGACAACAGCCACTTCAATCAAATTGATTTAATTGTTGACGTGAAAGCGGCATCCTGGATTGGAATGCACGCGGTCTGCTCATTGATCAGGATCAAGTGATGTAACACACGGACAAGGGAGTCTTTATTAGCGATTGGATAATCTTTCAAAACAATATGCACCGGCTACGCTATCTAGATCTATCCTTCCTCCCTATTCATCGGTGGCTGGATTTCTTGAGGCTATAATCTAGTTTTGTACTGTTAAAAAAAGCCCAGCGGTCCTTGTTAAGTTGCACTAAGATTGCAGTGCAATTGCGGTATAAAAAGAAGGCTCAAACAGGGGCCATAGTTAGGTAAGCGGGGCCAAAAGTAATTTCTTCCCGGCGGTAACTTGGTGTCTACCAACCCCGTTGAATACTGTAGGCCTGAAATGAGAGTACCTCAGATCATCAGGGCTACAAATGTCACAGTAGTATCTCCATATCGGTCTAGCCTATTTGAGGCAACGAGTTCGTTGGCGCAGTGTGGATAAAGTACAGGGTAAGCTTGTACTCGACGTCCTTGGTGCTTTCATTCTGGGGGTTTCCAATTCATCCAGCTTTCTTATATTGAGAATACGCTTTGTTATCGTCACATGCTCTTGTTACGCAGTTGTGGCTAAATTGTGGCTGTCTAAAGGCAATGCGCCAGCTCAACCTCAGGCACTCGCAGCTCGACAGCAAGGGCTCATGCAAGCTTGTTCAAAATAATGGTTGGGTATTTGATACAGGCCGTTACCAGTGTTAGTGGGGAAACAACCAATACGGGACCCCGCCCGGTCGCTTGCATTAAGATGCCACTGACACGATCGAGTTGAACAAGACACGGCCCAGATGAGGCACTCTAATAGTGATTTCTAAGCAATTTAGCAACTCCTCATCGGCTCCCAGGAAATTTGAATCCGCATTTTCCTAGCGGACCCAGTCAATACCAGCACTGCGGAACCTGTCGAGGCCGGGGAACAATCGGCCAAGAGCCGGGGGCTAAGTTTGAGATCCACCTGGAGGGGTTTGTAATAATGTCACCCAGAGCGCGGGGAAGGCTTTCGCGAAAAGAAAGACGCGAACGCGCGTGTACGTTTTTGGATTCACCAATGATGAGAGACAGACTCGTTTCGGGGAATACAGTGGGATGTTTGTCAAAGTGAGAGTGGCTCAAACGAAAGGTCGAAGCTAGTCGATTAGTAATGTGTGCGTGTAAATGGAAAGCCAAGCTGACTTGAAGGTGTAAAATAACCCAAGAACAAGACTAAAATCGGCTGGAGCATGAGAACACAATGGCAATCAATATTGAAGGAAGAATTCTAGATCCAAAGTAAAAAAAGTATCCTTCATGGCCCACCGGATTTCGGGCCCCTCGGCATCCCACTTCGGAGTGCGGGGATTTCATTTCCAAGACATTCCGGTGGATTACGTTAGCAACGGCCGGGTCGTAGTCGTCTAATAGTCCGCCCCAATGAGGCGACGATGCCCTCAATTGCGTATAAGTTAACTCTTGGCCCTGTTCTCTTGAACTGGTAAAACGCCGCTGGTCATCCGATTGTCACAACACCTCTCACACTTCAACACACATTTCCCCACAATGACAAGATTCGTCGTCAGCGTCACCTCCGACACGGTGTGCCCGTGGTGCTTCGTCGGCCGCAAGCAGCTCCAGGCCGCCGAGCGCATCTGGAAGCAAAAGTACCCCAACTCAAACGACACTTTTGCCGTGAGCTACCTTCCGTACCAGCTCAACCCCCACGGCCCAAGGGGTCCCTCGTCGAGCATCTCCAAGGAGCAGTTCTACCACGAAAAGTTTGGCAAGGAGCGCACCCAGATGATGCATGAGCGCATCTCGGGCATCGGACAGGCCGTGGGCATCAACTTCAAGTTCGGCGGCCGCACAGGAAGCTCCAGGGATTCGCACCGCCTGGTTCGTCTCGCCAAGAAGTACGGCGAGGACGCTGAGCTCAAGGCCATTGATGGGCTGTTCTCCACCTACTTTGAGAAGGAGGGCGACATCACCAGCTACGACACACTGAGGGGCATTGCAGTCGAGGCCGGCATCCCCGCGGAAGAGTTCCAAAAGGCCATCGTGGACAGCGATGAGGGCGGCGCCGAGGTTGACAACGCCGCCCACCAGGCGAGGCTCAACGGCGTCAACGGCGTTCCCGACTTTGTCATCCAGGACAAGTACCAGCTCCACGGTGCACAGGACCCCCAGAGCTTCGTTCAAGTGTTTGAGAGGATCAAGGCGCAGGAGGAGGCTGCAGGCGCAGCAAATTAATAATTAGATTGATACTAGAAAGGCTTAGAACAGTGGCTTTTAGCAAAAGTCAATTCATGAACGTTCATCGGCAGATCGATAGTACACTCGTGAGCGCTTCTCGAGAATGTCATTCCAAATCTTCTGCTCCTGGAACCCAGGTACATAGAATAATATACCCAGCTCTTGACTGGTCCACCAACTCGCTCTGTCCATGTTCCCCGAGCCCAGGACGAGGAATTCATCATCCACCAATGTCATCTTGAAGTGACTTATGACGGGCTCGTCTTCCGTGTCTTGCCTCTCATCGAGGGGATTGTAGTAGACAATCTCGAGGTTTCCAGGAGCCACTGATTGGGATTCTGGGTCAGACGGACGCGGCTTTTGCAGCAAAGCCTTGTACCGCTGGACAAATCGGCGCAGGCACCAAGCAGTTGTAGTACCAGCAGTGAGAATCTGCTCGATAATCATCATCTCCTGACTTGTTCTAACCTTGACATCCACACCACGTGATAGCGCGTCGAGGAGAGCCTCAACGAATGGCCATGCTGTGACGTTGGGGGTGGAAACGGTAATTTTTCGCTGGGCATTAGCGAATAAGGTGAGCAATCCAGCGTTCAGTGGAGTGACTGGGGGGTTCTTCTGGGAAAAGAATGGGAAAAATGAGAATCTAGGGTTCCGATGATGTGAAGACGGTAAAAAGATGGTTGGCACGGGATCATTGCTATGGTATGCAATGGCTTGGGTCGCTGAACCAGCATCATCATTCGTGATGAGGGACACACTGGTCGGGCGATTGGGCTGGTTGCCATCCTCTGCATGGTCGATGGTTTCAGATTGCCCGATTGTCTGAGAGTACTGCGCCAGTTGGGATTTGTCCCCGGATCCCCAGACTCTTTCATAAAAAGCAAAGAGGTGATCCACAATCTCACCCTCAACTTCGACACATCCTTCAAACCACCTTTCCCAGCTGACATTGCAGCTGGGGACCCAGGCCCTTTTTCCGTCAACAAGAACGAATTTTGGGTGCATAACACTGAACGGGGTGAAGAAGAGGCTTTTGACTGTCAACTCTATCCCACTTTCTCGCAGGGTGACTTCATCGGGGAGGCCAAGCTTGGGCCATTGGGATGGAGGATAGGTGTATCCATCGCGAGAGCCCGTGTGGAAGAGCTTTTGGAAAAGGCCATAGGACGAAAATCCAATCGTTATCTGAAGAGGTGTCCCCGGTTTGTTTTGGGCGCGTGTCAACGCAAGCTTCAAAAGCGTCTCGCGGATACCATCCAGCGAAGGAGACGCAGCCCAGTAGCAGGTGATGAGCTGGACGGAGTGCTTGGCGGAGAGAATGGCAGGAAGAAGCGCGCGCGTGTATATGGAATGGCCAGTCCCTACGTAAAATGCCCTAGGGTGGCTTGTTGTGATGAGGGAGTCGATGTCATTGACATGATTGTTTGGAAAGTCGTGTTGTTGCTCGTCGCGGTGGGACTCTAGGAGATCCCTCCATGGCTCAACAAACGAGGATGGGAACGGCGCCATGATTTAAGTTCTTATATCAGACGTAGTTTTTCAGCAGGCATGTGTGGTCATTGTGTGGTTGCAGCAGCGATAAATTAAGGGCGAGTGTGGTGTGCAGAACGAGAAAAAGAGGTGGAATTGTCAGACATACGCGCGGCAACCAGGCGAAGCTACTTGGCGCTGATGACACGATACTCGGAACTCCACCGGGTAATTGGTAGAGTTGTTGGGATGTTGAAACACGAAACTGACCAACTTAACCGCAGATACGATATTATTCTTTCAACTATAGGCGCTTTTATCCGCCTGCATCAACCATATTTAATGCCATGATTCAACACACTCACGTGGTGAGTTGAACTAGCCAAGCACCCCAGTGGAGCGTGTAGCGCACATGTACACTACAATCCGCTGTTTGTCCAGCGACCCAAGCTGCATGGTAGCACAGCCACACATCAAACCGAGCATTGCGTGCTCTCCACCAACTTTTCAATGTACATATTGGTTTATGAAGCAAACAAAGATACAGTTCAACTCAGATACAAACGAAAGACCTCTTTCACGCCATGTAGTTGGATGAGGTAAGCCTGGAAATTAGCCATGGCCTCTCCCCTGCTTCACCGCCTTTGAGCTATCCCCCGGCAGAATTCCCCCACTACCCACTCACTCCACTACGGCTGCAGTTCGCCATATTGCGACTCCTATCTTGTCCCGGCCTCAATCTCAATGGTTGATAGACCCCTGTTCCAACCTCGCCTGTCCTTTGTCTGCGTCTCCGGTTTCCTCTCTCCGAATCCTCGCACCGCCAGCGCACGCCGCGCACCCTTCGCTCCCTCTCCGCCGCAACCATGTTGTCGGGCGTCCTCATCTTCAACCAAAAGGGCGAGAACCTCATCTTCCGTGCCTTCCGCAACGACTGTCGCCCCCGCCTCGCCGACGTCTTTCGAATCCAGGTCATCTCCAACGCCCAGGTCCGCTCGCCCATTCTCACCTTGGGCAGCACCACCTTTAGCCATGTCAAGCACGAAAACATCTACCTCGTGGCCATCACCAAGAGCAACGCCAATGCCGCCCTGGTCTTTGAGTTCCTCTACCGCCTGATCCAGCTGGGCAAGGGTTACTTTGGCAAGTTTGACGAGGAGGCCGTCAAGAACAACTTTGTGCTGGTTTACGAGCTGCTCGACGGTATGTTTTGCTCCCCCCAGACTCGCTCCATCCCCAACGCTAACTTGCTATCCAGAAATTATTGACTTTGGCTACCCCCAAAACACCGAAACCGACACGCTCAAAATGTACATTACCACCGAGGGTGTCAAGTCCGAATCCCGCCGCGAGGACACGTCCAAGATTACCATGCAGGCCACAGGAGCCCTCTCCTGGCGCAAGGCAGACGTCAAGTACCGTAAGAACGAAGCTTTCGTCGACGTAATCGAAGACATCAACCTTCTCATGTCAGCCACCGGCGCCGTCCTGCGCGCAGACGTCACAGGCCAGATTGTCATGCGCGCTTACCTGTCCGGAACCCCCGAGTGCAAGTTTGGCCTCAACGACCGACTATTGCTCGACAACGACGGCCTTCTCAGCCTTCCCAGTGGAAACCGCATGGGTTCAAAGGCCACCAAGGCCGCCGCTGGTAGTGTCACCCTCGAGGACTGCCAGTTTCATCAGTGTGTCAAGCTCGGAAAATTTGACAGCGATCGAATTATCAGCTTCGTGCCCCCGGACGGCGAGTTCGAGCTCATGCGCTACCGCGCTACCGAAAACGTCAACCTGCCGTTCAAGGTGCACGCCATTGTCAACGAGGTCGGCCGGTCCAAGGTTGAATACAGCATCGGCGTGAAGGCCAACTTTGGCTCCAAGCTTTTCGCGACCAATGTCATCGTTAAGATTCCCACACCGCTCAACACCGCCAGGATCACCGAGCGATGCACACAGGGCAAGGCCAAATACGAGCCTAGTGAAAACGTTATTGTGTGGAAGATTGGCCGATTTACGGGCAACAGCGAGTATGTGCTGAGCGCCGAGGCACACCTGACCAGCATGACCAACCAGAGGGCATGGAGCCGACCGCCTTTGAGCGTGAACTTTAGCTTGCTCATGTTTACAAGCTCGGGTTTGTTGGTGCGCTATCTCAAGGTGTTTGAGAAAAGTAATTATTCCAGTGTAAAGTGGGTGCGCTACATGACGAGGGCGGGCTCCTATGAAATAAGGTATGTTGATTCAAGGCGAAGAAGGGAGCACACGACTAACACGCAACAGATTTTAAGACAAGATAATTATGAGGGGCGGCACAATATGTACCAAGTATGGCGTTTCGGTAATTCCCGGCAAAAGTCAAAGAGCGGGCATGATTCCTTGGTTTTGTCAACATTGACTTATCATTCATCATTACATATATTCCCATTTACAGTGCCCCTGTGACGAAACAGCCATACGACTCGCCGGCAGCTGCGGTCGACGTGCTGGGACCCGTATCTTTCCCCGTCATTTCCTGACCAAGACTAAACGCCCCATCGTACCAACTCCAATTTAGAAGATAAAAGCCCAACAAGCCCGTGTACAATATAAATATTCATGTCTCGACACTTGGAGTCGGACAATTCCAGATTACTGCAATCAATCATCATCCTCCACAACCAAGACTCTGATGCCCTGAAAGCCGCTCTCTCCTCCTTGGTGTTGGTGCAGTCGGATTGCATTGTTCATTAAAAAAGCAAACCCATAGGTTGGGTGACACTCATGCCATCCCAGAGCCTCCAGGTCAAAGACCTCGACATACCGCCTCCCAACGGCCCGGATAACATCCCCCGGCCTCTCGTGCTCGCTCTCCTTGCCGTCCTGATCCAGTCGTTTCCACAGAGCGCCCCGTTGCTGGAGATCCCCCGCCTTTATGCGCTGTCGGCTGCTGCACTCCCCACACCGCCCCGCACATGTGTCAACCAGGTAGAGCACCTCGAGATGCCGATGCAGAGTCGACGCTAGATGGGTAATTTCGTCCCATCCCAGTGTGTCGTGGGGCGAAAAGACCCATCCCTCAACCACGTCCAAAGCCACCTTTCTAGCACCCTGTAGCGTCAATGCCAGCTCGGCCGACCATTGGCTCCGGAGCACCTGGCCGATGCACGACTGGAACACATCGGTCGCGACATCATGCGCGCTGTGGTTTTTGTCGCGGAAGCGGAGCATCAGAACATCTGTATTTGAGATGACAATCTTGCCGCCACGGCCAGGGAGACAGACAGTCATCGATCCATTCCTCGATGCCATGGCTTGCGTCGTCCAAGCTGCAAGACGGCTCGTTTGGCCCAGCGATCTTGCGACATGATACATGCTCGGATCCATTGAGCTACCTTCCAACCGATCCAGAAATACTGTATTTCTGTATCGTTCAAAGAGGCCTGGGTTCTTGATATCCCTCCCAGCATTGCCAAATGCTCTGTCAGCCCCACCCGGGTCTCGAGAAGGGAAGCAGACGTCAAAAACTTGTATGCAAGGCCCGCAAATGCATGTTTCCCATATTTCTGTTTGAAGCTCCAGCGGTAATTGGGAGAATTGATGAAATGCCATGTCGACAACAACAGGGCCGTGTGAGTGACGAGGGACGAATAGGTTGGAACGGCACAGACAAGACGGGGAGAGCAAGCCTAGTCTGCTACATGCCGATTCTTGTGATGATATATAGCTGTAATCTGAACCATCTGATATGGCTGCCAATCCCACGTCAGACTTGTACCTTTGCCTCGCACCAGCTGAAAGCATCCCATCTGACTTCCAAGGTGACAGTGCATCAGCGCTAAAAGAGGAAGATGGAGGGGAAGCCCATTTTAACCAGAAGAGCCAAAGAGGACGTCGCCAAGTCACGGGCAGAGGTGGAACTGGTATAGGCTTGGTGCGGAGAAGCTTGGGGTGCTTGTCACTTACTCAGCGGATAGGCCCAGGATCTACGGCTAGTATCAATCGGTAATTCGGAGGCAATGCAACCCGGGGAATATTGCGTCATGAGCCGGGTCGGAGAGGGGGGGGGCATGCATGGGGGTTTCAACGGGCTGGGGATATATGTGGATATACTTCTTAGATTGAATGATGTGGAATCATGATGGCTAGATTGGATTTCTCAATGCTGGAGAGAGACCCAGGCCCAACTGTCGCCAAGCCACGAAGGGTGCAGGGAGATATTATACGTATTGTCTAATAAATAAGGGTCTTCCGATAATAAATCAATGCTACCACATTCTGCAGTATTGGTGCGCCTCAAACTATCCAGATATTTGGTCAGTTGCAAGCGATGCGTCGAACCAAGCGCAGTCGCGACCATATGTAACGGTTCTCAGCACCCAATAGTCAGCACTAACAGCCTTGACTGTCAGCTTCCGGCTGTCATGTCTTCCCAAAAACCTCGCGTAATCCGACGTGAAGGGTCCAAGATGGTCAGCTTCGAGGCTAGAGGTTTTGGTAATTGGATGCTGGCATTAGATCACAAAGCAAAGGGTGTGGTGGCGCTGTAACAGGTGGCCCTCTCTTAGGAAGCGGCCACGCCTGCTTGTTAAGCAAGCTAATTTTAACAGCCTAGACTCAACTTACACTTGTGCTGACTTGATCTAGATAACAATCTGATAACGTCCAGTGGGATGATGTGAATGGCCAGTGTCCTGTTCACATCTCACCGAGCTGTCCTCCAAGCTCCCACACTTGCCTCAATGAAGCATGGCAACCTCGCCCCTTCAGTGTTCTCAGCATTCATCAGCTGAAACGACGCATCAAAACTCCATCTAGAATTTAGAATCCCACTATATCCATACCCCTAATTTTAAAATTAACTGTAGGGATCGGTAATATTCTCTTCCGCGGGTGCCCGGGCGGGAAAAGATAACTGGCCACGCCGGAACTAGATGCCCCGATTCATCAAGGCTTTATTTTATCCCTAGTGCGAATAGGCATCAAGATAAAACGAGAGAAGAAAAATAATAAAAGGAGAGCTTTTTGTCGGGAAACACTAGCCTCTTTCCATCGGGGCCTCAAACATGTATAGGAAACGAAGAGTGCTGCTTACACGGATCACGCCAAGGCTAGTTGCTCAACGGCACTCTCAAAGATGCTCAAGCGTAGCTCTGGCAGAGAAATTTTGACGCATTAAAACTGCAGCACATGGCAGACACTCGGTTCTGTCCCTTTGCCCGGGCTTTCGTACTTCTCGCGCAATACAACACCATGAGCTAACGCTTCTCTTCCTCCATCCCGGTCACAGTACGCACCAGGCCGGCATTGCGGCAGGCGCTTGCCGGGTTTGCCAAGGATCAATCTAGTAGCTCAGAGCCGTCCATTTATAACTTGTTCATCTTGGCCGGAAGCAGTCAAAGGTCCATATTCGTGCTGCCCCAGAATAGCCTCGCCCAGGCATTTTGCCGTGCAACCTTGGACGACCCGTGGCACAAGCTGAGCAATTTCCGAGACTTGCATCTTTGTGCAACTCGCACCAAGACCAGTCCTAGCCACACAGTCATGGCCGCGTGTAATGTCTCTCTCTCCCCCTCTCCCCCTACATCGTGTCCTATGCAGTGCTGGTTCTACACACACCACACACCCCATGGAGAGCATGCTCGATCCCCGGCGTCATAAAAGCAGTGCAACTGTGATTCAGTGCCTCGAACGCCTCTTCTCTCTCATGCCCACCCCCGCTGATCTGTGTTCCGCAGGCTGCCCCCTTCAACCCAACCTTGTGCACCACTCTGCATGTCGAGGTGTAGAATACGAGACAAATAGTTCCGTGGCCGAGTCATCATCATCACCAGGTTCTACTCGTCCACCTTGCTTTTTTTTTCTCTTTCTACTCCCCAGTATACTAAACCATGATTGAATGAATATTCTGCTCATGCACGAAGATGCATGAAAATAATAGTCTCGCATTCATTCCCCAAAGGAGATGCCGTACTGCAACATGTCGGCCGCCGGGCTAGCCGGCCATCCAGACACTCCCGTGTGAAATGCAGAAAAAAAGGACGCAAGGAAATTCGTATACCTAGGTGGAGAGACATCATCTTGCGGGCATGTCCATCCGAAGGGCTTTGTGCCAAGGCCTCGAGAAGGTGACGGCGGCGTCGTGAATCATGGCGCCCCCTCGAGTGATGTCCAATTACCCATTTTGCAACTCTGCGCTTCCGCTTTGGGAACTCGTCGAGAAGCCATGGTTGCTAATCTCTCAGCCCAGCTTACCACCAAGCACTTGCCGTCTCCTTTTCTTAGCACTTCTTACACACGCAGCGGTGGAGTGGAGGCTCAGGGGGGAGGGAGGAGGGGGGGGAGAGCATCATCCTTTTGCTCCTTTCACAAAAGCACCCCTCGCGCACAGAGATTATATTTGTTACACGCTCAAAGCCCATTTAGTCTAGCTCAAGTGTTTCACTCCGTTTCTCTAGTTCTTGGGGGGATGCAAATCCACTATTGAACACGTCTTCTTGCTTCCACCCATCACCAACACACACCCACCTCTACGAGAAACCGTTCTCTAGAGATGGTTGTCTCCATCCCCTTTTGCGTTTTTTTTACCTTTTCTCTTTTGTCAATACGCCAAAGACCTGGGCGGCTTTTGCGGCGCCGTTAGGACGCCCAGGCCCGGGAGGCAACTATGGCGGGCTGCCATGTCTCTCGTGGGCTTCTCATGTGGAATTGGGATCATCGGCTATTCAGTCTTGTATCATAATGTTTCTTTCTTGAGCCTCTCTCTCGTAGATGTTATATATAGAGCTTAATTGGGATTAGGATACGGTTCTTTTTGCTTCATTGCATCCTTTGATAAACCACATAGCGAGGATATCAACTTCATTCCTCTTCCTACCTGTCATCTTACTCTTACGCCTTCGGACATCTCCATCAAAAAGCATTCATCAGTCCACTCACACAGCCACCACAATCACCACCACCGACATCATACATCACATCATGTGCCATCAACTCACCTTCCGGCTTGCTTGTGAGCACGTCTCGACCCGCATCCAGCCGTGCGCGTCCAGCACACCCAGCAGGCCATGCAAGAACCTCACCAAGCAGTCGATCCCGTACCCGCCCCCGTCGGGCTACACACTTCCCAAGTGCCCGCTGCAGGACTGCCCCTTTGAGGCCAAGAACCAGGCCTGGGACTGCTGCTGGTGCGGCAAGGCGTGGAACGTCGGCGGCCGGTGCAGCTGCGTCATGATCCTCGAGGGCAGCCAGTACCGCTGCGAGCACATCTGCTGCAAGTCGTGCACGCCCTCGAGGGAGTACTTTTCTTAGCGGCCACCCCCGAGTGTGCCGTGCTGGACGACGTGTAAGTTTGTGTGCGAGTATGTGTGTTGAAGGGAGGGTTCCTTGTGCGTCCGGCAGCGCCCCAACAAAAAAGAAGAGTCGGGTCATCCTCGAACCGACAGACAGAGAGTGTAGGCGGTTTCTATTCTTAATCTGGGTCAGATGGAGGAGTTGATGGGAGTGGGCTTTCTTTAGCAAAGTCGTGGTTACACATTCACACAATCACTTAGAATGACTGGGTAGCCAACTTCTTGTTCTCGGTGTGCTATTTTAGTTTACACTCCCTATTTCCACGTTAGCTCATCACATTACTCATTGGTAAAAAATAAAAGCACTCCCCCATGAGCCTCATATACTTCTCTTTTTTTTTCCCTTGAAATAAGAGAATATCGCATTTGCACTCACTTGGGTGGCTCGATACCCGTCAGCGGACAAGATCACGACCATCTCCGATCCCCAGCCCAGCTTACATGGCATCCACGATCTCGCCTCCCCCGTGACTGATGGTGTTAGCCACCAAGCATGGCGTCAGGGTTTTACGAGATCCCGCCCACCTGCATCCCATGTCCAGGGGGTCAAATCTCCATGGCACAAGGACCAGAAAAAATCCTCGATCAGAGTAATACGAGGCGTCGTCAGCCTCACTTTGCACGAGCCCCCGGGTAGATCGGGCCACCCAACTCCAGCCGATCCGGAGGGCCGCATGAAGGGGGTGAGGGGACCAATCTGCTTGGCATCTGTATCGGGCCATGGTGTTGTGCCGTCAGCAATTAGGTTTCCGCGGATGTCTCACTTAGACAGTGTTGGCCACGGGTAGCTATTTCGAACCGAGGCTCGAAAATACTAGTATCCAGAAGCGCTTTCGCTTGCCGACTGCACCTAATTAAACTCCGCGGGTTCTCCGATCTCCTGGTTCCCGGGTCTCAGCATTTCAGATCAGATCTGGATCGCCAGCCTCCCAGGGTGAACGATGATCTGCTCGATCGATCATCAAAGACACCGCTGCAATCGCCGTGATACTGCTAAGGTGGGGTAGTACTGCTGTGTTACCACCGCGGCCCTCAGGTGCTCCTTTTTTTTCTTCTTCCTTTCTTTTTCTTGATAACCAATGGATCAAGGATGCTGCGCAGTCCGACTCGACGAGTCGGCTCCGTGGCGGCCTATCAAGCCGCTCCAAAGTGCAAGTCTTTGTGCTTGTATCACGCTTGACGTGCCCTCTCAGTCAACCAGCCGAGACATTGGAACGCCTGCTCATGACTTGCATGCACTTCAGCCGTATCAGAGCTGGCCATGACAACACCGATGATGCATTCCCAGCGTCAAGTGGCAGAGATTGCGCAGGTCTAGTGTGGTGGACGCCGCCACTCGTTCGACATCTGAGGGGTTTCTGACGCCCGTCGATGTTTTGGGAGTTGTTGGTTGCGGCCTGTTTGCAAGGACGAGGTCTCGAGGATAGAAGTTGCTTCGCTCAGCGCATTCTCTACTGCATCAGGCTTGGGCTTTCGATCTGCGGCCTTGGGAGGACTGCTTTGCATCCCGAGAACTTGCTCTTGCTACTCTCTGTGCATAATCATGTCGACCTCAGCTATAAATACGAGACCTCAAGGCCATCTGTAAACATCAGAACTCTTGGTTCATCCACAGATATCTCGCTGCAGTGCTCTATAGCCGCTTCCTTTCAACAACAACTTTTCTCCCAGAGCAAGTATCTGGAACACTGTCAAGATGTGTCACGGCCACCCACGAAACCACCCATGCTCTCACACGTCCATCAACTGGCACTACTGTCCGGCGGCCCTCATAGACCTGGAGACGGGTTATGCGACGCCGTGCAGAAACACCTCATTTGGCCCCACTCAGCCCGTCAGTAGCAAATGTTCTCTTGAGAACTGCTGTTACCTTGAAAAGGGAGGCAACTGGATCTGCTGTATTTGCAAGCAGGGGCCCAACACTCTGGGTTGGTGCACAATGACGGCGAGAAGAACTCAGGTCAACCCTCTGTCCTTGCGCGTCGAGGAAATGCAGACGACATGCGACCATGGATGTTGCAGCAGGTGTATGCAAGCCGGTAAGTCTTTAGATGCGCTCATCAATCTCGGAACATTTCAACTGAGTTGCCCAGGGCCAAGCAGGGATTCAGTACCAGACATGAAATTCCCCGAGGCGAGAAAGAGTTCAGCCTCCCGGAGATTTGGATATGGAAGTGCCACCAGGTCACACCAGCGCCCATCTACCTTTTCGCTCACCGGAGGGCTTCCGGGCTCGGGAGACACGGCCTCTTCTTCGTCCGGGTCCAGTTCCGCGTACAGCCCTGACGAGTACGAGCATGACGAGATAGAGTACCCGTCCAAGAAAGTGAAGACGGCCAAGACAACCAAAACGATCAGCAAGCGCCAGAAGACGAAGAAGAGGTAATTGGTTTATGTGTGTTTCGTTTCTTTGTTTTGTTTTTCTTTTTCCTGTTTTTTTGGTCTGGTTTTTGATGAGATGGAATGAGTCAAGACGAGAAGAGCAGATACGTGAAATGAGTTTCCTTTGTCAATATCAGATTGTCATTATCAAGAGAGAGAAACAGGCCTGGACCAGATTGTTGCAGCCCATGATGGGGAAACGACAGATAAAGTCATACTAATCATATCATAATTGTTGGAATGTTGCTTTCGGATGACACGCATACATGTGTAAGTCAAAGCGTGATGTGATTGTCTGTCTCTCTTGACAAAGTGAAAGTCAGGGCTGGCGTCAGGCTGTACCCACACATGCCGCGGTCGAAGCGCCTTGGGTTGCCGCCCCCCGCCTTTCGTCCACTCGGCGGTGGCTTGAAGCGTAGACCTTCTTTCTTCGCCTGCTCGGACGAAGGCGCAATGCTCGTTCTAGGCCAGAGCCCGATGGCACCAAAATCGCCGATTGCTCTCAGACAAGCTCGAGCGTGTGTGTGCCCCGACCAGATGATAGATGTCTGTCACTGCCAGGTGGACGAGCGAGAGGGCGGGGCCAAGAGCCCGGTCTGGGCAGTATTTCCCTTTTCCCGTATCAGATCAGACGAAGGCTTCTGGGCTTTTACTTCCGGCCTCTGGACTTTTGGGTCTCGGGCCTGCCTCGCCAAAGTTCCGGGAGCGACGGCAGCAAAGAATGTGAATTGGAGGTTCCCACAACGCAGTGCGATAGCCATGCGGGTTCGGATGCATGACCCCTGAAACGAGCCACGTGCGGCGGGGTGCAGGGAAGAGGAAAAAGATTGACAGTGGATGCAGGCTCCTGGGCAGGCGACTGCGTCACTGCTCACATGGGTTTGTGTTGGTGTTGCAAGAGGTGCACCAGCGGGCTGAAACGTGAGCCCATGTCGGCCATTGCCTCGTGGAAAGAAAACGTGGTAAGCTGGCTGTGCATGCCGATTTTAATTAATTGCTGCATGCCAAAGAGCAATGGTCAGTCCGTGAGCGCGCATGTGCTTGCGCAGAAAAGCACCGACGACTTCTCCATCCAAGCCCAGCCGCTCTCATCTCATCCGGAGCAGCTGTCCAAGCCGGGCCTTCGCCGGTGGGACGAACTGCAGACGGAAACCATCGGCGCCCACCGGGCCCCCCCTCTCATCTGGCTTGCCTGCCTCTGCTGAGGGGGGGGGGGGGGGAGAAGCCATCCGGGGCCTGGCAGGGCAGGGCTGGGGCCATTCTTAGTGGCCGCCCCACGACGCTCAGCACAGCGCCAAAGACGCCGCCATGGCCCTGCGCATGTGCATGTATGCACGCGCATGTGGGAGGGACGGAAAGGCGAGCAACGCTGGCTGGGCCAGAGGAACGATTCCGGCGCTGTTTCAATCGCAAGACCAGGGCGAGGGTGGTGGTAGAGAGAGGAGGCGCAGGCCGGTATGCACTGCTACAGATGTTTGAAGATAAGAAAAACAAGCCGGCGAGAGTGTGAAATGTGACAAGGCACCCGCAGTAGTTGGAACGTGAGTTACCAGCCTCGGACGTCGGCCGTACTTGGGCAGTCGCTGCGTAGGTTCACTTACAGCAAGCACATGGCCAACTACCTATCCAAGCCCCGTAACCCACTACAATCCATGGCCCCTCCTCCATCTTCCCAGCCCAGCCCAGCTCAGCTCAGGCCAACACAGCGCAGCGCAGCGACCAATAGAGCCCGGGCCATAGCCACCGTCATGGATTCGCGCGCAACCTCGCTCGAGAATGCGCATAGCACTCTGTATAGATGATGCGCAAAAAAAGAAAAATTGTTTTCGGAATGGGCTGATGATCATCCGGGGCGCTTCTCCAATCGTCACATTCTCGACTGCTTCCATCTCAGCCCTTTGTCCTGTGCTTGCTTTTTCTTGGCGCATAAGCTCTCAACGGGACGGCCTGGACCACGTGTGGTGTAAAGTCAATAAGGGGCCGGCCGGACGGGGATCAGGCATCGGATCGACAATGCCATCAGCGGCAAATTCCTTCTTGCACTGCCTGGGTTAGACTTTGGCCAAATGTCCCGCATCCCAGGGCTGGGCGAGGGTCACCGTTGGTCTGACTGTAATTACTTCCTTTTGCTTCTTTTTGGAACACCACTTCCGCCATGTCTTGGATTAATTCAGGCCCGTCCGGCACATTGGTCTATCAAAGGAGGGCAGAAGAGAATTAGCCCCCTTTTTTTTTGCCGTGCAAATCGTCCCATTCTCAAATCAGATGGCAACACATCTCCTGCAGAGACACATTTTTTTTCCTCTTCCCTTCCTTCCGGGTTCTGTTTTGGGTTTCAAATGTGGCTCCCACGCGGCCACGCACGCTGTGGCTTGAAGACTAAGGCTGCAAGCCCCAGCTGAAGGACTTGCTGAAGAGCGCGCCAGCGTGCGTGAGGGAGGCGAAGGAAAAGAGCCCAAAGGATTAAACATGACCTTGATGGGGGGCCTGCATACCCAAAGCAAGCAGCAGCCTTTTTAGCTCGAGGTGCTAGCGCGCCGCCAAGTTGTGTCGTGTGCGGAGGCCCAGAAGGTGGACAGCAGAGGCGCTACACCTGTAGGTACCCACGGGTTCACGGACGGCGGGCTCGCTAGCAGGTAGACTTTGCTAGGCCAAGTCGAGGCACATGCTCTGTCGATCAATGCAGCGTTGGCTGATCATCTCAGACTTTGTCACGTCATTCCAGCAGGGCGAGCAACTATGTGAATCTGAATCCATGACTCTCACTCTTTTCGTTGTAGCCCTAGCGCGTAATTGAGAAACGAAACGCCGATGGCCTGCATCTGTCCGTCATTTTTTGGAAGCCTGCACAGAAGCGAAGGGGGAAGGGGTGAAAGAAAATGTTCCGATGGAAATCTCCAATATGACTTGATTTGTTTTTTTTTCTGCATCAACGTCCAATATGGATCCAAGGCGCGGGTCTTGTTCGCCTCTGCCCCCCCTACTTAACCGCCGCCGGAGAATGACTGACCAACAGCAGTGGCTCCCACCCCCTCCAGTGTGCCAGTGCACACCCTGTAGCATGGAGCAGAGGCCTATCAGCGCGGTCGCGCCCAGGGCACCCGCTCCCCCACCGCGCCAAAAGAGGACCCGCGAATCCACCAATCGTCCACTGGAGCCCGCTGAAGGAGGGGGACCCTTGGGCCAAATAGCGCTCAGGGGGGGCGCTGGAGAGATGTCATCTACCCTCCGCAACAGGCTCGCCGTTGGACGGAGGTGGTGGTCACTAGAGGACCTGCCCGCTGCAAGGGCCGAAAAGGAAGAAGAAAAGATGAGTAGCAAAGAGGACCGTGCCTCTATCTTCTTTTTTTTTTTCCTTCTTGCTGTTTTTTTTCCCCGGTGGGGTAGTGAGAGAAAACAATGAAAAAGAGTGCCTGTAATTAGTGCAGTATAGCGTAGCATAGCAGAGCATAGCAAAGCACAGCAGGTACCTTCTTGCTCGCCCTCACACACACGTGGGTGAGTTTTAAGCTCAGATACCTCAGCAAGCCATGACTTCAGCCATCAACCATATTCCCTACTCAACGCATGTCTGTAATTGTTTCTTTTCCACAAATAGAAGTGCCAACTACCAGTTCCCTGCCCGCTCCGCGCATTGCATAGTGCCCGCAGAGTTTGTACTTTGCCCACCTGGGCATCACTCGGCATCCATGGTGCCATTTTTTACGCAGCAGGACACGCAGCCAACCAACCATGGCCCCAAGTCACATCTGAAACCCAACTCTCTTTTTCTTGCCGGCCCCCCCTCCGCCTCGTCACTCTCGTGCTCGCTCTCGTCTAGAGATTTGTTATATTGTGCCCTCCTCCTCCTCCTCTCCTACATCCTCCGCCTCCTTCTTCCTTTTCTCTCCCTTCAGCCAACCAACCCAACAACATCCCCTCAACTCGCTGTCCTCTCACCAATCTAACCACCCCTGCTATACTTTGGCCAACCTGTCTACACGAAACACCACCAGCCAAACGTCCTTACGTCCTTTTTGCCCCCGCAGGCCCTTGTCGTGTGTCCCTTGTCCGGCCGCCATCCTTGTCCCATGTCCGTTTAGCCCACGGCTCTAGGCCAAACCCCCGTCAAACACTTGTCAGTTTGGACGAACCCCCATCGCAGGAGGATCGTCGCCGTTTTGCGCCCTGACCACCACGTCTGTTACTGTACCTGGGCCTCTTAGTCCTTAGTATAGAACCAGCCCCCAGCCAGGCCGCACCTCTCTTCTCAACCCAACGGCACACTACCCGCTGCTACTGCTGCTCGCCTACCTCCCGTCCCCGGCTTAATTCCCCTCCCCAGAAATATCCCGCCCCCAGGCCAGGTCGTGTCTCTTTTTCCCTCTCCATCCACCCGTCCTTCCTCGCCTCTCCATCCCCATCTTACTACTCCCGTCCTGCTCCGGCGCCAACCCCAACCGAGCCCGCCAAATCGACCGACGACCGACCGACCGACGCGGCAGCGATTGAACATCACTTCCTCCCCTGCCCTGTCTCCTCCTCGCCATCTTCCAGCTGGTCAACCGAGTTTCACATAGTATCCACCGCCATCTGCCAACGTCGTATTCGTCATGCCTGCTTCGTTGGATTCCTCCCGGCCCATCATGGCCCCTTCGGTACGTCTGACCACCAACGCAACCCTCCGCCTCCTGTTTGCTGCCCAGAGCCATCGGCTTCATCTGCTTCTGCCCCTCTCTCTCTCGTCATAACCACATGCCCAAGCCCCTGCTCCTATTCCTATTCCTATTCTTGCTCCTCTTCCCGCTCTTTGCTGCGTCGCCTATTCGTCGTCTCCCCTTGCAGGCCCTCTCAGCTCCTTCGGACTCACTTCCGGCCTTGCTTCCATTTGTGTTCGTCCGTGTCTCTGTTTTGTACCAGACATTTCCCCCGTCAGTTCCAAAGCGAAGGAGAAAGAAAGAAAGAAAAGAAAAAAAACCTCCAGTCGCATGACTATTCTGTTTCACTGTCTTGTCTTGTCATTTGTCGTCTCTCTCTCTCCCGTCCCTGTCTCTCTCGCTTCTCCCTTTCCCTAGCGCCACCCGCCGTCTAATCTAAACCGCTCCCCTCGCCCCATCATGGCTTCACCCGCTCCCAAACCTTCCACCGCAACTCCCGATCGCAAACCAGCTTCTGCGCAGCCCAACACTAACATGCCTGCCTCAAAGTCCCGCAACTCTGTCCGCTTCAGCACCTACAGCATGGCTCCCTCATTTGCCGCCACCGTCCAGACGTCCGACTCCGTCCACGCCGAGATCCGCGACATCGCCTCGGGCCTCGACCGCATGGAGAACAAGGCCCTGACCTCGCAGCGCGTCATCCTCAGCGACCACAAGGCCGACACCATGAGCAAGCTCGCCCTCGGCGCCAAGCTCGAGCGCGCTCTTGACCGAAGAATGAGCGGCCAGGACGCCGTCATGCGACCCCGTGGAAAGAGCATCTCCGAGAAGCTCAGCGAGAAGCACGACTAAGCCGATCGTCTCGACCACCTGTGACGAAGCCCACCCCGGAAACCAGGAAACAATGAAAGATGGGTTTTTTCGGAGAGGCAAAAGGAATTAAGGGGGGAAATCTTGTGGAGCAAGAGGAGGTCATCGCCTAGATCACCAGAAGAAAGAAATCAGAAAGGGGGCCGGTGACTCCTGAACACCGACACCAGTGCACTTTTTTATCATCACAAAACCAACAACATATACAACACAAACAAAGACACAGACCCGCGGCAGCGTATGCTCAGGATACCCGGACTGCTAGGGGAGGACTCGTTATTTTGTTAATGGCGGGAGGGAAAGTTGCTTTTTTCGTTGTTTTTTTATCAGCATCATCATCCGTTTTTTTGTTCCCCCGGCGGGGGGGAAGAGAAATATTTCCTTCTATTCATTCAAAGTACAGGGAGCCCTCGGAGGCCCAAAGACTTTACCAATGAGCTTGGAACGAGCACGATGGGAAGAGCGAGGCTTTGACCGCCGTTGTTTCTTTTCTTTTCCATTTGTTATCTGTTCCTACGATGCGAACGAAGAAGACGAAAAGGGGACGCCCCTCGAAGAGACGTTTTTTTAAAAACGAGTCTTTTTGTTTTTGCGCCCTTTACCGTATTGTTTTATCGTCATCCGCTGAGTTAGTAGTCTTATCCGTCAGCCACGCATGGCAGAGAGTGGTGGAGTGAAGAAGGAGAGAGGGTGTAGAGTGTATAATACGCCTAATCGGTCCACATAAATAAATCTATATCTCTAGACATTTCTGTCCTCTTTCTGTGATTGTGGTTGGTCAAGCGATATGAAATATGAACTGGAATAGTTTGTTTGCCAAGAGATGCCAATACCAATGACAGATGTGTATGTGTATGTATAATTGGTGATTTATGATTGGCGTGAAACCTGTCAACATATCAAAACATTTTCTCCACTGACTTATACGACTTGTACAGATTATGGAATCTCTTCACCGCAGATCTACAGAGGCTGACAACATTGTCCTGGAAAAAAAAATTGACTAAGAAAACAAAAATAGAACTCCCGTTGTTTATTACCATGCATGTTCACCGTTAGAATACACTCCCACCTTTGTTGTGAGACAGCCATATCAATAAAAAAAAAGCCACTGCGTGGTCCCCACGTCACGGGCTTGCCCCGTCTCTCTCCCTTCCAGAGTAAAAAAAAAACAATAACAGATCTATGACCCGATACAATGCAGTTCCCCTCATGTCGTGACTCGTCCCAATGTCTCGGGGCATACGTTGACCCCGGGAGGTGTGGTGAGCCGGTTCCCGCATCCTGTCATATTATATCGGGACCTGGAACCGCCTTCGTGCGTCTCCCGAGTGGCTATCGTGGAACACACTCAAACCGTATGCAGGGACCGTGAAAATAAAATGGTTCTCCTGCCGGCTAGAGCTTCTTTTGTTCCCTTTCGAGTTTTTTTTTTCCTCTTTCGTCGTTGATTTATTTTCTTGCTCAGGACTCCTGGGCCTTCTCAATTCTGCCCACAATGTCCTTGAGGAGGGCCACCAACTCGCCCTCCTCACCCTCGACTTCGAGCCCGCGCTTGACCCAGTCGCGAGCCTCCTCCAGGCGTCCCATCTCCATGAGGCAGCGTCCGCGGCGCCACCAGGCCTTTGCGTTGCCCACCAGGCGGGCCTCGACGCTGGCGTGAGCATCCACGGCACCCTCGGCCCAATTCTGCAGCGCCATGTGCGCCTGGGCTCGGTTGGCAAGCAGCCCGGAGACCTCCTCGCGGACGAGCTGCGAGGGCTCCCACATGGGGCGGCCCATGGCCATCTGAAGGCCCAGGGAGTAGAACTTGATTGCCTCGGCGTACTTGCCCTTGCGGTACTCTGCGTTGCCCGAGTCGCGCAGCTTGCTCACGCCAGCCGAGCGCTTGGGGTTGACGGGGACCGGCGGCGGCGGCGCACCAGTGAGCGTCTCGGCGCCGAGGAGAGAGTGGTGCACCTTGTTGAGCTGCTCGAGTTCGGCGGCGAGGGCGCGCGAGGCGTTGGGACTCTCGACTGTGTTGGCCTGGAGGTCCAGGTGGAGGGGGATGAGGTCGAAGTGGGTGAGATCCGACATGATTAATAGTTGCGACGAGGGCGGGTATGAATACTTGGCTTTTGTTGTTTTTTTCGAAAGTTCAAAAAAGAATGGAAGATCCTTTGCTCAGAGGGAATCGTGTCTGGCTGCCACGGCGCAAAGGTCTGGGAGTTGGGAAAAGGGGCGGCCAACTTTCGGGTGTTAAAGTGGTGATCTGGTCTAAGTGGGCGCTGGCGCGCGAAAGTGGTGGTTAGTCGAGAAGGACACCTCACAGAAATTAACGTTATCTTATCTTAGCGGAAGCACATGACACCCTTCTCGCACTCAACGTTGGCCTTCCCCTACCCTATAGGATAGCTCGCCGACAAGATGACGATGATTGATTATTGACAACACCATTTTGAAGAATTGACTTGCACTAAATTATGAGAATTCTTGGTCATGGTAGCTTATTATTTTTTTTATCTCATCATTGCATATCGGCGCATTAGCACTGCTTTAGTACCCGTGTGCTCAATCGTCTGCACTTGATGTGTGTTTCATACACATGAACGCCACGTGCCTGAGCCACCCAAACGGTCAAGCAAATGAGGACAATGTAGATGAAATTACACACAACTAGTCAATTGCACAATTATCCCATTGACCCATCACAAAGTGCCAATCACACCACCACTTAAACATCAGGCCACAGTGTCGCACCAAATCTATACCCGGATGGACGCACATGATAAAAAACAGGCGCATGGATTTTGCGCACACAACCCCTCCAGCCATCGTGACGTCAGGGCCATTACTGCAACTCACACAACTCACACACACACGCACACACACACACACACAATATATATGCTTACACGCACCAAATCATTGTTGTGCAACGTTCAATCATAAAGAGTCAAGGTCTGGTACCTAGTCAAAACAAAATACCATTCCTTTTCTACTCCTAGTGCAAATGCTAGACCCTGTCCCGTTCCGGGGGCGTAACAAGATCAACCTCCATTCACCCTTGACCCTTTTTTACCTAATGACTGGCGTCCTAAGACAGAAAACCCTCGAGTCTAGTCGGACGAGAGCCGTTCCAAACCAGTTCCAAACCGAAATCCCGTCCTCTTTGCCGTCCAATTCAAACCTAAAAAACATGGCACATTAAAAGCTCTCATCATCCTCATGGATGAGTTTGGATTCATCATCAGGTTGATTTGTGTTTTTTCCGTGCTTTATTTTTTGGGGATGGGTCCGACGACGGGATCTCATTTAGAACATTGGGAATAGCCATCCACTTCCTCGAGCCGCCCTTGCCATCACTCAGCAAATCAAGTAATCCCTGTGAACCACCGCGCCAATCTAATGAAACGCACGAGAAATGTTAGACAATGCGAAGTTACCTCGACTTGTCAAAGTCGAGGAATGGCTAAATTAGTAGCCATAAGCCGCAAGGGCCTTCACAGTCTCCTCCTTGGTGCCAGCGTTCTTCTTTGCCTCGGACAATTGTCGGGCGGCAACCTTCTTGCGCTCGTAGTAAGCAGCAGCCTTGGTCTTTCTTCGCTCCTCCAATCTGTGAATTTAGTTAGCAACCGTTTTCAAATTTCTTTCATCCCGTCCCGAGCTGGGAGTATGGGATATTCCATAGATTTCGCATAGAAACATACCGGGAGACGACGTCCTGGTACTTCCAGCCAACCTCGTGGCTGAGACGGCCGACAGTGCAGTACTTGCGGCCGGGCTGGAGTCGGAGGACACGGAGAGCCTGGGGAACAACCATCTTCTTCTTAGTGTCGTAGGGAGGGGGGACACCCTCGAAGACCTTGAGGCGCTCGAGAGCGGCGGCACCACGGGCGGTCTTGTGGGGGATCATGCCACGGACGGCCTTGTAGAAGATTCGGGAGGGGGCACGGAAGTGGAAGGGACCTGTTTTCTGGTCAACGAATTGCTTCTTGGATAGTAACGAAATGGTGTCGGCTCACCTCCGCGGGTGGGGTTGTATCGGGTCATCTTTCGCAGGTAGGCGTGGTACTTGACTGTTGGGGCAATCGTCAGCATCTCAGCTCTGTCGGTTCCGTTTGTGGTGTCGCAGACGTCGGCCACAAGGGCATGTCCGGGTCGTGTGAGGGAGGGCACATACGCTTAGCGCGGAAGAACTCGCCAGAGATGTTGAGCGCCTCGCAGCGGACGACAACGATCTTCTGACCGCTAAGGAGTTGCTTAGCAACAATGCTAGCAAGTCGGCCAAGGAGATGGCCCTTGCCATCGATGACGACCTGTGTGAAGAGAAACCCAGGTTAGCCATTGTCATGTTGATATTCGCACACACAATTCCCGATACACCAACAGCCAGCAGAGCGAGCACAAAAAGCGGCGAGCTGTTCGCAGACAGGAAGCAGGCGCTGCGTCTTGCCAAAAATTCCAAGCGTCCCAATTCCTGCCAGCGCCCACAGCCCGCCTCGAAAAGCCCTCGCCCCGTCTCACGATGCTGTCTGTTGCGGGACGGACAGAATAAAGGTGTTACTCACAACCGGCTCGAAGGTCGACATCGTACCGTCACTTCTGGGGGATGAAGAAAAGGAAACAAGGCAGCTCAGACGACGGTAATGAGACACGGATCCTCAAACCTGGCCGGCGAAGATCTGTTTTCCTGTGCTGCTGGGGTTAGTCGTCCCTCGAGTGTTGGGTGGAAGTGGTCGCGATAGTGATTGACGGGCGAAAAATCCAAGGACCGCAAGAGGGCTCGTTGTGCCTTTGGCAGAAGAACGCTAAGCTTCTTCGGGGAAAGGCTGACCCAGTCCAAGCGAGCGGCCGATGGTTAGGGCTCTCGAGACCTAGAAGCTGGGGCCGAAGATTTGCCGAGGGTGCGGGCGCTGTCCACCACATTTAAAAGCTGCAGATAAGTGAGGTCCTTAGTCAGCTATCCTGATCACGTGAAACATCATGCCTCTCATGAGGCCCCACCTCGGGCCAGCCGCTCTCATGGGTTGGGTTTGAGACACCAGACGAACGCTCATGGTGCAGGGGACATGTCATTGACGGCCACAACACGGCTAATTCCCATTTGTAGCAATTGATCAACAAATAACCACCGGAGCTTTTGAAATCTCTCGAGCGAATTCTATCTTGGTCATTGTCGTCATCAAGGGTTCGTCTATTGTACAACTTGCTTTCTCTATGCTTGAGAGGAATGCCAACCATGTCTGTCAAATCATGCTCGACGGTATTAAACAATGCTATGTGAAATGAGGGCCTGGTCAAGTTTTTCGCAGCCCTGTCAGATACGACTCCTTTACCCCACAAGAAAACATGACAAAGAAAAAAAAGGAAAAAAATAGGTGAAAACCATGTGAAAGACTTATGAATCCCTGGCAGCATCCAATTGCTTCAGTGTTGCTTGAACGTGCCTAACCAGCTCCTTTCTCTTTGCTCTGACCTCGGGGTTACCTTCGGAGTCTACATTGTCCAACTTGAGAATGATTTGCTGCATAACTGTCTCTGACAGTTTTCGATGCTCCTCCTCGCGCTTCTTACTTTCAGAGGGGGGTGCGGCCGAATACTCGTCGCAGAGAGGCTTCCATTTAGCATCAAACTCGGCCGCCAGCTCATGTAGCGTCTTCATAGGGCCGGTGAGGGCCGCTCCAGGGATGGAAGCCGGAGGAGGCGATGTGGGAGATGCCAGAGTCGAGGTGCTGGCTTGAGGGCTGCTGGCGCTGATGGAGCTGCCGTCGCCGCCGTCGCCCTTAGTCTTCTTCTTGTTGTTCTTCTTCTTGCCCTTCTTAGTTTTTGAAGGTTTGGGCTCCTCCCGTGGTGCGTCGACAATAACCATCTCCTCTTCGGACGGGCTGCTTGCTTCCTGTACATCGGATAGCACAGCCATAAGCTCGCTGTTGTTCTTGACGCCATACTCGCGAACGGGCGCAATTGAGTCCTTGAGCTGTCGGCCCTTGTAGATAAGCTTGATACGACGGGCTGCCCGGGCGGGGAGGTCCATCATGATTGCGACACGCTCCTTGACGTCCATAACTCGCAGCTTGCCGTCTCCAATCGTGTATGCGGGGAAGTGGGCGGGGTACGTGACGCCTTTGTTCTTGATCAAGAGAATATCGTCCTCCGGCTCGGGCGGGGCAGTCGAGTGAGACCTGGGATAGTAGGGATCTTCTAGATCTTGCGAGGTGATGTAGCTAAAGTCCTCGTCGGTGACGGCGGGGACGGCAGACAGGTTGCGATAGGGAGAGAGGGGCTCGCGGCCGATAGACCAGCCATACCTCGACATGGTAAAAGGAACGGCGAGGAGGACAGCGGCTAGACTGCTGTAGACAACGGTGGGAGGGACGCCAAGGTTTTCAGTGATGTAGCCGTTGGAATCTTGCAAGACGGTGGAAAGATTAGCCAGCGCCCCGTTGAGGTAGGACGTGACGTTTTGTAAGGCACCGGGGGATGCCACGATTTCCTGAGGGGAATCCACCTTGCCGTCGGTTCTAAGGTGGTCCCGGGATAGGACACCTTAGATGCAATGGGGAATAGAAAAAAAAAAGAGGCCGAGGGAGGGGAAAGGCGGAGAGGGGTGAGATGCAGCAACGTGCAGATGCGGGTGCGCCTGCTGTGACTGCCCTAAGCCCAGTGCCGGAAAAGAGAGTGAGGCAATGTCAATGACGGGGGGCGACCGGGGAGGAAGACGGCGTCGGGTCGGCGAGGGGCAGTTCCTTGACTGCAGCCGTGGGCTGATGTGGAGCGAGAGGACGGCCTGTGAGGACGACAGGCGGGTGGTGGTAGTGGTGGTAGACGATCACGCCTGGCCAATGCAGGGTATTCCCAGTTGCGGCGACAGATTGAGGCTAACGCGCCGGCCGTCAACGGGCAGAGGGTGATGGAATGAGCTGGCAAGCCGGGGAAGCGAGTGTCGCCGTGATAGCCAGGCCTAGAAACGCAGCGTTGGCGAACGGGAGCGCCGCGTTGGTTGCAAAGTCGCACAAGGTACTGCGGCGTGTCGGGTCGAGGCGCTGTGAGGGGTTCGGGCGTGGGCGCAGGCTGGTCGGGTCGCGCTGCGTGAGTAGTACGTAGTATAAACCTAGAATGATATGTGGTGTGGATGATGATGATGATGCAACTTGGACGGCTAAGAAAGGCGAGACGCAGGATGGGGCCGACGCGATTGGTGGGTTGGCCGGGCTTAGTGGGTGATGCAAGGACAAAGAGAGGGAGGAGGGATCACGATGGACTCGTGGACGCAATGCAGGTTAGTCAACGAGAAGGGATCATCAGTGGACTACGCCGGGGGGCTGAAAAAACGATGGACTGGCGAGGTTGAAAAAGGCAATGCGAACAAGATTTTGATGATGAGGCGGAGGAGGACACCTAATTAAAAATTTCACTCTCGGCTGCCCCTGTAGCAGGGTGTGAGACTTGAGCCGCATCCAGATTCCGGGGGGAGCATGGGGGACGTAATAGGGGCTGCTGGTGAGTTTTCGGGGTTCCAAGGTTCTAGATTGACCGTGGTTTGGGAGGTGCTAGCAGGTTCCAGCGGGCAAGGGGGGTCAAGGCTTAGGGGACCTTTGGCGCCACATCTCGTCATGTGGTGTGGGCGAGGTGCCAGGATGGATGGAATGGATCTGATTGTCAGGAATTTGGGAACGGGTACGTGGTACAGATTATGTAAATGAGCGGCAATACCTGTTTTTACTTCTCCATGCCGAGCCGGGTCTCATTCATTTTTTCCGTTATCGACTGCGAGATGCCGAAATTGGGCCTTTGAATCACAGCCCGCTGTCTTGAACTGATTGACACGTGAACCACCAACTGCAGTACACGCTCAGGCCCGGTGGCCCCATCGGCCCCCGCGGTTCCTGTAAACCGCCGTAGACCAGGCGCCGCCCAACGCCAGAACGGCGGGCACACCAAGCGAGCGATCGCAACGGCAAGGGCCGGAGTGGGAATGTGACGACTCTGAGGATTGTCGCTGCCAAAGCCGTTTCTCGACGAATAGAGTTCCATGTGTCCACTGTAACTGCGAGGCTGTCCCAGCGCCCACTCACCGACATACATGCAGATAACGGTCCTGGGCTATAGTGGGATGCAGTTAAACTGACGCACCTTGCCTCTCTGTTGCATTCGATAAAACCGCACTGTTTCTCGTCGGTTCTACGATCGAACTTCTTGCAAGCGAGTTCGGAGAATGAATTTAGTAAGACGCCACAAATGTGCACCGTACAATCTGATGTCTCATAGCCACAATATGGCTGATTACATAATGCCCATATCAGTGTGAAATGATTCCATATCCAAACCCGGCGATTGTCCAGTTCCCGACAACAGATGGCCGCTAAACCATATCAGGCACACCCTCTCTTGATCGGACCCCAGGCCCGAGCTGGACGCGAAAAAAAAAAATCGAATAGCCCCAAATAGCCCGGCGAATGAATTGCATCATTGCTCCGGCCATCCAATCCGTGCCCCCATTATCAACCACACAACTCGGCCACCACAAACAAACCCCCAGTTTGCGTGTTTTTGCATTACAAAGCAGATCGCATCAGGCACTGTGATTCCATTACACGCCATACGCCCCTCCGCTTTCGAATAGTTTAATTGCCGCGCAGACTCCGCTCTCCCTTCGCTTCTCCCCTTCTTCCCTTTTACATTCAACACCCATGAATTTCTTGCGCTCCTTTTTCTCCACACGTTCTACTAGTCCCGGCACAATGGCGCAAGCTTCCAAGAAGATTGAGCAGCTCATCAACGACAACTCTGTTGGTAAGTGCCGTCTCCGCCCCTCCCCCTCTCCGCAGCCCATCTCCCGCTCGCGGTGGGGCGCATATCCTCGCTCACAGACTGCCGAGGCTGACCATCAAACCATGTAGTCGTCTTCTCCAAGTCGTACTGCCCCTACTGCACTCGAACTAAGCAGTCCCTCAACAACTTGGGTGCCAAGTACGAGACGTTGGAGCTCGACCAGATTCGTACGTCCCCGCTGCCCCTCCTAGCTTTCGCAACCTATGCTAACCCATCTTTAGCCGATGGTGCCGCCCTCCAGGACGCCATCGAGGCCCTGACCGGCCAGCGCAGCGTCCCCAACACCTTCATTAACCAGAAGTCCATTGGTGGCAACGATGACCTCCAGGGCCTCCTGAGGGCTGGTAAGCTCGAGAAGCTGCTGGCCGATGCCGGCGCCCTGTCTGTGTAAGGGTTCCAGAGTTGGCTCTTGTTGTGTGGCGTATTAGGTGGCGGCTGATAGACATCCAGTCCGAAACTATAGATGATATATAGATAGAAGCTGGGAGCTGACACCATAAGCTCCGGCTTATGCAGGTAGAGAACAACCAATAAGGAAACGGTCTTACCACTGTATTTGTCTATCCCCTGTTTCCAAGTGCAAGGTGCACTGGATGATATGTCGACAACGTGTTGAGTTGCGATCCTGCCTAATCATACATGTCATGTCGCTTGCCGCCCAGAGGCATACATAGTATACATTTCTTCCGAGTAATTTTATCGTTCCTTTTGTCACCAAAAACCCAGTCGCCATTACAGAACCTGCGTAGCAACAGTACCAATGGGCCTTTCCACAAACTCCATTATTCCATTGATGATGTTCTGGCGCGTCTCCTCCGAGGCAACTTTCTTGCCCCCCAGATAGTTGAGCCAGAGCAGTCTCGACAAACGCTCGTCCTCGACTGTGCCTAGCAGGGTCTTATTCGGTGCTTTGCTCTCACCGGCATCATATGTAATAGACAGCTTGCCTGACGCATCCCGAATCATCATCAATTCCTTGGCCCGGGGAACCAGTCCTCGCTGGAACATGATTTTGAATTTCTTCATGGCGTTGCCGAATTCTTCATCATTGAAGGCCTGGTCACGCCCCGAGCGAGCAGTTATGGCTCTGACGAGACCGTCTCGCAAATGGGGAAAGTCGGTGTCCCTAACTGGGGTGATGCGGAAGGCAGTCCGGCATCCAGCTTCCTTTAGGACAGTATTCCATGTCTCCTCGCTCTCGGTGGCATCCTGGAGGGCATTTCTCAAGGCCTCTTTTTCGGAGGGGATCAGAGTAGTTGCAAGAGGGTTGATCTTCTTGACCAAGAAGTTTTGTAACTTGGCAATGTCTTGAGTAGCAACGTAGAATCCAACAACATAGACCTGAATGCCAATAAAGGTCACGGACCTGGTACCCAGTCCAACTAGTGTAAATTCGGTGCCCTGTTTATCATTAACAGCCGCAGCAATGGGGCCCCGGCTATCTGTGGCTAGGTCCTGGACGTCTACAGTTCGGGGAAACAGCTTGACTGTGTAGTTGCCCGTGGGCACCACTTCTCGGCCCTCATCGTCGTGAAGAACCACCTTACGCTTCTCGCCCGCTTCGGTCTTGAAGGGTTCGGTGGGGATTGGGGCATCGCATTTGATGGCGCGCTTCTCCTTCTCGCTTTGGAGATCGATGGCTTGTTTAAGCTTCCAGGCAGTGTAGACGAAGGACACAATGCCAGCGACGGCACCGGCAGCGAGAAAGGCGGTCCGATTCTGCTCGTAGTCTCGGCGTTTGGCATTGAGTTGGTTTACGTCAAACTCGTCGTTCAGGCGGGTTTGGCGCTGCGAGAACAGGGTTCGACTGGAGACTCGAGCTGCAGCAGCGCATCGCAGGCGCTGTGCGCGAAGGACGGGACGAAGGGTCGAGGAACGGAGCATGGTGCTGGCCCTGGCGACGATTTTTTTACGGTGATGGAGTCGCAGGTCTAGAGCGAGTGGACAAGGTAAAGTCCATTGATCGGTGGGACAATTGGGGCGAGTGTGGTGTCGTCAGTTCGCTCTCTCAACCTGACGCCGAAGCACCGAGCAAGCTTGGCTTACATTTGACGACGGGAAAACGTACGATCCGATTTGAGGTACGTACCCGCTGCTGATCTGATGGCCCGAGCAGTTACCCCGCCACGTGATGCTCCCCGGTCTCTATCTAATCGCTCGGGAGGAATCGACTTGTACGTCACATCCCGCCCGCGCCGAAAATCGGGCGGGGTTACCCTGAAGCTATAATGGCGGAGGACGGATCAAGGACATGCCCGTGAATGTACGGACATGCAGATCTCTGGTCTGGATCGAGAAGTCGAGACACGCCGGATACATGTAGTAGCTGCTTCCAGAACACAGCCACACAGTCATGTGCGGAGGATATAACAGTGTCACCTGCTATTGATCAGGATGCTGCCAGGCTAAAGTGACGGCGCAACGTGACAGGTCGATTGAGGCGACGAGACTGCAGGCCGCACATGTATCCGTATCACGCACTAGCCAAAGATGCAGACTGCACATGCACATCACATTTCCCCAGAGGATGACTGAGAAGGACAGAGCGACGGGGGGTAGCAGGACAGAGGCCTCTCGGCTTGCTTGGTTGAACTGTTGATGGATGCGACTCGCTTAGACTGGCCCCGGACATTTCCTGGCCCATAATTTGTTTGAGGGCTGACGTATGGCGGCGGCTAGCTCACAGGGAACCAACTGTTGAGACGAACGCAGATGGAAATGGGCGGCAACAGGCAATCTCCTGATCTATTTTTGTACCATGAGCAAAATTGTGGCCCGCGAGAAATGTGCACCGTTGGTTGAACGGAGCCAGAGCAGCATGCAGTGCAATCACACACTCGCCCGCCCGTCTGCCAATTCCAGAGCCCTCTGCCACATCTGAATCACCCAGTTGGTCTCGTCCATGCCCGATTCATGACGGCCCGCTAATTCTGAACCACACCCCCGCTAAAATCAGGATAGACATTTCTGGCAGCACATGGTCGTTGCAAGAGTCAAACTGCGAAACAATGCCCAAAGTTACAACATTAGTATTGCATACCAGTCTGTACCTCACCACCGTCACATCCCCCAGCTACGGGTAGGTACCCACGGGGTCTCCGAGCCCGCTGTTTTAACCCTTATTCGCGCCACACCCCGAGTCAATCTGGGCCGCCAACATAGCGACCCACGGGCCACGGGCACCAAGTTTCAATCCTGTCCAATCCCGCTCAGCGCTGCTGGTCCAAGATTAATGCTCCGAGGGGCGCTGTAATCTGCTGTAACTCAACCCCTCGAGGGGTCACCGGGGGCCGCTCCGGGGGGCGTGCCCTCGACGCCAGGGCTTCCTCAGGCGGCCCCTCGCCAACGTTCTGTGTGCTGGAGCGTGCAGCAGCAGCGGTGAAACTGGACCTGGGTTGGCGACTGACCTGAAAACTCATCTGGCCAGGGCATCCTTCAGCCTTAGCAAGCCCGCGCCCAAATGTTTCCGCCCCCGGGCTCCGCTCTCTGTTTAGGTTCTATCTCCAGTTCGGCTGTGCCGCCCACCACTGCCAAATCATCCACTAACTAACTGCCTTCTTGTATCCGGCCTGTCCCACCAAACATCGTCCGCCCACATCATCAACACCACCGCCTTCACTTTTTCCCATTACACCAACCCAACCTCGCGGCCGACGCAGACCACAGGAACAAGGTCGCGAACCGAGACTGCCACGGACGAGCTCTGCACCAAGGAAGAAGACAGGAAACCCCCCCGGTACTCAGCCAGCTGCCCGCCTTTCTCTCCCTCTACCGCCAAGCGCAGAGCAAGAGGGACGTCAACGTCGCTGGCGGCTGCTGTCACCGTGAACGGCCGCCCGCCTCCCTCACCCGTCACATCCACCTCCTCCACCCTCATCACCCTACGAGCCGCTGGACCTCATAAATACCTTTACGCATCGCCAAACGCACCTACGCACGAGCTGCACACAGCCGACAAGCATGGCTGCCCCTCGCACAGGCCCTGCCGCCGCCGCCGCAGCAGCTGACGAGCAGGATGACTCCCGGTCCTCGTCCTCAACCAATTCCCCCGCGCCCGCAGACAACGAAGAGTCCGACTTTTTCATCGGTGCCAACGATTCCCAGTCATCGCTCGGCGTTCCCAACTTCCAAGACATGCAGGTTGACGATGGCTGCTGGCCGCCGGTTAACCGCCTGCCCAACGAGATCCTCATCAGCATCTTTTCCAAGCTAAGCGCTACCTCGGACCTCTACCACTGCATGCTCGTCTCCCAGCGATGGGCCAGAAACACCGTCGACCTGCTGTGGCATCGCCCGGCCTGCACAAACTGGAAGAACCACAGCAGCATCTGCGGCACCCTCTCCCTCGAGAGGCCATTCTTCAGCTACCGCGACTTTATTAAGCGCCTTAACCTTGCCGCCCTCTCCGACAAGGTCAACGATGGCAGCGTTATGCCTCTGGCCGTCTGCACTCGTGTGGAGCGCCTCACCCTCACAAACTGCCGTAACCTCACCGACTCTGGCTTGATCGCCCTTGTCGAGAACAGCAACTCCCTTCTGGCTCTGGACATTTCCAACGACAGCACCATCACCGAGCAGTCCATCTACGCCATTGCCCAGCACTGCAAGCGCTTGCAGGGCCTCAACATTTCGGCATGTGTGAACATTTCCAACGAGAGCATGATTACGTTGGCACAAAACTGTAGATTCATCAAGCGGGTATGTTGACTTGTGCCTCCCTTTTTTGTGTGCATTTTGTTGCTTGCCCGTGTGCAACAGCCGTGTTTGACTAACAAATTTCCCACAGCTGAAACTCAACGAGTGTGCCCAACTACGAGACGACGCCATTCTTGCCTTCGCCGAGAACTGCCCAAACATCCTTGAGATTGATCTCCACCAGTGCACCATGATCGGCAACGGCCCGGTGACGTCGCTGCTTGCCCGGGGCAACTGCCTTCGCGAGCTGCGATTGGCGAACTGCGACCTCATCGACGACGACGCTTTCCTGTCACTGCCCCAGGGCCGCATTTTCGAGTATCTCCGTATTCTCGATCTTACCTCCTGCACTCGCCTTACCGATGCGGCTGTTCAAAAAATTATCGACGTTGCACCACGCCTGCGAAACCTGGTCCTGGCCAAGTGCCGCAACATCACCGATGTTGCCGTCAGTGCCATCTCGAAGCTTGGCAAGAACCTGCACTATGTGCACCTGGGCCACTGCGGCCAGATCACGGACGAAGGTGTCAAGAAGCTGGTTCACAACTGCAATCGCATCCGGTACATTGATCTAGGATGCTGCACCAACCTCACCGATGAGTCAGTCAAGCGCTTGGCTTTGCTTCCCAAGCTGAAGCGCATTGGATTGGTCAAGTGCAGCTCCATCACAGATGAGTCAGTCTTCGCCCTTGCCGAAGCGGCCTACCGCCCTCGAGTGCGACGAGATGCCAGTGGAATGTTTGTTAGCGGCGAGTACTACGCCTCCAGCCTCGAGCGAGTTCATCTCAGTTACTGTATCAACCTCACCCTCAAGGTCAGTACCCACCAAGAAAGAAAACGAGAAAAGCTCTTTTTGCCGTTTTGTTGTTGATAGCCGGTCGCTAACCTTTAAACAGAGTATCATGAAGCTTCTCAACTCATGCCCTCGACTTACCCACCTGAGTTTGACGGGTGTCGCCGCTTTCCAGCGCGATGACTTCCAGCCCTTCTGCCGAACAGCACCTCCTGGTACGTTTTTTTTATATGGAAATATTATTTTGTCGAAAAGATTACTGACTAGGCCGGCAGAATTCACCCAACACCAGCGAGATGTCTTCTGCGTCTTTTCGGGTACCATGGTGTCCAAGTTCCGCGACTTCCTCAACACGTCACCTCAGTTTGAGGAGCTTCGAGAGTCCTTCCCACCCAGAAGCCAGCGATTTGGCGTTGGCCGGGGGGCCCCTTTCAACATTTCATCCCGGAACCACGGGCTCGGTCCGATGGACGGCGAGGGATTCGACGACGAGATGGCTGATGAGGAGAACGATTTTGAGGGCCTCGACGGCGCCGATATGGTGGTTGATGTTCAGGCGCAGAACCCAACCGGGGCAGCAAACGCCAACGGCCTTGGGCAGATTCCAGTTCCTCCGCCGGTGCCTGGTTCAGGTTAGAGCCCCCCCACGTGGCCGGTTGCTCGCAGTGTGCCATCGGACTTTATGCCAATGGCCTCAGGGCATCGCGGGCCTTTGGCGTTGATAAACGTCGTTAACAACCTACCCACAGGCGGTGTACCTCCGGCACCCCCCGCAAGCGTTGCAACGATTGGTCACGGCTCTGGCACAATGTCCCGACAGGCCAGCTCCTCGTTTGGGGCGAATGGAGAGCCCGCCGCGACTGGGGCCAGCACGGCGCCAATGCACCGGCAGCCCGACGACGACGAGCCCAACGAAATGATGAACTGACATGTCAGTCTGCTACTTGACTTGAGACGAGTATGACGATGCTATAAATATCTGATTCGAGAGTTTCACCTCTTTGCACGGTATGATCTGATTTGCTCGGGCATCACGATGTGCATCGCATGTGAGGCTTACACGTCCGATAGGAGTTAGCATTGCGTCGATTGACGCACAGGATGGTTACATAGCGTATCGAGCGGAGTTTACGGTGCGTGTTTGGCATGTCACAATTTGCGGCAACGACTCAACGGCAAACACTAAGGATACCACGGGAGGGGATCGGGAAGGGAAGTGCGCTACGAGGCGCGCGGTACGGAATGGAATACGGAATAATGCTTTCTCCTTTTTTTTGTGTCTTTCCTATTATTTTTCTTCTATTGTTATATTGCCTTGTCATTATTCGGGTTGCAGGAAGCGATAGGTCAGGCTTACCCGCGAGGGGACTTGATGGAACTGGAGATACAGGGAATATTGCGATAGAATTGGGGTATACGACATGGCCCAGGAGGTCTCAGGAAAGGGACCCTTTATGGGAGATGAAATGCAATTTGACTTGGTTCACTTATGCTCTTGGTGTTGTTACTCGAGGCCTCTGCATTAGAGATTTCGAGTCTGACGTGCTTTGTGATGTATGATGTGTGATGTGTACCTTGGCCCCCGACCATCCGGATACCACAGTCATGTCACTCCCCCTCCTTATTCGGCTACGCTATTCCGACCCCCCGCGATCGTGTCCTTGGCGCCGTGACCTGTATGTATGTCAGACAGACCGACAAATGCCTTTCTTACCCTCTCGTTCCGATTCGAAGGCCGTCGCAGAGGGTGCCATTGCACAACCGCCCACAGCCCGCGCGCGTCCTTCTCCACGATTGCCAAGCCTTACGTGCTTGCAGCGAGCGCTCGCGTTGCTGACGAGGCTTGGGGTTGGTGGTGGTGAACATTATTCCCCCCCCGTCCCTCCACGATCACGGAGGCATGCAGGCATGGGGAGAGAACACGCGGGTGGCGCTCTGAGGTGAGATGCGTGGGTAAAAAGCTTGGCGTTGACTTTGTAGCGGGCGGTCTGTCTTATATGTGGCATGACAAATACTGTAAATAGAATATCTCATTGCCTTTTTTCTTGCACTTTTTCTTTTTTCCTTCCTTTCTAGTACACGACACACAAAAGGATTCGTATTTGCGTTACAGTGATGAATTGTTGAGGAGGGGAGGCCAAGGGACTTTTTTCTTTCTTTTTTTGCAAGTCCTCAGTATGGGTATGTTTGTATTAATATTTGCACCATACTCATAAAAATTAAAAAAAACGGGTATATATACGTTGGATTCTATTCTGATTTGATGAGCTCCAAACTGGCGGGAGAAGACAAAAAGGACTAGTAGTAATAATATAGTGTGGTGGTATCAAGCAACATCATCTCACTTTCTTCGCATCGTGTGGCCCGTTTTCCCCATCCTCAATCGTACCCCTCCACAAAAAAGCATAACGGACCCCAAGCATATACAAGAGGGGGGCTTAGACCTTCTCTTGGCTAGGGCGGGCGCTGCTGTCGGAGTGAGGGTGCGTGCTGTCGGCCATGTGGCGCGTGAGCTCGACGTAGTCATAGGCAAACTCGCCAAGCTGGCAGTCGTCGAGGCCGAGCTCCTCCTCCTCAGGAGAGACGCGCAGGGAAAGGCCGGGAATGAGGTTCATGAGGAACAAAAGGATGCAGGACAGAGTGAAGGACCAAGCAAAGACGGCGAGAGAGCCGGCAATCTGGTAGCCGAGCTGGACAAAGTGACCGTCGACCCAACCGATGGGGTCGTATGAGCCACCGTCAAGAGCAGCGACGGAGGAGCTACAGACAAAAATGTGGTTAGTTTCCATGTTTTTTTTTTCAAGCAGTGCACTTTACATGTGGGTGGGGGGTGGGCATTGGGAAACTCACTCTCCAAAGATACCAGTCAGAATGTTTCCGACAAAACCACCAATGCCGTGGACGGCAAAGATGTCCAGGCCATCATCAACCTGGATCAGGAACTTGACCTTGGTGGCAAAGTTGCAAATGACACCGCCTAGGAGACCAATGACAACGGCGGCCCAGGGTCTCACGAAACCCGCGGCAGGAGTAATGGCAACGAGACCGCAGATGGCACCAGAGCAGAAGCCAATGGTGCTCCACTTCTTCTCGAGGCGGTAGTCGCACAGCATCCAGGCAATGCCACCACACGACGCAGCCAGGTTGGTCACGAAGCAGGCCATGATTGCGCGGATGTTCATGCCAAGGGCAGAGCCTCCGTTGAAGCCGAACCAGCCAACCCAGAGGAAGACAGTGCCGAGGACGACGTGGGTGACGTTGTGAGGGCGGTAGGGCAGGCCCTTGTTGCGGTCGTAGCCGGTGCGCTTGCCCAGCATCAAGCTGTAAGCCAGGGCGCAGGTACCGGAGGACATGTGGACGGGACCACCGCCGGCGAAGTCGTAGCTGGGAAGGTTGAAGAGCCAGCCGTTGGCGTTCCAGGTCCAGTAGGCAATGGGGTCGTAGACGACGGTAGACCAGATGAACATGAAGACAATGGCAGGGAGCATGCGGCCGCGATCAGCAACAGCACCAATGGCGAGGGCAGGACTAGTCAAGAAAGTTGGGTTAGTTGAACTGAGCTGAAAAAAATAGAGTATCTGAGTAAACTCACGTAATGGCGGCGAACATGCCCTGGTAGAGGGCGAAAAGAATGTCAGGCGTGTTGGTAGATCCGTTGGGCTGTCCGACTGTCTTCATCATGCCGAACTGGGTGAGGTCACCAAGGAAGACGCCTCCAGTGCGGGAGAAGGTCAGAGAGTATCCCCAGAAGAACCACTGGAAGCTGATGACGCCAACCGACACCATAGAGAGGAGGATCAGCGAGAGCGCCGACTTGCGACGGGCGAGACCGCTGTAAAAGAAACCCACGCCGGGAATCATGAGAAGGACGAGCACCGCACTAATGGTCATGAAAGCCATGTGACCGGTCTGTAAGTCGTGTTAGAAACCATCCTTGTTACCCAAATAAACAACCAATGGCGAGTTAAAAACATACGTCGTAAAAGACGTTGAGGTCAGAGACCCCAGACGAGTAGCCATCATCGGCCTTGTCGTCGGTGCCGTTGTATGCGAGCGACATGTTGGACGAGGGAGCGCGCGAGCAAGACGCGAGGCTGCCAAAGGGTTGCTCCTCTCAAAACAATTGACCAAGGCTCAATTCCAAAGTCCTTTGATGCTCAGCCCTAAATACAAAAGGGACGAGCTGACCAAATATGATTTAAGACAGCAAGAAGAAGAAGAATGGCGAGAGGAAAGGGAGAGCAAAAAGTTACCGGGTCCGGGGGCTCACAAGGCTAAATAGACACGACTGGACGGACCAGGGCCCAGCAAAATATGAAGCCGTGGTGGGACTGCGGACGGTAGAGCTGGACAATAATGGGGAGCTTGGCATTAGCCTCAACGACTGACACTGACGACGTGGGAGACAAAGGCAGAGGTAGAAAGGTAGAAGAGGACTAGGGATCGAATGACAGGGGAGGGGGGGAGGGTGTGTGGGTGAAGGGTGGTGATAGGACGCCCATGGCTCGGCGACAGACTAATTGGGGAATTGGGAGGATATGTAGCAAGCTGCGAGGGCAAGTATACGCAAGAGCGGTTGGCCGGGGATGCTGGAGGCTATGCCATGGAGGTACTTTCGAGCTTGGAATTACTCCGGAAGAGGTTATAAGATTAAACCACCCCTCTGCGGGAGGGAGTGGGTGAATGGTGGTGGCTGCATGGGTGGAAGGAAGGGTGCATCTGAGAATGGTATAACGGTTGACGCCGTAAAGCGTCGTGTCTCTGGTTAGCCCCTGTCGAGTGCCCAGAAATAGCCAAGACACTATGCAGAGTGATCCTGAGAGATAAGCCAGCTGGAGAAGTTTAGATCCATATGATACCTCTGTTTGTTGACCATGACGATGAATAAAGGAGGCCCGGCCGAGATGGGAGCATCTCTGCCACACGATCGGCCAGTTTGCGACTCTGTGACTGGGCGTACACGCTCGCATGCCAAGTCTATTTCCAACTCTAAGGGTGGCCTCGCGAGACTGCGACGTTGGCTGCTTATCGCAACTTGAATCCGATCCGGCCACATGCACACGGGGCGGGAACCGACGCCACCGTGGGCTTAACGGCGCCCGCTGATAAGCTTCCATGCTCCAAGAGGTCCCCTGCGTCGGCGCCTTTAGCCTTGGCTGCTGTTGGCTTGTGGCCCGGGGACGGCGGGATGTGACAAGGGTGCAGCGCCGCGTCTTGCTTATCGCAAAGACGAAGAGGAAAAAAAAAAAAAGACAGACGTCTGAATGACTTCCTGCTGAGAGTTTTGCCAAGCGGAACCAAACGTCATGGCTCTCTCAAGCGCATGCGCGCCTCAGCCCCGCGGATGGAGACGCATTTCTGGATTGAGAAGCACATGCTGTGATGCGGCGGAGCCAACCCCAGATTTGCCAAGCTTGGACTGTCGATTCGCTGAAGCCCAGTGCGATGGATATGGATGGCGGTATATTCGGAGAAATGGGCTGGTCAGATGCTGGGGGTCCCTTTCGGGAGAGGCAGTTCTGCCCTGTCGCACGGCCGTACGTTGACCATAGCACTGCCCAGCCAAACTCCAGTTCTTCCGTCGGGACGATCTTGTATAGCATGCATTTCCCCGCCAATACGTCTCGTCTCGACCTGCACGAGTAGAGTTTTGCAAACCTCAGCGATCAAACCCAAACTGCCTAAAGGCGGTAATTTCTTTTCTGACCGCCACAAATTGGTGGCAACGGGACGAACCGGTTCAGAAGCAAATATCCTCCAAAACGGGACCGGCGGCGGGGTCAGTCAGCCGTCTTGTGAAGTCTGCCTCTTCGCATCACACTCGTCAATTGCCATTCTGCCAAGAGTGGGTAGACATGCAGCCACCCCACACGGATGGCTTGGTGTCCTGCACAGAGAAGACGAATTGTGTGCTGTGCTGACAGGCACGATAGCTGTTGATCAAGTTTGCAGCCGGGAGTGCATCTGCATTCCGGGACGGCACGGGAACTATGGCTGACTGGCCTCACGGCCGAATGGCTTCCTCTAGCCTGGGACTTGAGCCATGGAGCAGACCCGAAAGAAAAGAAGAAGAAGACAGCTACGTCTCATCATCTCCCGGAAGCCAGGGATGAGGTTCAATTAACCTTGCCCACCGTGGGCCGAGAAGACAGACCCCGACGATCATCTTGAGATGCGTGGCCATGGTTCATGTGCCTCTCCGCACGGAACTGAGACTAAAACTCGGATCAGACAGACCTCCAACCATTTCCGGGTTTACGTGAAACCATTTACTGGCCTCGTGTTATCAGTAAACTGCACCGTATCGCTATCACCCGTCATCTTGTCTTGCTTGTTCTTTCTTCGGTGGGAGTGTCCTTCCTAGGCCACGCCATTCATCACCGGGTCACATCCGTTGCTGTCTTGGTCAACCCACTCGACGCCTGTAGATGCCTTATCTCTGCTTCCAAGTTGGCTAGTCGTCGCTGTGCCATACGCCCAACTGGTTCGTCTTCAAGGTCGAATGGGTTGCCTTTCATTGGTCCCCAGGAATAGTTCTTATCTCTTGGCAGGGTCAGTAGAGGGGGGCTAGCCAAGGATGGTCGGCATGGGTTGCGCCGGTGGGCCACCCTCCACCTGGCATCCCTGTTCCTGCTAGGGAGACGACCAACATATCCCCAGCATTCGAGTTCGGATGCGACCCAAGGGAGCTCAAACCGAAGTTGTAAAAGCGAATAAAGAAATTGATTTGGAAGAATGCAGCCAGCTGATGTCCAAAGTGGTCCTCGTAATTCCGAGTGCGGCTTGGATTCCTGCCCGCGACGTGTGTCAACTCGGCCCTAGCCCGGGTTTTTCGTGTCGAGCCTGGCCCCTTGATTCAGACCGTGATAGCGACCCATCGTTATCACTATGGATTTGTATATTCCCGCTTTGATGAATGTAATTTCGGACTCGGATCTGCGGCAGAGCTGATGCTGCAGGCGAGGGAAGAGCTGACGTGATGATCAAGTGTGTAGTGGTTGCTTGCCGAAGCAGATCAAGGGTCCAACGTTCTTTAGAATGTTGTTTAAGTGACGCCTGCAGTAACACGGCCTCTATTCTAGCCCCCGCTGTCTCATAAGCATCTGGATCGACTGTGTTGCGCCCGCACAGCCTTGCGAGGGACCTGTTGCGGGCGTCTGAATGCGAGTTTCCCGCTCCATGGGACAGGAAACCCAGCGGCTAGCAGTATTTAAGTTGAGATTGATCCCGCTGCTGTGTTACAACCTGTTTCCTGAATACTAAGCTTACTTCGACTTCTTGTGAGAGCTTCTGGGTCATCATACCGCATCGACATGTTGGTTCGTGATGACTCGCCCAACCCGAACCGACGACTCCCGATAACGCGAACAAGACCATCACGCTCGGCCCACTGCGACACCGGCCGGTTCATTACTGAGCTTGCCTGATGCTTTTTGACGCACACCGCGACGCACACTCCTCGAGACCGATACACATCCTTATCAGACCCTCATCACGCTCATGCACTTACATATACGGCGAGTTAGCGGCTTGGGAGGGTGTCCACCAGGTGACAAGATCATCACCCAAGACCAGTAAACTATGGAGCCGATGACCGAACACGATACCTGATTGCCCCAACACCGCAAATGCGCCTATAGGTATGCGGCGGATTTTCTTGGCCGAAATGTGATATTGGACGTCCGCCCGAATTGGGTCAGATCCAACGTGGCGCTCCTTAGCGTAGAGATAAGGATGAAGAGATAGCCATCAACCGCACACCCACCCACCCACATGTACAAAAACGGAATCGACGACAGTCTGACGACCGAATTTGTAAGCTCGTCAAATAGACTCAAAGTTCAGCCGCTGTGTCTGGAACGTTGCCGAGATGCCGGGCACAGTTGAAGGTCCCGCTTCAGCTCAGTGTTTCTCATTCGGATGAACTAGTAAGCGATGTGTAAATGAAGTATGCACGGGGCGTCAATGGTCATTCATTCGGGTGTTTTGCGATTTGTATGGATGCATTTATTGGTCGTAGTTGCTTGATACCACTCTCATGCTCGTAGAATCAAGTCCTCTGCATTGCCGTGCGGTTTCCCGAACATCGGTTTCCGGCTTCTGTTGTAATATGTGCGAAAATGCTGTCTTGTCCTTGGTCATGCCATTTGACGTTGGGTTGCTTAATGGTAGTGTAATTTGCGTTTGACCGAAGTTTCCACATCGGGGAGAGTATGTCGACCGATGGCCTTGCCACCCACTGAGTATTACAACGGAGTGCTACTCACGGCTCGGGGAAGACGAATTCAAGCAGGGCGCCATAAGGATTCCGCGAGAGGACCAAGCTCATGAATTCACCTCACTCCTCCACTCTTCCTCCAAATCAATGAGTTGCTGTGCCACCTTCCATGGTACTTCCTCTTCCAGAACCTTTCTTTTCTCTTCCGATATCTGCTCCAGAACGTAACGACTCACAGTTTCAGCGTCCCTCTGTGCTGGTCGCCCAATACCCAAGGCGATTCTTGCAAATGGTGAGGTGGGATATTTCCCTTGCGACAATGATGACTTGACACTCTTGATTCCGTTGTGTCCCTTGTGACTACGATCCCAGGCTGTGAGCTGGACAGTGCCAAAGTCCTTCTCTAGTTCATCATGAACAATGACGAGACTCAAGGATGACGGATCATGCTGCTTGACTGTTTCTTGCCATGCTCGGGCCACAAACCCTCCAGAAATATTCATGAGTGTGGGAGACTGAACCAATGTGTATTTTGGCCCCTGAGATACGAGACATGTCTGCTTCCCCAAAGTCGTCTCTCGAAAAGAGGGGTGTCGCAGCACTTTTACCAGGCCATTGAGAGCGAAATGGCCGGCGGAGTGGAGACTTTCATACCTGGGCAAGGGATTCCCAAGACTGACAACAAGAAAACGAGGACTGAACATTATGACGCGACGCTATAGTCTGGGGCGTGTTGATTCCTGAAACCCGTTTGAAGATTTAACACGGTGTCACGTGACTCTAATACGAGCCACGCTTGCAGGATGCGAGCACAGAGGCGCAGCTGGCCCGTCGCTGACGTCGATCAGCCGATTGGGCTTGGATCGTGGCTGAGCCCCCGTTTTTGTCGTCACTCACTGTCCAACCCGAATGTGCCAACTTCTGGCTCCCTCCTACCAACCAACATTTATCGCGAGCGCGTTCGACAACATCCAGGCCGAGACATAGTCCATTAATACCAAGCAATTCGACTCTACCACACAAATCCGCCAAGATGTCGTGGGCAGGTATGGTGCATTCGTCACCCCGCAATGAAGAGGGGTCTAACATGGATTACAGGCTTCAAGAAGAATGTCAACCGCGCGACGACGCAGGTGATGATGAAGACGGGTATGTCCAACCCCCGGACCGGCTCCGATGGAATATTTCTAACCAATTTGCTAGGGCACGTGGAGAAGACAAACGATCGTGATTATGAAGTCGAAGAAAGGTTGGCACTCCTTTTTAGGCTTGGCAGAGGACGACACCTAACACGCAATCAGACGGTTTAAAACAATGGAAGCAGCGGCTCTGCGACTACAGAAAGAGTCCAAAGGCTATTTGGACTCCCTAAGAGGTTTGTCTTCTGCTCTTGGAATAATGGTTGAAGGCTAACCGTTAAAGCGATGACTGCGTCGCAAATGCGAATTGCCGAAACAATAGATGCATTTTACGGCGATGCAGGCGCCAAGGATGGCGTGAGCAGGAGTTATAAACAGGCAGTGGAAGATTTGGATGCCGAGACCATCAAAGCCCTCGATGGCCCATACCGAACGACAGTCCTTGACCCTATTTCACGATTCTGCGCCTACTTCCCTGACGTCAACGAATGCATTAAAAAGCGCTCTCACAAGCTCCTAGACTACGACGCCCTTCGTGCCAAAGTCAAGCGACTTGTAGAGAAGCCCGACAAGGATGCTACAAAGCTTCCTCGCACCGAGAAGGAAATGGAGATGGCCAAGGCTGCTTATGAACAGCTGAATGAGCAGCTCAGCACCGAGTTGCCTCAACTTATTGACCTCCGTGTGCCATACCTGGACCCTAGTTTCGAGGCGCTCGTCAAGATCCAGCTGCGATTCTGCGCAGAAGCATACTCACGAATGGCGCAAGTCCAGCAATATCTAGATGCAGATACCAGAGATCAGTACGCCGAAGGCCACTTGGACGCTAGGGTCGAAGAAGTGCTACAGGAAATTCGGGAACTCAGTATCAGCGGTACCGTTTAAGAGGGCGATTTTGGCGGCTGATTTCAAACACTTGGGAACGGCGTATGGGCTTGGTGCTGGTAGGTACTTCTTGTAGACACTTGATGTCGCCTTGATGAATACATGAATAGACAGCCTGCTTATTGGAATTTTACCATGAAAAAAAAAATAAGTGATGCAATTTGCAGTGACGTTGAATTTGACTTTGACAATAATTATCCTCATGAGTTGATGGCACGCAATGCGTTTTATATTGAGCCAGGGACATATATATTCGTGTGTTTCATCCTCTCATAAATGCGGTGCCTGATCACAGCTTGGAGAGCTGCTACCGCCCCCAATAATACTACAGAGCCTAGAGTAGGATCTACTAGGCTACATATATCATGCCATAATTCTGCACCTAGGTTTAGTTGCCCCCTGCGCCCCCGTTTGTCTGGCCAAACAGGTCGCTCAAGCTTAGTCTTCGGCCCATAGCTTGCATTGCTGGACCGACCTCGGACCCTTGGGCTTCTGCAGGCCCAGCCGACCTTGCAATCTTCCACGCTTCTTGAACCATGGCCGCATTTACCGCTCTCGTGTCGTCCTTGTCGTTGTGAATCCATACTCCCAGCACCTTCTCTCCCTCCTCCCAGTTGCCTTCAACCCGGATAATGACCAGTTCGCCCGAGACTTCAACATGTGTAACTCTCGCCAGATCCACAATGACGTTGTCCAGACCTCTTCGGTTCAAAACAAACACGCAGGCTCGCGGTCGGTGATTGGGGTCCTCAGCTAGAGGTGATTGCGCGCAAACAAATATGGTGCCCTCGACGCCTGATTTTTCCCAACCCCCCGAGGTGCTGTCAAATGTGTAGATGACAGCATTTGCACCTATGCTGAGGATTGTGTGGATCGAGGGCAGGTATCGCTGGAGGACGGAGAGGTTGAGTTCGGTGTTGGTGCGTGGCGGGGGAGGGGCGTATGTGTTGTGCATGGACGAGTATGCGGCAGCGTCAGACTCATAATCTGAGACGGCGGGTATTTTGTTCGAGGGCTGGCGGCTGTGCCGCGATTTGCGCGGTGTTGGTCGGCTCATGGTTGCGCTGTGAAGAGGGAAAAGTGGTATGTGACGTGAGGCTGAGCGTGGGAGGATGAGGCTGCAACGCAGTCTGGTTGGGCGATCGCGGGGCGGTTGAAAACACTCGCTACAGATTCCAATGTGTTTGAGGGGGTAAGCAGGGCCAGGCGACCAATTATATGCGTTCAGCGTGGGCTAGTGACGCGATGTCGCGCAATGAATTCGAGGCCGATGTTGATGTGACGATGCAGATCATGAGTGTTGGGCGCTGGTTTAGAGCTTGGTCCCTCGGCTCTTATCGATAAGCACGGCATGACGATGGGTCGCGGGGCTGTTCCGCGGACCCCCCTACATCATCATCACAGCGCCAGCTCATGCCCAAACACCAGCAGAGCTAGTCACGAGCCGAGACTGGCCCTGCTGCTTCCTGGAATATTTTGAACAAATACAGAATTATTATACACTTTTCAGTCTATTTTGGAGCCTCGTTTCTCGCAAGGCGCTCGTAGTTGACATGATCTAGCGGACCAAACGCCGCCGAACACCCCACGATATCGCGAGTCGAAGGCGTCGCGCCAATAGATCCCTCTCTTCCAACACCCTGACGATGTCGTCCCAGGATGATCAGAGCTCGGCCCAGGCTGCTATCCCTGATGCTGTTGACCCGTCGATTGCAACGACCCAGCAGTCTCTCGCAAGGGCTGTCTATGCGAGACGATCCGAATACGTGCGACCCCATCGGATAAAGGTCAAGATTGGGACGTGGAACGTGGCGGCTTGCCCGGGCACAGACAAAGACCTTGCGACCTGGTTTACCGACGGCGAAGGTATTGACCAGGACCTTGCGACGCTCAATCTATCGCAAAACGCCTCTGTGGGGCACGTGAACGAGTCACAAAACCATGACAGCTCTGGGTCTCATCGCTTGCTGTCCGAGAAGAACATTGGACTTTACGTTCTCGGGTTGCAGGAGATAGTCGATCTGAATGCTTTTGTCAACCGGGCAGTATATACCGATACAACTACCACGGCAAAGTGGCAGGCTGCCCTGGAAGCCGCACTCCCAGCTGGCTATGAGCTGATTACCTCGGAACAAATGACGGGACTTTTGCTCTTAGTGTACGCATCCCCAGAGGTTGCAGCTACTATTAGCAACGTTAGCACGAAACAGGTTGGGACCGGGCTATTTAATTACTTTGGGAATAAGGGCGCTGTATCGACGCGGTTGCTTTTAGGAGAGACGACGCGGATGGTCTTCGTGAATAGCCATCTAGCTAGTGGCGCTGGAGGCTCAAACCTGGACCGTCGATGTTGGGATGTTGGCCAGATCCTCTCTAGGACGCAGTTTGACCCTATTGCCATCGCTGGGGCTGAAGACGATGAGGGCGAAAAGATTGGTGACGAGGATCTTGCTTTCTGGATAGGCGACTTGAATTTCCGGCTTGATGGACTCCCTGGTGACGATATCCGGCGTCTGTTGACGTTGCATGCACGCGGAGAGTATGGTGCGTCCGAGAAGCCGTTGGAACCAACATTAGATGATCCAGGCTTGATCGTGATGAAGGGTGAAGACAGCGAAGATGATGCAACAACCACTCGATCATCGCTGCACTCTCGACAAGTTAGCGTCGAATCCGCCATCACCTTACCTGACCCCGACGATTTCCCAGAGGATCCTAGCCAGGATCCAACTTCACTGCAAGCGACAATCGACTCACTTTTGCCCCATGATCAGCTGCGGAGAATGATCAAGGAGCGTAAAGTATTTCACGATGGCTGGCATGAAGGCTCTATCACCTTCCTCCCGACTTACAAGTACGATGTGGGAACAGTTGGCCTGTTTGACACGAGCGAGAAGCAGCGTGCTCCGAGTTGGTGTGATCGAATCTTGTTCCGGACTCGAAAGGACAAGTTGGAATATGAAGAAAAGATCAAAGAGGAGGAGGAATCGCGCAAAAAAGATGAGGAAATGAGGGCAAGGGGGCTCGAAGAGGACGACGATGTGCTTTTCAGCTACGATCCCGACACTGATGGCGATGCCAACGAAGCAGTTGCATACGACGAATATGACGAGAACGAGGATCCCGAAGCGGAGGATATTATAACCAAGGAGGGATTCCACGATCGTATAGATTTGGAAATCTATGCCTCACACCAACACATTACGTCATCTGACCATAAACCCATTTCATCTATTTTCACACTTGACTACGATGCAGTAGTTCCTGAGTTGAAGGCCAAGATTCACGCAGAGGTTGCTCGTGAACTTGATAGAGCTGAAAATGAAGGTCGTCCTGGTATCACGGTCATTGTGGAGGGTGGTTCTGGCAATGAAAAGATTGTTGATTTTGAGTCGATTGGGCCATTGGAGAGAAAAACGCGTTCGTTAACAGTCGCAAACACCGGTAGTGTTGCGGCAACTTTTTCGTTTGTTGAAAAGCCAACGACTGAAAACGGCGATGAGCCTATCCCTGACTGGCTCAAGACAACTTTTGTACGCTCAGATGAAGAGTCTCCAGAACCCCTCGGACAAGCTGTCACGCTTGATCCAGGAGAGACGGCAACCGTTTTGTTAGAGATTCGGATATTCTCGATATCCCAAATCCGTGCCTTGAATGAAGGTAAAGCCAGGATTGAGGACGTGTTGGTCCTTCGGATAGAGGACGGCCGGGATCACTTTGTCCCAATCCGCGGAATGTGGAGGCCGACTTGTCTCGGACGATCAATCTCAGAGCTCATCCGGGTCCCAGAGGGTGGAATTAGAAGATTCATGGAAGAGAAGAAAATCCATGGAACCATCCCAAATGATGCAACAGTGCAGTGCTCGGCGCCAAAGGAGCTATTTAAGATCACAGAGGCAGCTCAAACTCTGGTGGAAAGGAGCATCGCAGATGCCACCATGCTAGAAGATGGAGCCTTGCCCCGAGACATTGGTTGGCCCATTGAAGCTGCCACCTGGAGGATAGACAAAGATGAGCTGCAGAGATATCAACTCGATCTGCTCAATGCGCTAGACACGGACTCCCCACTGATTGAGTCAATGCCTATTGAATTAGCTGCTTCCCGGAAGATTGAGGTGCTCTGCTCGATCATGCTGATTTTCCTCGAATCTCTTACAGATGGCATTGTTCCTGCACACCTCTGGACAAAAGTTTGCACAGCACTGCCCAACATTACTTCTACACCCTTGGCATCTTGGCCAGACACAAAAACCCAAATTCTCGACGTACTATCCTCAGCCCCAAACCACAACATTGCATTCGTCTTCCTAACTGCGATGCTTTCACGTATCGCTTTCGAACTTACACCGGCGACCAGCGACCAAAAGACGATTGGCCTTAGCCGCCGACTGAGTTTTAGGCTTGGCGGCGAGGCCGAGGATTCAAAGAAAAGAAAACTCCGTGAGAGAACATATGCCGAGGTGGTGGGCCCTCTGGTCTGCCGAGTAGATGAGAAGGAGAAGGGAGCCAAGGACAAGACTAGAACTGTAGTGGAGATGTTTCTCCGCAAGGATGATTGAAGTTAGAGGCAAAGCCCCTCCAAGACAAAGCCCATGGCAACGAGCGTACGAATCCTGCATGGTACTTGAGTGAGGGTCCATGCCAATCTTGCGGTGTAATATCATTTGTTCTTCTTTATTTACTTTTTTCTTTCCTTTTTCGGAACGGCAACATCCGTCGTGGTCTAGACTCTAGGGAATAATTGCGACCAGGGGTATCAAGACTAGTCGTATCGGAACTTTTAGCCTTGAGGGGCATCGCGAATTGAGATCAGCGGGCTTGCATATGGGACGAGCCGAAGGCGTTATGTTAGCGTCGCCGTACTCAAGGTTGACTTCAAGGGCTTAATCGGAAGCAACGACCGCCTCCGCGCAGCGACATGGCAAGGCAAGGACATCTATTATCAGATTTTACACGCTCAAGAGAAATATATTTGATTCCGGATGTTTGTTTTTCACTATGCCCTCGTGCTTGTTCCTGTCGATGTGGCGAATTAATGCAAGGGAGAGAGCGACCAAGACGGTTCCATCGCGGCGTGCCTCTTGCCCATCAATAAAAAGCAATAGAGGGAAGGCAGGTGGGAAAGCCAAGAAACACATGAGTAGATGGGTGAGTCTTCGGCTGCCCCCTGGTTGTTAGTGATTCATGATCCTCCCCACCTGGCCTACATTCCCAAATCACAAGACCACGCAAGTAGTGAATGATGACATGTCACACACCTCTCTTACAACAGATGCCCTCTAATTCGTGACACTGGTTGGTCCACCTTGGCAATATAATTTGAAGACATTCTTTGTTCAGTCTGTTTCTCGCACTACCCATATTGTGTACCGGTTTGTCAAACCTGCTGCACCTAACACCCACACGCAGCGTGCCACCGAGCTAACACAGCCAACGGGAAACGAGGCGTGAATACCGGACAGCACCGATATGTGGTGGAAATTTGGAGTAGTGGGTACCACCAAACTGTCGATTGAGGCCCGATACCTTTTCGCGGACCGAACCGAAGATCTCCTGAACGAACTCAAAGCGTTGCGCACCCGTGCTGTCCGACACGCAACAGCTGACGATGCGTGCACTTTGGCGGAGATGATTCCATTGCCGGAGCCCGAAGCCAACGAAGACCAAATACTGCACACGCCATTTTCAGTTGACGCCTCTCCTCGGCTGCATGATAACAAGACTGTCGACCTTGAGGTTTAGAAGACCAATGCAATCGACAAGAAACCAACAGGTTGGGAAGATTCCTATGTACCCGATGAAGTATCAGTGGATTCCTTCGCTCTCGAGGATACTTGGATCCAGAGGCTTGATCTCTCCTCCGAATATGTATATTCAGTACTCCATCCTGAGGTTTCGTACTTGTGCGACGGCTCGTATGACATGGCCGACCTCCTCAACCCAGAAGACTGCAGCGGTCAGTTGTTCCCTCGAATCACAAGCAATCATGAAGAAGGTCGTGACGACTAACAACTAATAGGAGTAGGTAGCTTCTTGGCTACACCGTTAAACGAATCATTCCCCAATCAGCTCAAGCTATGTCTTGATCAAGCGGAAGTTGTTTACGATTATGTCAACCCCTTAGATTCGATCGCACAAGATCAAGCACAGTGTACCAACTCTATTCGCCGAATTTCATCGACTGGCTTGAGCACCTCCATCGCGAGAACGACCAAACGGGTACCGAGCTCCGCCAGGAACCTAATGCAATCTCAGAAACCCGTCGTATCCGCAGAGCAGCTTGTGCGGCTCCAAAATTGTATCAACGAAACCCAACGCTTTTACGAATATATTTGGAAAAGCATCAAAGACACAAAGTCTGCCCTGAACCGACGCCATGATCGTTTTCAACTGCAAAGTACGAACGAGAATATTACGACCTTCATGAAGAGTCGAGGTTGGGGAAGCCCGTTAAGGAATAATATTGATACTGAAGAGAACTGGTCCGAGTACTCAAACTGGTGCGCTACGCCAACGGTTGAGAGAAAGAAGATTTACTCTGGCAAAGGACTCGGAGCAAGCTCGCCCCCGGCCATTGGAGTTTGATGGTGCTATTGGGATAGACTGTCGTCGCTTACGACCTGGGACCGATAGAGTTGCTAAATCGCTTTTGTCAAGTTTGGGAATCGGCCTCGATACCTTGAAGGGTGTAATTTTATTCATAGTGTCTGGCCTTATTGAATGAGACTAGCCAGGCGACGAGACGGCTGGCACAGACAGGAGCCATTCTCATAGCTATGAAGTAGATGCAGCTGTGCTTTCAAACAAGAACATCGCAAACATGGACAGTGCCTCAATGATATAAGTATAAAAAAGAGAATAAATATTATTTGAAAAGAGTGGCTAATATGAAGGAACAGAATGTGTGCAGAAGAGTTTCCGTCTTCTACTGTTAAGAGCCTAATTCCATGCGCAAGGCTGAAAAAGAATAAGCGAGCGACCTCCCAGCTGATGCCTAGCTACAAAACCATCCAAGGATGCCTCCAACAACACTACCAGCCACACCACCAACCATACCACCACACACAATACCAGCCACGACCTGGGCTCCAGTTCCATTAGACCATTCACTGTTTTCCATTCTTCCGGCTGGCTGCTGCCGTTTACCATAATTTTCTTTTAGCGATTCCTCTAGTGATTCTTCTAGCCATTCTTCTAGGTATTGTTTCCTGGAATCGTTTAGCTCTTTCTCAGTGTTACGGCTAAGCAATCAAAAGAAACCGAATCAGTAGAGACATCCTAGTATTGGGGTGGTTTATCCCAAAAGACTCACAGCATTTGCATCTTAAAAGCCTCGTCAAGTTCGTTCTTATGATTCATCACCTGCCGAAGGTATTTACGCAAGTCGTTGGGAATGATAGTATATTTGATGCTTTTTTTGAGACATTTGAACCATGCCACGATGGACTTCCGGGCACCGCATCCGTGTATAGTACTCCAGCTGAGCAGTTCAGTCTTGCTTTGAAACTTGACGAGTAGTTTTTCTGCCTTGGTGACTCGATCCTCGGCTTCCTTAGTGATGACCGCGTCGCCATGTTTCTCAATTTCAGCCAGAAAGTGGCGCATTTTTCGAACATGAACACTCATCTTCTTTTCTTGTTTGCGAGCCTTCTTTGGGACCCCTTTCACCAGACAGCAGAATTTACTGATTCTATCCATGGCGGTAATCAGGGCAAGGCAGCTGGCTACAATTCCTACTGGATCCATGGTTGTAGGTGGCAGAGGTAAAAATAGAAGCAAAGGATGAAGAAGGGCCAGTAAGTCCAAACAAGACAATTGAGGCGTTAATGCAACTTTTTGAGAGACAGAAATGGCGAAAGAGTGACTTCAAATATATAAGACATCGTAGAAACCCGTGAAAATTACAAGACAAGAACATAAGCCGATTTCCAAGCCAATCGGATGGGTAGGGATAACAGGCTGTGTCTGGGAGCCCAGCAGAAAGCCCGAGCAATAATCAATGGCATTATTGAAGCTGGAGATATTTTGGTTCTGAATTCCTATTGAATATATTGGTTTTCAATCTGCCTTGTGACAATATAGTGGATGGCTGCTGCTACATCGCTGCTTACCCTCTGCATGGAGGCTTGGCTTTGGGGCGCCTGAATGGTGCCACGCAGGTCACGTATTTGCACAATTGGCACAACACACCTCGAAATTGGTATTTGTGCGCTTTGGAGCAAGAGAAAATCGCTCACCAGCCACATGTACTAATATCAGGTCAAGAAGGAAATAAAGAGCCGACAATATTAGTTCTGTGTCAAAATCTAGCCGCCGCAGTTAAAGTATGCTTCTACAGGGGCTAGTTGGCCCATCACCATCGAACAGATGAGCACTTATGGGCAAGAGGGGGACCAGACATCAGGCACGGAAGCCACCCTAGTGATGGTGTGTGATGTCAATATTTGTTCCATGCTACAAGCATCAGAATAGATGAAGGAAGGGGCAGGGGTTAAATCTGATAATTCTGCTGATGCATGTGCAAGATTCCTCCGTTTAGCGTCGCCATAAACACTCGAGTCCCTGCAGCATCTCGGTATTAGTTGGTTCTCGTTTAGCTGGGATGTTGGGGCAGTGCATGCGCCGCTCGCCTCAGGCTGGACCCTGATAATCATGGTGAGCAGAGCCGGAAGATTCTGAGGGCTCTGGGGTACCAAATATTCCAAGGGTAGAGCATATAGAGTCACAAGCAAGTCTGCCCGCACAATATTCATGGATGAATGATTTTCTCAAAGGTTTGGCTTCAGCCTAGACAGGCTCTTCCTCCCAAAAACAAGCCGTGGGTAGGCATCCAGCCTGGTATTCCCAAATCACGCTAGTCCCATCAACTAAAGCGTCTGGCAGGCTCGAAGAACGGGACTAATGACTGGAGCTCTTGATAATCGCTCCACAGCGGACCCGACCGATCATTTCACAGGGGACATGGACTTACCTTACGTGCCTGGTCGGCGCTATTTCGTGACAGAGGCCAGATCCCTGCTCCAACTGCCGAGATGTGTGGTGTACCGCAGAAGTACATTGGCAGTCTCTCTCTTGTCATAGTGAAACAGCTCGTGGCACAGGGGAGAAATGAAAAGAAGAAAATTGTGTGAATCTCCCACCGCCAAAAAAAAATCAAGAAAATAATATGAGTCGAAAAAGCTGAGCTCTGCTCTGCCTTGGAGGCACAAGTATGTCTGCGGCTCGTACCTTTCCTTTCCCCCAATGTAAAGCCAGAAGAACTAACTGTAAAATCCCCTTGCATCAGTATGAACAGGTTTTTGAAGACCAACAATCCTGCAGGGTTATTTGTAGATCAATTCATTCAAATTTTCGTGAATTCCAAACCACAATATTGCGCAACACTGCTTCAAAGCTGCTCGTAGAGGGCAAATTGCCCAGTTGGCGCAAGAAAAACATGCATCTAGGCCACAATTGACATGTCATTTCGCGGGGACGATCCCTCCCGTTCTCATCTTCATACATTTATTTTTGTCTGAGGGATTAATGCAAAATACGGCTGTCCAAGCTGTACCCGTACATTTCTTTATCTCGTACCGTCGCTCGCTTGTCCCTTCCACATCGATCGATATGCTTCAACGCCTCGGCGCTAGAGTGGTGCTTGTGCGAGACAGTGGGTGCATGGGTACGCTTTCTGTGCGAGCCTTGCTATTCGGATTGGTACCTTGGGGGGTGAAACCATGTCATATGGCTGTGGATATGCAGGACATGCAAGCCAGTAAACTTATCGTCAGGACTAAAATCCCTTGCCTCTTGTCTCATTTGTTGAAATTATCCCGAGAGCAAGTCAATAGCCAAGCCCAGCGTGGGGAACCTGATGTCAAAGTAACGAGATGGCCAGTGGAGACGCCCAACAGGGCTTGGGTGAGAGAAAAGAGATATGTACACTAACAAAATACGAATCAGAATGGCTCGAAAGACTGCAGGCACTTGACCCAGCTACTCTCGGTGGCGGTCCCTCAGTCATTGCACATACAGTGCCAAGATTCGCTGCCGCTGCCCACGATTAAAAATTCCAGCCCAAGAGAATTTCGTTGAACATACAAAAGCGCCGTCCAATTGACATTTCATAGGGTAAAAGAAGTGACAATTATTAGCGATGCCAATCTGAGAAAGCCTAATAGAAAGCTGGACGTCCCAGGTCTAGCGGCAAGACCATTGGTGACTGGACAGCGGTTGTATTGACCCATGGCCCTTTTATGACTGATGGTTGCTCGTGAACTCGAACCAACGCAACGATGCCTACTCTTGGCATACTTGTCAGTCTTCGGCTGTTGCATTAGCTCCATCGACTAGTTCCCCAGCTCTGTCAGCTATCTCGATCCGGGCGATTGCGATTCAATGCTGCGGGGGACCAAGATCGGAGAACCGGGTAGCAACCGGTTTACCGACTTCACGGAGGACCTCAATTGATACAACACCAGGTTCCTAAATGCAAGACCGCCGTGGCAATGCCTACATGGTTCTACCCTTTCTTAACCTGCCAGCGTCCAATAGTGCCTGCCAACAGAGTCAAGAGATACCACCTCCCCCACGCAGTAGGCACCAAAAGAGCTGCGGCTATAACGCCTCTTACACGCACCCTGCGTCACAACACCTCGTTCAGTCCCTTCAGTGGTGCCAAGTCCTGACACCTAGCCGTCCTTCCGCCCACAAACGAAATCCGGGACAGCCCTTCTCAAGAACCTACCTATCAGGATACCAGCGAGCCTGCAGTCATCCCATGGGTTCTTTCATGTGGCTTTTCGGGGTTCAGCCCCGTACATCCGGCCAACAGGCGCACTCGTGGAAACCGTCCATCCCTCACCGGGGTATGCTACATTCCATTGCACTTTTAAAAGCGTGCTAGTATCGTAAGGCCAATTAAGAGCCCGGAACCTGGTATCAGCTATTTCTTATTCTGGCCGCGTGCTTCATGCCGCTGCAAATCGCATCCATCAATAGTGATACTATTGGATGAGCTGGAAATTCTAGGAGCCCCGAAAAGGGGCTAACAACCAGGTAATCGGACTGCTGTAAGCAGCCAACTTAATCCTATAACATTCTCTACGGAAATGGTCCAGCGGAGTTTCATGTCATATATAAAATAAAGCGATAGGCTTGCTCTTTCTGCTTGTTGTGTTTAAACATCATTGTTTCTTCCCTCATCATCATCACCTGTTAACGTTGAATCCAATATGCCTACCATCAGTTCTTATACTCTGGAATCATGCACGAGCTTTGTCCATCAACACAAGGGCGGCTTTTTCTACGATATGGATACTTGCCTCTTGATTAAGCTTCCCCCGAGCATATTGGTAGGACATTTTGCTCGGTTAGCGGTAGAATTTGAACTCGATCAGCCTTACACTCTCCCACCTGACAACGGCTTCATCGTAGAGATGTGCAGTGCTCTGGCGAAACCCCACGGTAAGATACCTACAATATACCGACGAGATAATATAATTAGAGTTGACCTGCGAAGCTATTTGCCTCGATAGCGACCAAAATCTCCTGGAAATCCTTCCCTGCTCTGACTCTTCCTATGGGACTGGAAACAGCACCAAAATATTGTACATTGATTTCATATCCTGTGCTATTTATGAACACGGTGCTTCCTTCTATACCTGTCCGGACCGTATCGCGATTTCTAGTCGACATTTGCAATCGTAAGAGACCCCCAATCCTCTGCTCATTAGCCGTTTCATATCAGATCATTCCTAACCATGCTGTTTTATTGATTCAGGGAAGAGATAAAATTATACTGTGATCTGGCCTTCACATCACACAATGACGAGTTTCGTACCATTCTTGACCCTCACCGAATCGACCTGCCTTTTGGTGCCATCGATTTCAATACCCATTCATTGACTCCTCTTCAACGCCATGCGCTTCAATCAGCCTGGGAATCAGTGATTGGGTTGCATTTAAATCCAGTGGCTGAGGACGGGGAGTTCTTGTTACTTGGCTCTGCTTTGGCGCAGGTGCCAGATGTCTATCAGTACGGCGAGCAATCTTCGTATTACTTGATTAAACTTTAGCTCCAGAACCAGAAACTCGGGCGGTCGCTTCCAACCTGGTTTTTCCAGATGACATCAGCTCATTTGTTCAAAATCTTGCAAAGTATGGCCGGCTTTTCCTTTGAGGTGGATGATTCTGAAGGCTCTGATTCTGAAATGGAATAAGTTGATGCCCCCTTAACAACCCGAGCATTATGGTTCAATTCCTGTTCCCTTCTTAGCCTCATGTCTGGGCCTCTTCAATTTTAACCAAGAGTTCAATATTGTTACATTTCTAGGGCTAGACCTTTGTCCGGTGCTCATGGTTGTCTGCAGTTTTTGGACTTTCTTATCTTCTGTTGTCTGTTGAACCACTCTAGCTAGTTGAATTATCCACGGAATTGACCACATTTATGTCTTCACTCTCTCAATTTTATTGTTGAGATCGGATTTTAGCATCCCAAAGTAACCAAAAGGTCATCTCCTGCGTGTCGTGCCATTATCTACAAGTAGCACAAGCCCCTCCACGCCTACATGTTTTAAGCCCAGCGACCAGCTATCACACAGCATCAAGCCACCATAAACCGCATCTACACTGGGTGCTAGCACGTCCATCTGCTGCATTTAGAAGGGCGGAGGTGGTGTTAACAATTGAGTAAGTTGACAAAATGTGCATGTCATGGCGTCGTCCCTTTGGGCAAAATGCAAGGCGAATACTAACGCCTCAAAATGCCCACCCGGTCCACATCATGCAGCGACATCCCTTCTTAAGCAGTTACATCACATCACGTACGTAATCACATGCTACTGAAAGCATGGCTATTGCTCAAGATGCTACCCCAAGCCTGCAGGTCTCAACTCGACAGCCCAGATCAGGCTGTCTTGGGGCTACGCGTCTTGCCTCAAGCCCCGTCGCAGCCTATTGTCCCCACTCCTCGCATAGCCAAAAGCGAATCCACACTAGACTAAAGCTCGTTTACTTGATCTGGCAAAATTCAACAAACGCCCAGGCGACTTGATCCGCCGGCCCTTTCCAGGGTCCGAGCATCATAGCCTTGGGTTAGCTCCCCGGCGCCAATCCTGACATCTACCGGTTCCTAAAATTCGGAAGGCCCAATTAAATCAATGAAGGAGGCGAGGGGTCAAGCCTAGGGCCATTCCGGCATGAGAAAGTATCAAATTGCATATGGGGTGGCCGGGATCACAAACAGACGCCAATTAATTAGACAGGCATTCCCACATCTAAGGCAACATTGTTTGTTAGGCATCAAGGCCAAGCAGACATTCTTTGAGGTGGATAAGCCATTGGATAACAATGCGCGCACTGAGACATTGATTGCATTTCATGCAATAGCTCTGCGCCTCCTTATATGCCGAGGCCCAACAACTGAGACCCCATTCACCAATGAACATATGCACGAAAAGCAAGAACATCCTGGGCCCTCATTTCCACCCTAGTGCTGCTGGTATGCAACTAGCACCCTGCGGAGCAGAACATCTAATCGCCAAATTTGGGCTGCGGCATGCGGGACATAGCCCTCGGGGCGTCCCGGGTTGAGCGGCGCGCTCCTGGCTCCCTCCCCAGGACGGGGAACCCCAGTGCCCCGCTGTGGCACGTCCAGGTTCTTGAGATGGAGGCCATCATGGAGTAACATCGTTGGCAGGTTACTCTGTACGGAGCCGATGGGACATGGAATGATGTGGGTAGGACACGGGGTCGTCCCGCTCGCGCTCCCGAGTCACCACACCACACCCATCAACGCACTGAGCCGATTATCTGCTACCTACACGGAGTAGGCGAACGCCACTGGCTCGTGATCATGTAGATCACTCAGAGGATGTCAGCCCTAGAACCTACGGGCTGGATGATGTTTGGATACGACGGTGAGCCCTCGCGGCCGTTAAGACATGAGATGGGCTTCTGCATCTAGTGATACTGTGTTGTTAATGGCCAATAAAGACGTCCTGTTATGATTTTCTACATGATAAGTGTCCATTCTTGGTGTCGGACCGCGGACGAAGCTCCCCGCTTCAGTCGCATCGTAGTTCAGCTAGCCCGCACGGATGGTCTCGCGACAACTCAAGCCCAGAGGCAGTGTAGGAGAGGAAAGAGGGAACATTCAACCCCTCTTGATGCGCCATGTCTTATGGATGCCTATGTCTCTTGTCTGTGGAGGCGTAGTGATGGGTGGCGGAACTCGCACGAGAAATTGACACGTTATCCATCTGATACTTGCAACAGGGCCAACCTGAGTCGTTCTCCAGCATTATTACGCTCCTCCTTGCTTCTTTGCGAGAAACCATTATGCTAATACAACCAAGAGTCCAACAAGAGCGCTAAGTCCCACTCCCGCAGTTGCTGCCACGGCTCCCGCAACAGAGACCGACGCATCGCCGGTTTTCACCTCAGTCATCGACGCCCCTGTCTGTGCAGCCGATACCTTTGATGTGCCTTTAGGGTCGACGGTTCCAGTGATGGAAGGGTCTGAAGAAGCAGAACCCCCATTGCTTGAATGAGAAGTTTCGCCAATGCTGCAGGCAGCACAGCAACCTTTTACTTGAGAGCATGCTTCAGCCACGCTAACTTGATGAAGAGTTGCAGTCGTGGTTCGAGTAGCCGGCACCAACCTTCCCCCCGTCGATGTCGAATACGTCTCCACGATTACCGTCGTAACGGTCACCGATCGAGTGCGGATTAAGGTTGTTGTGAGGGGTTCTGAAGACCACCATGTCTCAACAATAGTGCTTGTCACGGTTATATCCGTCGAACACGGCTCAGAAGTCGATACGCTGCTGGAGGTCTCTGAGACTGATTGCGCAGAAACAATGGCGGAATCTTCTATGGTTGGGATATTAGAATCGGAGTCAACGGGGGTCTTTCTGGCTTAGATAGTCCGGGGCCATCATTCGTCATACCAGAAATGATAGAGCAGGACGTAGACACGACTGGGGTGTCGAGGACAGAAGACGTCGAGGTTCGAGTGTGTCTTGAGTCATGTTAGGAAGCTTTTCTGGAGCTGAAACATATTGAGCACTTACTTAGTCGATGTCACCAGTGTCAGAATGACACATCGCTGTGTGCAAACGGTTGTTTCGGCGACGGGTAGAGACGAAGTCGATGATGTCTGAGCTGCCTCCGCACTCTGGGAGAGCCCATCAGCGGATGTAGCGATTGAGTGGCAGCTAGAAGACAATTCGCCTTTGCCAGCTTCAATCTGTGTGGCAAAAGAAAGTCCTGCCATCAGGAACAACACAGTGTGCTTGATCTGCATGGTGTCAAATGTAGGCTGGGTCAATTAAATCATATATGACACGGTCAAGTATCTTCTACACAAAGGGTCGACCCCTCTGTTCTCTATATTGTTTTCAAGAATATATATCATCACATCGCCCAGGTTGTGCACCACAGAAATGACCAGTAAAATGGTGTTCTTGAGGCTCGAGTTACGGTTCTCCTTTGATGCGTGTCAGAGAAAGCCTGGGAGCACATTTGGCCGATTCTCGGCGACAGAGTATGCTTAACATTTGACAGGACATTCAAAACCGCTTTTTCCGACATTCATGGTTACTATTTCATGATGAGATGCAAGAAAAACCGTCCAAGTTGTGGTTGTGAGACGTCCATTCTGTCCCACGGCGTCATGTTAAATCGGCACTTTGATGCCTATCATTGATCGATATCAAGGTCGGGTCGAGTATGAGATAGTACGGAAGCATAGGGATCTTTGTGGGACTCTCTTTGTGATGAAAATGAGGAATTCAGAGCGAACTTTTCGATCTGTGTTGTGCTCCGCCTGTGGTACGGTTCTTGAACACCATGAGTGGAGTACCAACGGCCGTATCGCCGGTCAAATGCCAACTCGTGGGCCAGACCGCTTATTCCCAAGTCATTCGATGCGATCATTCTGCGGTTTCACGGCAAATCTGTCAGGGTAGAAGATTCCGGGGTCGGTTGAAGGAGAGTACCAAAGAGAGAATGGCTACATCACCCGCAAAACCTCAGCAAATTATCACCAAACGACGGGATTCATTAATCGAAAACAGCCACGATTTGCCGTGCTCGATAATATACGCAAATTAGTCAACTGGTAACGAAGCATTGTCCCCACCCAAAGTGATAAGTAGAAAACAATTCTCACTGTCCATTGTGCTTCCCAAAACCAGGCGGCCAGGCGCTAATCTAAGCCGACTTCGATTATTTTTACCCCCACGTACAACTTTTCTTTGTTCAATGGCTTTACGCTACAAGAGGACTCGCTCATCTTAGCTTCCTGTCCAGTATAATCACAAGGCATTCTCCCACAGCGCAGTACAGACTTTTCCATACCATTTTGTCGGCCCGAGATACCAAAAGCCGGCATTGTTTGTCCTTGTCCCTTGTCTCAAACCCAACCTCAAATTTTAACGAAAACTCCCCCGCCAACATTGGAGCCGCTACTCAGTTGAAAGGGCGAAAATGGCTTGTTTTTTTAATTAAATACAAAGACTATTTGCGGTAGTCCGTTTGGTGGTGTTACTTCGAACCAACGGACTGGCTGTATGCTGACGTTAGTCAACAACAAGCTCCGTTTTGCTTTTCCGTGGGATGGGGGGCGGCTCCAGCTTTGCCGTACAGTTTCATTTCCCATATCCATTAGAGCCCAATACAGTCCCTAGGCCCGACTTTAGAATGGCTTATTACATTCCTATAAGCCATGTTCCCGTCAATAGTTCCTACTTTGAAAGGGGATGGCGTCACAATGGCTTTCAAACGCAGCAATGGTGTAAGGCAAAGCAGCCAACGACCCGAGACGGGGACGAAGTGAAACTTGACACAGGGTCTCAATCACACAGTTTTGCAAAGTGTTCGCAATCCCAGCCCATTTTATTCTCGATGCCGAAATGATCGTCTGCCAAAGACCAGGCAGCAATACAAAACACGGCTCGATACTTGGGCGATGTGTCTACCGTTTAGGCTAGACTCGGTGGTGCGCTTGGTCTCCGGCAGCTATCCATTGCGGATCCCCCTCAATTTAGAGTAGTATAGGACTTGCACAATGTTACTTCTCGCCATTGCACATCCTATCTAATAAAAGGCGTAGGTCAAGTGCTGATCCGTGTAAGGGGGTCACATGGGGGACTATTCTGCTTCTAGACTCAGGTTGGCCCACGAGTGTGAGGTTGCGATCGACCATTCGATATTCAGTTCCGCCCAGCAATGCGGCACCGTCAACTTTGCTAGGTGATCAGGGGCTACTAGCACTCTAGGCAAGTTTCTAAGCTTTTCCCCGCAGGCATCACCCATCCACCACGCCAGAGTCTAAAATATGCCTCGATTTGACAATTTCCTCCACCGCTTGCCAGAAGTGGCTGCCGCACCTGACGGAATTGTGCTTCTCGAAAATGACATGTCAACGCTGAGTGGAGTCAAGGGAGAAATCTGATCAGACGCAGCCTACATTCCAAACAAGTGGATCAGGGCTCCAACTGAAGCGGGAACGGGAGGAGCCTCGCCTAGTGACGGAAAACGTGGGTCCTGAGGAAGTCAATGGATCTCTGGTGTTCCAATATCAAATTGGTGGTTTTCCAGAGACAGGTGCAGTTGGCCAATAAGGCCATCTAGCCGAGTACGCAGCCCCAAATTCTGCCTGCCGACACAATCACGAAAGACAGTTAAACCATTCCGGTTCTCTTGATTCTCCGACGAACCCCTTCGAGTATATGGAGCAGCAAAAACATGAACAAATTCAGTTAAGTTTCCACCGCGCTCACTCAGCCAGCCACCAGGTCCTCCCAACGACAAAAGTTCGACCAAATCCAAATTCCTGGTGCTAGCCGGTAGCAACCGGAACGGAGTTGAGTTTCGGCCCCGACATTTCGGTAAGAATTGTGGGCCTTACTCCGGATCGAACTCTCTTCGCTTCCGCAACCACTGGGGCGGGAGGAGCAGTGCGTGTGTGGATCAAGCGTGGGTGGTGAGTGTAAAATGGAACTGGTGTGTACTGGCGTCTTGATGCTGAGGCCCTCGCAATTCTCCCCAAGCACTCGGGCGAGAATCTCCTGGGGGAACTTCTCAATAAGCGGTCAAGAGCAAGATATTTTGTCACCGTATTATTCAACATGCGGTGGAAGACAGAAAGGTCTCAGGTTGACCAGATGCCCGATTCTATGGATATGGTTACGCAGGGCGTCACCGCTCCTTTACGTGCTGATGTTGGGGACAATGGCGCCGCTATGAGCATTGACTTCCGTCTACAGGATTTTACTATCAGTATACCGCTGTTTTGAAGGGCTTTTCTGGGTCCAGCCCCAGGAATAACGAAGGCTCTGACAAAGATGGGTACCTATTTGCAATGTCAAGAGCACGCTAAGATTCGAAACAAAAAGTGGCGATTGAGGCCCCTTGGAAGGCATCAGAATGCACAAAACAGCTACTTAGATCTAATATGGCAGTCATCTGGTATATCCTTTGATGTGAGGGATATCCCCTGTACACCCATCCATCTACAGACACAATATCAGGTATAGGGTAGCTATGCATGAATCCTCAAGCTTTTGAGAAATAACTCATAGGCGCTGAATTACAAATTCACATGGTCTTGAATGTGTTGTTTGTTTTTTTGCTCGCCCTGAATTACCAGCCTTTCTAAATTTCTTTGTTTGCTTTTGCATCGTGGTGAAGTTGCTTTGTACCAAGGATCATGTTTTAACACTCATGTTTGTTTCAACACAAAACGACACAACTACGTAATTTGAATCTCAACAAGCAGATCTCTCCCAAATAAAATTCTACAAACACTGCCTAACGATGAAACTTTCCCAAGGGCACAAGTGCTCATCAGCATGAAAACAGACTCACACGCACCGGGAAAACGCGGTGTCGACTCAGGTCTACAGAAGCAAAATCCCAAGACATTGAATCGGCAGGGAGCGACGGGAAGGGTCCATAAAATTTAGGGTCGGTGATGGCTCTCTTTTTTTTCCCTTTCTAATCAGTACCGGCGCGGGGAACCGGGTTAGAGGCTCTGGAATGTAACTCCGCACGGTTTGGCACCTGGGCCGCATCTTTCGCCTATCGCGAATTCACCTCTTCCCCGGGATGCAAAGATTCCTATTTTGGAGAAGATGCAGATGCGGGCTTTTTCTTTCCCCCACAGTTCCCTTCAGCCTTGCAGCATGGCCTTTTCGGGCCGACCTGGGGCGCGCCAGTATGGCTTAGGTCTAGCGGCAGCAGACCAACAGGGGAGGGACCCAGCAGGGGGGGAGGGGAGGAGGGCTGTCTTTCCAGCTTTGCAGCTTGCAGCAGCGTTGGGGGTTGGCTTTGCCGTGGCAGTGTAAGGGATGCTGCCTCGACGATCGGAATCTGAGGGGCGATAAGCAACAACAACAATTACTTCATCCAGGTACCAGGACGCCCTAATTTTTCTTTTCTTTTGAACCGTTTCAGACATCTCTAGCTGGTAAAAACAAAACAGAGCGCGGCAAGGGCACCATGAGAGACAAAAAGTTGGCAGTGGCCTTGGTCGTCTCATGACTCGCGTGCCGAATGGATACCACGACACGCTTCTCGAAGCTCGACTAGGCACGGATTCCCCGGCGGCTACTGCACAAGGCACCCGATGCTCCGCAAACGAGCAGCAAAAGTCAGTCCCCAGAAAACCTTTTGCAAAGAAAAGTACACAGTGCGCGCTTACAAGCTTTCAACGCCCGCCGTTTTCGTACTGTAAAGGTGGCTGACGTTGGTGGTGGCACTGTCAACGAAAGAAAAAAAAAAAGGCCTCGGCAAGCCATTGCATTGCCGTCTGATAGGTTACGTGTTGATGCACCAGGGACGCGTTGCTGAGCTATGCACTTATGCACTTCTATATATATGTCATTATTCTAGGATTGGCTGGTATCATATTTAAAGGGAGTATTATGTGGCGCTGCTGTAAACAAAAGGAAAAGAAAAGCAAGTCGTTTGAGGTAGATCGCCCCCGGGGTAACAGGGACGTTGCGCATCCAAAAGCCCAGCGTTTCAGAGCTCAATCCTTCCGGCACATGTTGCCAAACTCTGTTAGCAGGAGCGGCACATTGACGGGTGCATCTCCCGGGTGCTGCACCATGTGCTCACCCTCATGCAAGCGGGCGCTTATGACCTGGCGTCGCACGCCTGAATGGGCCAGCGTCCGGATGCTCTGGTAGATGCCTTGGCCTGGGTATGCAACAATTCCAACCGCAGCTGTTAAGAAGACGTTAGCTTGTTTTTCGTTTCCCAATAAGAATCGCCGGAAGTAAAAATACCTGAAACAGTTTTGCTCGTCATCCCAAGCAGGCCCTTGCCGACACCTTTTGCTGCGCCAAGCGCACCTCCATCTTTTCCGCCCTTGTACGGCTGCACCACCAAATCCGATAGTCCCTCAGATATGCCCCTAACAAAATTCGTACCGGCGACTCGGGCGCCCGATTGCCAGTCCTGAATGGGTTCTTGCTCGGGGACCTTTTCTCCGTATAGTTGGGGGACTGCGCGGAAGCCCTCGGTGACAGCCATCGGGATATCAACGTAGAAACCTCGGCCGTAGGACTTGAAGAAGCCGCCCACTCCTGATGCGGATGCAGAAACCACTGCACCCGCTGTCTCGATTCCCTTGCGCCCACGAGACGTGTTTTCTTGAGGCATGGTGCTGGATCGAGGTACATGTTCAGAATGTTGGGTAGACTCAGACATCACGTCAGTGGGCAGTGTTGCCTTGCGTTGTTGGTAGGCTTGGACGGGTTTCACCACAACGTCGGTAGCGGCTTTCAACATATCTGTCGTAGTCCCAGCCATGGCTGACATTGTTCCGGTTACAGGATCCCATCGGCGGTGGATAATTACGGTTTTCTTCGTCTCATTACTGTAGTTTGTTAGTGGGTGGTTTGGCAATTTGTTTTCGTCGACCCTTACATGGAGAGCTTTTTGTGGTCAATCTTGAGATGTTGAAATAAGACACCCGCTGCCTTTTTGGATAGCTTAATCTTACGCTTTCCTTTTTTGCAAACCCAAACTGCCGGCTGGTCTTTGAGAATATCACATCGCATATTCTCGAGTGGAAGGTTGGCATGGAATGACGCCACAGCTGTAACAACTCCGTTTTCCCGTTTCATCTTCGCTGCCAACCCCGCCGCCGCGGTAGACGCTCCGGGGGTCAGACAAAATTGGATGGCTTCGGAGAGGTTCTGGACATTGAGTTCTTTCTGGGGAATCGGGTGGGGGCCCGCTCCCGATGCTGCCACCATTTCGCCCCAGAACGGTTGACTGGTAAATGTTAGCTATGAATAAGCAAGGATTGATCGGCGGTCACTAACTCTCCAAAGAAGGGAACAATTGTCGTTGGTTTGCCATTTAACAGCCCACAAGCAGTTGTTCCGGCGCCGCCATGGTGGATCACAGCTGCAACATGAGCAAACAGCCATTCGTGCGGGCAATCTCCAAGGAAAAACACGTTCTCATCGTCCACGCCACCTAGTTTACTCCAGCCCTTGGAAATGATAGCCCGCACACCCGTTTGACGCACAGCTTCAACTAGGGTCCTGGTCATTCGCTCTGGGTCATCAATCACAATACTGCCGAACCCAATGTAGATAGGCGCTGGTCCTTTGGCTAGAAAATCTGCCAGATCAGAGGGAGGCGTGTAATTGGGGGGCTGTCGGAAGAAGAAACCGCAGACATCTGGCAAGGGTTAATTGGTAAGACATTTCCGGTGTTGTGGGGGGCTACGTACCAATATACGATGGCCAATCTTGGGGTTTACCGACCAGGGCCGGCGACCAGCAGTAAGTAAATGGAATCTTGAGTGTCTCTGCCAAAAGAGGGCCCTCGGACATTGGTACAGGCTCCAAATCGATTGACTTTCGCCAGTCGTTGATTACATCGCCAAGTCTGTGTAAGGTTAGTAAGACTCCCCACAAAAAGAATCGGAGCGGAGATCCAGCCGGCCTTACCCTTGCCAAGTCAACCACTCAACCACACTATACGACACATAGTTGGCTGTTTGTACATCCATGCCTGCCTTTTCTCCAAACTTTAGGTTAGCTAGCGGATGCGAAAATGCATTTGTGCTCGTCCAGGGCATCGTAAACATGAGGTGCACCGGGATGCTCATGGCCTGGCCGCAGTGCACATGGGCGAAGCTGGGAGGGTTGGCAATGATGGCGTCTGCAACAAAGGGCGTTCCGTATTTTGGATCGGGCTGGATGCAGGAGTTCCAGCACCCGTTGAGCATCTCGGAAACCATTTCTCGCTTCCTTTGAATGTCGCCGCCGCGGAGGCTCTTCAGGCTGGGGATCAGCCCAGGGTTGCGAACCATGTATGCCATGAGCTCCTCTGGGCTGCCGCCGATTGGATAGAATTCCAGCCCTGCATCGTGGACAAAGGACTCGAAAACATTGTGTGTCGCTAATCGTACTCGATGGCCGTGCTTCTGGAGCTTGTTGCCGAGCGCAACGAATGGCTGTACATCGCCGCGGCTGCCAACAACCTGAATGACAATGTTGAGCTTGAGAGGGAACTGGTTCGATGTTGAGGATTCTCCATCAAGTTCAAAGTATTGGGGAGGGGAGTCGGCAATGTCCGGTTGTGGGTATTTCACGTCGGGAATAAACCGTGAGAGCGTTCGGCAGAGTCTCGAGTCAAGATTGACGTCGATTCGGCCGTCATCTGTGCTAGCGTCAGTTTTTTTTTTGCTTCGAGAAATTCTACCTGTTCCAATCACCTACCTCTTACAGAAGTGGTTTGGCCGAGAAAGTTATTTTGCACAACGGATTCGTACGATGGTAGGTAATCGTCGGATACTACCTCTGGTAGGTCGCTAAACGGAGATGGAGGCGCTTCTCCCTGTGAATGCTTAGAGGGATCCATGGGCTGTCTGAACTGGGTCTCGGTTTCGGTTTAGGTAGGTAACGAATGGTTAAAATGAAAGGCCCGCAGGATAAATACAGAAAAAGGATTGCGGCGTGTCTGCTTTTGGTGTCCACGTACAGACGGAAGTGCGGCTCACGGTCGTATTTGAAGCATGTTCTGCCACGAACCGGCTCCACTGGCAATCGGCATGACCGCAAGATCTAAGGCCTTTTAGCGAAGTTTGTTTTACGATAATACTCGTACAGCCGAAAATTGAGGCAGTGGTCAGTGGTCAATGTCAAAAATAGTTTGGGGCACGGCATGGATGCGTCATTTGGTGAAAGCGACTGCCTGTTAGGTTGAAGCGCCCGTCGGTGGCCTCGATTGCTAATACGACATCTGGATACGCGTATCAAAAAAGTCCTGACACGACCTGAGGGCTGTGAAGATCCAGACCCAGGGTCAAACTTTGCGAGCTCCGCTATGGCATGTTCCGTGACATATGGTTCGCTGACTCGAATAATGTCAAACGATGTTGACTGGGGATGTTATCCACAAATACGCGTATTTTATACGCAGTGGGCCAAATGGCTGATAGCGCTCTAGTTCTCGGCGGTGCAGTGCCCAACCATGCCGTTTTGGGAATACGACCTCTTTTACGCGGATAGAAGGGAACATCAACACGGGCTTCAAGGGGAACAGATTGAATGGGGAAAAGGGCAACGTCAGCAATGCAAGTTTTACGATAAACATGCCTATATAACATCAGTCGTCGGGATGTCGTTTTCTCCTCAATCAATCGTTCTCCCCCATTCCTCTAGTGGCCTAGTTTTATCCCTTTCCTTTTTCCTTTTCGTCGGGGTTTTTTTGCATTGTTTCAAATCGGCTCAACTTTATATTACGAGAATTCGCATTGACACCGCAAATCCTTGCTTGGCATCATGGCAGGCTACGTTTTTTACAACTACAACCCATCACTGGCAGCGGCAGTTGTCTTTATCGTTATATTTGGAGCATCTGCCATTCTCCACACATATCAACTTGTGCGAAGTCGAACGTGGTACTTTATTCCATTCGTCATAGGATGTCTCTGTAAGGAGTCTACCCGGGAGCGAACGACTGTAACCCAAGCTAACCAGTGTACCCACAGTTGAGACGGTTGGTTATGTCGGACGTGCCTTGTCGGCCCAAGAGGCACCCGATTTTACAAAGATCCCATATATTATCCAATCTCTGCTGTTGCTTCTGGGACCTGCCCTCTACGCGGCCTCCATCTACATGGTCCTTGGCCGCATCATCGTTCTTCTAGGCGCCGACGATCGCTCCTTGATTAAGCCAAAATGGCTGACCAAGGTGTTTGTCACTGGTGATGTCCTATCTTTCCTCGCCCAGAGCGGAGGTGAGCCAGACCAACTACGCAACAATGATCCATGTACTAACAATATGTGATTTATAGGTGGCGGCATGCTTGCTACGGCCGACACGAAATCCGCCGTCAAGAGAGGTGAAAATATCATTGTTGGAGGTTTGGGTATCCAGATCCTCTTTTTCGGCTTCTTCATGGTCGTCACCCTTATATTCCACCTCCGCATCCGCAAGAACCCCACGCAGCAGTCGGAAGAACTCACTGTGCCTTGGCGCAAGCTGCTGTCTGTGCTCTATGCGACAAGCTTCTTCATCATGGTCCGATCGGTCTTCCGAGTGGCCGAGTACGTTGTGGGCAAGGACGGAGTGCTGCAGTCACACGAGTACTGGATCTACATCTTTGACGCAGCTCTGATGTCGCTTGTGAGTGTACTGTTCAACTGGTTTCATCCCAGCCGTGTGGTCAACCGCGAGGCCGAGGTCAAGCGCATTGCCAGCACAGATGTGTACCTCATGGAGAGCCAACCGTACGAGACACCAGCCCCACGCGCCAAGCGCTCTCACTCCAGGCGGCGTTCCCACTCCCACTCCAAGCATTCTCATTCGCAGTCTGGATCTGGAAACGAGTACAGGTAAGGGGGGGTCCCTGCGCTCGGCTGCTCGACGCCAAACGAGAGGGAGAAGGGGTTCAAACAATGGACCCTGGGGGAAATCGCACTACACATGCGTGCGCACAAGCGTTGGATAAGATGAGAGGTCAAAGCTGCATGTGGAGATTGCCATGACTGAGATGGGAATCGGGGCCCAAGATTTTAGCATCGTTAAAAATGGAAGACGCCATAGCTAGTTGGCGCTGGGGAAAGCGGCATGTAATTTCTGAACCTGGTAGTTTCTGGCGGGGACCTGAATAGGGTAATAATACATCTACTTTGTCTTTGAGATGGGAATTTCACTAGCTGCAGCAAAGTACGGGGAGGCTTTTTGTGGCAAGGCCGGGGCGGATTGCGGAGGCTTGGAGCGAGAGATGCGGATGGATCATGCGGATCATAGCAATCAATAGCAGCAGCAAGCATCAAGCACCAAGCAGCATCAGTGGCGGCGGCGTCGGTGGCCAAGGGAGGAGAGGAAGAAGGAAGCTTAGACAATGACACCGTCTTTTGCCATGTAGGCAGCCTGATCAAGTAACCGAGCCGTTCTGTTTCAAACTGAATCCCAACTTGGCTATCCGCCCGTGCGAGAAGCCAAAAACAGCCCGTTGGAGGCGTTTGGCCATGCCCATCTTGGGAACCGTCCCATGGCGTCCAGGTCGGGTGAGGAAGGATCGTCGGTGTCAACGAGGGATATCGACGACCCGACAATGGGGGCGCGAGATCTCACAGGCATGCTCAACCTTTTTCAGTCACAAACAGAGACACGGAGCTCTCAACATTCATTTCGGGTTGCACGCACATTTCGGAGAGGCAGTTCAAGACCAAATGTTTCAACGTGGCAGTTGACAAGTCAGCCCAGCTATACAAAATGAGCGAGGCAAAGAGGCCATGTTTTGGACGATCATTGCCTATAGCGTCCGTTGGCGGCGTTTGCCGGGACACCAGCAACCAGTAGTTTACGCGAGCACGAGACATTTCCCAGCTAGCAAACGGAAAGACATTCCAGTGGGAAGGGGCGCCATCATGGTGATGCAAGCTCCGGTTGACGGGCTACGGGTTTAAGATGCCACGAGCGGCGGGTTCAGGGTCTGGAAGGAGGCGCGGCCTGGCCCAAGGTGAAGCCCGCGAAGGCCGCGGACGGCGAATGTCTTTCTGAATCCGGATTGGGTAGATTGCGGTGTGGATGAACTATGTCTAGACGGTCGAGATACGATGTCGATGCATATGCAGATGCAGGTGCAGATGCAGATACAAGATGCCATCATGATATGATAGGGATTGGGAGACAACAAGCCAAACGGCAATGGTACGACGGCGGAGACGTTGCCGGCGGGAACCGGTGACTGTGGATGTTGAGTGGCGGGGACGCAGGCTCGCGGCCGGCAGTCGTCGCTGAGCAAGCTCTCTTGGCTGCGGAAGCTGTGGAAGTGACGGGCAGAGCAGACGAGCCAGTGGTGTTGGCGGGGTGGTGACAGTGGTGGGATAGCGCCCAGCCAGCGGCGGTTTGGCAGGCGCCCAGCGCTGTAGCACCAGCGCTGTCACCCGTGCTACACTGACTCAGTTTTATCGATTTTTAGCAGTGTTAGGGTCCCGGAGGAGAGGGAAAATGTGCCAAGCTGGTGCTGCAACCCTCGTGACAAAAGCAAGCTGGCGCATGGCCCTTGGCGGATGGGCCTAGATAAGAGCGAGACACCAGAGGCGGACCCAAGCCGCAGCCAAGGGCGACAAGCGACTGCAAAGTCAAAGTTGCGCAGTTTTCGGGATGCTGATGTGACTATGTAGCAGAACAACAAGCAAGCAAGCGGAAAAAAAATCTCAAAGACAGGGCCAAGACGAGACATGGCAGAGACACGACACGGCACATCAAGTGCCACAAGTTCCACAAGTTTAGTTCCGCAGTGACTGGGTACCCGTCCGGGGAACACCGGGGGATGCGAGGGAGCTCGCACTGTACTAGCGCCTGTCAGTGCCAGAGCCTGGTTCACTCTCTCCGCCTGGGGACGCACACCACCACCGCCGCACCACCGCCCAAACTACTGCGCGCACAGGAGCAAGGCTGCGCTGGAGCTGGAGCTTGGCGGGCTTTGGGGGGGATTTGGAGGGGGCCAAAAGGGACAAAAAAAAAACACAAGCTGGACTGGACGCCGCTAGAAATGCACCGGCCAAGGGGCTGCTGGGCCTGAGCTCGCGTGCTTGTTGCGTCCAGCTCTGTTTCCACCGGCAGGCCCAGTAATTTCGTCTCCCTAACGCAGCCAAGCTGAGCGTCCAATAAATTGGGGCATCCGACCGCCCTCCCAAATCAGGCTACTGCCCTGACTAATTATCCAACGATGCGCGACTAACTGGGAAGAGGAAAAAGAAAAGGCCAGCAACTGGTCTAGGACGGACCCTTTGAATTAAACGGTCAGTGTGTTGTGCGCGCTGCTGGCGCCGTCGCTTGCGCTGGCACTGGCGTGTGCTTCATCTGATGAACGCATCGGAGCAGACATTGGACGGTTCCAAGCTGGTTGCAGACAGACCTGCTTGGCTCTGTCTCACCTTTCTTTGTTGTTTGTTTGCTTGCAGCCAGCCGAGTCCAGCCCAAGCCCAAGCCCAGGCCGGTTGAGGAGCTGGCCGGTGCTGAGTTTTTGGTGCAGCAGCACCGTTTCTCCTTCTCCTCGGGAGCGCGCAGAGGGCAGAATGCGCACTGTAATGCCGCACAGTGGTCTGCGACGTTACAGCGCATCACCAGTCCCAGCCTGTCACGCCTCGATCCTTGCTCGCCAGCGGCCTGGCAGCCTGGGCAATCGTCACTGGCACAGGGCGAAGCGGAATTTGTGGAGGGAGTGGGCGCCACACACCACCGGGGATGCCCGTTGGGCTCGACATTGATTGGCACTTTTTTATGCCAGGTGTGGCAAGGCAGGGCAAGGTTGCAAGCAAGGCCATATGCACAGTGTCCTGCGGAGCCCTGTGTGTGATGTGCAGACGCAGCCCAAAGGCTAATAACCGCGGCCTTCCGGCGCTCCTGTGGCTTCCTGTGGCTCGCCTCAGCCGAGGGCCAGCGTGCGACGCCACCTCACTTCCCGCGCTCGAGCACAGGGAGCCCTCTGTACCGCGCTCCCTCCTCGACGATGGCTCCTAAAACAGCCCCGTGCCCGTGCCTGTGTCAGCAGCAGTATCCGTGCTCCAAGCCTCAGCAGCCTAGCCTCATCTCCTCCCGCTTTCGAGGGACTTGCGGAAAAATCATTCCACACTGTGTGTCCGGTGTCATCTCACCACACACACACGCAAACACACATACGCAGTCGTGCGGTCGCCCAAGCACAGCAGCGTGCTTCCCTTCCATTTGGAAGCTCCGGTGCTCGCGCGCTCGTTGGCCATCTCCTGCACCCTCCCTTTCGCACTCGAAGCGCCAATTGCACCGCAGCAGAAGCACCCCGTAAATCTCACCCGTGCAGCCCTCTCTGCATCGCGCCGCAGCCACATTTGCTCGCTGGGTGCGGCACAGTGGGAACGCACAGTAACAAATACGTAAACAGCCTGGACCCACCCCCGGGCGCCTCTTTGTCTCTCCCCCCCCTCAGCTTCCTTCCCTCTGGGTCTGGGGCACTTGCTTTTGGCCCATCTCCCCTTCTTGACTGGCTTCCAACAAATGGGCTGCTAATTTCCCACCGCCCCTTCCCTCTTTGGGCTTTCCAGTCCGCGGTACGTACTGTACGTACCTGATCCCCTGCACAGTGCCGGGACAAAAGGAACCCCAGCGAAGGTACATCCACCCCAGTGGCCCTCGCCTTTTTTTGGTCGTCCCATCCCGTCGTCAGTGTCTCCTTCTGGGCCCGCCGACTCTGCTCTCGCTCTCCTGCTCACGTTCTTTTGCTCCTTGTATGTCTACCGACTGATCCCCCTTCCACTTCCACACCACACGCTCTCCATCCTCTCTCCACAAAACAATAATTTTCGACCTCACGACAACCGTTCCTCCCCTCGACGCATACTTCTCGCAACGGGAATTGTAACGACCTGCCAACCCATCACCCCAGACGCCTTCGCCTGTTTCCTACCCGGTCAGGATCCCCGCATTATGGTCCAAGGCGAAAGGGCCGAATAACGCCTGCACGTCTGCCATAGCCTATACGCTCCCCCCGCCCATCCACCAGCCAAGTGCCCGGAATCGATTCTTCGACGGCTCTTCTCGCGGCCTCTCTCCCCGCAAAATCCCCAGACTTTTGGTTTTTGGCTTGACAACCATCCCAAATCCAAAACATCACCGACCTGCGAGAGCCTCGAATTCGACACCAGCAAGGTCCCAGCGGTTTGGGTCTCCTCGGCCCAATTACCACGCGCTCTTTCCCTTCAAACTCAATCCGCCGCTCCCGACCGTCTCGACCCTACTCACCATCGCCCATCATGACACAGGCTGTCAAGCGAGCCTGCGACGCTTGCCATCGTCGCAAGGTCAAGTGCGATGGCATCAACCCCTGCCGAAACTGCTCCGCCGCCCAGCTCTCCTGCACCTACAATGCCATTCCTCAGAAGAAGGGCCCCAAGGGCTCCCGAGCCAAGGTCATCAGCGAACTCCGCGAAACCCAGCGACAGACGAGTCTCTCCGCCAAGGTCCAGAACAGAATTAATGGCATCGCCTGCGCCCCTACAAGTCCCAGCCTGAGCCCGTCTCCCGGCATGCTCTCCTCAGAGCTGGTCAAGGACTGCGTCAACTTCTACTTCGACAACCTCTACGCCCAGATTCCCATCCTGGATCGCAACCAAATTGAGCAGCAGATGATGTACATGGAACAGAACCGAGATGCCTACTGCCTTCTCACCTCACTATGCGCCTTCATCATGCTGCAGCCCGGCATGACCATGCCTGCCAACGACCCCTACAACCTCGACATGAACCCTGGTGCTACGCTGATCTCCAGCCAGCTGCTCCTCGAAGAGGCCCTTCGTGTCCGCAAGGGCTACGAGTACCAGGACTCGATCAACCAGAATGTGCTGGCCACCAACTTCTTCATCTTTGGATGCTACTACGGTATGGAGATGCACGACAAGGCCTGGTACTACCTGCGCGAGGCCACGACCATGATCCACATGGTCGGCATGAACAAGGAGGAGCACTACATGCAGCTTGAGGTAGCGGATTCCACTCGACGACGACGCCTCTATTGGCTATTTTTGGTGCTTGAGCGTGCCTATGCCATCCAGCGCCACCGTCCTCTCACTCTCCAGGCTTCGATCCACCCACCTACCCTTGGCGACGACCCATCGGACCCTCTTGCTCATCAGCTCAACGGCTTTATCATGCTCGTCAACCTGTACCGACCATTTGATGATGCCTTCACCGCCAACTGGAACAAGGCCCGCCGCCACCTCTCCGCCCAGCACATCACAGGTCTGCAGAAGCAGCTCAACGACCTTGTTCAGTCCTACCTCTGCCAGGATGGCAACCTGACTGACCTCCGAACCAACCAGCAATGGCTGAAGAACACCTCGTGGCAGCTCAACAACGGAACCATGGGTGGCAACAACGAGGAGTCCATCTCCTTCCAGTACCCCGTGGAGATGGCTCGAGAGCTCCTGATGAACATGGCCTCCCAGTTCCCCAACCAGGGCATGGAGCTTCTGGGCGCAGGATTGGTAAGTTTTGAAACAACATTTTTGAGTCTCAACGTTGACTAACGGTTTCTAGATTGAGAAGTTGATCGACACCTGCTACTCCATGACTGATCTCCTCTCTATCCAACCCGCCTCTCGCGACCCATTCGCCGTCGGGCCCCGTGAGCACCTCAACCAGCTCCTCAGCATTGTCGCTATTACTCGCAATGGCGACTACCGCTTCCTTCCCCTGCTTCTCAGCAAGGTCACCGAGGTTCTTCCTCGCCTGGCCAACCCTATGCTCCAGAACGCTCCGGAGAACACCAACATGGCAAACATCGACATCTTTGATGGCTTCGGCAACGCTGGAATGGCCCAGCCTCCCCCTCAGATGCAAATGCAAATGGAGGCCGACTATGGTCAGCAGAAGTTCTCTGTTGATGACTATGAGAAGAAGTATGCTATGGAGATGGGTGGAGGCAGCCCCGACTCCCAGCACAACTCCAATGCTTCTCACGGTACCCCTCCTGTTACACAACAGGGTGACATGAATGGCTCCTTTGTCAGCTCACCCACCGTTATGTCTCCCGGCATGGAGTATCCCCAGAATATGAATGGGTTCGCATGCACACCAATGTCTGACATGGTGATGAGTCCAATGGGAAATCCTGGCCAATCAAATCAGATGAATGGGATGCAGCACCAACACATGCCCCAACAACTAAATCAGGGGCACGAAGGAATGTGTCAGCCGCAAATGGCAAATATGTCGACCCAGAGTATGCAGCACCAAAGTTTGAACTCAACAGCAATGCCCGCATCGCACTCCATGAATGGCATGTACAATATGCGTCAGCCGCAACGGCAGGGCAGTTACCAGCTTCAAGGACAGCCGCACATGGGAACTGTCGGCGACTTCCAAGGGCTTCAGCGAGCCGGATCTGATGCTGGCCAAGCCATGGGCGGTATGAATACAATGCCCAACGAAATGGACTTTGGAGCTATGAGGTGACGAGATACTTGCGATTATTAAATGAGTTAATGGTGCTGGAATACCCTGTGCCAGCCATCTACACATCCTAGCTTTGAAAGCTAGCTGTCACCATATCCTACTATTTCCTTTGTTGGAGCAAATTTACGCATCACTGTCAAAAAGGAGACTTTGAGAGCCCTCGACATATTGTTTTGGTCATTTACAGCCGTTTTTATTCAGTTCTTTTACAAGGTACACGCGAGCAAGAGATTGGTACTCTCGCAAAGTGTCACTATTTCCTTTGTTCTTGCTTTTGGATCGGTTTTATTTTTACTTTGCCAAATTTGCATGTGGTATACGTCTGAGTTGCCACTGCTGGGGAGAAACGGATGGCTTCATTACGGTGCCGGAGTTTTGGGCTGTACATAATTCAGATGACTTTGGAGTATAGTGCGAGTCCGTAATTTTTGTTTGTCACATGGGATATGGGACCAAGAGCGAGGAGATGCTCGATATCAAGAGCCGGGAACGCGAAGACAATCCATGGGATGGAATTGATTCAAATGTTTGAAAGCCACGAGGATTACATGACCTCGATGGAAAGTGAAACGGGGTTTCCCGCTGTTAGCAATAGATCGGACAATGCGAATGTTTATCTACTACGTGCTCCTGATGCTGAGCTCATTGTGATTTGGACATGATGTTGTGTAACATTGATCGAGTAAATGGATGAAGAAATGCAAGACTGTCTGTCTCTTGTCCAAGTTCTCTCATAAGGGGAATGGCTTTGTACTTGATGGATGTCATGTAAACTCCATTCTGGCTGCCGTGCCATGGTAAGAAGGCTCGGATTCTGAAACTGACTTGAGACCGACTTGAGACTGTCATGACTTAGATATTCCGAATATTCTCAAGGGAATAACGGATAAAAGGCAGATTGATAATGATTTCATTTTTGTTGGCATTGGTGAACTAGACTATATATCTACATGAACAAGAATATTCAACTCCGCCTGAAGAAAACACCTTAAAAACCCATGGTATCATAAACGGATCAACTAAGTAGCCAACCCTTAAAAAACAGATATATTTATATATCGTGTATCGATTTTGTCTTGATTCGGCCGTAACGTCATGACATTTTTTGCTCACCTGAGCGTAACTGTTGTTGCTTTGTGAATTTCCTCCTGAAGCAGATTTTACCCAAAAAGGATTGGGTTAGAGGAACGAAGAGAATTGAACAATAAAAAAAGGGGGAGAGAGTCGGATCATGAAAAAGAAAGAAAACAAAAAAAAAGAAGAGGAAGCTCAATCACCGCTCAGCAGTGACGGCTCCTACAGCAAGAGTCTTGATGCGACCTGCGTAAAGGCTCATGAGGTGGCAGACAGGGTCACCCCAGATGACGTCGCGAAGCTGATCGTCCTGGCAAGTTGCGGCAATGACACCCTCCTCAAGGCGCTCGCGGACCGTCTTGCGGTTCTTGACCTTGGCCTTTGAGTCACCGGACCGGAGCACAACGAGGCGGCCGGCGTTGCTGAGGGTGGCGGGGGGAACTTTCCAGATGGGTCGGCGCGAGGAGGGCAGCGAGTCGGAACTGGAGCGGGATTTGGAAGACTTGGAAGACTTTCCAGATTTGGAGGAGCGAGATTTCTTGTCGCTCCTGTCCTTTTTGGATGAGGAAGACGAGGAGGGAGACGTAGTGTAGACCATGACGGGCGGCGGGGCGGCCAGCAACTCAAGAAGACTCTTGACGTAGGCCTTGTCGGCGCGCACCACGGGGTCGCCCTCGTTGACGAAGCTCAGGAACAGGCTCTTGCGCAGGCCAGGGCGGTCGGGCTTGGTCAGCGGCAGGAGGCTGACGGGGGGCGCACCAAAGGTGACGCAGTGGATACGCTTGAAGGCGCCCGTCATACTGTTCAGGTCGGTGCGAGCCTCGCTGCTCTCGGCCAGCATGTGCGAATACAGCAGGGCAGCGACAGCGCCGCCAGCCGAGTGGCCGGTGATGAGCAGGCTGTAGCGTGAGCGTGATGGATCCTCCTGCAGAAGCTGGCGGAGGCGGGCAGCCACGGGCTTAATCATCTTCTTTGCGACGGAGAGGAAGCCGGCGTGGCAGTGGTTGCCCGGGTCATCGAGGAAGCCGACGGGGCTGACGGGAGTGTTGTTGAGGTTGACGGTCCAGTCCATGAACGAGGCGGTGCCACGGACGGCAAAGACGATGGTGTTCATATGGTCCATGGGCACTGACTTGATGCACATGGCCTTTGTGCCGTTGAGCCAGTCGCCCGATACATGCGCATCGAGCTCGGCGCCCGTGGGCTTTTCGTAGACACGCTGCGAGTACTTTGCCGCGAGACAGAGAAGGGGCCAGGTGGGCATGTAACTATCGTGGTTGTCAGTCATCCTGTTGGGTCGCCTTGATTTATTCGGCATTGGGCTTGTTGTGTGTGGCTCATGCGCAATGTGTAAGTGCACATTGGAAGAGGCAATGCGACGATGCGTGTAAGTGGATGGGTGGGGGGAAAAACTTACAGTGCCAGGGAAGGGAGGTCCGTCGGGAGCTTGGAATTGGCATATGCTTCCACCTTGGAAAAATAGTTGCCGGAGACGACGGTCGTAGCAACATTGAGCGCGGCCTGGGAGCGCTTCGACTTCAGCGACTTCTTGTGCCTTCGTTCGGACGAGCCGCCGCGGTCGAGGTCGGAGGAATGCGAGCCTGAAGGAGAGGTGGCAGTGTCGAGGTGGCAGTTGAACAAGTCACTCTCGTTGCCCTCGCGTTTCTCATTGTCAATAAGCGTCATGACGTTGTTAAAGCGGCTGTAGACGTCGTCGTAAATGGCTGACGTTGACTGGGCGCAGCCGTGCCAGGCTGAGAGCCCCTCGTCATAGAGCTGAGGAATAGTGCTGAGAGGGATCAGATCCTTTGTGAGGTTGATCATGGACCCCGTAAGTCGACCAAGAGTGGTTTGATGCTGGGACGAATAAATGGGGTGTTCTTGCTGAGGGTGCAAGGTTGGCACGCTCGTGCCCGGAGCTGCATTCTGGTGATGCGGCACATGAGGAACTGGCGGAGGCGCCAGATGGTGCTGGTGATGTTGTCCCTGTCCACCCAAGTAGTAGTGCTGATTCACAATAACGGGCTGGTATGCCGGAGCTGTTGGAGGAGTCCATCCCGGAGGAGCAGGAAGATAGCCGGCAGGTTGGAAATGCGGCTGGGATTGAGCGGCATATTGGTGACTGTAAGGAGGAGGATCAGGTCGCGATGGCTGCTGATGTTGTTGTTGCGCTTGAGGTCGCTGAAGCCGGGCTCGATCGTTGCTGCTCTGGGGGGGAGGGCGGCTGGTGTAGACGTTGGGGGGATTCGTGATGGACGGCTTTGGCGGCTTGGGATGGGACGATGACGACGACTTTTTCGTCTTGCTCTTTGAAAACCAACCCATCTTGGCGACAATGGCGAATGGATTCGAGGTGTACTCGATCAAGCACTCAATGGGTGGTCAAGGTTAAGAAAAAAGAACGAGGGGCAGAAGATGGTGGTGGTGGCAGTTGTGATAGAAACATGCAAGAGGTAGCGGCAGGGCAGACAGAGGGGCAGACTGAGGCTCTACCATTTCTGCCAAGGCGATGTCACTTATGGGAATTTTTCAAGGACTCGATCGAGGTTGAGGTTGAAGAAAAAAACAACAACGAAGGGAAAAGGAAACAACTCGGGCAAGGGTGCGTGCGACAGGACAAGGGCTCGAGGACTGGGAAAAACAAAAGCAGAAAGGCGTTGGGATGGCGAGATAAACAAGAAAAGGGGAGCGTGAATGGTGGTGCACATGACGGGACAATCTCGTGGATAGTCCTGTCTCTTGTTGAAAGGGCATGCGGCCATCAGTGGGGAACTCCCGAGAGCAGCAGGAGCAGCAGCAGCAGCGCCGGCGACGGAGGCGGGACGGCATTGGCGGCAAACCACTGACAGAGGGCAGACTCCACTGAAGACACACCTCTAAGGTTATGGACCCTCGCTATTTTTGGCTCGAGTCCCGAGGGATCCATGATGATCGCCCCGGGGAGGGGTGGAGGGGAGGGAGGGGAGAGGGGGGGCAATTCAGCAGTAGCAGAGCTCAGGGCACGCTAGGATGGTGGTGGTGGTGGTGCTACTGCTGTTGGACGAACTGAATGGCTTTGTTCTACTGCGCAAACCTAGGCAGAGGACCCAATTGGCACCCATCAGATCAGAGAGGAGGATGCTTCCGGGTGGACTATTGATTGCGTCTGCTCTGGAGCCAAGCAGTAGCGCTCATGCACACTGCACGACCCGTCACTCCACTGGGGGGCAGGTCGTCGTGCTCTCTCTCTCGCTCTCTCTCTCTATCGTCCCATGTGCATCTGCGCGTTACTTCGCGCGACTGCGAGCGGGCCAGTGGGAGCGGCGTCCCAGCTGTCGCGGGTGGGTGGCAGCGCCTGGCGGTTGGCGGGGCGTCGTACCAGGGGGAGAGCGAGCTCGCTAGACAGTGTTGCGGCAGCTAGCCCAACCTCTCTGCGCGCACAGCGTCGCAGGCGGCGCTAGATCAGCCCCTGCCAGCACTGCCTTCGGGTCCCTGATTCGCTGTGGCGGTGCGGCGAGGGAGCGAATGGGACGCTTGAGGTGGTGCCTCTAAACTGGAACCAAAAAAACCCGTTGCAGCGGATGGGAACCCATCTATCTTTTTCAGTTTGGCTGGGTTCAGGGGAGGAAGCTGGAGGAACAAGAGAGACATGAGCTACAAGAGGCAATAAACAGTTAGCTACCAACTGCATTCTCTCTCTCCTTCTTCTTCAGGTCCCGCTTGATTAAATGGAGAAAATGCACAAATTGATCTCGTTAACTGGTGTGTACCGTAGCAACTCCACCAACTAAGGCGAGATCGTGACGGTATCTTGTTATGGCCAAGTCGGCGAGCGACCTGTGCGCGCGGGCGCGGGGACGGACACAGGGATGCAAGCTTGTCGCGTTTTCTCCTCCTCCATCTCGCACACTCTCTCTGTCCCCTGTCAAAAGAGAGAGAGGGAAAAAAAGCAACTACCACTTCATGTATGTAAGCTCGCAACATCCATGCACGCCCAGTCATGTTGCCGCAGTGAGTTTCTGTTGTCATGCTTCAGATACATGCATGTAACGCAGGTTGCCACGGGTTGTCATGCAAGAGCGATACGCGGGAAACGGACTAGCTAGCAGTCGAGAAACAAGAAACAGGGAAAAAACAACAAGAAGCGCGTTGCGCGATAAAGCAAGAGAAAAAAAAATTAGTTCGAGAGGTGACGCCGCCCAGTTTCGTTCTCGTCTCGTCTCTCTGCTGTCACTGTCACCATTGTCATCGATCGTCATCTCCGCCGGGCGACGCTCAATCACTCACTCACTCACGCCCCCCCTCGCCTCGACCAAGCCACCCAACTCTGCGTGTGCCCTGTAAACCTTTTTCAACGCCATCCCCACACGCCGTACCTAGTTCATTACACGTAAAAAAAAAAAAAATCAACCCACGAGGCGTCCTGCACTTTCGAGAAACTTTCTGATCCGCCTTGCTCAATTTCGATTTCGTATTGGACGCGCATTTCCTCTCCTTGGCTCTCGCAGGGCCTGGCCCGCCTTTGCAGCAAAGTGAAGCGAGAAGAAGAAAGAAGAAATGATCAACAGCCTTGCGTGTGGTGTGCGTGTGTGGCATGTACTGTATGTGGCGTGTGTGTGTGTGTGTGCCCGCTTGTCTGCCAAAAATTCCGCCTGCCAAATAGCTTCAAACAAGGGCGGATTTAATAAACGTCATCTCCATCTATCCCGGACGCGGGCACGGGCGCGGGCACGGGGGATACAGTGTTTCCCGCGCCGAGCAACCTCCATGATGCATCCTTGTGCCCTGGTATCTGCATCTACCGCCGCAACAACGAATTCCCGTTGCCTCAGCTCAGGTCCAAATCCTGTATGTGCCCCAGCACCACATATGCACTAATCCTTTTTGGGCAGACATGCTCCAAGACGCTAACCTTTATTCGTATCTTCCACCATCGTCGTTCGTTGGTGATGGCTTCAAGATCCACGCATCCGCTCGAGCTGGCGAGGGGGCGAATCCGATGTTGATTAACCACGAGATTTGAATCATCCATCCTGCCGATGATGGTTTTATGAGGCTCTTGTTTCCTAACTCCGTTTCTTGTCCCCGATACACAGCCTGGATCTGCATCGTGAAATCTGTATAAATGACCTCGAGATGAATGTCATGTTCTGTTTCCCTAGATCATAGCTACTCATTCAAATACGACATTATAACATCCAAAGGCAAAGTGATTAGCCTATTGCAAATTGTACATCCTCTATCAAGCTATTTACACCATCAACATGACTCTCCCAACCACAATGAAGGGTCTCGTTCTCCACGAAGACAAGACTGTCAGGCTCGACGCCTCTTTGCCATTCCCTACTGCGACCCATGGCTCTGTCACAATCCAGGTGCTCGCAGCCGTGGCTAATCCAAACTTGGTCCACATGCTTCGCAGTGCTGCCGGCGCCCACGGCTTCACCTACCCCCGGCCCTCAATCCCCGGCAGCAACGCCATCGGCCGCATTGTTTCTTGCGGCGAGGATGTCACTGTGCTGTCCGAGGGCCAACTCGTCATGGTTGACATCTTCGTCAGGGGCCGAGACGACCCTTCGGCTCAGATCCTCTGGGGAATCCACGACGGCGATACCCCCGCGAGCAAGAAGCTCGGCCTCGCATGGCGCGATTGCACCTATGCCGAGTACGCCCGTGTACCTCTCGAGAATGCATATGCTCTGGATGAGAAGCGTCTTTGCGGCCCCGTGAGCGAGGGGGGTCTTGGATACTCCATCAACGATCTCCCTCACTGCATCGCCTCAGCCGTGCCATACGGAGGCTTGAGAAGCATTGATGTGCAAGCTGGCGAGACTGTAATTGTTTCACCTGCCACAGGCCTCTTTTCTGGCTCTGCCATTGCCACCGCATTGGCAATTGGTGCCAATGTGATTGCTGTATCCAGATCTGTCGAAGGCCTTTCCAGAGTCAAATCTGCTTTCCCAACTGTCCGTACCGTCCAACTCACGGGCAAGGACGAGGAAGACACCCAAGCTATCATCGCTGCTTCGGGAACACACCCTCCTGATGCCTTCATTGACCTCTCGCCACCTGCCGCCACGGGATCGTCAGGTGTGACGGCGTGCATGATGGCCGTGAGGCATGGCGGACGTATTGTCCTGATGGGTGGCCGTGGGGACTCCAACATCCCAATCTCCTGGCCGGTGCTCTTGTACCGCAGGCTCACCATCAAGGGAGGCTTCATGTATGAGCGCGAAGATGTCCGCCATCTCATTCGGCTCGTTGAGAGCGGTCGGATCAAGCTGGGCAAGGAAAACGGGTACCAGGTTGCGGGCGCGTACAAGTTGGAGGAGTGGGACCAGGCCGCCGATGTGGCTGTCGAACACACTTCTTTCGGAAAGATTGTTCTTCTCACCCCTTGAGTTCATAGTGATATATTAGTCGATTTAGCTGTACTTGCCCGTTAATAAGCCATGTAAGGCACAATAGATTTCAACTTGTTTCATCTCCGATATTGTTTTTGGAAAGTGTCAAGCGTCATCTCAAGCTCGAAAACTGTGCGCCCAAGGCCCTCTGATTTGCTAATGGAGACAGTTAATTTTGCCACAAAATGGCTATCTTCAAGAATGTTTTCTATGCAATCTTGATGCCAATTTCTGTCACACGAGTTTGGGAACAGCGCTTTGTTACCGATGAGCAACTTCTGGTATTTGCGCAAGGTGAGCTGCTGGCGCTGCACTGTCATGCGTCTCTGAATTTCAGCTGGAGGCAGCGCATCCCGCTCTCCGTATAGTTGAGAGGGCAATAAATTCATTTTTGTTGAGTCTAAAAATGGTTTGGTGTAAAATATACGACACCAGAGTCGTTGCTCATCATTCGAGTCTTTACGATGTGTACCCCAGATCACCGTCACATCAACTTGCACGCATCTACCACACAACTCTGGAAAGGTGAGATTGAGAAAGTGAATACCCCCAAAGAACCGCTCTTGCAAGTGATTGCATCGCTTGAACCCCCAAGGAGTTGAGATCTGGGACGAGTGCGCCGAGTACCGGTTGAGCGGAGGGTAGCTTCCACCAACATCTGTAAAGCAGTGCAGTGTGCCGGTTTGGTTGATGAGAAAATATAGCGGGCTGGACTGGGGTGTGTTTTGAGATGCAGAGTCTGTGTTGATGGCATCTGCCGGGCTCTGGTGGAGGAGGATTCCCACTTCCTTTTTAACTGCTTTGCTAACTGCAAATTCAACTGTTTCAAACTTTGTAAGCCCAGTTCTTCAAACCATATACAAGATTGGATTTACCATCAACCTCGCCGATCACTGATGCATTGTTCAGATATTGTTCACGGTCTTTTGGGTCTCCGTCCTTGGAAAAGTGGAGTGAGGTAAAGGGGACTCTGGGATCGACAGCAATGATGATATGGCTGTGAACTCGGCGATAAAAATTGGATACGCCCATGTACTCAAGCAAGATTGCAGGCCGAGTCAGATAGTCCGAGTCCCATACCAAATCGAGAATGCCGAGCCATAGATCCTGAGACCATGGAATCACAGAGCAAGGACAAAGGTAAATGTTCATCTTGAGCACTGTATCCGTAACTTCCATTGGAGCTAAGCTTCCAAGAAAATCTACCGAATATCTTTCGCGCTGCACGTTATTAAACACCCGTCGCCCAACAATGGGCGCCGAGGGTTTGAAGTGTGCAACTGCTGGGGCTAGACAGCCCAGGGCTCGCTCCTGGGGAGCAGGGGGAGGGATAGCACGCCAGAGCAAAATTGATTGATCTTTGGATTGTCTCGCGATGGTATCTTGGAGACGGAAGAATGCCTTTTCGCCTTCCCCGTAAAGCATGGGCATGTTGATGTTGAACAGACCTAAAAGGCTGTAAGCAGCGTCCTCTTTCCGGGTTGTGATCCTGTCTGCTGCCCAGGACATTTTGATGGATACAGCAAAACTGTCCAGCGTCTGTGGAAGCGTATCATAGCTTTTGCAAGTGACACATTTCCCTTCTCTCACGAGGCAGGGTGGTATAGTTTCCAAACATGCACACCGTGACTCAGAAAACACCTGGGGCGAAATGTCGGTCCGCTTACAGAGGCGACTGAGCAGGCTCCCGTTCCTGGTGCCAAACTTGGTCCAAGTGCGGTCGAAAAACTCGACAAATCGAGGAGCAATTAGCTCTTGCAAAGTCCAGCCCCGAGAGAACCATCGGCACTTGGTGAATGTCGTATCTCCACTGCCAAGGGCCACTCCTTCGCGGCTGGAGGTAGAAGTTCGCCGGTTGGGGATAGTCTTCTTCGCTTCGAAGTCGCTGAGAAGCACATAGCATTTCGACGACTGTTGGTACCACTTGAACATGGAGTTGATCGCCTCGGACAATTCCGCGCTGCTGCTCTTGTCGATACAACAGGTATCGATCCAGATGTACTTGAACCCGTCATGGCGAGCCCGCTCACAACTCCGCTCGATTTTGGCAAATTCGGCACGGCGCGAAACCTCCCTTGGGTCCTGTTGGGAGATGTCGTGGAAGGAAATTTCCGACTTGTCCCAAGTGTGCGAGAGAATGGCGTATTCGGGAATGTCGGTCTCCGAGCCCAAGAAGCTTTCAAGTTGACGTGTGTGGGTGTTGAGCAGTCTCATCCTGAAAGATGTATGCGGTTGTTGCTGCGTGGTATACTCGGGACAGGTTCGGAAAGGCTTACACGATCAAAGTTGCAGTTTCATAAAGGAAGAAGGAAACTCGAGACGACTTCGAAAGCTCGTCAGGCAACAAAAGCACAAGGTGCGGCTGAGTAAGGCGTCCGTCGGGCGTCACCAATTCGCGCCTATTTAGATAAGCGCCACATCGTGTACTGCAGCAGCAAGGGTGTTCGTTCGCATCCCGTTGTCCGGCGTCGCGAACCCCGTCCATTACACTGTCGCGGAAGGAAATGAGAGAAGAGACCCAGATTTGGAAGGTGATCCAGTGATGTCGCAGTCTGTAAATCTCCGGGAGCAACGGCTTATTTGTGTCAACAGCAACTGCGAGTATATTTGGAATCCAGCTGGGTTGTGAGGTGGGGTAGGATGCCTCGCTCGCCTCACCTCACAGGGCTCACCGATGGTTCCAGGTTGCGCGGGATAAATCAAACAGGAAACGCCCGAGGGAACCGCTGATAGTTTGGGTGTGCACTGAAGCTATCATGTCAATCCAAGTCAGCAATCCGCGGCTAATATCCTTAGTGGTTCTCTGTGCTGACGACGAAACCCGGCGATCCGACAGTGAATCCGATCGCATTCACAATGGATCCACAGTCCGGAATCCGACCAGGGAAGGGGACAGGTTGTTGTGCCCTTTTCTCTTCCCCTTTTACTTCTTCTGTATTTTTATTCCTGTAGAACTTCAATGTTTCCTTAGTATCCTCAAGTTTCTTCTTCTCACTTTTGTACTCGTGTCATGTCGCGACTTATTGACACCGAAATGGCTGCCACACCATGCTCACCACAACCATCCAAGCCGAACATGTCTTTGGTGCAAATCATAACTGTCATGGTTTGTCTGTGCGCTTGCGTATTTCTCGGGGCTCTCGAGGTTACCATTGTTTCTACTGTTCTCCCGACTATTGCTGCGCACTTCGCCAATGACTCGGGCTATACCTGGGTCGGCACGTCCTATGTACTCGCCCACGCAGCTAGCACGCCGACCTGGGGAAAGGTATCAGACATTTGGGGCAGAAAACCAATTATTCTCATCTCAGCCGCATTCTTCTTCTTTGGAAGTCTCATCTGTGCCCTCGTCGATAATTTTGACGCCTTTCTCGCGGGAAGGGCAGTCCAGGGCGCAGGCGCTGCGGGCATGCAAACCATGGTCAACATTTGCATCAGCGACTTGTTTTCGCAAAGAGACAGGGGAATGTATTATGGGCTGACATCTTTGATCTGGGCAGTGGCATGCGCTGTGGGACCAGTGATCGGTGGCGCATTTACTGACAATGTGAGGTGAGTGTCACTGCACCGGCACGCCAAGTGGGACAATGTTAACTCGCCGTCAACAGCTGGCGATGGTGTTTTTGGATGAACTGTACGTCAACACTCCCTCCTAATCGATCCGCCTCTAATTATAAATCAGTACCTGTCACAGCAGCTGTCATCGTTCTCCTCATCTTCACCTTGAAACTCCCCAGCCCCAAAACACCTGTGTGGGAAGGGCTGAAGGAAATCGACTGGCTTGGAAGCTTTCTCGTCGTCGGCGGGACCCTGATGCTATTAATCGGGCTATATTTGGGTGGCGTCTACAAGCCGTGGAACTCGTCAATAGTTGTGTGTCTGATTTTATTCGGCATCATTACTGGCGTTCTGTTTGTGTTGTATGAATGGAAATTGGCGAAGAACCCTGTGATACCGATTCGGCTTTTCAGGTCCCGATCCTCCGCTGCGGCATACGCCGTCTGCTTCTTCCATGCACTCGTATTCATGGGGGTGGCATATTACCTCCCGCTGTACTTCCAGGCGGTACTGTTGAAGAGCCCCTTAGACTCCGGTTTGTACTTTTTACCATACATTCTGGCCATTACTCTCTCAGCTGCCGCAGCGGGGGTTTACATACAACTGGTGGGGAAATACACTTGGGTGGTTCGCATTGGTTTGATCGTTATGGCGTTGGGCACTGGTCTCTTTATTGACCTTTCGGTTGATATAAACTGGCCAAAGATAATAATTTTCCAGATCATCTGCGGCATTGGCTCTGGCATGAATTTCGAGGGACCCCTTCTGGCTGTGCAGGCAGTGGTCCCGACGGATGACGTTGCGGCCGCCACAACGGTGAACGGATTCGTCAGAACTCTTTCTACCTCTATTTCTGTCGTCATAGGCGGCGTGATTTTCCAAAATGAAATGGACAAGCAACAACAGACCCTCACTAATGGGTTAGGCTCTCAGCTGGCGAAGCTATTTGATGGGTCCAGCGCTACCACCCACGTTGACATTATAAAGGATTTGCCGGTGGATGCGCAGCGTATGGTGAGAAAGGCATTCCTGACATCTATGAATAAAATGTGGATAGCGGTGAGTAAACCCGATGTGACATTCTTCTAGTGCTCGCTGCTGATTCTTTGCAGTATGCCTCGTTTGCTGGCGCATGTGTGGTGCTTGGGTTCTTTATTGGAGCACATGACTTGAGCCGGAATCTCGAAACCGCAAATCTCGGCTTGAAGAAAAATGAGATGGAAGGCAGCGAAAACAGAATATTCGAGGCGGAAGAAGTTTCTTCTAGCAATAGGAGATAGACCACGGCCGAACAAAGTGTTAGGAATAACGTGTGCAAATGCCGGGCTACTATCCATAAGTCAGTGCTTTGATTGTAGTTAACGCAAGATTGGGGAATCTGATGGAGATGGAGGAGGGGCTCAGAAGACCAAGTTAGCGGGGACGCGCCACAGCCGCTCGCTCGGACGTCCCTTCCTTATCAGCCACCATTTTTTGCCACGAGGGCGATCTACATAAAACAACACGCAAACTTTCAGTGCACATTGTTGGCCATCACCAAATCCGTTTGTGTTTGATATCTAGTTACAGGAATTCCCCTATGCCATCCAAAAGCGCCCTGGCGCCCTTATCATAGCCTGCTGATAGCATAACAACCATGCGCATGTGACGAACGTCATGAACACGGACGCGTCCCAGGTTGGGACTGCCCAGCAACTGGGTAGAGCTGTGGAAGACGAAATTTCTAGGGAGCTAGATGAGGAAAACGCAAATGGTGATTCCAGGCCTCTCCTTGGCGACGGCCGGTCCTCGCCTCGCCTCAGTGGCCATTCCAACTCTCACCTTGAGGATCAAGTGTTGAGGAAAATTGATAGGACAATTATCCCCCTTCTATTTGTCACATACATGTTCAACTTTATGGACAAGGTCATTCTGTCTAGCGCGGCGGTGTTTGGTTTACCAGATGACACTGTGAGTTCCAAGTACTACCGGGAGGACGATGCAGGCTGACACATCCCAGCACCTCCATGGCCAGCAATACAGCTGGATCAGCAGCATCTTCTACATTGGGTACCTTATTTGGACCTACCCTACGACGGTGCTCATTGCCTTGCTTCCTACCGGCAAATATCTAACCGCCAACACCCTCTTTTGGGGCTTGGTGGTGGCGCTTACTGCGGCATGTTACAACTTTGAGGGCTTGATGGTGTCGCGCTTCTTTTTGGGTGTCGCAGAGGCCACAATTACTCCAGGTTTCATGTATCTGACCTCGACATGGTACACTCGCGACGAGATGCCTACCCGCGTAGGAATCTGGTTCGCAGGAAATGCTCTCGGTGGGTTGGTCGCCAGTCTCTTTGCTTTTGGCGTTGGCCACATTGAAGACGAGACAATCCGTCCCTGGCGGTGGATGTATATGATCCTGGGGACTGCCACATTTCTTTGGTCAATCCCCATGTTCTTTTTGCTTCCAGACAACATATCCAAGGCCAAGTTCCTCACCCCAAAAGAGAGGCGGGTCGCCGCGAATCGAATCATAGCTGCTGGCACAGGTCCAACAGAAAACGCTCGGTGGAAATGGCATCAGGTATATGAGTGTCTCATCGACCCAAAAACTTGGCTTATAGTTGGTATCGAGCTTTTGACGCAGGTACCAAATGGGGGCGCTCAAAGCTTCGCAAACATTGTCGTCAAATCCTTTGGGTTCACGAGTGCGCAATCGACGCTCGTCAATATCCCATACTCTTTGCTTTCTGCGGCTTTCATTGCTGGAAGTGGCCGCTTGGCAGGACGATACCGCACATTGAATTGCATCTTGATCATCGTGGTAATCATCCCTTGTGTCGTCGGGAGTGCCCTCATTTACGGCCGTAGCTACATTCCACACAGCCTTCATCTGGTCGCGTACTTCTTGCTTTCGAGCGGATCCTCAGCAATGCCACTCAACATGGCTCTGGTACAGTCCAACTACCGGGGCGTGACCAAGAAAATGACAATTACAGCCATGTTATTCTTGGCATACTGTGTGGGAAACATGGTTGGCCCTCACTTCTTCCGCAAGTCAGAGGCGCCACTGTACCAGACGGCTTTCAAAGCCATCATGGTTAGCTACAGCTTGGCTATTACGTGTGCTTTGACTCTTAGAGTCTATCTGCAAAGGCTAAATACAAAAAGGATGCGTGAAGAGGGAGTGTTGGGCAGTGCAGGCTTGGCAGGGGCAGGCGGACCTCATGCGGATGTCGATGGCAATATTTCTAGCGCACAGGAGCACATTGGCGCTAAAAACGAAGACACTACAGATTGGGAGACATACGGATTTAGGTACCGCTTGTAAAAATGCTTGAGGTATTTATTTATTTCCAGTTAAAACAAGCAGTAAGCTCAACCAGAATAAATTTCCCAGTGTCGTTGGGCCCACAAAGGTGGTCATACACTCAGTGTTCAAGGCGGCTTGGAACTGAAGGTTAAATTTGCCGCGACCAAAAGAATAATCAACTTTAAACGTCGGAGATACATTCATCAGATGTGCAGACGCAAATCAAGTTGTGCCAATACTGGTCCTAACTGTCGACAGGTGTGGAAACGCCCCGCATAGCGGAAGATGATGGTCTAGGTTTGCCATTACCGTCCAAAGTCGGAATTTCCTAAGTGACTAATATAAATTTAAATTACGAGTACGAGGCATCAATCAGCTTAAATAGACGAATGAATCCCGTGTGAAGTGTTACAGAACTTGCACCGATATACGAATGTGTTTGGGTGGCACGCCTTCGGATTAACATTCCACCGACCCGGTCCATAATTCAATCAGGTACCAGGGCCACACAAGGAATCCCACTTCATCCATCAACCCTGATTTCAGCCTTAATCGCCGACTCTGCCCGTCGGCTACTTTATTGTCACTGTTGCATCTGCGCCTTCCAGCTGTAACCGGAATCCAGAATCACGATGTCGTGGAGAAGCCAAGGAATCACGGGATCCAACAACATCCCCCTAGGCAACCGCCGACGCTTCGGAGGCGACGAAGAAGAAGATCAAAGTGTTGACTCTGAACGCGACCTGAAGCGTGGACGCGATCCCGAACCTCGAGGTGAATCAGATGGTCCTCGACGACGCAAGAAGCGAAACAGATGGGGCGACGCGTCCGAGAACAAGGCCGCTGGCCTAATGGGACTTCCCACAGCCATTTTGTCCAACATGACTAGCGAGCAGCTCGAGGCCTACACTCTGCATCTTCGTATCGAAGAAATCAGCCAGAAGCTCCGCATCGACGATGTCGTCCCTGCTGATGGCGATCGGTAAGTTCACGAGCCCTCCAAATGCTGTGTCGCCCTTCACTAACCAAGTACAGATCTCCCTCGCCTCCTCCCCAGTACGACAACCACGGTCGACGTATCAACACGCGAGAATACCGATACCGCAAGCGCCTCGAAGACGAACGCCACAAGCTGATCGAAAAGGCCATGAAGACGATTCCTAACTACCACCCGCCGCAGGACTACCGCAGACCTACCAAGACGCAGGAAAAGGTCTACGTGCCTGTCAATGACTACCCGGAGATTAACTTCAGTATGATTGCTAACCCTTTAACCCTGTTAACCAAAACTTATCCCCCCCAATCCTTTCTGGAGTTTGACCTAGCTCATTATCACGCCGTACGGTGTTTTTGAGAACCTTGGTCCTTCAATGAAATGGACACTCACCCGTTCATCTAATCCTTTCCAATCAGATACTAACACTTAGCTCTCTCCTACTAAAGTTGGTTTACTCATCGGACCCCGAGGAAATACTTTGAAGAAGATGGAAGCAGATTCTGGAGCCAAGATTGCCATTCGTGGCAAGGGTTCCGTCAAGGAAGGAAAGGGTCGGTCTGATGCTGCTCACGCCAGTAACCAGGAAGAGGACCTGCACTGTCTGATCATGGCCGACACTGAGGAAAAGGTCAACAAGGCGAAGAAGCTCATTCACAATATTATTGAGACTGTAAGTTCCATTCCCCCATGCACCAGTAGGACTCTTCAGAAACTGACAAAAACAGGCTGCTTCCATCCCTGAAGGCCAAAACGAACTCAAGCGAAACCAGCTCCGAGAGCTTGCTGCCCTTAACGGTACCTTGCGAGATGATGAGAATCAGGCTTGTCAGAACTGTGGTAAGATCGGACACCGAAAGTACGACTGTCCTGAGCGACAGAACTACACGGCGAGCATCATCTGTCGTGTCTGTGGTAACGCAGGCCACATGGCTCGTGATTGTCCCGACCGACAGAAGGGTGCCAGCTGGCGCAACAACAATGACAGTGCCCGCCCTGCTGGTAGAATCGGCGGCGGCGATGCCGTGGACCGCGAAATGGAGGTAAGCAATTCCCTACGACTGCTGTCTAACTATCACATACTGACAAGAGAACAGCAACTCATGCAGGAACTGGGCGGCGGCTCTGGCGAGCAGCCTGCTCGCATCGAGGCTGGACCTGGCTCCTATAACAACGGAGACGCCAAGCCTTGGCAGCGTGGCCCAACTGGTGGTCCTGCGCCGTGGCGCTCTCGTAACAATGATTCTAACGAAGGAGGATCCTCGTCGGCGCCCTGGGCCCGAGACCGCAACCGCGGACAGGACAGTCAGAATAACAATAACAACGGTGGCGGCGACAGCTACTACGGACAGGGCTACGGAGGTTCGTCTGGCTCTGCCCCATGGCAGCAGCAAGCTCCCGGAACTCAGGGTGGGTATCCTGGATATCCCGGGTATGGTGGCTACGGCGCTGCTCCTGGAATGGGAGCTCCTCCTGGTCTCCCTTCGGCTCCTGGTGGCGCTCCCCCTCCGCCTGCTCCCCCTGGCCTCGGCGGCATCAACGCACTCATCCAGCAGTACTCTGGCGCCGCTCCTCCCCCTCCGCCGCCGCCTTCTGGGGATGCTCCTCCTCCTCCTCCCAGTGACCAGCCTCCACCTCCCCCGCCTCCTGGCGCTTAGATGATTACTGGGACCTGACCTGATTCTAACATGTCATCTCACCGGTGCAGCTTTTCACCTGTGCCCACTCGTTTGATTTTGAGCAGCAGAAAATGGTACTGGGGGGATATATAACGACGGATACTCACCTAACCTTTGCCGACTGACCCTTAGTTGACTCAGGCTCAAGGCCATGCATGACCTCGCAGCTTAGCAATCCCTTGTCAATGTCGAGCTCGGAATTGACTGATGTACAGCTTAAGCTTAGTCGAACTTAGCAGAGAAGAGAGTAAACGAAGCAGACTAATATCGTAGGCGAATAAAAAATGTATTTGAGTTTTTGTGACATATCTGAAGTAGCCTTGTACATCCTGTTTTGGTGGCCCTTGTTGCGTCTTGAGTTTAATGTCGTCACGTCATTGCATGTGCATGAGATTTATGCAGATGTTATGCACATCCCGGTCATGTACCGCAGATCTGGCGGCCGTGGCTGGTCCTTTCTGTCACATGGCCTAAGCTCCCGCGTCATTGCCTAGCCGGGGAGGTGGTACCACGGGCTGGTACCACTGGCTATCGCGTACCTCCACAAGCTCATGCGGTCCAACCTCAGACATCCATTTGCTCTTGTTTTTGTCCATGTTCCTACCCGTGTCCTGCCTTCATTGCATGTGGTGAGAAGCAGCCGGGCTGATCCTCGACCCCAGAGCCCGTTACTGTTCGAAGAAGGCACCATCCAGCAGGCGTGCCTGCCTCTTTTGCTTCGGCCTGCCGTTTCTGTATTGCTGCCCTGTGATTTTGTTCATCCCCTCTTCGCCAAGCTACTGCGCCCAACCAAGGCGATCGCCAGCCGCCGTCGTCCTTGCCGTCTATCTCAAGCTTCATCCTCTCTTCCTTTGATTCGCCTGCTTTGTTTTTTGTTTTTGTATGCCGTTTCTCGCGCAAGCCTGATGCATTCATCATCACACTAGACCTTACCTCCACACCGGTCAGCTTCGCGTCCGCTCGGTGCTTGGACGCGGCTGCGCCCATCCCTTCATTCATTGCCACCACAATCATTTTTGTCCTCTGACTCTCAACCTCGCTGCCATCTCATACTTGATTGAGACGCAATGAGGTGTCAAAACCCATTTGCTTTCCGGCCTGGCCCGGTCACCTTCTGGACCACGGCTGTCTATCTGGCCCTCGCCATTTCGCTTATCTATGTGCACGAGACGGTCCCCCCCGCCCCGGCGAAGACCGCTCATGGCCTCAACCTGACCGAGGCCTACTGGGACCTGCAAAATATCACAGCCACTTATCACCCTTATAACAGCCATGAAAACGATAAAGTCCGCGACTTTTACATTGCCCGGTCCAAGGAGATTCTCGACAGGAACGGCGCCCAATACACCACCGATCTAACCGGCGGCATCGCCTGGCATAAGATGTCAGTCAACAACGCGTTGTGCAGCCAGCTGGATTCAGGACTGACAGTGTGCAGACAAAAATCATCCTCCAAGGCCGGTGATAATGTTGAGTCAGCAGCCAGTGTTGTCCTATTCGATGACCTAATCTCCAATGCGACATGGACCGTCGGAGGGTCTGCCCGGTACTTTGAAGGCAACAACTTTTACATTTATATCCGCGGCACAGAGGATCCCCCAGGTGAATGGTGGCGCGATTCTAGCAAAAAGCCCTCTGGTGGCAAGGGCGGTGTCCTCGTAAACTGCCACATTGATTCGTGAGCGCCACATGCCCTGCTTGATGTGTCCTCGTTAACATCCGCTGCAGTGTTTCTACCGGCTATGGTGCAACTGATGATGGTGTAGCCTGTGTTTCAATGCTGCAACTTCTTAATTATTTTACTGTGGAAGACCGCCAGCCGAAAAATGGCATTGTCTTGCTCTTCAACAATGCCGAAGAAGATGGTCTCCTCGGAGCATATGCTTTCGGATACAGTGCCATACTTCCTTTTATTCACACCTTTGTCAACCTTGAGGGCGCTGGAGCTGGCGGGCGCGCAATTCTCTTCCGTGCCACCGATCTAGAAGCTGCCAAGGCTTACTCCAACAGCCCTCATCCATTTGGCTCTGCTGTTGCTCGCGATGCCTTTGACACCGGTGTCATCAAGAGCAGGACTGACTACGAAGTGTGGGAGGGTGCATACGGTCAGCGCGGTCTGGATATTGCATTTTACCAGCCCCGTGCTCGTTATCACACCAGCGAGGATGATACCCGACACACCTCTGTTAACAGCATCTGGCACATGCTTTCGGCTGCTTTGGCATCAACGCAAGATTTTTCGAAATCGACAGGAACCACCTTTGATGGGCCTCGTTCTAATCAGCGGGACTACTACGTCAACAACGGAAAGCAGACACACGGTGTTTGGTTTGATATGTTCGGGGATGCCTGGGTTGTTTTTGCACTTAGGGGACTGTTTGCGTGGTCGCTAACTCTCCTCGTTGCCGCTCCCGTTGTCCTCATTCTCGTCACTTACATATTGGTTCGCAACGACAAATATTATTTCTTCGCCGGGAAAATCAAGCTGGACCAAGATGGCGGCGACGAACCTGTTCCCATTGGTGGCTGGAAAGGCTTCTTCCGCTTCCCGTTCGCCTTTTTGTTTGCTGCCGGACTGACTATCGCGTCTGTTCTTCTGGTTGTCAAATTCAATCCCCTCATTGTCTACAGCAGCCAATACGCAGTGTAAGTCAAACAGTGGATGATAATGATGCCGCCGTACGCTAACTAGGGATAGGCTATCGATGACACTCTCTCTGTTCTACTTCTCCTTCTGGCTGATCATGCGTGGATCCAGCTTTGTTCGGCCCAGTGCCCTTCATCGCGGCTTTGTCATTATCTGGCTATTTATCATTGGCTGGGCATTGCAGGTGGCTGCGGCGGTGTTTGAAGATCGTCTCAATTATGGGTTCCTTTATCCCTTTGCATTCCTTCAAACTGCCGTCTTCGTCTCTCTCTTCATCTCTCTCTTGGAGCAAGCTTCGCTGCTCGGCAAGCATGACTTTGCCACACAGTTGCACGATGCTCATAGTGTGCCAAGTCAGCCTAGCCGTGGAGCTCGTCATGCATCCGGGGGCGAGCATGCCGATACTGACGATGCCGCATCTGAGACTCCGACCGAGAGAACACCTCTTAGGGCTGGTGAGACGGGATACGGATCCAGCACTCAGCCTTCGTTTGCCAACACTTACCGTCGCTCTATCGTTGAAAATGCTCCTCCTCCTCCCGGCATGAAAAGCTATCAGCCTTTTGATCATGAACAGACGTGGTCAGGACGTCTTCCTTCATGGACCTGGTTCATCCAATTTCTTCTCCTGGCACCAGTTCCAGCTATTTTGTGGGGCAATTTGGGGCTGTTCATCATGTCTGCTGTGCAAATGACTGGATCTGATGGTGGAAGCCTTGCCACGCCCGTCGTGTTCCTGGGCGTGGTGAGCATCATCTTTTTCCTTCCTATCACACCTTTTATTCACCGCGTCACACACCATATTCCCCTGTTTCTCATGTTCGTTTTCATCGGCACCTTGATCTACAACCTTGTCGCCTTTCCATTCTCAAACAACCACCGGTTCAAGTTTTACTTCCAACAGGTGATAAACCTTGACGAGGGCGCAAACACTGTGTCCGTGATAGGCTTAGAGGAGTATACCCGCCAAGTTATCAAAACACTGCCTGCTGCTGCGGGTCAAGAAATCGACTGCATTGCTAGTCGTACACGTGGAGGTCTAAGGGACTGTCGTTTCGATGGATCGGCTCTACCTCCTAACCTTGTTGAGGGCAAGGGGGCTGAAGAACTTGTCAGCTTGACACCCTTCCAGGGAGATGCCACAAACTCTGTTAAATTTCAGATTGATGCTCTTGATACACGCCTGTGCTACCTGAAGACAAACGAGGCCCTGGATAGCTTCCATGTTAATGGTGCGCTGGGCAGAGATTCGCGATTCGGGGAGCCGTCTTCACAAGGGTTCAAATATGTTGAGCTCTGGCGCCGAGACCGTAACAAACCTTGGATCGTGACTCTCCAGCTGAAGCGGTCCACTAGCGGCTCTCAAGCACAATTTGTGGATGCCATGGAAGAAACAGAAGCTGCTCGAAAGAAACTGGGCGATGGGGAGCTGAAGGCCCGATCATCCGAGGTAGCGGCGCGAGCCGGTCCGTTGGAGGTCGAGGTCTCATGTGCATGGAGCGATATCAATACTAAGGGAACAATCCCAGCTCTCGATGAGATCCAAAAGTACATGCCCACATGGTCAATTGTATCGAAGGCAACTGCCGGTCTCGTGGAGGTTCGCAAGACGTACAAGATTCAGATCAACCGCGAGCAAGAGGATTAATCATGGGTGCATACGGGATAACAATTAGGCGAGCATGATCAACGGTTACCGACTGTTAGCGGTCATCTATTTCACGCCAATTACTTAGCATCGCCAGCGTACAATGTTTACCAGACGAGGACGTGTCTCGGGTGTGGCTCTGGTCTAATGGATGTAGGCTCATGGTGCTCGCTGACGAGCAGTCAGTCGAGTCGATTGGAGGCGGTTCAAGAGCAAGAGTTTGTTTATTATGACGAAGTTGATAGTGTTAATCAGCATTGTTTATTGTTGGAATATTAAATATTGCCAATTTGGACTACCGAGATAAAGGGCGGCGCTAAACTAGTTCCTATACCACACTGAGTGACTATCGTAAAGAAGCACTACTAGCTTGGTGAATATTATGTTGTTGTAGTCAATGGTACATGATAGCTCAGCTAGGACAAGTATAGGGTAATGAGACAGTGTATTGGAACAGCTCCTTCAAGTGTCGTGGCGAGGAATGCGAGAAATATAGTTGTTGATCCGAGAAAAATGAAGTGGTATATGGTATGTCTTGGGTGATTAATATCTGATTGGTGAGTTGTCATGGTCCTTGGCGTTACCGTTTCATTCGGAAACTGATAGCGTTGTGTCGCACTGTGAAATTGGCACGACATTATCGTAGTGCGAGGCAAACTGGCCTTTGAGTTTTCGTCCCTGCATTCATCCCTCAATCTAGAGCCCCCGCCAATTGTGCCCACTAAAAGAAAAGGCCTGAAGATGTATCCCGAAATATGGCTACCGTCTGACACAAGCGGCGTCAAGCGGCACGCGCTCATTTACTATGTGTGTGGCAACCCTGGGCTGATTGATTACTACGCCGACTTTCTGGCCAACCTCCGCGGGCACCTACAGACGTCTGAGAAGGACACGGCCTACGACATATATGGCAGGAATCTGCTCGGATTCAGCGACGGCGACCATGAGCCCTTCACCAAGGAGAACGAGCCGTGGGATTTGGATGGCCAGATTGAGGGCATTTACGACGATGTGGCGGCGAAGAGAGTGGGCGTGGATCGCGGGGCCGGAAGCGAGGGCAAGCCATACGACTTTGTGATTCTGATGGGACACTCGGTCGGGAGTTTTATTTCGGTCGAGATTTTCCACCGGCACATGAAGTCTCCCGACCGGGCGCCGCACCTGAAGCTCCGGTACGGCTTCCTTCTTTTCCCGACGCTCACGCACATTGGGCGGTCACCCAGCGGCACCAAAGTCCAGGCGGTGCGGCGTGTGCTACCCATCCTGGACAACGTGGCGCACATTGGAGCCCGGCTGATCCTCAACGTCTTCCCCGTGAACACGCTTCGGTGGATTGTGCACAACATCATGGGCTTCACGGAGCAGACGGCCGACGTGACGGCGCAGTGGCTCAAGAGCCGCGACGGCGTGTACCAGGCCATCCACCTCGGACTCTCGGAGCTGGCCATGATCCGGGAGGAGAAGTGGGAGGAGGAGCTGTGGGAGGTGACGGAGGAGCACGACGACGGCAAGGAGACGCCAAAGTTTTTCATGTTTTACGGCAAGGAGGACCATTGGGTCGCCAATTGGGCCCGGGACGAGCTGATTGAGAAGAGAAAAGAGCACGGCGAGCGAGGAGGGAGGACCAAGATTGAGGTGGCAGAAGGTGATATCCCGCATGCCTTTTGCACCAAGAAGGGTAAGCTTCCTTTTCTTTTCTCAAGTATCATGTTCCCTCGAGGGGAAGACAATGTGCTGATGCGATTAAAGCTTCGAGTTGGGCCATGTCGAAGACTGTCCACGAATGGATCAAAGAGATTGATGCGAATGCCAGCGAAGATGATGCACAAAACTAGAAAGCAGTGTCTATCCTTTTTTTTTTTTTTTACCAAACCATCAAGTTGGAGGAATGGACTTTTTGAAGTGTGGCCCGTTTGACTGGGCTTATGCCGTGTTTGAACTAGGGAGAAGCTTGTGCAGACAGCATTGATACCTGGAATACCGGGATAAACTTCTTACGCAGTTACAACATAGTGATGATATTCCGGTCTGACCGGGCCGCATTTTTTGATCGAACGAATACGTCGTATCCGGGGTGACCATCTTGCTGGCTTGGCCCTCTGAGGTGACATCGCTCGGCCTTCCCCGCACGCTGAACCGAGCTGGACGTCATCGTTTTTTGACAGCGACGGCGGCGTCAAATTGCCCGAGTGAACTAGCCAAGAACAGTATGACCTCGTGCTCAAGCAGAAGGAATCGGAGACGTCGAGTTATTGTTTCGGCAAGATCGGTACCAGGCAGCGATTTTTGATTCAAAGTGCCTCGGCATTTATGCCATGACCCCGGCTGCTGATTTCAATTGATTCAGCTGTGAGATAGCCTAACTTTAATGTAATGGGATTGCTGACCCTTTTTTGTTTTTAGTGGTGCTTGGCTGTGATGGCGGGACTGATTGGTTTTCATCAGCAGGTTTGATTCACACCCACAAGGAATGGCCGTTTGAACGCTGACACAGTTCCAGAAGTTCCACGGCAACTGTCGGACCAAGCCGTTCTGAGGTTGTTTCTGGGACCTTTGATTCGACGGCTTCAGCCAGCCACGCGTCCCGCCCTGTGTCATAGTGCCGCTTGGCGGTGGCAAGCTATGGGTGCATTGGTCAAAGCTGCTGGATCTTTGCCTGCAGCTGCATTTGATGTCGTTGCATTTTTTTGGGTTTGCCAGCGATTCAATTGCATGCTTCACTCCACAAAAAAAACAAAGTGTATATACTTCAAAAATTGCAATGGTTTTGTATATTCCAATGACTGCAATCTGCAGAAACTATTAATAATTACCCTTGATCCTGGGGTTGTACTCGGTTACACATCCCAGAGGACACCAAAACCGATCCAACCCCGACACTCAAGCACCTGAAACCAACTCGTCAACCGTAGCTATCCTGGCATTTCATGACAGCCTCGTGGAAGAAACTAAATCGTTGCTATTCGCTCCCAGGAGACCCCAGCCCGCACTCCAGCGAGCGAGTTCTCCAGAACCCTGCGTGATCCCATGAAATTTAACCCGTTTACAGAGCAAGGGCGGCGAGAACGAGCATGGCGAGGCCGCCAACGGAGGTGAGAGCGGCAGCACCGCCAGTGGTGACGGTGGTCTCAGAGGGCGAGGAAGCACCGGGGGTGGTGCTGTTGGAGCTGGACGAGGGAGTGGTAGCAGCAGCCTCGGTGGTCTCAGCGGCCTTGGTGGTCTTCTCGATGGTGGTGGCAGCGGCAGTGGTGACGGCAGCCTCGGTGGTCTCAGCGGCCGCGGTGGTCTCAGCAGCAGCGCTGGAGGTGGCGGCGGCGTTGGAGGTGGCAGCGGCAGTGGAAGAGCCAGAGCCGGAGCTGACGGCAGCGCAGAGAGCCTGGACGGCAGGGAGGACCTCGTCTAAGCAAGATGGTTAGTCATATATATCTAGCTGATGGATAGGGCCAACACTGAGGGTTAAAACGTACTGACGGCGACGTCGGCGCCGCAGGCGCTGACGACACAGGTGGTGGCAACACCCTGGATGGTCTCAAAGTCGGCGCAGACACAGGCGTAGTCGGTGGTGGAGCAGCTGGTCTCGGACGAGATGGCATCGTCGAGGCAGTCCAGGGCGCAAGAGGGGATGTCATCCCGGGTCTGGGCACGCGCAACGGCGGCGAGGGCAAGAGCAGCGAGAGTGAACTTCATTTTGAAGGTGTTGGTGGAAAAAAAAAACAAAGAGTTTTTAGCCTTGGGATAGATAGGGTTGTGAGAGTTCTGGTGATGCTGTAGACAACGAGTGAAGTTGTTCCTGTGAGCGAGTGGATGAGGAGAGAGGAAAGACACAACAGAAGCGGATGGATGGAGGCCTTTATGTACGTGGCAATGGCGAGAGATTCAACTGCTGCTGCTGCTGCATTCATGGTTTGTTGGCCATGGCATTGGCTATGGGAACTATACCACGCGAGGAAACACACCGCGTACGGCTCTGTTTCTGCATGTACATGGGATGCCGGGTTGCAAGGCGACGACCCGGGCCCTGCGTCGGTACGAGCGAAATGGGGACAACAGGGCCGAAAAGGACAATTGCTACGTCTTGCAAGGAATCCGGCCGGGGGAGGGGGTTGGTTATTACGGGGCGTGCAAAGGAACCCAAATCGTCTCTGCAGTGTTTAAGTTCTCGAGCGTTCTAAGTCGTGGACAAGATGCGGAGGGCGTCTAAGTGACTAAGGCAGGTTGGTGGTGGTGGTGGTGGTGTGGTGAAAAAAAAGCGGAGGCGTGTACATGGAAAGGAAAAGAACTAGCCACCAACCGATCCAAGGGACCCCTGGACCAAGAGGGTGCGAACTTGGCCTTGCTTGGTGGCTTCTGGTGTCTTGTCTCCGGGATACACTTCCGGATTCGAGCCACACGGCCGAGTAGATCGACGGTGCGCCGAATCGAAGCTGGGCCTAAGAGACAGGAGGGGGCGAAATTCGGAGCTGAGACTGGAACGAGACGAAAAGGGACCAGCCGAGGGAGTTGCATGTGAATAATGGATGAATTAATTCGACATGAAGGTTTTTTTTGGCACTACGGAATTACTTCTTTTTCGTTCCTGTTTTCTTTTTCCCGTATTGTTTAATCTCGGGAGAAAGTTGACAACGGAGAGAAGAGAGCATGGTAAATACGGAGGGTTTTCGCCATGGACCGACTTAGACTGGAGATCGCTCCACCTCCATCGGAGCTCTCCCCAATTGCTACCTTACCGCCTTGTTCCCCCGATGCTTAAATATAACAAAATAAAAAAAGTGGCTCGATTTGCCCCGTAAGGTCTGATGAGTCTGTGCAGAAATCTGGGGTTTATCGCCAATGACACTGATTGCATTGAGTACGCGGAAACAATTACGTCTCTCTCAGGCTTGGCCAACGACCACATCATGGCGACACGGCATTTCACTTCACAGCTTGCGTAACTATTTTCCACTGTTGTGAGACGTTGCTTGCTTCAGAGCTCTGACAATCGAGTTATTTTCGGTCACATGTCAAACGGCAGGGCCCGGTTCATCGCTGCCAGGGTGGTTCCGAGGCGCCGAGTGATGTGTGTCGACCCAAGGGCCGAGATTTTGGGATAGGATTGGACGTGCAGGTTTTTTTTCTCTCTCTATTATTTCTTAAGAAAAAAAAGCCGCTTTAAGGACGAAGACGTAATTGTCTTGGCTAGGATTCGGCAACCATCTCGAATGTATTGCCATGCATCGCTCGCCGTGGTGTGCCAACCCTCGGACGCAGGAACGGAAACAAGAGGGTTGCTGATGGCGGGACAGAGACGAGGGTCACGACCTGAACGCATCGTCATCGAGTGCCATTGACGTCTTCTTTCGTAGCCGTTATCCTCGTCCTTTGGCTTCTCGCCAGAAACGGGTTCTCGCCAATTTTTCCTCGCATGACACGAACAACTCGGCCGTGGTGCCCCAGACCGGGAGTCCGCTCCGTCCGGGGTAGCTGCTTTTAGTGTGGTCGATGGCGTTAATTTCCCCCGCATATTGGACGTGTGCCGCAGGCGGACGAATCCCATGCCCCTGCTCCAAGAAGGACTCTCCCCCAAGCGACAGGGCCTGGGATCGTCCGACCCTCCCTGTCACGTCTCCCTCCTTCCCCTGTTGGACAGACCATAGTTGCTCCAATGCAGTGACGGCAGTAGCTCTCTTTTTCTTTCCTTTTTCTTTTCGCAGGTCCTTTTTTTGCGCCTCCACCGTGCGCCACGCCGAGGCTTCCCCCTCTCTTCCCCCGTCAGCGCAGCCTTGTCTGCTTGTGAAGATGTTCACGTGAAAGAGAAGGATGAGAGGGAACAGCAGCTGCAACGGCAACAGAGAGAGAGACATCGACGGCGGCAGGATTGCCAAGTGCTGCGAGAGAGCCCTGCTGCCGTTGCCGGTTGATCTCTGACCGGGATGCCCGGCGGGGACAGCACTGACTTGGCGATGGCCCCGGAGACGATTGTCAATGCACCTGGAGGGGTTCGTCAGGTGCAAGCAAGCAAGTCAGTTGAGTGGCCTGACCTGAAGCGATCTGGAGATGGAAGAACAGCCGGAGCCACCGGTTATTGCTCGATTGAATAAACTACGCAGAGGCGAGATTAGTTGATCGGCTATCGTCGTGGAGGACCGTCGACGTTGTATCCATCACCAACAGGTTGCGCGGTTAGGATATCGGATGCTCGCTCCGCCCGCTGTGGGCCACAAGCCCCTCTCCCCCGAGGAAAAAAAGTGACTGCTTGGTTATTGCCTGATTTCCATATGCCCAACCTCCCCGCGTGCATCATCATCATCATCTGGAGGGGGAACGGGGGGGGGGGGGCGATTAGCTCCCCCAAAGGTGGTGGCCGAATACGCCCTGCCTGTGGATGGCACACACGCGGCGGCAGGGAAACAGAAGCTCGTAAAGAGGGAGCTCAAGGGGGGCGGAAACCGTGCATGACGCATGCATGATGCAGCGAAATCGCGGCGGCTCTTTCACGCTCTGGGAATGCGCTGCGTGCGCGTTGCATCCATCCCCAAGGACGGCCGGTCTTGTTTACAGGCCCAGCTGAGGCGGATGGATGGGTGTGGTGGCGAGGAAATACGGGCCACGGACGGGGGATGTAACCATCCCCCTCCAACGCTCAAATTTCCTATTCGGCTCTGCTGGGCCCCTGGATTTCTATATAGCAGAGCACCTATTACATTGCCAATTAGGAACTAACCAAGGCTAGGCCTCTTATTGGGCCGTGCTAAGGCCTCCGTCATATGTCTCCATGTGGGAATGGGCAAACCACGTTGGGACTGGACAGGAGAGGCTTTTTTTCCTAAACAAGAGACGCAAGAGAAATTACCCAAGCTCCGTGTTTGATGTTTTCGAGGCCCAAGCAAGATTGTATTTTGATGCGGATCGGATCTAGGTCCTGCATTGCAACCCAACTCGTTCCAGCAGGTCGCGCTGTGGCTTGTCCGGTTGCGCGTTCACCTGCATTCTGGGAGCACATTGGCAGCTCTTCTCGGCTCTTTTTAATTTTAGAGTTGGAAATGATGCTTGGAATCTGACTAGTCGCTCAATTTTGTTCCTGAAATTTGAAATTGAACATTACAGGTGGCTGGATGGGTGCTCCTGGATGACGCGTTGGCCGAGGTTAGTATCAACGCAGGCACATGGTTTTCGCCGGGAACACATGATTGCCGATGAAGGTCTCAGCATACCCGGAAAGAGACAATCTGAGGAGAAGTAAGCAATTGTCAGGAGTGGACGGGAAAGCCAGATTTGGTTTGCTTCAATGACGAAAGCAGGGCATGTGGGACCGAGCCGGGCCTCGGGGACCGCTGGACCGTTTCGCCTTGCCCAACTCTCCTCCTTCACTTACTGGAGGCTAGGTTATTGAGGCTGTTTTTGGGATTATTTGCGTATTTTGGTGATTGTTTGATAATTGAAAGAATGGTAAAAATGAGACAAGATTGACAATAGTAACTAACACGAAGCCCAAGTGCATCAGTTTAACCCATCAATAGCTCACTCTCACAATTCACCAAAATAAAGACTCATTTATATCATCTACTATTTAATGAAATTTAGGTTCAAAATCCGCCCAACTCTAGGGTATCTCGAGCCGCAATTCGTCCCTTGTTGCAACGAAGCTGAACCTGTGCCGCTTAACTAAAGCAAACCTCTGATGCCAACAACTCAACGACTGGTATGGATATTCGCTTTCTTTACTATTTTCATTGCGCCTTCTAATATCCCTTTCTATCAGAAGCTTCCGAATAACATTTCAAAATACAACTCCAAGTTACGGGTATAAACACGAGAATCTCGCAAAGACCGACAAGATCAACTTTTAGAACCATTCAACTGAATCCCAATAAACAACCTTGAACCGACGCTTCCAGAAACCGACCAGAAAGAGCAACCGAAAATTAAATGGAGTTTCACACTCCTCAAATCTACTCCCACTTCTCATAGTCCGGAAAGTATTTGGCGTGGATCCTCTCCGCATACTCCACCACCACGGGATAACTCCTCACAATCTTCATCGTCGCTGGTGCCCTGCAGCTCTTGTCAGCATCCCTCCTTTGTCAAATCCGAATGCAGCTCCTGCAGAAGAAAAAAAAACTCACGCGTTGCATATCAATGCCGATGTGACGAATCCAAAGAGGGTCGCGTCGACCTCGCTGGGGCCTTGGCCTCCCAGCACCCAAAAGGGATCGAGCTCGCCGGGACTAGCCCGCTTCGCCTCTAGCAGCAAGGCGTTGACGCTCTCCCACACCTCGTCCTTGAGCGACGCCAGCTCGTCGTCGGTGAACCGCCCGGCACCTTGGCCGTATAGGCTTCTGGTGACGGTTCGGTAGGTAATCAGCCCTACCAGCCATCGCAGCGGCCACGGGATGGCGGCCAGAGCGCCGTCGCGCATGGTGGTGTAGTTATCCGACCACTTCTCCCGCGTGCCGTAAAAGTAGACCTTTTCCTCCATCAGGGCCCTGATTGCCAGGTCGTGAGCCCTGCTTACTGGCGGCATGGACGAGTTGAGGTCGCTGATGACGCCGTCCTCGACTAATCGGCGGATGATAAAGGTCGAGTCGCCGAGCTGCTCCCCGGCGGGCCCCATTTCGATGTACGGGATCTTGCCGCGCGGCGCAGTCTTGGGAGATCCGGCCCCGACCTTGTAAGAGACTCCATCGAATCGCAGGCGCGCCTCGAGCTTAATGGCGAACGGAGACCAAACAAAGGCACCCGGCTTGCCTGGGCCGCGATAGATGGTGAGCGGCATGGATTCTTTTGAAGACATGGTTGCAGTTGTAATTAATTAGCTTTGTTTTTCAATCTAATGTATCATATATCTCTTCATCGACAGTAGATTCTGCTTTCTTTTGAATCCATCGCCACGCCAACTTAGACCAGCCGCCGGACTTTTCCAGAGTCCGCCGGCCCAATTGCCGGACAGCGGGGTAGCCGCGAAAGCGCGAGACTAGCACTAGATTCCTTCGCTCCCTCAGCCATGAATTGGAGATTCAAAAAAACATCGTGAAACCATCAACTCTCACGGGCTGCATGCATAACCATCATAAAAATATATATACATCACGACCTCGCTCGGAGATGGTTCGGGGTAGTGGTGGCATCCGGACAGTGCGGAGGGGGGGCCCTGGGCTACGTGGAAATGCCCCCGCACGCTTGAGCTGCGAAGATGAGGGACGCTGAGCTCGTGCGGGGGAAACGAGGCATTCTAGTCAATCCCATGTGCTCATGTGATGCCGTGTTGGACCCTATCGGCAAGTCTTTCCGTGATTGTGCAATTGCACCCGCGCAGCCAAGAGGGGCTTGCCCTTGCCAGCAATCTGTGTGGAGAGCGTGCGGCTGCTTGTGAAGCATTTCGAGCCGATGAGCCTCTTGTGGATGGCTGCGACCTCTCGCTCGGTCAAATCCACCCACCGGCAGAGCCCCCATCTCTCACTGGTTCGTGGCGTCGATGTGCTCCAATTGATTCGCTACTGAGCTTCACAAGCTTCAGCGAGCCTATCCGGTGAGAAGCCCGTGGATACAACCCCCGCCCATGACGGAATTATCTTGGAGGGGTCGTGATGGTGTCCCAGCGCGCAGATGTATAAATACCGGGCTGTAGAATGAACACATTTGAAGCAAGAGGCCTCATCTTACCCAGTCCAGCTCGTGTCTGATCTTCTGCTGCCCTTCCCCCAAATAAAAAAAAGACCACAAATCATGGCTGGCAAAGTGTTCAACGTGGGTATCATTGGATACGGGTAAAATCCACACTCCCCCAACATTGATAAGAGCCTCAAGACTGACGTAATAATCTCAGCGCTTCCGCCAAAATCTTCCACATCCCCTTCCTGACACAGACCCCTCAGTTCAAGCTCTACAGCATTGTTCAGCGGTCTCCCAAGCCAGGCAACTCAGCTCCCGAAGACTACCCTGACTTGAAGCACTACAACGACTACAAGGCGCTGTATGCTGACCCCAACGTTGATCTTGTCGTCATTGGCACCCCTCCCGGCAACCACTTTGAGCTGACCAAGGCTGGTCTCGAAGCTGGAAAGCATGTCCTGACTGAGAAGCCCTTTGTGCCCACTTCTGCTGAAGCAGACAAGCTCATTTCCATTGCCAAGGAACACAATCGCCTCCTCATCGTTTACCAGAACCGCCGATGGGACAATGATTTCCGCACTGTCAAAGAGCTCGTCTCTTCTGGTGCCCTGGGACGCATCGTCGAGTACAACACTCACTTTGAGCGATACGAACCCGCTCCCCCTACCGACTGGAAGGCTGGCATCACCATTGCTCAGGGTGGCAGCGCTCTCTTCGACCTCGGAACCCATTTGATTGACCAGGCCTATGTTCTTTTCGGCATGCCCCAGTCTGTCCACGGCCGCGTCCTCTCACAGCGCGAGGGCAAGCCAGACTTTGAGAACCCTGATGCCGTCGCAGCAGAGCTGACATACCCGGACGGTCTCCTCGTCCACGTCCGCATCAGCATCATGAGCGCCGAGGCTCTCCAGCCCCGGTTCTGGGTGCGTGGAACCAAGGGTAGCTTCCAGAAGTGGGGACTCGATCCTCAGGAGGAGCAGCTCCAGGGCGGCATGAAGGCAACAGATGCTGGCTTTGGCCAGGATGACCCCAACAACCTGAAGTTGACTCTTGTGGGCGATGACGGTGTCCCTCGCGTGCAGGCTCCTCCCGTCCGCGAGCCCGTCACTTACAAAGCCTTCTACGCCGAGCTGGCCAAGGCTTTGGAGAGCGGCAAGGAGGAGGATGTTCCTGTCAAGGCCAGCCAGGCTCGCGATGTGCTGCGGTTGATTGAGGGCGTGTTGGAGAGTGCCAAGACTGGCAAGGATATCGCTTTTTAAAGGGAAAAGGAAAATAGTATATATGTAGTTACGACCTTAATGAATAAATTTTATGTACAAAGTTGGCCATCTTAGGAGCTTGCTTATCTGTTTGTCAAAGCTCCTACTCCTGGGGTCGCGTTGGACTTTCTCGTTCAAGCGCACAGCACTTTGCTCCTACAACACACCTGCCCTGCACATGTACATGCAAGCGACAACTTCAGCACGGCATTCTCGGAGTTGAGAAAACCCTGCAACTTTTACACCCACAGCAGCAATGTCACGAGCATCCAAAGGCAGAGCCTCGGTGCCCAATCTTTCTCCTTCAAAAGGCCAGCCATGGCTCGACGACATGCCGCAGCGGCTCGCGCATAGCACCAGCACCCTTGACCTACAGCACTTCTACCGATCCCCATCCGCAGCCCCTTCATCAGGAGGCATTAGCAGCTTCGAATTCTACCGATCGCCAAGCCCTCTTACCTCTTCAGAATATCGACGTCGCGCGACAAAGTTACAAGACGTTGCTCGTGTTACTTCCCGCCAGCCCGACTTGGAAGCAAATTGGGGTCATGTGCGCTTCAAGAAAAATCGCCCGCGGCTCTAGAAGAACATCCGCAAGTTTTTCTTCGGGTCCAAAATAGACAGAAAAATCCGGAATCCAGCCAGCTCCGATGACATTGGCTATCAGGCACGCAAGATGAATCCTTAGACTGGCCTCTGCGTCCGCACCGTCGCCTTTATCGTCCTATCCGTGTTTATTTCTATATTCCATTCGTATATGGGGCTCAATTGTGGTGATATCGTACCCGCTGGTCCTGCAAGCTCCGTGCTTCCGCCCCAAACGCCAGAAAGGTCGCGTTGGCTCTTATACGCTGAAGCATTTACCTCCGCCCTGGGATGCTTTGTATTAGCGCAAGGCCACATCGGGTACCTTTTTTCTCCTTCCGCCAACACATCGCCATACTAACCGAGACTAGAATGCGTGCGACGAGAGAAAGGATGGAACGAGTTCGACAAAATGCCATCACGACGGCATACTCTCTTCTCAAAACTACCAGGCCCAACCCGAAATATGGAAACGACTAGAAGGAGTTACAACTCATCATATAGTAGGTCTTCTTGGTTGTTTTATCAGTCCATAGCTAATTGTGCTAGCGAGTGCCTCGCCTTGGTTGTTGCATTCCCAGTAACTCTCGTCCACCAAATCAGAGGGATGAGATGCGAACCTGCCATAACAAGATACTGCCGCGATGCTGCAGTAAACTTACAGCGCCTAAGAAACAAAGACATCCAAGACAGGTTCCTCAACAGCCTAAGCATATCAGACTCTAGATCAAGCATCATATTTGAATGCGCTCCGGTGGATTACTACTTTGAAATCTTTTCACTCCTCTTGGAAAAGGAGTATCAGGATCAAACCATGACCATGACGATACCGTCCATGGTTCCGCAACACATCATCTACAACATTCGCAATCACTTTGAGAATCTAGTTGATCAAGGGAATGTGGATGATAGAAGGGCCCCTATAGTTCGTATGTACGTCATTGTTCCAACCACAGACAAAACTAATGAAGCTAGGTGAAAACATCGACTTGTTGGCATTGGCTAGCGGCGAATGCCCTGTATTTTCATACAACGATTTCGCACCAGTTTTCCTGTTGCGCGTTCTTGACTTTTGTGTACGCATCATGGCGGTTGTACAGCCTGCCCAAAACTGCGATTGGATCATCAACAGCACCCACCCCGTGGGAGGCAGATTCATGGTTCCCACTTTCATGACACTGCTAGCCATTTTGGGCATATCGGTGATCAGTGCAACCGTCCTCACACTCCTCAACGAGATGTGGGAGATATGGGATCCCTTTGGCACAGGCCTCAACACATTTGGGTGGACACTTGGCATCGCACGTGAGGTTGATGACATGGTGAACGAGTTTGATGAGTACGAGGAAGGGGCCGTTCTTCGGAAGCACTCGTACCTCAACCCGATGGTCTTTTCAGAGGAGGAAAGTCTCGATCCTAGGGAATTCAGAACTCATATGAGAAGGACACAGACTCTTTAAATATTATCAAGAGAGGAAGGATACACATATATTGTTAAACACACTTCATTCGTTGGTTTTAGTGCAATTATTTAATTGATTGTTAAAATTCCTTTCCATACGTGCTGAGTCGGCCCGCCATAAACCGTTAGCGGCCCTCCCCACCTTGCATAAGCCACACAAACGTGTAAAAAAAAAATGAGGGTATTCCAAATTAGTTCGACAACACGGAAAACAGTCAAAAAGAAGAGGCATTGCGTGATCTGGGAATCGAACCCAGGGCTCCCCGACGTTACACGAATGGCAACGGAGAATTTTACCACTAAACCAATCACGCTTAGCTGTTAGAGTCGGAAGGCCAAGATGGTGAAGAAGCCAGGAATGCGGAAGCACCAAGACAATGAGAAATGAAGCAAAAAGAGAATTCAGTGCGTGATCTGGGAATCGAACCCAGGGCTCCCCGACGTTACTCGAATGGCAACGGAGAATTTTACCACTAAACCAATCACGCTCGCTGATTGGTTGGAGGGGAAGGGCAATCAGATCAAGATGCTTCGGCACAGCGAGAGTTGGAAGGAATTGAGAAACAGGGCAAAAAGAGAAACCAATGCGTGATCTGGGAATCGAACCCAGGGCTCCCCGACGCTGCTCGGATGGCAACGGAGAATTTTACCACTAAACCAATCACGCTTTGATGGTTTCGGAAGGGTGGTGTGCGAGTCCAAGGGGCTCCCGCGATGCTTGGACAGGGAAAAGAAATGACGAACAAGAGGCAAAAAGAAGGATTCGCTGCGTGATCTGGGAATCGAACCCAGGGCTCCCCGACGTTGCTCGGATGGCAACGGAGAATTTTACCACTAAACCAATCACGCTTCGATGTTTCGGGGCGGCGATATCCCAAGTCAACTTGGGTGTGCGTGTGGAGAGTTGAGGGTTGGTGTTTGCGGGACGACCCACTCCGAGCGACACTCTGCTCCGGTTACTATGCTCCTGCCGTTCTGGAGAAATCTGAAAGAATTATGGGACCAGAGGATAGTGGAGCAGGGAATAGGAGGGGGAAATTTCAGGATTGTTTCGGTGGGTTGCTGTAAATTGTTCAGTTTTGAATTTCCCCCATGTTGATTTATAGTGGTGGGGCTACCCTAGAACGAAGCAAATTTGTGTGGACAGGTATTGTTCTCGACTACCTCATCAATTGAATTGGAGGCCATAGGTTTTAAAAGTAATAAAAAGTATTTTTAAATTTGAAAGTTGCTAAATCTGAGTTTCCAACGGCTAATTTAACCCGTTGTTAAATGAGCGATCATAGTCGAACGATGACTGCCAAATAAGCCTTGACAGCTAACCCTTAACTCTAGATTTATCCTTCGACATCACTTAGTAAACCTTGTAGCTGCGAACGACTCTCGGGGTGATGTAATAGTCTCCCCCGTCGTTTCGATAGCTCAATCCCTGGCAACCCGCATCCACATACAGCTCAAATGTGTCTGGGTCGGGGAAAAGGGAAGTGTCTGGGTCGAACTTGACATGGTTGACGTCCAAGGCCGGTGTGAATTCGATGTTGTTGCAGTCGGCACCGAGAGTGCCGTGCATGTTGCTAGAGCGGCCGTCTGTAGTCCAGAAATCGAGGGTCCAGGCCGAAGCAAGAGGCAGGAGGGCGACAAGGGAGAACTTCATTGTGAGAGCTGGGAGATTGTTAGATGAAGTAGGTTTAAGATGAAGAACGGAGTAGAAGCGTACGTTATACTGGATGTGATCCAAAATGAAACACTGGTGTAAAAAGAGGAGAAAGTTGTGGTTGCTATTGCAGAATTGTTTAGATGTTTGTTGATGTTGTTCATTCTCGTTTCCACCGTCAAACTCCAACCTTTTATACCCGTTCCCTCCTCAGCAGCTTGATATCATGGCCCAATTCTTGTCCGATCTTACAAACACAAGCGTCCACATCGTCACCGTGGCACGCCTCTCGTGTTTCGCCATCACCATGCCCCGCGAATAGATTCCCCTGGAGCGCTGAGGCCCCTACGTCATGTCCACCAGTTAAGCCAAGACACCAAAACTTCCAGCTTACGCTTGTACCACTTTAGCCAGGCGGCAGTTGCAGATGCGCAGGATTTCTGCCCTGGGAGCGGATTTGCGCATTCCAGGTGAAGTCGATCGCCGCGCATATCATTCAGCTTCGTTGTATAGGCCCTTGGAGCCGTTTGCTGCGGCTCCCCTCCCCCCTCCATGATCTACCACGCTAGCGGCGGTCCATTCACACACCGTTCGCGCTTAAGCTCTGGGTTATAGCAGCTGAACGTATAGGGCAGCCATGGCCCCCAGAGCGCCCAAGAGGGGGAAGGCAAAATGATGACCCGCGCCAAAGCATGGCCTCCCTGTAGGGCTGCGAGGCGAAGTAATCGGCACCGTGGGCAAATGAGGCCACAGGGCCAATGCAGCGGTTCAGCCCTGGTCTGACATTGCGATGTCGGATGAATAACACATGGTGGTTACTGGCTGGCCAAGCTGTGGAAGGATTAAGCATGAATGGAGCCATCACATATCACGAAACAAGACGAAACAGAGGATTCGAGTGACACCCACAAATGACATGACTTTTTTTTCTCCATGTCAGACTGCATTGCACTTTTGCTGCATCGCTACACTACACTAGAGGTATATCCAAAAATAAATCCGTCTGCCGCTTCGTCCTCTTTTCCAAGCAAGACCAGACTTAGATATGTCCATGTTCCAAAATAGTGCCTCGCCCTACATGGCGGGCGACTCGTCGGCCGTGTCTCGTCTGTTGAGCATGTCCTGAATTTAGGCCATGCGAATATATACAGGGTAAGCAAAATATCAAAAGGCGGGTTTCAGATCCCAAAATAAAATGCCCAAAAATAACTCCTATACTTTTCCCCTCGGGAGGTGAGAGAAACAATTAATATGTGTAACGCTAATGTAAAAGAAAAGTTTGCTATCACAGGATCAAGGCAAGACCGGCAACCACAGCAGCGGCGGCTGCGGTAACGGTGCTGCCGAGCACCTTGTGAGCAAAGCTCTGCACGTCGATGGGTGTGCTGATAAAGGAGGGGTTGTAGGGTGCGGGTTCGCTCTCATCCAGAGTGCCGTTCCAGCAGTAGCTGTTGAAGCACGATTGGCATGCCGAAGGGACAGTAGTGTTGGTTCGGTCGAAGCTGCGGGAGAGCATAGCGCAGGCAACGCAGACGGGCCAGTCCTTGTCACGGGTACCGTTGAGCTGGGTGGCGACCGAGTATCCGTTCTCGACAATGGCCGAGAGCTCGGAGCCGTTGATGGACATCTGGAAGGTAGAGATGTTTGCGGCGTAGACGTAGGGGTAGTTGGGGATATAGACGATCAGAGGCGAGGGCACCGTGGTGTTGGTGGCGTTGCAGCCGAAGAAGGTCGGGCGAGTGTTGAGACCCAGGTTCATGAAGGTGTCCTTGCCAGGGACCGCGGGGAACGAGGTGCCATCAGAAATATCCTCGAGGGAGCGCTCGTAGGTGGCAATGGGAGAGGCACCGTCGGGCCAGTTGGTGGCAGTATCAGCCGACGAGTCGAAGGAAAAGACGACATCAACGTTGCGGGCAGTACGGAGATGCGGCTGGTAGGGGACATTTTGAAGATCCTCGCCTCCATCGACGAGGGTGAGGCGGTCGTGGTCTGCAAAAGAATTGTTGTTGTTGTTCCAGCCCTTGAAAGGGTTGGGGGTCCAGTCAGCAATGTCATTGTTGTCGTCGCCAATGGCCTCAAGGATTGAGGTGACGGCAGAGATGGCAAAGTCGGGAACATTGTCAGGGAGGTAGGTGCTGTTCGGGTCATTCAGGTACAGCACAATCTGGTTAAACAGACTGCTGGAAGTGCCCATGACAAAGCCGGCGTTGTCGAATCCACGGATGCAGTCCTTGTCGGAGGGGAGCTCGCCATCGTCGAACTCGGAGCCAACGTACTTGAGGGGAACGAAGCCACGGAGGGTTGGGTCGTAAGAGCCAAGCTCCCAGGGAGTAAACTCAAAGACGGTCGAGTTGAGGGCGATGATAGTTTCGTTGGGGTTACGGCTATCAGCGACAACAAAAGGCAAGGGTGCATTGCCAGACTTGAAGTCTTCATCATCGGCGATGGAAGACCAGGTGAAGGCGGGGCCACCATCGGTCGCGTTGATCAATTGGTATGACAGCATGCGACCCCAGTAATCCGTAAGCGATCGCTCGTAACCGGCATCCTTCTTGTCCGAAACGGCGTTGAAGACATCGTCGTAGTAGCCTAGGAGACTGTACTGCTCCGGACCCTCGAAGATGGAGTTTTGGAGCTGCCAGACGCCGGGGTAATTGACACTGTTTTGCACCGATGTCCAGTTGTTGATCATCAAACTGCCCAAAAGCCAGCTGCCACCCGACAGGCCCGAGACGTAGGTCGCGCTCTGCAGCAGACCACCGAGGTTTCCTTCCGCCGTGCTTCCGTCGGAGCGATCATCCCACGCGGCGAGGGCACCTGCACCCGACAACATGGCGCGGTAGCCACCGCCAGACACGGCAATACCAATGTTGGGGAGGGCGGTGGTGTCGTTTTCGGCATTCTCGAGGTACTTGTCGCTGTCAAAGTTGGGGATGCTTATGCGCTTGAGCAGCTTGCGGATGTGAGGGACCGTCACGTTGCGGCGCTTGGGGAGCCATTCGAGCTCTTCGTCGGACAGCTTGGTTCCATTGCGGATGGTCGGGCGGGTGCTGGGGCACTTGACGGCTGTCGGAGTGTAGCCGCTGGGGGCCTGCGGGGTGCCGCGACCTAATAATCGTGGCTCGGATTGACGATATACGAAGGAATTGGCATCGCTGAGAGACGTGTCGTGTGCTGTGTGACGTCAAAATCAATGTACCTGAAATGGATGCGCACACGCTCCCGCGCCGCGCCAACACCCCGTGCAGCAGGTTGCCCACAGACGCAGGTTGTTTACCCACAGACATTGGGGCCGGGTGGATCGCGGAAAAAAACAAGACGTGTTGCACAGGGGAGAGAAGTCATGACATACCGACCGGTTGAGGGCTTGCAGCTGTGGGAGAAAAGGCTGCAGCTGCCGCCAAGATGGCCGTCAAGCGGCATGTGAGGGAAGCCATTCTGGGGATGATGATTGATCTAGAAAATCAAGGCGGACGGGTGCGAGGGGTGGAGGGGGAGAAACAGGGGAAGGGGGAGTAAGGCCCCTGCTGCTCTCGTATTGCTCAGAGAGCAATGGCAATGCGAATTAAGAGAGAAGGGGAGAGAACAGTGATTTCGCAAAATCAAACCAAAAAAGCCGGGCGATATGATGGTTTTGAAGCTGCAGACGGCGAGCACTAATGCAGTAAGGTTGGCTGTTAAAAAAAGATGGCTTGGGGCGGTTGGAGCGCCGGCTGTTGGTTCTGGGCGTGGGTGTGGCTAAGGCGTGGGCGTGGGCGGCAACGCCTAGAGTATTGTTGTTTCCGGTGTGAGTTGTGAAACTCGATGGGAAACAGCAAGAGGATCAAAAAGCGATTCCCCTCAGATATTGTCTGGCTGTTTTGGGCGAGAACAGACGGCGAGAGGGTAGGAGGGGATGGATGGAGAAATGGGTGAGCGATGGGGTAGAGTTAAATTATTTCATTCTTGGGAACTGTTGTCACTTGGCCGTCGCTCTCGACTTTTTTTTGGGGCGCCAAGCAAAAGGTCAGCCCAGGGCTTGTAGTGCGCTGAGTCGCTTCCGGGGGGTCCCCAAAGGAGGATTTGCATTTGGGTGACAGGGAGCAACATGGATCAGCATCAGGGAGTGGCACAGGTGAGTGAGGGAGTGATACGCGGAGATTCCTTTCTGCCCCTCGGGATGACGATATGACGATGGGTTCGGCACTGCCGGCAACCGCACGAGGCACAGGGCTCAGCAGAGTTTGGATCGTGGCGAAGGCGGTGATGGGCCAGCTCTTTTGACTGGTTGTCGCCTCTAGGATATTCCCCCCATGCCGTCCATCGGGAGCGAGGATACCGAGAAGCCGTCCGTGCTGGGGACGTCGGCCATCGATCTTTCTTTTACGAAGAGGGTTCTTTAGTTATCGAACAGCCACTGGAATACACTCGATCCCTGCTAGAGCAACTGCCCACTTAACAGTGCAGCACCTTAGCACCCAGCTGTCGAGGGATAGCCCCTGTAGATCCCCACTGACGGCAGCCAATTCCTCTCCACCTTTGGGGCCGCCGGGAGCACCTGTGGCAGCTCACAAGCCGCCTTCTATCTTACGGGACAAGGGTTGCTAGTAAGGTATTCGGATCCTTTTCATCTTCATCAACACCAGACTAGCAGCGACAGGTTAATTGGGCAAATCTGAAGCGGTCAAGTCCCGAATCCAAGGTCAGACCAGGCACAAGCAAAACGGCACCCTGCAGCTTTGCCAAATAAAGTGTATGCGAGATGGAATCAACATAACAAAATAATCTCGTGTCTCAGAAAGCCACCCCCGTAAGCGGCCTTTTGGCCCCGTTCCCGCGGGCTTCGGGCTCACACTGCCCCCAAGACATGATATCCTTGGCGCCGACTTGGCGGAGCCATCACAGGCGCCTAGATCATGGCGCCAAGACGGCAAGACGGCCTGTTGTGCGAGACAACCAGTGTGGTCCATTGTCAGAAAAACGGAAAAAACGGGCGCTGACACAGAACCCGCAGCCGTTTCCCCAGCGCGTAAAGATCCCCTGATGTCCGTTTTCCTGGTATGAGGCATGATTGGGCGGCACCTAGCAACAGCATTAGTGCGCCCAGCGGCCCAGTGAGCCAAGAAGCCCGTCTTTGCTGTCTCGCATGTTTCGACATGGGAATTTCACCGAACAGAAGCATCATCTCTGGCATCCTCCGTCTCTTCCGTCACAAATTGCCCGCAGATGCTTGGCTTCCTGCCACGCCAAGAAAAAAAAAAAAGAAACCCCTCTTCCCCTCCCTCCGTATAGACGTATACCTGTCTGGCTGGTTGGGTTTCTTAGCGATATGCAACAAGAAGCCGAACTTTTGTGCACTGCCCTACGGAGCTGTGTGTCAGCGTCCGTCTCACGAGATCCTGCGGCACCCTATTTTCAGCTCCTCCCGCCTGGCTCCAGCTATCAGCTCACACGCCCTTGACCGACGGTGAAGCCCATGGCTCGACACAGCTCCGTCCACATTATTGCTCCATTGCCCCAGCAGCTCACCGTGTCAGGCCTCCGGTGCCCGAAACTGGGCAGCTCACGAGCTCCCCTTCCTCCCCGCTGTCGTGCCAGCGCACGCGCCTAGTGAACCACGAAAAAAGCAACGGGTCGTTCATGCGCCGGTGCTTGAGTGGCCGGTAAAGCTGCGATAGTGTGGACTGACAACACATGCTTTTCATGCACCCCACGGAAAACATGTTTCCTTGTTTCCCGACCGCAGCGAAGGCATGTGTCCTAAAATACCGAGCCTAAATAAACGTACTATATCAACTTCTCCGTAGCACTGATGGCATTTCCCGATCGGCATTTCGGCGCGTCAAAGTACGCCGAAGTCTCCTGCCGTATGCAGTCTCGCATGCGAGCCAACCGATGAATCCGACGGCAACCAAAAGTCAGCTCCCGCGCGTCACAGGGCGGGGAGCTGAAACATGCCCGAATACAACCTCACCGGTTTCAACTAATTACATGGCAGCATAAATTTGTCTCTTTGAGGGTGTCATGCATCATATTGATGACATTAGCTTCTTTTCTTCGTCTTTTGTCTCCTATTTGCCCTCAACTGTGCTTGCCGACCACATGGTTGTCACACTCGAAAAAGAAAAAAGTTCCGGGTTGTAGATGGATGGTGTCAGCCAACCCTTGATGGTGAGCTTGGCTTTAACAGAGCAGGGGTTGCAAAATGGGTACCTGTGCCATTGTCGATTGCCCGGAGCTGCGGTAAGAAGCTTGGCCGTATTTCCCAGCGTCGCAACGAGAAGCACATGAAATTGCAGGCGGGCTCAAAAAGGTGGGCGATCGGCGACCGCTCTGGATAGCTTCCGAGATGCCCACAGCTCCCATCTGGGGGTTGACGGCCCACGTGCGCGGTTTCCAAACTCTCTTGCTAGCACCCAATCCTTCAAGCTACCGTGCCAGACGATAAGCCAGAATCGGCACTGTCAAATTTTACCTGATCATCACGTTATTCTAGTTTGGCGTTGACCCGATGACATCACCCGTGTTCTGGACCATCCGAAGAAATACGCGGAGGGGCTGCTTCGTATTCGCGCTCTGCATATAGCATGTGAAACGAGGATATACTGAATGACTTTGACAAGAAGCCACAGTTTATCCAATATATACATACCATGCTGTATCGTTTTGGTTTTCTGCATGTGACTGTCTTGCATTTATTCAAGACTACCTTGACAAGGTTTGAAGTGAATATGCATGCACGCATTCTATTTCACACACTAAAAATTGCATCGCTCGACATTTGTCTTCATCTCCACGCTATTCTGTCATTCTGCCGCTGCTCCCTTGTTTGAACTTGATAGTACAATGATAAATAATGTTGGCAACGGGCGTCGTACTTATGTCGTTGCCGTAAGCCACAATGAGTGGCGGGTATAAACTATATGTACAAGTGTTAGAGTACAAGCTGTGACCTTGCTTCTTTCGCTCGCCAGTTTACTCGCTCTCCGCGGGATCTGGTCCAAACGAGCGGTTGAATTTGAGCAAGCCGTTCAATCCTCCTACCCAAGGGTCGTCGTTCTCTGCCCGGATCACACACGGTACACCTCCATGCCACTCTTCTCCGGGGCCGGCTCTACCAACAAATTCACCCTCTACCCGGATTTCTGCTCCGGGTGACACGCCCGCACATCGTTTGCCGTCAATGCTCAAATCCAACTCCCTGCCTCGGTTCTTTGTGCTCATCCGCAACGTCACTTTGGTGTCAAGGGGTAATATTAGCGACCGGAAGCTGAGGCTGCACGGACTGATTGGAGTAATAAGCAACGACTTGACCAGCGGGTGCACTATTGGACCTCCCGCGCTAAGACTATAGGCCGTTGATCCTGTTGGTGTGCTGATTAAGATACCGTCGGCGATGGTTTCGGTGAGAAAATGTCCATTCTGATAAATATCAATGATTGCAAGGTGAGGGTGTGAGCCTCGGTGCACCGATATCTCATTGATTGCACGTAGTGATGGTGACGCTTCTGTGGTTTCCGCAATTGGCTTTGCGTCAGACTTTGCGTCTCGAGATAATGAATTTGAGAGCCAGTTGTTGACGTTGTTCCCCTCAGGGTCAAACACGTCTGCTTTGATTCGATGACGAAGGAGTATCTTAGAGGCTCTTTGAGCTCCGAGACTCTTCCCATTCGAACCCTCCCACCCAGAGTACGCCGCGCTGTTAGCAGTGTCCCAGTCTCCTCGAGGATAAGCAGCGCCTCGCGTAGCGACGTTGCTCCCGCTCATGTACATCTGTCGCCATGCCTTTTTGTGATCATCAAAAGCCCACTCCCCCAAGAAGCCTACTGTACCCATATTGAATGATAGGATCGGGGGCACCGATCCATGGAGCTTGAAGAGGCTGGCCGCTCGCAAGACTGTACCATCGCCGCCAAATGTAGCAATCACATCAATCTTGTCTGCGATACAGGCCTGGATATCAGATGAGAAGATGGGAAAGTCGAGACGGTCCTTGAGGCTCTCTGCGATTCGGGGCTCAAAGACAAGGTTGACTTCGGGGTAGTCTTGACGAATATGCTTGGAAAACTTGACAACTGCATCGACGACATCACTCGAAAAGAGTTTTTGGATGATGAGGAGGTTCCGAGGGGGCTGTGGCCAGTTGAGAGACAAAAGAGACGAGCCAGGCTTATTGCCCTTCAAATAGCGAGGGCTCGTCCGCTCGGGGAGGTCAATAATACTTTGTATGCTGGCTTGTTGAAGTGGGCTGGTGGTGGAGAGAAACCGGGATGGCGATGAGGTCAACGAAGACCGGGGTAAGAATGGCGATGGTCGTCGCAGCAGGGCCGGCTGGATGAGCGCCCGCGCTCTAATTGGAGCTCGATTAAACATGGTGCCAGGTGAGCGTTGTATTCATAATACCACGGTGCAAGGCCGTGAAGCCTGGAATTTCGAGTTTTTAATGATGGGTTTTTGAATAAACCTTGCGAGCTTGAGGTGGCAGAACTGCGGCTATGAGCGGATCATGGTGGGCTGGTGATTGACCGCCTTCTCTTTTGGATCGTGGGAAGTAGATACCAAAGATAATAGTTACTAGGCACCAAGGAAACAACAATCCGAGGTAATAGCTGACATCAATATCATCGTCTTGTATATAGTGGCATTCAATAATACTTCTACATTGTTTTCATTATGCAGGTAGTGTGACGAGCGTTGCACTTCCTAACATCAATGTCACTTTCGTCAACGGCCTAGGTACTACTACAATGATGTAATATTGCAGTCTGCGGTTGCTGCATTTTACAATGACACTTATTTATGTTGGGTTTTAGCTTGTGATTCAATAGCTAGAAACAGGTGCACCATAATCAATGTGCTTGTCATCAGTCTGCGACAGCCCGGACAATGTAGGCAGGGTATGAGCCATGATGGTGGGGTAAAAGGGAGTTTGAGCAGGCATCCCTGGGGCGGTCAAGGAAGCTTCTCGGCGATGCGCAATCGGAGTGGGTTCACATGTGATATGCTACGACTTGCGATGCCAGAGGGAATTTCTTTGGCGAGTTGCGTGTCCATGGACTCAAGATTATGGATTGAAGCCTGGTGTTGCGCAAGGCCTGCCCCGCGCTCATTCACTCAGGGCAGCTCGGGTGCGAATAATCATCAGATAGGCGTGCTCCCATTGGCCCACCGGCATCGGCATCTCCCAAAGCCCGACCCCAGCTGTGGCGCACGTCATAGGGCTCCGAGGCACCCGCCCACCTGATGTCGCCCTCAGCGTCTAAGGCATTCAAGCAGAGACGCAGCTAAGGCTGCCTACCTGACCTGGACTGAGTAAGGCACACCACTAATAAGCATCATGTGCGACATGCCTTTATCTTCCCGACCTGTTCAACCCCAACTCCTCCTCTAGCACCTGCTGTCCATCGACGTACCAAGGTTCGACTCAGCTCGCACGTGGGGACTGGAACCTGTCTGGCTTGTTCATCCGCCAACTTCACGTGTCTCCGCTCCCAATCCGGCCTGCAGGCAGTCGACGGCGCAAACCTCTGTGGTACTTGAAGCTCCACGTCCCCCCCGTTGCTCCCGAGAACGCCACTTTCTCTCGATCTCCTCGAATTGCAACGTCGAAGAACAAGAGCCCACCGGCCGCTGCCCGCCATGACGGCCGATCTTGAACATCCAAACGCTTCCGATGCAACCATACCGGGACCGGAGCTGTCCGCCGGGCTGCCCGCCATGTCCGATAAGCCTAAAGCTGCGATTAACCCCGCGACTGAATACCATCCATCTGGAAAAGAGGGCCATGGTTGGCTGATGCAAGTCCTAAGAGGGGCCTTGTTCGCCATCTATTTCAACTCGTCCATTATCATGTACGTTGATTTCGCCCACATGAACTGCATGCTATCTAGGATAACACTAATCCGGCTTCAACAGAACACACCTTACCCAGTATATTGGGGCTCCCTTGTACTTTATAAACCGCGAATGGTACTACGCTTGGATGGCAATGACGAAACGGCATTTTGCCCTTATCATTACTGTTATGACCAGCATCTGGGGACCTACAACGGTTAGAATCAGCGGCGATGAATCGGTAGCTGGCCAGATAAGGCCAACTCCGGATGGCGGGGTGCGGTTTGATTTTCCAGAGCGCCTAGTGTTGATCGCCAACCACCAGGTACGTAGCTATCTGCAGATGATCCCCTCTCTACCAATCACCATGCTGACCCTCGACAGATCTATACTGACTGGTTATACCTTTGGTGGGTGGCCTATGCCAATTCTCCAGGGATGCACGGCCACATCTACATTATTCTCAAAGAGTCCCTCAAGAAAATTCCCCTCATAGGCATCGCAATGACTTTTTTTTCCTTCATCTTCATGTCGCGAAAAATGGCCACTGATCAACCACGACTGGAATACCGGTTGAAAAAGCTAAGCGAGCTCAAGATTGACCCCCGAGGCCAGAAGTACCGCGACCCCATGTGGCTTCTTCTTTTCCCAGAAGGCACCAACCTATCGGGCAACGGACGGAGAAAATCAGCAGCCTGGGCAGCTAAAAACAACCTCAAAGATCCTGAGCATCTCATGCTGCCTCGCGGCACTGGAATGTTCTTTTGTTTAAACGAGCTGAAGGAATCTGTGGAGTACGTGTATGACTGCACAGTCGCATACGAGGGCATTCCGTAAGTTCTGCAAAACTCTATGATTAGCGTTATCATCAGGCTAACTGAAAACCAGTCGAGGAAAGTATGGTGAAGATTACTTTGGTTTATCCAGCACGTACTTTCAGGGCCGCCCACCAAAGTCGGTGAACTTTTATTGGCGCCGCCTCCGGGTCGCCGATATTCCTCTTGATGACCAAAAGAAGTTTGACGATTGGCTGCGAGAGCAGTGGTACCTCAAGGACGCCCTGATGGAAGAGTACGTGAGCAACGGCAAGTTTCCTCCCATGACAGGCAGCAAGGTGGATTTCGTCGAGACGCAGGTTCGAACGCGATATCCGTGGGAGATTCTTCAGATCTTTACGGTCTGGGGTACGCTTGCTTTGATGTGGTACAATATCAAGAAGTTTTTCGGTTCTGTTACGGCCATGTTTGTGTAAGGGTTGCATGATACCACGATGTGTCGGGCGGTGTTTATGAGTATGAGGAGTTGTCTGATGAGGAAATCCACTATGCACACATTATTGGGTTTCCGGTTGTTTCGATATGGATTATGTTACACGGCATCATTTGGTACGCCGAGGAGTCATAGACGACACGATGCATGGTTGGATTGCACGGGCTTTGCGACTTTTCCCTGGGGTTCCGGGTTTGTTCTGGTCATTTCTGAGTTGCCGAGGTTCGAGGTTCGAGGTTTGACGCTTGAGACTCGAGAAGGAGTGGGAGGTCATGATGAGGTTGGGATGAGAAAGCCACTTCGGTCTCAATCCGAGGAGAATGCTGTCGATTTGACGTCGACGCGGGTATTTTTGGAGTTGACAATTGAATGTTTCGCTTGTACTAAGCGCCACACGTCCCTTACGCGAGCTGTGTGTGACCAGCCAGATTTACATAGGCTAACCCGACAGAGCAGTGGATGGGAAGCGGAAATATTTCCCCAGATGATACGAGGTCTGGACTCGGGATCCATCCATAAGAACCCTTGGCATATTGGGTTACGCGCAGCAGGGCGACGATTGGAAATGCGTCAGCGCTCGGGCCGTCGTCATTCAACTGGCCAGCAGGCTGGAGATGACAAGGCAGGCATCTAGGTTGGTGGCCACCAACAGCCGCGAGCCTCGGCATCGGGCGTGGCTCTACGGCGCATTATTGGTGGAGGGCGCCCGGGAGATGAGCGCAGCGTGCGGGGAAGGGAATGGGTGGGCAGCGTTGCAGATTGAGGGTGTCATCGAGCACAAGGATGGAGCGTACGGCGTCGCGCGGTGGAGGCACCTTTCTCGGCCATTGACTGATTTGAGCCTTAGTTGAGCATCTAGCTTTTGCGCACCATGCATTTGGCATTGGCCAGCCGGCGCCCTCTACGTTTTCTAGTCGCAGCCTGTCATGGTTCGCACCGTTTTCTCAACAAACTATGCGTCAAAGCCTATCCTGCGGGCCGATGTTTCTATCGTCCCCGCGAGTCCGTCCGCGTGCGGTGCGTTCCGCACTCTCTGATGCCATTCTGTGGGCGCCGACACCTGACTTGGATCCGCCAAGCAACGCACAACTTTTGAGCATTCGAAAGCGGTGAAGCACACATGGGAATCTCCATGGCACGGCATACTCGGTCATTTCGCTTCCAGATGCGGCGTGCGTGACCCAAGCCAGTGGGTATGTCACACTGCCAAGACGCAGGCGGATTCCAGGCCACGGTGCCCAGGATGACGGGTTGATCTACTTTCCGAGCAATGCCCTTTTTCGTCGAGTTTTGGAGATACCCCCCTGGCTGCGCGTCTAAATGTGACACCCATTACAGAGCTTAAAACACATTCTAATAATGGGGTAAGGTAAACAAAAGCAAGTCCCTTTGGTTGCCCAGCTCGCTAGCTGTTTTGGCTCAACACCATCTTGGACCCTGCGCTCAACCACGAGCCGCCAAAAATTGATAGTTCCAAGTCTCAGCGATAGTTGTCTCCCCCCATCGCTTTTCATCCCATATCAGGAAGTCCCCCGGCGGCGCCAAGCAGACTCCCAGGCTACCCCGCAAACTCGGACGACGAACCCCGGATCCTCAGTGGACCTTTGGGCGTCGGGCAGATCTTGCGGGGGCGGGGTGGAGGGCTCAACCAACCCCGAAAGCATGGCCGTGCTCATGCGCGACACTTGACTCCCACGACGCCGCAAAACGTCCCCGCTGCTTATCTGCTTTTGCGAGTTTCGCCCGTTAGGGTGAGGAGAAGGGTGCAAGGGTGCTTGCAACCGGAGTGCGAGCAAGGCCGCCACCCGAGGCATCTGAGGCAGGCTCAACAGGTATGATTGGTCTCGCCGGCAATCTCGCAGGCTGCGATACCCAAAGAAAGAAAAAAACCACACAATTCTCAACCAGTCAGTTGCCCTGGTTGCTTGCAGAAATTCCAGCTAGGCAAATGGGGAAAAATAACGTGGGCGGGTCGCGACGTGGCCCTAACAAGCTCTGTGACAAGTGCTCGAGGAACGGGGATCATCGTACGGGCCAAGACATGGCGCACATCTTGCGTCGCACTCGAAGCCTTGTTCCCTGGCTCGGAAGGTGGTGCTACCCTTTTGACGCGAGTGTCTGCCGATCATGTCCTTGTCCATCCATAATTCCGTATAACTTTGAGCCTGCTCCCCCTCGCATTTCTGTTTGCAGCACACAGACACTCGTCACAAACAAGCTAAAAAAGCACACCCAGAAAAGACATAATAAATTCGTTGCTTTCCCCCCCTGGTCTCGTCCCGTTCCGTCCCAGCTCAGTCCATCCTCAACTCACCCGAGACCATGGAGAGACACGAGGGCGACAAAGATGCGCCCAGTCTCGAGGCTGCCGTCGAGACCAAGCACCTTGACCTAGCACCCAGCAAGCTCAGCTCCGAACAAGACTCCGACCATGGCTTCACGCCCGAGGAGCAGCGCAAGATCATCCATCGCATTGACCGTCGCCTGGTCGTGACTGTTGGCGCCATGTACTGCGTGTCTCTGATGGATCGTACTAACATGAGTGCTGCCAATATTGCCGGCATGAGCGTTGAGCTTGTCCTAACCGGCTTCCGATATGTGTGTCAAGCCCACCGCGAAAACAATTCTGAATGCCGTACTGATGCCAATGCTTTTAGAACATTGCCAACTTGGTCTTCTTCATCTCGTACATCATTTTCCAGCCCCCGTCCACCGTCCTGATCCGCAAAATCGGCCCGCGCATTCACCTCGCCCTGCTCACCATTTGCTGGGGCGCCGTCATGATTGGTATGGGATTTGTCAAGAACCACCAGCAACTCGCCGCAATGCGAGTGATTCTGGGATTGTTCGAAGCCGGCTTCTTCCCTGGATGTGTTTACCTGCTGTCGACATGGTTCACCCGATGTACGTCCCCACAGCCCATCCCGCGGAAATCATTCTAACATGTGAGAAGACGAGGTGGGCAAGCGATACTCTACATTTTACCTGCTCGGCTGTGTGGCCTCGGCGTTTTCCGGAATTCTCGCCTACGGTGTAAGCATATTTTACTCGCAGCTAGAGTCAGGACGTAAACTCACAGTGTGTTTTAGCTCATGCAACTCAACGGCCGCGAGGGACTAACCGGGTGGCGCTGGATCTTCATCATCGAGGGAACTCTGACCATTGCCCTCGGTTTTGCTGGATACTGGCTCCTCGTTGACTTCCCCGACTCGAAGCGCGAGTCGTGGTCGTTTCTCAACCAGCGAGAGCGCGATTGGATTGTCGCTCGCATCCACCGCGACAGAGGCGACTCGACGGTTCCGCCCTTTGAGTTGAAAAAGTTCATCCAGGGCGGCAAAGACTGGAAGGTTTGGGCGTACGCCATGATCTTCTTCGACACCACGACAATGACCTATGCGATCGCCTATACTCTGCCTCTTATCCTTGTCGGAAACATGCAGTTCACCGTCGGACAGGCTCAGTGCCTGGTCGCCCCGCCCTACGCTTTTGCCGGCATCATCATGTTTGCCACCGGCTGGGCCGGCGACAAGTACCGGGTTCGCGGACCCATCATCATCTTCAACATGGTCCTCTGCCTCATCGGCCTCCCCATCATGGGCTGGGCATCGACAGCCGGCGTGCGATACTTTGGCGTCTTCCTCGTCACCGCCGGCGCCAACAGCAACATCCCCGCAGTCATGTCGTTCCAGGCCAACAACGTGCGCGGCCAGTGGAAGCGAGCGTTTTGCAGCGCCACGCTCGTGGGCTTCGGTGGTATCGGTGGCATTGCGGGAAGTCTTGTGTTCCGCAAGCAGGATGAGGCCACGGGCTACAAGCCAGGCATGTACGCTTGCATTGCGTGCTCGCTGCTGACCATTATCCTCGTCATCTTTTGCGACTTGGACTTTAAGCGATCAAACGCCAAGGCCGACAGAGGTGAGAAGGTGCTTGAGGCTCATGATGTAAGTTGACCCCTTCCGGAAAAAAAAAAGAAATAAGCACACGACAAGTTTACTAATCGGGTTTTTAGGAAAACGCCACTGCGGATTTCCGATACACTTACTAGTGTGCTCTTTCGAGCCTATGACTTGGACCAGGCTTGTCTCTTCCCGGCTTTTATCCGGCACGGTTTTATGTAATGTTCACGAGATATTATAATGAATAGGTAGTGGTATGCGTTCTTTGCTTTTGTATAATCTTGTTCGGCCACATATGGCCTGGACGAACCCTTTGTACCCAGTTAGTTGCAGCGCTGGCTTAGTAAAGAATGAAAATTGCCCCTGGCTGTTCCGTAACACCTTTTTTGTCACTTGCCCGCCAGAACGTGATCAGCCTCCGAGTGTCTGTTTGTTTCTCATGCACACGTGCCGCGTTCGTTTGTGTCTATCACGGGTTCCACATGAAACAAAGAAGCGTCTCTCATTGTGAAGTCTTGTTTTAACCTTAAATATAGACAAAATTGCCCACGGGACTTTTTTTTTTTTTTTTAAAAAAAACATTTGTGCACAGGATCCTTTTTGCGTCCGTGTTCAAATGTGCCCAAGGCGTAATAGACATACACTTGTCGTCATGTCCAACCATGACTTGGCTCTTGCGGTGTACTTGGGCCTTCTAATATGCTTTCTTGTAATGTGGCTAACTGTTCCGCTTATTTTCTCCCTGGCTCTGGTAGCCAGGATACACCTTGCTAAAAGGCAGCAAGCGTGGTTGGAGGAGGGCATATCTTTACTCGATGAAGATGGCGTCACGCACTACACGGTGTAAACAAGATCGGCGCAAGACTCTATTCTAAAAATAGGTTGCCTTTTATTGGTTAGATAGAAAGTAATTCATTTTTTATTCATCATTTTTCACTTTGACTAGTTGCGCTAGATTCGTCATCGTGAAATATTTGAATGACATTCAGTAACGTAATATTAACATAATTACATCAACTTTTCCCCCATAAAAAAATTTACGCTTAAACGGCAGGCTAAGATTAAATCAAGACTGCTCAATGTTGCACCTGCCCACAAGAGTGGTGTTGGTGCTGCTCTTGGTGGTCGTGGCGCTGGTGATGAAGCTGGTGATAAGGCTGGTGGGAGTGGTGGCAGGGGTGGTAGTGGCAACGGCGGTAGTGGTGGTGCTGTTGCTGGTGCTGTTGCCGCTGCCCGTGGCAATTCGGTCCTCGAGAGTAGGGTTGAGGGGGCTGTTGGCAGCGAGGTACTGGATGAGAACTTCGTCCTGGGTGTCGAGCGTGACGTAGTTGGTGGTGGTCTCCAAGAAGCTATCACCACCGCCGGCGATGAAGTCTAGGGTAATCATGCGGTACTCCTTGTCATCCTCGAGGCTGCTACCGTCCAAGAGAAGGCTGGTGAGCTTGGAGCCGTTGTTGCTGTCGGGGTTGTATGTGACCTTCAGGCTCTTGGAAATCTGGAACCAAGAGGTAATGGCCTTGTTGTTGAACTGGTTGACCTTGGTCACGGCGCCTTCGAAGATTTGCTTGAGGGTGGAGCCGTTGTAAGTGAGCTCGACGATGGAGTTGCCAAAGGGGAACGAAGTCAGGACGGCGCCACGGGTGATGTTGCCCTTCTCAATGGTGGCTCGGACACCGCCGGCGTTGATGAAAGCAAAGTCGGGCTTGGAGCTGCCACTGCTGGTAGACTGGTTCAGGCGGTATTCGTACATGGCATCAGCCATGACCTGGCCAAGGAGACAGTCGTCGGTCTGGCACATGGTCTGGTCAAGCTCAACCTCGGTGCTGCCGACAACCACTGCGGCAAACTCCTCAAAGGGACCCCTCCAGCTCTTGATGGTGGCGTTGAGAGCCGCATCCATCTGGGTGCTGTTGTCCATGTGAATGGGACCGCCGTGGTACTCGAGCGCCTTTCCGTTGTCGTCGAAGGTGACATCAATGTAACCTACATACTCACCCCATCTGTAAGCCGTAACAATGAAAACTTCGTCGCCGTTGAGGTCCGTGGCGATGGTAGGGTATGATCCCTCCGCGCCGTCCATGGTGCCTAGGGGAGTGTGGCTGTGGCCACCAATGATAAGGGACAGACCCTCCGTCTTGGCAGCAAGCTCCTTGTCGACATCGTAGCCAATGTGAGTAAGGGCGACAATGCGCTTTATGTCAGTGGTGTTTCGAATTTCCCAAACGGCCTCCTGCACAGAGGTAATGGGGTCCAGGAACGTAGTCCCCTCTCCAACACTTGAGATTCCTGGGGTGGTGTCGGTGGTGACGCCAATGACGGCCAGCTTGTAGTCGTCAAAGATCTGGTAGTTCTTGATGGTCTTGTTCAGGCCCTCGTACTCACTCTTGACATTGCAAGAGACGACGGGGAAGGTCAAGTTTTGGAGGAATTGGCCAAGCTCCTCATCACCGCCGTCCCACTCGTGGTTGCCCAGGGTCATGGCATCGAACTTGAGAGTGTTGAGAACCTCGGCAATCTTCTCGCCCTTGTAGTAAGAGTAGAATAGAGTTCCCTGAAACTCATCGCCTGCATTCAACCAAAGGTTATCGGGGTGATCCTCGCGCAGCTGGTCAACGGTGTGCTTGATACGGGCGTATCCGCCGTAGCAGCCGGCAGACTGGTCTGTGCAGTCAAGACCGGACGATTTGAACTCGTCCAGGTGAGCGTGGACATCGTTGACGTGGAAGAAGGCTGTGAAACAGTCAGCATGAATTTACCGTGGGCTCGGGTTATCGCGCCCGCCAAGCGTGCATACAGATATTTTCATGTCCTTGGGCGTCAACGAAGCGCTTGTCCAGGCGCTTGCTGCTGAAGAGCACGTCCTCAGCATGGGCCGAGGCCGCCAGCGCGAGCGTCGCCAAACCAACAGAGGTCTTCATGGTGGATGAAGGGATTCGTGAGACGTTGTCTTGGGAGCAAAATGAGTTCTTTCGCAAGGTGGACGCGCTGCCCTCGAGAAAAGCTGCAGGTACGGTCGCAGTGCAGGCGGGATCAACGGTGCTTTAATTTGTTCTAGAAAACCTTGATTGATCGACTTTTAATTTCGAGGGCACTGTCAGGCACCCAAGATCGCCCTGCATCGCTACGGAGGAATTGATTACACGGGCGTCAAAGGAGGAATGCCAAGACACACGTGGGGTTCGCGACTGGCTTATCGCAACGAGGTTCAAGGCACACGATCAGATGCATCGTCCTGATGGGTGGGATTTGCTTCCCAATCTGTTGACACTTCGGACTTTGAACGTCATTCGTCCAAGCTTGAAACCTTGGGGACGCGTGGGGTTGTATCTCTTGGCTTCGGATCAGAGCAAGCTGGACGCTGATCAGGATGCTTGTCCAGCAGCTGCAGTGGCCCGGCGATGAAGCCAGACTGGGCAAGCCAAGCAGCGCGACACAATGTATCGAGATGCCACCCTTAGGGTTATATTCTGCAGCATGCCAACACTCAATGGCTCAGAATGCGTGTGGGTTAGACGGGACGAAATAATCAAAACAAGCTTATCCGTGAGGTAAATTGGGAGGGCGAGCTTATTGATCCAAACTCAAAACAGGTAGGTGACAAGCAGAGCACCCGCAATCATCGTGTCGGTATCTAATCTGTAATTGCGCAACAAATCAATTACTCCTCACTCACTAATTGTTTTTCCAACCGAACCGAGGCATGAACCCACCCATATCTATCGTCGCACGTGTTAGGCTGGCTGCCATCTCGACTTGACCCCATTTGCTGCACGCCAATTCACCTCGACTGCGGCGCAAAAACCTGGCTCGCAGGAGGCGGGGAAGCTGAAATCTCAGCGATCCAAGTGACATGACATACATATATCGGGCGGCATTGTGGAAAGCTGGGGTAAGACAGGCAGCACGTGTGTCGCACGCCTTCCGCGGAAGCAAAGGGGTCAACTTTCCGCTTTTGAGGGTCGACTTGCTGCTTTTCGCTACACCAATGCTGATGGCGTTTTGACCAACGTGAATTCCTCATTCCTCTTTCGGCATGGCCGGACCCGTTTATTATGGTAGCATTCAGCTCAGGGCCAGGGACCATTATCTTCAGCGACACCCGTTGAGCACGTTGGCGCCCTGCTTAGCGAGAGAGGCACAATGAGACGTTCCCAAACAGTCGTGCCATATCGAGATGATGGGGCCCCAAAACAGGAATCGCCGTCGAAAACAGGAGTTGACAAGAAGCTGAGCGCCGATGCCCCAGTGCATGGGCTGATGCACAGCAAAAGTTCCCCATCCCCACACAGGGTCGACTCACCAACGTCGTACCGAGAGCGAGCGGCGCAGATCTTTGCGCTGTTAATGGGAGAACGCCGGCTGAAGCTGCTCGTCCAGCTTGCAAAGGCCTAGAACACATCGATACACGCGTTGCCCCTTGGCGGGATCAAGATTGGCCGTTGGGCCCTAGGCACGGTCCAGCGTGTTGCCCTTATCCACTCCTCCGCCAACCAGCCTTCCCAGGCTGTTCCCAGCAGTCGACCCCGGTCGCAGAAAACGAGAACGATGACGGCTCTAGCGAATGAATCTGTTTCGAATCGCCTCCAAGAAAACAGGCGGTCTTGGCACGCCCCAAGCTCCTCACCTGTCATCTTTTTCACTCGCGGAACTGGAGACGGAATTTCCGGCCATGCGGGAGACGTGAATCCTAATGGCTGGAAGTCCGAGTGACAAATAGTTTGGATAGCGGTCGGGGGGCGTCGCCAATGCCCAGCCCAACTGACTCAAGAAAGATGCGCCTCTGGCTGGTGTATGACAAGTGGCATTCCATCGCGGCGGCGGCTCCGTGTACCTTCTGTCAATGTCTTGGCAAACTCCTCGGACCACGACAGATTTTAAGCATAGTTTAGCCTATGTGTTGACGAATTAGTGGTGAATGTTTCGTCGCCTGACTGGTGGCGTTATTCCCGATAGCCGGTGCCAAGAGGAATACCATAAAGAGAAGAATGCATCTGGGTAGCGTCGCACGAGAAAACGTGAGGTGGCTTGCCAACTCACTTACAGAAGAACTCCTCTCAACCTTTAGTCATCCAAATTTCTACCCTAGATGTAGATTACTTATTCTTAAATCAACGACATGTTATGGCACGCATGGCTGCAGATGCTCTCTGCGTCGCTCAGGGCGGGCTCGCTGTCAAACTCACCACGTGCGACTCCACTGAAGATGTTTTTTTGAGCATCGCTGCACGGTGTCTTCGTTGCACGATTAGAGTTTACTAACGAAATCGCCGGTTCGCCGCCAATTCAAGGCGCAATCCACCCGAGATCGAAACTGCAGATGGGGCGCGATCCGCCGTGGAGAGAGTGATCGATACTCCACAACGAGAGCTTGGAGCAAAGCCCATCATGATTTCGGGCCAAGAGAAAGCGAGGACGAGGGAGAGTTGAAGGGGTGATGCGCATGCGCCGACAGAATCAAGCCCCATGGGCCGCAGCCCGGCAGGAAACGAGCCGCCAACCATGTCGCCGCTGACGGTGGCTGCGAAATCGAGGCCAGCTCGACTATGCTCCAAAGGGATCCGAGAGAAAAGAAATCACACCAGCTATTCCATATTTGGCGAGAAAAACGATGTGCCGATGTTCTAGATATTGGTGGCGCATCACGGCCGTGGACTAGTTCCGCGACAAGATCATCTCGCAAGTCAGCGAGTCGGGCCCTGACTAGCATAGCTTCCCGGATCCTGGATACGCGAATGCTTTGGCCGCTTTCAGCCTCAGCACGGCTTCCTCTCCGACTTGTTTCTTTCGGGACCTGGATTCCGTGATTACGGCGCATGCTAAGAACAGGCATCGGTTCCCCCGAGGGCCCGTCTCGAGGCTCTGTGTAACGTAACAGGATACGGCCTCGCGATCTCAGCAGATGGGAATCCTCCGACTTACATGGGGGATGGTGAAACACCGATGTCGCCGGCGCTACCGCCAAGACTAGTGACCCAAGTGGCATAAGTGGCATACGTGGGCAGGGTTCGCGGCCGGCAGTTTTTTTCAGACGGTGCTCCAACCCAGTAGGGCGACTTATTTTTCGCTTTGTGGGTGACAACACCTCAATACGCGGAAAGTGGAAACACGGCTTCGAAAGTCTCACTCGAATAGTGACCGCCTGTTCCGTGTGAGATTATGTGGACTGGCAGGACTGGCGGGCGTCGGGCTGTGGTCAAATTAGGGGCAATGTGGCTTGGGGCGAAGGAGAAGGGGTGACGATTTTTGATGCAGCTTCTCGGGGAAATTCTCTCAGCAGAGGGATGGATCTTCCCTTCTCCGTGGTTAGTTCCGGAGCAAACCAACATGATGAGCGAGGGGGCCAGAGGGGGAGAAAGGGAGCCAGACCGGCTGCCCACTTGTTGTCTCTCGGACCTTCTGGTCCCCCCCAGTGGCTGGCTTGTGCAACCTGTGAGGATCAAAGATACGCGGCCTACATACATAGTAAGGGGGCTATGCGGGAGGTTAACAAAATGGCGGCGGCAGCGGTTGACGATGGCGGCTCGCGTGGCACGGCATGGGGGAAGGGCGGAGAGGGAGGGGGAGGGGGGGGGAGAAGCAGGAATCTACGATCCGCAAGCCCTAACCAGACAATGTCAGAAGCGAGAAGGAAGTGGAGGAGGATGAGGAGAAGAAGGAGGAGCCGCCACCTATAGCGGATGACTTTGTCAACTCCCGAGAATGCCAAGGGAAACCCAAAGTGACCCAATGCGACCCAACGCACGAAGGAGGAGGGGGCGGCCAGTCAAGAATGAGGCAAGGACGGAATGAAGTCATGGCGATTTGTGACAACCAACAAAGCCGACGTCATTCCGCCTCGCATTTTGATCAATACGTCGAGGGGCCTGTGATGCTCCCTCGCGGGCCGCCTGTTCCGCCAAGCCGCCGCCGCAACGGGAAGCGCCAGGCGCCCCATCTTTGTGTCTCCAAGTCCAAGTCCACGGATCCAGCAAGCTTTTCAGCGGCAGCGGCAACGGCATCTCATAGTTCACGGGAAGCAAAACTTGAGAGGCAAAAGAGCCGCCCTGTGTTACGCAGAGCCCTTGTCGATGGGGCCTTTGGTGCGGTGAGGCTTGATCCAACAGACACCACCTGGAGACCCTTGAACAGCCGGCCCAACCTTAAAGTGCAGGGTACGTAAGGAGAGGTCAGTCAAAGTCCGATCGAGTATTAACTCGCCAACTAAAATTAAGAACTAAACTGCCGAGTCTTCGAAGAGCATGGGCACGAGCCAGTCCGACAGCACGCCTCCACTGTCGAATCCAGGCTAGATGGACGCTTGCGCCATCCTCATCTCAAGACTCCCCAAAACCAGGGGCACCCAAGTACCCTACGCGAAAGAGAGTTCAACCCAGCAGACGGGTGCTACTGGAGACTGTCTAGTCTGATCAGCGCGCGGCGCACGCCAGCCTTGTTCCTTGTCAGGAGGACTTAAATGACTCGGCAGCTTCGACACCTCTTTCGATTCGCGCTGCGTCGTCCTTGGTTGCGTCGCTGTTGGCGGAAAGTGTGCCCATCGTCGGAATACGAGGCCGAAGATAGATCGATTGAATCTGGACCAGCCAGCCCTTTCGCCTAGAACACGACGGGGGACCAGGAAGCCACTTATCCACACACACTCACACGCTCACCCGCCCTCAGTGAATGCGAAGGAGAGAGCGAGCCAGCCAGCCAGCGAGAGGGGAGTAACAACAGTGACAAGGACACGACAGGGAGACGGGTGTAGAGTGGACCTGCTGTTACCTACCTGCTGAGGCTTCTCGGGGGAGGGGCGAAAAAAACATACAGAAGGCTAGAACATACTCGATCTGCCGCACTCCTCTCGCACACACACACATTCAACCCTCTCAGACCACAATCGCACACCACCACCCTGGGACATCATTATTCTTCTCGCTGCGCTCCGAACTCGGATGCGGACATGGCCAAGCTGTCCCTCGGGCTCCCCCTCAGCGACCAAGAAGGCAGCATCAACTACACGGACAACAAATGGAAATCATCACCCCCCAGGACTACCAGAACAACGCCCGCAAGCGACAGCGCCGCAGCCTCCGGCCCTGTGATGCTTGCCGGAAGCGCAAAACGCGCTGCGTGACAAAGGACGGCGACGGCGACTGCGTCCACTGCCAGCTCCGCGCAACAGCCTGCACCTTTCACCATGATCCCCCGGAGAGGCAGGCCACAAACTCGGCCACTTCCAACGGAGCTGGCACCTACAGCGGCGACGAGCGAGTAGCTCTGGACGACTCCCAGGGCTCGGGCCACCCGGGTCAATCGTCAAGTCGCAGCATCAGCCGGAGCCGCAAGGAGTCGCGAGATGAAGCCCGAACGCTAGTCTCGGAGACACAGTCCGTTCAGTCGTTTCTCTCGCCCGCCGAGACGCGCGCCTCGGGCGACAGCAACCACCGCCATCACCAGGCACCCTCCGTGATCGTCCCTGAGCTGGTTGAGCCCACGCCGCTCGAGGCGACCCTGGGATGCTCCACCGCCCGCTTCGCAGAGCTCTACGGCTTGGGGAGCGACATGGAGCCCATACTGATGCGCCACCGCCCCTATGATCCCCTCACTCACGAGTTTAGCCTGGAAACCCACGCCATCCGCCGTGTGCTCGAGCACGACGATGGCCAGGAGTATCCCCTGACGTTCCATCTGGCTGCTGATGACAAGGCTCTCGAGTCCGACCCGACACACTCGGCCGTCGACGCCATCGAAGCTTGCATACGCCCTCACGGCCCAAGCCTCCTCGATCTTTTCTGGAGGCACGTTCAGCCGTGCTATCCCATCCTCTCCAAAGAAGCTTTCATCGCTGTCTACAACCAGTCTTACCGCGGCATCCCCGCCGCCCTGCTCGGCGCCGTCTATCTATCCGCCATTCGATGGTGGACGTACGACCCCGAGTTGTCGATCCGCCCACCACCTGATTTAACTGAGCTTCGTAGAATCCTCAAGAGCGCCCTGCCGGCGTCCTACCACCGCCCCAAGCTTTGCTCCATCCAGGCGTGCCTCCTTATTTTGCAGTGTCAGCCAGAGGACTCCCTGAATCCTGACCACACCTTCCAGTGGGGGCTTACCTGCCAGGCTTTGGCCATCGGCCAGTGCCTTGGGCTTCATCTAGATGCAACCAACTGGACAATCCCGCAGTGGGAACGAAACGTCCGCAAGCGCCTCAGCTGGGCCCTCTACATGCAGGACCGCTGGACAGCACTCGCATACGGACGCCCGGTGCACATCCACGACGATGACTGGACCGTCCAAGACCTCACCGTGGCTGATTTTACAGACTACGACGGCGATGGATCGATGCCCACACCGGGCCCCGATGACGACCGTCGCTCCATTGCGTCAACCGGCATGACACAGTACATGCAGATGGTGCAGCTGACACGGATCCTTTCTGACATCTACAAGGACTTTTACACAGCACGTGGATGTCGCCAGCAGGATACCGCGATACTCTACGAGCAGGCTAGAACGCACTTTGACAACCTAAACACCTGGTTTCGTAGCATCCCCCCAGCACTCCAGATGAACGTTATATATCAACGAAAGCTATGTTTCCATGGCTATCTCCACTTCTCATACTACGGTGTGGTCATGACGCTCCTCCGGCGACTAATCCGATCCACTGCTCTGCCCCCACGCTGCACAGACGATCGAGTTTTGACGGAGTTGCGGCAGATCGCGCTGCAGACGGCCCAGAGCGCCATCAACTTCGTGAGTGGGCTTCGCCCGGACCACCTGGAGGCGTTCTGGTACTTTACCTCGCCGTATCTCTTCTCCCTGCTGGGTTCCTTCACGACGCTCCTTCTTGTGACATCTCTATCATCACAAGAACGAAATTTCTGGCAAGAGACACTAAATTCATATCTGTGGAACTTGCGCATGATGAGTAAAAGCCACGAACCCATGCAGTATGCGGTGAACCGTCTAGAGGGTGCTATTCTACGAGGCCTGGAGCACGCGCTAGCTGTCAACCTACATGAACCACTCAACGACAAGGTCAGCCCGATGATGAACCACTACGCAACCGATGTGTACCAATATCAGGACTTTGGTGACTGGGATTTGGCCACGGGAGTGAACGGGTCCTACGATCTACTCAACGGGCTTCCCAACGGGCTCCCAGTGCAGGCAGATGCGATGATGCCTCCAAGAGATGATCTGGGATGAAATTATACATGCTAGGAGAGAGAGAGCTGTGGAAAACAAACAGACGTCTGTCTTTTTTTACTCGTCGTCACCAGCTGCGTCCTCCACATCAGAGACACCCTCTTTGATTCTGTGGCGGACGGAGACGTTGACAATGTCAACCATGCCGTCCTCGACAAACCAGCCGAATCTTCGCACCTCACCTTCGTTTTGGTCGCGGCTCCAGGACAGCGGGAGAGGAAGGCGGAAGCTCAGCGACCGACCTCCACAAAAGGCCTCTATAATTTGGCCTCGCAGGAAAAGGAAGACGCCGTCCACCAAGCTTACATTATCATGGCGCACAAGGTCAGGCCCATCGATCGGTCGGGGGAGGTACAGGCGGTATTGGTCGGCCCAGAAGTCGTCGAGGGGCGGGAAATCGGTAACGAGGGAGATTGAGAACAGCCCGCTGCCAGAGGGGCTGAATTGCAGTCGGTAGCCCTTGCCGGACTGGTCTGGGTGGAAAATGACGCCGAAGCTGTGGGCGTCGCAGGCGGCGACCTTGAAGTCTATGAAGATGTCGCGCCGCAGGGCGATTGGGCCGAGCTCGGGGAAGTGGGTGGCCGTGGTGCCCAGCGAGCACATGTATAAGCTGGGAGCGGCGTTGCTTGGGCAGACAGTCTTGGAAGATCGCCAGAGGTAATCCCGTAATTCACGATTCACTTCAATCCTCAAGTAGCCATTTGCATCCGCCGACATTTCGCGCGGGATAGCCAGATTTCCTCCCCAGAGCCACTTGTTTTCGTCGTCCGCGTAGTCGCCCACCCAGCCGAAGCTGATCCTCTTGCGAGGGTCGCCGACTTTTGGGCAGGATTTAGCCGCATACCAACGGCGGCCGTCCAGCCGGCCGTGTGAGCCGTCGCGCGGGACCCGGAACGGACCCCGCGGGTGGTCGGCGACCCGGTAGACGGTGCCGGCGTCGGGCGCATGGAAGCGCGAGTACACCAGGTACCACTTGCCGTTGGGCAGGGTCCAGAGCTCCGGGCACTCGGGGCAGAACATGTCGTTGGGCGCATACAGCGGCTCCGGCGCAACCTCCCAGACGTCGAGATCCACCGACGTCAGCAGCGCAACGCACCCGCGGGTCCAGTGCGGGCCTGAGGCGAGCCGCGTGCCCACAAGCATCCAGTACCGCGACTCGGCGCCGTTGTAGAAGACGTAAGGGTCCCGGAAGTCGATTTCCTCGTACCGCGAGAGGAGGCCGCTGTCGTCCGCAATCGTGATGGGCGCACTGGGCTTCTCGAACCGGCTGCCGTGGCGGTCCCTCGACTTGGCGTGCAGAATCACCTGCCGGCCACCTTCACTGAGGTTGTAGCCCGTGTAAAAGATGTGCATGACATTGTCGAGGCCCAGCAGCGCGGCGCCGGTCCAGACCCCGTCGGCGTCCGGGTCTGTTGGCTGCTCGCCCGGCGCCAGCACCGGTTCCAGGTCCCGGGTCCATTCGATCAAGTTCGGCGACCGAATTCGCGTCCATGAAGACCGGAGCCTCTCCGGGTGGTGCTTGGTGGCGAGCGGCGTTACCAGGTGGAACAGATGGTATGTGTTGTCGACGAGGACGGGAATGGCGTCGGCGGCGGCCTGGTCTGTGTAGGGGCGGCTGTAGGGGCAGCTGTCGGGGGGAGGGGTCACAAGGGATTGTAATTGTCGTGGCATCGGGGGCGGCGCATTATCGTCATGGTACTCGCCCGAGGCACGATGGCGGACTTGGTGGCTCATGGTGTTTCTGTTTCTGTTTCTGTTTCTGTTTCTGTTGGTGTTGGTGTTGTTGGTGTCCCTCGGAAATGCTTTGCCCACCGCAACTTGGCGGGCAGCGTGGGATATTTAGGTGCCATGCTGGGAGAAGATCGCGTGCCAATTCGGGTCCAGAGCCGAGCGGGCTATCATGCTAGAAGAGTACCAATTCCTAAATAGTTTTTTTTTTGCTGGTCCCCAAACGGGGGTTTACTTTTATAAAAAACAACGGCGGCGGCAGCGGCCCTTCTGTCATGGCTATCCACAACGCACGAGGTTCCGCCGCCGCCCTCCCCTTCCTCGGCAGGGCCCCAAACCAGACAGATTCCTCGCCGACGGCATCTCACGTGTTGTGTGCGTTTTTACACCTCTCTCTGGGCTCTCGTCGATGCCCTCTCTGGCCTCGGCGCGCGGCGTTCCCCAAGGGGCAAGGCGTCGTCCTGAGGGGATCCAATTTGCTCCATTTGCGAAAAACCTTATTGCAGCAGCAGACCCGCCCGCCCAACGGGACAGCTGGTGCAGGAAAGCCCAAGAGGAGATGGGAGGGGAGGGGGGGAGACGGGAAAAAGGGGAGGGGCGGAAAGCGAAAAGCCTACAGACTAGTTTAAACCATACAATTCGCCTCAAGCACCGAGTAAAAAACGAACGAAACAAATCTGGGGTTGTGTGGGCTGTCTGTCCGGCCCCCCGTCGCTTCCCGCTTCAGTCTAACTCCCTTCGCGCCGGATCTATCCTGACGCTACCGCCCGTCAATCCCTGGTTTCTGGGCAAGCGATACGAACGGCTCCCTGCGAACCAATTGGTAGGTGAAAAAAAGGGTTCTTTGGTAGGGCGAAGCTGGGCGAAAGGCTGACCTGGGGGGACCCCTCCCATCTCTATCTCGCTCCGCTGTGACGATGCCGAGCCTCAAACACCCCTACGTGTGGCTCTTCTGCGGCTTCGCAGCCCTGGGGGCATGTCTATACGGCTACGATGGCGTCTACTTCAATGGCGTCTCTACTCTTGGTGAGTGGGAACAAAGAGGTCCCCTAAAGTAGAGGGAAACAAACTAGGCTGGACTTGGGAGGGCTAACCGAGAGCATAACTCCACCACCAAAAGACGTATTTCTCCGCGACTTTGGCGAGCGAGGCCAGGACGGCGGGTACCAAATCCCGGCGGCCACACTGTCTGTCATGACATCCATGATCAACGTCGGGGAGCTGGCGGGATCGCTGGCGGCAGCTCCCCTCAACGACGCGTTGGGCCGCAAGGCCGTCTTCGTCGCCGGCGCCGTGGCCATTGTCGTCGGCGTGGCCATGCAGCTCGCAACGAGGTCGAGTGGAGCGCTCATGACGGCCGGCCGAGCTGTGCTGGGCTTCGGCGTGGGCAACTTCTCTGCCACTTCGCCGCTATACATGGGGGTAAGTTAGTCATGACACGAGTTGAATTGATTGCGTTTTTCTCTCCCGTCACTTGGCACATTTGCCGTCTTTCCCATTAGCTGCCGAGCAAGGGAAAAAAAAAAGAAAAAAAGAAGGTTGGAATGGTTCATGGCAGCAGGCTAACCGTGGTGACTTTGCTTTTTTTTCCCGGCTTATAGGAAATCGCACCAGAGGCTCTTCGCGGCCCACTCCTGATGTGCTGGCAGTTGACCCTGTCGGTGTCTCAAATATTGGCTGCGGCAATCAATCGAGGTCTCGTCAACAACAGCACCTCGTTCGCTTACCGCTTTCCCATTGGCTTCCAGCTGGTCTTCCCGCTGGCCGTGCTGCTGGGCATCTGGTGGGTGCCCGAGTCCCCGCGGTGGCTCGTCCGCAAGGGCCGCGCCGACGACGCCGCCCGCGCCCTGCGCTGCCTGCACCGCGAGGATGCCGGCTTCGACGTGGTGCCTGTCGTGCGCTCCATGGAGCACGACGTCGAGCGGGAGCGGGAGCGGGCAGCCGAAGACGACGCCGGAGCCTGGATCCAGCTCGTCGCCGACCCAGTCGAGCGCCGCAAGGTCGTCTACAGCGCCGGCGCCCTCGTCGCCCAGCAGATTAACGGCATCCAGTGGTTCTACTACTTCGGCACCGTCTTCTCAAAGTCCATTGGCCTGGCCGATCCGTTTCTCATGACGCTTGTCGTCTTCATCATCCAGGTCTTTGTCGTCCTCGCCGCCGTCCTACTGGCCAACAAGCTGCCTCGGCGACCGCTCCTCATGATCACGACCGGGATCATGACAGTCTCCATCTTCGTAGTCGGATGCCTTGGCATCCCGGGCGGCACTCCAAGCGAGACGGTCGGCAAGGTCATTATTAGTTTTGTCATCATCGAGATTGTGGCTTTCAACTTTGCATGGGGCCCCCTGGGCTGGACAATTGTAGGACCCTTCTTTTTTTTTTTTCCCTTTCCCTTTCTCCTTGCCAGCAGCGAGCGCATGCGTGCGCCGTATGAGTAAGTGAGTGAGTGGTTGGGTGTGTGCTTGTGCTAACCGGTGCGGTGTCTCTCGTTCCTCCTCCGCTAGGCTTCCGAAATGGCGGTCGGTCGGAACCGAAACAAAATCTACGCCGTCGCCGTCGCCTCCTTCTGGGTGACCGTCTGGGTGACCGTCTTCACGCTGCCTTACCTGTACTACTCGGCCGGGCTGGGCCCCAAGACGGGGTTTGTATATACGGGTTTGTGCCTGGTGACATGGTCGTACGTGTACTTTTGCGTGGGCGAGGTGACGGGACGAAGCATTGAGGAGATTAATGGCTTTTTCCGTGACGGCATCCCGGCTCGGCGCTGGAAACACCAGCCGCGGTCGGATCCCACTGTGTCGACCACCATGTCGGCGGCGAGTAATGAGACGACCGTCTTGGAGGTGCAAGCCAGCAGCAAAGTCAGTCCGCGCATAGTCTCGGCCTACCGAGTTGGGCAATAGTCGGCAGCCATTAGCAGAGCGCTAGAATGTCACCAGTGACCAATCCCACCCCACCCCTGCAGCTGCAGCTACAGCTTCGGGTAATCCGTGTATTGGTCTCTTCACACACACACACACACACTGCAAACGTTTGGAATTGTGCCCGCCAAATTTCCACACTCTATAAAACCTAATTTCAAGCTCTATCTTATGACGTATCTGTGTACATTGATTGACTCAGCTACGCTCGCCGGCGCGCATACCTGACCCAGTCTGTTGGATGTTGACGCTCGCTGCTAGCCCATGCTCTAGACGCCTCCGATCTTCTTGGTCTTGGCATCTCGGATGCTGGTGCCGCGGCTTGCCATGGCAAATTTCTTTTCATGTTCGAAGCAGCTACGCCTCCTTGTCGCATCTCTGACACTGGGGTGGGTAGCAGGTCCAAGTGCTTTTCTTGCCCGAATAGTGGTTCCAGCGGTTCGGGCTCATATGCCGTCCTTGTCTTGCCGCTCTGCAGTCCCTCCCCGAAACTCTTCCTGACGAAATCATCAGAGAACCCTACACTCCCAATCCAAGCGTGTTTGCTATGCTTTCCAGTATACGGTGAGTGGTCTGGCCGCGGATCGTCTTTTACCAGAGTGGGCCTGGTGCTGGGACGGTTTGCTTGGCGAGGTGGTGGGCGAGACGGTGGGTAATATTGCTGAAAATCGGGACGCCTACTCGTCTCGTTTCGCGGCCGAGGCATAGGGTAACATACAGGTCCCGGTGCACAATGCCGGGAAGATGGCTGATATGGTGGAGCATATCCACGAGGGCCTGTCCAGTAATGATTTGGAGGAACGTATGACATTTTGCTAAATTCAAGGCTTTCAAGGTTTGTATTCTGTTGAACTGTTTGGAAACTAAAGTGGAATCCATTGGTGTTCTCTGCCGTGACTTTTGCAGTTTATATCGTGACGTTTTACACCTGAACAGTTGAATTCTAGACTTTAACATGTTTCGCCCTTGAGTGATACACCGTTCCATCTTTGTCTGTAGACTCCAAAACAAAGAAAAATCTGCAAATAAACCGAGTATACAATAGCTTGGTTTTAGTGAACTACTGTTCCCCGACTAGAACATCATGATGGTGACAGCCGTGTTCTTTGTTCCATTTATACGGCATGGCCTTTCCAACACTTCTATTTATAGCAATCAAACATGTCAAAGGACGTTTCAAGTCTTGTTTCATAATGGACAACAGGGCAATTCTCAATAGTTACTTCTTCTCTTGTGTCTTGATTGTGTAGGGTACTAAAAACGACTTCGCTTCCTCCTCCATAAGTAACGTGTTAAATATACAGTCATTGTTATATTTTTATCATTTTTACACACGCTCCTCTGCGTGCTCAATGTCTGCAGCCTTGCTGACAGCTCTGGCAACATCCTGGCTGGTGTTTCGATCATGCACGTAGCCGCTGTGGAGTTTGTTAGCACTGGCGCGAAAAAGAAAAAAAAAGGATTGGTGGTGGTGGTGGGGGCTGCTTACAAAATGATATCCATTTCCTCTAGAGTGCGGCCCTTTGTTTCGGGGAGGAACACGAATGCCCACACAGAGGCGATGAGCATCCAGCAAGCGAAAAAGAACCAGGTGCCGTAGGCGAATGACTTGAAGATGTAAGGGAGGGCCTTGGTAATGGCGAATTGGGTAAGCCACTGGACCAGCGCTGCGTAGGTTCCCGTCAAGTTTCGCAGAGCACCAGGGAAGATTTCGGCGGAGACGATCCATGGAATACCGTTGAGACCAAAGGACCAGCTGGGCATTATGGTTAGCTTCATTCTTTTGGATTGCACGACCGTAGGACTTACAAGACGGAGTAAATCATAATCATGGCTGTGGCAGCCTTGCCTCCAGCAGAGGTGGACGGGGAGAGATCTCCTCCGGCATTGATAATGTCTGCAGGGTGGCCAATCTTGACGTAGGCGCCAACAAACCACAGGCACAGGGAGCACATGATGGACGAGATGATGGTGGGGCATCGTCGTCCCCAGATGTCAATCAAGGCACCGTAAAAGATGATGGACGCAACAGCTGGAACCCGTTAATGCATGCAACAATGGCGTGAAATATGAGTCCTTGCTTACCCTTGACAAGACCGTAAATACCGGTGTACAGAGAAACGTCGCTAATACCAAGGGAACCAAAGAGGGTGGGCGAGTAGTAGTTGATGGCTTTCAAAGTTAGAATTGGTATTCTTTTTCACAAATGGAAGGCTTCAACTCACCTGCGGCTCCTGACATGTTCTGCAGCGCAAAGGAGCAGAAGACGAGAACAACACGGTTCCACATGCCCTTGCGGGACAGCTCGGAGAGGGCACCACGGAAGTAGGCCACAGGTCCGGTGCCGTACTTGGCGGAGATGGCAGCTTCATCAGCAAGACGGCTGCGAATCATCTGAAGATCCTCCTGGAGATCTAAATGAAAAAAAAAAAAAAAAAGTATAAGCGGGCTGTCACAGACTATCCGTAATCGAATTTCAAGACTCACAAGTATGCTCGCGGGGGATCTGTCGCAGGCTCTCGAGAGCCACGGTTGCTTCCTCCTCTCGGTTCTTGCGCATCAACCAAAGAGGGCTCTCGTGGAGGAAGAACCCACCGACCAAGAGGATTCCGGCGGGGATGATCTGAACGGCCATGGGCACGCGCCAGCTGGCCGCCGAGGTCGGGTCCATGTTTTGGTTGATGCCATAGTTGATCCAGAAACCGATCAGGGAGCCGATTTGGTAGGCGACTTCGAACAGGCCGGTGAGGATACCTCGGATCGACACGATGGAAAGCTCGGCGATGTAGCTGGGGACGGTAGCGGTGATGGCGCCACAGGCGATTCCGGTAAGAACACGACCAGCGTCTGCAAAAAAATGTTAGGACTCGCTCTCCGGCATCAAGAAAAGAGAAGAAAAAAAGCCTTGGCGCTTACAGATGTGCGATAGCTGGTTAGTCGCAGCAGTCATGAGAATGGCACCGACGAGGAAGACAATCACATTGGACTGAAGAGCCCACTTGCGACCAACTTTTTCCGTAACTGTTCGCGCGCCGTGTTAGCTCTGGCATCAAGTCCCCAAGTGCGTGGCTTTGTGCGTCATACTGAGGAAGCAAAAGATGGCGCCGAAGAATGCGCCGGCCTGGAAAGCAGAGGTGATGTTGGACGAAATATCAGCAGAGTTGCTGGCGCTGATGTTGAAGTCCGTCTTGAAGCTCTGTCGAGCAATCGTCGTGCCAACAAATGCCGAGTCGTATCCGAACCTATCCAAGAGTGTTAATCAGCGCAACTTGGCCTGGTGTTTTTGTTTTTTTCCCCGCAGACGCTTACAGCAAAGATCCTGTCGCAATGATGGTCGCCTCTCCGTACAGACGCCAGTTATACACCTCCTTCGGCGTTGGCCGATCCTCGACTGCGCGGAAGCCACCCATTGTTCTTTGCAGCAGATGATGATGATGTTATACCGCGTCAATGCTACTTTTTTTTTTGTCGGGGTTGGGGCAAGGGGATGTCAAAATTCCTGACAGTTAAAATCCGCGATGCGCCTCCTGTCACGCTGGGCGATCCCTGCCTGTTTTTCGAATGCTGCTGCAAGTAGGTAGCACTCTGACAAGATAGTGCAGCACCGGGAGGATGCGACGAGGCACATATATTTATTTATCCCGACACTCGGTGCCAGGCCCATGAGTCGTCCGTCATCCCTTGCGGGGGTTCGTTTGGCTGCGTTGGGGGGCAGCGCCTTTGGGAATCCGGGGGGCGTGTGCGGCATCGCTCCAGCGCGGACTCGCTTCGGGGGCCCCCCCAGCGTGAGCAAAAACCCGGAGACAGCTGCAGGGCTAGCGAGTGTGTGTGGGGAGCTTGTGGGGATAAATCTGGGGGATGGTCTGTTGCAGCGGAGGAGTTGGAGAAGGGGAGCCAAAACGGCGTTGCAGCTCCTCTCTCCCCGGCCTTTGCGGGCGAGCAGGGGTTGGTGCTCACGAGAACGGGGAAAGAAGCGCGCCATTCGCTTTCGCGGCGCTCGCGAGACGCATTGATTGATTGATTGATTGATTACTGAAGGCTTGCGGTAATGGCGACCGGTTGTGAGCCAGAGCCGACCATCTTGGCGGTAGTTGGGGCCATGATCCGATACGCGAGCCGACGCGACGGAGGGCAGCGATTGGAGGAACCCGTGGCTAGGCCCGGAATTGGAGGTGGAGACGCTCCATTGCCATGACAAAACACCAGACCCGATGACGCGGAGGTACGCGGATATACGCTGCTCAGTCGGACTAAACCGTGATTATTCTGGTAATTAAGGAATTAGAACAGGATCGTTGCTGGCTGAAGCCATGTCCATGGTCACAAGATGAGGTCGAATGGATAGATAGCTGAGTGCCATGCTGCAGTCAGGCTCGGCGAATAAACCCAATTTGGATCATATCAGCCGATCAAAACCTAATTGGCGGCAAGGCCTGGCTAGATTCGACTCACCTGCTAAACACTGGAAAGTCCAATTCAGTCGTCGTTGGACCTCCAGCTAGTACAATGCTTCGCTTCCAATGTATTACTCGATTAGGAAATCTTGACTTGATCTGTCACAACCTACTACACGCAACACCTTCAGCAACAGACCATCGAACGACTCCTACATACCCGATGAACCGATATCAGCTCTGGAAATCAGACCATCCATTAATTGCTTTTTTATTGCAGGCCGGCATATGGTCCTTGTGTTGTTGACTTGTCGTAGTGAATCCCCAACTAAACTGACGTTGCCGAGTCGAATACTGTATGGGAAATAACTATTATCAAAACCTCATCTCGTCACGCCAGCCGTCGCCTCAGCCGCATCATCTCACATCTGCATGTTCGTCACAGTCAGTCCCGAGATTCCGGTACGTTACAAGGCATGCATGTCATTCATTCCGTATTCGTTCGTAGCGCCGTCCCCTCCTAGGGGCATGCAAGTCTATAGGTACAGGAGCAGTTCATCTCATCCACCTCTATCGTGCTAAGCTTACACCCCCCTCTTGCCGAGGCCCTGTTCAGTGACTGACAGAGGCTCCACAACCTTCAGGATCCATGCCTGCTTGCTCTCGTCGTCATACTTGGGGTAAGGTCGTCGGCAGTGGCAGCTCTCGAGCGGGTATCCTCTCAGCTTGGCCACCACCCACTTGGTTCCGTTGATGCCACCCTTGCCAAAGCCCCATTCCATCTGGGCCAGCTTCAGCTGGGCCGCCTCTGCCTCATGCAGCTTTCCGGCCTTGTACAGGTCGTAAATCTGCATGCAGGCCTTGGGGTAGAGGTTGGCAACCCCGGTAATCACACCAGTGCCGCCCACGGACAGGGCAGGGACGAGCCAATCGCTCTGGCCGGCCAGGGCTGAAAAGTCCTCGGGCTTATACTGGACAGACACGCGGGCGACCTTGGCAATGCCGCCGCAAGTCAGCTTCACACCGACAATGTTGGGGTGCTGGCCGAGACGCTCAAGCATCTCCGAGTTGACGTCGAGACCGGCAACGACACCAGGGAAGTTGTAAATTACAACAGGAACAGGGCTAGCATCGGCAAGCTCCTCAAAGAATGCCACAATAGCATCTTGGTTCATGGCAAAGTGAAAGTAGCTGGGAACGAGAACAAGCACGAAGTCAGCACCAGCCTCCTTGGCCAGATGTGTCTCAGCAATGACGTCCCGAGTGCAGTAGCCTGAGGTTCCCAAGGTAATGGTCACATCAGGGCGACCGACTTGAGCCGCAATCTCGCGCGTGGTTCGCACTAGTTGGGCCTTCTCGTCTGCCGACAGGGTAACTGCTTCACCGTTGGTTCCAGCAATGACAACTGCAATCCGTTAGCCGCCCGATTCTCCCACTGTGTGCTGCGTGGTGGTACATACTTCCATCAAGGCCGGAGCTGATCAAAAACTCAAGATGCTTCTTTTGAAGATCCCAGTCAATCTCTTGGGTGGCATCGTCGCGGAACCAAGTCAGAGACGGGACGTGGATTCCGGGAGGGTAAGCCTTGCCCTTGGTCACAGAAATAGAACCCATTTTGTCTATAAATGTCTGTTTATCTTGGTATGAATGAAGAAGACGCCAGAAGACCGATGCTAGCACCTCAAATTGAAAAACAAAGTGTTAAAAAAAATTGATGGGGAATCAAGATGAACAGCTTATGTGGGAACAGCGGCAAAGATATTCCATTGTTCGCGCTGTCCACATCACCGCCCCCACGGGGACTCCATCAGCGACTCCATTGAGGGACTCCGACTGCATCATACCACATCCCGAGGCGGTGATGGGCACAACACTGATGTTCAAAGCACTGTAATGTGCTGGTGGCGTTACCCGTGTGCGGGGGAAGTTGGAGAAGGTGTGAGGAGACCCGATCGGCACGAAGAGTAGGTGTGGGGCGTCGAGCCGAGACGGCTGCAAGCCGAGCAGGGGTGGTGTGCCACCCAAGTTCCATCACACGCACCGCTCGCTTGGGCTATTGAGATGTTGTAGATGCCGCGGGATGTGGTCGAATGACTCGTTGCTGTTCAAATAGAACCATGCGTGTGTCAATGGCCCGAGTGCCACCCATCATCGAACCGTAGTGGCAATTTACTGACTCCGGTTTAGACGATGGCGAAGCACGAATTGAAGACGGCATGCATGACCGCTCGAATATCCATCCGAGCTTTGGCGGCTTCTTGTCTAGCCTGAACTTCCTCCAGTACTTGCGCCGTAATGCGAGCATTCCCGGCAACCTTTTCCATCCGAAGGATCTGGGTCTTGATCCATGCTTTTTCATTAGGATCCTGCTCTTCAACGCCCAACATCAAAAGAGGCCAAAGCATATTGACTGGGAGAGTGTCATCGGGGTCCAGATCCGCAACGATTTGTCGGGCAAGTTTTCTAATTTGATCCAAGGCCTCGGATGCCTCCTTTGTAAAAGGCAGGGTCTTGTAAGCCACTCGGTGGAGGTGAACTTTGCTGGCATAATAGTTGGAAAGGTAGGTTCGGAATGCGCGAGTGATGACAAATGCCAGATGCTTCGAGACATGCGGTTCCGTGAGCTTTCCAGCAACTGCGTAATCCATCAACGGAGGGCGTTGGTCATACAAAGTGCGGAGGTCAGCTGCGATGGCTGCACCAATGTTCATGACCTCGATTTCATCCTCGACGGTGCCTCGAGATCGATGCCAGGGATCAATTTTGGAGATGCGGCCCATGAAGCTTTGCACCTTTTGATAAAACACAACGCCTGGGTGATATAGAACCTGGAAAAGGACATCTTCAATGTCACCCTCTCCAGCGTCTTGTCGGGAAGCGTCATCTGCTTCTCCATCAAAGCTAGCAGGTGAAGCTTCAACAAGCAGCACCTCGTCATCCTTGGTCAAGAATAAGCCATCACCACCAGCCGAAACGGCTCGGCCATCAAGAAGCCGGATCCAAAGCAAAAGCTGCTTCTCCACAGAAGTGAAGCTGCTCTTATTACTGCCTTGAAACAAGAGATAGGCGCGTTTCAGATTAGAGTGGGCTGCGTCAAGCCGACTTTCGAGAATGTCAATGTAGCTGACAAAAAATAGGGCGGCTAAAAGATATTCTCGGCTCGGGCTATGCTCAACCATCGATTGGCCATCTCTGCTAGCCACCTCTGTGATTGCGTTTTCGTAGTAATTTTGTTCTGAGGTGGCCCAACTCCCGTCTTGGCGACAGAGCAAGAGATTCGAGAAGGCGAGGATAGCATAACGAACCATGGACGAGGCGTTTGCCATTCCAACGACAGCTTGACGAGTAGAAACCCATTTCTTCTGTGTTTCCACCTCTGATATTATAGGCGGGTTTACAGAATTGACAAAAAACTCCATCAGCTTGTCGCTGCCCTGGGGCAGGGTAGTTTTCTCTGGTTGGCTGTCGTTGCTATGAGATATTGATGGTGCAGGAAATGGGTTGGCGAATGGTGTTCTGTCCGGAAATGTGATTTGTGAATGTGCAGCCTATCATTCGCAAGTTAGTTGGTCCATGGCAGAAAAAAGCAACCTTGGTGCCAGCCTTGCATCTCCAAAAGCAGACTACCATCCAGCCACAGCAACAACCTGTTCAGGAACAGTATCCCGTCCCAGCGGATGCATAGCAGTGGGTAGACAGGGATGATCTGGATGCATGCAACGCGAAAATGAGGGTCAGACTTACCAACATGTGTGCCTCGAGTCCCACATTCTGGTTCATATCTGGGCTCACCTGCTGCCAGAAGTCGCCCGAGTCCCACATAAAGCTGGCATAGTCAAAGACCTCGTCGACGGCGTGTGCCGGCTGAAATACGGAGTTTCCAGGCGAAGCATCAGTGGCGGGTGACAGATTTTGCTCCTGGCCCGATCCGCCCATGTCGTTGGTGACCTGTCTTCTTGAGAGGGTTGGACGAGTTTGGGGTCGCCACTTGCATTCCATGTTCAGTCTCTCGCAATGAGAGCACCTTGGCCTCTGTTCATCGCACTTGACTTTGCGGCGCCTAAAACCATGGTCAGATTTTACTCAGTGGCGACAGATTTGATGCCTCATACTTGCACGTAAGACAGCCCTCGCGCGAGCGGATGTATCTCCGGCCAGCGGTTGCTGGGCGAGTAGGCGTTGGAGCACCTAGAGACTCGTGGGAGACCATTCCGCCGTTTATAATGGCCCTCGCTGCACGGGGGATGAGAGGGCGCCCGTTGTTGGTATCGCCAGGCAGCGTGTCTCTATCACGAGACGACATGCTCCTTCAGTCAGCGTCTCCACCCCTTCCCTGGTTGGCCGCGGAGGACAGAAGACGGGTTTTTAACGTGTGCATCCGTGTTTCTGTAAGACGCTGTGTCTTGGGTGAAGCGATCAAGCAGTGGAGCAAGAGGATGCCAACATTGCCACAGACATCAATTGAGTCCCATTGTTGTTGTGGTTGGCGATCCGGGGTGAACCGTGAGCTTGAGCTGTCACCTGATTGATGGGATTGCGGGGCATGCAGCGACTTTTCCTTTCAAAGATGACCTCTCGGCAAAAGCCCAGCAATGGCACCCCCCCTTGCGATTTTGACTCACTAGTTTGTGTAGCCCGAGTGCGTCAAACAGGGATGTTGAATAATGGTCGGGGCGCTTGGCAGTTTTTAGGATAAACGCTTTGTCGACGGTTTGCATTTAGCGGACGATTGCCAGCATTATAATAGCAATACGCCTTCCATACCTTGGTCAATCTGGTCACAGAGCCGGGATGCTGGCTTACACTTTTCTGATTTCCGCATTGAGATGAGGTACCACTGGGGATACCCCAAGTTCCCCGCAAAAGTGCTACCCCAAGCTTTGACACCCGATTAAATCCTTCGCGGTCTGTACGCGCATGTACTTGTTGTCGAAGTTCAATGCATCGCTCAAGCTCCACGAAGAATGAATATGTGGCAATGACGCAGATGAGATGATTCGAAGTTCTGGTCGACACTTGGTTGAGATTGGTATTGTCTGCATGCATAGTTCTTGCACTGGGAAGGAGGATCTCGTAGCGACGACTTTCGTCACATTCTTGATTGTGCGGTCTCCAGATTAGGAGGTGAGGCAGGTGGCAGGAGACAAAGTAGGGAGGGAATGGATGCGGTCATACCAGACTCAGGCAAAAATACTGAGACGTGCAAAAATAAAGATTCTCCGGTACAGGGAATCGAACCCTGGGCTCCGCGGAACTGATCTCTCAAGTTATGAGAGCGCGAAATGTTAGCCACTACACCATACCGGATGTGATCGTTGAATTGGGTCGAGTAAATTGAATACAACAACGTTTAGCAAGGTGGCGGATTTTGTCACCCTGTGCCTTTACACTGTGCAACCTTCCTTTGTATATTTATTCAATGTTGGAAAGTGATACCAATGGGCCGAAAGGGCTGTTTCCTAGTACGTGCGAAGTTTTCGAGTTTCCCCGTCATCATTCCCCACTGTCTTCCTTGTTTCTCCTTCTCACACGAGCAAGACCTACAGCCCTCTCAAGCATCAACAAATTGATTGGTTCATCCCAAAAGCATACGCCCTAGATTCATTCCAGAAACTCAAGATGCCTACCCGCGAAGTCCTCATCGAGTTTGCCAAGTCTGATCCGGACGCTACTGGTGTTGGGCCTGTTTACGAGCATTCCGATCCCGTCCTCCAGAGTCTCCTCGATCGTCATCAAAACCTCGCCGCAAAGCCCAACAAAACGACGCACTATTCCCATTCGCCACAGGATTCTAATAAGGCCCCAGAGGCACGGGTCAGTTGAGATCCCATTGTCGTGGCAGTGATGCTCATGGCAAACACAGGACCGCGTCAGAAGCACTAGAGCCACGTCCCCTCAATCCCTTGTAGCTGAGATTCGAGCGCGGATCGAACGTATAGCAACAGCGCCCGATGCCAACAGTAAGGAAGATGAAGGGGGAAACACAGGCACCAAAGTCGAGGTTTCGAAGGATTGATGTGCATTTGTACAAACCGTGGAACTTGTATTGAGGATACTTGGTGGCCCTTTTACTTGGGACTTGTGCTGATGGCCTTATTCGGCATGAACATTGTGTAAAGTCCACTCGATAGTGAGAGCTCAGTATCTGTCTAATAGGACTGTTTTCAAGTATCGGGTTACGATTGTCCGAAAGTATTGACGTTCCCAGGGTGGTCAGACAAGCTAAAATATATTTTGAAGTGATCGCATTCCAAGCTGTCTCTTCACCATGAAGGCGATCTCATGTTCTACATAGAAAGAAATTATAGAAATATCCACTCCATCGGCGACGTGACTAAACTCACTATACGATCAAATACTGAGTTGTCGGCCAAACCTGTATCTCCACCAAATCTATTTTCGTGCTCAGCTTCGCCATAGCCCAGTTTCTGAGAGTCTTTTCACGTTTTATCTTCTTCATGACGGCCCAAGCCCCTTCAATAGCCTAATTCTGTTTGGTGGCGACAGAACCACACCACTCAGCTAATGAGTAACGAAAGCGGGAGAGCACAGGCCAGAGATCGTGTTTAGATCACTCCTATTACCGATTTGCTTGACACAAATCTGGAGCATGGTTGTATTTTTTAGTATCTTGAGTATGCTGCATTTAATATTTAGCACTTCTTTTCTTGAGTGCCTTGACATCCAGAAGCATAGCTTTGGAGATCATTCAGAATTAGCGGGTACGAGAGAAAGCAGTTGGTTAATGCTACATTTACTATATAACTATCGGTTAATAAATAAGCATGCTGCACCAACAAATATTGCACCTTAGGTTCCAATATCCAACGCCAATCATGCTTTATCTTGGATGTCTTGCTGCTCCTCTCCCTTTTCATTATCCGAAGACTCCGCCCCGGCATGCCTGTATCGACCTTCCTTCATCTCCTTGGTCATGCGACGAGCAACAGCAACGGGATTTTCGCCGCTGGAGAAAAACTTGTCCATATCTTCCAGCGAAAAGTTGCTCGTTTCGGGGAAGAAGAACCAGATGATTGGCACGAACACATAGTTTGTGACCATGAAAATCAAATAAGCCCTCCAAGTCAACCGGTTAATGAGGACCGGTGTGATCATGACGATGAAGAAGTTCCACAGCCAGTTGGAGCTAATCCCGATGGCAGTTCCACGGGACCGTGCCTTGAGGGGTAGAATCTCGGGCACGTAGACCCAGGGCACGGAGTTCATGGAGAAGCCAAAGATGAGCTGGTAGAGAAAGAAAAAGGCCACAGCAGCCGTGGCACACCTTTCGCCGTTGGATGCGTTGTTCGCCTGGGACAGTAAGATGGCAACCATCATCATGCAAAAGCCCAGCCCGAAGCTCCCCCACATCATGGTCTTGCGACGACCCATTCGGTCTAGAGCGAGAGCAGGGAGAATGGCGCCCACCATGAACATGATCTGAATGCAACCTCCCAGAATTTGCGCCATCTTGGCCGTCTGTCCAACGTTCTGGACAAGTACAGACGGAACGTAGTACACAACCAGGTTGATGCCGCCGATTTGGTTCATGAATTGCGCCCCCCAGGCCAGCAACACACGGTTGCCCGTTTTTACGCGGTCATTCTTGAAGCAATCAAGCAAACCGACTTGAGCCTCCGATTCAAGCTCGATTGCTTGTTCGATAGCCTTGACTTCTTGCACAACCCATGGGTCTGTGGGATCTTTGTCAAAAACGTGACACATGACTTGAATAGCCTCTTCGCGACGCCCACGTGTGAAAAGCCAGCGGGGAGAATCCGGAAGCGCAAACACCAGGACCACAACGACAATAGCAAAGACGATCTGAAATGCCAGGGGAAGACGCCACGCCATGGCACCGCCAGCGTAGGACAGGCCGAAATCGAACCAATAGGCAAACACGATTCCGACGCCAACAAACAAGGACTCGGAGGCTATGAGACGTCCTCGGTACTTGGCCTCGCAAAGTTCAGACTGGTACCTGCAATAAGGTTAAGCATCCTGATTTCAATTGTCCTCGAGGAGCACTTACATTGGAACGGTGGAGGTCTTCATCCCAGTGCCAAAACCGGTGACTACGCGTCCGATGACAAGATGAGGGAGGTGGAAAGCAGTAGCCTGCAGGATTGCACCAATGGTTACAAATCCCATGGCCACCCAGATTGTCTTTCTGCGACCTAGAATATCCGCTGTGAAGAAGTTTACTTTAGAGCCGTCAGTGGTCTTGTTGGTGGCTTCCGTGCTGCGATGTGTAGATGGTAAGCAGGCAATTGTGAAGGAGAAACTCACTGATACACCCCGTCAAGCAGCCCAAGTTGTAGCAGGAGACGATGATGCCCGTCTTTGAGTCGGATGGGTGGCCGAATTGATTGAGCCAGTCTTCATTCTGGAGAATGCCTCCGAATACTCCCTGGTCGTAGCCGAAAAGCACAAATGCAATTAGACATGTGATGGTAATGCCAATCCGGACGCCTTTCCCGCGTCCTAGCCAAGTCTTCATTGTGAATACCACGCAATGTTAGAAGAGCTAGTATCGTGGCTCAGAATTCACACAAGAAACAGGAATCAATGTGAGTGAGAGGATATGATCGGGAAGAGAAGCTGGGAAAACCACTTCTTCAAACTAGCCGCTTCAAAGGCTGGTATTTAATATATGTGCTGTTTGTTCATCCCGCCATATGCAACCTGAATAGCAATGCACACAAGCCCACACCCATGATGTGAGTCGAACGGCTCCGCAGATGCTAGGCACGTAGCATCAAGCGGAGCTCAAACTTGGTCTCGGGGAATCGCCTCAGTCACACCAAGCAGACATGCCAATGAGGATGCAGAAGCGGGTATGGATTGCAGCCTCTCTGGGTCCGGTACCCATTCTTATGGGACCACGGTCGTATGGTGCGCTTAGGGGATGAGGGATCCGGGGATGAGGATGGAGAAAAGTCGGGGATCTTCTGCAGAGAACGAGTGATCGGTTTGTGGTGAATGCTACCGTCAGCACTATAAACGCAGTGGTGTTTCATTATGCGGTCTGTCCACTGCCTAGTTTTCCAGAGAAAAGGACAATATTGCTGTTATTATCATCGGGTCATATTTACCGAGAGTACAACGCAAATGCAATTCCTGTTCGGTTACACTGCAATTCAGGTGTCCGGCTTTGGTAGTGACCATCCCAACCAACCCCCACCTAGCCCACAATCTCTCGCTTTCATCATGCGCTGAAGATGGGGATCATTCGTTCTACGTCTTATTTCTTAATAATATCCCCAATTGGCTGAGGAGCCGATGTGGCCTTGCAAAAAATGCATTTCACGGCGGGGATAGGCAGATAAATTATCATGAGACCAACCTGTCGTGGGTCGAGATCTTGCTGCACAGCAACGTAGTGTTGCAGTGTGTCAGATCAGACTAGGTCGAATCAAGCTACCAACCAGGGCCGGCTTTTTTTTCTTTTGTGTTAGGTAGAATCCCCATATAGCCCTTTGCAGAGGCGGAGTGTCATCGTGGCCAAGGGCACCCCAAGTATTATCGCCTCGTCGCACTACCGAGCCGACCTGCTATTCCGACCAAGATGAATTTAGGCAAAATGCACAAAACATTCAATTAGGCAGCAGTTTAACAGATGCCGAGCGATGTCGTGCGCTGCTCTTCGGCATCCCATATACCGAAGTAACAAACAAGAGCACACCCGCCAGTCGGGTCTTGTGTATAACCATCATACAGACGTTGTAACCCTCTTGCAGCTCTGTAACACAAGCATGCCACCCTGACGCAACAGTTCATTTTCTCCGTTATTCTCTAGACACTTCCTGTCTTGTACCCCCGCTGCATCCAAAACCCCGCCAAGAGTTGCTAACTGAAACCATGCGAAAATATCGAGTTTTCGCATAATTTTGACCAACTTCCAACCCTGGCGGCCTCATCCATCATGGAGCACAGAACCGGGTGAAGCAGAGAGAAAGAAAGAAAAAAACCTCTCAATCGACATCCCAAGACATCTTCTCCAAAATCCTACCGTAGCTTTCTCTTAGTCGGGTTTTGTCAAATATCATGCAGCATGTCATTGCATTCCCCGATCTCGATGTCTTAGCGTGACAGTGGCTGGCCGGGAATGGGTGTGAAGTTTTTGTATGCGCTCCAATCACGGCAGAGCGCCGCCCAAGCAGCATCAAGCCACTTACTAACGGTTGCAAGGGAAATCTGCAGCGGGAGGCACGATGGATTGTCGGAAACATGGAACTGCATGGGAGCCGCAATTAGCTCGACAGGGGTTTTTTCAGTGTCTGGCCCCATGACCAAAACCATCAGAGCATTTTCTTTTCTATTTCTCTCCGGGGTAAGTTTGTGGGCGCTGCTGTCAAATCCGACGTCTCGTTAAGCTCTTGCAGTCGCTCATTTCTTTCTCCTTCGTGTACTTGTAACCAGAAAATCCAAGTAGAATCTAGACTAAGATTGATGGTGCCCAATGTTGAAGGCCAAGGGTCTATCTCACTCCGTCATCTGTTCCTCATCGCACGCTAGCTCATCCCATAATGATTTCCTTTCTCCCTCGTAGTAGCAATCATCAGTGGCAAATCCAGAACAATACCGTTTGTCTCTTAGACACCTTTACACCATCACCGCCATTCAGCCCAACCCACTCCTGGTTTGCCTGAGAACTAAAACTAATATGGGTTACATGCGACCCGACTATCTAAATCACATCCATCTCAACATGTTCTATCTACAGTATGCGCGCCAATAAATTCCCTGCGCTTAATTTCCCTCGTAATTCAGCCACTAGGCACAGCGATGGTGCTCCGTCATCAAAATTTCTAACCTACATGGTTGTTGGTGTAGCCTTCACGACCACTCAACTCCAAACCCCAATACCAACATCCGCAATCGTCCCATGTACGCCCTGGATATTTACCAGCTCGGTACTTTTCCGTGAATTTCCCTTCTCCTTCTAGACTTAAGCAGCCTCCCAATCCATCGACTCCACCATCCACTCCCATTCGTCATCCCTATCACCAAGAACTCCCAAGTCATTGTCGTTGCCCGGTTGGGCTTGGGCCTTTTCAGCCTGTTCTTCCAGGTGCTCTTGAACCTGTTGACCAGCCAGCATATAAGCCTCTTCGAGGCCAGACAGAACCGTGGTGACGATCCAGTTCAAGTCGTACATCTTAAGTGGGGGTGTCTCCCGACCTTCAGCTGCATCCTTCCATCGGTTCCGTAGCTCTTTTGCTTTCCATAAGGCCTGATTGACCTCGCCTCGCCCCAAGGCACTATTGACAGGACAGTCTTCCTCCTCCAGGGCCTTGAGCACGTTGTGGTGGTATGCGTGAGTCAGACTGGCGCCGTATCCCGCCCGCGAGATGTTGATTCCAAATATCAGCAGCAGCAGCACAATAGCCTGCTCGATCCAAACGTAAAATTCGTGAAAGTCGACCTTGAAGTTACGCTCGGCATCAACCTTGGTGAAGCCATACTCTTCCGGTGTTGTCGCGCGCTGGTACGATGCCTGAAGATCCAGGTACTTCCACCGCAGCCGCAAGCATGCCTGCTCGAAGCGGTGGAAGGCTTGGGCAGGTGTAAGGCGGGTTCCAGAAGTAGGCACCGCAGAGGGAGGTTTAGGGGGCACAGATGCGGGTGTCGAAGTGGAGGCCAAAGTTGACGGGGCTGGGGCTGATGCGGTGCTTGATAGTGACACTGACGAACCAGATTTGGCCCAGGGTATTGATAGATTTGATTTGCCGCCGGACCACATGGATGCGGCCAGGCCGTTCGAGGATTTTGACATGGCGAAAGTATGTGTGGCTGCGTGTAACTGGGCGATTCAATGCCTGAGGTGGATGCACCTTCCAGAGCAGGGGACGGGCACTACGAAGGGACCAGCCCGTCAAAGAAGGCGGAGAACACCAAAATAGCAGTGTCGTGTTCAGGCGTCCTGCACTCTTCCCTGTTTCTGCGCCAATTTGTCGTCTTTTGTCCTTTGTGCCAAGTCATGGAAAGTCACAGATGCGAATAACGGTCAACCGCAGACCAAGCCAGCGAAGTGGGCCACAAGCCTAAGACCGCTATTGGCTCTACTGATGCCTGCACGTTACAGCGGCAACAAGTCGTAGTTGGCTAGCCCGTCATAAGTGGCTGCCCGTGTCCCCACACCCTCGTTTTGTGTGCCCCGCCGGCTCTTGAGCGGGCGCTTATTAACTGATGACCCAACGTCAATTGCTCACCATCATGACCAGACGTTTGATGACAAGTCTCGCAAAAAGACCATTCATTAATATGTACAAGCAGATATCAACATACCACCATGTTTAGAAATGATACCATGAGGATCTTTCTGATAACGCTTCATGATGAAGGTGGTGTAAGTATTTCAAAAATAAAGTCCAGGGTAGTCTAAATCACCACCCAACATCAGACTTATCTTGTATGTAAATCATAGAAACGTACGTCCATAGTCATTTCCATATTGATATACAAACTCCAAAAGCAAATTTACAATCCATCAGTCCAGCCGTCCGTGGCCCTGTCTGGGGCCAAATCAGTCATGGTCGTGTAAAAAACAACGGGAATCAACTGCAGCATCCAAGCACATATAACAACTCCAACCAAGACAAATCCGTCTTGTCTCATGCCGCCCTAGACTCCTTTAATATGGGTTGGTAACAAAACCCCATTTTCCGCTGTACCATTTCGCCTTCCGGCTGCATCAAATCCAGCTTGTAATTAACGTCCATTACTCCAACACTCCTTGATTGTCGTTCTCCAGCCAGTGGGAACGACGCTTGCCTTCTTGTGAACTGACACCTCCTATGCGTCACACTTGATCTTCTTAGTCGCCTTGGCGGTACCAATATGTGTATTGTGCACCTGGAATATTCATGTTAGTGGTTTGATACTCAGAAGATGTTATAAAAAAGACGTACCTTGGTAGCGAATCGAAGACTCGTCAGTGTCTCCTTCAAGTGTGTTTCCAGCGGCGACACCATGACAAACATGAGCGTCTTGCTGTTTCCTCCCAGACTGTACTGGAGCAGGTGCGTGAGCTTGGAGTTGCGGTACGGCACATGGCCAGATCCACGACCCAATGCCTCAATCACATCACCCAAGCAGCTCAGGCTCTTGTTGATGTTTTGCGTCTCCTTCATTCGGTCACCTTCGGCCTGTGAGTGCTTCAGGCGCTCCGAACCAGCAAGATCCACAAGGTTCAGAGTGCCTTCGCAGCGCTCACCCGTTGCCGAGTTCTCACCGATGAGCTTCAGAATGAAGATGCTGTGAGATCGTGAAGACCGCTCGTTGGCCTTGGTGGCTGCAACTGAGCGGTTGTTCTGCGCCTCCTCCAGCATAATCTCTACACTGGACGGGCTGTCTAGACGGACCGTCTTGCAGTTCATGATGGTTGTCTGCTTGCGAGCGTCGTCGTGGCGAATCTCCAGCTTTCGGCCTCGGCCCTCAGGTGAGCGGTCATTGGGTGTTAGCAAATCGTTGAGTTCCTCGTTGTAAACTTCGACGAAGCAACCCTCCATGGTATACTCCCAAGACTTTTCCTTGAGCTTGGTGATGGTGTCGTAGATCATGTGAGTAGCCCGTGGAATCATGCCGTCTTGCGAAGACATGGTGTGGGTCTTTCCAGAACCAGTCTGGCCATAGCAGAAAATGCACACATTGTAACCGTCAAGAGCACTCTGGACCAGTTGTGAGATTTCGCCAAAGACCTCCTCGTTCTGCGTGCCGGGCACAAACACACGATCGAACTCGAAGGGGTAGTTCTTTCGCATGACATTGCCCAAACTGCTTCGCTCCTCGGGTCCGGCAACAACAATTTCTGAGGAAGTCTTGTCATCGGGGAAGGCGATTCTGGCTTCCCGGCCCTCACCATTACCCAAGGGAGGTCGCACTCGGCACATGACACGGATGTTGCCCTTGAGCTCTTGATACTTGTTGAATAGAACTCGTCGCTCCGTTTCCTCTTTGATGAGCTTCTCTTGAGCAATCTCGGCCACACGGAGGGCCTCTTGCAATCTGTACTCCATGTTGGCAAAGGAATCCGATTGGGCCTTACTGTCGGATTCCAGAAACTCGACGTGTGATTTCAGCGAGTTGATCTTGGCCTCCAATGTCGTGTTGGAAGCAGAAAGCTCAGCAATGTTGGCCTGGAGGCTGTTTGTGAGAGCTCGCTCCCTCTCCAGCTCTCCACGGAGGCCTTCTGCATCTGACTTGGCCTCCTGAAGGTCGCGGTCCTTTCGCTGGAGGGCGATGTTGATGTCTTGGTACTCATTGCCCATGCGATTGCGCAGCTCCTGGATCTCTCGATCCTTCTTCTGTCGTTCATCTTCAAGCTGTTGCTGATGTTGGCGATTCATGTTCTCAATCTGCTGCTCATGCTGGCGGACTTCCTGGTCCCGTAGACGGTCAAGCTCTCTGCTCATCTCATCAACGACCGCTCGGTGCTGTCGACCCTGATCATCTAGGGTCTCCCGATGCTTTCGTTCAATTTCGTCAACTTGTCGGGTAAAATCCCACTTTTGCTTCTCCATCTCATGCTTCATCTGTCGGCCTTCCTCTCTCACCATGTCTAGGTCATCTTTGAGAGATTCATTTCTCATCTCGAGCTTTTCTCGGTCACCCTCCAACTCCTTGACTGCAAGCAAATGTTAATCACCACTCTCGCAATCTGAATCCCAGCACTTACCTCGTGTCTTGGCCAGATCGAGCGCATTGTCTTGACCCTTCTTTTCGTTGAGTGTCGTGTGAACCATTTCTTTTAGTTCCTTAAACTGCGTTTCCATGTCACCGACTCGGCCGTCAACGTCCCAGGCTATATACGGAGTAGTCAAGTTAGAATCTTTTCTCAAGAACTTGCGGGGTGAAGGGGACTTGGCAGGGGATTTGTGTCGTTTGGCGGGTGATTGTGATAGAGACTCTTCGAATTGGGCAAGCTTACGCCTCAACTGCTTCTCGGTTGGCGTCTTTGGGAGGACCGTCTAAGTCTCCTCAGTCGAGGCCGAGCGAGCAGTTTCGGCAAGCCTGCAATTCAAATTATCTCTGCTGGGGCGTTTGAGAGTGATGGTGGTGTGTTGGTGTGATGTGGTTGTGGGTTGAGAGCACTGACGCGTTTTGGGGTGGGACATCGCTTGACTCCCGCCAGGCGCGGTGGTCTTGTCCTCTAGAGTCAATCGGTTGAATTGCGTTGTCAGAGAACTATCTCTTTGAATCGCTGAAACCGAACGAGATCGCCTTCTCCGCACTTTGCTGTGCTGGAGAGGCTGAAGGTGTTGCTGAGAAGCTGCCGTACCATTGCTGTTGATTGAGATGTCGCATTCCTCGGTGCGATCGCGGTGGCCGTAAGCGGTTCGAGGGCGTACTGGAGCCTGGCTCTTAGACCTGCTATGTCCAGGTCGTCCGGTTTGTCTTGATGTCTGTGGTCGTTCAGCTCCATATCGGCTTGGTCCGACACTCTTGCCGAGATGCCCAGCAGAGGTAGACGTTGTCATGCCGGCTGGTTGGCGGGCTTGATAGGATCCGGGTTGTTTAAGCTACAAGGAAGGCAAGAGTTAGTAAGGATTCGTCCCGCAATCATGAGCAATCAGTACGAGAAATGGTCCGTCATTTTCAGCCAGCCTGCTTGATAGTGTTGCATGTCGCGTGCCGAAGAGATAGCGGAAGTGGCTGTCTTCTTCTCGTCTATGGAAGCCGAAGCCCAGGCGAAAGTCATGCAGCCGCCCAAAGAGCGGTCTAGCATCACCGTTCCAGGGGGCTGTTTTGAGAAGGGCCGAAGCCGAACTCATCCTCCGTAGACGAGACGGAGACCGTGTTTGTTCTGTGTTGATGCCGAATGAACCCATTATGTGCGTGCTTGTCCATCAACCGCCTGCGGATAATAGAAATGGAAAATCAAGTCGCCTGGGACACCTAAAGCATGCAAAAAAGGGTGGCCGGCCATAAGGATTAAAATCGAAGTGGTTGTGGGCGTATCGTCAGATGCCCATGCGGAAGCAGGCGGCTAAAAGTGACAGGGCTGGGCTGAAACGGGTGCCATGTGAAGAATGGGCTGATGCCATATGATGTGATGGGGCAAATCGAAACACAAGAATGGAAAGTCGACACAACTTACCCCCGACATTAGACTCTGAGCCTTTACTGACGTTCGACCTGTCGCAGCGGCAGTCGCGACTGTTGCCGGTTTGGGTGGGTATTCGCCAGCGCGGGCAGAAAGTGGCATTCGCTTGGCCTCGGATTGTGAAGCTGTTGGTGATGCGAATACGGTGGTCAGTCGGGGTAATCAACGAGGACATGCAATCGCCAGAAAAAACGGTACCTGGCTGAGGGGGCTCGCGCTTGAGCGTTTTGTGTGCCGTTGGCGCAGCTAGAGATGATTGAGGGCGGACGTTGTGTTGTGAGTCGCTCCATTCCGACAATCCAGCTCCTATCTGTGTTGGCGCTCTGAGCTTGGAGGCTCGCATGGCCTTGGTCAACTAGTTAGCATGACGATTGATTCCCCTCACGGCCGAGGGCAGGCGGCATCGATGAAGCTCCCACCTGGTTTTCGGAAGAGGTCTCCATGGCGGAGAGATTGTGTTGTGGCGCGCAGTAATAGAGTAACGAGCACGAGGGGTATGAGCAGCAATGCTCCGTCTCGACGAACCACAGTGGGTGAGGGCGTTGTGAAGATTGAGGAAGAAGCGCGCGCGACGGGTCTCTTGTCTCTGGGACGCGGGACACGGCCTGGGCCTGCTGCTATTATTTGAGATTGCTCAGTTGGGTCTGCTAGCCCCGGAACTGGCCAAGACTGAGATTGACGATGCACGCCATTGTTTATCGAGTGGATCTTCCCGTTGCCAGGACAATGGCGGGGCTGAGCATGTGGCTGGACAAACATCTGTGTGGCTGGTGACTGGGACAGAAATCCGGTGCTGAGTCAGCGAGCATCCCTCATGAAAAAGAAACGTCAACGTCCAAACGCCAACGTGGGGCCGGGGCTTGACTGGTGCGAGCCGGATCTTTCACATCTTCACATGTCATCTTGAAAAATATCCCCGGCTCATGACACGACATCCTGGACGGCGCAAAGATATCCGCAACGTCATTATTCGTTTTTCCTGCACACGCTGAAACAATCGCTGCAGGCTCACCTTTTGCGCTGCGTTGTCGCCAGTCGACCCCCGTCGCTGACCTCTTGCCCATGTCTCGGTAGCTTAGCTTAAAGCTCTAGCTCCTCTCCGCCAGCTTTCCTCTTTGTCCCTCCCGCCCAGATCGCTCGACTCCGTCAACTCTCTAGAGCCCGGCGCTATTCACCATGGAGAAATTCAGCCAGTTCCGCGACAGAGGTACTTTGCCCACCTCTACCGCCCCGCAGCCTTGCCTTTTGGAATTGCGCTGACTTGTTGTCGTCTTACAGCTACGGGCATTGCGCCCTTTCTCCCCGTCGCAACGCCGCTTTCTGCCGTCTCGACCGTCACCCACACCTTTGTGTTCCTCTTCCGACTGCCCCTCTTCATCTTTTATGTTCTGGGCTATTTCTTCTTCTTTCAATTTCTCCCGCTGCCCGTAATATTCCGGAAGGCTGCGCTATGGGGGTTGATGGCAATACCGGGCATATGGTGGGTTGACCTCCAGCTCGACGGTGTCAAGCGTGGCACTCTTTCCGATCAGCCTCGTGAGCGCTTCCCTCATCCCGGCTCCGTCATTGCCGCCAACTTTACGAGCCCAATCGATGCCGTCTATCTGGCGGCTGTGTTCGACCCCGTCTTCACTGCTTCGTACCCGGATACCCGCAAAGTCCAGCGCATTAGCCTCTTCGGTGCTGTGGTGATGGCCTTGTCGCCCATTCGTATGGCTCCCCCACGTGGGGCAAAGCTCGTCGAAGTCAAGGACCTGCTGGCTCAGTATCCTGGCAGAGTCATTGCAGTTTTCCCCGAGTGCGGCACCACCAATGGCAAGGCCATCTTGCCTTTCAGCCCCAGCGTGCTCCAGTCCCCTCCTGATGTCCACATCTTTCCCGTCAGCATTCGATACACGCCTCCTGATGTTACTACCCCCGTTCCTGGCCAATGGTTCAAATTCCTCTGGAACCTTCTGTCCCGACCAACCACTTGCATTCGAGTTCGCATCGCCCAGGGCCAGATGAACACCGCCGCGGCGCAGACCAATGGCGGATCGACAAGCAGTGACTCTGAGTTGAGGCGTCGTAACGAGACCGGCGCTTCCATTTCTGCGGAGGAGCAAAAGGTCCTAGACCGTATCGGCGAGGCCCTAGCCAGACTTAGCCGTGTCAAGCGAGTTGGACTCACGCTGAAGGACAAGGCCGCTTTTGTGGACGCCCTCAAGGGAAAGAAGGCGTAATTTGTGAACAACTCGTTTTGGCTTTTGCGTCGTTTTCAGTGATGGGTGATTAGATTGTGCTCCAGGAGGAGAGGGTCGCGCTCGTTTCCTCGGGGCTGGATTGGGAGTTGCATTGCGAGGAGCCATTTGTGATTGGGATCTTTTGTAGCACCTGTTTGACATGACCACTCGTTTGATGCCGTATTCAGGAATTGGGTCTGCTGCGAGCTCTTTTTTCTTGGTATTTACTCCGCGGCTCTTATCTGTAATGACATGTACTTCACTATCAATCACGCGTTTTAATGTACGATACTGTGTTATCTATTTTTGATGGAGCGCATCTGCCCCGCCGTCACATCACCGAGGTATTGTAGCAAGATAGTAATGTAGATTGTGAATTTTTTTTTTATTCAAATCGCCTTTTCCGAACCATGATAAATACCTAAAAAAATATATAAAATAGTCTAAATACCCTCCCAGAGCACCTTTTATAGAGCACCATCAGTCACACAGCCCGCGCTGGCGTCGCTGACAAGCGCGGCGTACTTCTTGAGAGTACCCCGGGTGTAGCGGGGAGCAGGGGCCTTCCAGGCCTTTCGGCGGCGGGCAACCTCCTCCTCGGGAACGTCGAGATCAATGACAGCCTTCTCAGCATCGATGACAATTCTGTCACCATCCTCGACAAGAGCAATGGGACCACCCTCCATGGCCTCGGGGACAATGTGGCCAATAATGAAACCGTGAGAACCACCAGAGTAACGGCCGTCAGTGAGAAGGGCAACATCCTTGCCAAGACCGGCACCCATGATGGCGGAAGAGGGCTTCAGCATTTCGGGCATGCCGGGGCCACCCTTGGGGCCGTCATATCGGATAATGACAACGGTCTTCTCGCCCTTCTTGATCTCACCAGCCTCGAGGCTGGCAACGAACTCAGGCTCGGAGTTGTAGACACGAGCCTTACCCTCGAAGCGGAGACCCTCCTTTCCGGTGATCTTGCCGACACAGCCACCAGGGGCCAGAGTTCCGCGCATGATCTGGATGTGACCAGTGGGCTTGATGGGGTTGCTGAAGGGGCGGATGATGGTCTGGTCCTCGGGGAAATCGGGGGCGTTCTCGACGTTCTCCTTCATGGTCTTACCGGTAACGGTGATGCCGGAGCCGTCAATGATGCCCTCCTTGAGGAGGAACTTGAGGATGCTGGGAGTACCACCAATCTTGTGAATATCGGCCATGACCCACTTGCCAGAGGGCTTCAGGTCAGCAAGGAAAGGAATGCGGTTAGAGACGTTCTGGAAGTCATCAATGGTGAGCTTGATGCCGACAGAGTGGGCAATGGCGATCAAGTGGAGGACAGCGTTGGTGCTGCCACCGAGAACAGTGGTGACAATCATGGCATTCTCAAAGGCCTGGCGGGTCAGGATATCGCGGGGGCGGATGTCCAGCTTGAGCAGGTTCTTGATAGCTTCACCAACGTTCTCACATTCGGCAATCTTGGCGGCGTCAGCAGCAGGAGCACTGCTGCTACCGGGGAGGGTCAGACCCATGGTCTCAATGGCTGTGGCCATGGTGTTGGCAGTGTACATGCCACCGCAGGCACCCTGTCCGGGGCAGGCGTTTCGGATAATGTCGTAACGCTGCTCCTCGTTGATCTCGCCGCTGATGTACTGTCCGTAGGCCTGGAAGGCAGAGACAATGTCGATGGACTCGCCAGACTTGCTGCAACCGGGCTGGATGGTACCACCGTAGACCATGAGACTGGGTCGGTTGACACGGCCCATGGCAATGGCAACACCGGGCATGTTCTTGTCGCAACCGGGCAAGCTGACGTTGGCGTCGTACCACTGACCGTTCATGACAGTCTCGATACTGTCGGCAATGACCTCTCGGCTCTGCAGAGAGTATCGCATACCGGTGGTACCCATGGAGATACCGTCACTGACACCAATGGTGTTGAAACGGTAGGGAATGAGGCCAGCCTTGGCGACAGACTCCTTGACGACCTTGGAGAGGTCCATCAAGTGCATGTTGCAAGGGTTTCCCTCGTACCAAACGGATGAGATACCGACCTGAGCCTTGTTCATGTCGGCATCGTCGAGTCCGGTGGCGTAGAGCATGGCCTGGGAGGCACCCTGCGACTTGGGCTGGGTGATGTTGGCCGACGTCTTGTTAAGCTTGCCATCTGCGGCGCGAAGAGCGGTAGTGGAGAGCAGGCGACTTCGCGGGAGCAGTCTGTTAGCATGATTGCGACACAATTACCAAGCAGGAAATTGATACAGAACAACATGACAAAAGAGCAATGGTGCTGAAAGACTTACGCATGGCTCCTGGTGGAGGAGTGAGCTCCCAGGGCTCTTGACCGCAAAAGCGAGCGGGACAGCATTGCGATGGTGAGGTGTGGGAGGCGACAGTGACGACAGGGATGGGTGCGGGAAGCAAGATCGAGTCAATCAGAGCCAATTGAAGGCCTGAAAGAGATCTAAATGGATAGAAATCTGCTGCTTCGAGGCCAGAGCCCGGTGGTTTGCTCGACCAGAGGTTGCTGCCAATTGACTCAGGTGGAAAGTCGGTAGGTTTGAGTTTCGAAATTGCTTGGTGCGATGTCGGCTGCTTTCTGCCCAAAAATTGAAAACGTTTGTCCCTGTGATTATCCCTGTGACTGGGAACACCTCCCCGCATTACAATTGCCCGCTGGCCATTGGCTCGCTGGGGCATTACCCCAGTGAAGCATCCACCAAACGGGAGCCGGGAATAACCACCCGCCACGCCCACCTTCAGTGTATCGTGTTCGGCCCGAATGTGACGAGCAGGAGGCGGGTTCAGCCACAATTCTGCAGGTGTAAAAGTCCGGCGGACCAGTTGGCATCAAGTAAGACTATACTTTCGCAAGATGCTGCAATTCGAGCTCGGTGCGCTGGACCTTTCCGATAGCTGCCGAGGGCAGATGGCGGGGCAAGCAATATGAGAAGAGGTGGCTGGTGAACCTTACGAGAGCTTGTGGCGCTTGGGTTTGCCCGCCTCACGTAATATGAAGCGACGAGAGTTATCAATGGGGACGAGTTGCGAGAGGACTTGCATATCTCATATCATGGTTCTTAAATAGGCAACTCACGAGGACCAATAACATGGCCAGTGGGCATCCACTTGTTCATCTACAATGATCAAACTTGATCAGCCCCTAGCCATCCCTAACCACCATACTGCAAAACGACTTGTGAAGAGTGTGGTTTTACATGTTTAAATGCTGCATCTATTTATTGTATTTCTACGCTATCCTCTTGGTATAAAGCAGGCATCGAGGCGTATTTGGGTGTATACGGCCTCGATCTAAATGCCCTATCTATATTTGTGAAAAGAAAAGAAAAGACGTCCAGCTGAGGAATAATTACAAAGAGGAAGGCTGGTCTTGGCGGTCTAAACCGCATCAAGCCGGTGACTTTTGTCTTCCATGCCACATATTCTATCCACCCTTGTTACTATCATCTCAACGAGACGCTGCCCAGGCTACCATTTCCAGTTCCTCCAATGCCGCTTTGATGGCAGCTGAAATGCCGGGGACATATTCGAATGAGAACATGTTAAAGTGATGCCCATTGACATCTACGATTTCTGCAAACATGTTCTTTTCGTACTTGTCCCAGCCCAGGTTTCTGTCGCCTCTGTAAACATCCACAAAACTTATTGTTCCTGCGACGTCTTGAGGCACATGTTGTATGGCTCGCAGCAGTGAGATGGGTGGCCGGCGCCCAGTTAGATGGCCATCCCAGACGGGAAGAGTCCATTCGGCTATCATGCGTCGTGCTTCCTTCATGGCGCGCTGTGAGAGAATCTTGTTCTTGGGCTTGTCCTCCTCACTGTAGTCTGGAGGAGCAATGCGCAGATTCTTGGTCGGTCTGAATGGATACACGCTATCCATCATCAAAATGCCAATAATGTTGACACTGAAATCCTCAGCCAAGTTGCGAGAAACCTCCAGACTTAACAGGCCGCCCATGCTCCAACCACCAAGCAGGATGTCGACGCTTCCATCTGACTTCCGCTGCCCCGCAAAGTCCGGGTCGGCAATGGCATTTTTTATGAAGCTGGAGTAGAGGCGTCCCATCTCGGGAATACCTCCTTCAAATACATCCTCGGTGTGAAAATGGGGGTTGTGGATGCCGTAGACCTGACGGCCGATGGCTTCCAGACAGTGGTAGGCAAAGGTTGTGCCCCCGCCATCGTGGATGAGGAATATAGGCACTTCCTTGCCACGCGCGGTGGGCTGGAGCCAGTCTTCCGGCTGCACAAGCTCTGGGTTATCATCCATGATCAGGCGCTTGGGATTTTGCTGACAGGATGATGTTGTTCTGGTTTGCTGCTCCTTGGCAAGTTTCGGAGACGCTGGAGGAGGCGGAAGGGACAAAGGAAAATCTCCGAAGGCGGCCGAAGAACCGGCCGAGACAGGGTGCAATCTAGTGTGTGACAGATAGCATCCAGTAAACCGCCAAGCTATTTGTGCCAGCTAAGTGCCAAAAAACGCAACCGTGAATCAAGGACAACGTTTGCGTAAGAAATAGCTTTTCCCGCCGACTTGGGCATTGGCGCACATCGCGGTCTCCGAAAGTTTGAGGGTGCAACTGACCCACAGGCGCCAATGGGATCAGCCCAAAGTCCCCGAAGGCCGTTGGGCCGCTTCGTGCGGTGCCTCAGCAGCTCAACCCGGAGGTGAGCCCGCGTAAAATCGGTGATCACACGCGGACAGCGGCGCGGCGGGTACGGAGCCGTTGGTTAAAAATAAGAAGTCATGCAGCCCTTGTACACGTCTATTCTTTTTTTATTCCTTGTCTGTCTCTTGGCGCTTCGTCTCAGCCAAATACCCCTGCAGTCGCCAGAGGATCAAGTGTAGTTTTCTCATACTCTCACTCCTCCAGAGCTTTAGCACTACGAGATCATTGTTTTTGAATACTTCTGAAGAGTCACGTAGTCTTTTGACCTCTTGCTCCCCTAGGAGCCAGGTCAGGTTGTGGACTGGCATCTTGCTCCACCATCGGGCATCTTCGATGTCCAGCGTGGCAAACGAATCTGCTACGGGATTTACCTTGTCCGAAAACCAGAGCACACATCCTCGTTTCTCGATGTCTTTCACTTTGTCCCAGCTGTCGACAGGCTTGAGAAAGCGGAAATGTGGTTCAGTACTTCGGTTCGCACGGTAGATGAGAGCATCTACCGCTGTGCGTCGTAGCTTTTGCAGCACAAAGTCGCCCATATCTGTTCGCCAAATGCTGTTTTTCAACGGGACAGCGGTCGCAGCCATGCCGTGGCGGAGTGCAAGCATACGGGCTAGTAGCCTGCGGTCCGGTTTCATGGAGTTGGGACCGCCAGAGACTGCATCAAGCATCCCTTTCCGGGATAGGCAATATGTCGTCAAAGGTGACTGCTTTTGTCTCTCAACCACTAGGGAGGATTTCGGTGGGAGTTGTGTTTCTGGGACCGATGATATTCTCGTATCGGATTCGCTCGCGAGTCCTTCAATTGCGCCCTCTTGCGCCGGTTCGACCTTTTTTGATGTGGTGTTCCTCGGATCGGTGTGTGCCTGGCCTGTTGGAGACCAAGGGCCAGATTGGTACACTGGGACCACAGAATCAAATGAATAAGTTCCTGGGGCGATCCAGGTCTGGCTGGTATTATCGGGGTTATTAACAACCTCGAAGTCTTGGAGGAAGTATCTGGGTAGGTATGAGTCGGTGTTGAAACATTTTCGCAAAGGAGTCATGAGAGCTTCGGCTGTACTACATGTTAGGAAAACACTGTTGAAAAGGGTATGTAGCTTGGAATCCATACCGAATGGATTATTGGAGAGCTTTTTGCGGAATTGGCCAGAAATCTTTCCAGGCTCATTCTTTCTTTGTCGCCGCCTCGCCTTCATCCATGCTGGGTCCATGATGGGCGAAATTGGGAGCGCCCCCGCCGCTGTGGTGACTGTCTTCGCATCGGGATCGACTCGGAGAGGGTTTCCATCGGGATCGTTGCCAAGCTGTGACTCGACCTGCTGCAGGAGTGCCTCCTGAGTGAGGGCCGACTTATCGTAGGAGCGCCATCGTCGGGGCTGGATCTGGATACCGCAGCGGGCGGTTGAGAGACGGCCAGCGCAGGCCACCGTGCATCGCTTCATCGCCAATCCCGTATGCGCGACCAATTCATTATATGAGAAAAGGATTTGCACGTCGTGGGTTGCACCTTGGTCGAAACGTGCGAGCTGGGGCGAAAATTGGAGCTCATGGATCGTGGGCTCGAAGCCTGGAAATTCTGGAACGCGCTGAGCTAGCTTCCGGGGCGGATCAATCCTCCCCCCACCCTAGCTGGTCGCATGGCATGGCATCACTTGACTCTCTTCTGTTGTTTCAACACAGCATTTCGACTTGAATTGATCCGATGATACGACCTAGAATTCTACCTGCCCTGCGCGGCATTTCGCGACAGCATGTGAGGGCCTTTGGCTTTTCCAGTTCCTCCGCGCCCGGGTCGGCACCGCCCACGGCCAACATCCCAATGCCATACATTGAGGAGACGACGGTGAGCTCCGACGCCGCCTTTTGCGCAACCCACCTGCTAACAGTTCTAGGCCGGTGGCAGAAAGACATGTTGGCACCCCTTTGGCAAGATTGGTCGGTCTGAAGGTTAATTGATCCCAGGGGACATTTTTTCCAAGCTGCTGCAGGTACAGCCAACTTCACCAACGTCAAGCGGTCCCACACTGACAGCGAGGACAGGAACGCATCATCATTCTCAATGGCGAGGTAAACGACTACATGTCCGCTTCGATCGTATCGCAACTCCTTTGGCTCGAATCCGATACCCCCGACAAACCCATCACCATGTACATTAATTCGCCAGGCGGTTCCGTCTCGTCAGGTGCGCGAGCTTATTCCCTCGTTTGAACGTCCGGCTGACGGAAATAGGAATGGCCATTTACGATACCATGTCGTACATCAAGTCACCCGTCTCGACAGTCTGTGTTGGTAGCGCGGCTTCGATGGCTGCCATTTTGCTTGCAGGAGGCGAGGCTGGGAAACGCTTCTCGCTCCCCCACAGTTCTATCATGATTCACCAGCCACTGGGAGGTACTCGGGGACAGGCCTCGGATATTCTGATTTACGCGAACCAAATTCAAAAGATTCGCGAGCAATCCAACAAGATCATGCACTATCACCTCAACAAGGCCAAGGGCCACGAAAAGTTCACCCTAGAGCAAGTTAACGACCTGATGGAACGAGACAAATACCTGAGTCCCGAGGAGGCATTGGAGCTGGGTGTTATTGACGAAATCCTCACGAAGCGAAGTGATGCAGAAAACAAGTAGGATGACGAATTCAGTGCCTATTTGACACGCTGAGTGAGGCCATTAGAGGGTATCCCCTGGAGCACACGAGATAGCTCCTGGCCAGCGAATAGCTGAGTCATGCTAGTTGCTCATGTTTGGACGTCGAAATGTCTTGTATGACAAAAAGTCGGACTGAGCACCAATGTGCGGTAAGACGCTTGGTCTTTGTCATGACTACCAGATAGAGGAAAGCAATGACTCGTAACCAGCCGCCCAGGCAATTGCGACCCAATCTGATTTGTGACGAACGAGGTAGTCATCGGCGAGAAACCGCTTTGAGCTCGGGATCAGCCCGTCGCATTCCGCCATGAAAGACATTGCGTCGCACCATGAGGATTGGACGAATAAAGACTTGTCCTTTGTTGAGCGATATAATGCATTGATGCCAGGGGCCGAAGGACTGTTGCAACCAGCTCTTGGTTTTTAAACCGCGCCACATGTAGGGGATGCTCCAACACTGCTGTAAGATTGGACGAGAGAAGGCGAGTGGTTCATTCTATCAATAGAGTGGACCAGCCGTGGACCGTTCCCCAGCCGATGGCGTCTTGCGCGGTTACAAGTTTATCATGGTGGTTTGTAGTTTCAATCTTATTCTGGCCGCTACCATGAGGGTTTCTGGATGTGTTTGCGACCAAAAAAGCACGCCGAGGAGGTCTAGAACATTGGTCAATGACCGAAATTAATTTCATTTCGCAATAATCACCATCAACACAGCCCCTTGACCCGAGCTGCTCGCAAACATGTCGCTATCCAGATCAGCACGCTAACGGGGCTTGACGTCATGCCTATATCCACAACGGACCCACTAGCCACAGTACCTGCCCCGCGGTGCCCCTCCATCAAATGTGAGGCAGGATCAGCGAGCTAGAACCAGGTCCGACAAGTCCCTTAAAAGCCATCCGTGTCCCTGAGCGAGATCAACGCGCAAATTTTTGTCCTGACAAGCCTCTCAGCGCAATCAATTCAAGATGGAGTTTGATACCAAGACACGTAGGTGGCCCGACTGCGTGAGCTTCGCGCACCATGAAACTGACAGCTTGCGTCTAGCTCAGTCCTACACCAACGACCCCAAGTCGTTTGCCCACGAGTCCGTCCGCAAGCGATGGCCCGTCATTCTGGTAGGAAGCAGCCTGTAGCTTCTCGTTTTCATGATCCTGACCCGTTTACAGACCGGTGCCATTGACGACGTGTACCGTGCTACCTCCGCTGCTACCGACCCCGAGGCCCAGGCTGAGGGCAAGAAGATTGTCGAGCAGCTCGCTAACCTCAAGTACGAGGTCGAGCATGACCGTGCTCTCACGTGCGAACTCCTTTCCCGAAGATCGAGGATATAACATGACTGACATTCCCAGTCACATTCCCGACGATGGTTTCACCGACGAGATTGTGGCCTATAACAAGGAGGTCGATGCCCTCGGCGGCGGCAAGCCTCCTACCTGGTACAATGTCCCATGGCTTTTTTCTGAGTGCTACATGTACAGGTAAATTCCTCACATTCAGACTTAATTTTGCAGCTTCCCTGACTCCTAGATAGACGCATGAGCACCTTCTTCACCCTTACCAAACACTGGAAGAACTACGACATGTTCGCCCGCCAAAAGATGGACACTTTCCGATCCTCGCGCAAGGCAGTTCTCGAGCTTGCCAGCAAGTACAAGGAGATTGTCAACGAGCTCCGCTCTGGCAAGGATGCTACACACAACGCTGAGGCCGAGAAGATCCTCTTCAGCGAGGTCTTTGAGATTTGCCTGTGGGGCAACGCTACTGACCTCTCGCTCCTTACTAACATGACCTACGAAGACATCCAGAAGCTGCAGGGTGCCGCAGCACGAAAGGCTGCTGAGGCCAACATTCTCGTCAACGACCTCCCTCGTGCCTATGACATTCTCAGCAAGGCTCGCGCCGAGGGCAAGAAGGAGCGACGTGTTGACTTTGTCCTAGACAACGCTGGATTTGAGCTCTACGTCGATCTGGTTTTGGCCGGATACTTGCTATCTTCTGGCCTCGCAACCCAGGTTGTGCTCCGCCCCAAGTCCATTCCTTGGTTCGTCTCCGATGTCCTCCCCAGCGACTTTAGCGCCCTGCTCAACGCTATCGCCAACCCACGTGCGCTCTACGAGACTCCCTCAGACGACGAGAAGCTTCAGGACAAGTCTCCCGAACCTCTCTCTGATGAGGCTGAGCAGGACCTTAAGTTCTTGTTCGCAGAGTGGGCCCAGTTCCACGCTGAGGGCCAGCTCATTCTCCGCCCCAACCGATACTGGACTGCTGGTGGCAGCTACTGGCGCCTGCCAAAGGAGAACCCCGAGCTCCTTGAGGAGCTGAAGCCTGCCGAGCTTGTGATCTACAAGGGTGATCTGAACTACCGAAAGCTCACTGGTGATGTAAGTTGCATGATGGATCAGTTTCGACGCAGCGCTAACACTATTACAGGCTTGGTGGGATGCTACTACCCCCTTCAGCGAGGCCCTCGGTCCCATGGGTCCCTCTTCCGGGGTCAACGTTCTTTCGCTGCGAACATGCAAGGCTGACGTTGTCGTCGGGCTTCCTGCTGGCAAGGACGAAGAGCTCAGGGCGACAGAGGGTGGTGGTGGTGACACTGGTGCTCGACGATGGGCATGGCACGGAAAGTGGGCGGTTGTTTGCCTGTCACAGGGCCACTAAAAAGCGATTTGAAATAGACGCTCTATAATTATTTGGATGATGGTAAATAGACTCATGATAGACTCATGATAGACGCACAATCTACAAAATAGAAGGATAGAAACAGGAGCTAGCTAGCCTGCGGAGATTGGCTTGATCCTACTCGGTCTTGCCCCACATGTGAACCACACCATTGTTCAGCCCTTTAGACGAAGGCTTCTGATTCGCCCAGTGGGTCGGAATGCTGACAATGGACATGCGAAAAGCCATGTCGGGGCGGTGCATGCGCTTTGTAAATAAAAGAAAAATGCGGCGCCATGTATTTTTCGATGATGAATCCCTTGCTATTTCCCCTCGGTCATTTTTTATGTCGCCGCAGCCATGGGCATCCTCTTTTCCAAGTTGCACGGCGACAACTCCTTGCCAGAGGGAACATACGAAGCCGGAAACTTGACTTCCATTAATGGCTCCACCATTGCGCCGTATCTCGGGATCAACACGGGCTTATATGGCGACACGCCCAGCAGCAGGCTCCCACCCATCCCCTTCGAGTGGATTGTATCGCCGACTGAGATCAGCCATGGCGACACTTGCCCCAACCCGTCGCAGATACTGACGGCCTTTGCTATCACAGAAGCAGTCATTGTCGTATTGACGCCTCTTGTCGCCTATAGACCCTTTGTTCATTACATCTCCAGGGGACGATTTGGCCGGCGAGTTAAGGATTCCGTTGCGTTCACTTGGACCATTCCCTTTGTTTGCCAACTCCTCGCCAACGCCTCCATCGCCGGCATGATCGGAAACACGCCTGGTTACAACCATCTCAACATGCTGCACATCTTTACCGTATACATGGCGCGGCCGCGATTCCACATTGTCATCCTCGGCCTCCTGCGAAGCGTCGTGGGTGTCCAGCGCTCACGAGACTATGACAAGACGCGCATCGTCGACAAGAAGCTGGACGACCGCGTCGAGTTTCCTTACACCGATGCCTACATCACGTCGGCAATATCAGAGATCGTCCTGCTGCTCATCAGCGCCATATTCACCGGCGTGACGTGGCATCGGATGCCGAAGGATTCCAAGGGCGCCGACTACATTAACGATATTGTCAGCTTCGTGTCGAGCACGCCCGCCGTGATGCTCCTGTGCATCGTGGGCTTTGTCCCCGTGTTCAAGCGCTACGGCGATGCGTTTCCGATGGAAGGCCGACGCTATGATCTGGGGAAACGATGGGGTGTCACGGTGGCGTCTGACGGGACCGCAAGAGTGAGGGTCAAGAGTACGAGAAGGCAAAAGGCCGCGCTGAAGAGGGGTGGAAGTGCGGTGGCTGCGGCAGTGCTGATGGGCTATGTGTCATTGGTGCAGTGGTCATACTGGAGCACCTTTTTGCAGCTACCTGGTGCTTTGTAAGTCGGGCGTTGAAATGCTGGGATATCTTGTGCTGATACATGTTTAGGTTTTGCCCTCCAAAACTGATCCAAACCGGGGTTATCTGGGCCATATTCTCCATAGCAGGTTAGTGATGCTGCAGAGGACTTTGAACATGTTCATGGGCTAACTTGCATAGGAAACATGGCTGGAGCTGCCTCATGATAGAGATACTCGAGAATTCTTACCGCGGCGACATGGAGCACACAACTTCTCTGCGTGACCCAAATCACAAATGGATGAGAAGCTTTTTGCTATTTCTGCGCTTTGTTTCGATGCTGGTTGCGCGATTATCAATTTGAATATTTAGCTATTTCACCAATACCAAGAGCTGGTCATGTAGCGTTTGTACGTCTTATTTTAGCCACCTATGTAAATGCAACAAAATTTCACGATTATTTAGTATCACTATGGAAGCTTGAATTGCAGATAATGTTGAGATTACACTTCGAGGTTAGCATCGTACGCAATGCTACCAATGACATGAGTGGCTGGGTAACGTAAGCTCGTCGACTCTTACTTTGATCAGACTCATATTCCACTTTCGGTCTGTAGAAGGAATATAAAAGAAGCAGACCAAGTCCAAGCACGAGTTGACGTTTCCCGCATCTTGATATCTATATGAAACTATACGCAAAGCTAGCAGACATGTCCATTAACCAAAAACATCTCTAGGATCTTTGTGGTCGCTTAGTCACCGCGACCAACAATCTTTCTTCCTCAGAAGAGGATAAGACTGATTCTAGACCTCGTCGAGAGATTATCGACATTTCTCGTCAAATATTTAGCCACGCTATCTTGCCCAAGGAAGAATGGACCGAAAGACTCGGCACGGTATGCATTATGTCAGCGACAGTTCTTTACATCAAGTGGGGAGCATTTGATGCAATTCCATCGGATGGTCACATATCATTCCAGGAGCTAGCTGAAAAGGTCAAGGCAGATTCTTGCCTGATTAGTGAGATTTCAGCTCAAGGTCTTACCCGCTGATCAATTCTGAGTACAATTTTAGGGCGCATTGGCGGAGTACTTGTTGGGAGCAACGTTCTTCAACAAGTTGGCATTGATCACATCGCACATACTACAAAGTCTTTGGCGTACCTTGAAACAAATCCGTACCGTTATTTAGTTGGAATGTCGTAAGTATTAAATATCAAATCAGTACTTCCGCCTTATTTCATGATTTGCTCACCCACCCACCCTATACAAAGATGGGACTCTATCCTTAAAAGTTGCGCATTCCTACCCGAGTACTTTGAGTGGTGTAATCGTGCTGAGCCGCAAGGGACAACCGGGTGTTCGTATAGTTATGCGTTTGGTAAGCCGGAGACTTCCATGTGGGAGATTATGCATGAAGAACCAAAGCGAATGCGTGCATTCATGCAAGCCATGGACACTGTCGACACTTTCATGCCACCCACAGCCGAGTACAATCTTGAATGGGTCCAAGAAGTCATGCCCCAATACAAAGAACGGGCGTTGTTTGTTGACCTCGGCGGTGGCAAAGGCCATATTGTTCGGGCCCTGTGCAACAAGAACGAATGGTTGCCACGGGACAGATGCGTGGTGCAAGATCGAGAAGAGGTCATTCAAAATGCAGTTGCGTTAGACAATCCAGGTCTAAAAGGTGTCAATTTCATGGCCCACGACTTTAGGCGCGCACAGCCTATCAAAGGTATGTCAGAATTCTATGAGCTTCATTCACCTTGACACATCTAGGCGCTCTCATTTACCACCTTCGACGTTGTCTTCATGACTACGGGGACGGAGTCTGCATTCAAATTCTTTGCCATATCTCGGACGTCATGGCCTCAGATAGCCGTCTGCTTTTGGTCGAGCTGATCCTTTCGAACCCGCCATTGCTGGCAGAGACCCAATTCGATTTCAACATGATAACTTTAGGTGGCAAGGAGAGATGTGCGAGTGAGTTTGCGCATCTAGTGGAAGAAGCTGGATTGAAGATTCTTGACATTCAGAAAAGCCCAGAAGCCCCGATAGTTGTTATCGAATGTGTCAAGGCTTGAAATAACGGCGGGGTCCCCGGTTTAGGTTGCTATTCATTTGATGTCACTCCTTGGCTAGAAACGTTAATCGAGTCAATTTTAAATCACATTCGTTTGGTTCAGAGTACCGTTAGTGCACAATATCCATTTGCTAATTAGCTAATTCTCAAAATGAAGAAGTTTAATATCTGAAATGCAGAGAAGGTTCAAAGAAGAAGATAAAAAATTGTTGCTTTACTTATATCCAGCATGATTGTTCGAATACCCAAAAATCCTCAACGCTTGCGTCCATATGAAGGAGGTAAATTGTAAGGTGGAGGCAGATAGTACGGGAGTGGAATTATGGAGACCGAAATGGCCTGAGAAGTGGTTGCCACAGAAATTTCACCGTCCCTACTTGTAGTGAGGAGTGTAGTTGGCTGAGACGTCTGGAAGGTGGTTGTACTTTCGATGTCAGAGCTGGACACGACATTTAGAGTCGAAGAGGGCCAAGTGCTCGTGGTAGACAGGGGAATTGATGGGGTCGCCGAGCTCTCAATACTGTATTTGCTCCCTGAAGAAGTAGTAGACGAAGGCTCCCCAGGAACCTCAGATGTACTTGGGCTAGGTGCAGACGAAGTAATGGTAGAGGGGCGAGAAGAGGTTGGCAATTCGCTCACGCTTGACTCAATTACCTCAGTAGTTTCGCTTGGTTGCCCAACAATTGTCTGGGATTCAACCTCTGAAGAAGTTTCTGGCGGGAGAATAGTGCTTTCACTGGAGTAGGTTGAAGATTCAACTGTGGTTATATCCGTAGTACTGTTTTCTGATACACTGCTATATGTAGCACCCTTGGATGTACTTGGCGGAGCCTTAGAGCTTCCCGTTGAAGAAGTAGTTTCGATAGTAGTTGTTTCCATAGCTGTTGTCAAGTTGGAAAAACTATAGGATTGTGTTCCAGAAGACGGACTCATAGGCGTGTTTGATGACACGGTCTGAATTCGTATGGTGTGGGGCGTAATTGAGAAGGACGCGGTTGTTTGACTCGATGAATATATAGACACTTCAGATGATGTGATGAAGCCGGAAGAAAAAGTGATGACGGGAATGGTCCCATAGTGTTGCGATGTTCCAGTGGTAGTAGATGGCGAGCCCTCAGTCAAAGATGATGGTACCGCGGAAGAATTACTAGAGCTCGCACTATAAATTGAGCTAGTTTCGACATTGGAAGACACGGAAGTGATAGTTGTCGAACCTAAACTACTCGAAGCCTGTATTTGACTCGTGCTTTCTGACGAAGAGGTGGATTGCTCAGACGGCGTGATTTGAAGGCGGGTGATTTTAGTTGCCGTGGATTTAACCGAGGTGGAGATAGTCGTACCGACTGATGTCAAAGTTTCGCTAGTAGTGTATATCAAGGTGGAAGAGTTAGCTGGGATTGTTGATTGGAGCGTGGATCGCGTAGTTGGTATTGTGCTGGTTTCACCCTGGGTTTGAGTGGCGGTAGTCGAGCACCGACCCCCTTCTGCACAATAAAACGAACCTCGGCTCGTAGCAGACGCAGACATGGGAGAACCGGTCGATGATGTCGTGCCATTTTGGGAAGTTGATACAGCCACAGTTTGACTGCTCAGTGATGTAGAATACGGTGCCGTGGTTTTGGGGACGTCCGAGGACGGATTGCTGGTAGGCTCTGACGATGAATATGACGACTCAGTGCTGGGTTCATTGGTAAAAATACTGATGATTGAAGGCTCGTCTATATTCGTCTGGGAAGATGTTTCACTGGAAGAATTTCCTGGGAATGAGCTGGATCTGGCACTGATTAACACCGTGGGCATGGTTTCAAGATCAGTTAAGGTCTCGAAGGTGGTTGTGCCCCGCGCAGAAACTGGACCGCAGCCATACGGTATCGTGCAGCTCGTGTTAGTGCCATGAGAGGTGGTCGGTTGAGTAATCTGGATTGTAATTAAAGGGACGCTAGACGGCTCAATCGTAGTAGTTGTCGGATAAGACTGTTGAGTGACTTGTGTAGAATTGGTCGGAGAGGTTTGGATAATGCCGGAAGTCCCTGGAATTGAAGTCAGGGGATAATAGGTTTTTGACGTCAAATTCTGGGAGCTGCCGTTGGTAGTCCTATGAATCACAATAATGGATGAATCACCGCCAGCCGTAGAGCTCGTGAGAGGATAGCTGTCCGTCGTGGATGCCGAAAGATTGATTGAATCGCTGGTAGTCCCGGTTTGCGTGCAGTTCGATACGATGGAGAAGCAAGTAGATGCACACGCAGTGATAGTCTCCGTCACGGTCAAAAAATAAGTTTCGGCTCGGACAACAGTTGCCCTGACTCGAAGTTAGCATCGACTCTTGAGAGCCCGTTGGACAGAACTTACCCCAGCCCAACGAGGGCAAAGCGAGCGATATTGCACACCATGACGCGGATATGAGATCCGCGTAGAATGTAACAGATACTAAAAGACAGAGTGAGTGACGAGGAGCCTGGCTTCTTCTCGGTTGTTGGAGTCTCAGTCACGAATCGATTCCTTTTTCCAGTTCGGCTCACCCTCTTTATACCACCTACGAGAACTTCGTATTTCGCTGTTCCATTCTCGCACAACCTTTCCCAGTTCGGATATCATCTAACCCCGACCGCCTCTTTCACTTTGCCACCGTCGTACCTGGGACAGCAGGCGAAGACTGTCTGGGCAATACAGGTAGTGGGTACCATCTTGTAATGATTGCTGACATGTTTCTCAAAGGCTTGCTTTAATGGGTCGTATTGCTGAATCTAGTTTTATTAGGCTGGTAAAACGCCATCCTGAGGCGGCCTCGTCAAGATTGGGAGTTTCGGCTTTGCCGATTACGGCGGAATTGTGACTTTGGTGGTCTTGGTCTGTGGAGAAATTTCATCAAGAGCCTTGATGTACATCACTCTGGCCATATTTTACAATTAATGTATATAATAACGTTTGAATAACATACAAAACCATCGGCACATACCCAAATTCCAATCAACAACTCTAGATTGCTTCTCATGTTCGAGATGACAGGCACAACTTGGCAACAAAACTTACAAAGCAAAGCCACAGGTTACCTTCACCTGTCCCATGAAGACCCTTTTGCATGGGTGGCTTCACAAGACATGTTTTCATTCTGTAATCAATAACATCTGAGATGGGCATCGCGCCCGTGTACTACATTTCACTGACCTGGGCCCATGGCCATGGATTAGTCTCACAACCATGAGTTTTAATCTATTTCCACGCCTCGATACGGTACAAAAACAGCACAAAATATACGGGGCGCTCAATTTTTGTATCTGCGCATGGCCCTTTTTGGCTTTCAGCTCGTTGCCTAGAAGTTTCACAGAGCGACTGTTACGTTGCATAGTGGGTGCTTGCGGGTTGTGAAAAGCGCGAGTCGCACATAAACTCGTCCTCTGGGCTCCCCCGCACTCGACGGAGGCGTTGAAAGGCTTTCCGCAAGCCTTCTCAAGATCAAATGCATTTTCTCCCGGGCACCAAGTGCGCATTTACTCGTACCAACTTACCGGTAGCACGCAAAGTGAGTGGCTGAGCTCCCGTCGGAATATTGTATGAGTAGGAGCTCGCGCTGGATGACAGAACGACGGGAACGAAGGAACAGCAAGGTGTGACGAATTGTTGCACTTCGGCAGCAGAAATAAATGAGACACAGACTGCATAATGGTGGCGAAGCATGGCGGTACAACATGGCACGACATTGTCGCCCACAGAGACGGCCGATGGGGTGGTCGCGGTAACGCAAGAAACGGGGGCTAGCCGACTTTTGGATCATCACGCATCAAGAGGTTGTTCTCGACATGGCAGAGGTGGGGTTGGGCCTGCCTCGTAATGCACTCATTTGCTTCAAACAGCCCGTATGCACGCAGCCACGGTGACACAGCACAGCGGAGTAATTGAATGGCTGGCATATGGCTGCATCCAGCCCATAGTAGTCCGAGAGTACTGATTTGTGCAAGACTTGTAAGCCTCTAAACATACTCGCCAGGAATATTGAAATGTGAATCAAAAGACTGATTCTTTCATTGCTTCTGGGTCAGATTGTGGCCATGGCCTCGCGCCGCCGTCAATTCAACCATCCATGCCACGGATAGTTTTGCGGTGGATCAGCCGATCCGATCCAGATACGACTTGTCATGTTTGTCCACAAAATTAACGCGTGCCAATCTGATCACTAAGGAGCTGGGGGTTCGGCTCCGTCACCTAAGCTCAGCTTAAGGCCGATCGCCTGCCGTGCGCCTCGACCATCCTGTAATGACCGGATGGATGCGACCAGTCAGATCACTTCATCTGTAGACTGACACCCACCACATCGGCTCGACTCCGCAGGATGCTGGCCTCCAAATCATGGTAAAGGTGATAAGGCCATAATGACGTATAAGGCTCCGTTGGTGCGCTTGTGAACTAAGACAACAAGTTTTGCGTGGCTTGGGTAGTGCAGGTTCAACTGGCGCATTGCCTCGACGCGCTTGAAAGTGCAGCCTCACACAGGGCCTTGATATTTGAACGCGTCCCAGGGCACAGTGGGATCATAATTTGCCAGTGTACTTGGCGGTGAATAGTGCATATTGATGAAACTGGCCCTTGACCGTTTGACGTTGCACAAGCCCCTCTCAAGCAGCACAAGCAAGGGTGTCAACGTCCTTGGGTGCTCACGATTCCAGCCACCAAGGTCGGCTCTTGTGGCTGCCTATGATTAGTATTTATGGTCAGTGACTTAGAAAATGCTACACTAGGGAGGCGAGAGAAACAAGCGGCATGCATGGGCGCGCAGCCTGATTCGTCCTTGTGGTTACAATCGCCAACAGACGTGCAGAGATATTAAAAAAAAGAAACAAGGGCCTAGCAACTATTGAGCCAAACAAAAGAAATCAAAGAGTAAAAAGCAAACATAGTTTCGCATTTGGATTGCAGAGGTCGGGCATCTGCCAATCAAGGCATGGGTTACAGCTTGGGTGTGCTGCAGTGTGTACGGCACTGCATGGACTAGCTGTAATCGGCGGGATGGACGGGCACTTGCACAGTGAATTGGGTCCTTGTACGAGTTGAAGGATGACCCAATCGAGACCTAGCCATCAGACGCCGGCTAGGGCCGTATGAGCGGCATGTCCCCGGGATATGGAAGGCCTGCGTTCTGCTTCGACTCTTGTGGCCTTTGCCAACTCCTAGAGCTGGCGAATGCATTCGTTCTATGTCAATCTCAGAAACGCCGCCGCTCTAAACTTACTTACCTCTCTTGGATCTACGCCACTCCCGATGGATATTACGATCAGTATAAAGAGCCAAATTCCGGGAGCGCCCAATCGACATTACAGGGCGATATTGGAAAAGAGAGACACTCCAGATTTTATCGACCCGACCGAGGCGTGCCGGGAGGCGAAACGAAGATCTAAGAGGATCATTGAAAAATACAACACATTGAAAAATATTTTGGAGCGCCACGAAGCTGCGATTATAAAGCGATGGGTCAAGAAAACTAGGTCGCAGCGACTTCATATCCTGCTGAAAGTCTGGCCTGACATGCCTGCTCCGCACCGCCCCGACTATTACAATACCTACCATCGCTACATCAAGTATGGCAAGGGCCTTAAAAAGTTCAGGATGATGCTTCTTTGCCCTTTTATCAACCAAGAAGATTTGCTGCCGACCAGGTCGTTGCCGCTGCTGTTTAACGCCCGGGGCCGCAGTCCTCCGTCTGTCTTCGCCACCTTTGAGCACGCCGCCATGTCCGACGCTATCGTCACCGGCACTCTACCCGAGTACACCGAACGAGACCACTTTGTTCTGCTACATGATGCAAGTTCAGCGGAAAATTATGGCGTGATAGTCTCGAATACTTCCAACGAAGCAGCTACGGCCCCCATCCCGTTCCACCTTGGCGACGGCCTTTATGTACTGGAGGCGCAAGATCGACTGTACCGATTTCTTGTCGCATGCTGCCAGGAGATCCTTCATGACATATCGACAGATGCGCTTGTTAGCAACGCGTTCCCCATTTTGCCGGAACCCGCGATGGATCTGGAAAACGATGCGCTCGAAGTCAAGGCCCTCGATTCGATGGTGCTGGAGTTGCAGTTCGGAACCCCCTCGCAATTTGATATGATACATCTCGAGAACATCCTCAGTGCCAAAGCCGCTGTTGCAGAAGACCATCTCTTGGCTCTCCGAGAGGATCCTTCGTACTTTGAGGAGGAGATCTCGGAGGCAAAAGCTCACTGCAAGGAGATGCTCCATAACATCAATGGCGCGGCGCATCCTATTATTCAAACACGAAAAGACACCATTCTTTGGGCCCGCGTTGTTAAATACCTGTTGCGAGATGCGTATTTGAGGCTCGATATTTTTACCGGCCTTCACCAACAAGCGAAAATCCTGCGGGTGCTTCAGCAAAAGTATGCGGGATCAATCTCAGACATTTGTTCGCTACCGCCAGAGTACACGGGTGCCTTGCTCTATTATCGCTACTACCTCGAGAAATCCGCCAAATGCTTGAACCATCTGATGGAGCTGGCTGCTTCAAGTTCACCACCACTGCGCCGTTACTACTCGCGCTGTCCAAGAGTCAAGTGGTATAGTTACGATACCAAAAAGCCATACTTTATCACGGTCGACAGGAAAGACTGCACCTCCAGGACCCAAAAACGCCTATTGGGGATACTGGCGCTGCTGTGGGAAGATAACTACCCGGAGTCCTGGAGTGCTCTTCCTTTTATTGTTGATGCCATCAATTACATGGTTCAAACTGAACCACAGGCCAAAGCCATGATATCATCGTACACCGAGTCGATGTTTGGCGATGTTGCCATCATTGCGCAGTGCATAAAGCAAATGGCCCTCTTTCAGCCGTGGGGTATGGAGCTGAGAACCGAGTTCGCGGGCAGGAAGCCTGAACTCAAAGCGAGATACAGACAAACATTCGAGGCTCGGGTCAGGGTCCTGGACGCTTTGAAGAGCAGAGATTTGAGGTACGCCGGGGAATTGGCCAAGCCGACCCCAGGAAAGTTTGCATACCCAATCAATCGGCGGCACGGCCGGGAAAACGTCCAGATCCTGCGGCGTTCCGAAGCCAATCTTGACAAGTTCTGGGGTGAAATTGATAGGCGCTTTAGGGAAGCGGGTATCCATGCGGATGGCACACCCGCCCAGCGCCTCCTTGCGAACTATCGCGAGCTTCGAAGGACGCCCGAGTGGGTTGACCGGAAGGGTGTCAAGAAACCCAAGCCAAGTCAGGACACCAATCAACCAGTCATGTCATTCTCTAGTCCCTTTGATACCATGAATCCCCAAGACACGACCAGCTCTCCCCAACCCAAGGTCAAGGTGAAGACCAAAGGAAAGGTCTTCGAGACACAGTCTAGCTCAGAAGACGAATCAGACCTCAAAGCTCAACAAGAGGATGAAGCGAGTATTGCTGTCGATAATCGTGCGCTAAAGGTATTTGGTGCCATCTTGGGTAGCCCAGACTTGAGCAAAAGACCGGGCGAAGTCCAATGGAACGATTTTCTTCATGCCATGGTCTCCGTTGGCTTCAAGGCCGAGAAGCTATTTGGATCGGTATGGCAGTTTTCCCCAATCAAGCTGGACGTTGATCGGAGTATCCACTTTCATGAACCCCATCCCAAGGGCAGAATGGCCATCCAAGTAGCTCGGAGGTTCGGTGGGCGACTCAACAGAGCATACGGTTGGACTGGGGAGATGTTCGTACTGAAAGACAAGGCGAAAAAATAAGTTGCATGGCGCAATTTGAGTATTGGCGTGGCCCTAGGTTGTATTCTTATGCCACAGTTCCCTCATTTAACCAGTTTCACAATACACTCATTTCTTTTCTGTGCTTCTGACTCTGATATGCAAGTGAAACGATGCGAAAGCTATTGCCATCTTGGTTAGCCGAGACTTGTCTCATCCCGTGGTTGGTAAACTTGAGATCTTCACGACAGTTGCTACAGTCACACGGAACAATGATACACGGCAAGGGGCGCTGTAAGACTTTGTCCATAAGATTTCAGGAATCATTAATTTCATCATCTATTCTATTTTACTTTCTTGTGTCTCTTAGAGGGAAGCCCTGAGCACCTTGAAGGCATCCTCACGAGTACCAACGAAGCGAGCCTCGGCCGTCTTCCAGTTGATGACCTTCCAGATGTTCTCAATGTAAGCAGCCTTGCCGTTGAGGTACTGGATTAAACTGTGTCAGCAAACTTGCACCTTGTAAATTCCACGATATGGTTACTCACCTGAAGGTAGTAAGCGTGCTCCCACATGTCAATGCCGAAAATGGGCACCTCGCCTCCCACGACAGGGTCCTGGTCCTTTGTGGTCACGATGCGCAGGCCGTGCGAGTCCCTGACCAACCAACCCCAGCCGCTGCCCTGGAGACCGAGAAGGGTCTTGGCCATGGCGGCCTGGAAGCCCTCGAGGCCTCCCCAGGTCTTGGAGATCTCAGCCAACAGGCCAGGGGCGCTGCTGGGGTTGGCATCAGGCGAGCTGGCAGGGACCAGGTTCTCCCAGAACAGGGAGTGGTTGATGTGGCCACCACCGTTGAACTTGATGGCGCCCTGGAGGGCGATCTGGTCGGCAATGTCGCTGGAGGAGATGGCAGCAGAGTAGGACTTGAGGGCGTTGTTCAGGTTGGTGACGTAGGCCTGGTGGTGCTTGCTGTGGTGAAGCTCCATGATCTGGGCAGAGATGCTGGGCTCAAGGGCCTGCAAAAGTTAACTCTGAACAATAAAAAAGAAATCCATAGAATATGGTGGCGTGCAGAACTTGAGAGGAGGGGTTGGGGAACTCACATCGTAGGCGTAAGGCAGCGCCGGGAGGGTGTAGGTGGTGACAGACATTGTTTCTGGAGCAAAAGGTCGCAATTTAATCTCGTTCAAGCGCAAAATATGATTCAAGAGCAAGAATTAAACAGGTAGATGCAAGAGAAAGAAGGAGAAGGAGAAGGAGAAGAGGGGTAGCATGGCAGACATATGTAGCGAGGCTCGCCCCTCGGGTGCCGGGGTACTCGGAATTGCGTCAGAGGGGGAAAACGCATCTATTAGAAATACAAGACCCCGCTCAGCATAAATCTAGTATAAATAGGCTCGGTCCCGATCTGTCAGGGGTGTGCTCTTTGGGTACGTATTTGAGGTGAGCATTTTCCCTCAAACTTGCTCATAAAGTGTTTCCCGATTGGGCGCGACGCTAGCCAATGCGGCCTTGTGATTGGATCCGCCCGACTGCGCAAGTTTCTCAGGGGAGCCGTCGCGTCACAAGGGCCAAGCATGGGACTCTTGTCGCGGCCGACGATGATCTAGATTCGTGGCATGGCGAGTGAGTTAGATTTGTGGTCATGGCGTATAATTGAGATGGCCATGGTACGTTGTGGTGATTTAAAACATCACCACTGCCCTTTTTTTTCTTTTTCCTGCTCCCAGACTCACTCTCATCCTGCTTCCTTTTGACTTTCATCGCTCTCTTCCTATACTCTATCCATCCATCATGTGCGGCCCGGAAAACACCAACCGACCCCGAGGAGGCGCCCTCGCCGCCCTCAACCCTCCCATCCACAGCATCAGTCCTCAAGCAAACATCTGCGGCGACCTCGCATTCCACACTCCTGGAAGCCCTGGCAGCAGCACGGCGACTCATGCCAGACTCACTCCAAGTGAAGCCTGCGATATGAAGTCGCTCTCTGACCTCTACGTCGTGATCCAGTCCGTCTCCCCATCAAGGTTCCCAACTTCGTCCCGAGGCCCACGCTGACCTGCAACTACAGCTCTAGCGGCGACCTTACCCGAAATGCATGCGACTGCGGGCTCTTTCGCCAGTTTTCTCTCCCCGTCGCCCCAAGGGTTGTCCAAGATGAGTTCGTGGAGCTCTCCCTCGACAAGCCGCTGTCACTCGAGGTCGGCAACGAAGGCATCATCGGTCGCCGGGTTTCACTTTTCTCAAGGCCGTCGTCGGGCCAGGAATTTGTCGTTGCCGAGGGCATCGTCGGGTTCAACTTTCTGAGTCAAGCACCCTCTCCTTCGCTTTGAGCTGCGCTCATGGGTCGACGTCATTGCAATCGAGGCCATCAAGGTGCGCGCCTGGAATACGCCCAACGCATCAGCGCTAGCCACGATGCACCTTGCCATCAAGGTCCAAATTACCTACCGCCAAGCGGAAGGATCATTATTTAAAATATGAATGCCACTAAGATTGCGTTCGTATAAACGAGAATTTGCATGGGAATTGCCACCGGTTCAAGGCAATGGTTACTGGGAGCTAAATATGGGAAGGCTATGAGGCGCAAGGCGCATTTCTTTTAGAAACAATCAGCATTTCAATTTCCAAGTTAGATTTTGTGTTAGTATGTTTTAGTTAGCAATACATTCATCAATAGCTCAGTGTCATGTCTCTTTTTGACTCGGTTCCAGTTGATGGGTACCTTGATGGCCCGACCATCAATCACGCCAACCTAACAAATATGGTTTGGTGCAGCATGTGATGCAGATTTACGCGTTGAGGCAATGGATGATGCATAAAATTTTCTATATTTAATTCTCATTAGATGTGTGATATCTGCATCTTTGAACCGCGTGGTTATAACGCGACCAACACGCAGAACTGAGCACATGCGGCCATAGCTGCTGTGTGCGGGAACCTACACACAACAGCTTCCCCTAATTACCTCAACAGTCAGCCCCCGTGCCCAGGCATTTTCGAGCGTAGCGAGGAGGGCCCGCTGCAAGGGCCCCCGGAGGGCTGCCGGAGGCGTTGGGTGTAGGAGGTTGTGTGTGTTAAGTGTGTTGATGTTGCTGTTGGTGTTAAAGTCCACCTTTTTGGGCTAGCGACGACTTTAGATATATCCGTTTTCTGAGTCGTCGGTAATTCTTAATGCTTACTTTGTTTCGACCTTTTGGAGACTCTACTTCTAACCCATCGCAGACCTCCTTCCGCGCAGTGCATCTTTGAAGAAGGGGCTCTAAAATGGCATGATCCTGAGCGGTATATGGTATTTTCTTGCGAGTGGAAATTCTCGAAGTGCCCATATTCTCCAGGTTCGCAATAGTCTCAAACACCTACTTTACTGCCAAACCTCGCCTTCATTGCGCTGGTAGCTTAATCCCAATTGTTGAAAGTCTGAATAAGTGACCGTACATATCCACACTTTTCATCCCTTTGATCTTTCAGATACGTCCTTGCCGCACTCTCCTTTCTCGCAGTAGTGTGGCGTTGACGCGCAGTATGCATAAATAACCTCACAACAAGTCATCACAATTATCAGCAAAAAAAAAGCAATTCAACAAAATCAGCAAAATTTAAGTCCCTTGCTTCCTTGCACTGCAAGCCAGATCTTTTGGGACCTAGCACAGGCGTCGCATCTATGCTCGTTGCCGGTAAAGAAAAAGAAACGGTTTGTCACGTGAAAAGCCATCTTATGGCATGCTTAAACCCGACCCTTAGCTCCGTGACGTCAATGGCTCTTACCGCCGCACCAACGACGCTTCCACAATCATGCTGCCCATAAACCATGTCATCTTTGGCCAAGTCGCATAACGTCTGCACCGGATGTCGTTCCAGGAAGAAAAAGTGCAATGTAAGCACCTCACCTTCCCTTTTGAACCTGATGCTAAGTATCCGCTAGGGCGAACGTCCCAGCTGTTTATCATGCCGTAAGCGCGGCGACATCTGCTTCTATGCTGGAGCCCCATCACAAACACTATCTACCTTGCTCCCAAACGAGTGGCCTCCTGCCACTGGGCTAGATCCCCAACAAGATGTCGGTAGTTGGGCTCCACCAGTCGACACCTTTGACGCCAGCGCTCAACTCGATTGGCCATCCATTGAGCATCCGGCTCTCAATCAAGATGGTGACGTGACGACAGCACCAATAAGTCTCGATGGAAACCAGCAATTTCCCGCGTCGCATAATGATTTAGGCATCCCAACTCCTCAAAGCTCAACCTCCTCTTCTGTCACAACTACTTTACCCCCACTTGGCCAACTAAAACAACTGTTAGACTTATATTTCGAAAAGTTTTACCATTACCTACCACTAATTCACAAGCCGACAATACTCTCGAGACTCAACGAGTCCAATTATGGAGAGTCTCCTCTTCTCTTCTTTTCCATCATTGCCGTATCAGCAAGCGCGCACCCGGATCGCGAAATCCAGCAGTCCCAAATGGACTGGTACAGTGAGGCAAAGACTCTCTTCTCCAAGGCTCTCCATTCTCAAGACAACGCCCTCGAAGCCATTATCTCTGCCAATTTTATTATTTTCCAAGCCATAGTCACAACAGAATATTCAGCCGCCTGGGTAACCCTGGGTGAGGCGTGGCGCAGAGCAGTGACTGCTGGCTATAGTATTTTAGACAGTGAGACGCAGATGGTGCCTAATGCTCTCGTGCCAAAATCTTCCCGGTCCTGGATCGAAATCGAAGAGTGCCGTCGGAGTGTCTGGATGCTTTTTATTTCAGACAGGGCAATGTGTTTCCCCGTCGGGCTAGTGCATGGCGTTGACGATCGACAATTAAGGATCAACTTTCCAATGGACGAAGATTCATTCCAGTCTACCGTTGAACCTTCAGACCAATCCTCCATTTTATACACAAGAAATTTGGATCGATTAATTACGGCAGTCCAGGGAAAGACTCGAAAGAAGACAGCGACCTTGTTACAATTCATCATCCTTGGCTACACCTTACTTGGCCGTGTCGTCGAGACTATATATGCGTTGGATTACGAATTTGAACAACAAAAGTCTAAGCTTGAGGAACTAGAATCAAGCTTCGTGAGGATTCGTCTTATACTCCCTCGCTCCGCAACAGACCTTGCCGCCTCAGACTATCGTGACTTTCCAGACGTGGTCTGGTTAAACGTCATCATGAATCTCAGCGCAGTTCTCTTATATCACAGGCCTCTCTCCGATGGCGAGACTCTTGATGACAAAACCGAACTCTCAACCAATTGGCCACACTGCGTCTCTGCAGCCCGGAGTACCGTATCCATCCTCCGAGATGCATCACGGGCATCGACAGACTTTGCCATTAATCCGCATCTTTCATCAATGCTTTTTACGATTGGCCGCATTCTAGTAATAGAGTATTTCCACCCTTCAATCACTCAAAAGAAGCTCGCTACACCGTCCCAATCTTCCCCAACCAGCAAAAGAGACACTACATTACGGGACGATCTAGAAGTCTTATTACTCACCTCAGAGCGCATGAAAGAGACCCTCAAAGGAATTGGTAGGAAATTTCGCAACGGTATCATTTTCTATATCACAGATGATGAAAGTCGCATTTTGCAAGACAAGGCCAACGGGTCCAGAGGGCTTCTCCGGACCTGCGACAGATGGCCCAAGGTGGATGAGTGCATCGATTTTGAATTCCCAGCTTAGATTTTACAGATGCCTCTATCTGTTGCTAGGACTAAATAGTAATATTTGCATCCTTGCTATCGCCCACCATTCTTCCGCCGTCCGCTATGACACTTGTACCAGTCGCAAAGGTGCTCTTCATGAAATACAGATACACCTCCGCCATTTCCTCTGGCTTCCCCACGGTTTGCAAAATAGTGTCCCGTTTCATGCTGTTTAGCGCCCCTTCCAACCTTTCCTCGGGGATAGTACCAAAAAGTTCGGTGTGAATGGCACCTGGGATGGCGCTGTTGACACGGACAGGCTTCAGATCAATGGCTAAGCCGCGCGCAAGAGACTCTACGCCACCACCAACGCCCGCCATCACGGACCAACCCGGACTGGGGCGCCAAGACATTGTTCCTCCGGTCAGAGTAAAGGAACTGTTGGAGCTTTGGTTGATGTACTCGGGCAGGTACTTGGCCAGGATGATGACGGCCGTGTGACGGACCATGCCGAGCTTAGAAATATCGCTGATTTCCACTTTTTTTATATCAATGGTTCGGATAGCGTCACCCGCAGTATAAACCACATGGTCGATCTTTCCGGACCGTGTGGCAAACTGCAAAAGGTTCTTGATGTTTTCCTCAAGCGTCTCGGGGTTGGACAGATCGCATGTTTGGCCTGTGATTTCACGAGGCACAAGGCCGTTGGACTCGATGTGGCTTTGGAGGCGGCTCACGGCGCTGTCCAGTTTAGGTTGTCGAGAGCTGCTAAGAACAACATGGGCGCCATGTTCAACGGCTGCTTCAGCCACGGCGAAGCCAATGCCAGTCGAGCCACCCAAGATGAGGACGCGCTGGTTATGCAGTTTGTTGATGAATTTGGGCGCCATGGTGTGATAAAAGATGGAATGATGAGATAGATTGCAAATGCTTGTGTCGAGATCTCTTGTATATGAGCTGAATTCTCTTGATTAAACAGATTTTGCCGACTCGAGGAATTGGCCCTTTTAAACACATTTTCATGATGCTCATCATGAGAGCGCCGACAGATTGCTCCACTGTCGGCGCCGCTAGCGGGATCGAGTGGGTCCGTCAGCGCTGCCCTACTCCGCGCGGCGACAGTGACCGGAGGCGCTCGATGGAAATACTATTTCGTGCTTTTCTTGTCGGACATATGGTTAAAACGCGGTATGTCCGGCTGCTTTGTTTTTTTGTTTTTTTTACGTGGCTACCCCAAGGAGTTTGTCTGCAGGCCAGACCGGGGTCGGGCGCTGTTCAGACATGTCATGATCACCATCCTCCATCCATAAACCTCCTTTTGATCTCGGTTCCACCGACCAGGACACGAGGAGAGAGCAAATTATGGTTGGGTAACGAGTTTTCAATATAGCAGTTGCATCTTTGATTCAGGTACAGTACCAATGGCACGAGATCAATGCCAACCCAACACGCACAACATGAAACGATGACGCCTTATTGCATGCGAACAACAGAACACGGCCGGTGTTGTGCGTTGTCAACCACGATCCATGTTTCTGACTTGCTCACATGATCTACCTTCTCTAACAACCGATTTGTTGGCATTGCCAGGGTGTTCGACCTGAAAATATGGGTCGGCCAGCACAAAGAGGCCTCGGGCCCTGAAGCGATTCACAGCCACATGGCTCAGCCACAGCGCCGCCATCATGTCGCCAAAGCCATCGCCGCAGGGCAGCGCTTCGCCAACCAACCATGACAGTGAATCATGACCTCGGCGGCCCCAGGCTGCAGGGCGGGCTGCATCTGCTCGGCTGCGTCTGCCCTGCTCCTGCGATCGGGCCTTGTTTTCCTACAAAAGGCCAAGGCCCCCCTTGGGCTCCTTTGTTCCAGCTTCACTGGGGAATTGCTCCACCAGACACCGCTACTTGACCCTAATTCGGCCTGACGAGACGACATACCGCTCTTTAAAAAGCCCGCCTTCCGCGACTGCGCACACGCTCGCTCTCACGGTGCTCTCGCACACCAACAAACGATGCCTTTTGTCGCAAACACCCCCGAGTCGCTCATCGGTCGCACCGACTCTCTGAATCCCAACACGACGTGTCGCGGCATCACTTCCGCCGGCCGCCCATGTCGCCGCCCCGCTAACGGCGCAAAGCCCAAGCCCAACGGGCGGCCCTCAACGCCCGATCTCCGCGATGAGGGCTCGTACTGCTGGCAGCACAAGGAGCAAGCGAGCCGATCCGCCCAGTCGAGTCCTGGCCCCAACGGCACCGTAAAACCCATTCTCGAAAACCGTTCGAGCATAGATACTTTGGCAGACCGGTTAGGTCTGGTAGACCTCGGGGGGAAGCACAAGCGAAGGAAAGATAGCGGCCGTGTCGGTAGCTTCAGGCCCTCCCCCACGTCACAATCCAACCCTAGCAGCAGTCTGAAGTTGTGCTGCTGCTTCTCCATTCCGATCGAGGAAACCCCAGAACCTCGTCCCTCGCGACCACAGCCCCGACCTGTTCAGCGAACGTCAATCCCTGTGCCGCCTTCGCGACGAAACTCGCGGACAAGCCACAACAGCCAGCGCCTAAACGTACCGGCAACCTCGTCAGGGAGGAGCTCCAAATCCCGAAAATCCAGCAGCTCCTACACGGGCAACCCCCAGGACTTGATACCCGGCAGGCTTGATGCGGCCACCGCGGCCGCCCTGACAACTGAGCTGAACCGACCATTTGTCGACTCGGAGGAAGCTGGTTTCATCTACATGTTTTGGCTTACACCAACCTCGGATTCTGCACCACCAGTGGATGCTGCGAGATCTTTGCTCAAGCCACCTTCTTCTGGGAATCGATCCCGAAGACCAAGCGATGCGGTATCCCGCTTCGCCGAGCAGAGCACCGCCACCAAGGGCAAGACGATGATGCTCAAGATTGGGCGTGCAGCCAACGTCCAGCGCCGCATGAACGAGTGGCAGCGCCAGTGCGGATATGAGATTGAACTCTTGCGGTACTACCCGTACCTTTCCAACGCCGACGAGTCTTCGGGCGTTGTCCCGCACATGACGCCTCACTGCCATCGCGTCGAGCGCCTAATCCACCTTGAGCTTGGCGGTATGGGTCTCCGCGCCAACAAGGACAACTGCGAAGCCTGTGGAAAGGATCACAAGGAATGGTTCGAGGTGGAGGCGACACGAGAGGGTGTTCGCATGGTGGACGAAATGATCCGACGATGGATCAAGTGGGATGAATTAAATGCTTGACGATGTATATGAAGGATATTGTAACATGATGGCGTTGGGATATATATTTGTTTTCCTGCAAGGGAATTTATAGATGGGAACTTATGACAACAAATACCTACAGAATAGCATGAGTTAAACCGTATTTCACGTCCCCTCGCCCATGCGTGTTCAAATGAAATGCCACAACAACCCAATTACTCCAGATGATTTTTTATTCTAAAAAGAAAATGGAGAAAAAAGGAAAACAGAAAGGAAAAAAGAGGGAAATCTTTGGGAAAAGGAGATTGGAAGTGAAGGGTTCTTTTGAGCCTCCTTTCTTGCTCTTTATCTTTGCCCCCACTAACACCATCTAGTGTGCACAACAAGTTGTAGTTCCAGAGAAATAAACCGATTCTTTTAACAGACATTATATCACTTTCGGGCATGATTCCAAATTTTAGTATCATCATATCCGAATCTCTATTCATACAACTCGTAGCGCATGTTTCTCTTCATGATATCTATGCTCAGCCCGTCGGCGCCAGCTCTCTGGAGACAACCAATCCCAGGCCACATCACCGCCTTGATACAGTCCTAATCTTTTGAATGTGTTGGGTGCAGATGGCTCTTTAACCAATACCAAGTACCAATCTCGATCGTCGGTCCTCGCAAGCCTCAAACACAATGTCATTTCCCCATCAACGACGTCTTCTGGGTGATCCGGGTATATAGTCGACACATGACCGTCATGCTGCCAAACAAGCTCATAGTGGAAAAGACGCTGCATCTCCCCCGTTAGCCAATGTTCCCTATCAGTGAATCGAACAAAGATTGTCGCAAACGACACCCAGCCAGACAGAGTCAGTGCCGCCGAAGTCATCGGACCAGTCCCCCGAAGGCCTGCAAAAGTGCAATCAACCCTTAACACACTAGCATAGACATTTTTCAGCACCGGTCTTGCCCAGCCCGCCAGCGTGCTGTGCTTGTACGATACTTCGTCCATCATGGAGGCCCATGACCAACTTGGGGCACGCCATGAATCCGGCTTGCCCTTGCGGCTATGGCTTGTCTCATTCTTGCGAGCCCATAATAAGCCCTCAATAATGTTACTGCGCCATAGTCCAGCCACGTACTCATCTTCAAGAAGGCCAGAAATGCGGCTCGCAAGACCCGCAAGCGCTGGGAAAGCATCGCTCTCGTTTGTAAGGTTCCCCATCAACTTAGAATACCTCTCCACAATTGCATACCATAGCGCCCGCAACTCGGCCGGCGTTGCGTTGCTCATCTTGATCGATGTGCTGCTAACGAGCCTTCGAAATTCTAGGTCATCGGACTTTTTCTCGTGCTCTCGACCACAGTCGCAAAAGACGCCGGTGCGACACTCCCACACGAGTTCCCTTTTTGCAAAATGAAGCATTCGCGGCGAAAGGAGGCGTTCCTGGAAAACCCAGGCCCGAGTGAGCAGCGGCCATTCCTCCTCGTGCTGTTGGTCGGGACTTGGGATGTCCCAGTGTTTGATGCCACCGTTATCCGCATACTCTAGTCGCACAAAAACATCATCCATGAGTCCATGCCCTATCTCCTGAGCCGGAATACGATCCAAGTATACCTCTCGGGGTTCGCTGTCAGAGTGTAGACCTTCTCCATGCCCCGTTGCCTTGGTTGCCGCAATGGTTATAAAGGCATTCTCGTAAATAGACGCCATCTTGGGGAGCTGCTTCTCTCGATCTTCGTCACAGTCCTGGACGATGCAAAGAGCATCTACCCAGAAGTAACGGATGGAAAGTCTTCTACATACAACAACAGCATCGTAAATGGTTTTCGGTAGAGTTTCTATGGGGATTCCAGACATGAATAGGTCCTTATTACTGTCAAGAGTCTTTAAATTTTGAGCTCGGCCCCAACAATAGCTTAGGCAAGCATAGTATCCCAGTTCATTTCGGGTGTCCATCAGTCTGATCGGTGAATCTTGTGAGTCCCCAATGTCCAGTACGCGATCTGGCAGGGGTTTTGGTTGGTTTCTGGTACAATGCTCGTGCTCTGTTGTGCATGTCAAAATCCACGACATTACCCGGTGCATTGTTGCCTCGGTCTTTGTGTCATCCACGGCAGCTCTTGGGGATGATATGAACGGGAGGTCCGGTCCTTTTCCAAGGCAGTAGAATGACATGTAAGGCCAGGCGGTAATAACATTTGGCAGCTCGACAATCAGCGTCCTCTTATCATTGTTCCATGTCAAAAGAATTTCTTCGCCCGGGCGGTAACGCTTCCACTGGAAATAAAACCGATTTGATAAGTCGGTCGGGGGGTAATGGCGAGATACCCCGGCAAGCAATGTGGCGCAAATTACGCAACTTTCCCGAGTATTCCAGAGGTCATGATATTTAATCGTCGTGCTAGCGCTGTAGCGTCGGTGTTCGTTGAGGTTCTTGCAAACTAGACAAACCGTTTCCGCCGATCGATTGGCAGACTCTCGCCAGCGCCAGGGCAGGCGAAAAAGCCAAACGATTCCATTATAAAAGGAGACGAGGCCGGAAAAGGAACTTTTTAAATCTCGAGTCGTGGCCAGAACCCGTTTTGAAACCATCCACCTCGGTATTCTCCTCGAATACGCACGCCCCCATTGTTTTTCAGCAAGCGAATGCAGGAAATTGAGGGCCATTGTGAACAAAGATCGAGAAATATACGTGAGGATCAAGACGGGGATCGCCAAAATGACCCAATGAACATCTTTAACGGCATCTCCTCCCAGCGTCATATAGAAATACACGACGAACCAGAATGGTATCATTTGCACAGAAAGAACGAGAAGAAATGAAACCCAGGCGCATAGAAACTCGTAAACTACCCGCGCGAAAAACTGCAAGGCCTCTTTGGCCACCTCAGAGGCGATGGATAAGACGAGCCGTCGGTTTTCTTGGCGGCGAGGGCCCTCCGCATAATCGAGGGGTTCCATAGCTGTTATTGGCGAGTGAGCTGCACGCTCGAGCATTCAACGCGCATCGTGTGCGGTTTTAAAGCTCATTCGCTCATTATCGTGCTTTGATGGAGGTGTTGGTGGAAAGACTGTTGCCTCGTGCGGCTGAAAGGCGTCCAAGCTGCGCCTCTTTTAGGCAGTTTCAAGATCCACTGCTGGTGGTGGGTTAGCCGGGTGGCCGCCAGCAAAAAGTAGTTTCATAGCAGGAACAGTGAGTTACAAAAACATGTACTAGGATAGAATCTCCAACATAATTAACAATATTTAATCCCTAGGGTTTAGGAAATGCGGATGCATCATGTTATCTTTGTCAGCACATCTCATCATCGCTCTGGTTTGATCCCAAGGTGCTTCCAAAGACTTTAGCGTTAGTCAGATCGCCCTATCAATGGGCCTTCAGGTACGCGAAACTGGATTACATATGAGTTACTCGCAAAAAGTGGCTCTCACTGACCGGCGAAGGACTCGCGATGGCATATCCAACGAGCCTTACTCCGCGGACATCAGGTCATATGGTGGTTCTTGCTCCGCAAAATGCCAGGCTATATAATTCTTGGTCCGCAAATATCCACCAAATGTATCCCACAGCCGTCTCCTAGTTTCCATCATGCAGCCGGATCAGTATTGGGTTAGCACTAATCCCTTCATGATCTCATACCAATGATTCAATGGTTTGCTACACACCTACCGCTTTCAGTTAGGCTGGCTTTGGGAAGAGACAGTGGGGGTCCTATTTTGCCAAGCAGTCTATACTGCCCGCATCTTCAAGGGCCTATGGCGAGTCAGTGCCAAACACAGCATTAAAGACATGCATTGACAACTGCACTTTTTCGTCACCCGTATACCACCTCCATCGAATCAACATTGTAGGGAATCTCCACTGGGCTTTGATCATCTGGTTGTGACGGAGGAAATTATTGGCCCTAAATCCGAAGATGCCGTGTGCTCTTGCCGTGTCTATATATAATGCGTCTGTCCGTATGCTCCAAGGCAGGTAGGAACACACTCATTACACAAGCAAAATTACACACCTGCATATCAGCTCCACCCTCTCTCGTCATTCCCAACACCCCATCAATACAGCCAACAACAATATGCCTTCATTCGAAGAAGCCGTGGCCGCAGGCAAAGTCTCAACTGATGAGGCGTTCGCCATCTTCGATGCTCTCCCCGCTGTTAAGCTAGAAGAGTTGATAGGACTGTGGAAGGGATTTTCCTTCAATACGGAACACCCAATGGACGGGTTCCTAGAGGCCTCGGGTTGGTTCGGCAAGCGATTCGTCAACGAGAATGCCGTTGACCCGCTGGTCTTCAATGCGAAGGACGGCGGGCACTTTTCTGTCGACCCTGTGAAGGCTATGGGGGGCCGACACCAAGTACTGTACATTCCCGACGTACAGTCAGAGTATGAAACCAAAGAAAACAAGGCTCGCATTCGCGTCGTTCAATATCGAAGTGTTCCAACCGCAAGCATGGTCTACAATGAGCTTCCCATCATTGACTCATTCCGCAAGGCGGATGACAACACCCTTCTTGGTGTCATGGACAACATTCATATGCCTGGGCCAGCATTCTTTTTCGTACTTCGACGTCAGTCCTAAGTCGGTCTTGTATCGTGGAATCTTGGGGGTTTTCCTTAGCGTTTATCACCTATACAGCTAGGGACCACTTCACCGCTGCGACTAGTCTGGCGTCAACGGAGATCACAAATGTTTAGCAAACCAACCTGGGTCGGGCTTTCATAAAAAAGAAAATACAAATTCTATTAAAAAGAAAACACTAAAATCCACAGCGTTTTGCATTTTCTCCCCATTCTGCCATCTTGATTTCAATGTGAAGTGTAATTGCACCAGTATCGGTTCGGACGATTGCTACCCTGGACCGATTTGCAATTTGAAGCCGCGGAGTGGATAAAGCGGCCCCACCCCACCTTGATATCTCGATCTTTTTTTTGATCTTTTGGAGGGGTACTCTGCAGCAGACAAGGATTCATTCACCCACACCAAGGGCTATTTCAGAGCGCGAATCGAAATAATTTTGCCCGTGGATCTGAGGCCCAGAGAAACGACGACTGCCCACGAATAGTACACAGACAACTGCCGCAGTCATGGCAACGGCGACAATGACGATGACGGCCTCGTCCAAGAAGAAGGGCGGGGCTGATCTCGCACCCGAGAGCGAGCGCTTCCTACGATGCTGCGCCGACGTCGCCAACGCCCTCATTGAGGAGCATGAAGCCTCCAAGGCTGGCCGCGCGCCCAAGAACATTAACCTCAACGCGCTGCGAAACAAGCTTGCCAAGAAGCACAAGCTCAAGGACATCCCGCCCCTCACGGCCATCATCGCCTCCATCCCCGAACACTACAAGAAGTACATCCTACCCAAGCTCATCGCAAAGCCCATCCGAACTTCGTCGGGTATTGCCGTAGTCGCCGTCATGTGCAAGCCGCACCGATGCCCTCACATCGCCTACACGGGCAACATTTGCGTCTACTGCCCCGGTGGCCCCGACTCCGACTTTGAATACAGCACCCAGTCCTACACCGGCTACGAACCCACTTCGATGCGAGCTATCCGCGCTAGATACGATCCCTTTGAGCAGGCTCGAGGCCGTGTCGACCAGCTCAAGTCGCTGGGCCACTCTGTCGACAAGGTCGAGTACATCATCATGGGTGGTACCTTCATGTCGCTGCCTGAGTCATACCGAGAGGAGTTTATCGCCCAGCTTCACAATGCCCTGAGCGGTTACCAGACGACAAATGTGGACGAAGCCGTCGAGGCCGGCGAGATGAGCAACGTCAAGTGTGTCGGTATTACCATTGAGACGCGACCGGACTACTGTTTGCAGCCCCATCTTACTGACATGCTGCGATATGGCTGCACCCGTCTTGAGGTCGGAGTCCAGTCGCTTTACGAAGATGTGGCAAGAGACACAAACCGTGGACACACAGTTGCCGCAGTCGCCGAGACATTTTGCTGGGCCAAGGATGCAGGATACAAGGTCGTCAGCCACATGATGCCCGACTTGCCCAACGTTGGTATGGAGCGTGATATTGATCAGTTTAGAGAGTACTTTGAGAACCCGGCGTTCCGAACAGACGGTCTCAAGATCTACCCCACGCTTGTCATCCGAGGTACTGGTTTGTACGAGCTGTGGCGCACTGGCCGATACCAGAACTACACCCCGAACGGCCTGATCGACCTGGTTGCAAGAATTATGGCCCTGATCCCCCCATGGACCCGTATCTACCGTGTCCAGCGAGATATCCCTATGCCCCTGGTCACATCCGGTGTGGAAAACGGCAACCTGCGAGAGTTGGCTTTGGCCCGAATGAAGGACTTTGGTACAACCTGCCGAGACGTGCGAACCCGAGAAGTCGGTGTAAACGAAATTAAAAACAAGATTCGACCCAACCAGATTGAGTTGGTGCGGAGAGACTACGTCGCCAACGGCGGCTGGGAGACGTTCCTCGCCTACGAGGATCCCAAGCAAGACATTTTGGTCGCTCTGTTGAGATTGCGCAAGTGCACCGAAAAGTACACATTCCGAGAGGAGCTCACTGGCCAGCCTACCAGTATGGTGCGAGAGCTTCACGTCTACGGCACTGCTGTGCCAGTTCACGCCCGAGACCCGCGCAAATTCCAACACCAAGGTTTCGGAACGTTGCTGATGGAGGAGGCCGAGAGGATTGCCCGGGAGGAGCACGGAAGCGACAAGCTGAGTGTCATCTCTGGTGTTGGTGTGAGAAGTTACTACAAGAAGCTGGGCTTCTGGCTGGATGGCCCCTACATGAGCAAGTGGCTCGATGGTCGACCACAGGAGGCTTAGAGCGGATGCACTTGAACAGACGACATTGCACAGCGTCATGGAAGAAATGGAAATACCTAAGGGTGGGGAAATACTGAATTTATAGATGGCGCAATCGGGTCATGGTAGTATGAGTTATGGCGGCTTGAATAAAAAAAATCATCTCATTTGACAGCAATAACGGCGTCTCTCACATCCATGTTTCGGGCGGATATGCACATCCTTGTAAATGGTTTCCTTGTTGGGAAGATCGCGGGGTTCACTATCTATATCAGGCCGGTGCCGCTTATCATTCACTTCGGCCAAGTTGCCCCGCCATTTGGTTGATCGGATTGATGAATTTGTCTCAATCCCAATTTATCTCCTCCAATACAGAGAAAGATGGCTAGAACCCCCGTCCACCAGCCTTCTGCTTCCCCATTGGCCATGGGTCGACCTCGCGAAGCCACGACTATCCCCGAAAAGATAATTAAGCCGTGGAAGTTGCCGCCTCAACAGACCTACATATTCTTCAACGCAAATGTGGTGGATGTCGTCGCCGGTTTGATCATCCCTGGGACCACGGTCAAGATCTCTGGTGGCCTGATCGAATCTATCGGGTACGATGTAACCGCGTCTTCGGATAGCATTGCTGTGGACCTCCAAGGGAAGTATATATGCCCGGGGCTCATTGACTGTCATATTCACATAACCTCCGTGCCTGGGGATGACGGCCTCAATGGCAGTACTTATGGAACTGATCCAGCGGTCTCTTACTTTCGGCAGCCCTTCGTCTGCGGCCAGATACTTTCCAAGGGCTTCACCACTCTCAGAGACACGGGAGGCGCCACGCTAGCGCTCAAGGAAGCCATCGAGGACGATGTGTTCCCCGGGCCGAGAATGTTTATCGCAAACAAGGCGCTCTCGCAAACAGGGGGCCACGGGGACCGCCGAGGCGCACACGACAACCGCGTATGCTGCGGGGATGTGGGCGGCCTCTCCACGGTTGTCGACGGCGTATCGGAATGCATCCGTGGGGCTCGGGACCAGCTCCGTACTGGCGCCGACTTTATCAAGATTATGGTTGGCGGAGGCGTTGCTTCCCCAACAGACAGAATTGAGAATACGCAGTTTACAAGGGCAGAGATCCGAGCTATCTGTGAAGTAGCAGAGAGTTATGGGACGCATGTCACGGCCCATGCGTACACACCCAAGGCTATTCGCCACGCCGTAGACAATGGAGTCAAGGGCATTGAGCATGGAAACTTTATTGATAGCGAGACGGCATTTTACATGGCGGAACGAGACATTTGGCTCACACCGACTCTTGTCACCTACGCCGCGATGGGCTCTGACAAGTACGCGGGCTTCCTCCCACCTACTAACCTGGAGAAGAACCGCCAAATGCTACAGCGGGGCTTAGAGTCTCTGCGGATTGCGTATGAGGCCGGGGTGACAATCTGCCATGGATCCGACCTACTGGGGCCACTTCAGGCAGAACAGAGCAGGGAGTTTGGAATCCGCTCGCAAGTGCTGAGTAGCAAGATAGTATTGCAGGGAGCAACGGTCAACGCAGCCAAAATGCTGGGCCAGGCAGACTTCCTGGGGCAGATCAAAGCGGGGTTTGCGGCTGATATGCTTATTTTAAACGGCAACCCGCTGGATGATGTCTCCATTCTGGACGAGGCTGAAAAGAGCATTTTGGCCGTCATCAAGAATGGGCGGGTCTACAAGAGTCGGTTCGAGCTGCCCGAGGATGTGAAACAGTGAACCAAGCTCACCCAACGAGTGAAACATCCGGACAGAATATGGACGAGGCTGGAATTTGAAATCGAGCATGAAGCTCATTGCACATTCGGCTTTGTGGTCCGACACGGCATGCGCAGGTTTTCGTATCGGTGCCGGGCGGGGCTCTAGCTGGAATCCAACATGCTCTAGATCAAGTTCAAACAACTCACCAGCTGTCATTCAATCGATGCCCTGTTCTGAGATGTGAGCTTGATGTCCATTTTGTGAATGCCCCATTAGAAAAAAAAGAACAAGCACTGCAAGGATTCATGCTCACAAGGCGTACAACACCTCGCGTGCCCACTAAAGTGATCCTGTGATGACGAAGTCAGCTGGCCTCAAGCCTCAGGACGTTTAAACAAGGCCGAAAGTATGCGGCGCTCAGAGGCCGCCATTGGCCCGCCGGGGGCGCTTAGTCATTCGCAGCGCATCAACGTTTCGTTTGGCAAAGCCGCAATTTATCGACAACCTCGAGGGAAGGATTTCCGGCCCTTACTTCTTTTCCCCCCAAAAGCTCGCAATGAGCCGCCAACGAAATGACGACGGTACGTCGCAATGAGGCGCCGGACTCGCAGACGGGCGTCCTCCCGGTGATGCCCGGGGATGCCCTCCCGGACCGCCACCCGCGAAGCAATGCCGCAACCGCCGCCTCGGCCGCGGGCGTCCGCGCCCTGAGCGCCCAGGTCGTGGCCTTCTACTTCCGTGCGCCGGCAAAGGCCTTCTTTCGCACCCGCGTCGACTACCTCGCCTACGCCCGGGTGGTGCACCAGGCCCAGACGAGGATCCTGATGAGCGCCGTGGCCGCCGACACGTCGTCGTCGCGCTTCTCGCAGCTCCTGCGCCAGGCCTGGCTGCTGGCCCGGAGCACCACGCCGGGCGTCCTGACGTCGGCCATCCGCCACCAGGGATGGGGCATCGTGCCTCACCAGATCCTGCCGCCGCTCATCGCAAACGTGGGCGTCGGCGCCGTCCTCTACACCAGCTACCTGCAGATTCTCGCCCGCTTCCACGAGGAGACGGGCCAGGCCAGAAAGCGAGTCTACCCGCCGCCCCAGCCCGCTCACACCTTCGCCGCGGGCTTCCTCGCCGGAGGCCTGCAGAGCATCGTGGCCGCGCCCCTGGATGCCCTCCAGGCCCGCTACGACCACCGGGACCTGGTCCTCAGCGACGGCAGCGGCAAGCCCCGGAGCATGTGGAGCTTTGGGGCCGAGAAGCTCCGCGAGATTGGCCTCCGGGGCATCTTTGCCGGATGGGGCCTGTCGTTCCTCAAGGACAGCCTGGGCAGCGCCATCTTCTTCAGCACCTTCGAGTACGTCAAGGCCCAGGGCTACTACCGCTTCGTCACCTGGTACTACGGCGGCCTGGCCGAGGACATTGTCGACGTGCTGGCCATGAAGCGCCCGGCCCACAAGCACCCGGAGCCGGGACACATCTTCATCCGCCCTCACTACGCCCTCGAGCCCATGTTCCTGCTGCTCGGCGGCCTCAGCGCCTCCTTCACCCAGCAGGTGCTCCTCCACCCGCTGACGCACTTCCAGGTCAAGCACTGGGACCACCTCGAGGAGCTCGACGCCAAGGCTGCCCGGCTGCGCGCCCAGGCCGCCATCGCCTCCTCCTCCCCTTCCTCCTCCTCTGGCCTGGACTACCTGAAGAACAGGAAGCCCAGCCGCAGCCCGCACTGGCGCATGCTCCGCGCCTACTACCACGCCTACCAGGAGTCGTACGCCGTGTGCGCCGCCGAGGCTGCCTCCGAGGGCCTCTCGCTGAGCCGCTGGCTGTACCGCGGCTTCTGGTGGAACGCTATCCGCCAGGTGCCTAGCACCAGCGCGGGGCTCATCATCTTTGAGCTGATTCGCCGCAAGTACGGCTTGGGAATGGAGGAGGTGCGCATCAACAAGGACGGCTATGATATCCTGCTCCACTAAAGGGCAACAACAACAACCTCTTGGGAACCGGCGTTATGTGGGCATGGTGGGCATGGATGGCATGATACACAATACACCACTTTGTAAATGATGTATAGACTTTTACTACTCCTCTTTGGTTCATGGTTCTTAGTTTTTGTTTTTCATGGGTTTCTTTCTTTGTTGTTACACTGGACCGGTATAGAAGCACCTCCACCCCCATGCATGAATAGAAATGAAAGCCTCATGGCTTCCTCGTCTCATCTCTCATCACACTGGCCCTTGTTCCTGACCTTACCGAGTAAAAGTACAAAAAGATTTCACATGTGGGACAAGAGGAACAAAATGTTGGTGCAAAAAATATCATCAGTTCCTACAGGTCCTCCCAAGCCAACCCCGTCCCCACAGTCTTGCCACCGTTTACATAACCGCAGACAAGGCACACCACCACCCCGAATCCACCCAACCTACCTTTACCGACCCACCCCCCCAAGAACCGTGAAAGATCCTTAAACTCCATTTGCAAAACCAAAAACACTACATCCAGATGTACGCGTCAAAGGTCCCACCCAAGCCCAATCGTTTCCACGCCCCTTGGTCGTATCGCCGACAGCTCCGTGCTACCGATGTGTCTTCTAGCCACGCGAGTTTGAAGAGCCGCCGCCGAAATCAGGTTCTCGATCAGGGTGGTGCTTCTTCTCCTTGCGACCCTTGATGACAAACTCGGACGCAATCTGGATGTGGTCTGCGGGGAAGTGCCAGTTGGGGAACGCCGGCACGCGCTTCATGTACTCAGGGTCAGGGGGTCCTAGGATGTCCACCACCTCAAGCGTGTTGGTAGAGTACCAAATGTAGTCAATGACATCGGCAAACCCTGGCGTGTAATTCGTAAAAGGTAGTTCGTCGGCAGTGTTCTTGGTGTGGGCGTAAGAGTCTCGGAGGCTGAAGGGGTGCTCAATACCGTCTCGCGTGAAGCTGCCGTACTGGAAGTTGCTGAGTTCGAGATGGTCGGGGGCAACACGGCCCATTGACATGAGCTCGTATACTGAAGAGTCCTCGGTAGAGTTGAAGTCACCACACACCAATAGGGGGATTTCTGTGTTGGTGCGGTACTCTTGGCTTGGCGCCGGGTCGGCCTGAGGAGGAGGAACTTCCCCGTCATCGAGAAGCACAATCATTTTCTTGTCCTTGACGGCCGGCCACCTAGCATATTTCTCGGCCAGTTTCGTGACATGCTCCATCAGGATACCAGTTTGAATAACCTTGACATCTGCCAGGGCTGAGTCCCAGGTCAGATGGACGTTGACGAGAATGATGCGAGCGCCCGTCAGACGCGACTCGAAGAAGCAAATAACGGCAATGTTGTCCTTGGGCATCACGCGGTTGAAAACATCGTGCTGGTTCTTCATGTCAGGTCGGTTGATGGCGATCGTGGCAAACTCAATCAGCTGCTTGTCGAGCAGAATGAACTTGCTCTGCTTGTAAAAGACTGCGCAACCATCAACAGACTGGGCATCCTTCTCCGACATCGTCTTGGCTCGAGACTTGGGCCAGTGAACACCCTTGTAGTCCATTTGCGCCAGTTCGGGGCTGAAGTCCTCCTTAAAGGCTTCTGTGGAAACCTCTTGTAGGGCAAGGAAATCTGCGTCTCTGATGCGAAGCTCTTCCAGGATGCAGTCCTTTCGGTACTCCCAGTTTAGAGCACCGGATGGGGTGTATCCATACGTCTGCTGAGTGGCATATTTGTCACACAGAATGTTCCAGGAGAAGACCTTGATCTTCTCCAGACTTGCGGAAACATCTTCCTGGATGAGAATCTCTTTACGAGGTGAAGGAGGTAGAGGAACTGCGCAACGTTAGCTGGCCGTTTTGGCACCGTGGTTTCAAACATACTTTGGGCGTTTTCTCTTAGAGCGCTGATTAAGCTCTTGGTTCCCTTTTCCATAATCTCCTGCTTCACAGCTGGCTCAAGTGGATTACCCTCAATGCCCAACATCTCCAAAAGGTGAAGCGAGCCGAGCTCGTATGGTAGTTCTTGAATGTTATTGTTAAACAGCAGGAGCTGCTTGAGGTAAGTGCACATGCCAATCTCCGGGGGAAGTTCGGAGATCTGGTTGTAGGAAGCATCGAGGTGGCGCAGCTGTCGCAGCTCGCCAATCTCCTTGGGGAGGCGGGTGAGTTTGTTCGACGCGATGTAGAGTTCGTTCAGGAATTGATACTTGAACAGCTCTGGGGCCAGGTTCCGGAGCCCCTGGCCACTCATGTCCATGTTGTGCCAGTCCTGTCGCTTCGTGTCCTTCTCAATGGCCTGCGGCCGTCTCCTGTCAGCCGGGTCGTTCTCGCCGTCCGCCTGGGTTCGCCCAGTGGTGGGGGGAGGGCCGCCAATGCCTCTGTTTTCCGACGCCTTGAGCCTAGCATAGTAGTGCGGTTGTTGCTGATCGGTCATGGCGGCGTGAGCCCGTTCCGCCTCCTTGTGCATGCGCAATTGCTCCTGCCACATTTCGTTCTGTGGTCCCTGTCCACCGCGTGCCGTTCCGGAATGACCATTCTGAAGCGCGTTTGTGTTGAAGGTGGCTGAATTGGAGAGTACGCCCGAGGGAAAGGAGGAGTGGTGGGTGAGGCCGTTCGTGTTAGGTAGTCCGTGGTCGTGCTGAAGTCCTTGGTGATGTTGGGTTTGAGATGGGTGTTGGTGTTGCGAATGTTGATAATTGTAGAGCAAGTTGGGAATACCTCGCCCGGCACCATTCAGCCGGGCATTATGCCCCTGCTGATGGTTCTGGGAATACATGCCGGCAGAGATTTGGGGTGCTCAATGTCGCGTCGGTCCGGAGGGGGAGGGAGGGATAAAAGGTGGGCGCCGGCGAGCAGCTCGGCTGAGAAGCGCGGGCACCGTCAGTGTCTGAGCGTTGAGGGAGAGTGGTGTATAGCAAAAGTGGTCCAGCCTATGTCGTTCATCGGCCGTTGTGGGAGTTGGTGTGCGAGGTCGAGGCTGGCCGGTGGGGGTTGGATAAGCGCGGAGTCGATTGGCGCCTCACCCAAGGTTCAAGCGTAAGGACGAGAGGGGTAGCTCGCGTCTACGCATGGGCCCGTTGGCAAAAACTACTCTTTGAGATGCTGTATCGCGAAGCGGGAGCGGGAGTCCGGGTTGTGGGTGGCGTCGTCAGCGACGTCAAGCTTGAGAGCTCATGAAAAGGTCGATATCGGTTGGGCGAGCGACAAGGAGGCTGGGGTAGCCGTGGAGCCAGGGAGCGGGGGTTAGAGTGGGCGATTCACTGTCGGCAAGGCTGAAGCAATCTTGTCCTGCAGATCAAACTGACGGGCGCAAGATGTTTGCTGGAGTCGAAGGAGACCTGGTTGAGCGAGGAAGCTGGTCAGCCAAAGCTTTTGAGGCAAGACATGAGCGAGAGGGGATCCAATCGCGACACGTTGCGTCGGGGCAGCGCGGGAGGGGGGAGGCACGCACAGAAAGGAGCGAGCGCAACAGGGCGATATAATCACTAAAGATTCAACCGATACTTGGACAGAACGATAATTGTCGATATTACGGCTCCAGCATCACGGCGTTGAACTACGTATCCGCGTGGTAACGTCTTCTGAGTCTTCTGCTCTCGTGGCACGTGCGCATGCGGTCACGTGAACCGTTCAACTTTGGTATTTTGCACCACAACTGCACTGTCTGGGTCAATTGAATTAAAGGTGGTGTGAACCCTTTGAGCTTCACAGCCAGACTTTACAACTCACGGCCCTATCTCTGTTTAGAGAGGTTGGCCAATGCCAAGTATAATTGACAGACTGCCCCTCCGGGTGCACCCTCGTCAACGGTGGTTGAGCACATAGCGGGACCGTTGACTGGGATTCCATCCTAAATCTCAACAGCGTTGGAGGGCCACCAGATGGAGGGAGAGCCATGCCCACCACAACTCCAGTTTTGCAGCCAGGCCCTGAACCATGGACAGGATTGTTAGCCGTGGCCCAGGCTGGCTCGGCAGTTGTGTCCATGCCACCGTGACTTGGTTGATTCAAGGGTGCAAGCTCTTGGAACGGACAGAAATGAGACCCTGGCATCAATGCCCTCGTCCGACTCATGGCCCAGTCAACGACCTATTGATCCGGCTGGTGCACACATCGAGGGGCGTTTGACAAACAAATCGACATACGTCCGTCTTGTCGGGCGGGTTGGCGGCGAGGCTCCACTAGTACCAGCCGCATCCATTTCTGGAAGGGCTACACAATGGACACGCAGTCCTAAAGAAGCAAGACGCAATGCCGAGTCAGAACATTGTTTGCCCCCATCAGGCTGCTGGTGACCTCGTTGGGGCCCCCTCTCGAGGGCCCCGTGTTGGAGGAGGCGGATGTTGTGTGTGGTTGTGGTCACTGGCAGCGACTGTGTCCACAGCGAACGGCGCGGCCGATCAGCTCCCTTCGCTGTCACCGAAAATCTTGGCGCACGATGCGATCGAAACATGGATGCATTCGAAATAGCTTGCATCAGGCAGCGCACGCAGCACAGCAACGGCAAGCACAGACAGCCGAGCCGACGCACGCTGCCAGCGCACCCATGATAATGAAACTCGGGAGAGGCACGCACGCACAGCTACCTATGTACGACAGGACCCGACTCGACAAGGGGTGGTGCTTAGCCTCCCGAAAAAACAGCGCTCCACTGCGCGGGAAAAGTGGTACTACAGGTGGTTCGAGGGGTTAGACTACCGGCATTCTTCTAGAAACGGTTGGAGCGCGGTAGCTTCTGGGACGGATCGCCAAGTTGGGCACCCAGTCTATCTTCGCCGTGCCACGGCGGGATGAAGATCAGGATGGTTTGATTCTTGGTTCAATCTCGGCTAGAAAGCTTGGTAAAAGGATGAGTGAGAAAAAACCTGGAAGAGAAAACATGTTGCACTCCCTACAGTAGCTTGTGCTGCAACTGGCCGGCGCAGCAGATGGACAACGGGATGCTCTGGACAAGGCCTATCCCGGGCAGCCAGGCACAAGAGCTGGTGGAGATTTCCCCCCCTCTTCTTCCCTCATGCCTCATGCACCAGCGTATTCGGTGGCCCAGGGGGGACAGCCGTGCTACTCGCGGCGATGATCATGCCCATAAGCCACCGCTTCTCCCCCCAACCGGGTGAACCTGGCAGCCCTGGCAGGAAATGCAGCCGCCATAGCTCCGGGGACCCAGAAATACCGCCGTTGGCCATCAACAGCACATCACTCGCACCGCCGACACCACCTTTTGGCAAAGGTTCACGTTTCTTTTTGCGGGGAGAGCCAACTAGGTGGTCGTCACTCCACACCCCAGAACCCGGAACAGTCGAATGGGAATGGCCCCTCGGGTGGCTAATTGCAGCTGGCTGAAAGGAAAAAAGCCTGCAACTTGGCCCTCGCACGCGTGCTCGTCCTGCGCACCCTTGGTATATAGAATGTGACTTTCGCCCTCTCATCCTCTCCGCGACCCGACACCTGAAACTCTAGAGTCGCTTTGCCATTGTTTCTGCCCCGCCGCATCAGAGGCCGACCAAACTCTATCGCCCGCAGAGCTCGACGCCCGACCCCGTTTCAACGCAACTCTAGCACGGCGTCCCCAGGGCGGGCTCGTTTTCGTCAACTCCGGACGCCATAGACGTACGCTGGCTCCAGGAACCACCGTGCTGTGCAGACGCAGACGCAGGCGCAGGTCGCCGTTCGTCGCCAGCCCGGCCGAGCACGAACCGCTTCAGCCATTCCAGGGCCAGCCTCTCGTGTCGTGTCTTTTGCCTGCAGGCGAGGCAAAGCGTCTCACCATTGCGTCCGAGGCAGCGCCATGGTCGGGCGCCTTCATCTCACCTAGTCTACAAAGAATTAGTCCCGCTGCAAAGGCGCAAAACATGATCGCCACGGTGTTCTGCCCCAACTGGTACCGCGACACAGGAAACCGGGACGTGCAATCCTTCCAGAAAACCTGAGCCTACTGGCGCAACGGTTGAGCGTCGTCCTTCGCGCCGTCGATACGTCACTTTTCGAGAGCGAGGCGGACGAGCATCCTAATCCCCCATAATCCACTCTCTATCCGACCTCCGCGGGTACGCCGTCGTGATTGTTTTTTGCGCTACCGCATTGGCCCAAACCCGAGGCAATATCCCTTGTTCGCCGACAGGATCACAAACGGTCAGGCAGAGGGGATAAAAAAAAAAGTGTATCTGGCTCTTGGACATCGTCATTTACCTCCGCCTGTGCAGCGCGACAACCGGCAATCCATATTCAGAAGCCTCCCGCTGCCGGCGCGGACCCCTTGGCGGCGCGCGGGTGCGACCATCGCATCATTTCGCAGAAACGCTCCCGGGCAAAGAAAAAAAAAAGTCAGGGGCCTCATCGTGATCATTCAGAGGCATTTGTTCCCCTAGTCGAGTCAGGGTCGCTCAGGGGAGCCGTTCCAGGATAGCACTCGGGAGGCGACAACCCCGTTCCGCGGCGAGGGAACCGTTCTAGAAGGCCGCGACACCAGTTGAGCAGCGAGTCGTGGTGGATACAAGCCAGGCACAGGACACCTGCTGGTCGCAGCAATTGGCGGTGCTTGGGTCCCCTAGCGGCGGTGGAACGCTTCAAGCCACCCCTGTTTGGTACAGAGGTTGTCGCCCTTGGTTTGTTCCCTCTTCCCGGACTGGAACCCCCCCCCTCCCCCAAATCGGTGGCCCGCGCCAAACGGGATAGCCCCAGGGCCGCAACAATGTCGGAATGGAGCGGATTCATCTACGCCTCTGCCGCCCCTTTACCCACCTACGCTCGACGGCCAAAACGTGAAAAGGAGCGGCTTCCCGACGATCCTCTGTCGTCGAATTCAACCCTACGAGACCACACACGCACTCGCCTGCCTTTTCGACACTCCAGAACATCGAGCGGGAGCCAAGGCAGTCGGTCGTCCCACGAGTCGACTCCGCGCACGAACAGCAGCCCCGCCGTGGGGGCAGACGACGGCCAGCATCAACACGCGCAGACCGTGTCGCTGGACTCGCCTGCGCCCTCCCCGTCGATCCCAACGTCGCCCAGGCCTCACCTTGGCCTGAGTGGTGCTGTCTCCCCTTCCGCATCGTCTGTCTTCTTCAGCCGCACGGGAACCGGCGACAAGGGCCGAGCTCGCAATCGCGGTGCACGCAACACGGAAGCCTTCTCGTCTGTGGACCTTAAAAATGTAGCTATGTACTCAGACATGGAGCTCAACAGGCCCTTGACGGGCACAACCAAGCAAATCAGCCTCCCCTTCACCCGCACCGAGTCCATCTCCTCGGCCAGCGGCACCACCACCCTTTCTACACATACTATGACCTCGACCGACCCTTCCAGCTCATCCGACAACCCCGCAAACAAATCCTTCGTGGTGCGCAATGGACGCACCTACGTTAACGACCCCACACTCCCGTATCCCCTCCCCAGCGACCTCACCGAGCTCCACAGACAATGCCTTCGGACGCTGCTGCTGATACAGGTCTTTGGCGGACCCATCACGTCGCCCTGGCTGATGGCGAACCCGCCCAAGAAGGTCCTGGAGATTGGCTGCGGCACCGGATTCTGGAGCATGCTGTGTCATCAGTACTACAAGGAGCGGGGGCACAACGGCATTTCTTTCACCGGCGTCGACATCGCGCCTCTTGCCCCAGGCAGCTTGTCGGCGCCCTCTGACGCCAGCAAGCCCGATAAGGACATGAACTGGAGATTTGTTCAGCACGATCTCCGGCAGTTCCCCTGGCCGTTCCCCGACGAAGAGTTCGACCTCATCATGGTCAAGGACACCTGCCTGGCCATCCCCAACCAAATGTATCAGAATTTCATGGAAGAGTACATCCGCATGCTCAAGCCTGGCGGAACAGTCGAGATGTGGGAAAGCGACACAACGTTTCGGATGCTGCGCCCCCACGTCCCCAACTCGACGGCCAGCGAGGAAACGGAAGAGCACGAAGCCGCCATGAACCTCGGTGCCTATCTCATGACAGCAAACACGCCGCTCTCAGCACCCCTCAACACATTCCTCGTCGAGTACAACCACTGGCTCTCAAGAGCTCTGGAGGCTCGCACCCTGACTGCCGTTCCCTGCACCCTGATCGGCCCCTTCCTACTCCAAGAGTCTGAGGCTCTGATGGATGTCAAATCCAAGCGTCTCGCAATCCCTCTTAGCGAGGTCCGATGGGAGCGTGAGGGCGTCGGCGGTGTCGTCACCAAGGATGGCAAGTCGTACGTGGAGATGAAGGGCAAGGGGCCACCTCACCAAAAGGTGGAAAAGAAGGCGTTGACGCCCGGGCAGAGCGCACTGCGGAAGACGGCGCTGTTGACGGTGGTGCAGCAGATCCAGGCGTTGGAACCTATTCTGAGGGAGGCCAGCGGAAAGAGCCTGGACGAGTGGGATGTCTGGCTAGGAAAGATGATGGCAGACTTGATGAGTGAGAATGGAACAAGCTGGGGCGAGTGTCTTGAGGTGGGCGCATGGTCTGCCCGCAAGCGAACAAAAAACTGAGTCACGACGAGTTGAGTCAGAAGAAAAAAAGCAACGTCATTTACGCGAATTATCATTAGCGGGTGACTACTATCCATCACATTCTGCGCGGGAGGGTTTCCTACCCACGCTCGGGGCGCGGGTGCAATTCGAGTTTATCATCTTTCATGCCACGATACCAATCCAACAAGTCCAGCCTTTGCTCGCGCCGCCCTCACGCGTCAGGATCATAGCGTTTTCTGAGAGTGCGGTATCTTTTCAAGTAATATCTATACCCAAACATTCAGTACATGAGCAGCAGAGAGATCAGGATACATAGGCAGAGGAGAACCGAGCTAAGAGAACCATATGAATGAAACCTCCACTTGACAGGCTCAGGGGATCAAGTAAATAAGGCAAGCATTAGATAGTGTATCTTGGAACATAGCTTGACGGTGTATGACAATGCGAACAGTTGAAGAATAGCTTATTTGCTGGTTCTCTTGTGCAAAGTGAGGTGATTGATTAGACCGTGGCGGATTGGTACAAGATGATGCGCATCATGTGCACAACTGGCCAAGGACATGTTCGAAGCGACAATGAAGAAAACACAGTGAGCCAAGACTTACAACGCTTCTATTTCTATGAACCAGTCAGCGATGGTTCCAGTGGTACTACCTTCGGGGTTGCATATATATCTACCTTTCTTAACGTATTCGGCTTGGGCAATGCCCTGACGAATCTTGTCCTCATCGCGCTCAGCTGCCTTTGACATGAAAGCCTTGTGGAGGCGGGGCCGGAAATATCCATAGCCAAGAGGGTATTCTCTGCCGAGAAAGAGCAATTCTAGGATGGAAGTCAGGTATGCTGCATGGCAAAAACCAATGACGAGGCTGAGGGTAAAGCAAACCAAACGGTACCTTTGTAAATGGCAACAACTTGTCGCCTGAGCTCGGGATTGGGGGGCGGCATTTCCAAGGCTCAGTTCATAACTTGGGCAATTATCCGGGGTATATACAAAGCACAATTGGGGGAAGCGAGAAATGCCGTCAGCAGCACAATTGCAAAGCAGGAGTCCAAATTGAGACCCGAGGTTCCATCGAGACAAAACCCCAGGTACACAACCCCGCACCAGCCACGCATTGGCAAGGCTGGTGGCACGTTATGGGAGCTTCAGCCACCGTTTCAACTTCGACTCGACATCCGGCTCAATCACGTCAACTCAATCTTGACAATCTTCAATTGGCCAACACGGTCGCTCTTCTCGTCAACAGCTGCCATGGCGTCAAAAAACGTCACGAAGTTGGTTTCCGCTGCGGATTGGCCGCTCGTGCCGCCCGCTGCTCATGTCTTTCCGACCCTCCAGCGCTTCCACATCGTGCCTCGGCGCATTCCATACATCCCGCCCGGCAACAAGGGCTTTGTTCCCTTACTGATGCGCTCCACCTCTCTTCGGAACCTCTACCATGACTTTGGTGTCATGGTCTATGCGGGAAGCAATGTGGGACAGTCTAAAACCATTGCAAGACAGCTCAAGGCCCTAAACGCGGACGGCGCCACTCTCCCTCACTTGTCAAGCGTTCAAATATCCAAGGCGGACATTGCCAAATACGCCAAGTACAGGATCCCCACAGAGGATCGTCACTTTGAACAAGGCGTGAAAGTAGTGGTTGGGCACTTCCAAGACTTTGAAATGTCGCATTGCTAATCTTGAGCAGGAGGGTTTTCTCTCATCAGGTGCCGTTCTCGAGATCGGCTCACAAGCTGCCGGCAAGTGGATGGATGAAGCAATAGCTGCCACCAATAAATATTACCCAAACCTCAAACTCAAATATTTTCGTGAATCCTCCATCCACATCAGCCGCGGACTGTTTACACGAGGAATCATCCATGTAAGCTGCTTCATTTAGCCCAATAACGACACGAGACCGCATGTGCTAACCATGAACATAGCAAACCGTCAATGGGCCCCGGCGCCTCAATGTTGATGCTCACATCATGATCCACAAGACATCTGTGGGCTGCAGCATGGCCATAGAGCTCTACACAGTAGGCACAAGCACCTTTGTGGGCAAAATGAGGGTCAACTTGTCTGCCTTTGGTGGAGAGGACGATCAAGTCTTTACCGAAAAAGAAACAGACATGATCCTCCAGTCGATTCCAAGCTTGCCAATATCCAACAAGGCCGCAATCGACTCTGTCACTGGCCGGTTGTGGGCACTAGAGCGCAGTGTGTGGGCTAACCGCGTCGACTCAGAGCTGTATCCACCGAGATTGTATGAACCCACATACAAGAGCCAAAGCAAGGAACCAGCCAATACTGAATTCAAGCGCGACGACAAGAGGGATTTCAAGAAGAACCCAAAGGTGAACCCGAAGAGCAACACGAAGAGCAACACAAAGAGGAACTCAAAGAGCGACTTGAAGAGCCACTCAAATAACGGCTCGAAGAGCGAACCAAAGAGTGAGCCGAAGGAGTAGAGCCATGTCCTCCATTGACTTGGTCTATTAAGTCGATACACTTGTCGACGATTGAGGAGTCGCCTGGCACTTTCGGAATGCTAGTTGCACGCCGATGTAGAGTAGACTTGCAAAATAATAGAAACAATCAAGTGGCGTTAGGCCTGATTGATTATGGCGCTTCCACTTACACTACATGAAAACAAAAGACATGAATGGGCAAGTTTTTACAACCATAATTCGCATCACAATTATTACTTCGTTCTCTCCTAGATGACACTGCATCGTTCCGAGTTTCAGTCTTTTAACTGCAACAGCCCAGCGGCACGACCTAGTGCCTGGGTTCACAAGTAGAATGCATCCTGGGGTTCACTCATTTCTGACCCCATACAAAGGCGCCATTGACTACTTAGCTCGACAGACGGACAACTCCCCTTTGGACCCAACGACAGGTCCTCATCCCCAGCCCCGTTTATTTACCGAGATTCAGACTATGTAAATCCTCAAGCACCCCGTGGCGCTTCCCCCACACTGCCCAGGCCCAGACACGCGACAGCGACCGGAAAACCGGGGAAAGGGCTCGGACAGTTACGGATACTGTACGGCGGGCTGGCGCGCACTACCAGGGATGGCAGCGACGGTCGGCGGACCGGCGATTAGAAGAAAAAGCAAAGAATGATGACGGGGTAAAAGAAAAACGGCTGCGGGCGCAGCTGCACGGGACGTCTAGCCGGGCGTCGAGCAAGCTCCCGGCTGGTGTGAACGTGGGGGCGAAGGCTTTTGGGGCTTTTTGGTTTTCACATTGTTCGTCTTGGTGCAGCGTGGTATCGTGATGTGACTGATTTCGATGTGGTACATGCGGTTTGTGTTGGGTGTGTGTGCTGGGCAAGCATCATTGGCGAGAAGTGGGGGAGGGGGAGGGCAGTGCCGGATGCAGAGGCATTGAACATGATGCATACATAATAGTACATACATACATGGCGGCCATCGCCTGTCATGATGGAGGGTGGAGGAGGGCAGAGGGTAAAGGTACATCCTCCCGCTGCTATGTGAAACAGAGCGTCTCAATGGCGCCTTGTGAAGCTGTCGGATTGCCCGATTCGGCAGCCTACGATGGATGAGGGTATTCTGTCTCAGCCCCAGACTCTTTTTACGTCAAGAAACAAGACATACAGCTTAACGAGAGGCAACCAGGGTCTCCTTGCAGGCTCGCCTCTGCCGTGTAAGTTGCACGTTACTTGGCGATGGGGGAAGGGCCCCAGAATTCAAAAACCCCCTCCTCTCCCGAAAAAAAAAAAAAAAATAAATAACAGCAGCCAAGACAAACGGATGATTAACAACGCATCAACCTCGACCGCTATTGTCCGGAACGCGGCATTTGAAACTTTGACAGGAGCTTCTTGCCTGCCGATGCCCAACCAGCTGCCACTCCCGAGCGAGAACGAGCAACAAGCTGCATTGTGGCGGCGCTACCCCATGGCGCGCACGGCGCATCCCGCGCGATATCAGTGTTGCACCGGGTCGACGTCAAGCCCTCCTGTGCCGTTGAGGGGGGGGCTGATGAGCCAGACCCCCCCGCCTGCGACAGCGGTCGAGACCCGTGAGAGGACGGAGCGAGAAGGGTCGATCGAGCGATGCGCACTTTGAGCCGGCGGCCATTGGCGAGGGAGTGCGGCGATCCCCTTGTGCGGTCCGGGTGATGAGCAAATGGCTGTGTAGAAACGGCCACAGGTGGTCAGGCCACTCACGAGCCTTGTAAATCACTTCCCGAAGCACAACGGCCTCGACATGTCCAAGTAGGTCTAGCTCGCACACCGTCATTTCCAGTCCATCCCCGCTCTGTACGAAAAGGAGGGCCTGTATTTGTTGTGTGTAAGACTTTCCCGGCATCCACAGTGCACGTGTGCGCCTTGTGCGCGTGTGAGTTGCGGAGCTTGGGGCGGATGATGTGCAGGGGCCCCAGGGCTTTGAGTCCCATGGGAGGAGAAAGAAAAAAAAAAAGTGCCCCAACGCCCAAAAGAAGTGCCGGTCGTGGAGCGGGCGGGAAGATTCAAGGTGAAGAAGGAGAAAAAAAAAAACCGGACCACCCTACTTCCGTATGCACCTATCGACGATGATGGCTCAATGGACCAAGGCGATAGGCGGGCCAAGACGGGTCTGGTGGTTAAACTTGAGCGTTTTGGGACCGGGGAGGGGGGCCATTGGGGGGATCGTCGGACATTGCGAATGTAAGTTGATGCTACCGTAGCCTACAACAGGTCGACCACAAGACCAGCCATTGTGTCAAGGACAGGAAAAGGATCCGAAGAGGGTCAGGGGGGGAGCATAAAGGCATTGGCAGGGCGTAGAAATTACCCACCAAGGGCATTGAGCACGCTGAGGTTACAACCCGAGGGATACATGGCAGGGATTCGAAGAATATCCCGGCGGCGGTTATTTTCTATACGGCCTACTTACTAACAACTCTCTCTCTGTCAGAAGACAAGGTTAAGAGAAAAAAAGAAAGAAAAAAGAAAAAATGTACCCAAAACAAGAAACGGTCAAGGAAAATCAAGCGGTCTGCCATTTCCTCGAGGCCATGTCCCTGACCCATCGGCGCGGCGCCAGAGCATAATAGAGCATTGATTAGTGCACACGGATCATCCATCATCAGCAAGCACGCAAAAAATCTCTTCACTGTGCCGCAGTACTGTGCATGTACCGATGCAAGTTTTCGAAACGGTGCCAAAATAAGGAACGAGCCAGGGTCTTTGCTCGCGTGGTGTGCGTGTGTGTGTGGGTAAACCCATCGAGTAAGACAGGGGTAGTCGAGGAAGCGAAGCGCGCAAGAGGAAGAGAGGGGAATAACAATAACATGTAGCCTTAAAAAAAAAAAAACTTACCCACACAAAAAAGAAAACAATGGATCAGGTAAATCAAAATTGAAAAATTCTCCGCTCTTTTTTTTTTCTCCTCGACTGATCTACGCGAGGCGAACGAACGAGTACGGCGCTCGTGCTTAAGAAGGTGGTTATGCCCTGGGTTGGCTTAGGTTGGCGGCGGGAGATGGCAATGGAGATGGGACGGGGTGGTAACGGGATCCACCGGATTAGAGGTGACAGGGGAGGAACTGATATTTCCAGTACGAGATGCATTGGGTTTATAAGAGTCATGTGCATGTCATTGGCTCTGTGCAGCATGACAGGATGCGGCGTTTGGTTGTTGAGCTGCTGGCGATGAAGATCTCGTTGCTTTTTTGTAAAAGCAGGTTTCCCATTTCCCTGTTTGTGCGAGTGCACGACTGCAAGCATGGTTCATCTGTCAAGAGCCCACGCAGGTCGGGCATGCCGTGCATCTTGGTGCTGCTGCAAATCAGTCCAGCTGGCCTTGGACTTGCCCATTGTGTGCAAGCTCGGTAGCATTTTTTTCCCTTTTAAAAAAAAAAATCCCGGGCAGTGGAGGCGCTGGCATTCGGAGCTTGGTGTGGTGGAGTTGGCCCTGGACGGAAACAGTCAAGGTCGTGTCAAGAGGCTGAGGATCAGAGTGGCCGGCCGAGTGAACTGCCGGGGCCGAGTTGAGATCCTAATGCGATGCTGCACTCTGGGCACTGTATACGCACGGGGCTCTGTGAATTATACACGGCTGCGAATTGCTCTGCCCAGGTTCCTGACCTCGCCCTGACTCGAGATGGCATAAACTATGATGCATTTGGCAGATCGGTTCCCGGGTTCCCTTGTCTCTGGGCTCGGTATTACTGCCGCCGCTTCTAAGCAAGGACCCAGTGACGTCGTTGTCCTGCTCGCCGGCTACGCCTATTACCAGTCCCCCAATCTCGCCTTGGGAAACGGTGTTTCGGCTCTATTTTATTCTTTGTTCTGGCTTGCACGACCTTGGCACATCAGGGGGCCGGCCAAGGGTCCGTGTCCGTCCGTGACCTCGTCTGTGTGTCTTCCATGTGCTCCATTGCCCCCTTGATCGACCTCTCTCCAATCAGGACGGCAATGAGCTGCCCAAGCAGAGAAAGCATATGGACGGATGGGGTGCAAAAGGTGAGGTGAGCAAGGCGCCGACAAAGCTTAACTACGCGCTGTAAACACTAAGACGTGACAAGCCCCCTGAACGTGATTCGCCTAACTGCGTGGTTCAACAACAAAGAAAAAAAAGACTTATTCTCCGCATACCGCGAAGTGTCGTTTAGCACCAAGAGCTGCCGGCTGGGAGGGTTATCCCCGCGGTCAGCGCCGTGTTTGGCGAGCGACGTGACGATGAGGCTGGAAAAGAGGGTGCCGTCCCGGGATGCACCTTGTTTCGCATCGGCTGTTGGCTGTGGGAGGATGGGAGGATGGGTACGCACGCGTCGCGCCCAGTCTGGCCTTGACTAGCTGCTAGGGGTCCTTTCACGTCATTCAGACGAGGAATCCACAGGCTCGGTTGTATGTGTGGCATGTGTCGGCGGGCATGAGCTGGCGAGCTGGCTGGCTGGCTGACGCCGGGCGTCTGTCCGGTGAGCGGCGAGTATCACGATGCGGAGGCATGATGCAACTGGAGGCTGTGTTGGCCATGCAACTGGGTAAACGCACTGCAACAAGCTCGCGAATCAGCGCCCACAGCTCGGCGAGGCGACGTCAACCAAGCATCGTCTTGTGACGGATATGGACTGGATGGCGCATAACCTCTTGTTCTACGATTCAACCTGGGCTTTTGAGTTTTTGCCTTGGCCGTGCTGGCTCCTACACACACGCATTACACAGTGCGCATCCAGACGGTGCCATTGGGCCAAACGGGGGCATCTGGTCCGTTATCTTTTGACGAGCAGCAGTGCAATCGAGAATGCAACGGTAGGAATCGATGAATCAATCGGGATGCCGTGAATTGGTCAATGGGTAGATCACAGGGCCACCGCGCGGGGAGCATTGTACCGAGCAAGCGCTATAGGCTGGGGGAGCTGGAAACGCTGTCAGCGCAGAGTAGCGCCTCGTCTCGCGCCGAGCTCTCGTCTCATCTCACCCGATCCTTGCCTGACCCATGTCGGTCTTTTTGTTTGGCAGAGGTGCTCTATCTTTCGCTGTGGCCTAATCCTCTGCCGCGGAGCAGAGCGCTTTGCAGCATTGCGTCGCTTGGGGACCAATATGGGCCATTATATTGTCTTCTCGTTCCCGTTATCACAATCACAACAACCGCCTCACTGTTTGGCTGCCCCCCCAAAAGCCTCCTCCAGCCTCGGTACCCACTCGCTACTCGTCGGTCCTGCAGAAGCCCTCCAGATCCCCACCCGCAAAACTACGCCACTAGCGCCTCCCAAGTAGATCCAGGTAACCCCTCTTCTCGCACAATCGGTACCTGGCGGCGGGCCGGATTCCCTCAAACTCCCCCCTACGTCCACTAAAAGCTTCAGTGGCCTCAGTGGCCGCGTCGGACCACGCCAGAAGGGCTCCAGGCCCCCTAGGCACACAGTGCGAGCCCCAGCAGGCCCCCCGCCATACCCGTTCCCGTCCATTCTTTTTTTTTTTTGCGTTGGGCCGTCCATTCCATCTTCCTACTTATCGACCGGCTTGGCCGTGGCCTCCAAAAATCTCCCACCTCCGCCAACCACACTTATCCACAACTCACGTCCGCATCCGCATTCGCAAAAACCACCAACTTTGCTCCTCGGATTTCCAAAAAGTCTCACCACCACACAGCCCAGGGCTCGGTTCTCGAGACGCTCGCTCTCGCCACAATCGTTTTGTCTTCTTTCGTCAGCCACGACGGCCCCCCCGTCGACCCAGACCCGTCCCGCGGCTCTCACGGGAATATCATCACCCTCACAACGCACATGTCAGACTACAATCCGACCTTTGCGACGCTCCCTTCCAGCCCCCTCACGGCCCCCAAACGCACCAACGCTCCCTTCGACCTGCCTCTGCTCTAACCAAGTCAACGCACGCCTTCCCGGCACCCATCTCTCGGCCTGCTTCCCCTCGACAGGCTCGCCCCGGCTGCCGGCCCTGCCCTCGCACGGTTCCTGGGTCCGTCAGACTGTGGGAGAGGCCAGAAGACTCTGCGCATGCCTCGCGCTTCGAGTTCGGGCAAGCGACAGCAAGGCGCCGCCAGTAACCGCGACACCCGCCACGAGAATGGTATTGTAGGCCCGGCCAGGCGACTCTCCGACAAGAAAGGCTCCGGCCAGCTCGACGGCCCTGCCCGCCGATCCGACCATGGCGTCGCCGGCGCCGCAGGGTCGTCGATGGTGGCCCCCAACGGCTTCGCGAATGGCTCCTCGAAGCACATCCTCGACAGCTCCTCAACCGACTCCCGCTCCCGCTCCAACGATGACTCCCTGCGCCGCTCCTCGCTCGCCTCCGAGACGTCATCCGAGTCGTGCAACTCCAACATTGGCTCCAATGGCATTGTCGACGCCGGCCACCGCCAGATTGACGTAAACGCCATGAAGAACGCCGATGTCCACCGCGACTCTGGACCTCTGGACCTCGCCGCCACCGTTCTCAAGTCCCTCCCCGTGCAGGACACTCTCGCCATCCTCATCATCCTCATGCACGTCCCTCCTCTCTCCCTATCCGCCATCTACACCGTCTTCACCTTCCTCACCTTTGTCCCTCCCGTCACCACCAGCTCGGGCATGAACATCAACCTGGCCGAGATTTTTGACGGAAATTCGACCATGCCCTCGCTCGTCACCATTTTGTGCATGGATTTCTTCTTTCTGCTGATATGGCTGTTTCTGTGGGGCCCCATCCAGGACGCCATTCTGGACTTTGCCAAGCCGGTTATTGCCATTACGCTAGGTGGGGGAACGAGTACGAGGGACGGAACCTCTCGCGGCATCACCACGTGCTTCATGTGGGTGGTCGGCCACCACCTCCTCCGTGGGACCAGAGCCCATTGGGGGCGCGTGGTACGGCACATCCCCGAGCATTGGCGGCTGCCTGCCGTCTTAAGCAACCCCCTCGAGCCCGCCACCAGTACGTACGATAAGAGGAGTGCATACGGGTGGGTCAAGAGCGTCCTGGCGATTCACATCTTGACCCAGGGCATTGTTCGCTATATTCGAGAGTGGTACCTGAGGCGGGAAAAGGCCAATGCCTCGACAGGTGTCAGCGATCCCGAGGCAGGGAAGCCTCCCAGCGTGGCCGGTGACACGGCCAACGAGGGCGGGTTCGCCACGCCAGACACCGAAATGAGCTACCAGCCTACGCCTCACATATCTACAAGCAAGAAAAGAAGAAAGCAAAGCACCCAGGTCCGCCTGCAGCAGCCGCTGTGGGCAGCCCTCGCCAGCACAAAGATTGTCATGGTGAAGGAGTACGAGCTCTCCCATGCCGCATCCGAGTCGGCGGGGTCGAATGCGACCGATATTCACAACCTAGGAAACGCCCCTTTCGACAGCCAACCCGGCCAGATTTGGATATCCTACATTGGCAGTGATGAAGTATGTTTTAGCACCAGCCACTTTCCCGACATCGATGACGACGAGCAAGACGATTCCCAGCCCAATGGCCATGCACCGCGGCCCTCGGGCATTGACACTTCCAAACCGTTCTATGTTAGAGTCAACAATGCCGTGTGGCAGCCTACGCGCATCTTCCCCGTAGATGAGCCCGGCGAGGACTGCGAGCACGGCACCCGCTGGACGGGAGACATTTATGGGCTGCGGCCAGCATCCAAGTATGTGTGTGAATTCGTAGATACCCATACCGACAAGGTCATTTTTACCACCAGCATCCGAACTGTCCAGGAAACGCTCAGAGAAGCCGACGGCGCGTCAGCTGCCCTTCCCAACGGCCAGCGCTCTCTCCGACCCGACTCACCTGCTACCACGCTCAAGACTTCCATTGCCGCCGCCGAAGCCAAGCTGGCTGATGAAAAGTCTCGCCTGAAGACGCTGCGCAAAGAGTGGAAGACGAGGACCAATGCTCTCAGAAAGGACAATGAGCTGACTGACAACCAACTCGCATCTGCCGGCAACCACGACGAAAAGTACAAGCAAAAGATTCGTCAGCAAGAAACCCAAAAAGCCCAAGCAGAACGTGACACGCAGGAAATTGCCGATCAGCTCAAGAACTTTGATAGCGCGCCGGAGCTCGCCGACAGGAAGAAGAAGATTGAGAAATTGTACTCTTCCGAGAAGAAGGTTTTTGACACGGCACAGAAGGCATTCAAGGAGCACAAGTCTGGATTGGAAAAGGAGGTCAAGGCCAAGGAAGTGGAAAAGTCGAATCTCAACACTCGCCGGAACAAGATTGCTACGCGTATCGCCAAGGTCGAGAACGAGCTCGCCAACATCACGGATGCCAACAACCGCGGCTTGGATGAGGCAGAGCGCCGGAACCAGGAGCGTGCTGTGTGGCAGGATCACGTTGCAGGGATCGAGGCCAACTACAACGAGCGACTGGCTCATGTGCGTGCGGCCAATGCAACCCGGGGTGAGCACATTCGAACAGCGCAGACCCAACTCCAGAGCTTCCACGACTACATGAACTCGGCCAATGGCATGCCGTTTGAGATGGCACCACCACCCGAGGCCGGCCACCCTTCGCTGGGATCGCCGTTTCAGCCCACAACCGGCTCCTGGAACCCAAATCCTGCTGCTCCTCCCCACTACCCGACTGGCCTATGGCACAGCCCGGGTGATGTGCTTCCCTCGGTGTCAGCGCCAACGCTCCCCGTCACTTCTCTGTGGCAGCCCCCACCAACCGCACCCCCTTTTGAGCCCCGAGCAACGCGGTCGAGAGGCCGCAGCTCGAGCATGCTCAGCAATGTGAGTGGCTTCACGCAGTCCAGCGGTGAGGACCTCGGGTCCCCGCCAATGGACCACCACCGCGTCCGACACATCTGGGCGAGCCGCACCAGAACGGGTGACAGCGGCGGCGGAAGCAGCGGAAGTGGCAGTGGCAGCAACGGCGATCCGACGAGTCCGAGATAGGTTTTCCCTGCAGGGAGCCCATGCCTTTTGCACAGGCGGCTGCTGATGGATTGATGAACTAGCTGTTGAATATCGCTTTGCAGAATTAAAAAAAAAAGTAGTGACTTGTTTATACTCCTGTCTGTGCTCTATGGGTGAAGCCGTATGTGATTACTGTGACATGAGTGTGGGATTTCTTCTCCTCAACGCTATCGTAAGCTGTGCTACCCCCAATTGTCGATCGAGACGTGAGCCCCTTAATTACAAGGCCAATCCAAGTGGTCAGAAAATGACCCGTTGGCATGTGAAACTGGTTCTTTGGGATTGCAGGAGCCATCCTGACGAGAATACCTCGGTTCTTAAAAGTCGCTATCTCGGCATGAGGGTTTGGGCAGGTTTGCGTTGGTGTCATTGCACTTAGGGTTTGTAGCAGACATTTTGCAATGCATCCGATCACACACCCACTTCAAGCACATGCATTCCAGAGGAAATGATTTTTTAAACTCAAACTTTTTAGTTTGATACTATTTATTATACTAGAAATCATTTTGATGAGTATGGAAATATAGTATCCCCAACCCAATTTCCCAGGGAGCAAAGGAATAAAAAAATCGAGGGCTGTGTCCTCCCACAAAGCATAACGAAATGGCAGCTGCCTTTGTCATCAATAAGCAGCAAGCAATGCCATCCGTAGTTCAAGGTCTTCGTATATTTGGTAAGTAATTTTCGAAATCCCACTCGGCAAATCAGTCGACGAAGGCGCAGGAAACCCTTCGATGCAGTTCAACTCTTGTACTGTTCGGTCCAAATTTGGAATCCAAAAACAATCATGTTAGTGACAAACGAGAAGTGATTCCAATTCTTTGCCGGAATGAGATTGAACGCCATGCCATTCAACAGTTATCCAGTTCAGCCCTCTCATCAGGGTTAAGCCCCCCATGTTGTCCACATCCTTGGCTGCATCGTCAACTAGAACTTGGAGGAGTAGCCTCTGGATTTTGTGGAAGCGCTCTTCTCCAGTCTTACATGCAGTGTCCATCCTTTTTTCCATCGCACCCAACCAGTCGCCTGCTTTACTCAGTCTGCTAGTCATGGCACTGGCCAGATCATTCGATGTCTTGACAGCGTCGGTCAAAACGTCAATCTTGCCACCCAATTATATCATAGCTTCATGCACATCTCTCTTAGTCTCATACACCTGTCTCCTGATCTTGTCCAATTCTGTCTTGGCCTCGTTCAACTGTTGGATGAGGCCGGTGCCGCAAAGTATGACTGTTCCGTGGTTTTCTTCGTCTCCACATTGCCAAGTCGCTGCTCGAGAAACTCGAACTTTTGGTTGGCTTCCACCATAACGTCGTTCATATCACATCCGACCATCTAGGGATCCCTTAGCTGAGTATGTCTGCCCGCTCGAACCGCAGTATCAATCCTCGAGGAAAACAGCATCTAGACCTCGATCTCCAACATCGCAATACACCAAGTGACGTCTAGACAGGTTCCATAAATGTCGCTATTAATGAACTAGAAGGATGGGCGCCTATAGGCCAAGATATACTGTAGGCTCGAATATACGAGCATCGTACACAAATGCTCAGATTCGAATGAGGTTCAAGACTTTTCTCCAAAGATACCGTTTCATCAAACGTAAACCGACATCGGTCGAGCCCGCCTGTTTATATTCCCGGCCAACTAAGTATCTTGAGCCTTGTCTAAGGGTATCTCAGAAGCTACCTAGGAGCTGGATCCAAGCCGTTCTTGGATATGCCGATTCAAACAAATAAGTTCATCTGTCGATGTCTATAGTGATATTTCAGGACGAGGAATCCTGAACGAGCAGGGCAGCTTGAATTCGGTCACCGTGCCAGGAAACTTTGTACACCCATGTCAAGACCGAAGAAGACGGGTATCTGACGGGGAGCAAAATCGAGGACAGATAAAAAGCAAATGCAGACATGCCTTGGGTGGGGAATGCGGCGCACTCATACCAGCATGCCGCAGCAAGTTCAGGGAGAATAAGTAGGGCATAAAGGCTTCAGTCAACATATACCTCTTCCCATTCACTCATATCTCGAGTCCTGGAGCGGCCCATCTCTCACAACTCCCACCATTCATGACTCTCAAGTTTCCAGAAGCCGCAAGTGTAGTTTTGTACACAAGACATAACGTGGGGGCGAAGCCAAAGGAGAGAAAGCCAACTTCTCAGAGCAAAAATAGGAAGATATGGCGTGTTGACTCAAGTTAAGCGAGTCGAATGAATTGCAAATATCCGATGCATTAGTAGTATCAAGCTGTGGTCGGTGCTCGTCTGCGACGGGACGCCCTGTTGGCGGTTCGCCAGTAAGTGCGGGAGGTCAGTTGGTCACTCTCTTCCAGGAGGTCTAAACACAGCTGTTTTAGCAGATTCATTGTTCGTATCCGTGCTAGCAAAGGCAAGACACCAGTAGATGGCGCCATTCAACCTCGTACGCGGGCCCTTCTCGAGAAGGCTGCCTGTCAAATACCCTGTGGGCCGGTATCTTGCCACAATATGCTTATCTGAGAGCTCACGAATTAGTTCCCGTACCCGGGTCGCTGTGGATCTGATGGTTCGAACTCTACCGCGTAGACTTTCATGGTGGGCAGCCCCTTTTCCAAGGTAGGTGATCTCACCGTTGGCCGTAACAAACTGGGTGAGCATGCCGCGCATTTCAGGTGTCGTTTTCAGTACTTTATTGGCAACAACGAACCCTTCAGTGTTTCATTGGTTAGCTATGGCGAAATCCTGAAAGAGTTGGGGGTCTATCCAAGTCAGTTTGGCCGAACACTGCGGGCCCCGGATTGTAAGTGCAACATTATTGTGTATTTCAATGATCAAATGCTTGTAACCCACAATTAGGACAAGATTTGAATTTCACAAAAGATAAAAAATCTATAAGCCGATGATGGAATAGGAGGTGCAGGGTGGGTTTTAGGCAGATCTGGGGGTTCGCAGCTGTTGACGGCCGGCACCAAAATCGGGCTTTTCCTAGTAAGTAAAAGACTACAGGTATTCACAACCCGCTCAACTTATTGAAGCCCTTTTTTAAGCAGTCGTTTCTTGCGCAGCCCGTTTGCCAAACAGGGAGGTAAATATAAGATGAAAATGGCCGCAAGCTGGGTTTCCAACAGGCAATTAACAGGGTTTCACCTAGCACGAAATCCTATTCATTATATTTTCCGTTCCCAGCTTTACTCCGCACTCTCTTATTAACTTTGCCAATCTCAAAAGAGCCACCGCTACACACCACGGCTCGCCATCGTGCCAGCTCCTATTGACGTAAACGGCACGTCTAAGGCGGCCTAGTCGAGACGCTCCTGCAAATATATATCTTATGGCTGAAAACAAAGCACTCGCCATACCTGATACAAACCCCCTTCAACACCAGCCTCAATTCAGCCTCAGCAAAATACAGCCACAATTGCTCCAAGTCAATCTGTCCCAGAAGTTCAGCAGAGATGGTACCAGCATCGCTGCCAATGGGCGTATCACTTTTTTTTCTATTTGCTGGGCATCTAAATCTCGCTGGTAATTCCATCTAATCCTCAGGATCACAACTCCTACCGTCACCTAGAAATACCCGGTGATCACAAGTTTTTTTTACCGCGTATCCAGGCTTTATTAGATGAAACAATTGTTGAGGCTAAGTTCAAGATTCATCATCAGGAGAGAAAGACAGTTGAACGACGCCACAAGAATAAGTTCTATCTGGATGGCGCTATTCAACGACTGAGGCGCGAGGTGGAGCGGTGTAGCACCAAATCAAGCACGTGGAGTTTGTGGAGATGAAGGGGAGGGTAAATGGGAAGCTGTGGGTGTATGACAAAGAAAATCTACGGTATTTAGGAGATTTTGCTTTCTGCATTAAGGTTATTGTGCACGTTTGTGCTCATTGGGCAGCTTGACTTGGCAGGGTGGACACACGTATGTGACCCGGAAGTTGTATGCAGAACAAGTTGCCACTTGGTGTGACCTATTTTGGTTCGTCAACTAAGCGAATTTTATCAGGTCACACAGCGATTTACACTTGACTACCAGCTGATATTTAACCAGCTCATTCGACGCCTCTTTGTTCAAATGCTTTCTTGCACTTGATGAGCTCACTCTCGCCAGATGCCGCTCAATCTTACCCTACAGGTCGCGCCACACCGCCCCTCAGCCACATCCGTGCCTGCATTGACTTGTGCCGAGAGTGGAGCCATGGCCTGCTACCGAGTCAAGCCACATGCCCTCAACAGGGAACATGCTTCAGGCCATGATCAATGCCACCACTAGGCCTAGTCCAGGAGACGACGGCATATATCCACAACAACGCATCTGCATCCGTAACTGCAACGCCAACTTGTCCCCTCTCCACTGAGGAATGGCATAGAGCTGTTACTTGAATCCTACACCGTTCCCCGAGTTGTCCTACAGCTGGAGATGCCTCCATCACCGCCATGGACTTTGTCAGTCCCCTCGCCGACCGTCTCGTGAGCTCCGTCGAAGCTAACCTCGACTCGTTGCAGTGGTCGCGCCTGTTGAGTCCCCTCTCCTCGGGGACCTCCCGAAAAGACCAGGCAAAGGATCCCGCGAAGCGACTCCATCGGTTCGAAAAGGAATACGGCCACCTGCTCGTAAGGGCTCCCCTCAAAAGAGCTCACCGTGCGCCGCGCCCGTGCGACACTTGGACTGACATGGGATGAATAGTCGTCATGGAGGGCATCTGGCAACCTGACCAAGGACAACGATGCCGCCGAGAACCTCGAGATTCGCCTGCAAGAGCTTACCAACATCCTCAGCGACGAAAGCCGCCGCCCCCTACCGCACCCGTGCATCCAATACGCCTCGATCAAGCAAATATACGTCCCTATCGGCAAGATCGCCACGACATCGTACAATGAGTGGATCATCAAGGAGGCCGTCCTCTTCTTCGCCACGCTTATCGAGAGCGAGGAGGAGGCCTTTGTCGAGAATCCCACCTTTTCCGCCAGCCTGACGAACCTCCTCGTGCGCATCACCGGCCACAACAGCGTGCGCCTCGGCCTCGACACCGAATCCCGCGTTGTCGAGCTCGCCTTCAATATTACCACCAAGATCCGCCTCGAGCCCAACATTTTGCCAGCATGGTTCAAGTCGCAGCGCCCGGGGTCGAGCAGGGAAGAGCAGGATGATAGAGACCTAGACACGTTTGTCGGACGTACGCAGCGTGCCGACTTCCCCCTTTTCTACATCCTCATGGACTATATCCACCATGAGGGCAAGGTGGGCGACTTTGCGCGCACGGGGCTGCTGTACATTATCGAAGCTGCCTCCAACTCTGCACCCCTGGAGCAGTGGATCGTCGAGAGCGACCTGTCCACGCTCATGGCTACAGGGCTGGGGGCGCTGTACAGCCAGCTGAGCCGCAAGCTTGTGATTGATCATCTCCCCCACGATCTGCCGCCCATTCTCGCTTTTTCTGATTACGAGCACCCCACATCTAACTACGAAGTCATTAGCTCTTGCTCAGCAGAGTTCCAATCACATCTCGAAACATTTTTATCACACCTGCTGTTTTGGCAGGACGTCTTGAACCACTGTCGGTCAGTGGATGTCAAATCTACGCTACTAGAGCATTTCCAAGTTATTTTCTTGCAGCAGTTATTGTAAGCCCCCTCCCCCCTCCCACGGTAATCTCGTCTAACAACTTAGATACCCATCCTTGCTTGAATCTTCCGATATCGACGGTGGTTCTTCGGTTGCCGTGTTGACTTACCTTCGACGGATCCTTGAATCCCTAGACCACCCCGATATGATTAACCTCATTCTCCACTATCTCTTGGCGCTGCCAGATCACTTCCCCTCGGCAGAAGGTGGCCCACGCTCATTGGTGAGCATGGCACGAAAGCGCAAGTCGATGGATCTAGCCACCATGCTGGCCGAAAAGACGGAAATAACCGCCTCGCCGTTACTGTTCAACCTGGTGGATCTTATACTCGCCTGCCTAAGGTCACGGAACCAGCAGACCATCCACGTCACGCTGCAGCTAGTATCAGCCATTCTCAAGCGACACCACCGCTACGCTATCATCACACTGCTCAGGACCGATGTTGTTCCCCTCGCTGACTCTCGCCGAACGATTGGTGCTCACGAGCAGGAAGTGGAGTACATCATGGCACTGGCTGGAAATATTGGCGGCCATGATAATTTTGACGAAGTCTACCAGAGCGTTCTCCAGGACACGCTATCGAAGTTAGAAAGTCACCCTTGCTCCGTCAAGCTGGTTGCTCCAAAGGTGTCGTTGACCAACCCAAGAGGCCCGCCTGTTGTCGATAGTCTGCCGGGCGCTCCCAGGGAGGTTATTGATCATACCCTTCGTGCCGACGATCCTCTGCTGAATGCATTGCTGGATCTGCTCGAGACATTCTTCATCAACCCAGTGGAGACCAACCTGTCAGTGACAGAGACTTTGGTGGATTTGGCTGTTTGCGGCCACGTGAAGATTGAGGGATGGTTATCCCGAAACCCTGTGTCGTACGCGTATGACGAAGAGGAAAGCAAAAAGCCCAAGAAGCAGGAAGACGAAAATGCAGAATCAGATGACGAAGATGAACTGGAGATGCCGCCTACCGCAGAAGAGCTACAGTTGGCTGCAATGGGACGGTGTCGGCAGCGACCTCAATGGGCCCAGACGTCAGTGCCTCGTATCCTGAATGTCCTCAAGCACTTGCAAGAGCAAGTGTCATCCTACAAAAAGACGGTTCCTCGGTTTGATGAGCTGGTGCAGCAGCGACGCGAAGCGTTCCAGACGGCCGACGCCATGCTCAGCGCGGCGCATACGCAAAAAGCCACCCCCGCGCAGCAAGAAACGCCTGATCGTCGCAGCTTTGAGGAAACACCCCGCAGCGGATCACCTGCTCGACCCTCTACGCTCGAGGGGCTGGCTCACCGTCTGCTGTCAGAGCTGGGAACCCCCAGCCGCTCCAACACTCCTCGAGGACGCAAGGAACAGAACCGAAGCGGAAATGCCACACCGGGCTCCAAGCCGGGCCTGGCTCCGCCAAAGGAGATTTACAGGGAGCGTAGTACGGGCTCACCCGGACGCAGCCAGTCTAGGAACCGAGCTGATGATGGCACTCGAGCCAGGGAAGAGGCTGTAGCCAGTCAGATGGCTGCATTTGCGGCCATCGACCAGACCATCCTGTCAAAGCGCGTTGGTCTCCCAGCCCCAATTGTTGAACCTATCCCCCTCAATTTTGACAAAAAGCCAATTTCGGAGCCTACCGAGACTGAGGAGGATGAGCACGAGGCGGTCAACAAAGTCAAGGAAGCTACTGAAGAGACTGCCGAAGAGACTGCCAAAGAGACTGCTGAAGAGACTACTGAAGAGACTACTGAAGAGACTACTGAAGAGCCTACTGAAGAGACTACTGAAGAGCCTACTGAAGAAGCTACTAAAGAGGGCACTGGAGAGACCGCTGAGGCAACAGCCGAGGACACCACTGAAGAGACCACCGAGGGGATCACTCAGGAGACTACCCAGGAGACCACCCAGGAGACCACCCAGGAGACCACTGAAGAGGCCACTGGGGAGACTACTGGGGAGACTACTGAAGAGGCTGCCAAAGAAGGCACTGAAGACTCTGCTGAAGGGGCTGCTGAGGTGGCTACTCAAGAGACAACCGAGGAGGCCGCCAAGGAGACTACCGAGGTGGTCAACGAAGAGGCCACTGAGGATGCTGCTCTGGAAGACGACCAAAACAAAAGCGGAGACACTGAGAAGCAGCAAGAGACGAAGGACGATAACGACAAGGAAGAGGAAGAAATGGTTTCTGTATCCCACGTCGTGACCAACGTCATCATCCTACAGTCATTCATGTTCGAATTGGCTAGTCTGGTGCAAGTGCGCGCAGGGCTGTTTGACGAAGTTCGCTTCGCGTAGGTTGTAAGATGCGGTGGAGACGGGCGTCGTGATTCGGGAGACTTGGGCGGCAATTATGATTTGATGAGCAATTTGTTGTAGACGGATATTTTTGTAGACTGGTGCGCCTGGGGATTCGCTTCCATACTCACCTTTGGCCCCAATTCACTGTTGTGTTGTGAAGCGAGTGACGTTTGTCTCGTAGCTTGCGCGAGTCATGGTTAGGAACCTGCGGATTGACAATTAGGCGGCCCAAGTCTGGAATCACCAGTGCCCCATCTACTCTACTAGAAAATTTTCTATTATTTAGACGAAAATGGAAATGATGCGCAATGTCTTTAAAGTCTTTCAATAATCAGTTTGGCTCAAGTTGTCATGACACCCAAAAATACAATCCAGCCCTTGAATGATTGTGACGGCGGTACTTCACCAATCTAGGACAAAGGAAAAATAGGCATTAAAAATCCCAAGAAATTATCTTTAGATAATTATGTTTACTTATTTAAGCTAAATATAGCAAGATGGATGTGTTCTGTTTTTGCAGGAGTGTCGAACTGACAATCATTAAAGGGCTGTATTGTAGGACTCATGATATTGATCTGAGGTCATGCAAGGTGACGCCAAACTATCGGTCCATAATTGGACAAGCTTGGGATCGACGCATTCCCCAGATCTCCCCGCATGCTGGAGTGAGACAAGAGCTTGGGGATGCAACTAAGCTCTGTGGAGGGCGAGTGAGTCAATTGGGAAAAGCAGATATTCCGAGCCGTTGCGGTGCGGTGATGGTGGCGTGATGAGATGGGTCGCCCATGGCTTGACGTTGGGCCACCACTTGAGCCGCCGCATCGCCAAGGGCCACGATCAAGATTGCCAAGGCGGGTCGCCGGATCCGATTACATGGATAAGGGCTGCACGCCTTCTGTTCCGGTGGCGAGCTCAACAACGCAACTGTCAAACGACCCAAGCATTCGGGTCTTGGGGGATATCTCGAGATTCTTATTTCCCCTTCTCCTGTTCAAACAAAGTCATGTGCTTGTCTAGATTTTTTTTCGACCGCTCTCTTCCTGCATCCCCGTTAACACCCGGGGATCATCATCTCCTGCTGCCGGCGGCGGCGGCCTTCGTATCGCATCGTCGTAAGCACCTGCCATGCATGCCTGCAAACGACCCTTCTATTCCCGGGACGCTCGATCGGCCGGCCTGATGCCGACAAGGGAAGGACGACAGAGCACGAGGCAGCCTCCCATAGGCAAAGCTGCAAAGGACCAGGCCCCCTCCCCCTTCGGGATGGAGATGGGTGCCCCCCCGGCGGGTGGAGCCCGGGCCGAATGGAAAATATCCACGAGGGCCCGCCGTTTCGGCATCGTGGGTTTTTGATTGTATATTGTGGCATGAGATTCATTGTGCTGCGAAGACCTGTGGAGAGATTATGGGGATACGGAGATGCGGTGGGACACTTTTTTGGTTTTGGCTCGTGCCGGAGAGCTGGGTGATTTGCGGAGGGCGCGCTACAACTTGCCTCTTCCTGTCTGTTTCGGAAAGGGCGAAAACTCTTCCTCGTCACGAGGCGCGGAAGAGTATTGATATTGCGGTCGGAATCAAGGGCAGGGGAAGCTCGGTTGGGAGCTTGCGTGTAAGCCGCGGCTCATCATGTGTTGGAGTGTCTGTATTGCGACGGATAAACGATACAGGTGCTAAACTTGGCCAATTAGGCGGCTGGGGATTTAGTTTATTTTATTTATCCGTTATATTCATTATTTATTTTATTTTATGGTTTATTTTATTGTTTTACTTATTTATTTTTTCTGGTTGTATTTTTGGAACCTCTCATCCCCAGAAAACCAGAGAACCGGTCATCGAGTAACTACTAGATAAGGTGTTGCAAAGATTTTGGGTCAACTTTCCAACCAAGCTTAAACCGCTGTCCTGACCCGGGAATCCGTTTACGAGCACGCGAATGTACAGGAAAGAAAAAAAAAGAATGGGTTTGCGCCTGATGTGAGGAGAAAAAAAACCGGAGTCCTGCTCCACCGGCTTGGTTGTTCCGCAGCTCATCAAAGATGATGCATCGGAAAACTTGGAAACGGATCCTGGAGCTGGTAACCAGCTTGAAACTAATGGCCCGAGCTGGCGATGGCAGCTTTTTTTTTTTTTAATTGCTTCGTTTCTCTCTCGGCCTCTTGTTTACGTATGTGTCTCAATTAAAAGCCTCCCAGCAAATGCCGGAAACTCTGTTTAAGCTCATCCTAGACTCATCGGCACATTGTCTCGGGAAGAATCGAGCGCCACGACTCTCTTATCTATGTAGCATCATGTAAGCGGCGCATGGCAGGCACTTTGTTCTTTTTTCCCCTTCCTTCTGGTCGGGGTCGACCACCAAGTCTGTCCATCACTCCACTTTTTCCCGCCCATCTCTTTGATTGACATCGGACCGTCTGTGGAGCCTCACACGGAGAATTAAGTGGTGACGTCTTGCGCACGTATCAGAGGTTTTGGTGCTGGGAACATGCCGAGGGACAAGGTGAGGTGGGATAAAAAGAAAAAACAAAAAGTCGACAGCGATTTCATCCTTTGACCGTTTGAGCAGGGCGTTTGACTAATTTCAGGGACCGTGTGGTACACTTTTTATGGAGTTGGTTGTTCATGTTTACTCGTCAACCCTTTTTTGTCATACATTGATGAATTGCAATTGCTGTAAATTGCCCCTTTAATTCTTTCTGCTGGGCATGAATTCGATTCGTCTCCATTGAAAAAAGTCTCGTCCGAAATCCTCTTTGTGTGATTGCACCGTTCGCCAGGTACGCCGCCCATCCATGTCGTCATCAGGCCGTCGCTCGGCATCTTGGTGCCGGGTGGATCTGATGCCGGCCCCGTTTTTCACCCAACCCATGCCGGCGTAATGCTCGGCGGCAAACGTCACAGGCATTACATGGCGATCCCCTGGAAAGGGTGACTGGGGCGCTTGTCGTCTATCAGGAGTCCTTGGTCACGGGGCGTCTGGAGACCCCAATGGAACCAGTTTTTTAAACAATTTTCGTCTCCGCTGACTCCAGGTTGGAGAAAGCTGAGAACGCCCATGGGGTGATTATGTGGAGATGTGTACATACTGCGGAGGATGGCCGGTACGTAGTGGGACTGCCTATTCGGAACATAATATCGGGAGCACGAGAATGAGTAGGACTGTACTCGTGGGCATATCCCGCGGCCGTTGATATAAAAACACATCCCCTAGTGCGATCGTCCGGTGTCTTAGGAGGTCTTGCTCAAGCCCATTTGGCCCTCAATTCACCATGCCGATCGGAAACATCTACGTGATTGCGGCCACCTCCGTCATTGGAGGAGCCCTCTTCGGCTTCGATATTTCTTCTGTATCAGCCCAGCTGAGCGAGAATTCCTACAAGTGTTACTTCAACCAAGGTCCTTCTGGCCCTCCATTCAACAATGATAGCGATTGCAGTGGTCCTCGCTCTCTTGTTCAGGGCGGTATCACCGCTTCCATGGCTGCTGGCTCGTGGCTTGGTGCTCTGATTTCCGGCCCCTTGTCTGACCGACTCGGAAGGAAGTACTCTATTATGGCTGGATGCATTGTCTGGTAAGCTTGTCTCCTTCCTTTTAGCAGGTGAGAGTTGTTAGAGTTTCAGTGTCCCGTCTTGGCGCGGGTAAACCCGTGCCCGGGCCGCGCCCCGAAACTCTAAAACCAGAACACCAAAGCCGACTTGATGAACAACCAGCGATAGACACATGAATCAATAATTGAGATTACGAGCCAACCGTTGAAGCAATGGATTAGTAACTAATTTCATTCTTTGTAGGATTGTTGGCTCTATCATTTGCTGTGCTGCTCAGAACATTGGCATGCTTATTGCAGGGCGTATCATCAATGGAATCAGGTACGTCACGGCCACGGTACAGCATTAATACAGCCAAAATAACACCTTAATCCAGCGTCGGTGTGGAAAGCGCCCAGGTTCCCGTATTCATCGCAGAGATCTCTCCAGCTTCGAAAAGAGGTCGCCTGATAGGTTTACAGCAATGGGCCATTACCTGGGGCATCCTGATCATGTCAGTCGAATTCTACGTTGAATTTGGACCAGCATCATCGCCAAGAGGGTTGTGTAAGCCCTGGCGATGTATCTGTCCAAACCCCTGTACCTAAGTGCTCTGCTAACTGTCCAAAAAGGTACTACATCTCCTATGGATGCTCCTTCATTGGAGAACAAAACTCTACTGGCTACAATACCGCGTCTTTCCGTGTACCTTGGGGTATCCAGATGGTACCGGCCGTTTTCTTGTTCTTCATGATGATGCTTCTTCCCGAGTCGCCGAGATGGCTTGCCAGGAAGGACCGCTGGGACGAGGCTCATGCTGTCTTGACCCTTGTCCATGGCAAAGGTGACCCCAACCACCCATACGTCACTGCCGAGTTCCAGGATATCAAAGACATGTGCGAGTTCGAGCGACAGAACTCAGACGTCACCTACTTCGACCTTCTGAAGCCTAAGATGCTCCACCGTACTATCTCTGGTGCTATGGTGCAGGTTTGGGCCCAATTGACTGGAATGAATGTTATGAGTAAGTCATCCACCGATGTTCATCAGACGACGAATGGGCTTCGATTCTAACAGTTCCAGTGTACTACATCGGTTACATTTTCCAAATGGCTGGCTACAACGGAAACGCCAACCTTCTGGCTTCCTCTATCCAGTACGTCATCAACGTCTTTACGACTGTGCCGGCTCTTATCTGGGTTGATCGATGGGGTCGCCGACCTACCCTTCTTATCGGTTCGGTCTTGATGATGACATTCATGTTTGCCAACGCTGGTATCCTCGCCACCAAGGGAACAGTTGTCCCCGGCGGTGTCAACGGTGTTCCTGAAGCATCCATGAGCGTTTCGGGCGCCCCTGCCAAGGGTCTTATCGCTTGCACCTATCTTTTCGTTGCGTCGTATGCTCCCACTTGGGGCCCCGTTTCTTGGACCTACCCACCGGAGTTGTTCCCTCTCCGATTCCGTGGCAAGGGTGTCGCTGTCGCCACTTCTGCCAACTGGGCTTTCAACACTGCATTGGGTATGTTCTTTTTTGAACTCCAACCACATAGATATTTACTAACACTACCAAGGTCTCTTCACCCCATATGCCTTTGAGAACATTCGCTGGAAGACCTATATCATTTTTGGTGTGGTGAGTGCTGAGTTGCCCTATCATGTAACTGCCTTCCGTTCTAACCGTGATAGTTTAACCTTGCTGCCTTCATCCACACCTTCTTGCTCTTTCCTGAAACCGCTGGCAAGTCGCTTGAGGAAGTCGAGTCTATGTTCGAAGACAAAGATGGTCTTAGTGTTCTGGGTATTCACCTTGGTACTCCAGCCTGGAAGACAACCAAATCCACCGAGGCGGCTCGTCGCGCCGAGGCGGGAGATTTGGAATCCAAGATTACTCACCATGAGCATTCGGAAAAGACACCTACGCCTGCTGAAAACAGTGCTTAGTTTTATTTTCTAATATCACAGTAGCTTAGGTCTAATCTGTTTATGAATAAGATTGTCATTCTACAAATGTTTCCAGTTTGATCTTGGTGATTGAATGACCCAGTATATGCTGGGGCCGTTAGTCCATAATAAATATGAAAATGCATATCACATATAGATGATGCAATTCTTATTTTATTTTAGTCTCTTACTTCCCAATCAACATCTGATATTTTCACGGCTGTTGCAGCAACTCAGGCAATTAGTTACGCAGTCAATTCAGCAGCTATTACAGTAGCTAGGTCAATGAGTCAACGAGTCAGTCCATGCAGAAGCTGTTGCAGCAGCTAGGTCAACCCGTTAGTCAAGCAGCTGTTCTGATAAGACCTTGGCATTGACGTATTGTCAACCTGAGGCGGTAGCCAGGTCAGCCAGCTGGTCGGGCATTTATGAGGCCATGTACGTGAATGCTATATTTTTTTGGATTTGTCACGCCTAATCATAATTGCGCTCTGGAGAGCCCTTGTTACTAGCTGGTTACAACTAGTCGCCTCAGAAAACCTGCTCATAACCAAGATGTGTTTGGGAGAGTATTAGACGAACAGTGAACCGGTACTACCCCGAAAAGTCGGTGCGAAGCGATAGGTAAGTCCTGAATGTCCTCGAAGCCATTCACTGTATGCTGTACAATACAATGAATGATTGTCAGTCTGACACTTTGCTGCATGGGGCCCTTGCGAAAAGAGGATAAGTCTTGGCTTTTTTTTTTCCTAGCTAAAATAAATAAATTATCCTAAAAACAATCTCTTAGGGTTTCTTCCTATGATTATCTTGCTTTAGACATCATGATCATTTTGACGAGGTGAACTCGTGGAGTGGCCGTTGGGAATGTACCTCCATTACAACCATTCAAGAGTTGGATTGTACAATAGTGTACGGGTCACTCAGCACACCAAATTTCTTGATTCGGGTCTCACGTACACATCTTCCAGTCTTCATAGTACAAGATGATGTATTTCATCATTATAGTTTCTTGTGCGTCGGAACAAGTAGGCACCAATGGGGTGCTCACCTGGATTGGCTTTGTGCTGGATCCCATCGACGTTTTTTTTCTGGCCGTTATCAGCCAAGTGCCGGCTGTCATTTAGGGACCCACAGAGCACTCCAGTGGGTGACAAGAAAAGAGGGCCGCTAGCGCCGGCGGGGTTGCGGAGGAGCGAACCATGTGCGGCGAGTTCGGAAAGTCCGCAAGGAGTCTTCGGGGTCCTTTTGGTGCCGCCGAGCCGGCCTGCTTAGCAAATGCAGCGGTGGGAACACAATGCAGGATTACGCTCCTAGTTTACGACTCGTTTTGCCTGGGACTTGATTATTGCGGCTCTTCCGTCATTCGATTCCGATCCAATTGCGTTGCGTTTGTGCTCTCATCCCGCTCTCTCCTTCCCCGCATTGTGGATTTCTAAGCTTCCATTTCTAGGTTCCATTAATAATGTTCCACCGTTGCTCCCCTCGGCTGGGCCCACTCATGTATAAAAGCCGCTCTCTCTACGCAGCTAAACACATCGCCGCACTCCAATTCACTCCATATCACCGCCGCATCTTCACAATGGCCAAGACCAAGACTGACATTACCCTCTATACCGTTGGTACCCCCAACGGTATCAAGATCTCCATCCTGCTCGAGGAGCTTGGTCTTGACTACAAGGTAAAGTCCGCCGCCGCTCCGCAAGCAGACGCCAAAACTCACAACCACCGCAGGTGTACCCAATTAAGATGACGGAGAATGAGCAGAAGGAGCCCTGGTTCCTCGAGATCAACCCTAATGGAAGAATCCCTGCCATCACTGACAAGTGGACCGATGGAGAGCCCATCAACATCTTTGAGAGCGGTGCCATCTTGCAGTACCTTGTGGACCGTTATGACACCGAGCACAAGATTTCGTACCCTCACGGTACAAGAGAGCACTGGGAGACTACTGGCTGGGTGAGTTTCATATCGGGTTGAGTTTAGCGAGTTGTCTAGGTTGTCTCGAGGACGAGCAGACACGAAACCTAGGCTTTGCGAAACCCCTAGCACATGCAAAACAGTGCTAATTCCAAACAGCTCTTCTTCCAAAATGCCGGACTAGGACCCATGCAGGGACAGGCCAACCACTTCAAGCGATATGCGCCTGAGAAGATTGAGTACGGCATCAACCGATACGTCAACGAGACTCGCCGCCTCTACCGCGTGCTGGACACACAGCTGGCCAAGTCCACGTCGGGCTTCATTGTTGGCGACAGACTAACAATCGCCGACGTTACCACTTGGGGCTGGGTCTCTTCCAGCAAGTGGTCGGGTGTCGACATTACCGAGTTCCCTCACCTGGAGAAGTGGCTCTACAAGCTGCTCGAGCGCCCCGGTTTCGAGGCCGGCCGCAACGTGCCCACGCCTCACACTGCCCTCGACCACCTCAAGCTCAGCGAGGAGGAGCTTGATGCCAAGGCCGAGGCTTCCCGTGCCTGGATCCAATCCGGCATGAAGGAGGACGCCAAGAAATGACGGTTTGGGTTGCTGTGAAGGGGGTTTTTAAGCATGACGGATTTTCAAGGAATTAGCGGATCACTTTACGCAACGCGAGGAGAAAACATCCTTCAGCGCAAGGATACGAAATGATGAATACGATTTGAAAACTGGCCAATGGTCGACGTTCCTGTGTCTCGTGAGATTTTGACGAATCGGTTCAATGTCGCCAGTGCGGGGGTTGCATTAGCTGCCACGACGCAAACCCGCGAGCTAAGCACGTAATCTACAAAGGATTCTTTACGAAAACTACCCTTGGCACGGGCTTAGTAATTTTGTCAGCTGCTGATAGTGAGCTTGTCTAGGGCGCACATCAATGAGACGCAGCTCGTTTGGCGGCACGTAAACTTGTGATAGGAAACCATTCATCGAAAACTAATTCCTGTGGCCACAATCAAGCGTCTCAGTTGTTGACTAAGATAGAAATATCCGCCGAGTATCGTCAAACTATTTGACCTATGAGCTAGAGAGCCAATTTCAGTTCATCAACGTTCTTAAACCCTCGGGATCCCGCGCACTGGAATACACCATGCTGCTTTGTAAGTGTCAGGGAGATGAAAAAATAGATGAGGTGGTGACACTTACCGAGTCGTTACCAGCCAGATTAACCACGTCTAGCTTGGTATCGGACAATTGGCCAGCCATCATGCCCAACGTCATGGGTCACATCGATGGTGAGGGGCCCTGTACTCTGGTCATTATGTTCCAACCTGCCAGTGCTTCGCTTTAGCACAATTTTCTTTGCCGGCCTGTCTTCAATCAATTCGATCGGGCGTTTGAGAGAACCCTGTGGAGCAACGACCGACGTCTCGCGTGGCTTCTCGGCAGCCTTCAACGCCTCAAACCACATGTTGTAGGTGGTTGAAAGTGTTGCGCCAGCTTCTAGGAGAGGCCTCCGCCATGGCCATTTTGGCTTGGGCTTGTCACCTCCGTAGCCATCGACTGCTGGAGTCAGCATACCACGGAGGTGCTGAGGGGTGAGAGAGAGGACACTCACAAAATAGACGCCAAACAATCTTGTCGACAATGTACCAGAAACGAACCTTGGGGACATTCTCTTGGCCTCTGCCAAAGAAGCGTTTTGCTGCAGCCTTTAAAGAGGCTCTAAGGCATTTGCTGATGTGCTCTCGAGGATTCTCTAGCTTGCGCATCCACACAAAGTACTTGGTCAAGTAAGTGCGCCTCTGAGCTATGGTTGGATGTTGCCCAATCCAGGGCTCGGGGAAGCTCTCGCCTGGGTTGACTTCGGACGGATAATCACGGTGGGAGAGCTCGGTGTGGGATTGAGACATCGTCGCTGTGTGTATGTCACCTGGAGAGGAAGAAACATCTGAGGTGGTTCTATTTCAGTGGACATTTTTCATGGGAGTGCATGAAAAATACTTGCAGACAATGATTCACTCACTTTATCAGTTGGGTTAAGCCCTCAAAGCACAGCGTCTCGTCTTGTTACTTTTAGAACAATGCCTTCCGGCTCCCGCTCATCCAAAAGCAAGGAAGAAAAAGAAAGACTTGCAAAGTTGTTCTTGTCTTTGAGGGAACGAATCCGGTTAAAAGGAAAGAAAACTATCGTTAAAAATGATATTTTGTCATTTAGTACAGAGCCATTCCTTGAGTATCATTGTATTTCTTGTCATGCAACTCAAACCGCATTAAACAACTAGTTTGTAAGCCTAGATTGCATACCCTATATCTGTTGTTGGTCATTACTCAAAGCCGACCGAAGGAATTTCATGTTTCTGTAGGCAATTCAACTTCAAAAAGAGGAGGTTCTCCTTGGATACTCCTATTGGGGCTGACTTGCCCATTGGCGCTTTGGCTCTGCAAGCCCTTAGCCGTCATGACATGCTTGCATCTGATCAGCGCGCCACATTAGCGCCGTGTCAACCGTTTAGTGTCGCATCTGGCTCCGCTCCAATGTCCACAGACACGCGCTGGCGAGAGGTCCATCTCGGGCCGCTGATATTGTCGAATCAACATGACGGTTCCGTGGATTTAGTGCTGTGGCGTCACCCAGCATTTCGCCAACAATTCAGGGACAAGTCCCCTGCAAATCAACCCTTGCCGAGTGATTCTCCATGTGGAGCCGCTTGCCGTGGCTTTGCTGCCCGCACGGATCAGGGAGATCTTGCATAGCTGTCGTCACTTACACACTTACGGGGGGATTGGACAAGCATTTTACCATATTATTATGCTTCTCAGGTTCTTTGCTGCTGGGTGCACTGCCGGGTAACCACTTTGTCTTCGGCTCGGCCCAGCCAATTAATTCTGCTTCATTTCTATTTGCCCAACCGAGTCCAATGGCGCAGCGTCCCGGCGCAGATCCAATTTCCCTTTTTCATCAAGAGCCTTGCACCTTGTTCCCAGTAAGCAGCTGTGGCTGAGCCGTCTTGTTTCGTCTCCATGAGGAAAAAGATCAGGGGCTGAAAAGGCAATTGATGCTCACCTGCGTCAGCCCTACCGCAGCACTGCAAAGCATGTTAGAGTGCGCGCAGTAAGACAGAACAAAAAAGGATTGATCCTGGGTGATGTGATGTGATGCCCAGACTCTTGGATCCGTCATAGATCGGATTTTCGGAAACGTCGTAACCAAAGCGGCGCAAAAGTGCTGAGCCGCAATGCACGACGGCGGGCGACGGGGCTCGAACCTGCATTCGGCCAGTTACCCCAAATAGCAGCTACGTCATCCGCTTCAGGTCCCCCCAGGACTAACACTTTGGCTTCCCACCTTTCTGCGACAGACAGACACGACACTACCTGTAACCCTCACCCAAAAAAAAAAAACTGTCCTTGCGAAACGAACACGATTGAGCTACAAACGATTCACCATCGGGGCCGGACTGTTCTCAACGCACCGCATTAACGCATAAACGCACCATCTCCCCGCCCGCCCCGGCCGGAGTCTTCGGCTTTGAACCTGCTGGAAACCCAAAGTCTTCTCCCACGCTCCCTTGACCCTCGCGGACCGGAGCTCCCGGCGCACATATAATTGATGACAGCAATCCTCGTCAGCTTCAGCTTCCTCACCAACACATCATACACACGGTAGACGACCTAGACGCATGTCATGGCCAACAACGACGACCATGTGCTTCGCCCGCGCCCGCGCAAGCCTCACCACGCGCACGTGTCGCAATTCCGCATGTCGTCCATGAGCGACGGAGACGGACACCTTGCGCCAGATGGCCTCAGCACGAGCGGCATGACGAGGCAAGTTTCCCTCTTGATTGGCAAGAGATTCATTCGCTAACCATTCATCCTCTGCGCAGCGGCCGCTCTACTCCCGTCCCCGACAATGCTCCCCCTTCCGTCGTCTCCCTGTCGTCAGCTCGCAAGCAGGTCCGCGCCGAGCAGCGCCGCCGCATCTTTCCCACCATCGAGTTCGCATCGCGCGTCAGCCACTTCGACCCGGAGAGCGACTACCGTGATTTCCATGGCTTCTTCAACCTGTTCTGGATTGGCCTGGCCATCATGGGCATCACATCCATGCTGCGCAACATCAATGATACGGGCTTCCCCTTCCGCTTCAAGATCTGGAGCCTCTTCACAGTCAAGCTGTGGCACCTGGCCGTCGCCGACTTCCTCATGGTCGCCACCACCACCGTGAGCTTGCCCCTTCACCGAGCTGCCCGCGCCGCTCCCGCCGATGGCGGCATGACCTGGAGCCGCGGAGGCATGGCTATTCAGAGCATCTACCAGACCATCTGGCTGGCTTGGTGGATTGCCGTGCCTTTCCTCTTTGAATGGGCCTGGACAGCCCAGGTCTTCTTCCTGCTGCACACCATGGTGCTTCTCATGAAGATGCACTCGTACGCCTTCTACAACGGTCATCTGTCCGAGACGGAGAAGCGCCTGCGCGCTCTCGACAACCCCGCGGCCGCCGCCTCGGATCGCCGTCCCGCCTATGTGTACCCCAGCACCGACCGAGCCGCAACCGGCGCTGCTCCGACCAAGCGACGCAACCGGCGCAAGAACAAGGCTCAGCTGGAGAACGAGGACGAAAAGACCAACGGCCGCGACCACAGCCCCGTCAGCAACGGAAACGGCAACGGCAACGGCAACGGCAACGGCAACGGCAATGCCCACCTCAACACCGGCGGCAGCAGCGGCGACGAGGTCGACACGCTGCGGGAGGACCTCGCCCGTGAGCTTACGAGCCCCATGGGCAACATCACGTACCCGCGCAACCTGACGTGGACAAACTACGTTGACTACCTCTTCTGCCCGACGCTGTGCTACGAGATCGAGTACCCGCGCACCCGCAACATCAACTGGACCTCGCTCATCGCAAAGATCATTGCCACCTTTGGCTGCATCTTTTTGCTGACCATCATCTCCGAGGACTTTATCCTGCCTGTGCTCGTCGACGCCTCGGCCAGGCTCGATGCCGTCCCCGCCACCTCCCCCTTCAGCGAGCCGGCCCTCATCCTCGCCGAGACCATCTCGTGGCTCCTCTTCCCTTTCATGCTGACCTTCCTGCTCGTCTTCCTCGTCATCTTCGAGTACATCCTGGGCGCCCTCGCCGAAATCACCCACTTCGCCGACCGTCACTTCTACTCGGACTGGTGGAACTCGACCGACTGGATGGAGTTCTCCCGCGAGTGGAACATCCCCGTCTACAGCTTCCTGCGCCGTCACGTCTACAGCGCCTCCCGCCCCCGCATCGGCAAGCACGCCGCCACCGTCATCACCTTTCTCATCTCCGCCATTGGCCACGAAATCATCATGGCCTGCATCACAAAGAAGCTCCGCGGCTACGGCTTCGTCTGCCAGATGCTGCAGCTGCCCATCGTCATGCTCCAGCGCACTCGCTGGGTTCGTGGCCGCCAGACGCTCAACAACGTCTGCTTCTGGTGCTCCATGGTCCTGGGTCTCAGTTTGGTAATGCCCCTCCCCTCCCCTCCCCCGCTTCATCGTCGAATTCGCTACTGACTCCTCTTCCAGATCTGCGCCCTCTACGTCCTTGTCTAAGTTCAGAAACAACAATGTACAACAACACACTCACACACAATACAGATACGGCCTCGCTTGAGCATGTAGTTATAGTAGCACAAGATAGAAATTATACCCCCACACACAACATCCTCATTGATTCAGATGAGTCAAGTACTCTCTCTGCCTTCAAGAAGCTGTCCTCGCCTGTTGCCTGATGACGAGTAACAAACTCTAGTTACGGCTGCACATGGTGGGTTGCTTTCCGCTGCATGCAGGGGAAAAGTCTACGCTTCGGCCAATGGCGAGGACAGCTGGCTAGCCGCAGGCGGCTCTAGGCACCACGATCAGAGCGAATTGGATCGGATTATTCATGTCACAAAGGAATAGGAAACAAGCACATGATTCTATGACATCGATTGCATCTACCTCATCTGTTCATAATCATCGAGCTAGAGTTACACCCCGTCCTTTCCATCCAGGACGAGGAATTAGAAAGCGATGGAATATCGCATCAATCCCAATTGCAAAACCATATCCCAACTCCGTGACTTTTTGGTATCGTGTATCGTTTAGTCAACCTCCTCCATGTTGGAGTCGCCAGCAGGGGCGGCAGGGGCGTCCTCGACAACCTCAGCGGGGGCCGAGTCGTCCTCCTCAATGTTGAGGCCGAGCTGGACGAGCTTGTGGATACGCTCGGCGAAGCCAGCGGGCTCGTCAATGGTGAAGCCGGAGACGAGGAGGGAGGTCTCGAAGAGGAGCTGGACGATGGACTTGACGGTGCGGTCGTTCTCGCCGTCAGCCTCAACCTTCTTCTTGAGCTCCTGGATGATGACAGAGTTGGGGGAGATCTCGAAAGTCTTCTTGGAGGACATGTAGGAGGACATGGATGTGTCACGGAGGGCCTGGGCCTTCATGATACGCTCCATGTTGGCGGACCAACCGAACTGGCCAGTTCGGATGGCGCAAGGGGAGGAGCCGAGCTTGTGGGAGACAACAACCTTCTCGACCTTCTCGCCGAGAACGTTCTTGAGAGCCTTGGAGAGACCCTCGTACTCCTTCTCCTCAGCCTCGCGGGCCTTCTTCTCCTCTTCGGTCTCCTCGAGCTCGAAGTCCTTGGTGATGTCGACGAGCTTCTTGCCCTCGAACTCCTTGAGCTGGGTCATGGCGTACTCATCAATGGGGTCAACGAGGAACAGAACCTCGAAGCCCTTCTCCTTGAGGGCGTCAAGGAAGGGAGACTTCTGGACGGCCTTGATGGACTCGCCGGTGATGTAGTACATGTTGTTCTGGTGCTCGGGCATGCGGGTGACATAGTCCGAGAGGGAGGTGAGCTCATCGCCAGACTTGGTGGAGTTGAAGCGGAGGAGCTTGGCGAGGATCTGGCGGTTCTGGGAGTCCTCGTGGATTCCGAGCTTGAGGTTCTTGGAGAAGGCGGAGTAGAACTTGTCGAACTGCTCCTTGTCCTCAGCAATCTCCTGGAAGAGCTCAAGAGACTTCTTGACAATGTTCTTCTTGATGACCTTCATGATCTTGTTCTGCTGAAGGGTCTCACGAGACAGGTTGAGGGGAAGATCCTCAGAGTCGACAACACCCTTGACGAAGCCGAGCCACTCGGGGATGAGGTCGGTGGCGTCATCGGTGATGAAGACACGGCGGACGTAGAGCTTGATGTTGTTCTTGGTCTTCTTGGTCTCGAACAGGTCAAAGGGAGCGCGCTTGGGCACGAAGAGGATGGCACGGAACTCGAGCTGACCCTCGACGGAGAAGTGCTTGACGGCAAGGTGGTCCTCCCAGTCGTTGGAGAGGGACTTGTAGAAGGAGGCGTACTCCTCCTGGGTGATGTCCTGGGGGTTGCGGGTCCAGATGGGCTTCTGCTTGTTGAGCTCCTCCTCCTCGATCTTGGTCTCCTTGATCTTCTTGGTCTTGGGCTTCTTCTCCTTCTCCTCCTCCTCGTCGTCGACCTCCTCGATCTTGGGCTTCTTGTCGTCACCCTCCTCCTCGGTGACCTCCTCGACCTCGGCGTCCTCGTCAGGGACCTCCTTCTCGGTCTCCTTCTCGACGTGGAGGTAGATGGGGTAGGAGATGAACTCGGAGTGCTTCTTGATGACCTCCTTGATCTTGCTCTCGTTCAGGTAGTCGGTCTGCTCATCCTTGAGGTGGAGGATGATGGCAGTACCGCGGCCAAGAGGAGCACCCTCGGTGTCGGCGGTGATGGAGAAGGTACCACCGGCAGATGACTCCCAGACGTACTGCTCGTCATCGTTGTGCTTAGAGACGACCTTGACCTGGTCGGCAACAAGGTAGGCGGAGTAGAAACCGACACCGAACTGACCAATCATGGAAACATCGGCACCAGCGGTGAGGGCCTCCATGAACTGCTTGGTTCCGGAGCGGGCAATGGTACCAAGGTTGTTGACGAGGTCCTGGGCAAAGTCAGCAATTGCGTCGAGACGAAGGCAGTGATGAGACGACTACTACTTACAGCCTTGGTCATACCAATACCGGTATCACGGATGGTAAGGGTCTTGTTGACCTTGTCGGGGATGATGTCGATGCGGAGGTCCTTGCCAGAGTCTAGCTGGCTAGGGTCCGACAAGGACTTGTATCGGATCTTGTCGAGGGCATCGGAGGCGTTGGAGACGAGTTCACGGAGGAAAATCTCCTTGTTGGAGTAGACGGTGTTGATGATAAGGGAGAGAAGCTGAGAAATCTCAGCCTGGAACTCGAAAGTCTCAGACATGGTGGCGGGTATCAAAGAATCGTGACTGAAAAGTGTGTTGTTAGTTTGCAAGTTGCAAAAAGGAGGGGAAAGTGTATTTATGTGCAAAACGGTGGCGGAAAGCAAAAGAAAGGTGTAGAAGGGACAACGGCTCTAGAACCAACGACGGCAAACTCAAAAGAATCCACTGATCGACAGAATTGTCTGGATGTTCTTTCGTCGAAACCCGAAGTGAATCGAGGCCGTTCAGAAGATCTAGAGCTCCGGGTGCAAGAAAAAAGGCGGGGAGGGCAAGGCTGGGTGCGGGACACCAAGGCGGCCAAGGCGGGGTGGTGGGTGGTGGTGGTGGTGCTTTCTGGATGCTGCTGCCAGGACGTACCTTGGGGATCGTTAAAAAGAAAGGAAATTAACAAGAGAAGAGTAACTCCTGGGGAAGAAGCGTCTTACTCAAGTAGAGAGGAGGATGATTGATTTAAGAAGAAGAGAAAAAAGGGCGGCGACGCGGTGGTAGAAAAGCTCGAGGGCGGGTGCAGTCCAGGCCGCCCCTCCTCGATCCAAGTCTTCCATTCGATTCCATCTAACAGCTTCTACGAGTGCAAGCGCCCAGGCCACCTAGGCAACCGCCTCCCCTGCAGCCCAGTGCGAGCCTCAGCGGGGTACCTTCCCCTCTATGGGGCCTGCGGTGACCGCCAAAGTACAACCCTCCCAAACATAGTTGGTGCACTGCCCGCGACACATGCAAGCGCTGCTGCCCCACTGATTGGGCCAGTGCTAGAGCCTTCTACGGGCTGAACGGCGGCGAATGGAACAGAACGTGTTGGATTGTTTGTTGTTTTTGGCCTGGATTGGCACTGCACGCAGGTGTACGCAGACGCACCCAGGCGCATCCTTCCGGGGGGCACGGGGGGTGGTGGTGGCTTGGGCTCAGTTGGGGGACAGAAGACCATGGAACAATGTCTCAGGCTCTCTCTCAGCCGGGGAGGGGTTGCTACGTTCCACCCTGCCCGGCAGCCCCTCCAAAGATGGAGGAGGAGTACATCCGTAGGAGGAGTCGAATCTTCTAGTTGCCCCGTGTGAGGCCATCCATGCCCATCCATTTTCCTTTGTGTTTGCTCCCGTGGCCCAATGAAACCAGCATGTTGTGAACTACGAGCTCCAGCTGCTGCAGGCGCACCAACACGGCTGACGAGGCTGATGGCCAAGCTACCCCAACCTGGAGCCCAGTAAAAAAAAAAAAAAAAGTGAGGCGGATTTTCTCCGGCCGAGAACGCCCCGTCGCAAACCTTCTAGTCCGCAACCCAACTATAAGCCGTGATATCTCACTGAAGCCTGTCAGATACGGCGGCACAGCTGCCTTTTTTCTAGTTTCTTCCATCAAGGCCACCGCGCTAATCTCCGGCCCGATCGGCTGCTTGCAATGCCTTGTGTTTGCGGCCTGCGGGGCCCCACCAGTTGTTTGCAAGCTAAGATGACTACACGGGTGTAGACATCGGCTGGTGTCTTATTGCTTTTCACCGCCAGGGGGGACCGCTACAAGCGCCGTCAAAGGGGCAAAATTATATTTCTTTCTGTTCGTACGACCGTAATTTCAGCTTTGGAGTAAACATAGTCATGATCCATGGCTAATCTAGGTCTATGCTAGTGGTACACTTGGCTATTCCTGTTCTAATACCCCGCCAACTTGGCGATATCTTCGATCTCCATATGTCAGCCCGAATCCCTGTTCTCCTTGTACTGGCACCATCTCTACCACTTCCCCAATAACAATGACATGGTCGCGGACCTTTACAAGCCCCCCCTCGGACGCATCCTTGAGTATCTTACATCGCAGCGCAAACATGACTCCTTCCCCCCGTAGCACCGGTATATCCCCTTCGCAGGTCACGTCTAAGCCCTCTAGTGCATCGCTCTTATTCCCCCGTGTAAAGTGTGACGCCACAGTTGCGCCAGTAGCGTCTCCGGCAAGTATATGCACAGTAAATGCTCCACTCTCTGATATAGCATCGAACGTTCGACTAGGCGTCGCAATGTTAAACGTGACGAGCGGTGTCGGAGACAGCGTCAAGGACGTAAACGACGACATTGTCATGGCTCGGATGCCACCGTCGGAGCCTCGGGTGGTACACACAACGACGGAATGAGGCAAAAGTCGCATAATTGAGCGAAGCTGCTCGGGGAGCGGTTCAGCAACGGTGGGATGGGAGCTCGGAGGTTTGGCGGGGGATGTATGCCAGGAGTTGGAGACAGCGGATGTGTTGATGCTTCGAGATGGAGTTTCTAGGATGGTTAGCGGAGGCAGCGATATAAGGTCCAGAGACTTACTATTCATGGCTTGTCTTTGCAAATGGCTGGCTTGTATGCGTCCGCATTCCGTACACATCCCCGGCCTTGCCTCGACTGCCATCATTGAGCTCCATCGTCTTGTCCCCGTGCTCTGGAGTCTCTCCAGCACCGTCCCCCCATTGCGCAGCAGCACCCTGGAGCCTTTCATAATTCCAAGGGCATTGTCTTGGCCAACCGATAGAACGTTCCGTAAACAAAACGGATTGGTTGGTTTTTTTATAAGAGTCGCATCCGCCGCTAGGGATTGGCTTCTTGTCGTCGCTTTCCGCAACTTTGCGCGAGGTGGGCCTTATCGATAACGACACACAGGCCGGCCGCCGAGAGAGCTAAGCAGGCCAATCCACCTGCCAAATTTTACCCGACATATCGCCATATCACGCCGCCAACGACAACTCGAACTACCACGACGCCAGCGGGCCAATTCGTCACAGACACTCCTCAATCGCCAGTGTCGCACCGAGGACTCGCTCGGGTAGCATATCCCCATTCATAATGGCGAGCCTCCGCGCCATGCCCGTGGCCCTCGCGCCGACCCGGGCAACCACCAAGATCGCCCGACTCTCTCGCACCCAGGTGCGAAATGCCACCTTCATCCCTCGACCTCGTCGTCCCTACACCTTCACCCAGCTCGTCACTCTCTCAGACGGCTCCTCCTACACCATGCGCACGACGTCGCCCCTCCCCATCTACCGAGCCACCAAGGACACCCGCAACACGCTCCTCTGGCAGCCCAGCGAAAAGTCGCTGAAGAACGTCGAGCTGGATGAGGCCGGTAAGCTCGCTGCTTTCCGTGAACGATTCGGTCGTGCATACGACGCTGGAACCTCTGAGGAGGGCGAGGTGGACGATGGCTACGCAGACCTCATCACCGGGTACGCTCCTGCTCAGGATGCTGCGTCAATGAAGGATTCAGGCCCCAAGAAGCAGGCCAAGAAGAGAAAGTAAAGAATGAAATAGTCACTCCTCGGCCAATTGGAGCCGAGGACGAAGAGGACCTGGTGCGAGGACCACCGGAGGCAGTATCACGAATTCATTGTGTCAAGATCACATGTATCAAAAATGCACGACAAAGCGAATGGATGGGTAGTTCAATATGTACAACAGCATAGGCCTCGAGGCTTGTATGATATAAAGGGAACAAAGTCCTTGATTGGAATCTCCACCACTGCGCTATGAAATGTCATGATCAATGCTAGTCAGAGTCGTCGTTTATGGTTGCGCGGGCCCGGTCAATAGCAGTGTTGCCCGCAGGTTTGGACTGGACGACGGGGGGTCTGTAGAAGACGGTTTCGTCATCCTCGGCGTCCAGCTGCATCAAGAAGGTCTCCCACTTTTCAATGAGCTGCAAAAGTTAGCCTTTTGTGACATGGTGATGAATGTGAAACATGGCTACTCACCTCCTTTTGTGCTTCAACGGCGCTCTCGAGGAAAGTCTCGACACCGCTCTTGAAATCCTCCACCTTTTCCCGCTCAAATCGATCCAGCTCGCTCCTCATTAGACGTCCCATATCATCAAACAACAGCCTAGCCTGGTGCACCTTGCGCTCTGCCTCGCCGACCTCGGCCCCGACCTGGTTAAGGCGGTCCTGCTGGCTCTTGCCCTGGCGAAGCAGCTTATCCTGCGAGGCCTTTTTCTTTTGTAGCTCCGACTCGGCAGAGTGCCACGAGTAGAAAGCCTTCTGGCGCTGACTAAAGGCTTGCTTCACGGAGCCAATGAGACGGATGTACTCTTCAATAATAATACCAAAAGTAAGGACGTCCTGCTGGGCCTGTCGGTCATAGACATCGCGAATGGTGAGCTGGAGTTCTGAGAGAGCATCCAGGGGTCCAGAGAGCGATGGAGAGAGCTCGACAGTTGAGAGGGCGTGGAGAGAGGCAGAGAAATCGCCGGCAGCCTCGGCCATCATCTTGCGCTGGCCAACCATGGTTTCCATTGCCTTGAGCAGAGCCTTGAGCTGGCTTTCGAGAGCATCGAGGTAGACCTTGCGGTCGTGGAACCAGTCGTCCTGCTCCACGAACTTGTTTCCACCGCCGACGCTGAGACCCAGGGAGCCAAAAACGCCCTTGCTCTCGGTGGGAATAGGCTCCCTTCGCTCCTTGTGCTTGACATCGACATTGAATGATTCGCTCTCGAGGAACAGCTTGAGGTCGGGGTCATGCTGCAGAGTCGGGTGGATGGCAGTCTTGTTCAGCATCTTTTCCAGAGCGGCCCGTCGGCTCTCGACAAAGTTGCTGTCGAAGCGGCCGACGGCCTGCTTCTCGGGAGGGGGCGGCACCACAATTCCAGGGTTGTTGCCGTGGAGAGTGTTGTAGAGCCAGAGAAAGTCCCGGTACCGGCGCTTGACCTCAAACTCGGGCTGCTTGTACCCCTTGGACGTGGTCTACCTGGTCAGCTCGGCCGGCAAAACGGGAGCACGGGGCTTACCTTTGTTCGCACAGAGTAGACAATGTGAGAGCTAGTCAAGTCGCCAACCTTGTGCGGGTCGCCGACGGTGATTTGAAAGTTGGGCTTCGCCGCCTGCTCGATGCTGACGCTGGGCTGCGTGCTGGAGCGGACGCTGCTGGGCGTCGCAGCATCGACGGGGGGCGGGGGACGGGGTCCTCGAGGGCCGTCCGCGTCGTCGTCTTCGATGCGATGGGGATCGGGGCGTCGGGGCTGTTGCTGCTGCTGCTGGGGCATAGTGGTACGAATCACCACCTGCTCCTTCAGAGGAGGCACCGGAGGAGAATCGTGCGCCGGGGCATTGTCGTCCGGGGCGGCGCCCAGAGGACCGAGGGGATCCTCAACGGCCTCGAGACGGGTAGGCTGAGCGACGAGGCGGCGAGGCCCACGGGACGGGCGAGGGGCAGACGACGCAGCAGCAGCGGGAGCGGCGGACGATTGCGCGGCGGGCGTCGCCTCAGCCGGAGCCGTCTGCGAGGCCTGAGACGAATCGGCCCAAGGCGACTCTTCGACGTCCATGGTTGTGATTGTGGGCAGACGTAGTGGTCCGCGAGTAGGCGCGAATCGTAGACGGTGAGGTGATGCGATGAGGTCGTTGCTGCAGTGTAATGGCTGAGGCGGCTGGAGCTTGGGGCCTAGGATGAACGTGGTGGATACAAGGCACCACCTAGCAAACAGACGTCAGTGCAGCCCCACTGTAAGTCCACTACCCACTACCCAACTTGGGCTGACAGGAGACGTGCAGAGGTATCATATTAGCGATGGCGCTTTCATGTATCTGAATTACCCGAGCCGTTTGCTTTTATATTGTACAACTAACTAAATGGTATACCTTCAACTAACCTAGGCTCATTTCCAACCCCTCATTCTCGCTTGCGGCCCGATCCTGTGTCTTGCCCTGTGCTCGTCCCAATTTGGTATATGCTGCTCGAGTAGGTCTCCTATCGCTCCGGATCGTAGCAACCTCCCACAATCACCAGATTCATCCGCGTGAACTTGACCTTCATAACGGGCGTCTTCTTGGTTGGGAACGCGCTGATCTGGTCCGGTGTAATCATTACTTCCTTGTTCTTCTTCTTGGTGCTGGTTGACCCAGCTGTTCCGCTTTGCCCAGATGCACCGCCGCCAGATCGAGATGCGTCATTTGTGGCGTTGGCGTTAGCATCGGGCCCAGCTGCGGCTGCGTCTAGTCCAGACTGTTGCTGTGTAGCCTTTTGGGGATCCGCGGGCAACTCAACATCCCACAATCGCACCGTGCCGTCCTGGCCTCCGGACGCTAACACGTTGGACTCAACGCTGAAGCTGAGAGACCAGATGCCGCCCTTTCCGTGACCGCGAGATCGCTTGATGCGGGTGCCCTTGGCGATATCCCAGAAGAAGATGTTACCAGCACAGTCCGCACTAGCCAGAATCTTTCCGTTGGGCGCGCATTCGAGGGCGCTGATATACTCGGTGTGACCAGTAAAGACTCTCACGCAAGATCCCGTCACCACAGACCACATTCGAATCGACTTGTCTGTCTCGTCGGATGCCGAGAAGACGTACATGCCGTTGGGGTGCCAGGTCAAGGCCGAAATGGCTGTGTCGTGTCCAACAAGGAGTCGCTGGGGCGAGGCGTGGTCCTGCATCCACACGCGAACAGCTTTGTCATAGCCACCGCTCACAAAGTAGTGTCCGTGAGGACCCCAGAGAGATCGGAATACGGGGCCATCGTGTGACTTGTAGAGACAGAGGCAGCTCCAAGACTCAAGCGACCACATGCGAATGTGGCCGTCAGCCGATGACGAGAGCAGAAGCTTGGGCCGCGTGTCAATGGCGGGGTTTGGCTTGCCCTCGTCTCCGAACAGCTTCTGAGGGGGTCCTGAGGTGGAATCGGAAAACGATACGTCGTAGACGGGTGCGGAGTGCCCAATGAGCTTGCGGCTATTAAACTTGGCATCCTTTTCGTGGGCGTTCATCGTTGGAAGAGCCTTGCCGTCGAGAGACCACACTCGAATGTACGACTCAGTTGTACCAGCGGCAACCATCTGGCCATCGTTGGAAAAGTCCATACAGGCAACGCTGACTTGTTAGCTGCGGTGGTTTAAACAGGACGGGGAACTTACCTTCCAAGACTATTGTGAAACGTAAACATGCATGCACTAATGGGCACTCCCACCCCGCCAGTGGCCTGGTCAATCTTGAACCGATCTCGATTCTCTCGGACCTTTTGCATCTCGAGCATAATGTCTCGAGGCCTCGAGGGGGGGAGCGGGAGGTCGGCTCTGCTAGGCGCATCGGCACTCTCTTCGCGTTTAATTTTTTGATCAAATTCATCCAAGAGACTTGTCTTGCCAGCAGGGGGCGGTTTCCTTCGTTCCTCGTCCTCAAGCTCAGCCCGCACGTCATCTCGAAGATCGGCATCCATAGGCAGAGGGCCGAGCTTTAGAGGGGCGGTTGGGTCCAGGACATCCTTATTGGAAAGTCCAATATTAACGCCCGGAATACCTTCGTTGGCATCAACTTCCTCAATCTCCATGTTTCTCGACTTCCTATAGACGGCCTCGAAGCTGAAGGGAGTGATGGGTCCACGAGCGGTAGAGTCGACCTGGCAGTAAGACACCAGCAAATGCCGAATGACAGCGCCACCCTGCTCAGACTCTCTTTCCAAGAAGTTGAACAAATCACCGGTGGCATGCTGGTTCAAGGGGATTCGATACTTGTTTTCCTTGTAGAGCTTGGTGACGGAATTTTCGGTAATGTGCTGAGGTAGTGTGACGGTGGCAAACGTCTTGAGGTCATCTGCATGGACCGGTTGAAAGTGAGGGCCAACATCACGGAGGAAGATCTTGGCCTCTTCTGTGTAGGCATTGTTGACCAGCTCCAGATATGAGTAGACGAAAATGGGCCACTGAAGTTTGGCAAGTTCAAACTGAAACTGTTAGCGAACATGCGTTGCAGCAGGCAACTCGGGACATACCTTGTACAGCTCCAGGTTGTTCTCTACCCACTCTCGCAAGAGATTGAAGGCTTTTGTGTACTTTTTGGGGCCAAGAATGGCAAGTTGCTGGATGGGCTTGCCATCGGGGCCAAGATGTTTTGACTCTTGGCGAAAGACTTCCTCTGTGCGATTGAAGCCTCTCTTGAGGAGGTAGTCTGTGACCTAGGTCCTGTTAGCAGCTGACGGATGGATATGGGAGGTGCTTAAGACATGTCCATTCTTGGAATCAAACCCAAATCGGTATCTCGCCCAGGCCACGGCTCTTGAGTTCATGTTGGATGCCGAGTTCTTGGGGACGGATATGGATGAAGAGGGTTGAAACGCCATGGAGGGCAGGTCGCGTGACAGCCCAGTGACGTAGGCCGTTTGCAATGCATGCGACTCCATCAAACAGCAAACAAAAGGTGCAAACTTACAATCTGGTTGAGATTTTGGTTTGACATGGCCCCGCCAGTTGTGCCCGCCTGTCCGGTGGTGGCTGTCGTGTGCGTTGCGGCGGGAGGTGTAGCTGCTTGGCCAGTGTAGCTGCCAGGCGGAGCAGCGCCTGGTGTGGGAGCCGGGGCTGACATGATGTGGTAGGAGGTGATGAATATGCAGGTAGATTCAAAGCAGGTGTGACAAGGCCTAATGAGAGCTCATAGCAAGTGCGCCTGCATCAAGCCCTCGCAGATCCCCACGCAGCCTAGGATGAGATGCACCGTATGCGCGACACAGTTTTGCCGAGTGGCTTGGGATGGCCAGAGAAGCCCGTTTACTTGGAGCGCTTGCCTACAAAGCAGAGATCGAGTCTCTTGAATGGAATGCCGACAAAATACACGTCAAACGCCAAGGGCGGCAAGGCTGATGTTGAATGTGGTTGTTGCAAGCTCGAGCAGGCCTGATCGCGTCGACAAGTCGGTATGAGGTTAGCCGACATTTAAGCGAACGCTGAATTCCCAACCTTGGTTGACCAAAATACGCTTCAAAGCTAGTTTCGTGAGGACCTCTATGTGTTATCTCGTTTATTTGGGCTTCATGCGAACTACCGCACCCTTCTAGCCGTGCCTACATCCTTGAGATCCGATAGATTCCGTGTCGTCATTAACACGATCGCGATTGGGACGCGACGCACAGACCACGCGAAGTACGTACATGCACCATGAGGTTCTCTACGCTTTGTCGGACATGTCATGACAACTCACTGCACAGCGAGGTCCTGACAACCTTTTGCAGACTCAGTCGCGTACCTCTGCTCTCACAATAGGCCGCCTTCACAACCTGTGCCATAAGTAGGGTTGCTTGTAACTGTCCAAACCCAGCCACCCAACCCCAACATGGCGTCTCCGCAGGATGCTCTCATGGGAGACGGCAGCGAGTCTCGCAAGCACGAGCCCTTTACCGTGGAAGAAAACATCAATCAGCTCAACGAGATCGATAAATGCATCGTTCAGCTGATGAGCCATACGGCAACAGCTCTGAATGCCCTCACCATCCCATCCAACTCGGCCGGCACCAGCAACGGGTCCGATGGAACGCCCTTGAATCCCCCCGCCCAGAAGGAAGCGTTTCGCACATCTACGGACTCATTTCTCACCACCCTCCACACAGTTGACGTCAAAATAAAGCGTCAGATTATGGCCCTCGAAGAGGCTGGCATCGTCAACCTTTCCGGTCAGCAACGCCAAGACCCTAACGGCCCTGGCAAGCCATCATTGAAGCCAAATGGAGCGGGTGCGGTTGGCAACCTGGATGTGGGATGGTTAAACAGCCGCGGCACAAGAGTTGAACGAGACATGGAGGCTGAACTCTGGGGCAAGGCCAAGGGGCTTTTGGAGAAAGACGGCGATGGGATGAAATTGGATTGAGGCGGTGCAAGAGGGGATAAGACTGTTTACATCAAAACGGGCAAATGCTTGGCGTTGGGGATAGACTTGCGGTCATCATAGTGATTCATCTTTGGATTTGCAGAAAAGATCGGCTCAATAATAGCCTTGTTCTATAAGATAACAGGATGCCCACCCTGGGTCTCACCTGAATGATGGGCGGTGCTTGTTTGGGGAGGCATAGCTGGCAATACCAAATCATTGGCAGGGAGCACTCATTTATGCACCTGGGCGATTACATGAAACCAATTGGAATAGTGGTCAGCTTTAGGTTGCTCGCGTTAGACGATCGACACCAAGAAGGTAGACTATCTACGGCCCGAGACAAGTAAAATATTACCGCAAATTCATGCCCTCCACCGTCTCGCAAACAATGCCCCGGGACCCTCTGTAAACTATGCTGAAAGAGCGTACATGACGCTGACATTCTAACAAGCATTACAAGCACTAGCATCTACGGGCATTGAGTTCCCAAGAAGAGGAGGGGGACCCCGGCAGGTTGGCCAGAGACAGACCTGCAGCGTCATTGGGGGGCTTGCAGGACGCTGCAGGGTTGGGTTTACGAGGGATGGATGGCGGCGGCCAGTGAGGTTTAGGGAGGCTCGAGCAGCCAGAATTTGCGACACCAGCCAGGATTGCTGGGCCGGAGGAATCATGGTCAAGTTATCTGCCCCGTTCCAACCTCGTCGAATTACACGTTCGGATATACCGGATGTAGCCTAACGGGCCAGTGCGCGCGGCCGTTTTAGGCGGCTTGCGCTGGACGACGACAGCCAACGACGACGTGGACGAAGACGTGGACTGACGGGACAAAAGCCAGAAATGAGCACGGTTCGCACAGGTGACAACAGCTATTAATTATTACGAGCTGGATACGGGTGACGAACGCAGCTCTTTGTCCGGTTTTGTTAGAGTTCGGTGGGGGTCCTGCTGGCTCACTGGTAGACTTTTTGCAACGCAAGCCCCGGCCACGGACACGTTCGGCCGGTTTTCCTCGATTTCGTGCGTGTGGTGACCAGAGCTAGCCAATCACCGGCGCGCTAGTGTAATAGAAGCCGCAGTGGCTGCCGCCCTTTGCAATGCCATGTACTTGGCAGGGACGACAGCTCCGCAGGCGCTAGCACTCGTCTCCGGGATTCGCGGATCTTCGGCAGGTCTTATCCATCCAGATTACGGCTTTCACACGTCAGGCGGCGCCCATTCCTTCGATGGGGCCCCCTATGCCTTTTTTTTCTCCCTCCTGTTGACTCTTGTGTTTACTTTCCGTCTTTCCTGCTTCTCTCGCTGCAACACCATCGTCTTGATTCCCTTCGCGGGCGCAGTCATTCGCTTGCTCTGCTTCGCACCCCGGCCCTCGCTTATCACGCCTCCCCCTCCAAAAAACCGTCCGTCTACCCGCCAGACTCCACCAATACCGTTGAGCAGCAGCAGCTGAAACGAATCGTTGCGACACGTCGTGCCTCACTGCGACGTGAGGGAACATCGAACCATTGCCGCCGCAGAAAACACCCTGCCGCAGTTGAAACATCACATCCGACGGGAGCCATGGCTGTGAAATATAGAGGGCCGTTTGCGCCCTCGCTTTCTGCCGGTCTGGCACTGGGCTTCTTGACCATGGCGCAAGCTCACGAGCACGACACGAGTAACATCCCCGAGGGTCAAACAGTTTCAATGGAGCCGCTGGTAGGTTATTGCTTAATTCTCTAAAGCGACGCCGACTAACGTTCTCAAGGATACTGTACTATGGATTCACATCTTCATCCAGATGCTCGCTTATGGCGTCATCTTCCCCATCGGCATGGTTCTTGGTGTATGTCGCCCGGATCAGTCGGGAAGCATTACTGACTCTCGATAGATGACCAAAAACCGATGGCATGTTCCCGTTCAGGCGGTCGGCACGATCCTCGCTATTCTGGGCTTCTTCCTTGGCCACGCACACAAGGGCCGAGAGTTCATCCCTAACCACGTTCACGGAACTTTCGCACACGTTCTGCAACTCCTCCTCGCCGCGCAGGTAGTGCTGGGCCTCTACCTCAAGGGCCACTGGGAAAAGGGCATCAATGGCAAGATCCGAAAGTTGATTCGCCCTTGCCACTCCGTCATTGGCAAGCTCATGCCCGTCTTGGCATGGACGCAGATGATATTCGGTGGAATCACAGCCCTCGGTTTCTGCCAGGGTGAGCACGTCGGCCAGTGCGCAGCTCACTTCATCATGGGAGGCGCATTTATCGCATACGGCATCATCCTCACCATCATCCTCGTTGTGGGCCAGAACTGGATCCGAAAGCGCGGCCGATCTCAGGAATTCTACGACAGCGCCGTCATTGCTGCCTGGGGCTGCGTCAACACATTTACCGAACACCGCTGGGGAACCGATTGGGTCAAGAATGATTGGCAGCACACCACAATGGGTGTCATTTGGTGGGCTGCTGGTCTGGTTGGAATCTGGCTGAGCAGGGATCGCGATGGAAACCCCAAGCGCAACTTTATCCCCGGTTTCGTCATCTTCATTACCGGCTGGGGCATGTCTGCGCACCCTCAGGAACTCCACGTCAGCGAGGTGACGCATGCCATGTTTGGATACACTCTGATGGCTGTTGGTCTCACTCGAATCATTGAGATCGCCTTCATCCTGAGGGATGCGCAGTCCATCTCTGAGGATGGACGTGCCATCAACAGCTTCCAGTACATTCCCGTTTTTGTAAGTTGCCCACCAAGACTAAGATTCGTCTCAACTAACATGCCTAGCTCCTGTATGCCGCAGGTTTCATGTTCCAGGGCGCCACCGAAGAACAGATGACCCTTGTTGCTGGTTCTAGCATGGACCACGTCTCATACATTCTCATCCTCTTCTCGCTCGCTTTTCTCGTATTCCTCTTTGCCAGCATGCTCATCAGCCTCTGGGACCGACTTGCAAACCCTCCATCAAGCGGCAAGGACTTCAGCAATGGCTACACGCATGTCAACGGCCGCGCGGTTGAAGATGGCAGAGTTCAAGATGCACAGGAGTTTGAGCTTGATGGATTAGTGAGCGATGACGAGGAGGATCCCAGCCGAAGCATGCTCGACCGACAGAGCATCGACACGCCTAGTACTCTAGGCAAGAACAACCAGACTAGAGTCCACTAATTCACAATTAGGGACGATGTATGTATGACATGTAACCGAGCACATGATTGGGATGGATGGCGTCTTGGGCGGCTTGTACATATATAGCCAGGAAAATTAATAGATGGGGACTGGATACAATTTGAGCATCTAGACAAGCAGATATTATTATATTAAATAAGGAATGATTTACACAATGACAGGCCGATCCGTTGCAGATTGATAGCTTGGAACAGAGTGGATAGCCCATGCCGGCGCTAGGCTCCGCAGCAGTAAATGGCGGGGCTAGCGCAAGTTCACCGAGACTCACCGTAAAATAAATATTTTGCCGCCTCTAGATTTTTAACTTGACGGTCCACGCCCATCTTTGCGCCCGGGAACCAGTCGCAAAAATGCCGTCCGTCAAGAACCCCAACGGTCCCTCCAAGAACCGCCTGGCCGCCCGAGCGTCCAAGGCCAAGAAAGAACGCCGCAAGCGCTCGCAGGCGCCCAAGGACAAGGTCGCCAAGGCAGACACCACCCGCGGCGCCCGACCGGGTCTGCTGCCCACCAGCGGTCCCCGCGCGCGCATCAGCAGCAAGAGGGCCAAGAAGTTGGAGAAGAAGATGGGCTACGCCCTCAAGAGGAAGATGGATGCCGAGGGCGAGGCTGAGATGAAGGGTACTTGCGATCCCCTAAAATTGAATCCGTCGTGTGCCGTCGAAATTTGCTAACTTGCCATACTAGATGCGCCCGCCGAAGACGCAGCCGAGGAGAAGAAGACTGAGGAGGTTGTCATGGAGGAGATTCAATAAACGACCTACATCGAATGGAATGGGAAAGGAATGGGAAAGGACTTTTCCGTCATGTGCGCCTCCGATTGAGCGCCCAACGGTACCTCGCGAGGTCGGAAGAAGTTTTCAGAGGCAGATGCAAACGCGCAGACACACCAAAGGCGTATTTACGATATTTCTTTACAAATGACGCAGTACGGGCAGGCTATAATGGCACATCGGTTAGAAAAGAAAAAAAGATGAATTTTCAATTGTCCAAACGGTTTCAGACAGCACCACCAGATCTTTCCCCGCAGAAATGCACGTCGCTATGGCACAAGAACCTGAGCCCATCCGGTGATCTAAGCCCACAACGATTCCTCAGATAGCAGCAGACCTACCGAAGGAGAATCTTCAACTTTTTCTATCGCATGGCTTACTTAACCAAGATCTGCGGTCAAACAAACTAGTCAAAAGACGAATCAATGCGGGCTTGGTGACGGCTGAGAAACCATATCGTTGACTGAGATGAGGTGCTTTGCTGAGGGGCAACTCACGACTACCCAGCATTGCATCACATTCCGCGAGCAAACAACCAAACACCTCTGCGGTTTTCGGCACTATATATTCCACAGTCACAGAGTGTAAATTCCCGCGTGTGTGCCCAGATGAAACCAGAACAACGATCAACCTGTTTGTTTGTGCCCTCTCGCATCTTTGCATATCTCCTGTCGGTGATCCAAGCAGGCCAGAACCTGATGTCCCTCTCCGTCAATGTCAAAGAAATTTTTAACGTACTCACTTAATCTATTTATTTCTGGTTAATGAACGGGCGGCAGGCTCAGTCAAGTAATCCATGAACCAGCCACAAGGGTCGCATGCTTATAGATAAACAGGCGTCAAGCCTGTAGGTAGCCGGTAGCTCGATGTTTGGCATTCCATTTTCTTTCCCTGTTTTCCTTCTTCGACAAGAATTCGTGTTCAAGGTCCAAGATTTGGCTAAAACTCTGGCAAATAAATATATAAATATCATTCCCTTTCGTTAGGTCGCGGTTCTTCTCTAAATCAGATCATCTCCGTCACTTTGATCACTGTCATCGGAGATGCCATCACCTGGCAAACCGGGCTGGCTGATGAGTTGACAACTGACCAACACTGACGCGAGTAGAGCCCAGTCCCAAAAAGGATATACTCCATCTTCATTGGGTCTTTTTTTCAATTCATTGCAGGCGGTAGTGAAAGTGGCTTTGTGGGAGCACTTTCAGAGGAACATGTGGGCCTCGATTCACCTCATTCTCACTTTCACATCAAATCGAAAACTACCAGTTGTTTTCTGAATTACTTTCGCTCCCAAAATTTTCATCACTGTCTCCCAAATCTCAATCTTTTCTTGCCTTCTTTTTCTTTCATCCCCTATCACCTCAGCCAGAGCCCGTCAACATTCTTCTTTACAACAATTCACACACTTGATTAACGACTTCACTTCGAGCGCACTCTTCATCCTCCGGGTCTGAACCAATCCACAACTTCAACATCCGTCATGTCGAGTCCCAAACGCCCTGCAGACCAAATATCCGGTCACGAAGATTTCTCTGAGGATGATGCATTCATCGTCAAGGTCAAGGCATGTCGCCGGCAGGAAGCGAGCGACGCAGCTCAGGAGGCGCACTGTACGTTCCTCTATTGGCTTAGCCATCATTTTCTCACATTTCTTCAGCAAATCCTCTTCCCAATTATGCGAACTTTAGCGAATTTCTTGCCAATAACCTCCCGACGAACCTCCTCCCCAGGTACATAAAAGAATCACTCATTCGGGAATCCAACGCCCGTCTTAATCTCGCCAGACAAGAAGGAATCGACCTTGCCAGTATCTCGATTGGCGAGGACTGCCTCCCAGTCTGGCCCAGCTTCAGCTGGGACCCCTCGGCCGGATCGCTGCACTCGGCCATTCAAGAGCGTGCGATAGCTTCCCAGAATGCCCAGGACCTGGGCAGCCTGTTTCGAAATGACCTCATCTCCAAGAGCAACAGGAAGCTGGATGAAGCTCGGCAGCAAGACCAGAGTCTCGACGAAATCGTCATTGGCGACACCCTTTTGCCAGAGCTGAAGACGCCTGGCCACAATCTCGAGACTCCTATTGTCATCGACGATGATAGCTCCGATGACGAGAGCTATGATGGAAGAGACATGAGCAGCGTTGGAATCGACACTTCATTCGTATCCAGCATCGAGTCTCTGACTGGCAGCAGCGACTCATCCCTATCGCCTGACATCTCGCAAAGTGCATCTCAATATGCCTTTGAATCCACATCTGAACCCCCAAACGACTTTAGCTACGACTTCTCCGGACACCTCCATACCTTTACCGAGGAAGAGTCTTTGCGCTTCGGTTTGACTCCCCCCGAGCCATTCGTATTCTTCACCCAGAATCAACCCCACAACATCATCCACGGCGTGCAGATGGTGAGCGACTCACGAGCTCAGACCGTCGACCTTGAGGTCTTTATCGCCGACGAGAACGACAGTGACAGCAGCAGCTTGTACAATCTCCTCGAGGCAGAACTGGCTGTCGACCGGGAGTCGTACGAGTACTGGAATGCAACCGAAGAGGCCATAGATTTCGAGTTCCCCAACATGCAGGTGCGCTGCACAGGAGAGCTCTTCTCTGTAGAGGAGGTCAGGGACGACGAGGAGGTTCATCCCATGTACACTGATGGTAAACTTCTCTTCCACCCCGTCCCTATCATTGAGGAACCAGAAGCGCCAATTCCCGGCGATGATGATGCGGTTGATGCTTCTTCGCCCAGCACCATTTTCGAGCTGGACGACGGCGGTTTTCGATGGTGATTATCTTGTCGCTGTTCCATATTTAATCAAACTTACATTAAACTCGATGGCATCGATAGTGTGGACATCACGAAATATCGGGGAGAGGAAAAGAGAGAGGGGGGAAGGGCAGGGGGGAGAGCTTCTCATTGTTAGGATTACAAGGTTTTAGTTACTCGGGTTATTTGGGGTGGAACCAAAAGGCCTTTTGATGAGGGATAAGTCTCGTCGTTACTTCATGTCACAAACAAGATTCTACCAAGCACAAAAAGAGGAGATCGATTATACTAGGCGCAAACACTATCGCGGTTTCTGTATCCCAGCCCACAGTTAATTCCCACAACTTGACGCATCTCGACAATCCTTTTTTTGTCGTCCACATTCTTGTAGCAAAATATTGTCAGTGCTGAGACAGACTATCCTCCAAGTGCTTCAGTCTCCCATCAAATTCGTCCTTCATTTGCTGAAGCTGGCCCTCCAGCGCTCGAACTCTTCCTCGCAGCTCCTCTTCCCTCTTTCTTGCACTCAGGGGCAGCTTCAGCTTGCCGAGTTTTCGTTGAGTTCCTCGACCCACCGAGGGGCTGTCGGGGAGAGGACTCAGGGGTTCTGCTGGTGAAAAAACCGAAGTCGTGAATTGTTTGAGGGGCGTCTTTAAGACGCTCTCCATCTTTGGAGGGTTCGGAGGCGGGCTCTGAGGTTCCGATGCCTCCATGTGCATCTTGGAGCTGGTATGCTTGTCGTACTTGGCTACGGACCAAAACAGCTCGTCCTTCTTGGGGCATCCAGGCTTCGTACATTTGAAAATACATTCGGCATTCTCGAATCCTTGGCATAAGGCTCTTTTAACATCTTCGCCTGCCCCTTCCAAGTGGCAGGCCTGTGCCAGGTGTCGGAAGAACCTGTTGGCAGTCGGGAACCACTCTCCAAAGTTTGGGCATTTATTTGCATTGCATACGTTCTTTCGCATCGCATCTTGTTCAGAGTCCAAATCCTTCCCTGGGGTCAGAACGTCGCGAAGGGCCTGTCCAATGGCAACAGCCGATTGATGCGTGGGAGTCCCAACATGTCGATTCCATTCAGACACACACCGGAAATCGGTTTCGATTCGGTGGCAACACGGTTCTTTGCAGACGTAGTCTTCTGTCTGTCGCTTTGCGCGCGGCCGGTTCGTCTGCCTTGTGGTGGTGTATAGAATTGCGTCGTCGGGTTCTTCGTCAACGATTGTGGTTGGGCTGGCACCTCGAGCAGGCAGCTCGACAATCATGCAACTCGATTTCGAGGGCGAAGTTTCGGAATGGGACGTCGAATTTGGCGGATTCTCCTAGTACAGCCCTTTTGACATCAAATCTTCGTCAGTCGTCACACTCTCTGCTTCCCCGTTCACCCATTGCGTCTTGTGTTGGCTTGCTCTTGCGTGACGCCGCAGTGCTGGGGCGGCAGCAAATATAGCACCGCACTCTGCACACCCGTACGGACCACTATGCCACTCGTGCTCGTGTTTGATGCACTCTTCGCTGTTTCGGAAAACGAGCCCATCGCAGCCGTGGTGAGGGCAGCAAAATGTGAACTCTTCGGGGCTGTTTGGCGAGTTGAGGACGAAGTAGCCGTCAGGGGCAAAGTTAAGGTGGTTCGATAGCGCCTGCATGCCATCGCCGAAGCCCTGGGAATCTTGGTCACACATTATAATGGGCGTTTCGTCGCTCAAGGTGCTGGATTAGCAGTTCTCGAGATACGTTCGCCTTGCCTGACTTGCATCCACGTTGCATGCAAGCCCCTTGGGCTTTAGGAACAGAGTTCCGTCGAGTTCGGTTATTTAAAATGCACTTCTCTCGGTCAGGCCGGTGTCAGAGTTTCGTTAGAGGAGATGTAGTTGTTAGGTTTTGTGAATTTAGCGAAGTTTGCCTTGCAACGACCACTGGCAAACGGGCGACTGCCACCGGCCAGCAAACATGAGCCAGGTCTCTTTTATGCAGCAGTTAATCACAAGCCCTTGTTTTAATTCGTATATTTCCATTTTGCATGATAATATAATTGCATACACATAATTTACGCACATCTTTTTGCGTATGAAGGCATCATCGAGAAAGTCTTCCTGTGATGTTCAGGGCAAAGGAAAGAAATGCAACAAGTCATCTCAAGGCTAGAACTAATTCCAATTAATATCCCAATTAAATTTGGCCTATAACTTCCATTCATCCTTCCTTTTCCTCAATAAAAGGATCCAAACTGGTATCCACGACAGTTTCCATCACGAGGGCCCTTGGCCGGCTCCGCATCTGCGCAATTAAGAACCCACCGTTTCAACAACATCCGGTATGGTGTAGTGGCTAACATTTCGCGCTCTCAAAACTTGAGGGAATCATCTCGATCCGCGGAGCCCAGGGTTCGATTCCCTGTACCGGAGATGTTATCTTTTTGACTGTCGTACAATGGTCATGGTGCTGTTCTTTTTGTAGTTGGGAATCCCCTTTCATTTATAGGTGATGCGAGAGCAAATCGGCGGTCGCGGGTACACAAATCTATCGCCTCGCTTTTTTCTTGGTCGGCTTTTAGTCAATAGGAATCACTCTTTTTAGAATTTATATAATAACCATACGAATAATTAATTTTACGAGTGAATGATGCAGTGTCCTGGCAACTGCTCAATTAGAAGCCGGGGTCGCTTATCTTTCAACTGTCTTGTGAGTTGACAAAATTTTGCGATCAGCCCCACTTACACCACCCGCCGCACACCATAACCTGGCCACCCACATGTTCCACCCTTCTGGCTATCAATAAGATCCCCGCCCACACAACAACATCCGGCATGGTGTAGTGGCTAACATTTCGCGCTCTCATAACTTGAGAGAACAAGTACCGCGGAGCCCAGGGTTCGATTCCCTGTACCGGAGGATGTTTTCTTTTTGCTCGCGGCGCTTGTTTTGTTCTGTTGCAACGCACGCCTCCAGGCCGCCGACTAGCAACGAATACAGGCGAGATGGAAAGAAACTAGCCACCCTTTTCTCTCGGGAATCCTGTGATAACAATCGGTTCTCTGTTGTATTTTTTCCTTTTTCTTTTTTGCTTGTCATTACTTTGACTTCTGGGAGGGAACCAAAGTTAAGGGACATAGCGCAGAGCAAGTTTCAGTCGACCTTGCTAGGAAGGTGTACGCTAGAGGCTAAAAATGCAGTGCACATGCAAGGTAACAGAGCGTGACTCCATCATTCCTAATACATACATGGCTCAGATAGCGCAATGGGGTATGCCTAAAAATGTACGTCATCAGATTGAAGTAAAACAAATCACCACTTTTTCCATCATGAATGGTGTTTGACCTGTTTTCTTAGTCATGCTTCAGAACTAATTCAAGACACTAAGTGCGCTCATTTTCCTGAAAATGGAACTAGTCAAAGGAACGCACAATATCCACAATAATACGCTCGCCTAAATTTCAGGTTGATAGCTTTAGCCGATAAGCAGAGCATTATGATAATGCTGCATAGCTATCTTATACGACAGTAATGGGTGCGCAAGCTGCAGACACAAGTGTAGGGTAACTAGAAGTTTCTACCTGTGGCTGTGATTGGTAGGATTTGCGGTGGCCCCACCACACACAACGTCATCCCCTCTGATGGCCCGCTGCGTTAATTTGTAAATGAAAATTTGGCCGCCCACCCTCAACAAACACCACAATCCGGTATGGTGTAGTGGCTAACATTTCGCGCTCTCATAACCTGAGAGATCAGTTCCGCGGAGCCCAGGGTTCGATTCCCTGTACCGGAGTTTCTTTTTGCCCTTTGATTATATCACGGTTCCTTTTTGCAGGTACCACTTACACGACTCCAGGACAGGCTGCTCGTGTATCCACGGTCTTAAATTTTGTGAAGACAAGAGCTCAGTTCCATAGGCCACAATCATTACTATCAGTGAATGGCTTTTTGTCGATTTTGATTCTACCATTCATTCTACCATTCTTGCTTGCCCCTACGTGTACGGTTACATTCTCGGCTTCGGCTATTGATGACATCTATTCTACGCCTTCTATCTACATGCTTAAACTTGGGAGGCCTCATAAAGTAGTCACTTACATTGAGCCGGGGGCTTATCATGGTACCGATGCTCGGATCAACCTGGCGACCATTGATGCTAGTCCACGTCACCCTGGCTAACACGGCAGTTGCGTGTGAGTTACTATGCTCACTTAAGAAATATCACTGTGCCTAAACACATTGCCAACGGGTTGCAAAAAAACAAACAAATAAATAATTGTTGCGTAATATGCAAATACTCGCCTTAGTAATGGACATGCACCAGTATGAGCTTTGTCGCGAGTAGATCTTGAATCGATGATGCGTGCAAACCATCAATCGAGGAAGATTATTACGAAATTCAACACACCATAATATAGCTTTAACACCTGGTGCTCTCTTTTTACCATCCTTCTTCGTCATGTCACGTTTCTCGCCCATAGGTTACTATTGATGCACCTGATATCCACAACCCCACCAAGGATCACTTAGTCGAATTCGCATAGTTGAACTACAATAGGAAGTCAGACCCTGACCCTAATTAAGTATACCGAGGTAGGCAAACTGCCGATTTCGCATCGAAAAAAGCAAATATTAGTTGCTGCCCCAGAGGTATTCCCATAATGTAGACATCATTCATACATTCATTGTTCTTCATCATGTGTAACCAGAGTCCAGTCCTCATCGATGTCTCGTCAAAGGCGGAGACAAACTCCGAATCCTTTGATGAATCTTCTCGCGGAAATACAACATGGCATACTCTCCTTTCCTCCCCCAAAACTCCCACAACCTGCATGAGCGGCGGAGTTGCCGTGTGCCCTCCCTATGGTTCCCTTGCCTTGCATCGGCACAAGCAGGCAGAAATCTATTACATACTCGGCGGCACGGGTGAGATTGAGATTGATGGAAAGAGGAACAAGGTCTCGAAAGACATGGTTATCTGGATTCCCGGAGATGCTGAGCATGGAGTGTTTTGTGGCAGCGAGCCACTCAAATGGTTCTATGTGTTCCCCGAGGGAAGTTTTGAGGAAGTGATTTATCGGTTTACTCATGAGGAGGACAAGAACCCTTCGGCAAAGTTGTAGTGGTCTGGAATTGTGTCTAAGGGTTAGTAATTATGTGTGAAAGGAGTGGTAGGGGAATTAGTAATTCGTTAGCAATTGAAGGAGACCCCGTTGGTATTTGTTTTCAAACACAAGTTGGATACAGTAGTCAATTGCTGAATATGAGACAATGTTCCAAAAGATTCAAGTCTATTCGCGCTAATTATTTGTCGCTCTATACTCATCTATACGTTATTAACCCGTTATTCATTACTGCTTTTTACTGAGTCGCCTTCCACGACTTCTCAATGGCCCCCCAATACTTTTCAGGGAACGCCCGCATGTGTCCAACATGGCCGGTTCCCTCAAACATCTCTGCATCCGTCGCATAGCCCTTTTGCTCAGCCTCTGCGCGGTAACTTTCAATATCCGAGTAGAGAATCAAATCGTCTTCCTTGCTGTACATGTACAGCCTTCTGGACTCCTTGGTCTCGTACGCCTCATCATCAAAAGCCCGGATGCTGAAGACGGCCGCAGGCTCTCTTCCAATAATCCTCTCAACGCAGATGTTGACCAGGAGGGCAGCGCCCCAGAGGGTCTGCGTGACAAACGTTGGCCAGGGGAAGAAGTTGGCGGTGCCCAGGGTCATGGCCCACGACCAGCGCTTCAGGTTTCCCCAGTTAATGTAGGGGCTTCCCGGCGTGGAGTCGAGGACGACGAGCTGGTGGGGGAGCGGCTCGTTGTGCTTCTCCCGGAAGGCGTTGAGGGCGGCGGCGTAGTTTGTGCCGCCCGTGTTGGACATGGCGTGGGCTAGGATCTTGGGCTTGCTGCCGTCGGCCGTCTGCAGCTCGTCGACAAACTTGAGGACGGGCAGCATGCTCTCGGTGCGCTGCTGGAGGTCCGAGAAGAAGGCCTTTGAAATGGGCGCGAGGACGACGACCTGCTTGGAGTGCGGGAACAGCTCGCGGTACCCGTCGGCGTACTTGGCAACGTGCTTGGGCAGGCAGTCGCCCCAGCCGAAGATGAGCACCGCGTGCGGGTGATCTGCAGGTCGTAGCGAGTCGTCCGGGCTCTCGCGGACAAGGATCTGGTCCGATACGGCCTCGAAGCCGGGGATGGAGGGGCCCTTCTTCGACATGTTTGCGGGAATGCAGATCAAGCGGGCAGGATGCGATGCAACAACGGCGAGAAAAACAGGCGGGGAGAGGGGCAGGTTTATGCTTATTTCCAAAAAGAGACCTACGATTATGCAGTCTGAATCTCAAAAATTGAGCCGCATTGGCAGTTTAAGTGTCTCCGCCAGAGGTTGAGATTCCCAACAGTATCGGATCCACCGAACCCTGGCCAGTGGAGCCCGCAACGCCGTACCGAGGCTCGCAGCCTAGCGCAACTTTAGTGGTAGGGCTCTGGTAAAGTCCAACGGAGTTTTTATACTCGCATTCGCTTCGTGTCCGAGAAACTTGGGTCGCCGGCGTGGGTGCTTATGCTGTAATCGGCGATATGGTGGCGATTGTAATGACTCGGTTCGCCACGATAATTGTCAAAACTGACTACATGTCAAAACTACGAAAAATTAAACATGCCGCGCGTCCGACCGGACTTTACCGGCCTTTGTCAGGGTATTTGGCGCCCTTCATTAGCCTAGGCCTAGTCCGTGAAAGGTGCAGGGTTATTGGTTATATACCTTGGAGTCTGCTTGAAGCTTACGCAGGATCAGTTTGTTGAGTAGCCAAGGCTTCATAATCAATTTACCAAAGATATTGGGGCCGTTTTGATTATCAATCCATCTGTAATTAGAACCAACTGCTCGCCCGCACAAGCTACCCGTTCTCCAGCCAATGATATTTCTTATTCGTACATACTCGAGCCAAAGGTAAATAGTTGCCTCGGATGAGTCGGAGGCATCAACATGTGATTTGTACATCTTTCCATTCCTGCAACGGGACATTATACTCGGCTAGAAGAGTCCTTGCATCGTTCTCTTGGCCCAGCCTTCCATACAACGAGATGGTATGAAAAGGGGTGCCCAACAAAACCGGCTCAAGGTGACGTATCCTGTGCGACTCAGGCAGAGGCGGCAGCAGTATGTCCTCCTCTGTTGGATAGGAACAGAGGTCAATGTCGTCCACCACGCCAAGGTTTTGGTAAAAACCCCCTTCCTCTATTTCCAATACCTTTCTTGCAATACGGGCCGTAGAGTTTGCATCCCAGAACCCCTCTCTATGACGGCACTTTTCCATTAACATTGTGGCGTGAAGCCTGATTCGATGGATTCGACACTTGGTGGCAGCATAATAAAGCAAAGGAAGCCACCCAGTATCGATGGTAGACCTTGCCATGTCCACAATGAGATCTGGAGCTGGGGCGGCATGCGTCCGTCTGGCTAATATCCACATGTCGGTCAGGTACTGCGAAAACAAAACGAAGTTGTCTGAAAAAAGATCATAGATGGATTCGTCGTTTGGCCACAGACATGTTTCGTTCATGATGGTAGCCATGACGTGGTACGCTCCCAACAGCTTGTAGATGACTTTTTCCTCGTTCAACATGGCCCGAAGTCCTTCTTGAAACGCTGTGTACAAGGAAAGCCAGTTAAGAAGCTCGCCGCGTATGCGTTTCTGCTCTGGCTGCCCCGGAGGGTGATGCGGGAATTGATAATCAGCAACCTGCTGCCGGGCCTGTTCTGCTAAGCGGAATATATCGTTGAAGATCTGCTGCAAATAACGCCAGGCCATGTTGAAAGATGAAAGCTCGTCTGTAAAAGTCTCTGAAGTCTGGAAAGCAAAACACGGGTGTGGATGGCTGTACTTGAAAAGCTCTGTCTGAAGATGGAGCCTGACAAAGGCCTCGATGATGCAGTCATCAGTCATGTCATTTGAGCTTTTCACGTACAGGGTTCTGTCTTTGAAGAGGTTTTGCTCCTTCAGCACATCCAAACCCCTTTGAAGGTGAACCTGGGCCGTTTGGAAGTGTCCACGGAACAAGTCCAAACTGATAAAGAGAACGCAGGTGATTAAGGCAACACGGTACGATTCCTTGCTATTGTTTGAAAAATGAGGCCGCAGGTGATCGATAGCTTTGGAAAACTGCTGTAGCGAATACTGCTCTTGCTCGTCTGGAACGCTGTTTATTTTCTTTATGCCGCCTGTCTTGCTGAAAACGCCCCTCTTGTGGATGGAGCTTACAGCCAGGACGGCATGCAGCACCGCCGGCTCGCGCTGGCTGGCCTGGAACAGCAAGCTGCTCCAAAACCCGGAGAGAAAAGTGCCCTGCACCTTTGTGGCAGTCCTGCACTTGAACCATTCAAAATAGCCCAGTTCCTTGGTACCCGCGAGGATGTTTGAGGACGGCGGCCGGACAATTTCATTTTCCGGCATGGGACGGGGATGACGTTGCTGACGAGCGCTGCCCCCTCCCCAGATGCCGTAGCCATCGCAAACGCGGCCCGTGGAGACGCACCTGTAGCAGGCAGGCCGGCCTTCGTCACACTTGACTTTTCGAATCCTGGTGAGAGGATGAGCCACGGGATCGGCCGCTGATGGAACGTTTGATAGGAGGGTTATGGGACACTCACTTGCAGGTCTGGCAACCCGACTTGACCTTTTTCTTTGCCATGGCGCGTTTCCGGTGCTGACTCCAAGTCGTATTCCCGTCCGCCTTGTAAGGATGCGCTGTGTTGGATTCGCCTGGTCGGAAACGCTGGCAACTGATTGGTCGCGGCGGGGAACGTCAGCAGCCGATCATCCTTACCCGCTTGGGGCAAGTTGAGCGGGCACCAGATCAGGCATCGCCGCGTCTCCGCCATTTGCGGGCTCGGAAACTCTGCGCTGTGATTGGCTGCTGTATACATGGCGTTTTATAGCATCAAGTATGAGACACTCTGAGGCGCGGCGTTAACGGAGAGATAATGGGGGATATAAATGGGAATGCGAATGTTGTTGCAAGTATATATAAGTTTATGGGATCTGCTCTCAATGAGCCTCTTCATTCTGCATCACAACAAACAATTCACTCAGCCAACCAACTCATCAACCAACTCATTCATCAATTCATCACCATGTCTACCACCGTCCGGCAAACTACTCTCGGGAAGAATGGTCCCAAGGTGGCAGCTCTCGGTTTTGGAACCATGGGCATGTCTTTCCCATCCTACGGTTCCATCCCTAGTGAGGAAGAACAGTTTGCCATCCTTGACAGAGCCTACGAACTTGGAGCCACGTTCTGGGACAGCGCCGAGTAAGTCTTCTTCTTCGTTTGTGAGCTCAAGCTAACTGTTTAGTTTGTACGGTGATGGTGAGGAACTCATCGGCAAGTGGTTCAAGCGTACCGGAAAGCGAGACGAGATTTTTCTCGCCAGCAAGTTTGGTATCCTCAGAGGAAACATGAAGTTCGAGGTGGACAGCTCTGCAGAGTACTGCAAAAAGGCCATCGAGCTGAGCTTGAAGAAGCTCGACATTGACTGCATTGACCTGTGTAAGTAACGAGTTACCTGTGTGACTTTCAATTTGTACTAACGATTTTAGACTACATGCACCACGCCAATACCAAGACACCTATCGAGGAGACCATGAGAGCCTTGGCTGAGCTCCAAGCGTAAGTGGATTAACACATCATGTGTTTGCAACGGTCAGCTAACCCCCTCCAGCCAAGGCAAGATCAAGCACATCGGTCTGTCTTCCATCTCATCAGCCACTCTCCGCCGCGCCGTCAAGATTGCTCCCGTCGCTGCCGTCCAGACCGAGTACTCGCCCTTTATGCGCGACATTGAAAACTCCTCTGGTACCGATCTCCTCGCGACCTGCCGCGAGCTTGGTGTTGCCGTCATCGCCGCCGTGCCTCTCGGGCGAGGCTTGATCACTCCCACTTTTGCTAGCGGCGGACCTATCGGTGACGAAAAGGATCTTCGTCCCAAGATGATGCCTCGTTTCTCGGAGGCGAACAAGGAAAACAACGTCAAGGTCGTGAGCCAGTTCAGGGAGCTCGCGGAAAAGAAGTGCTGCACCACCACGCAGCTTTCCCTCGCCTGGTTGATGAAACAGGGCAGCGACATCATCCCTATCCCAGGTACCAAGCGCATCAAGTACTTGGAGGACAACTGTGGTGCGCTCAATGTCAACTTGACCGACGAAGACGAGGCAGAGGTCCGTCGCTTTTTGGAGGGGGCCAAGATTGCGGGGCATTATTTGCCTGAGCAGTACCTGGATTACAACTTTCGAGACACAGTGGAGGAAACAGCTTAAATGTTGCGATAGGAGTTTGGCTTGTTGTGGCACACACCTAACCCTGATTTGGACGTCGCATGCTGTCTGTACTTAGCGTTACTGTTAGTTAATCCTCAAAGCTCTTGTTCTTCACCCCATACCACCCAGAACGGATCCGAACTGTGACCCAAGACAGTCCAAAGAAATGTTCACACAAAACACAAAAAGTAGTTTAAAAGGCAAAAAAATGGTTCATGCGTATCCGCATGTGGCGTCTCTCCCGCCGGGAATTGAACCCGGGTCTCAAGCGTGACAAGCTTGCATACTGACCACTATACTACGGAAGACTGATGGTTGTGGGCAACCATTGTAGTGGGGGGGTTCGTGATGTCATTCGCTAACGCTAACTACAAACTGTTTCCAATCGAGCCAAAGAAACAAATCAACGAAATGAAAGCATCCATCCTCAGCACGTTCCAATCATCACTCTTGAGCAACACAGCACCCGCATACTCAACGCAATCTCGACTACCAGATTTCTCATCAAGATTATTTCCCCAGTCCAGATGGACTGTTTGGTATGAGTCTACGGTAGCTGAGCAGCCAAAAGCTGCTGCAGCTGCTTCAAGGTATCGACGCTCATGGTGACATTGACCAATTCGGAGCCCTCGATACCATTAGAAGTGGCCACGTCGGGATTTGGGTAGTACCAGCATGCAATGGCAATAATGACGTAAATGATCTGTGAAAATTAGCAACACTTCTTGTGGACATGAGCGCGTCACTTACCACGAGCAAAGCGCCCTCGAGCCAATTCGACTCTCCATCACGGAGGAAGTTGCCCACGACGAGAATCGACAGCACCAGCAGGCCAATCATGAAAATCTCAAAGTTGAGATCCATAGGCTTACCGATGGCCCAGCCAATGAGCACAACCAGAGGTCCGTTCAAAAGAGCCGTCTGGATCGATGGACCGAGGCAGTGATAGAGCGCGACGTTGATAACGCCATCTATAAGCTATTAGTGGAATCTTTGAGGAAGGAAAATGGATGTACTGACCCCAAGCCTCGTCAATGGCGGTCAAGTGTTCAGCAGCCTTCTCAACCAGAGGCAGCAGAATGAGACCCAAAAACTGGTCAGGGACACCGCTCTCGACAACATCTTCAATCCTCTCAACAAGGAACACCAGAAGAAGCGTGACAAAGGCGAGAGCAATGGTAATGGCAAGAATAGCCTCGGTCATGGTAAACTTAGGCTTTTCCATGTCGGCCTCTCGGTCAGCATCCTGGTGCTCATCCATCTCGATAACCTCATCAAAGATGCTGTGCTGGCTGCTGGCCTGATACCAGATGTAGAAGAAGAAGGCTACAATCAGGGCAATGGATGTCGCCTGGCTGATGCGCAGCACATCCTCCTGCAGCTTGCCCTCAGTGAAGCGCTCTTCGAGCACACGAAGCCCGGGAAACTCAGCAACCGTCTCATTCTTGAGAGCCGAATAAAAGGCACTTGGGATGAGCAGGCCAAAGGCAGCCACCAGCAGCAAACCGGTGCCCACCTCGGACACGATTGCGTGAAACTTTTGGCTGGCCTGGCGCAGCCCGCCAAAGAAGAAGCACAGACCGAGACACAGCAGCAGGTTGGTCAAGATGCTGCCCAGAATGGCGGCCTGGATAATTGGAATCAGGTTGCCCTCGTTGCCGCTGCCCTCGGACGAGCCCGCGTCGTGCTTGATGATGAGAATGGTGAACAGGATGATTTCAATGATGGAGCCAAACGTCGTCTCAATCAGAATGCCCGCCACCTTGGGCATCTTTCGCGCAAACTCCTGGCCCGCGAAGCCGAGAAGATTGGCCGAGGGAATAACAGCAATGTAGGCCGTGGCGAACTTCCACAGTGGCATGCCCGGGAGGAAATTGAGGACTATGGCAATGGGGACAAAGGGCCACAGCACATTGACCAGCATGGACGCAGTGCAGGAGCTGCGCCAGAGGACATAGAGAAAGTGTCGCGGGTGGAATCCGCTTCTGCCGCTCTCGCCCTCGTGGGCAACGTGGTTCGCGATGCTGCGGTGGCTGTCGTGGCTGGTCGGCAGGAGCGGGGTTGCTTCGTGGCTCCCCGCGCCATCGCCGTTGATGGTCCGCTCGTGGTTCGCCGTCGCCATGGTGGTGAAGCTGAGGGCACCTGCGGTTGGGATACTGGTAAACGCTCAAGTGCCAATCGAGTGAGTTTGGGGTGCAGAAAGGCTATGGAAAAGCCAGCTGGGTGGGTGCAGAGGGGAAGTGCGATGACGACGCGCTTGATTAAGCTTCTTTTCAGGTGCTACATGGGCCCAGACCGTCCATCACCACTTTGAGACAAGTCAGACGCGGGATGCTGCGTCGATCACGAGATTTGGCGCCGTGGCGCATTTAGAGTTAACAATTTCAGTATGGGCTAAACCATGTCCCAATTGTACAGCTCCCCAGTTCGTTTGGCCTAATTCAGGCAGAGGCGGTGAGGCCAAAGGGCACCAAGTTTTGTTAGTTCTGATGCTGGAGGTCATCTTGCTCAGGGAAGATGAGGCCTAATTCAGAGACCACCCACCTGCGCTATGACAGAACCTGACACACACCCCAGACTATGACAGCTCAGCACTCTTTGGTTGTACGTACGTATTGAGTAAAATTCCATTGAAAATGCAACAATCGCTATTCTATAACCAAATGCCGTAAATTACCGTGTCGCTCGCCTTATTTCCAGCCAACAATTACACCTCTGCCGATTTAGATGGGTGTGCTATATGGTTAAACCACCACTCCATATCAATGCCCAATCGCTGCGCCATCTTGCAGTCAGCAACCACGTCTTGCCAGGTGATATCAACACACAGCTCTCCCCCCTTTACGGCAACAGCGCTGATGCTGAACACAGGCGCAATGACATCGGCACTCAGTGTAAACCCGCTCCTCTTGATAGCCCACCCACCACAGGGAGCAGGCTCCTTGGCATCTCCATCAATCACTCCGACATTTGTGACGAGGAACGAACACTTCCGCGGCTTCTTCGCCATGTCTTTCACGTAGTCCCGCCAGTCTGGGACAAGTCCCATCATGCCAGCCATGTCGTCCTTGAGACCTCTGTCTAGCAACTCCTTGATCTCGCCCCGGATGGTGGCGGAGACAGACCACATGACATCCTGGATATCACGACCACCAAAGCGTTCTGACCTGCTGGAGCCCTTTACCAAGCCGCGCACCTTCTCCACCAGTTCTCTTGAGAATTTGTGCGGCATCTTGTTGACGCAGTTTGCCAGGAGACTTGCCGGCTTGATCCAGGGGTACTTCTTGGGTGAGTCCTCGAGAAATCGTCGGAGGTTGAGCGCAGTTTCGGAGCCCATTTCTGCCACATCCTTTTCCGACGCCTGTGGGGCAAGGGACACAAGCGCGATGCCGTGCAGCAAACCCGTCAGAGTTGTGTTGTTGGTCCGGCAAGCAGCAAGAACCTTTTGCAGAGTTGCATTGTCAACGGAAATACTCACGACGCCGGTCTCGCGGGGCACGATGCTGTGCGGAACTCCAAGCGCATCTTTGCACTTGCCCTGCAGAATCGGAGGCTTGAGCTCTTGCCAAGCAACAGTGGCGGCGAATCCTGCCGATATTTGATACTTGATCAACACGCTCTGCGACGGGGGCATGTTTTTCGCTGTAACATTCGGCTTAATGATGTGGTTTGTCAGCGACAGACGAGTAGCCAAGTCCGTCTTGTTTAGGGATTGAAGCAGGGTTTGGTGGAATATTTTAGCACCTGTGCCATCAAAGTGGCTGTGGTTCCAGACAAACATGACATCCATCGTGTTGGTCCAGCCAAGCCTCAGAACAGCAAGTCGCCAGGCTGGATGCGTCGCCAGATTGGTGAATTTGGCGTCAATCTGCTCTATTAACACCCTCGTGTAGGTCTGCTCATAACTTCTAGCACTATCGACCACACGCCACTCCATCTGCTGTGCGAGATCAACATGGTCGAGCTTGACATAGTACGGTTTTCTCGACTTCTCCTTTATGAGCCCAACCTGGAGAAGCGGGTGCTGGAGGACCGTGTCTGCCACTGCAAGTTCCAGGTGCTCCACCAGCTTGTCGTGGCGGGCTCCGTCACAGAGCTCATCAGGGATGCTGTACCGACAGGTGATGGTAGTGCCGGCGTAATAGTCCAACGCAAACAAAGCCGTTTGGTATCGTTCCCTGTAAAACGTGTAAGACATGAGACCCAATTGAGACGCAGTGGACCATTGCTTACAGTGAACCCAATTTGCGAAGGACTTCGGGCTTTGGGCCAGCCTTCTTGGTGGGTTTTGACACGGTGGTTTCAGACATTGTTTGCAGGTCCAACAAGATAGATGCACGATGATCAAGATCCAGCTTTTTCACTGATTAATTGGTGGGAATAGTGCTTCTAATGTTAAATATTAACTGATGAAAATGGACCGGGCCCCGCGGGCGTCCGCCCAGGTCCCCCCTTGTCCGTCCGCCGCTAGCCAGGGCTGGCTCCAAGGTTGGCGATCCGTCGCAAGGCTAGAGACCAGGCAACACTCTTGCAACACCTCCCCAAGGAGAATGCCATCGCCACGCATTGGTCGCAACGTCGGTTTCCTCGCAACCTCCAGTCCCCACAAGGGCCATGCCGTGCTGACCTCAGCAGACAAATTCGCATTGCTGGGAAACGCGTCACCCTGCGTTATTGATCGCGGCCATCACTTTTTCCGGTCGCATTCGTTTATCCTCGACCCATTTCTCACCAATTTAGATACAGCTAACCACACCCGGCTGTGTCGGCATTGCCGGATCGGTCACCAATACCCACAAGCTGAAGCCATTGAGCTTGGCTTTGCATCTGGTGGAAGACAGTATTCAAATTCCAATCGAGTCAATGGTTCGTTCTTGTTGCTTCGAAGCCGGCATACTGCGTGATTACGTTGACCCTGTTAACAATGCATGCATCACACGTTGAAGGTAGATTCAGGCAGACAACTTTCAGGGGTATAACGACGTGTAATGAGGTTAGAGATTTTGGTTAGCACGGCTCGAGACACCGTTGTGGGAGATTGGAACCGTTGTTCCTCAGCCCCTCAAACGCCCACTAAATGTGTTAGTATGAACAGGCATGTGTACACGGTCGTCCAAATTGGCTCTAGAGTTAGCAAGTAAACCAGAACAGCTCATTTAATGGGTTTCAAATGGCCCAGTCTTCGCCGTTTGGCTGATCAGGAGGTATCATGTTCAACTCCGGCTCGCTCAGCATCAACAGCCAATCACAATCCGGTATGGTGTAGTGGCTAACATTTCGCGCTCTCAAAACCTGAGGGATTCAGTACCGCGGAGCCCAGGGTTCGATTCCCTGTACCGGAGTGGATTCTCTTTTTGCTTCTGGTTCATCTGACAGATGACAACTTACCTTTTTACACATCCACCCATCAACATCACTTGGTCAACACGGGCAGCAACGAGGTTGAACTCACGACACCAACACTCGACGGCAACAATTGAAGCCCATCTGAACCATCGGATATCCTCCTTTTTTCTCCAAACCAGAGTTCCCTTTTCAGCAATTTCAATTGTGGTTTTCGGTCGATGTCCTGGCGACGAACGAAGGGGGGTCTTGCTGCAATTGACCACGATGCCACCTTCAGCCAGCGCCCGCGGACGAAGCATCAGAGCAGACAGGTTGCAACAGACGCATCATCTCTTACTAATTAATCCAGGCCTTATTTCACAAACTATCCAATTCAATTGCCGCGACCTGATCATGACTCGAGCCCTCGTCGACCATGGCCGTGTCGACCCCGCACATGCCGCACATCCGTCCGCGCTTCTCCTTAGCGCTACATTGGACGGCCACTTTCAACAACCAATATCCGGTATGGTGTAGTGGCTAACATTTCGCGCTCTCATAACTTGAGAGATCAGTTCCGCGGAGCCCAGGGTTCGATTCCCTGTACCGGAGTAACTTCTCTTTTTGAGAGCACTTCTTCTTTTTTACCCAGTTATGGGCATCCTGACCTGTGGGGTTGGAGGTAGGGTGCGATACACAGCAAGGCTGACATTATCGGTTCTTTTTTTCCCCCAAGAATTATCAAGGCAAAGTAGGCCACTTGGTTCATATTTCAAACGTTATGTAACCACAGCATTGCGTTTGTTCAACTCAGTATCACCAGGTTGTTCTTAGTGGCCCTTCAAATATACTGACATCCCAGGATAAGAAGCTCTGGCAGAATTACAACTCATTCCTCACTTCCCTGTTTGATCTAGTCAAGGCTTGGACATTAATCCAAGTGGATTAGCGGAGCATTGCAAGTTTTTTCACGGTCGTCACGTTGGTGCTACTATTCTCCACTTCTTTGCCCAACTCAACTGGCCCCACACGCTCCAACCGCTCACGGCTAGGCTCTCCTCTTAGTATCACAACACAGCCCACATCGCAACAACAACCATCAATCCGGTATGGTGTAGTGGCTAACATTTCGCGCTCTCATAACTTGAGGGAAATCATCTCGATCCGCGGAGCCCAGGGTTCGATTCCCTGTACCGGAGAGTTCCTTAGGAACTGTTCTTTTTGCCGTGGTGTAACATTTGTCTATGGAGTCAAGTGTCCGTTCAATGGCCTACTTTTTTTGGTTCATCCCGCTCCGCCCACCCTACAGCACAGACATTGCCCAGAAACAAGAAATATAGAGGGTATGGAATTGCTTAAATTCATTTACATCAGTAGAAGGACTATGCATTTCCACGTTTCGACCCCGAGCTATACACTAACCGTCGAACCAAGATAGCTTCAGGGCAGGCACTGGGAGAAATTACGAGCTTCTCTTTTCAATTACTACACTCGCTAGTTTAACTCATCGTCTGCAAACACTTTCTGTTGGAGGGTCGCCTCAGATGGCTCTGCATCTCTGCGATTAGCAACCTCCTCGTCAACAATCACATCCGGTATGGTGTAGTGGCTAACATTTCGCGCTCTCAAAACACTTGAGAGATCCTGATCCGCGGAGCCCAGGGTTCGATTCCCTGTACCGGAGAATCAATGGTGTTTCATTATTTTTGCCTGTTGCGGCTGTTCTGCCACGCATATTGAATTGTGTGCAGACAACATGCTTATTTTTGCTGACCTAGTTGGGCATCGCACGATACTCACCAGCACAAGCCAGGTCTTTATCACAAACCGAATTGTGCGACACAACGTCGCAGAGGGTTCCAAATACAAGAGCACAGTGAATGGGTTCACTTACAGGTAAAACACGGAATGGTATGACACTTCCCACTTGCAAGCACATTACCCCTTCTACACCAGGATGCCGAACCCCAGGACAAGTGCCAGGGGAAGGATCTCAACACAACATCTGTGTCATATTGCTATTTACAATCACTAAATCGCGCCATAACCCATCTTACTCTTCAATTCTCCAACCGTGCCCACCTCCTCTACTACCCTCATATTGCAAATTGTCCAAAATTTTCCGCCCCTCATCACGCAACCCCACAGCCCCTATCCACCACACATGTCCACCACTGTCCAAACATACCAAAACTAGAGCAAAAAATAAATCGCTCCACGGTTAGGAGGCAAAAGATAAACATACTCCGGTACAGGGAATCGAACCCTGGGCTCCGCGGATCGAGATGATTTCCCTCAAGTTATGAGAGCGCGAAATGTTAGCCACTACACCATACCGGATTGATGCTGGAGACGGTTGTCACGCTTAACAAGGCCGCAGGAGATTCAGCACACACGTTGCGGAGTCAATGGAGCAATATTGGCAAATTATATATAGATGTATTACGACGGGTCACCAGTGTGTCTGACAAGAAATGCCGACTTTCAATGCAATATATCGTCCGTCTATGGTTAATAGTACACACCACGACCGTAATGGGCCCCGTCTTTTTGGCTTTTAATTGTCCACATCTAGCAACTCCTGTCAAGGCTGCACGCTCAAGCCCAGACCTTCTCGCCCTTCAAATGTCAAAAAGCAAAATACAAATGATTCCGTCACTCCGCTGTTGTAGCCCATGCTTCCCTATTATTACACGCGCCGTTTGACTCGACGCAGAGTCCACGTCTACGCGTCAATCCTACCATCAGCAATCGCGAGCCGCTGCTTTGCTGTCTTGGCTCGCTTGCTCGATCCCTTTCCTCTGCCCTTTTTACCCTTGGGCTCACTCTCGGCCGGTGTGGCCGGCGTGGCTGTCCCTGAAACCCCCTTGGAGCCATCATCAAAATTACCCTCGCCTATTCACATTAGCACGTAGATCTTGTCACCTTGAGAGGGGCTGCTCACCTTCATGATACATGTCGTCCAAACTGGCCGGATTCTCGGCCTTGCGACGTTTGCCGCCCTTCTTCTTTTGTTGCTTCTCAAATTCGCCATTTTCAAGCATCTCCTTCTCGCGCTGCTCAATCATAGCAGCCTGCTCATCATCTGCCAGCCACATGGCAATGTCACGGTTGCGGTTCTCAGGAGCACGACGGCCAGAGAAGTCAACACTTGAGCCGCCACCCGTAATAACAACACGCTGCACCTCTTCCTTCTGCAAGGCACGCTTTCGGATACGCTCCTCAATGGTACCACGTGTAATAAGGCGATACACCGTAACCTGCTTGGTCTGACCAAGTCGATGGGCTCGATCCATGGCTTGCGAATCAATGGTCGGGTTCCAATCCGAATCATAAAAGATGACAGTGTCTGCCGTTGTCAGGTTAATACCGAGACCACCAGCACGTGTAGACAGGAGGAAAATGAAAATCTCCGGGCGGGTCTGGAAATCGTGCACAGTGTCTCGTCTGTCTTCCAGCTTGGTCGAACCATCCAGACGGCAATACTTGTAGTTGCGGTAAGTCAAGTACTCCTCCATCATGTCAATCATGCGGGTCATCTGGAAATACAACAAGACACGGTGACCCTCATTCTTGAGCTTGAAGAGCAGTTCATCAAGCTTGGCAAGCTTGCCACTGTCCGTAACAAAGCGCTGCATAGACGGAACAGAAATGTTGGTGAAGCGTCGTTTTTCGTGGTCGGGCTTTGGAAGCGTCTCCCGAGTGGGATACAGATCCAAGGGCACCTTCTTTTCGATCAAGGCCTTTTCGTCCCAGACAGTTGGGCCATAGAGAATCTGGCGAATGGATGGGCTAAACAAAATGTTCTCGCGCTCATTTATAGCAGCACGGCTGAGGCACAAAACGTCAATGGGCGGTGCTGAAGCACGAGGTCTAACAGCGGGCTCAAAGCGACCGAGTCCCGATTCGTTGTACTCAGCGCGAGCGACATTCATCAATTGCCTGAGAATGCCTTCGCCAGTGATATTGGCAACGGGCTCACGGTTCTGTCGGGCTCGAATCTGGAAAAGCACATGAGCAGGAGTAAACTTCTCATCTTCCGGATCACAGTATGCGACACTGAGCTGGCCAATCCTGTCCCGCTTCTGCAGCTCATTGTGAGCTCGAACAATCAGGCTCTGGTGAGTAGCTTCGTAAACTTCGCCAGCTGATGTATCAGCAAAGCGGAGCCAAGAGAATGCATCTGATCCTTGGCTGCTCTCGCGGATATTCTTGGGCTCCCAGATATTCATCATATGACCGAGAGCTTTGTTGCGCCACCCAGCCTTCTGGTTGTCGGGACCCGCCCTGTGCAAACGACCGCCCTCCGTCCAGACTAGACGAGGAAGCTGATACTCAATCAGACTTCGGGTCGAATAGCCCACAGTGACATTGTTACCCTCACGGACGAAAGAGGCCGTCTCGGCAAAGTATGTCGAGGCAAACGATGACCTGACTTCAGCGCGCTCGAATAGATCGGGATGGTTGCACACCTTTCGGAACTGCATGACGAGATTCATGAGCGTACCAGAATCTTGGTCGTCTCCCATCGTAGCCTTTTCGACAAGGTCCATAATGTTGATTTGGTTGCGCAGATTGCTGTAGTATGCCCTCTGTCGGTAGGTGAGGTTACAGAACACGTCAAGCTCAATCTTGTCACCAAGCTCCTTTTGCACATGCTTCTTGACACGACGCAGCATGAATGGCTTCAGAATCATGTGCAAACGCTTGAGTTGATCCTCGTTGAGTTTAGTATTACTCTGTGCGTGCGACTCGATATCCTTTGAAAACCATTCGCTAAACTCATCGTGCGAGTCAAACAGCGACGGCATGATGAAATGCAGCAGGGCCCAAAGTTCCTGCATGTTGTTCTGGATAGGCGTACCAGTGAGCAGCAGTCTGTTTCGGCAGTGGAAGCCCAAGAGACACTTCCAACGCGAACTTTGTGAGCTCTTGATGGCTTGAGCTTCGTCCAGAATCATGTACTGCCACCTCATCTTTTGGAAATAGGCCACATCCGAAACGACAAGCTGGTACGACGTCACACACACGTGGAAAGCAGCATCCTTCTTGTAGGTGGTGTGCTTTCGATCCCAAAACTTACGAAGAACCTTTCGGTCTCCGGCGCTGCCCCAGTAGGGCAGGATCTTGAACTCGGGAACGAACTTGGCAATTTCTTGCTGCCAGTTGTGCAACGTCGAAGCTGGTGCAACAACCAGGAAGGGTCCCCAGATGTCGTGCTTCTCGGCGAGGTATGCCATGACGGAGATGGACTGAACAGTCTTTCCGAGACCCATTTCGTCAGCCAAAATACCGTTGATACCTTGCTCGTACAAGTTGACAAGCCAGTTGAGACCTTTGAGCTGGTACTCCTTGAGCTGGGCATTGAGAAGCTTGGGTTGCTCAATTTCAACGTCACCAAGACCAGTTGGATTCTGGAAGTTCATCTCTCCCTCATCATCCATATCATCTTCCTGGTTAAATTCGCGAGCCTTCTTGCGTGCCTCTTCGATAGCATTCTGAGCATTAGCTATGGCAGCGGCCTTCAAGTTCTCCTCGTCTTCCTCCTCGAACGTGAGATTCTCGAAATTGGTGACCTTCGCGCCGACGTTGACGGGTTCATTGACATCCAGTTTTTGCTGCTCGATATGATGAGGATCCTTGGCGACATCAGGATTATCAGTGCTTCGCTCGACCTCATCCGTTTTAATCTTCTTGCCGATGAAGTGAGAGTATAGTTCAGTCTGGGAGATAAGGAAGTTGAGCTTTCTCTTTTGACGAGCGGCTTCACGATCGGCTTCCTCCTTGCGGGCATTTTCAATTTCCTGCTTCTCAGCAGCCTTTCGGAGATCACGCTCCTCACGCTCGTTGCGCTTCCAAAAGCCCATCATGTCACGCATGACTCGCTTAGCACGAGCCTGGAGATCCTTGGTGCCCTTGTTGGTGCGCAACTGCCAGCGCTTGGCCTCCTTGGACGCGAGAATAGCTGTCTTCTTGAGATTGGAGGCCTTGGTTGCGTAGGAGTCGACAGCCAGCTTGAACGTCTTGTTGACATCCTTGCGGGCCATGTCTCGCCAAATTTGATCGTAAATTTGGTTGTAGCCCTTGGACATGAATCGCTTCTCGTTCTCGGGGATGTCGTCGGTCTTGTCCTTGTTCTTTTGCTTCTTCTCCTCCTTTTCCTTTGGCTCCTTGTTTTCCTTGTCCTTGTCGGCTTCGGCATCACCACCCTTGGACTTCTTGATCTTGATGCGCACACGCGTCTCCTCCTTAGTGGGAAGCTCCTCGCCGGCATCCAGGGCAGCTTGTGCAGCTTCCGCAGAGTCCTTCTCGGCCTGCTTCTGCTCCTTAGACTTCTTGGGTCTAGGTCCACCGCGGCCCTTGCCCTTGCGACCAGTGCCAGTAGCAGTGCCCGATTCAGCGTCGGAGGCCTGGAACGAGGACATGGTCCCACCCTCCAGGTTGAGCTCCAGGTTGCGCGCAGGGCCCTTGATACCCTTCTGGAGAATAAGCTTGGTCTGCTGCGCCTTCTTGCTGGCACGCTCAGCATCACGAAGATGCTTCTGACGCTCAGTCTCATCCTCGGCAGCCTCGGCCCGGGCAAGGGCAGCTTCCTTCTGCTCCATCGTGACAGCCATGGACTTTTCGCGGCGCCGCTTGCGCTGCATGTCCTTCTTACGCTCCTTCTCGGCATACACCTCTTGCTCGCGAACTTCGTGAAGAGCATCATCATAAAACATGTCGTCGTATCGTCGCTTGCCTAGGTCGGAGTGCTGGAGAAGCTTCTTGCTTGCTGTAGCGGCATACACGTCGCGTCGAACACGTCCCTGCTCTGTGTCGAGCTCGTCCATGATGCGCCGGCGCTTTTGGGCCCGCTCCTTGTACTGTTCCTCATCAAACTCATCGGCGTCGAGAGACGTGACGTTGTTGTCAATTCGGGCTTCTTCATTTTGAATCTTCTTTTCCATCTCGGTCGACCACGTCTTCTGCTTGGGCTGGCCGTTGGCCTGTCGCTTAGCCGGTGGGCGTGGAGTGGGTGACTCCTTTTTTATGGATGATCTGCGTCCGTTTTTAGGTGTCGCAGCTTCTCGGATGTCAGATGCCCGACCCTTAGTCGACTTGCGGCCGCCCCTTCTCTTGACAACGGGCTGGCGCTCCTTGGGAGCAACCTCAGGCTCTGTTTCAGCTTCCTTTTCAACCTCAGTATCATCGCGATCGGCCGCGGGTTCGGCAATCTTTTCAGGTTCCCGTTCCTTCTCCCGCTTGATATCCTTTGGAGGTGCCGACTCGCGTTCCTCGGCTATTGGAGAAGGCTCCCGCGGCTTGGGTGCAGGCTCCGCGCTGGAGAGAATGTTTGAAAAGGACATGGGATCCGCGGCTCGGCTGGGCGTCTTTTGACGTGTTAGCTTAGATGCATTCGATTCGCGTTGATGACCTACGCTTGTCGTGGCGGGTTTTTGGGGTGAGGGAGCAGCCAAGTCTGACTTTCCCAGAGGTGGTAGGGCGGTTGCCCCGTTGGTAGTCGAGTTCATGCTGGGCGGAGCAACATGTCTCAAGCCGGGAGAAGTCATGTGTGGTTGGCGCCCAGGGGGGCTGTTGGACCCTGCAGGCGGGTTCGTGTGTGAATGGGAGACTGGGCTACGGGGGCGATTGAATGATGAGGATGCGCGAGGCGACGTGTACGATCCGTTGTAGTACGAGGAGGAGTGTTGGTCAGCAGGCTGCGAGTAACCGTAAGGCTCACGAGCCTGGTGGTGGAGAAGAGGAAAAAAGTCAGCAATCAAAGTGAGGCGATGGATTAGTCGGGGGTGCAGGGAGATTAAGATGGAAAAGACGGAGATGGAGAAGATTGGTTGGGATTAGGGATGGAGGATGGAATGGCAGAAAAAAACGGGGTGCGGGATGGTGCGGCCATTGATGGAGTTGGGAGTTGGGAGGCAAAGGGTTAAATGGGGAGGGAAAACGTGATGGGGGAGTTTGAGGCCAGCACAAGCAAATCTGGCGTTGGCGTTTTGGCGTCCTTGCGGCCAGAGCAGAGCAGAGCAGCGCAGATCTAAGCTGCAGTGATTGAGTGGATGCAACAAAGGTTCATTGGCCAACGCGCCAAAAACGCATCCACGAGGGGGCACAAAGTGCGGATAAGACAATGCGAGGAAATAAAAGCAGGCGAATTGCCCTCCTTACGTACCTTGGGGGTAGAGGCCTGGGGCGCGTTGTGCCACGAAGAAGTGCCGGCCGCGTCAGAAACTCGGCGCTCCTTGGTGGTGTCGGTTGTAGGATCGTAAAACGCACGCGAAGCAGGCTTGTCGCGCGCGTGCTGCGACTCGGCCGTCGACGGCGGGTAGTATCCGGCCGGTGGGTGCAGCGGCGATGCAGAGGGCGGTGCGGGAGCGCCGGTTTGATGTTGATGATGATGGTGATGGTGGTGGTGGTGATGATGGGGAGGAGGCGCTGCTGAGGACGGGGCGCTCAGTGCCGTGGTGTGCGGCAGCGAGGGAGGAGCAACTGGGCCGCCAGCTGCGCCCGAGTTGGACGAGGGCATGTAGGGGTTTGGCAGAGCCGGACGAGGTGAGGACTGATGGCCGAGGCCGCTGCTGGTCGAATTGCTGCTAGATGTAGCGTTGTTGTGATTATGGTTGGGGGAGGAAAAGGGAGGCGCCCGGAACTCGGACGGCTGCTGCTTGGGGGAGCGCAGGCTAAAGGTGGAGTGCCGGTGCGCATTCGCAGATCCAGATCCAGGCCCCGTCGCAGTCGCAGTCGCATTCGAGAGCGTTGAAGCTGAAGTCGACGTCGCACCGCCAGCATCGCCGTGAGACGGGTCCGCACCGCCCATTACGTCGCGCCGGTGGCTGTGATGATGGTGGTGGTGGTGGTGGCCGTGGTTGTGCCCGTGGTTGTGGGCGCTGGCGTTGCCGCTGCGAGGCTCTCGCTCATCTTCGTCTCTATGCGGCGGCTGCAGCACCGACGAGTGATAACCGTTCTTGTCCATGTCGGTAGCCCAACGCTAAGGCGGACACGAACAAGCGACGCAATGGACAAAGAAAAGAAGGAAGGAAAAAAAAGAAAAAGTATTATGGGCGCACAAGGGATTCTAGGCTAGAGAACCCATGTGCTCGATTGAAGTGACGCGGCGAGGGGATTCGGAGGTGGGGGGAACAGAGGATGCGCGCGCCTTGTAGAGTCGCGATGCGCACGCGAGCCAAATCGAGGCGTTGACAGAAAAAAAAAAAAAAAGTCGCAAGCGCCGAGTCCGGTGTTGGGGAATTGAAAGTTGAAGGAAGAGATTTAGTGAGGCCCGTCAAGAGAATTGGCTAGTGCAGACAGGCAGAGCAGAGCACGGGGACAAGGATTTTAGTTGGTGAGGGCGATGATATGGGGGGTGGAAGGCTTCCCTAGGCATGGGTGGAGGTGCTGTTAGCTGGTGGGAACTGGGGGATGTGAATCCGGGATGCGACGATGATGATGCGCCGCGCCCATGTGGGTGTGAGTGTGTGGTGCTTGGGAAGGAAAAGGGACGAGAGAGGGGAGAGGGGAAAAAGCGATTGGCAACGTGAGGGGGGAGGAGGACAAGATACGAGGGGACGAGAGGAGACGAAATTTGCCAAAGTGAGGGCCGCACGATTCGGGAGATGGAATTGGTGAGGGTGCGGTTCTGGATCTGCCGTGCGGATGATTTGCGAGCTGAGCTTGGGAGCATGGAGCATGGGAGGAGCATGGAAGACGGCCGAATGGGTGCGGCGAGGATGCGTGCGTGGGTGCGTGCAGCCCTGTACTACTGTTGTTGTCCTGGCGTGCTGCTGTGTAGCATCTAGTATGCATCCACATCCGTGTGCCTCTCCGGCAGCGTTGCGCCGTTGCCCTCGCCCTCGTCCTCGTCATCAACTCTCACAACAATGCCGGGCGGTTGGAGGTGAGGCCTGGGGCCACTCTTTCTTGGTGCTGTCGCCGCCCTCCGTCTCCACGCTTCCACGCCGCTCCACGTCTCCACGCGAATGGGGCGGGCTGGGCTTACCGTGGATCAGGTTTCAGCGGATTGGACAGGAACGTCCCGTCTGATGCATGCACCGCAGACGGTACGGCCTTGCTAGACAGATTCGAGCCATGACCAGACAATTTCATGGCCCTCTTGCGTTCCCGATGCTTCCCCCCGAACCCGCGTCTCATACCGTACCTGTCCGTCTGCCCCCTGTCCCTCACTGTTGCAATCCTGTTCCCGTTCGTCTCCGGCTCCATGTGGGTCGGGGATTAACAAATCACCTTAAACTTCTTTTGGAAGTCCGTCACTCGGGCACCGCGGGACTGGGTGGGGAAGATCTCACAATCCGACCTGGCGGGAGCCTTGTGTTGGAGCACGTTTTGTTGTACAAGTCTAGGGTAAACCTGGACAGTGACGCGGACGAGATGGTACTCGGTCCAAATCATAAATTAAAATGCCTTTTCTTAACCGGGACTACTCGTGCATTTAGTGTTACATCGCTGTTGTGTTTTTTTTTTTTTTAATGAGTTCTCCTACTCGTTCTATTTTACTTTACCATTACACATTCCAATGATTAGTGTTGTACCGAATGCAAGGAACCGGGCCAGTCACTTTGGACGCGCTATAAGGCTTGTCATTTGCCGTCGGGCGTTCCTGGACTATTTAACCCTTATCTTTGCATCATTACTAGCCTTGTAGGATCAACTCCGTGCAGCGTTATTACCTGCAATCAGGGTATATTGATTGCGCACATCACCAAGACAGTTCGTCCCCCTCATCTGGGGCTTACATTTACGCTTTCAACGCCCGCACGTTCAACGGTGTCAACCGCGAGGCGCCAATCACGTGACCGAACCACAAATTAGTCCTTTACCACAAGACGAGTTCGTTGCCGTCTGCATTCTGGCGTCCTGTGCAATGGCATAGCTACTGTGTAGTCCCATGGGGTCACTGAGAACGAACTGGTATTTTTACTTTTATTCTTATTATTTATTTCCCCCCATTCGTAATACGAGGTCATTTTTATCATCATGCACCACTAAATATTAAAACCCAAGTCGGATACGAGAATCATCTTGCGATAACTTCGTTTTACTTCGGCTCTTGGCCATGGCGTCCGAGCATCACCTAAGGACAGAACCCACAACGGATGGCACACCAAAATAACCGATTCCAATGGAACAAAAAGGCCCATACGATGCACAAATTGCACAAAAAAATATTGCCACGGCTAATCAAGTCGCCAAATGACTAGATTGGCGTCGCTTCTGATTGTACGAAGAAAACGGTGGGACTGACCCAATGCATTCAAACTAATCAAGCCTCTAGGCAGTCAAACCCAAAGAAAGCAAAATTCTATCCCGTAACAATACCCGTATCTTCATGGACTCTTTTTGCCTCTCTATGAGACCTTGCCCATACGTCGTAACAGCGTTGGACATCATGATGCGGACGACTCGTCACCCGCTCCCATTTCCCATGAAAATACTACCCTGACAACTTTTTTGGCCGATGGAAGCCTCTATAGGTCAATTTATCATATCAAATCTCAACATTCTTAGACGGCACCGGCCGAAATCATCTTCTTGCGCAGGTAGTTCTTGTATTCGGAGATGCTTCCATCCCACTCTGTGATTGTCTTGTTCTCGCACACCAGAATCTGCTTGGCAATCTTGTCCAGCAATCTATAATCTGTTAGTCTGAACTTGGACACCGAGGCACGAAAAAACTTACCGGAAATCGTGGGACACGACAACGACACCTCCGCTAAAGGCGTTGATGGCATCGGCCAAACTGTCAATGGTGGGAATATCCAGACCGTTGGTAGGCTCGTCCAGCAACAGCATGTTGGGGCCGTCAATAGCCAACAGGGCAAAGACGATACGCGACTTCTGACCCTCAGACAGGGTACCCATCAGGGCAGTCTGGGAGTCACCAGAGAGACCGTACTTGCCGAGCTGCTGACGCCAGTACTGGTAATCCTGGGACTTCTCTGAGTACTTATCGCGCACGAAGTCGAGAGCGGACTTGGTAAGGTCCAGCTGCTCAGCACTGTGCTGCGAGTAGATACCGAGCTTCAAGTGAGTGTGGCGGGTGACGCTGCCGCCGGTGGGAGACAGCTTGCCAGTCATGAGGCGGAGCAGGGTGGACTTGCCGACACCGTTGGGGCCGACAAGGGCGGTACGGGAGTCCATGTCGAAACCGAGATCAAGGTTGCGGTACAGGTCATCCTCAGTGTTTCCAGAGTAGGAGAAGGTAACGTTGTCGAAGGACAGGACGGGCGGGGGAAGCTTGTCGACATCGGCGAATCGGAAGCTGAAGACTCGGTCCTCGACGACGGGCTGAATGAAACCTTCGGCCTCCATCTTGTCGAGAATCTTCTGGCGAGACTTGGCCTGTCGCACCAAGTTGGCATAGGTACCGGCACTGGCAATGAACTTCTTGATGTGCACGATTTCTTCCTGCTGCTTGTGGTACGCCTTCATCTGGTTGGTCTCCTGCTCGGAACGGGTCTTGTGGTACGAGTCGTAGTTACCACCATAGTAGATCAGCTGCTTCCCTCGCATATCGATCATGTTGCTACAGACACCGTTCAGGAAATCCATGGAGTGGGAGACGAGGACCAGGGTTCGGTCCCACTTCTTGAGGTACTCCTCGAGCCACACACAGGCCTCGAGATCCAAGTGAGCGGTAGGGTCATCGAGAAGCAGCAGGGAAGGCTTGACGAAAAGAGCCTTGGCGAGGGCGACTCGCATTCTCCAACCACCGGACATGTCCTTGGTCTTCTTGTGGATGGTCTTCTTGTTGAAACCAAGACCCGTCAGGATCAGTGAAGCACGGGTGGCAAATGTGGAGGGATCCATCTTGTCGATGTGCTAGATCTGGTCAGTATTGAAATTCACAACAGAGAGAAACCACATACGTCGTAGAGATCCATCAGGACAGGGCTCTCAGGGCCCTCATCCTCAAGCAGCTTTTCAGCCATCTTGTCGAGACGCTCCAGCTCATTCTCGGCCTCCTTGACAACCCACTCGAGGGCACCAAGGTCGCTGGGAGGGGCACCCTCGTTCAGGAGGTAGATGTCAATGTGCTCGGGGATAGGGTATTCGCGGGCAGCAATGGCCTTCAGGATGGTACTCTTTCCGCAACCGTTCTCACCGAGAAGACCGTATCGTCGGCCGTATGATAGTTCGAGGGTTGAGTCGGTGATAAGGACACGGCCGTGGAACACAAGACTGGCGCTGGTAATCTTGACATCCTTGCTGGTGAAGGTAGAGGATAAAACACCGGTGGTGACACGGTCGGAGATACCGTGCTTGTCCATCTGCTCAGCAAGACGCTTGACCTCGTCCAGCTTATCGCCTGAGGTAGCGGGGCCATCATCGTCCTTGATGGGGTTGCCGTTGGCATCCAGCTGAACCTCATCGTTCTTCTTCTTGCCGGCCTTGCCCTTAAGCTTGCCCTCGGCAGCCTTCTTGGCGAGACGCTTCTCCTTGGAGCTGGAAGGAGCCATGTTGATGGTGATGGATGGGGATGACGAACGTACGGAGGGACCGCGGGGTCGATAGGACGGGGGCTATCGATGGTGGGGGCCGTAACAGATGTGTTAAGGCGTCCCAGATGCAAGCGAGAGGAGGAAAAAAATAGAGCCTAGAATCACACCGTTCTATGGCTGGAGAGGGATGGGGGGAAAGGAAAAAAAAAAAGAGGCGACCAGCAATGGAAGAAAAAAAAAAGACCCAGCAACAAGAGAGTGGCGGTTCCAGTCCAATCCAGTCCAGGCACTTCAGTGGTGTTTGGAGGCAAGGCGGGGTGAATTTTCGTTGGTGGGGCACATTTTTTTCAAATTTTTGGATGAAATCAGGCAGCAATCTAAGGCATCAAATAACCTAGCGCATGAAGCCGCAGATGCCTCGAAAAATCATTTATGACTGACATCAGGCGTAATCATTTCAACACTAGCGCTTGGTAGTGGATTATTGATCCATGGATGAGCGTTTCTTGCGGCCCCTCAGTCAAATTGATGCCTGACATTTTTCTCATTTTCTTTCTTTTCCATCACATTGGGCAAGTTTATCTTTGTGTCTCATCCGTGAAGCCAAAAAATGGGCCCTAGACATGGTGGCACCCTGGCTTTGACCCTCCTTGACGTCATGTTTCCCGACGCCCTGATTGGTTGGTGAGATTTCAGCTCAGTTCATGACTCTCTCATTCGGGCGAGGCCGTGGGCGACATGGCGTATCCGGCTCAAGGGTGACAGTAACGGGTTGCAACGCGAAGATGATGGCTGAGTCTGTTCTTGTCCTCGCCACGCAAGTAAGCCCCTGCCAACCCTGCTTCTCAGCACAATCCTGGTCTAGCTGCGTCAGTCTTGGCCCTGACTCATATGTGGGCGAATGAGATGAGGCAAATATGCTCTCAATGTGAGGCAACGTTGATTGCTTCATTCACTGCACGGATGGATAAATGCGTCGCATGTCGACAAGACCAAGTGATCTGATCCTCAGAAGTAATTGCATGATGATAATGACATTTATGTCGGTCTATTTTCTACTCTATTCATAGTTTACGAAGAAACTTCTGCGCCAAGAGCGTCGTAGGCTGTCTTGTTGGTGATGTCTCCTTGCTTGGGCCCGGTGTCTCGGCCTCCCGCATTCTGTTTTAACTGAAACTGCTGTTCTGCTAGTCTGCTCGGGTCGTTCTCGCTACCAGGCTCAGCATTGAATGCCTTCTTGAGACCATCTTCTGCCTTTGAATTGTCCCAATCTCCTTCCTTCAGGTTCTTGCCATGAGGCCCCGCGGGATCTCGATGGTACTGGTTATTCACATAGGTCGGCGCGGCACCGTCGTATGATTTGGGAGCGCCTTCAGATCTAGTTTGGGTCTGTTGGCTTGATTCAAGAGTTGAACCTTGATTGGAGCTGGAGATGTTCTCGGAACGGACTCCACGGTTGGCGGCAAATCCACCATTTTCCTGAAGAGATTCGGCAGCGAGGGACTCAGAAGCAACTTGTCCGGCACCCTCTTGCACGATAGGGGCGTTTTGGCCAGGTTCAACCTATAATCATTAGTATTGGCGTCATGAAGCTATAAAAATACTTGCTCCACCTACCTTGGTGCCAGCACTGGGGGCTTTGTTGGGAGACATGTTATCTGGATATTGATGTGTGATGATTGACGAAAGGAATTTCTGATGAGATAGTTGTCTGTCTCAGCTGTCGTAGACCAGCGCATAGAGGATTGATATAGTGATGCTGTGATTTCTATGACATCATTTCACCTGTCCCTCTGACGTTTACATATTGACCGCATCCTCACCTAACAGCAATAGGGGCCTCAGATTACATCATTATCGTCTATGATGAATTAAATAGGAAAGATTAGCATTAGTGAGTGTTCTAGAAAGGAAAAAGGCGAATTTGTGTGGCGGCTTGAACAAGAATAGAAGACGCTCGAGAGTTGGATGATACTACGACATTGATGGCCAATCTGACGTGGTTTTGGATATCATAAAGATCCTCAAGTGATTAATGTCATTGAATATTTTTTTTAGTTCTCACAACTATATATACTTTTTTTCAATGCCACCAGTCACAGCTGGTTCTTGAGCGTAGTCTTGTTCGAATGGGCGTTCTTATTCTTGGGCACATTTACGTCACAACGACTAATCCTGGAGACTGATCTATGTTAAATCACGACCACTGGTATTTCTAGTGTGGCACCCCCTGTACGTTGCATTTGCACGTCAAGGCCATGTAATTACTGATGGCTGGCAGGACCCTACCAACTGTCGATGTTGAAGTTGCGGTGCATGACGTATTTAACTGGAGTAATTCGTGATGTCATAAAATTCTTAAAGCTCATACAGCCCTCAAGTTCCAATTCATACTAAGAGTAAACATGCCAATTCGGTTGGTTCAGTCACATTGTATGAATAACGTGTATTATTTAAGGTGAGATTGCTCGGGGCTCTTTGCTTTAGTTACTATCAAGCACAGAGGCTTCTTATAGTTTCTATCTTGATTTATGAAATCATCTTGACGAAAGATTACGGATACTAAAAACTTGCAACGTCCGCCGGGCAGGCTGGGGCAACCATACCGATCGGCCTTATAAACAGGTGTCACAGGGTAATCGGAGTGTGTTTTACCCTGTTAGATATTTTGCCACAGCGGCCAAGGTTACTGCTGTAGTAGCTAGTATTTTCAACTGCCAAAAATGCCACCATGGTTATTATAATACGATACTTGTGGTTTTTAAGTTGGAGGGAATATCTATCACATAGTCATCAAAGTCATGCTATTCGCTATGTCTCTTTTAATTACCCCCAAAGCATTTAATGTATTAATATAGAACACAAAAAATGCGGCCATCTTTTTAGATCGGGTGTTCTCGAGAAGAAAAATTAATACTGACCACTCCATTATCCTGCTTGACCCCGATTCTTATAATGTATGGACTTGCGACTTTTGGCTAGGAATGCTTGGATCACCTGGTGGAAGGGAATATTGGCATAATACCGTAATCTAACGATACTTTAATATTAAGTGACAATCCACTAGGGAAGAAATGCACTGATGCCCGAAGTATTGATACCTGCATCAGCTGTGTTGGATTCATGAGTGTTGGTCTGGCAGTGAACAAGCTGCCTCTGCAAGATTTTTTGTTTTTCTGAAACTTATTTCTGTCAAATCAAACGAAAGCTATGTTAAAGAACATGTTAGAAGCCTCTAGTTCTTAGATCAGCCCCAGAACTATTGTGTATCGCCATCAATCGGTTCCAAAAGTCTTGGAATAGGAATGCAGCTCGGGATTCTTCGTTGTCAGAACATCCCAGAACTGGAGTGGGAAGTTTGGGGTATAAAAATGAACTTCTGTCTCATCAAAACAATCCACTTGGGACCAAACCAGCCACTCAGGGTTCGTGGAGCGCGTGCTGATTCCCTGGTTGCAAGCCGAGTACCTTTTCGTGCCCAAGGTGCCGCTTTGCAGACGCATTCGAATTAATTACAGCGCAAAAAAATACTAAGCTTGGATTGGAGAAGCAATTTGGGCTTTACGATTTGTATGCTACAGGAATATTTTTTAAATTGTGTTTATTTCTTTCCGAATGAATAACTTGATAAGCTGTTCATCATGCAGCATGTACTTTGTAAATTCTGATGTGACTTACTAGTAAAATTTACTAAAATAGGTTATTAATCGAATTTGTTGGATATAAGGGTTGAGTTATACTGGGAACGACGCTTTCATGACATGAAGATTTTGGCATCAGTAGGATCAGATTCATGGATATATACCCTATAGCTTAGTTTTTATCTTCCGATGAGAGATTCGTATGAAACAAGCACCACGAAAGCTGAACATGGAGAGAAAATACTGAATGTGATCTGTATATGGCCGTTCAACGTAAACTTGCCGGCCATGGGTACAAGTTGACATTGGAACCCACTAAGGGGGTATAGGGTGCCGCCCATAAGGCCATATTTTCCCACATGAACGTTCACTTACGCAATATCTTGATTAGGGATTGTCACATTCGGGACTTTATTAACTGAAAACACCAGATTGATAACCGAAATCTTGTTTTCTTTCTTAAATTGTATCATACCGTGGCAGCATGACCTCAGAATAGGGGGACTATTTTGGGGGCCAGGGTGGAAATCATGATAAGAGGTGGGACATTACTGGGTGATTTACCGTCTGACCTTGAACGCGTTTCACATGCAGTGCATAGTACGGCTCTGCCACTCTGGCAAGCAGAGTAGAACAATGGCGGTGACAGGAATAGAGATTGATGCACCTTTCCACTGTAACATGGCGTTGGAAGAATACTACACTTAAGCTCAAATTCATACGTAGGTGTAGTAGTGAGTATGAGGTCTCTAAAAATTTATTGGTTACTTGATGGTCCGCTGACACATGGGCTGACATGAAGTGACTATTTGCCACTGTTGCGCCGGGGAGTCACGAGGCTGAGGCTCATGATGGTTGCGATCATCAGACGAATTGGCGCGTGCAAATTCAGAGTCCATGGTAGGCTGCAATGAGATCACTGCTGGCAAATGAAATATAAATGAGACGAATGTATGCGAAACAACAATCCTTTGGATCCTTTAATTAATATCGAGTGATGGTCTGCACGGTCCAATAACATTGATCCAACGACATTCGAAATGACAGAGCTAGTTTATCACGATGGGCACTACCATCGAGTTCGGACGAGTCAGCCTCGCGACCAACAGGGACTGTGGCATAAAGTGTATGAGCTCTGGGACGGAGTGCTCTACGCTGTCGGCAGCGCCTATTACAGCTTGCAAGGCCGGCGGGCGACAGACAAGAAGCGGCGGCGGTGAAGTGCGACCGGGAATGCGGCTCTGAACGGGCCGCAGTTCTGGAGGACCGGAACACACGGCTCCCAGAGAGTCTAGACTATCGGCATCGGCACCGTCACCAGATTGGGCTTGTGTTTGACAGGGGAACTACGGATATGCGGAATGCCAGAGCGAGTCGAGCTCAGTCTCCGGCGCAGCCACAATGACAGGAATGAGGATGAGGATGAGGATGAGGATGCAGGTGAGGGCCGAGCATTGGGACACAAATGAGGACCAACGGCGATCAGCAATCAGCAGATAACACGGCACGAGCAGAGGCCACCAACAACCAGGGCGTAGAGGAATGAGTTTTCCCGAAGCTCAACCATGGGCCACTATGACATCGATGCTCCAGTGATGTGCAGTCGCTGTGCATGGACGCTGTCGCACATACGCGGGTCGGGTTTCAGACTGGCGAAAAACCGCCACCGCCAACGGCAACAGCAGCCAACAGAAGGGGGACGGTGAGATGATGGCTGCTGAACACGAGGAGCCGGGGGGCGACTCCGGATGCCAAACAGGACAGTACAGTCCGTGGCTTTTTTCTGACAACAGGCTAAAGGGCGATGATGAAAATAGACAGATTGAGATTGGATTGGGACACCAAACGGGTTGAAACACGGCAAAACAAATTGAATTGGTCGTATTGGCAAAATTATTCCGACAAAGACAATCATTTCCTTTTGGTGAAAACAAAGAGATGAAATTCCCTTGGCCATGCGTAACCGCCTCGCGGCTGTGGGCTTGGCTGCTCTTGGTACGAGTAGACTGATGAGTTTAATCTCGAGGCTGGCATCGCTTTCGGTAGTGACATGCTCTTGTGACCCTGACGCTCGTACCCACACCATTGTCCGCGGGATCCTGGGACGCTCATACGCATACTCACCACGACGATAGCTTTCGTCGCTGCCCATCGCTCACCGAAGGCCAGCCACTCGTCGTGCTCGGCCAAGCAGCTTGCCAAGCTGCCAAGCATCCAAGCACACGAGCAGAGAGGGTTGGTCTCTACGAGCGTCGTAATCCCGATGAAGCCAAAAGCCGCATGGCTGTCTGCTCGCCAAGGAGATGAGATTTGGTGGAGATTGTCTCCTATTCCAGACCAGATCACAACAAGCGGCGGTGACTGGGGGCCGTGCGAATCCGCTGCTTGGCTCGCTGTGCGCATCAGTGCTAGGCGCTGTATGGCGCGACCCTCTAGCGCCGTCGTAACAGGCCAACCGAGAGATTGTTCATCTCCATGGCGGTGCTTTTTGCCAGCGGCTGCTAGTGCACCCCAGATGCTGCGACAGTGCTCGCTCGGCTCCAGGACACGGTACCACCGCCGCCACCGAGATGAGTTCCGATAATCCCGGCCCCTGATTGGCGGTTCCCACCGTCTCAAGGCTCTAAACAAGCTTACATCGTTGCTGCGCCCCTGAACAGACCAGGGGTTATTCCCTAAAACGGGGCCCTAATACGGAGTACGGGGGGAGGACCACACTGTAAGGATCGCGACTGCGAGATATGTGCTGCTGCGCCGTAAGGTCGCCCGAGGGGCCGACCAGCCCTGGCCGCCAGGCCCATGAGCGCGCTACAGGCACCATTGGACCACACTTGGCCGTTCCCCTGAGCTTCCATTTAGAGCTTCCGTGCCAGGCCTTCACTGTGGCCAACCACTGCAGCAAACCTCGCCGCCCCCTGTTGCGGTCCCCCCACCCCCCTGCGAGTCTATTTCCTTCAGCGGGAGGGGCCCTCCACTGGGACCACACGGAAGGGGGTGCCTGCTCGGTAGGAACCAGGGGTGCCTCCGAATGTGGGTTCACTCAAAGTCGACGCCGCCCCAACTCTGCTCGTTTTCTTTTCTTCATCTTGAACCCCCATCTCTGATCGAGGACGACTCTTTCTCCCCATCCTTCTCTCTTCCTTATACCCTCTTTCTTGGTTGTGATTAACCTCACTTGAGGCTGATTGCTCCATTTCCCGACACTCCTTTAGTCACCTTTTCAATCAACGACGCCGACAGGCACAGGGTTTGCAGCTTCACACCCTCGTAAACTTTTTACGCGTTTATCAATTTGCGACTTTTTGGCTCGCTTTCCATCGCTTTCTATACGCTCTTTTTGCAGTCTGTCCATCGACAACAAATCACGATGAAGTACTCCACCGCTCTCGTGGCCGCAACAGCGGCCACCGCCCAGGCCGCCCTTCAGCCCATTGTCATGAAGGTACGTTTGTTGGTTGGCATCGCGAGCCGGAATTGCGCCTAACCACAGTAAATACAGGGAAGCAAGCTTTTCTACAAGAACGGCACCGAGTTTTTCATGAAGGGTATTGCTTACCAGCAGGACACCGCCGCCGCCGGTGCTACCAGCGATTCCACCACCACCTACGTCGACCCCCTTGCCGACGAGGATGCCTGCAAGCGTGATGTTCCTCTTCTCCAGGAGCTCGGAACCAACATCATCCGAACCTACGCCATTGACCCTACCAAGGACCACACTGCCTGCATGAAGCTCCTTGACGATGCTGGCATCTACGTCATTTCTGATCTTTCTGAGCCCAGCACCTCCATCAACCGTGACGACCCTCTCTGGGACGTGACCCTCTACGAGCGCTACACCTCGGTTGTTGACGAGCTCGCCAAGTACGACAACGTCGTCGGCTTCTTCGCCGGTAACGAGGTCTCCAACAACAAGAGCAACACTGACGCTTCCGCCTTCGTCAAGGCTGCTGTCCGTGACACCAAGAACTACATTTCCAAGAACCACGACCGCTGGCTGGGTGTTGGTTACGCCTCCAACGACGATGTCGACATTCGTGACGAGATCTCTCAGTACTTCAACTGTGGTGAGGACGCTGAGCGCATTGACTACTGGGGTTACAACATCTACTCCTGGTGTGGCGAGAGCACCATGCAGAAGTCTGGTTACAGCGACCACGTTGAGTACTTCAAGAACTACTCCGTTCCCGTCTTCTTCGCTGAGTACGGTTGCAACGAGCCCGATGGTGCTGCTGCCCGTATCTTCCAGGAGACCACTGCTCTCTACAGCGACGAGATGACTGAGGTCTTCAGCGGTGGTATCGTCTACATGTACTTCCAGGAGGACAACGACTACGGTGTTGTCAAGGTCAGCAACGGCAAGGCCACCAAGCTCAACGATTTCTCCAAGCTGAAGTCCCGTGTCAACTCCGCCACCCCCACTGGTGTTCAGGCCGGTTCTTACTCGCCCACCAACACCCCCTACTCCAGCTGCCCTGACATCTCTTCCAACTGGGTTGCCAACAAGGAGCTCCCCCCTACCCCTAACTCCGACCTTTGCGACTGCATGGAGAAGGCCGCCACCTGTGTCCCTGCCAGCAACCTGAAGGCCAAGAACTACGGTGAGATCTTCGGCTACATCTGCGGTGTTGACAACAAGTACTGCGCTGGCATCAACGGTAACGCCACCACTGGTATCTACGGTGCCTACAGCATGTGCAGCCAGAAGCAGAAGCTCGCCTACGTTCTCGACACCTACTACAAGGACCAGGACTCCGCCTCCACCGCCTGTGACTTTGACGGCCAGGCCACCACTCAGAGCGGCTCTTCTGAGTCTTCTTGCTCCTCTGCTCTCGCTTCTGCCAGCTCTGCCAACGCTGTCGCTGCCACGGCTACTTCTGCCGTTGGTGGCGGTTCCAGCGGCAACAGCAGCAGCAGTGACAGCAGCAACAGCGACAGCTTCGGCAACCCCGCTGCCGGCATTGCCCGTGTTTTCTCCTTCGGCAGCGTTGCCGTCGGTGCCTACATGGTTGCCGCTGTCGGTGTTGGTGCCAGCATGATCTTCCTGTAAACGGGGACCATGGGGTCGATGGATTAATACGGGTAGATCGGGTCGAATAGAATCGATTACTGAATTTCCCTAGCATCGGGTTTCATTTGGATTGCGCGTTTTGATTTCTTGTGTCGAGCATCGCCGGTGTTTAACTTGGCTCGTGTTGTGTGGTTAGAACGAGGTAGTGTACGACGTTTTAATGCCACTTGTGGGCGCATGACAGGCCGTTTCGTGGTTTACAGTACTTTCAATGTGACATATTTGCAAATGTAAATGATTTTTTAAAAGCTCTGGAGGAATATATTATATCTATTGCGAGAGGTGAAGATGTCGTGGGGATGGAGGCTTCTCTCCGGAACTAGCAATGAATATACGTTGAGTTGATCTTCAATCATCTGTTGCTTGCATATGTGATTTGATGTGAAAACTGGATGTTGGAAGTGAGGCTCTTACACCTGTATTCCACATAGATTAACTGACACGGCCGTTCATCATCTCAACAAGGGTGGGCAAGCGTCCCTTGACTTCCCGTGATTAATCCCCGGGATGCCCAGGCTAATCTTGCATAGCCGTTCTCGAAGCCGAAAAAGCGCAGACACGGCCTGAGACAGCCATCGTGGCTGAGGTCTCAAGAGCGTCGGAAGAGCCGCCTTGGCGAGTATCGCGTCCCGGTGGAGGAGGGGGCCCGCCGCGCTGCGAGAGGAGAATGAGTTCTGGGCGGCTGTCTTGGCGGGTGTTTGGATATTTGCGATCGGCATGTCCACAAAAAAGCGTTTACCGCAATCTGGAATGACTAGCGGTGAATCTTAATACCCAAATTGACGTCAGGCCAGGGATCTTGCGAGAGAATGAAAAAAGCTCCCTCCGTGTATGGAAACAAGGGCGGGTTTGGGACGACTTTTGGGCCACTCCAAGGCGTGGTGGCAGCATGATTGTGCGAGAAAAAAAAGCACTGTAGTGAGACGGGACGATGACTTGCTGGGATTCATCCCTGAGGGGGAGAGTTTAATCAACATGAGAATCACATGCATTACCTCAGAGGAGTTTTGGAACACGCGGTTCCCGTTAGAGTTCATCCCTGCCAAGGCTCCTAATATGCCTCTCTGGCCAGTGCTTGTCGCTCACGCTTGGATCGGAAAACGCATCGGATGCGATGGATGTGCTGCACCTTGTTCTCCGAAAAAAGCCAAAAGAGGCCTCGCTAAATGCCTCTCACAATTGACCTTGTTTGGGAAGGGGCCAGGGAGGGAAGATCCGGGGCATCTTCGGGGTCTATACCCGGTGTTCACGATGATGCTTGGTTGGCTTTGTGGTTGTGTCAAACGGGTTTGTTTTTAGCTGATATAGGTAGTAGGCCTTGGCTGCAATCTGCAGTGCCATCCAAGTTTCATCGTTGACGTGTTACAGAGGAGAGTGGGCGGCTGATACATTCTTCATAGACTCGTGTTTCGAGACCTTCCAGCCCTTCCGATCATTCTTTTGAATCCCATATCACTTGTTTCCTTGCTTCTCCCGCTCCTTCGCCTCCCTTTCCTTTTGCTGGGCCTCTTTCAGGGGATTTACCCAGCAGTTTCGATTGCGATAAGGCGATTTCGGACAGAGGAGCGCATGCCCTTCGGTATCTCCGCAGTCTGGACACGGCTTCTTTTCTTTTGCTGTCGGATCGCCTTTGGGTATAGTGTTGCGGTTCATTGTGAGAAAGCGGGCACGCACGCAGTGCGACAGTATTTGATGGCGTGTTGGAATTTTTCGAATCATCAAGAATTGTGAGATCGATGATGTTGTTGACACGGATGCGTCATACGAAGATGTTTCGTCATAACATGAGCACGTGCCTAGTCTACAGCACACGTTTTATCCCTTCTGTATCTTTGGTACCACTTGCCCAATGTCCATCTTGTAACCAGGCCAATGAGGCCGCCTTCGCAGTGCGAGACTAATTATTCAGCGTATGCGATAAGAACGTATGATGTTGTATTTATTGCAATGAGAACCCGACCTATTTGGCTAGCCACACGAAACCTGGCGGTTGGAACACTGCCATCTGGGCTCACCATATAGTAGTGGCGAGATAAGCCACATTTTTGCCTCATAAAGCTCTTGATGATGGCCTATCTTGTGAACATGTGCGTTTATTTCTATGTTGATATATAAACATTACCCAAAAATAGTGCCCAGAGGCGTACGCCGAGGCCAACATTGCTCCAAAAGTAAACCACTAGACTTGCAAGATCCGATCCGGGCTGGCGACATAAAGCATATTTTGCAGTGCCACAATGGATTTTCAGCTCTGGGAGCCATACAAAAAATGGTGGTTTATTTATCTCATATTGGTTCTAGTGGTGGCGAGCTGAAAGATCTGGACTCTGAAGTCGACCTCTAGTGGCGAAGCTAAGAAGCCATTTTCTAGCCAACGCCACAGTGGCTCCATTCCCTTTGGAGTATAGCGAGTGTTTATGGCGCTTTTGTAGTTTTGAATAAAATGGAATTATCGAGGACTTGTATTTGAGAGAATGAAGGAGGCTAGATATCTGAGCCTGTTGACTTTGACCATTCTCTGTCGGTGAGCTGACCGGCATCCCAAAATGAAGACTAGAACAAACTTCTTAGTTTGGATTTAGGAACCTTTAATGTATTACCCAACAAGACAGCCTGTATGAATGCATTGAAAATGTGATGGGCGCTGGGCAGTTTTCCTTACTTGGAAGCATGGCCACCGATATGATGCTACTGGAGAATATAGATATTAAATGGACCTTATTATCCAACATCGTATGACGGAAGATCCAGGATTATTTGCGGTTAGTTAGAGAGCCTGAATGGTGCTGAGTGAATGCGAGCGAACTAAGTTGTAATATGGGTGGTCAACCCTTACAGGTCAGCCAAAGGCCAATACAATGCCAGTAACCAACCACAACCAGAGCTTCAAAGGTGATACAATCGTTTTATCTACCACGTGAATTAACTGTAAAGATATTTAATGGGCCTAGTTTAGATTTTTAATGAAGTATTTGATAATAATCGCTTCCATTGGTACATCGAGGATACGATAGTGACTTGCCTTTGGATTAACCCGTTGTGAGGCGATTGGAGGTGCCCATGCAAAGGTATTAATTGATGATATCGTCATGTGTGGTACCTTGAAGGACTGCTGGCATGTTTTAAATGCCTGCCCCATTTCTAAACCATTACATGTGACGATTGATACACGCACCCGCCAGTTGCACACTTTGACTTTGTATTTATGCGGCCCAGACAACCTGCAACTCTATATGGCTCTACATAGTCTACCATTTAATTGAAATGTTTTCTGTATCATAAAAAAACCCTCAATTCTCTGCTCTCCGTATTGTCCCATGTTGGCCTGTCTTCATAGACCGCGAAATGTCCACCGAAGAACCCAAGCCAGCCTCACACAACGCCCCTAACAGCGATTCAGAGAAAGGACATACCGGGACACATCCAGAGACACGAGAAGATCAGCATGTACGCGGAATCGAGACCGACTCCAAGTCTGCCCTGCAGCGAGGTCTCAAGGCGCGGCACATCAGCATGATTGCCATCGGGGGCGCTTTGGGCACGGGTCTGTTACTGGGAACAGGAAAGGCTCTAGCTGGCGCAGGTCCAGGGGCAGTCGTCATATCATACACGATAATGGGCATCCTCGTGTACATTGTCATGACGGCGCTGGGAGAAATGGCTGCGTGGCTGCCCATGTCTGCAGGATTCACGGGGTACGCAACGAGGTTCTGCGATCCCTCGCTCGGATTTGCAACGGGCTGGACGTAAGGATTCCCGAGCGAAAGATGCAAGCCTACATATAAGAGGGGATTCTAACTTGGTTCAGATATTACATGAAATACATTGTCGTGACACCAAACCAAATCACGGCCGGCGCCATGGTGCTCGAGTACTGGGCCCCCAGAACCAAGATCAACCCTGGCGTCTTCGTCGCGGCGATCCTATCAGCCATCGTTATGATAAACTGGTTTGGCGTGCGCTTCTTTGGCGAGTTTGAGTTCTGGCTCTCCGGCTTCAAAGTCGTCATCCTCATCGCCCTCATCATCCTGACATTGGTCATTGTCGCCGGCGGCGGACCAGACGGCGACGCTCGCGGGTTTCGGTACTGGCACAGCCCCGGCGCGTTTGCATTTGACGAGAATTGGAACATCTCATCACCGGCTCTGGCCAAGTTTCTGGGTGTGTGGTCGACAATGGTCGTGGCGACATTTGCGTATCTGGGTACGGAGCTGGTGGGTGTGACGGTTGGCGAAGCGCAGAACCCGCGCAGATCGATCCCGAGAGCCATCAGGCTCACCTTTTACAGGATCCTTTTTTTCTACTGCCTGAGCGTATTCCTGTTGGGGTTGTGCATCCCGTACAACTCCAAGGACCTCCTGTTTTCGACAGAGGGGACATCAGCTGGGGCTTCTGCCTCGCCCTTTGTCGTGGCGGTCAAAATGGCGGGCTTCAAACTTCTTCCGAGTATCGTGAACGGGTGTATTGTCGTCTTTGTTTTTTCAGGGGCTACATCGGACCTTTACATCGCTAGCCGCACACTCTATGGGCTTGCGTCGGACGGGGACGCACCGGCCATCTTCAAGAGGACGGATGATCGCGGTGTGCCGATTGTTGCTTTGGGCACATCTGCCCTTTTCTGTCTACTGGCATTCATGACTGTTGCAAATAGCACCAAGGAGGTGTTTGGCAAGTTTGTCAACATGGTCACCATCTTTGGGCTCCTCAGCTGGATCTCCATCCTCGTCACACACATTTGCTTTCTTCGAGCGAGACGCATCCAAGGCATCCCAGATGCAGAAATGCCGTACGTAGCTCCTTTTGGCCTCACTGGTTCTCACATTGCTCTTGTGAGTTGCTGTACCGTTGCTCTGACCAAGCACCTCACGGCGTTTCTGCTGTCGCCTGTCAACTGGGTCGACGTCATGACCGGCTATGTTGGTATTCCTATTTATCTGATATTTATATTTGCGCACAAATTTGTGACAAAGAGCAAGCGGGTGAAGCCTCTCGAGGCCGACTTTTACACCGGCAAGGACGTGATTGATCGGGAGGAGAAGGCCTTTTTGGACGAGCAAGCGCGAAAGCGAGAGCTTACACCAGAGTCGGCGATATCCAAAGCATACCAAAAATACTTTTCATGGTTCTTGTGACGTCTAATTTGGGGGAGGCTATGGGGATTTGAGCCGCTGGGGGATTCTGTCTGCCTTGCGAGCACGGTGGCTTACAACCGGGGTACGAGAGGCTGGTGGCTTGAGAGCAATGCTTCCAGAGTAAGACACAATTTTCTTGCAGCTCCCGCTTCGAGAGCCACGTTTGGCCAGCCTCGTCGAGACCTAATTAGCTTGTTATTCTAACGAGAGAGGCGCGTTTGACACTGGGGAGTGATTGGTCTCATCCAGGTGCTTTTCCACATTGATCAAGATGCTGGGCAGCTGGCGCCATGGGGGCCAAAGACGGTCACAACGGACACCGTGATTCTTACTGCATCAGTGGAGCTAGGCGGGCCACGAGCGATGGATGGGTTGAGCAACGTGGTTGTGAGTTATGGTACTTCAGTTGACCGGACCGCCAAGAGTCGCTAGTTGGGCTGCGAGGCTGGGATGGCCCGCGCTAGGGCATCATGTGTTGTTCTGCCAGATCAAGCGCGGTATTTTGGAGGCTACAGCAGTGCACTCACTGATGGCATGCTACATGTATACGCACTGAAACGATGGAGGATAGGAGAAAAGGAAGAAAAAAAAAGGGATGATGTCTAAGACAATAATTTTTTCCCCTGGCATCTGAAACCAGCTATGCAAGATTTCGTCTTGAACTGTGACGGGATGAGTGCTTCCCCGCCACCAATAGCAGCGCTCCGCCAGGGATCAACCGGCTAGTCTTCCGGGCATGGAACCCGGACAAGTCGTCAGCGACAGCTCCAGTGTTCACTCGTGACATCCAGCAATCACTGGGCTCAAACGATAAGCCCTAAACTAAGGCGTCAAAGAAGAAAGATGCAGCGGCGGCGGCGACTGCCAAGGAATTGTGCTCGGGATCGGCGGCTCTCCGCCAGACCGGTGCTTGATCTTCACGGGGAGATCCCATGCTGCACCGAACTATGGCGGCTAGCCGTGACAATCGCCAGCCGATCATGATATTGTAGCGGTGCCCAACTACCAAGCCGGACCTTGGAAGTTGCTTTCCAGGCGGTAGCGACCGCCTGTGCCCTGGCAGCGAAGACAAATGGCAGCGGTGCAGATCCGTCGTCAGAAATAAGGCCGCGCGCCATCAACACAAGGTTATTGGCCTAGGCCGCGGCACTGGGCCTCCAGATCCCCAGGACAAGCATGCGGATAGGCTCTTTGTGTCCTACGGGGACCACCGTGACAGGGATGACACTTCCGAAGCGGGGGCTAAGCGTGCATTAGCAGCTGGCTGACCCAAGTGGCGGGGAGTAAAAATAGGCCATCCATCAGCAGCAAGCCTCCCCCCGTGAACGCTGCAAGTTTTGGGGGTCTGGGACAGTCTCATCACCGCCGTGATTCAACTGCAAGCTCGTGGTTGAAGGGACTGCACGTGGAATTGCGGACTTGGCAACCGTTGGTGCGTTCAAGCCAAGACTGTGTGATGCGGTTGAATAGGTCGTCGCCATGTGCAATTCCCAACTTGGACTATTATATTCATGGCCCGCGCGGGACATGTGTCAGCAGAAACAAAGAAGCAGCACAACAACCACCTCCTCGGCCACGGCGAGAATAACCCGACAGGGTGCAGGAGCCCGAAGGAAGGATGGAGGGTTGCACAAGCCAGGCACATTCGCGAGACTGCCGCATCTTTGTGCACATTCGGTGACCTTTGTCAGGGACGGGGTCCCCACGGCGTTTCTTGGTCAGCACCAAAACAACTAAGCATCGCTTGCTGGCCATTAGCGGAGCTCAGCCCTGCCGCCATCCCCTCTTGCCTGCTTTTTGGGTGGAACCGTCCCCGGCGTCTGCGCCACCGAGCTGGGATTAAGCTGGGCGACGGCGTGGGCTGTCTGCCTCTAGCAGCTGCCTCCCGTACCTAGGTGTGTCGAGGTGGTGCATTTGTTGGCGTTTGTTGACCCGCAGGGGAAGAAAGAATGACTGCGTATAATACAGGATGACCTCCCTGGGAGGGGGGAGAAGATCATCGTGGACCATCCTCATTCCCTCGTCTCCTCTTGTGTCCACAGGTTTCGTTTGTCTGGTAGGGTTTCTTCTGGTTTCTCTCTTTTTACTCATCAGCCATCATCATGATTGCCAAGTTTGGACTCATGGCCCTGGCGGGCTTGACAGCCGCCCTGGAGCCCCATCAACTTATGCACCATGCACGAAACCAGCCCGTTGCTCATGTGAAACGACATCTTGAAGACCGAGATGCCCATCCATGCAAGGTCCTCTCGAAAGCCTACAAGGCCGCTGGTGGTAAGGCCGGCGAGGCCCTCAGCGTCGACGTCCCTCCTTCAGTGGCCATTGCCTGTCTCAAGTCGGTGCCTCTCACAAAGGAGCGCAATCTCAAGTTGATCGACTACCTGGAGCCGTTTATCGAGTTCCAAAGCACCATCGGGGTTCTTGCTAACCCTCCAGAGGAGTACCTGTTCCCCGGAGTTGACGTCTTTGGCGGCCTCAAGGCCATGAAGACCAAGCTCCAAAAGAACGGATACAAGACCCAGTATGAATTCATGACTGAGCTACGATCGATTGTAAGTGTGCTCGCCATCGTGTCTCACAATTCCTGCTAACCAGCCAGTTCGCTGCTTCCAATGACAACCATTTTGATTACCCTCCCGCCCTTCTCAACGCTATGCAATATGTACGACAGGATCTTGACTTCATGTCCCTTTCCACCGATGGAACACGACTGCCCGAAGTCTTCATGACTCTTGACGTTTTGCGTGGCGACAGGGGCGAGCTGGACTACCGCCCTTCAGCCATTTCCAGCATCGACGGCACCCCCATCAACAAGTGGCTCGAAAACGATGCCGTCTACAACGTTGCCAACTTCCAGGACCCCGATGCTCAGTTCAACGGCCAATTCTCAACCCTCCAGCGCATTGCAGCTGGTTCCGCCGGTACCTCAACCTATTCTTCGTTTGAGATTCCCGACTCGTACACCATCAAGTTCCGAAACGGCAGCACCCATGTTGTTGAAAACGGCATCATCTTCTTCCCGACCGCTGACTTTACAGACATTGAGTCTGGCGAGGACTTCCAGAACGCCTTCGAGATCCCCTCCGATACCTCTAAGCGCAATTCCCAGGTCAAGTTCCGCCGCTCCACCAAGACCGAAAAGTTTGCTGGTTTCCCTGAGCCTGTTGTGCAGCACCCAATGGGCTCCATTGCCGGATATTTCCTTCAAGGTGATGACTACAAGGACACTGCAGTCCTCTCCATCTTGAGCTTCCTCCCCATTGGTCTGGACGAGGAAGGTACTGCCAACCTCAACTTCACCAAGTTCATTCTGGATGGTCGTAAGGTGGTTACCGAATTCTTCGCCAAGGCTCAGAAGGAGAAGCGTGACAAGCTCATCATTGACATGTCCGCCAATGGTGGTGGCTCCGTCTTCCTTGCCAACGAGGTCTACCGTCTCCTCTTCCCCGAAGGAAAGTTCACTATCTGGGACCGATACCGCGCCAACGATGCTCTCGAGGTCGCTTCTGAGGCTGACTTTGATGTCCTTGTCAATGTCCTCATCACACAGTCCACCTACTACCCCGTCAACCCTGATGGCGAGCAGATCATGTCTGGCAAGGAATGGTTCGGACCCTACCGTGCAAGCGGAGAGAACGTCACCGAAGCGTTTCAGGACGATAAGTCGGTACCCTGGGACGAGACCATTCCTGCCTACATCAACGGTGAGAACGCCAAGTACTCCGTCCTCGACAAGCCTACCTTTAAGCCCGAAAACATTGTCATCATCACCGACGGCACGTGCGCTTCCGCCTGCAACATCTTTACCGGTCTCTTGACCCACAACCACAAGATCCGCACCATCGCTCTGGGTGGCCGACCTCTCCGATCCGCTATGCAAGCCATGGGTGGTGTCAAGGGAACTCGCCTGTCCTACATGGGTGACATCCGCACCGCCATCAACGATTTCTATGGCGCTATCAAGAAGGACAAGGAGGCTCAGCAGATCATCAAGGCTGCCGGCGACGTCTTCCCCCCGCTCGTTGATGCTCCCCTCCTGCCCCTGATCACCGGCCAGGACGGCGGCAGAGTCAACAGCCTCAGCGGCTACACCGAGGACGATCTCGACGGCTACCCAGTGCACTTCCGCTACGAGGCCGCCAACTGCCGACTCTTCTACACCCAGGCGATGACCAAGAGCGTGCAGGAGCAGTGGCGCAAGGCGTACCAAGTTGCGTGGAACGGCGCCAAGTGCGCCCCCGGCTCGTCCAGCGGCAAGGACGACACCATTGGCGACGAGCCCCTCAAGTACGACAGCCGCGTGCGCAGTCACGCGAAGCCCATGGCCAACCCTGGCTCTATTTCCTCATCCTCATCCTACTGATCCGAAAAAGATACCCTTCTTGTATATATTACGTGTTAAGACTTGAAAACTGGGACATTGCTGGGCTGTAATTGGGATAAACGGCATGGCGCGGCGTTTGACTTTCGTTACTTCACTAGACAGATAGGAAATACACCACCAGATTTAGGGGTAAAATATTTGTCTCATCGCATTCGAACTGCCAGTGAAACCATGCGCGTGGCTGTGGCGTGGTACGTGACTGCGGTGTAGTTTCCTAATCCTGTCCCTAATCAGTTCCTTAGGCCTACGGGGCAGAGGCTTCCGTGAATAAATAGCCAACATCGTGACGTCAAACACCTTCCAAAGGACACAACAAGCAAGCGCAACCAGACGGCCAGACAAAATGCAGCCATGTATTTCCAGTGTCGCATCTTCCCCTCGCTTCTTTGTCCCTTCAAAAGCATCGCCCAAGCTTCCCTCGTCAGCTTCATTCGCCAGCACCAGAACCATTGATATCGCATCATCATGCCCTCCCGCTCATCTAACGCCAAAAGCCCCCCAAAGGCAAAAAGGGTAAAGGACTTCTTCACCAAATGGATTCAATCGACGGTATTCGAATACCAGATCATGGCCATCGTCTCTCTGGTGACATTTGCCGTACGTGCTTTGACAGTCCTCTGTTGAGGTTGAGGTTACTGACAGATCAGATTTACCATTTCCCGCTTCGACCCCTGATCCCGAGGAAGTTTACCATGGTCATTGATGGAGACACGTACATTGGCCCCCCTGATTTGTCGTATCCCTACCAAGATTGGATCCTGCCGTCATGGGCTGTGGCATTGATGTGCCTCCTCGAGCCGTACAGCTGCTATTTACTTGGCCAACTCTTCATCAAGTCCAACAAAGATGCTCGCGCAAAAGATGCTTGCAACGCTATTATGGGCACCACGTAGGCCGTGGTGATGGCTACCTTTTTTCAAGTCGTGTTGAAGCAAATTGTGGGAGGACTTCGGCCATATTTTCTTGACGTCTGCATGCCAGATAGCAGCTACAGTGTGATGCCGGGAGACGGCTTCAGTAACATGATATATACGGTCGACATTTGCACGCAGACGGATGCACGAAAGCTCAAGAAGGCCATTACTTCGTTTCCAAGCGGCCACACAGCAGTAGCATTTGCTGGCTACGGATTTCTTTTCCTTTGGCTGAACGGCAAATTCAAGATTTGGGCTGATCACAGACCGGCCCTTTGGAAAGTCTTTTTGACGTTTTCCCCTCTGGCCAATATTCCAATCATCTGCGCCACAGTACTGCTTGGTGATGCACACCACTGGTATGACATTATTGCCGGAGCCGCTATAGGCATTGCCATGTCACTTGCCGCTTATCGCAGCATGTACGCCGCCACCTGGGACTGGCGCTTTAATCACATACCCCTGCACAGAAAGAAAGCTTTTCAGTACGGGCCAGAAGGTGATTATGACCGCAATCTCACCTTTTCTCGAACTGCAGGATGGGGAGGACGCAAAAAAGAACCCCAAACTACACTGGATATGACGGGCGGGAACGGAGGTCCTTTTGAGGAACGCACCACGGAACGAGTTGAAGGAGATCAAGCAGTGTGATGGAAGTGAGGAATTTTACTGTGAATCCCTATAGAGTATGCATTATCCCTCCAAGGTTAGAGTGGTAAAACACCCATTATGATTAGGAGAGAAACAGGTAGAATTGAACTGGATGTTACCCATTACCATGACTCAACGAGCTGCTATTCTTGGAGGCCCTCAAAGTATTTTATCCTAAAAGTTAACGAGATCTTGATGCCGACAGATTATCAGCCTAAGGATAGGCAAAGTTGCGTGGTCTCGTTTCATCTCCATGGCCTCTGCCACTCTCGTCCAACCCTTCTTGTAGTTATTTTTACCACCACCGCTTCTATTTCTAGTTTTCTATTGCCATATTTTATTCTATTTTCATGGAGGTGATTATTAGTTTTCCTCTCCGTGTAGTGGCAGGCCTGCAGCTGGGTTTTGCCTCCGGCAGCCCTCCGGGGGCGCTGCCGCGGGCCCTCCTCGCAAGCTCGTCGTTGACCAAGTACCCAAATCTAGCTTCTTTAAGTGTCGGTTGCTCAGCAATAAAAGAGGTATATATGCCGCGTGTTTGACATGTCCTATTCGTGTCGTCCAAGTGGCGTTCAGTTACTGCATCCCAAGACACCAGGGACTGTCTTCACTATTGCTCTCATCGATGTATTGCATTGGAATTCATTATCAGGATTGATAGAAATAATTAACTCAGAGTATGAACTATCCGTCCCTTGACCAGAACTTGAATAATGTTTCTATCATCTCCCGTCATTAGAAACTTGTCAAACACCCTTCGCAATTCGTCTTGTTCCTCAATTGGTGCATTGACTCCGCCTCTGGCCGTGTTCATGTCAACAAGAATAGCATCAAACTCTTTTCCGGTATCAAAGCTGCCAATTATCTTATCCATTCCCATGACCCGGGCACCTCCCATTGTAGCTAAATGGAACACTTCTTCTAAAGTCAGACCCTTTTCACGACCTGCCGATGACGCCTCTCTAGAAAAAGAAGCAATGAGGGCATGCCGCATAGAATCAAGAATAGACGACGAAAAACCACCACCAGAATCAGTACCGAGACCGACCTTGATTCCACGATTGAGAAAGTCCCTCACAGGAGCAGCCATGAAACCTCCGCCGACCGTCATGTTGGCTGTCGGACAGTGAGCAACACCGCAATCGCGATCGGCCAAACCCTGTGTCTCTGCATCGGTCATGATTGTGCAATGGGCGAGAATGGTTCTCGGTGTAAGGAGTCCATAGTGCGAGTATAGATCTATCTCGTTGGAAAAGTCGGGGAACAGAGAGAGCGTGGCCTGAACCTCTTGGTCCGCCTCGTTGAAGTGTGTCTGGATGGGAAGCTCAGGGTTGCGAGAGGCAATGGCGCCCAGACCACTGAGGAGATCTGCCTCGCACGAGATGGCAAACCGAGGGGTAATGACATAATTGACGAGGCTGTGCGAAGGGTCGATGGCCCGGATATGGCTGATGCACTTTTCTGTCTCGTCCAGCGACTCCTGGACGCTCGCGTCACGGTAGTAATCTGGCGAGTTCCGATTCATGTTGCACTTGCCCACAAATGCCCGCTGCCCCTTTTCGAGGACAGTGTCAGCCAGGATGCGAGTTGCTTCGCCGTGCAGCGAGCCGTAGTAGCTCGCCGTCGTGACACCCTGTCTAAGCATGCCGGCCACCAGGTCCGCATAAACACGGCGGGCGTACTCGGGGTCACGGAACCGCGCCTCGTTGGGAAAAGTAACACCGGAGAGCCAGTCCAGGATGTGCATTCCCTGGCCGAGGCCCCGCTGCATCCATTGCGGCGCATGGTTGTGAGTGTCAACGAAGCCTGGGATGAGAAACTGGCCAGGGAGCAGGTGAGTTGTGCGGTCGGGCGAAATCTTGAGAGCTTCTAGCGTCTGCTCGACCTGTTCCTTGGGAGTGTCTGGTTTCAGAGCGATGATCTGGCCGTTGGAGGGGTCTACTGCTAGGACGGCATGCTCGAGGATCTCAATGCTACCCAGGACAGGGGAGTGAATGATTGTGCCGTAGAAGGCAAACGGGGCAGTTTCTGCAGCCATTGTGTGAACGAGTGAGTGCTGAATTTATGGTGAATCTCTCGATTCTCTTGCAATGCGCTGCGGAATGAGAAGAGGTGGGTGAATGCATGTGCGACATTTGCCCAAAGCGGAGGTGTTTAGTCAATCTTATCGGAGCCAATAATGTGGAGGAATGGATAAGTGACTGGAACAGTGCTGCCGATGCTCTCTGAGCCAAACTTGTGCCTGCAATCCCTTGAATGAACGAATATCTAACTACGTGCTATTCTGAGGCTATTCAGAATTATAGTGCCTGTATAGGGCGGTGCGGATGCCACTGGTCTTGGCGGAGCTGGGGGTGATCTCATGAAATCAACTCATGAATTCAAATGACATGGATCATCTGCACTTACACGTATCTGAACCCAATTTAATATTTGTGTCATTTCTAACACACCGCATTCTGGGTTACGCGTTCCGTGATGCCACAGCGAACTAGTCATCAGGCAGCGGTGCATGGGACAGCCCACATGGATGGCCTTGCTGCGCAATCAACCTGCGCCACCGCAGCATCACATGATAAAAAATAAAATATGACGATCTTTTACGATATGTCTAATGAGTGTGGATTTACAATGTGACAATAAAAAAAAGTTTCAAATTATTCACGCAATAGCAAAAGTGCACTCGACTTATTGAACAGTGTAGATTAATAGGAGAAACCGAGTAAATGCAAATATTCCGATCTAGAAATCCCGTATGTGCCTTTGTACCATTTAAACCATAACATGCTTTGACAAAAAGAAACATGACCAATTCAAGCCCTAGCACCCCTAAACGCCCAAGCAGACTCATCTAGTATCCAGACTTGGCAAGTCGAACCTTCTCATCCACCATGTCGTAATCCTCCTCGTCGTCGTCCTTGTGCTCGGGCTTTTCCTCATCCTTGTACTGAGGCAGCTCCTCGCCGCGGGGCTCATCATCGGTGTAGGGCTTGTTCTCCTGGACGGCGGGTTGTTGTTGCTCGCGCTGGGAAGCAGCAGTTGAGGAGGCAGACGGGCGCCTCTCGGGGACAATGTCGCTGGGAGGGGGAACCATGGCGACTTCGCGGACGACGGCGCGGTCAAAGTCGGCGTGGCCCTCGATGGCCCTGAGGACCTCGAACAGGGGCTTGGCGCCCATGGGCCAGGCGACGTCCTCGCGGAGGATCCTGCGGGCGGTGATGCCGCGCTCGTTGTAGAAGATGCCGTTGGCGTCGGTGCGGCTGAGGATGATGGTGCCGTCGATCTGGACGCCCGCCCACAGGCCACGGCTCTTCATGTAGCTCCACATGGGCTTGGCCGTCTTGCTGACGGCCGACTCGACGTGGCCGCCGGTGCCCACGGGGCCCATGGCGATGGATCCCTCGGCGCCAAGAGACACGCGCGGGTTGGTGAAGGCGTTGACCTGCTCCTGAGTGTTGAGCACGCACACGCAGTCGTAGACGTCGAGACCAAACATGAAGCCGGCGCCGAGGGTGGTGACGATGAAGGCAGAAGGGGGGGACCAGGTTCCATCGTCTCGGCGGGCGACTACGACACCAGATCCGCCGGCCAGAGAGCTGTGACAGGCGCCGGCGCGGAGGACGTTGAAGATGGCGAGACCGGCGCAGTTGCGCAGGACAGCTGGAGGGATCTTGACCATGGACTTCTTGGTCAGGCCGGTAGGGTGCATGGGGGCATCGCCCTTGGAGGAGGGAACGGAAGCATTAAGCTCTGCGGCGCTTTGTTAGTCATTGTTTTTCATCGTATAAGTGAGGAGTTGTTGCTAGGAGATACTCACGGGTGAAGGAGTGAAGGATGCGAGCGGCCTTGTTGCACTCCTTGTCCACGCTGGTAGGCCACCAGCCCTCAGCACCGATGACATTAGCAGCCTTGTTCAGAGGCCAGCCAGCCTTGGAGCTCAGCCTGTGGAATCGCTCTCCGATGGTGGGCTTGCCGGTGACGGGACCGCCGCGGACCTTTTCGTTCTGCTGGGGGAGAGAAGGAGAGCGCTGGACCGAGGGGGTTGTCTCATCGCGGGGTGTGTAAGAGGGAGGAAGAGGGACCTGGGCGGCCTGCTTGAGAGGGTCGATGTTCTCGATGGAACGGTTGGAAGCTGAGTAGATGCTCATTTTGAAAAGTGTGTGGTGGTGATGTGTGTAAGTCAGGTATGTTTTTGATATGGGTCCTCGAGGATGATGGACAAGGGAGCAGAGCAGGGAAGGAGAAAAAAAAGATTAAAGTGTAATTGTGTTAAGCTTAAGAATGTTTGCTGTGATCTTCTTTGCTTTGCTTTGCTTTGCTGTGTTCTGTTCTGTCTTGTTTCTTCCATTTTGGGGGGGCTCATCCCGCATCCTTATATGTCATGATGGCCCCCCATCGCATCGATCGCATTCGCATGCCCAAGCAGGCACTAGAATTAGCCAAAGCCAAGCCCCCCGAAAACCAAAGGAGTGGACCGCCACGCCCAACGGAGACGCACGTCTGCAGGTCGGAAAACAAGCTTAGTGAGGGAGGATGCGTGGACCTCCGTGGCGCAGCGCACCCTCTGTTTCCCCCAAGTTCGCCGCGCGAACGTCTTCTTCCCCCACGAATGACGATGGGCGAGGGGCGAAAAGGCCGAAGCGCGAGAAAGATGGCGGGGTACCTCGCGCTGAGACATGTTTCTGGTGCACGCCACAGCGAAAGGTGTCTGTGCTGACAAGTCTCTCGCTAACGCGCATTTTCGCCCTCGCCCTTTCTCACACATTTCCCCACACTTTCCGAGTGTGCGAGACGACCAACGCTGAGCAGCGACATTGTTAATGCAGCTTTTCGCATTCGCCTTCAACAAAGAGAACAAGTCGGTGTGGCTCAGTTGGTTAGAGCGTTGGTCTCATAATATGACTTGGCCAAAGGTCAGGGACATCCAAAGGTCGAGAGTTCGAGCCTCTCCACCGACATGTCTTTTTGCATTTTGGTGCGATTTGAGGGGGTGGTTTCTCTATTTTTTTTTATTCATTTATTTTCTATATCTATCTTGTTTTTTTTTTTTTTTTTGGCTTTCTTTTATTTCATAACATCGATTTTATTATTATGCATAAATAACTACGGAAAATGGGCTCGCAATCAATCATTTCTTACATGCGTTGTAATAAATAGCACAGGAACTAATTGACTTGGCGTGTAAGTCGCTTACCACAAACACATCCGGCGTTGATCACAACTACTTTTATAACCTCCGACATGACACGGAGCTGCACATGTAGCACGGCGGAACGCAACTCTTAACCAGAAAGCCCAACTTGACGGGGTCATTATATTTTATTTAGCTATTTCCATTTCTGCGCTTCTTCCAATCAGATCTTCTCAATCTTGACCTTGAAGCTAATCTCCTCCGTCTTGACCTTGAGATCCTCCCTGACGCCGGGGCCGCACGCCTCGGTGCCGACTCCTGCCACCTTGGCGTCCACGCGGAGCAGGGTGGCGTCGTCCTCGACGAGGTCCGGAGGGTGAGCGGCGTTCTGGATCGTCTCCGCGCTGTGGTGGCTGGCCACGAAGCTGAACTGCTCGGCGTCGAGCCTGCTGACGCGGATGCCGTCGCCCTGGGCGTCGGCCACGCTCAACCACCGAGTCTCCTCGCGGTTGGCGTTCTCCTGGGGCACGTCGTAAGGCGTCTGCAGCTGAGGGACGGAGCTGGCCCAGATGCCGGTGCGCTGAGAGTCCTTCTTATCGGGGTAGCTCTCGCCGGGGCCGAGACCGAACCATCGGACCTGGTCGAGCGTCTTGTTGGCGTGCACGTTGAGACCGATTCTGGGAAGGTGCTTGGGGTAGGGGCCGACGGGTGTCAGGCGCACGACGTCGATGACGAGCGCACCGGTGGATATGACGGTGTACTCAATCTCGCTGTCCCATCCCCACTCGAGCACAGGAGGAGAGATCCAGGTCTTGGCCTTGACGACGACCTTGTCCGAGGAGGCATCAACGGACCAGGAGCGCAGCTGCGAGGTCAGATCGTCAACGCCGAAGCGGCGCCAGTAAGGCAGAGACGAGGGCACGTCGTTGTCGGTGGCAGGTCGCCAGAAAGAGGGCACAATGGCCACGCCGTCCTTGGGGCTGGGGTCGAGGACGGTCTTGCCGTTGGACACCCAGCTCTTGAGGGCGCCGCGGGACTGGTCAAAGGTGAAGACGAAGTCGCCTCCGGAGACCTCGACCTTGGAGCCCTTGGTCGAGACCTTGAGCTCGACAGCGGGCTTGTTGAGGATGGCAGCCTCAGCGGCCGTGGAGCTCTGGTAGCGGTGTTGAGCCCAGGCAATCTCGTGGCCGCTGGCGGCCCAGTTGGTGGACTGGTTGAGCGTCAGGATGACGGTCACGTAGACCTCCTTGTCACTCTTGTACTTGAGGGCCTCGGCGGGGAGCTCAACAGTTCCCTTCTCGCCGGCCTTGACGGCGGGGACCTCAAAGGAGCCGGAGGAGATAATGCGAGTCCTGGGATCTGGGTTAGTCTTTGTTCTTGATTACACCAAGTTTTGCAGGGTACTGGTTTCACTTACTCGCTGCCAAACTCCTCAACCTTGTAAGTAGCAGCCAGGTGGCTCAGGTCGGCAAAGTTGTACCTGTTCTCGAGGGTAATCTTTGCGCCGTCAAACTCGAAGCCGACGGGCTGGATGACCTTCTTGAACTCGGTCAGGCCGGGGGTGGGCTCGTGCTTGCTGTTGATGAGGCCGTCCATGACAAAGGTGCCGTCGTGGGGGAACTCGCCAAAGTCGCCGCCGTAGCCGTAGTAGCCCTCCTTCTCCTTCCACAGGCCGTGGTTGGCCCACTCCCAGATGAAGCCGCCCTGGAGACGGGGGTACTTGCGGAAGAGCTCCTCGTAGTCCTCGAGCAGGCCGGGGCCGTTGCCCATGGCGTGGCCGTACTCGCACAGCACAATGGGCTTGTCGAACTTGCCGTCCGTCACGCCCTCCTCCAGCGCGAGCTTCTCGAGGCGGTCCAGCGCAGGGTACATGTAGCTGTACATCTGCGTCGTCTCGGCCTTCTCGTCGCCCTCGTAGTGGATCAGGCGGCCCGGGTCAAAGTCGCGGCCGTACTGGTACATGGCCTTGTGGTTGCAGCCGTAGAAGGCCTCGTTGCCCAGACTCCAGATGATGACACTCGTGTGGTTCTTGTCACGCTGCACCATGGAATCCATGCGGTCAATGTAGGCAGGTCCCCACTTGGGGTTGTCAGAGATATACTTGGCGGCGAGAGGGAAGGTCATCTTCTTCCTCTCCTCGTAGTCCATGGACTCGGGGATGTCCTGGGGACGAGCGACGGCATCGTAGAAGCCGTGGCACTCGAGATCAGCCTCGTCAACAACCCACAGACCAAGCTCGTCGCAGAGGTCGAGGAGCTTGGGGTTGTTGGGCTGGTGGGAGCATCGCAGGGCGTTGATGTTGTGAGTCTTCATCAGCAGGAGGTCCTTCTTGGCCCACTCCATGGGGACGGCGCGGCCGAACAAGGGGTGGTGCTCGTGTCGGTTGACACCGCGCAGGCGGATGGGCGTGCCATTGACAGTCATGAGACCGTCGATGAGCTCAACCTTGCGGAAACCAATGCGCTGGTTGACTGTGTAAGGGGAGCCGCCGGCCTTAAGGGTGAGCTCGGCGTTGTAGAGGTATGGTGTTTCGGCCGTCCACTTCTTCGGGTTGGCGACGTCGAGCTTGATCTCGACCTTGCCGTCCTTCTCGACCGATGCCGATGTAGAGGCGACAACCTCGCCGGTCTTAAGGTCGGAGAGGGTGAGGTCTAGGGAACCCTTCTCCTTGGCGAGAACGTCGACAGTCGCCAGGAGTGTGGCATTCTCGTACTTGGCGTCCAGGTCGGTTCGCAGGAACCAGTCCTCGATTCTGTTCTCCTTGGGGAAGGCAATGAGGTGCACATCTCGGAAGATACCTGCGGCTGTTAGTCCTGCTTCTCTTACTCAGGGAGAGTGCAATTGGTTTTTTTTTTGCTCACCAGAAAGCCACCATTGGTCCTGGTCCTCAATGTAGGTTCCGTCGGACCACTGGTAGACGCGGAGGAAGACCTCGTTGGCGCCGTTGCGGTTGACGTACTCGGTCACGTCGAACTCGGACGGGTTTCGCGAGCCCTGGGCGTAGCCCACCAACACGCCGTTGACCCAGAGGTGGTAGGCGCTGTCGACGCCGTCGAAGCGCAGGCGCAGCTGGGAGGAGGCGTCCCAGGCGGGAGGGACGTGAAAGGTGCGGCGGTATGTTCCCGTGGGGTTCTCGGCGGGCACGTAGGGAGGGCAGACGGGAATTGGGTACTGCACGTTGGTGTACCACGGCTTGCCGTAGCCCTGGAGCTGCCAGTGGCCCGGGACGACCTGCTTGTCCCAGGAGACCTCGTCGGCGGCGGCGGCCTCGGGCGCGTCCAGCGGCGTCTCGGCCAGGTGAAAGTCCCAGGAGCCGTTGAGCAGCACCGACGTCTCGGGGATATAGTAGGACCTGGTGGGCAGGCAGTTTCGTCGGAAGACGGCCTCGTTCTCCCAGTCTGGGTGAGCCTCGTCCTCCCGAGGAGCGATTCCTCGAGCACCAGCAGCCATCTTCAAGTCACGAAAAAGATTGTATTTTTTTGGTCTTGTTTACGGTTTGGGGGGAAAATGGCAAAACCACCAGGGTCTGTCGAAAAACGCAACACAGAAACTCGGGAGTCCCCTCTGCGCTTTTAAACTCGGTCACGATCCCCGCACTGGTGGATTTCCAGAAGGGCGTTCCACAATTGATACAGAATTGAGAGGTCATGAGGAGAGCTGTGCTGCTTTCCCAAGCAGGACAGGGCGCAGATGCGGCGCCCCGGCGGGCCAACTGGCAGAAACCGGCGAAACCGGCGCCAGCCCCGGAGGCTTGTGATTGACGTGGGGATGGTCTGACCCACGCCCACGCTCGTCGCAGCTTGCCGTACACCCCCGAGTCTGCGGGGATGCCCAAGAGTGGCCCGGGGAATCAACCCCTTCCGTCCATGATCCTCCCTGCGAGCCTCCCAGCGCTGGCCAATCGTGCCTGCAGGGGTAAGCCCGTTGGCGCGGCGGGGATCTCGGAGCCGGGGTGGAGAAAGACCACCACCACCACCCCAAGCGCCACTCAACTCCAACAGTCCTCGTCGTGAGGGATGCATGCGACATGCCATGACCATGAGGATGGGTTGACCGCGTATGTAGCATGACACCCCATCAACCAAACTGCCATGGCCTGTTGGGTATAGCTCGTCCCCCTGGGCCGGTTCGTCTGCTGCACGGGGGATGCGCAGGATAGCTCGGCTCCAGAATGCGGGGAAGTCGGTGCAGTCCGAACGACAGGTCGAAGCCATCGACAGGCGTTGGTCAGGGCTAAACAGCCTGAAGTCCATGATCATGGGATGCAACAGGCCATGGTGAAGGGGTCGCAGTCGGTTAGCAGTTGTCATGAGCACGTATATAAGGACCCAATTGCCGGGTCCGTCAATGTCTTGGCTCGTGAGCTCTCACCTGCCCTTCCTGCTGAGCATCATAACACCAATTCACATTGCGCAAGACGTCACGCTACGCCATGACTGCCGAAGGAGTCGTCGAGGATCGCAAGGTCCACGATACCGGCACTGCGGTGCAGCTTGCCCACGATGTGGAGACGCAGAAGCTGTCACCATGGACCCCTAGAATGTTCCGCCTCTACCTTGTTCTGGCCTGCGCCTATCTCTGTGGATGTCTCGTACGTGCAACAATGCTATGTTTCTCTTGATTTTCCAATCAATCTAACTAATTGAAAAAGAACGGATATGACGGCAGTTTAATGGGGGGTTTAAACGGCATGACGTCGTATCAGAACTTCTTTGGCATGTAAGTGGTGTATGACAATGACCTCTTAAGGCATTGACACTCATCCTCCGTAGGAAAGTTGCAGGCTCTAGCACCGGAATCGTGTTTGCCATGTAAGTTACACACATTCTAAACGCGCGGTAAAAAAAGAAGCGCCTACTGACTTGTTGCTCAGGTACAACATCGGATCCGTCGCCGCCGTCTTCTTCACGGGCCCCGTCAACGACTACTTTGGCCGGCGCTGGGGCATGTTTACCGGGGCCTTTCTGGTCATTGTGGGTTCCTGCGTACAGGGGCCGTCCAACACGCGCGGGCAGTTCCTGGCGGGCCGGTTCGTGCTGGGTTTCGGCGTGAGCTTCTGCTGCGTCTCGGCGCCCTGCTACGTCAGCGAGATGGCCCACCCGGCATGGCGAGGGACCCTGACGGGGCTCTACAACTGCACATGGTACATTGGCAGCATCATTGCCAGCTGGGTCGTCTACGGGTGCAGCTACCTTGATAGCACCACGGCATGGCGCATCCCCATCTGGTGCCAGATGATCACGTCTGGTATCGTCGTCATCTTCGTCCTCTTCCTGCCCGAGTCACCGCGATGGCTCGTAGCCCACGACCGACACCAGGAGGCTGCCAAGGTGCTGGAAACGTACCACGGCGAGGGCGACCCGAACCACCCGATGGTGCAGCTGCAGATCAAGGAAATGATTTCGCAGATTTCGGCCGAGGCCTCTGACAAGAAGTGGTGGGACTACCACGAGCTGTGGAACACGCACAGCGCGCGCCGCCGCCTCGTCTGTGTCATCGGCATGGGCTGCTTCGGGCAGATCAGCGGCAACAGCTTGAGCTCGTACTATCTGCCGGCCATGCTGGAGAATGCGGGCATCACCAACGAGAAGACGGTGCTGGCTCTCAACGGCATCAACCCGGCGCTCTGCTTCATCGGCGCCATCATCGGAGCCCGCCTGACGGATGTAATTGGGCGCCGGCCGCTGCTCATCTACTCCATCATCTTCTGCTCGTGCTGCTTCGCCGTCATCACCGGCACCAGCAAGCTCGCGCTGGACAACCCGGACAACAAGTCTGCGGCCAACGGCACCGTGGCCATGATCTTCATCTTCGGCATCGTCTTCTCGTTTGGGTGGACGCCGCTGCAGAGCATGTACATTGCGGAGACGCTCAGCACGTCGATCCGCGCCAAGGGCACCGCCATCGGCAACTTTTCCAGTTCCGTCGCTTCCACCATCATCCAGTACAGCAGCGGGCCCGCCTTTGAGAACATCCACTACCACTTCTACCTCGTCTTCGTCTTCTGGGACCTCTTCGAGGCCCTCATCATCTACCTGTACTGGCCCGAGACAAAGGACCGCACCCTCGAGGAGCTGTCCGAGGTGTTTGAAGCGCGCGACCCCGTCGCAAAGAGCTTGGAGAAGAGGAGCGCCCAGACCGTCATGAATACCCTCAAGGTGGCGGAGAATGACAAGCTGGAGGAGGCATGAAGTGGATCCCAACCTTTTTTTTTTTTGTGTACCTAGCTAGCTAGTTGTCATTCTGCTTCCGGGTCCCGTGTTTGTTGTGGACAGGCTTGGAGTTGAGCTGATGGACAAGGCAGGCATGCCTCACTCGGTAGCCGCCGCCGCTGCAGAAACTCGAGGCACCCATCTTCAAACATTAGACACGCTAATTTTTTGTATTTACCACGACTATGCATGCATTCAATGCCGGTTCCTTGCTAGCCCGCATCGTGTCTTCCAGATTCCGCTGGTGCCAAACCTTGGTGTGAATGCGTATTTTCTCCGAATATTTCCCCAAAAATCTAGTTAGCTTGTTTTAGTGCTCTGGGTCTCTGCAGAAAAAGCTAGCTGTCACTGAGGTTCCGCTGTGGCGCCATTCGGCCAACGGCTCAGCCAACGGGCAGTGGGTAACTGAACCGTCTCGAGGTTGCGTTTCCCCACAAGAGCAAGATACACAATGATGGGGAGCCTCGGCCCCATATTCGTTTTCGTTTCAAACACACGAAACTGCGGCTGAGAGAGAGAGCAAAGAAACTAGCTGAATGTGTGACCTCTCTTTTTTTTTTAATTGCAATTACGAGGCCACAACTGATCCTGCTCACCGTAGAATGCGACAGCAGCCCTGGACGTAGAAAATGACTGCTTGCGACGTCCATTTGTAATTGGGCCGCCTATGGTGCGCCCATGGTTCGTGACCATGAGCGCGGGGTAATGTGGAGGGTCGCCAGCAGCAATGTCTGGTTCGCCTGTCAGCGCAGCCGACATTGGCTCGAAGCATCGTATGCTTTTTCCAGTTGCAAGTTGCAGTTGCAGTTGCAATTGCGCAGCACAGAAAAGCAGCCAGTCAATTGAGTCCATCGCGAAGCCATAAGTTGGCCTGGGAGGGCTGCAAACTCCTTCTGTTTCCAGCAGCGCCGCTTCTCATGACTGGGCGCACTCACCGCTGCCCCTCAGAACATGCCACTCCCCGTCTCCTCCCCCATCTCCACTGCCTCGGTCCGCGTCGGAGCGAGCTCCAAAGCCCTCCAATTGACCAACCACCAGACACCAGACACACCAGATGGACGACAGCTACAACGACGCGTCCGGCGAGCCTGCGAGGAAGCGGCTCAGGACGTCGCATGCAGTACGTCTGCCGGCAGCTGCCCACCCGGTCCATCCTTGTCTTTGTCCTTGCGCGCTAACAGAGTTGGGTCGCCGCAGTGTGACAGCTGCAGAGCTCGCAAGATCAGGTCCGTATCGCTTGATCGGCGCGCCGCCCTTGGTGCTGCTGCTGCTGCTGCTGCTGCTGCTGCTGCTGCTAACGCGCTTTCTTCACCAGGTGTGACGGTGGCCATCCTTGTGCCACCTGCTCCAAGGCCGAGCAAGATTGCTCGTACGGCTCCGAAGCCAACTCGTAAGCTGGCCGTGTGCTTCATGTGAGAAATGTCCACTAAATCCACACAGGAGGGGCAAGAGTGATCTCATTCTCGAAGGCGTCCTGCGTGTGGAAAAGTACCTTCATGACCTGAATGCCAACCTTGCAAAGGATCGGCAGCATTCCCATGTCTCACCCAATGTCCCCTTTAGTAGCTCGTTCTCCGGATCGCCTCACAATGAGGGAAGTGTGCGCCGCCATAGTATTGCCGTCCAGACGCCGCTCAGCGAGACGCGCCAGGGCAATGGATACAGCTTCGACAATGCCGTATTGGACTCTATGCATACATCGACTACAGAGTCAATCCTCCAGTGGCCACACTTTGACACCTTCCCGTCCCTGCGTGCGGACCACACCTCTATATTCCACCTTGAGCAGTCCAGGCACCCCATCAAGGTCAGACCTACTGCCATGTACCCGTACGTGACCATTGACGACATTGATGCAATTCTCGATTCGTTCCAGCGCAATGTCAATTTTTGGTATCCAACAATGTCGCAGAGCCAGATACAGCGTATAAGATCCACCCTAGAAACCGGCGTGCCTTCGGAAGACACCATCGAAGCGTGTCTCACACTTCTGACTCTTGCCCTAGGGTGCGCCAGTCAAATGACGGCAGGCCTCCGCCGCCGCGGTAGCTCTATTAGCGATGACGAAAGACGGCGGAGGCTTTTGAAGAGGAGCATGGGAGATATTTACTTTGAGAATGCGCTGAAAAAGATTCACGTCGCTCACTTACACGTCAACTCGGAAGCGATTCAGTGCCTCTTTTTTACAGCGTGAGTGCATGGGACTGTGATTTGCATCCACAACTAACAGATAAATTTGTAGTATATACTTTGCGTCCCTTGCAAGGCCTTTGCAAGCGTGGGAATTTCTCAGTGCGACAGCATCAAAGTGTCTCCTGCTTCTGGCATATCCACCAGCAGATTGCACATCTGAAGACCAAGAGCGCATACGACGCATATTTTGGTCATGCTATATCCTCGAAAGGTTGTCATTAAACCTTGAAAATTTGATCATCAACTAACCATAAATAGTGATTATGTAGCTGAGTTGTCTGCATGCCCTCCATCCGGGATCGCGCGAATAGAGTCCTCGGTTCCATTACCCGGGACCTACAACACGCACAAGAAAGGATCCGAGGAGGAACAATCTGCACTGTATTTTCTGGCCTGCATCAGCATGCGGCGTCTTTTAAACCGCGTTCACCAGCTGCTCTATGCCCGCAACACCGGTGCAGCGCTCGACACCACTCGCTTCCCTCCAATAGTTGCCGAGTTGAATCACCAGCTCGACGAATGGCGGGATGTGCTTCCAGTTGCCTTTGAGTTTTCCATCGACACGAAGGAGACTCTTACTGAAGCAGGTGGATTTCTTCGGCAACGATATTTGACGTGCCTGGGCGTGATCTATCGCCCGTATTTGATGTGGATTTTGAGCGGCAGCCAAGTGGGTGGCCACGGCATGAATGCCAACGCACCAAGCCAAGATGCACTTTCGAAGTGCAAGGCGTGTATTGATGCCTGCATGCTGCATGTGTTAAATCTGAGAGGGTATGCGCACACGGTGCTAGTTGATACTTGGATTTGTTCACTCTCGTGAGTCTTGCATTATCCGTTCTACTTGCATTTCTATAAAAGCCCGCTAACAACGGAATCAGAATGTCTGGAGCCATGCTTATTCTTCTTGCGGCCTGCCAAGTCCCTACGTTGAAGGGCATTATCAAACCTGAGGTTCTAAAGATGGGGGAGCACCTTAAACAGCTGTTTCAGGAGTGGCGCCAATTTTCGTTTGGGGCCGACTCCCCAAGCGTTGAGCAGAGCCTGTGGATTATTAATGAGGCTGATAGATTTATAAAGGAGGGCTACAAGCTTGCGCCTCCAATTTGAGTGCTATAATCAGGCATCTGGCAGAGCGATGAAACCAACTACTACAGGTTGTGGGCTATCGGGTTCTCATTTTTGTCAGAATTTCTAGCCAGAGGCGCATTCTTTCGTCGCCTGACGGAATTTTGCTTGTATATGACTTGTACATATCTATTGATACCCTGTTTATGTACATGACACAGGCTTCTCTATATTAACATATTTGGACTTGCAAGATCAGAACTTAGAAGCTCTCACCTTACGATGCATTAAAAAAGCCAATTGCAGAGGCTATTTGGGAGGGCGTGTGGCGCGATGACATGTGATTGTCTAACACTATGCTGGGTCAGGTGTACCGTCCACCTGGACCTCTTTCTCGACGATGCATTTATCTAGAATACCAGGAGCCCGTCATGCGGAAAGCCTCACGCTTCAAACAAGACACCAAACGCTACGGGGTGGTGGATTACAATGTGCATGCCGAACAGCCCCTACCTCGCTAGTGAGCATTGGTCAATCGTGTAAATGAAGGCAGGGCCAGTTCCATCCATCAAGAATGCGACGGCACATGTTGTGGAAATGATATCAGAGATGCACAAAGGATCGAAAAAAGATTGCAGCGATAAGCAACCGAAACAATATCCCCCTCGTAAAATGCATCAATGTTGTTGCCATGGCCCGTACAAGGAATCCCTCGGGCCCTCACGAATGCAGCTCTGATTAAGCATGTCGGTCCCGGATCGAGTGCGGGGCGGCAGCTCCCGCCGAGGGAAGGAATTCGGACGCGTCACGTCATCAGCCCCACGACACTTTCCATGTGCGGCAGCCGCATCCCCCATCATGGCATCTCCTGCATGCCAGCAGCATCCACCAGAGCAAGATCCCTTTGCAAAGTAATTTCCACCACCGACAGCTCTCTTGTTTTTCTTCTTCTTCTTTTTTCCTTTCTTGCAATCCTGCGCTCCAGGATTCATCATCAGCAGCATTTTACTTCCCCCGGTCGTCTGTACCACTCCGTACAGTTTCCCCCCCCGAAGCTAGAAAGGCTAAGCTGTCCGACCGACCGATCGAGAGCTCCCTCCCCTCCATCGCCAACCATGTCGACCGAGAACGGACTCCAGAACGGACACCACGGCGGGTATGTGAATGGAGACCACGGACACCTCAATGGCGTTGTATCGACCGCTGAAGAAGCCGCCACCGGCCTGTTCTCGTACGCCCAGCAGTCGGTCGACCGCATCGTCTCCCCGGCTTCTCGCCAGCGTGCCTACGACAACGCCTCCGACTTTGCTGCTGAGCGACCCATACTCTTTGTACGCCAATTGCCCTTCCGCCTCCAATAAACCTAGTGAATATATTGCTGACCCTTTGCTCCAGTCCTTTGTCGTCGGCCAGCTGCTCTTCGCCTTCATCCCCCTCCTCCTCTTCGCTACCTTCTCCATCTCGACCGTTGCATTCGCCCTCGGCACCTCGCTCGTCTTTTCGCTCTTCTGGATCGGCGTCGCCTTCATGGTCCTCGTCCCCACCCTGCTCCTTACCTCCTCCATTGCCGTTCTCGCCTGGAGCTGGGTCGTAGGAAGCTTCGTTGTCGCTAGATGGCTGTACAACCAGTCTCCCTTCGCTCAGCACGACGATGATATCAAGAAGGAGAAGGGTATCAATGGCATCTAGCTTCTAAATTCATGAAATCGCCTACTATGGTTGGGAAATGGGATTTGTACGGACTACGGATGGATGGCTTGGGTTCAATATCGGAATGGGTTAGGCGAGACATCAGGAATTTGATCATTCACTTGTAATGGCTTGCGAGCCACCAAGGGCCATCTTGGTTGGCATTGTAGGGATGGTGCCCCAGTAATAGCTTTACGATTCACTCACTTTTTGTAATGACACGAATAATTTTCCCTTGGCCTTCATCAATCTCAGGACTCTCTGGCACAAACTACAATTGCAAATCACCAGCAAGACACGTTTTGGGCAACTCCCAAACAGGGGCCAAGTAAGCCGTATATATCTATCATTACGAGACCGTCTATCTCGCCATCCCATAACCCGTTACATTACAAATACAGACCCTCTGGCTCGCCCTCCTGCTTCGTGCGGAGCACTCTCTCGCGCGCCGATCGGAAATCTGCCATCTGGACCCGCATACGGCGCTCTCGGAGGGCCAACAGACCAGCTTCGGAGCAAATGGCCTTGATGTCGGCACCCGAAAGGTCGTCCTTTTGCGAAATGAACTCCTCCAGGTCCACGTCGTCGTTGAGGTTCATCTTGGATGTGTGTAGGGTGAAAATCTTGCGCTTCGTGTTTTGGTCGGGGTTCTCAAAGAGAATCTTTCGGTCGATACGTCCAGGTCGGATCAGAGCGGGGTCGAGACTCTCAATCTTGTTGGTGGCCATGATGACCTTGACATCACCACGGTCGTCGAAACCGTCAAGCTGGTTGAGAAGCTCCAGCATGGTTCGCTGGACTTCTCGCTCACCTCCAGAGGTGGAATCGTATCGCTTGGTACCAATGGCATCGATTTCGTCAATGAAGACGATTGACGGAGCGTTCTCACCAGCAACCTGGAAAAGCTGTCGCACCAATCGAGGACCGTCACCAAGGTACTTCTGGATCAGTTCACTACCCACGATACGCAGGAATGTGGCAGAAGTCTGGTTGGCGACGGCCTTGGCCAGCAGCGTCTTTCCTGTTCCGGGGGCACCGTAGAGGATGACACCCTTGGGGGGCTTGATACCCATCTCCTCGTAGAGCTCGGGGTGCAGAAGTGGCAGCTCCACTGATTCTCTGACTTCCTGAATCTGTGTCTCCAAACCACCAATGTCGGCATACGACTCTGTGGGAGCCTTGTCGAGCTTCATGACGCTGACAATGGGGTCGGCATCATCCGTCAACACACCGACGATGCTCACACTCTTATGGTGCAGCAGGACGCTGGCGCCGGGCTCGAGGAGGTCTTTGTCGACAAAGCTCATGATGCTGACATAGTACTCGGGGCCGGTTGTGCTGCTGACAATGGCGTGGTCATCGTCAATCAGCTCTTCCAGTGTTCCAACTCCCATGGGGCTTCCACGCATGTCGTCGACACGGCCACGCTCATCGGCTAACCGGTCGATGTCGGCATCGGGTCCGGAGACAGCACCCTCCTTGGCGGCCTTGGCCTTGCGTAGTCGCTCCTGGTTCTCAACGTACTCCTCCTCGAGCAATAGGTGATCGTGGATTCGCTGCATTCGAAGAAGGCGGAGCTTGCATCGGCTGGTTGGGTAGACGGCTGGGAGCTTGGCGGCGGCGCTGGTACCGCCAGCCTTTCTCTTCTTGCGACCGACTCGGGTGGTAGGGCGTGGCGGAGGCTCGTACTTGGGCTTGTCCTTCTATTGGGATGTTAGAATGGGGTCAAGAAGCTGTTGGTGCGTCGTTCTGACCTTCTTGTCCTTGTCATCTCTCCCATCTCCCCCCATGCCAGATTGTCCTTGACCCTTGAAGCTGGTTAGCTATTATCATGTCGGATTAGGTCGATAAGCTTACCATCTTGGCTGGTTAAGCTCTATGAGCTTCTACGCTGTGTTGTGGATGATGTTTTGGTATATGGGCGGATGGAGGTCGAGGGTGGTGTGCAGGGAGGCTGAATGTTGATGGCGGAAGGACGTGGACGCATGCAGGCAAGCTTAGTGATGATGAATGCGAGGCCCTGCCTAGGCGCCAGGCAAAATACGTAGCAACTGCTCAGGCCCGTGCGGGGACATGTGGCTGAGTGGCTGGAGTTGTCACGTGCTGCCCTCCATGGTGGCTTGAGTTGAATGAAACATGGCTTGAGATATAGGATCAAGTTTGCATGTATTGAAGTATTCACCAGAAAATAAAAAAGATTGCGTGTTAGAAAAAGCTTTGTTTTCCCTATCGTTAGAAGCTTTCGGATGGAAAACAAAAAGAAAGAAAAACGGAAGCTTGTGTTGGCCAAGCCATGAATTTGAGAGAGTACAAAGCAAATAGTCCCAGTGCCAGTGTCACCACAAAGTCAGCATATATGTGAAGGAACACACGCTAACAGCGACAATGCAACCTGACCAAATCTTACCTAGAAGAATTTGAATTGATGACAAAAAGGCGGGATCTGCTGCTGATCCACTTGGATCTGACTTACAGCTGAATGTCTGCCCCAAACCTTCAGCCTAGACAGGCTTTCACGAACTGACACACCTCGGCAACAACCGGTGAGCCTAACAAAAAATTCCTCTTCCCCATGCGCTACCGACTTACATGACCAGAAGATGACGCTCCCGGTCAAGAGGTAGAGGCTGATAATCCTGGCCCGCAGGCGCTTCCCCGGCTGCACAAAGGTCGGCGGCATGCATCACCCGTCATCATCTGCTCATCGCACTGGACTCCTACACTTGACCGACCTGACTGGCTGTCAAACTCCCTCCTCTCGTCGAGCTGCAGACAGCACCCACGGGGTCCCAGGGCCAATCCCTGGCTGCGGGCACCCGCCCCCCTTGGCCGGAACCCGCCCGCTCTCTTGGTGTGAGGCTCTCGAGTCGAGCCCTGGGTGACGGTGTCAGCGCTGCATGGCCCGTCCCCGCAGTCAACCTACACGCACCCTCCCCCCTCCCCTAGCGCCGCTTAAGACAGATGGGCTCCTTCGGCTGCTTGGGGGAGGAAGAGGGGAAGGGATGGAGGGTGGGTGAAGAGGGGGGATGGGAGGCAGTTGGGTTGCACCTGGGAAGGGTAGTCTTCTTTTTTTCCACAGTGGAATGACGGCGGAGAGCGACGCTCCAGGAGGCAAAAAAAGAGGCTGCCAGAATGCCCAGGAGGCTGCCACCAGAGGCTAGGACGCCATAACCTGGGCGGGGGAAGGGGATTTGGACCCTCCAACTCCACCTCATCCAGCCCATTCACCAAAGAAAGCCTAACCCGGTGTCAGTGCCACAACCGGCTTCGCTCGAGTCTCCAGCTACATCTTCACCTCACGCAACAACCTCGCCTGCTGTCCTGACGCAGACAACCCGCCGCCGCCCGACTTCCGCCCTGTCGCTCATCCTGCCGCGAGACATCGTCCTCATCACCCAAAAAAAAAGTCCCCTCCGTCTACTTCCCGGGCCATACATCATCGCCCGCCCCGCACTCGCCGTCCTTCCGCGAAAACCCCCCACCCGTCCATATCGCAGTCAACCACCCCCCGGGGACAGCAAACGTTCCAACATGACATCGACGAGAGATCGGCGCATCGCAAAGGAGCTACTCGATATCAAAGCTGACAGGGACAACTCCGGCGTGAGTGCGTACACCGTCGACGACTCAGACCTGTCACACCTCAAGGGCACCTTTCCCGGACCGCCAGATACACCCTACGCCGGCGGCACCTACCATGTCGACATCCAGATCCCTCTCAACTACCCGTTCAAGTCACCGACGATGAGGTTCGACACCAGCGTCTGGCATCCCAACGTGAGCAGCCAAACGGTACGTCCTCGCAAGCAATGCTGCAGCCGCCGCCGCCGGCTCATGAGCTCGCGTGACTGAACTGGCACTGACTTTCTTTCTCCTCCTCCCTTAGGGCGCCATCTGCCTCGACACTCTCAGCTCCGCCTGGTCCCCCGTCCAGACCATCAAGACAGCGCTCCTCTCCCTCCGGATGCTGCTCGAGGACCCCAACCCCAAGGACCCTCAAGACGCCGAGGTGGCAAAGATGCTGATCGACAACCCCCAGGGTTTCGCCCTGAAAGCTCACGAATGGGCCGTCAAGTACGCCAACGCCCCGCGGCAAGAAATCGACCTCACCAAGTTCAAAAAGGACGGCCCCGCGGCAGACAGTGACGAGAACAAGTATGTATATATTAGACATGGGACGGCAAACTGCGGTGAAATTTCGGTTTCCACCTTTTGGGCTCCAATTCTGTCGGCTTATAGCTAATCCGTGGCGACTTGTTTAGGTACATGGGCTACAACAAGGACCTCGTCGACCGCTTCGTCAACATGGGTTTCGAAGTCAGCGCCGTCGTGGAGGCTTTCATATACGTAGGCATCGATAGGAATGGAGGACAGGACTATGAACTGGAGGAAGCGTACATGGGAGATATCACTGCAAGGTTGTTGGGCGAACAATAAACCCGCTTCGGGCTACGAATGATGATCACCACGATCCATCTCACACACACCAAATAATTACCCAGAGCTCCCTCGAGCTCTGCCAACTCCCCCCCCCCCCTCTTACGGACCGCCATTCATGAGCTGGCGGCTTTATTTTTATCTCATCGCATTAGACCAATCGCCATTCGATTAACCTTGATGGCTCGACCATTTGTACAACTGGCGTGGGTTGGACCAAGGAAATATCCGAACAGAATCAGCGAGCAGTCGGGCAAGGGATGCTGGGGTCTTTTTTTTCTTTTTTTTTGCGTGTTCATGCTTTATTTTTTAGCTGGCACCTAGGCTGCCAACGGATTCTCTCAGGGCATGGTCATGAGGGGCATTGTGTTTGGCGTTTTGAAAGGGAATATATATCCCCATGTCATTCTGATAGAATCTGCTGAGCGCCGCTCCAGTCGCACGCACGCAGCAAACTAGCTCATCTACACCTTTGGGAAGTTGCCATTGCAAATTAGGGTACTTCTTTTTTTTTTCTCTTTCGACACCTCTTCTCCCTTGCTCATTCTACTCCGTGGCATGACCAAACCCGCTCACAGTAATTTAATAAAAAAGACCTTATTGGCGTATACGTGGATACACACGGCGCGCCCAAATGACCCGGCGCTTCACAATCCAGCGTCCCCGCCAGCCAGACCAATCCTTGCTCTATCAGGTTACAGAGGGAAATGACGGAACAAAATGCCACGCAGCCCATCCAAAGACTCTTGACTTTACTCAGTCGCCGCCGGACTGCCTAGACGAGTCGAAACATCAAACAGAAACATTAAATTACAGAAGATCGCGGCGCACAAACTCGTCGTAGAGGGCCTTTCCGAGGCTGGCGGGGGAGCGCTCGACAATGACGCCGGCGTCCTCGAGGGCCTTGATCTTGGTGTCGGCACCACCCTTGCCGCCGGAGACGATGGCACCGGCGTGACCCATTCGTCGGCCGGGAGGGGCGGAGATGCCGGCAATGAAGCTGACAACGGGCTTGCCGCCGCCGACGGTGTTGGCGGTCTTGAGGAACTCGGCGGCGTCCTCCTCGGCGGAACCACCAATCTCACCGATCATGATGATACCGTCGGTGTCGGGGTCCTCGGTGAAGACCTTGAGGCAGTCGATGAAGTTGGTGCCGGAGAAGGGGTCACCACCGATACCGACGACGAGGGACTGGCCAAGGCCGGCCTGGGTGGTCTGGTTGACGGCCTCGTAGGTCAGGGTACCGGATCGAGAGACGATACCGATGCGGCCGCGCTTGTGGATGAAGCCGGGCATGATACCAATCTTGCACTGGCCGGGGGCAATGATACCGGGGCAGTTGGGGCCGACGAGACGGGTCTTGGACTGGGTCTTGAGCATGTCGGTGATGCGAACCATGTCTGCGCGGCCAGGTTAGATTGGGAGGGGAGGGGCACGTTGATCAATTGGCCACTTACCGTGCTGGGGAATACCCTCAGTGATACAGACGACGAGGGGGATCTCAGCGTTCAGGGCCTCCTCGATACCGGCAGCAGCCAGAGGGGGGCTTGGTCCATTGTTAGCTTGTGATTTCTTTTTTTTGCCTCATGCAATGGGAATTGGACATCTGTGACATACGGGACGAAGAGGGCAGTGGCGGTGGCACCAGTCTCCTGGACGGCCTCAGAGACATTCTTGAAGACGGGGAGGTCGAGGTGAGTCTGGCCGGCCTTCTTGGGGTTTGTTCCACCGACAACCTTAGTTCCTATCCAACACCATGTCAGCCTCAACTATCCACCCCCTGTCGCATACATCATGACATGTGTTCGGCATGGAGGAGTCGTACCGTATTCGATGGCTTGCTGGGCGTGGAAACTGAATTTCGAGTCAGCAACGGGAAAAGGTCGGCAAGAATTAAAAAAGAAAGGGACAGTAGACTTACGTTCCCTGCTTTCCGGTGAAACCCTGGAAGATGACCTTGGTGTCGCTGTTGATGCGCAGGTTGTTGATGGTCTGGGCATACTGGGAGGAGCTGTAGGCGCGGCGGGCGACGTTGCGCAGCGACGAAGCGCGAGCGGCGGATCTGGAGAAGGACTGCATGGTGACTGCTCGGCGGGGGGGGGAGAAAGGAAAGAGGAAATTAAGAAGGGGGGGAGAGGCTTCAGGAGGGGATCGTGAAGCGCAAAAAAGAGGCGGACGAAGGTTGAGAAAGCTTGAATCTGAGCAGCAAAAGGGAAAAACGACGATGACACCCAGGAGCTTTGGAGGTTCGTACCAAGATTGTCCCGTGCCAAGCTTTACCCAATAGGGATGCCCTGTGAGTGCCCTGCAAATGCCCGCCCCGTCACCTGCAAAGGCTTTGGCAGCCCACCAAAGTCCGCTGGAAACCCTTGCGCTACGGGAGGTCACGGAGACTGTTGTGCCGAAAGGTGTACCCGGGGATCATTGTTCCGACCGATGCCGTGTTTTGGAGCATCCCGAGGCATGCTGATCAGGAGTTTTTTTTTTCTTGATTCAAGAGGTAGAGAAAAGGTCAATAATTGGAGGCGAGAGCCATTGACCGGTGTTTTACAATTTTTCTATTTTAACACAATTTTGTCTACAATTTGTCTACAATATTTTTATCTTTTTTTTGCTTGTGCCATCGTCCGTTTCATTGTCTGATGTTTAAAACGTGTCACCACCTTCTCTGCGTCTCACGGTACGTACCCCCGCGGTAGTTGGTACACCTTGTCGGCCAGGCCTCGGCGAACGAGATGCGTTTTAGAGGGTCTCCAGAGGGTCTGTTACGTATTAGCAGGCCTCTCACAGGCCGCGACGAGGACTCCCAGGGGTTCGGGGGCCCTGGTCTCTGGTGTCCTGCGGCTAATGACGGGTGCTCGGTGAGGGAGGCAGTGCGTCATTGCGTTGCTCTTCGCAAGTATTTGTCCAAAAGGTGAAGTGCCGCTGTGTGTGGGTTGTCAGGCAGTCCGGAGCCCGGGTAGTGCCCTCACCTGTTTGGTGGGCTAGATTGGGTTATAGGGTGATTTTACACACCTTATTTTGTGTGCATACTTGGACGACGACGCGGGCTCAAACCATGCTATGCTGGGCTTTTAACTGGCTAGCTAGCGACAGATAGGGGAGGGAGAGGGAACACAAATCGAACCCAAACCCAGCAATCACAATCATCAACTGATGCAGTCCAAGTGTCAACTCTCGCTCTCTCTTCCCTCCGCCGCGGACCGATCCGAAAACTTTTCTCTTCCTCGGGCTGCACGGGACTCATGCTCCAACGGGCAGCCAATACCGTCGTCGAGGGACGCCCACCGGACATGTAAAGCCGGCCCCGGCTCCATCACGAAAACCGGTCATGCTTGACCGCCGCACACCACTGACCGAGCGAGCGGACTACTCCTTGCTCGCAGCGCACCAGGTGCCTCGGTCCCGCAGCTTTCATTGGCCCTCCCCCCAAGGTTTTGCACGGGCTCAATCAACACGGCGGGCTCACAGGGATACAGATAAACATGTCCAGATGCATGCAGCCAAATATCTCAAAACTAACGTGATGTAGTCTGTCGCCTCTTGCCATTCAGTTCCACCATCGGGCCATGCTCACGGCCGTTGGTGGCCATTGCCTCTCGCCATTTGGCCCAGACAAAGCTTGTCCTCTGCTCCATCCCCGCCATCCCACGGGGAATCACTTCGTAGTCCAGCCCTACTTGCTCCAGCACTTGGCAAAATTCCTCGTGGAATTTGACCCAGTCTTCCAAGTCCCGGGGCATCAGCCTAACCCCATCATCCATCAGCCAATCCGCGCCGGCCTCGCAGACAAATATCAATGATCGCTTCATCTTGGAGTAAAGCTCCCGCCAGGTGGCGCTCTTCATTAAGCCGTCTGCTACTTCAACTCCCAGATGATAACGGGTATACGTAAGGGGGTCGAGCCCAGATCTGTCTGAGATGACCCATTGGCCATGTTTCAGAGCCTCCCTCTCAGCACTCAACTGAGCCTCCATAATGAGCGTCTGTAGTTGCAGGCAGCGATCCGGTGAGGTCGTGATGTCGTCCGCCGTAAACTTGTGTCTTTTCAAAACGTCGCGGGCGACTTCTTTTATGATTTTTGGGGGCGCGCAGGCATTGTCAAACGACTTCCCCAGCGCATCGACCAAGGTTGTCTTCCCTGTGGACTGAGCCCCGATGATGTAAATATCGATTGGTTTGTTGCCAGGCATGTTCTTGATCAAGATGTTCAGAAATTGTATCAATATCCATCATCGTCCTCTCTGCCATCTGGGATGCCGCGCCTTTTTGTCGCAAGCCAACATCAACGTCAGCTAGCGGGCCTCCCGCATCCCTAATACATCTGCCTAGTCAGAGCATCAGTTACAGCAGTGAGATTGACAACTGTTGAATCTCACCTCAACAAGTCCCCGGCATGCTCGTCCTGTTTTCCTTCCTCTTCTTTTTTTTTTAAGCCCGGGCTTAATTGCTGTTGCAGCTGCCTATTTCCGGACAAGCAGCACAAGCGTGGGGCGATAGCCAGAGTGGTGTTTACTTGTCCTTGTCCATGTACATATAAACATTATTCTACTACATAAAAATTATTTCATTATGTACTTGATTTCTTTCATTACTTATATTTAATGAATCTCGGTAATGGACTTACTCAATGTGGCTGGTTTTCCCATGCGGCTACCCTTTGACCAACGTCACAAGGATCAACCCGCTCGACCCCTAGACCCTCGGCACCTGCTGTGCGGCCCCATCGAACAAAGATCCTCGGGCTAAATATTTATCGTTGCGGCTCTTCTCAGCTATTCTTAGATCCATATCGGTGGTTGACAATGTTTATGTCTCAAAATGAAGGCCATAGCTTTGGTTTTAAAGGAGGCTAGCACACCGATCAGTCGTTGTGTTTACCCCTCACTATGCCGCTTATTGATTCGGTGCAAATCTCTCGGCATATCCTCATCTGGCTATGTCGTTCGCGTCTCCAACTAAACCATGCTGTACCCCCCAAAACAAACCGAGGTATTACTTTGTTTGTCAGAATCTGACATGGTTATAATCCCATCTCACCCTTCGCATCAACGAGTAATCAATCCGCGTCATTCCATCAAACCCGCTAAAATTGACACTTGCCTCCCATCACCATGTCCCCCACAGTGCCTTTTGCTGAGCCCCCGTGGTTGAACGGCGTGCCTTCGCCTTACTATAAGGAGTCGCATCGTCGATTCCAACGCGCGTTCAGAACTTTCGCTGACAAGCACTTCCACCCCCACACTTTGGAATGGGAAACTGCAGAAGATGTCCCGGATCATCTTTTCCAAGATTTCGTAAAGGCGAATTTTCTGCTGCCCGCGCTGCCTGCTCCTCTGCCCGTTGAGTGGCTGCGCAGGCTAGGAATTACGCACATGCCTGGAGAGGTTCCCGTCGAGGAATGGGATTATCTCCACGCTGCGATTTACGCTGACGAGGTACCTTGACAAATTCGCACCCGTTTCAATGTTAAAATTTATTGATGCATTATGATTAGTTTGCTCGATGTGGTCTAGCAGGACCTAGTGGTGCCATCACAACTGGTATGGCTTTTGGAGTCCCACCAATTCTGCGATATGGCGACAAGCAGTTGCAGGAGAGGTTTCTTCCTGACCTTCTCCTCGGACGCACGCGCTCGTGCATCGCGATTACTGAGCCCGAGTATGTCGAATCTGCAGAGTCGCTGGTTTCCTACTAACACGCTTCTTCTAGCGCGGGTTCTGACGTAGCAAACATTACAACAACTGCCGAAATCTCCAAGTGTGGAAAGTACTATGTTGTCAATGGATCAAAGAAGTGGATCACCAACGGCGTCATGGCCGATGTTGCAACCATGGCGGTCCGAACCGGCGGAGAGGGCTCCGGTGCAAAGGGCATCTCTCTTCTTGTCGTGCCTCTCAAGGACCACAAGGGTGTTTCCAGACGCCGACTCAAGGTTGCGGGACAGATTTCTGCCGGCACCTCTTTTATTGAACTCGATGATGTCCTGGTCCCACGCGAAAACTTGATCGGGAAGGAAAATGAAGGCATGAAGTACATTATGAACAACTTCAACCACGAGCGTATCTTTATCTCCATCGGTGTTACCCGCCAAGCAAGAGTTGCCTTGAGTGCCGCCTTTGCATACTGCCTGAAGCGAGAGGCATTCGGAAAGGCAAGTTTACATTTTTTATCTTCATCTAGCTAAGAGGCAAAGCTGACTTCTACCAGCCTTTGATGGACCAGCCTGTGGTTCGCCACCGCCTTGCCAAGTGTGCGGCCATGCTAGAATCCCAATCCGCCTGGGCCGAAGCGTTTTCCTATCAGTTGACAAACATGAAGAAGGAAGACGCTGATAAGCAGCTTGGTGGCTTGACAGCCCTGTGCAAAGCAAACGCAGGAATTGTATTAAACGAGTGTGCACAGTGCGCTGTTCTCCTGTTTGGAGGCAACGGCTACACTCGATCTGGTCAGGGTGCACTCGTCGAGAGTAAGTCAATTGTATGCTATTGAGAGGCCTACTCTAACGCTATGCAGAACTTTACCGAGAGGTTCCTGGAGCCAGGATCCCAGGTGGAAGTGAGGATGTCCTCCTGGATTTATCAATCCGACAACTCGTGAAACTGTACAAAGAAGAGGAGGCTAAGCTTGGAAAGGCTGGTCAGTCCCGGCTGTAATGATCTTGCAAGACATTTTACAGGGATTGCGATACTGTACTTGTGATTGGAGTGTTGAAATGTCAACAATATTGTCTGAATAAGAAAAATTGTCATAAAATTTTGCTTCTAAGTCATCTTGCAGTCATCTTTGCTCTCCCTTTGCGATTACTTTCAACAATATTGATGTTTCGTGGGTTTAAAAGAAGCGGGCTCTATCATTCAGACGTCAGATTGAAGACCATATGCCACCGGCTTATTCGACAGGCAAAAATGCGTAATCATGCGTTTGCATAAAGCCAATGAATTCACCTTGCCCTCCAAAATGTGACATAGTAATGAGTCACCCCTCAATGAGTGTGCGCAAATGTGCACGTCTTATCGTGGTAGGCCTCCCGCATTTAATACTACCATGTAATGCATGCCGAAACGGACGGTCAGAAAATGGCACAATGCAGCTCCCAGAGCATCTCTGGCCAAAACATACGGCCAATATCTGAATGAATCATTGAATCCCGCAGTCAAAGAATCGCAAACTATTGTGCATCTCCTAGCATTTCATCATGGCGGTCTCCAGGTCTTTTGAGCATGAGCTTCAGAGCCAAATATCGGTCGATGATAAAGCATGGGCGTTCGAGGTACCAAACCTACCCACCGCTCAGCAACTAGACAATGGCAACCTCATCAAGCTGGTGACTCTGGTAACCAAAGGCCCTTTCCATCGTCTTTTGCTACGAGTTGAACTGGCAGAGACGAGTCGTGCCATTCGCCAGCGTCCTCTGAGCGAGCATCTTCTCGTGTCATTTGCCGAATTTAGATCTCTGCAAGGTTCCGGAAAAGCAGACCCCAACACCACCCAAGTCAAACAGCCTAGAGCCGATCGAGAACGCCTAGACTACAAGATCCGGTTCCTTCGGGCAGGCATTCTGATCAACAAAGTGCACTACAACTTTTATGGCCACAGCAACAGCCAGTTGAAATCCAGCACGTGCTACTTCTGGGCGGCCAACAAAGTTTCCGTCTCCGGAAGAGTGGAATCGATGGGTAATTTTGCTCAAATCAAAACCGTAGCCAAGAAATCCAAGAGAATCGGATTACTTTTCACCGTCGCCAAAGTGGCCGTGGATGTCCTTCCAAATCGGGTTCAAGATATTCCCGACATACAAAGGAATGATTACATATTTACAGATGGGTGTGGCTTGATATCCCACGACTTTGCTCAAGAAGTTTCCAGGCGCCTCCGCATTGTCTTTAGGAACCGCAGATACACCCCATCTGTTTTTCAATTCCGATACAGGGGTTACAAAGGAATGGTGATGATGGATCCTAACATGCCGAAGGAGTATTGGCTCAAGTTGAGAGCTTCTATGAAAAAGTTTAGCAGCGGCCAGGATCTGTCATTTGGCGTCATCAATTACTCCACGGTATGAACCCCCTCGAAAGTTGATGCTCCACGCTAAGCCACTAGCCGTACACATTTGGAAAGATGAACGACGAGATAATCATGTTACTAAGTGAACTAGGAATAAAAAGAGAGGTGTTCATTCGAAAGCAGCAAGAATATCTCAACTTTCTCGGTCAGGCAGACAAAGATCCCAAGACGGCTTTCCAGTTTCTCAATTACATTAACGAGATCGAACTTGCTGAGCAAGTTGTCTTAGCCTCTCTTGAATCGGTTCGATCCAAGATCCGGACGAAGGTCAAGAGTGAATACTACAAATCCATCAATGAAGGGTCACCGAAATGTCGAATTCTGATATTCAAGTCAAGATTATTATTCGGAGTGTGCGATTCTTGGGGAGTTTTGGAGGAGGGCCAATGCGCCATTAAAGTCACCATGGATGGAGACGGACAACCGTACGCACTAAAAGGCATGCAAGTTTTAGCGACAAGAAACCCTTGTCTACATCCAGGAGATTTGCAAAAGTTCGAGGTGGTGGAGAAGCCAGAATTAGCACACTTAGTTGATTGCATTGTGTTTCCAACAAAAGGCAAACGCCCATCCGCTGACTTAATGTCGGGTGGGGATCTCGACGGCGACGAATGTGAGTCCGTAATTAACAGTTAATCTTCAGATTTATGAGCTAATTAATTACCACTATTTAGTTTGGGTGTGTTGGGATCAAGACCTCATTCCTTCGACCATAGCGAAGGCAGCGACATACCCTGGAGTAAGGGAGCGAAGCAGCCTACGACCTGTAACCGACGATGACCGACTGGTGTATTTCGCCCGTTATAATGGCATTTCAGTCTCCAAAACCAAGAATCTCCATTTGAAATGGGCGAAAGCTCGGGGGGCAATGAGCCCGGAGTGTCAGCAACTTAACAGACTGAGTGCACAATGCTTGGATGGATATGAGCTTGGCGGCGCCGAATTGGACCAGTTCCGAAACCCTCCTCGAATTGCAGACGATGCGCCACCGTTTATTCTTGACGAACTACACGAGCTATACAAGAAAGCAAAGACATTCATCTTTGATGCCAAAAATATGTGGCCTGCTCTCAAGGGTCAAGATCTGGATGGGGTTGAGCTGCTTTTCTGCCGAGATGGAGTCGCCATGTCCGAAATGGAATTGATCAAGTTGGCTGTCAAGTGGTGCCGAAATACGTTCACTTCGTTCGAGCTCCTAGCTCATTGCTTTGATTTTAATGCTCTTACAGCTGAAGAAAAGGCATGGGTCTTGGCCCAGACTCCACCAACCGCACCAATGCCCAGCCTTGTTCTCAATGCACTTTGCTCCTCTGATCTGGTAACGGAGCCAGAACTGAAACAGTTTCATCTGAACTACCCTGGAATGCATTGGAAGAGGGTATTCTCAGGGCAGGACCGTCTGGCTACCTTTCTTGATGCCTGCACAAGGAACATGGGAATTTTCCACAAGAAATTGATCATATTTCGCCCAGAATCCCGGTTGACACTGGCGATATACATCCCGGAGAAAGTTATTCCATCCGACGACCATCTCATTGATGATCGAGTCAGACTTTTTGCGTTCCCCCACACCCAGGGGCCGGAAACCCAGAGTAGGATGTCGCTACCGACAAAGAAAAATTACAAATTGTACTGCGACCAGAATGTCTTCGAGTTGTTTGAAGGCCAGCGAGGCAACACGTGGATCCATCTTCGACGTGGCCCAACTGATGACAGCAACCATCGAAATCTGAGTCGCATTCAAGATCAGAGAAGGGCAAAACAGCAGACATTAAACAGCGGAACCAACTTTGACTTTAGAGCTAGCGTTGCATTGGGCAAGTTCAGTTCAAGACTGCAGACACATATTGGGCGTGTAAATAGGAATGGAATATCGGCTGCAGTAAGTTGTTTCCAAGTCAAATAGGGAACCAGCGCTAACGTAGTTACAGGAAATATACATCATCAGCAATCGAGATATTTCATCACTTCGAGTCCTGGATTTGTGGGAAAATTACATTGACAGCGACCAGATACTTCCGTTATTCAGCCAAGAGACCAAGAAATACACCCTACCTTCTCTCATGGAAGTCCGGTGGGACATGGAGGATGATCTTATCGTTCAAGTAGTCGAGAAGCGCAATTTCGCTGCCTTGGTAGCAGTGCAAGATCCAAATAAATTCAGCTCTCTTATCGAATGGCTTATACAAAAACATCAAAGAGGGCTTGTGGTACAATGTTACCAGCATCTGTTGGAAGCTGCTCGCCAAAGGCCTATTCGGCAGGAAATGCTTTCAGAAATGCTACAACTTCTCAAGAGAGTGCCCTATGCTTCTATCGAATTTGAGAAGCTTGGTCCTTGGAGTGAGCTTCCAGAGGAACTTGCTAATCTCTTGAACGAACATGGTATAAGTTTGTTGCGGGGTATTATCTTCTCAGAATGCCAATACGGGGAACTCATTAGTGCCCCTTTTGAACGCATTCTTGAGAACATTTCTCAAATAAGTATCGAAGACTTTTCACACCTCATTGAAATGATTGCAATTACAGTTCGATCTGTTGATGCCGCACTGGATATGTTGCTTGGGTGCATCGAGCGACAAAGCACAAGAGTTTTGGCTGGAAGACACGATGTGATTCAACACTTTGTCCGCAACGCAACCGCCGTTGTTATGGAATACATGGGGCGGCCACAAGAGGATATAAAAATTAGGGAGGAGCCTTTGAACATACGACTAAGTGAAAAGCAGCCTGGAAGCAGTGTTGGAACAGTTGTCGAAGTCGGTTTAAGAATCGACTTGGATCCCGTGCCTCCAGTCAATACGCATGTGCGGCTTTTTGCAGCCAACCCCCCAGAAAAGTCTCTTTTCGACGACGTGTACTCTATGGATGGGCTAGTAACCGAAAGTAAACCTGGAATTGCCAAGATTGTCTGCTTTCATCCAGTTCCGCCATTCTTTCAGGAGTGTTCTTGGAAACTTCAGCATTGTGGCGATTTTGAGCGGACCAAAGTCATACTCGACTCACTTTGTTCCATTGCCAAGCTGGAACACAAAAGCTGCGGAATCATTGATCAAATCCTTGGAAGATCTTCTTCATCACCGACGGCTGGAGGGCCTCGCCGAAAAAAGGCACAGGCCGACGACCCAAACTTGAATGATAGCCAGAACAGCGCTGTGCGGGCCGTATCAAGCAATGCCGTGACATGTATTCTTGCACCACGCTGGACAGGAACGACTCGAATGGTCACAGCAATCATCCATAACCTTCAACGGGCCACTGCAAACAGGATATTGGTTACTGCGCCCACTCACCGAATTGTTGACCACATCATGAAGGGTTACATTCGAAGTCGGGGCGAGAGTCATTTTGAGCAAAATCCACAGCATAAGCCGCTACGATTTTCACTTGATGTAAGCCGGACTTCAATCTACACCGCATATAAGACTAACATTTAACCAGATCGGCAATGTTGACGAAGACCTCAAACAGTACACATGTGACTTTCTCATTGGCGAAGGTCACTCTTCCGCCGCGGGAGCTGCGCACGAAGCGAAAAAGTGCATCAAGGCTGCCCGGCTCGTTTTCGCAGCCTGCATTGAATCGGGGCAGAGTCTAATTCGCGATCAAACGTTCAACTGCGTCATCGTGGATGGGTCATCCCAGCTGACAGAGGCCGAAAGCCTTGTGCCGCTCGCAAAGGGATGCAAGAAGGCGGTGTTTGTCGGGGATCACCAGCGATTCCGTCCCAAGGCGCATAAACTAGCGGCTCCGTTGGGCGACGCGCACGTTTCTCTTTTCGAGAGGTTATACACGACGGCGGCGGCGGCAGCGGACAGTGGTGGTGTTCCAGGGGTGGCGCAGATCATGCTGGATGTGCAGTACGGGGCGCATCCGTCCATGTCTGACTTTGCATCCCGCGAATTTTACAACCAGAGGCTTGCGTCCAGGGTCCAAGGCAGGGTCCTCGCTCTGCCGGGCTCTGCGTTTCCGTGGCCGGTGTCTCAGCCAGAGCAGCAAGCGTCGAGGATGGTCTTTGTGGATTGTGCAGATGCGGAAGAGATTGGGCTGCAGTCCAAGGCGAACAAGGGCCAGGCGAGAGTCTGCCGCGAGATCTGCAATCTTCTCCGCCGCAAGGGGCCCGGCCGGGTTCAGTCCCGCGGGCTGCACAGACAACTAGGGTCGCCCTCTATCGCGGTGCTCACACCTTTTGCAAGGCAGCTGGACTTGCTCAAGGAAATCACGGTTTCAGGGCCGCCAGGGATCCATGTCGCGACGGTTGATACATTTCAGGACCGGTCGGCGGATATTGTCGTCTTCTGTACTGTCCGATCCAATGCCAGCGGGGAGCTGGGGAGTTTGAGCGACGGGCGGCTTATGAATATTGTCTTGGGGAGCGCAAGGCTGGGCCTCATAGTGGTTGGTAACAGATCGACGCTGGTGGGCGACAATAGCCCGAATGCCTGGACTCGATTGATGGGCCAGCTTTCAGTAACTAGACTTCCATAATAATCGAATGACAGCGTTTGGGCCACACAGCATGTGCCGTTCCATGTGCGGTGCAGTGCGGTGCGTGCATATGCTCGTTCTCATGACCCATGTCGCATGAACGAATTAGCGCCCTTTTGTTGTTTCCCCACACACGTCGCATCTTATCAGCGTCATTCCATCATCACCTACCTCGCAAAAAGATCCTGCCCTCCCGGCGCAAACGCTCTTGAAGATATCCTCCTCCATCGCTGCGTGTGCACTCCCGTTTCGAAGCCATCAGGAAAAACACAGTTGGATAATGGCGGACGCTGGGCTCGTCCCGGTCGCCGAGGACCCGGGTGTGCTGGAATCCGACGCCTCCAGCGTCTCTCAACGCCCGAAACGGAAAAATGCGATCATCCCTGTCCTGGGCCTGCTGCTGCTCGTCAACCTCTCCATGAGCCTCTACCAGCTGCCGCTCAACAGGGTCATCGAGAGGCGCCTGTGTCGCGACTACTATGCCAGCACGGATCCGACCATCATCCAGCCCGGAGGGGGCGTCGACGAGCAGCTGTGCAAAATTGACGCGGTCCAGAAGAGCCTGGGATGGATCCAGGGCGTCATGGACACCATCTGGATTGGAGGAGGTGAGCAAGCTTGAATCTGTTATTTTTTTTCGTTTTTTTTTTTTTTTGGAGCTTGCATGTTTCCTTTTCTGACTCTTGTTAGATTTCTTCATGACGATTCCTCTCGTCTTCTTGTCCGAGAGATTGGGGAGCCGGACTGTCCTCAACTTCAACCTTCTTTCGCGAGGATTCATGCTCTCATGGGCCGTCATTGTAGGCTACTACGACTTCCTCCCAACCAAGGCCATTATCCTCGGCCCCACGTTGTCGGTACTCGGAGGAGACTGCGTCTTCAATTCCATCACCTATGCGCTGGCTTCTGACCTGACAGACGACCTGGTCCTGCGGGGCATCTACTTTGGCTACATGAGCTCCATCTCGTACGTTGTGGCTCTGCTCGGCCCAGCCGTGGCATCTGCCACAATGACTATGCTTTTATGGCTACCGTTTTGGCTGGGCATCTTGCTATTGGTGCTAGCCGTTAGCGTTATTCAATTACTTCCAACTTCTCAGCAGCAGCAACCTATGGACAACCATCCTTCTCTCATCGAAGAACAGCGCGAACCGCTTTTGTCATCGCCACAGCTGAAAGCTCAAGGATCTCGGTCCCTGTTTCAATCGTCGCTAGAGCGCTTCCGCGTCCTTCAAGTCATCATCACCAGCCACCCTCGCAATTTTTCGCTACTGCTCCTCAGCTTTTTTCTTACCTCGCTTGCCAGCTCCGACACGAAGCTACTCGTCCAATACATTTCCAAACGGTACAGCTGGAGTTTTGCATCGGCCGGATATCTGCTCTCTGGTAAGGCGGTCGTGAACTTGGTTTTACTTACGGTTGTGATTCCCAGGTTCCTCCAGTCGAGGAGAGGCGCAAGAACTAGAAGTGGAGACAGCGCGAATGTTCTCTATGCCATCGTATGCCTTCTCATCTCGGTCGTCGGCGCATTGGGTATCGCATTTTCCGCAAAGATCTGGGCCTTGGTCCCCTGGCTGTTGGTGTACGCTCTGGGGTCTGCTTTGCCCGTCTTCACTTTGTCGTTGCTCAAGTCCTCAGCAATCTGCCCACCCCATCGCAACGACGACGTTGCCAATCCAGAAACTCACATCTTTTCCATCGTCATGCTCATCAAAACAGTTGGTTCGCTTGTTGGGGCCCCGACAATGGCAATGCTTTGGGTGCGAGGCATCGGGATTGGAGGCTTCGCACTAGGGCTGCCCTACTTTATCAGCGCCACGTGTTATGCGGTGGCGTTGGTCGTGTTCCGTGGTATCAAGGTGGATTAATTCCGGGCCATACATTATGCCGTAAAGGCAGAAACAAAAGTTTTTCACATCCCATCTTGTGAACGGGATTTTTGCACCCATCACATCGGTCCCTTATTGTTACTCTAGGTATTACAGTAACTAAAAAAAGAATGAAAAATAACAAAAAGAAAAGAAAACAAACAATGTCCCAATCACATGCAAAGTGATGAACCAAAAGCAACCGACAATGTGCATTATCAGTCAATAACTTGATGAATGGAATGTAGCCATGCCAACACCTGTTGAATACCTACACTGTGATCGTTTATTGCACTGTATATGTGACCGTCATATGGACAGCTAGAGACCAGACGTTTCGAGCCACGTCGCAATCCGCCTCGTTAGGCTAAACAGTGTAATAATTATTCATTTATAATGCTAAAAATAAATAGGATATTTAAACCTAGCACCACAACTTATAGCATGAGAGCTTATTATATCTTAATTTGACTTCATTTATTTTTTTATAAGTTGATGATCTTAAGTTTTCCGACTGGGGATCCCGGATGTATGGCATCTAGTCACATACTCTACTATCCACTCTGATCCTGCACCATTGCTCGTCAAGCCACGGCATTCTTTGACAGCATTAGCGGCGATGGCGAAAACATTAGCAACATAACGAACGTGTCTATTTTGGTGCCTCCATTCCAGCCAACTTGACTTGCCTTAGCGCGAGCCCATAGTAGCCAGCCGTCAACACGCCTAGCCCTCGTGGCTTTACTATCAGATTCTCGCTGGATATAGGCACATTCCAAGCACATGTGAAAATTATGGGCTATTATTATTGTTTTTTTTTTCTTCCTTTTGCCTCTAAATCGACCTGTCAGAACCGCCAGAGTCTACATCATGATTTGGTATCTTGAAAAAAACGCTGAACGCAACAGGCTTGGTCTGGGGAACTTCTCTCTCTAAAAAGGCCAACATAGAGAGACTCTTGCAGCAGCACGCTGCACTAACTCCTAATCACTGCCAGTTGGCTTCGCACCGGCACATTCATTTTTCTTCCAACGCTTGGTAAACCCTCCAAATCAACACCCTTCTGGAAAATGAGGACAAACGATGATCCTCCGTAGTGGAACATGCCCGTTTCCTGGCCCTTTGTGATGTACTGGCCCTCCTTGACTGTGATGTCGCAGGTGCTGACCTCGTCCATGCCGATGGCGATGAAGGTCAACAGGCCAATCTCCGGGTTGTCGGGCTCTATCACGATGACGGCGCGCGTGGCAAGGCACGCAAGGTAGCTCTGAGCCGACGCCAGCGCATCGTCGAGGGGCACCTCAATTGTCGAATTGGACTCGATGAGAGGCTCGCTGAAGTAGGTTCCGTCTTGTACAAAAGCACGGCGCACTCTGCCGCTCACAGGGCTGTGCCATCGGTGGTAGGACAGTGCTGAGAGGAAGGCCTGGTAGATGGTGCCGCCGACGAACAGGTGCGCCAGGGGATCGTTGGCCATCATGTGTGTGAGTGAGTAGGGCTGTCCCTTGGCGAAGAACTTGTCGCGGAGCTTGACGTCGTACTGGATGTTGTAAACGGCAGACTCGCACGGGTTGGCAATGACTCTGTCATCGTGTGGAGAGGCAACGGGGCGAACATCCTCGCGGAACTTTCGAGTGAAGAAGTCTGTTCGGTTAGATTTCAGCTCAAAAAAAGGGGACATGGGTTTCTTACCATCCCACGACTTGAACCCGAAGTTGTCCTTGGACGGGTCGCAGATGTAGAATTCTTCAAACTTGTAGCTGGTTCCGTTTGGCTTATTGGCCGTGTTCATGAGATTTGTCATGCCAGTTTTGCCAAACCAATCCTCATGGCCATTACCCAAGACATGAAGTGACGCGGGTGTCTTTTCACAAATAAGCATAGGAATGGTACATGAACGACGATCAAACTCACCTCGAGGAATTTCCCCCAATGCTGCAAAACCTTCTTGATCATTTTGTTGACTTCCTTGTCAAGGAATGCAGCGTGGCCACTGGGAAAAGGGTCAGTCATGTTCTCTAATGCTGACACTCGACTCACCTCGCGGTTCCCATGGCGTAGTCAAAGATGGCACACATGGGGACGCCCACAAGGCCAACGCTCTCAGCTGCGTCCGCCCAGCCAGGAGCCCTGCGAAGGATGTGGTTGAGAACATCGAGCATCTGCTCATAATCCCTGATTTGCTGGCCTCCCGTGGGGTCGTGAGAGTATCGTCTATTGTTGGGAATCTCGGTCCACATGCGCGTGAAGTACATGTAGATGCGCGGCGACGACTCGATAAGGTCCTTAAACTCGCGGAGCACCGGTAGAAGCTCCCGTGGGTTCTCATCGACATGCTGGCACACCCGACCTAGCCAGCGGCGGTGAATTCGCCGATCCTCGGGAAGCCAAGCTCCGGGACTATGATCCTAGTTAGCCTCTAGAGCCCTCCTCCACAACGACGACGGCATAACACTCACCGGTGCACCCAGTGCCTCGCTGGGATCCGATAGTCTTCACCAAGTTTTATGAGCATTTTGATTGATATTTTGTGCATTGGAAATCTCTTGTTTTTTTCTACAGCTCCCTTGTCCTCGCTTTTATATGTCCTCAGGCGTGGCGGCAAACATAGTTCAGCCTTGTCTGAAACACGCCCTGATCATGACGTAAAGAGGCATTCACCAATACGGCATGTTACTCACCTTACGTACTGGAATTAAAAGCGCCTTCAGCTCGGTGCCTTTTTGCCGAATAACGCTCTCTCTATCGTCTCGGATACTGGAGCCGGTATGCCGTGCTCCAAGCGCCCCCTGCAAGACAACACACGCAACACGTATACATCATACTCCCTTCGCAAGAGCTCTGATGGATTCTCGACCTCCATCTGAGCTCAGATGTCTCACAGGCACGGGCCCAACCCCGGATTCTCATTGGGCCTGGCCTCCCGGCAACATTTCTAATACATATCGTTGTCGAAAACCCGATCTCAGTTAACTCCGCTCCAAACCCAAATCATCGCCACGCAGTAGTCTCATTCCTATTCTGTTCCCTCGCTAAGTCCCTCCCCTCCTTGATTCAGACATGCCTAGACGACATTATGACAGGACGACGCCCTCGTTCTGCCCCTCAAACAGAAACAACGACACAAAAAAAAAAAGCACGTCCCAGACACGCCGACTCCCTCCCTCCCTCAGACTAACACTAGCCCCCGCGCTGAGACAGGCACAGATAAATTCCCTTCCTTGCCACTAACCCAATACAAGCGCGGTAGGACTGTTTTCCTCCAACTCTAATCAGCCTTCCCCCTCAGCCGGCCATCCTGTCGACCTTCAGCTCACTCTTTCTGAGGGTGTGACGGGAGAGGGGGGGGATGTTGAGTAACGTTCCGCTGCGTCTGTGCCCCCCACTAAGCCGGGCCACGGAGGCGGGCTCTTCGGGTTGTGCGGAGTCTCACAGTTCACTAGAGAGATGCTTTTGCCCTGCAGTGCGCGACACTAGCCGTCAAAGGGAGGTTTCATAGCTGATCCGTTGCACCATGGGCACCAAGTCAAGGAGACGCTGTCGCCATCTGAGGCTTTATGGCAACTGATCGCGTGACCCGGTCGTTTTGAAAGAACATGCATGTGCGGGAGATGAGCCGCATAGCAAAAGGGCATCAAACATGCAAACATGCAAACATGCAAACATGCAAACATCAATATACTTGGCTGGGCTCTTCCCGTGCCCTCTGGTTTGCCTGCCCCACAGTCATGATTGACAGCTATGAAATGAAGGGTCGGCTGAGACTGAGGCAAGGGTTCTCTGTAGGGCTGGTTGGAATCGCTACTCAATATTAGACACGAATTGCTGCATGTTCGAAGTATAGGCGTTGATCTGGGCGGAATGTATCATGTTGTCGACATGCCAATAAAAGCACCATGTCAAAGCCAAGGCCCGTGTCCTCTGTGTCCTTGTCAGTCTTTATCCATCAACTTTGTTCTTGCACAATTCGCATCTAGTTTCAACACCAAACAACGAAAGCAAATACAATGAAAGCACCAGGCAATGGGCTACAAACATGAAAGTCACTGCAAATGGCAAGTATGGCTCAAGTCAACATTCCTATTCACCTACACCAGCTCTCCAAAACACGCTAGAAACAAAACTCCCTTCATCAAATCAGAGGGATCGTTACCCAGATGGCGGAGCGTCTTTGAGCCCAACAGCGCGCCATCATTTTTAGCTCTAATCCTCCTCGGTCGAAGTAGAACCCGCAGAACAAGACCATTTTTTAAAACAAAAGCTAAGAACTCAAATGTCCATGATTAAATACATACGATGGGAACCCTGGGGGGTGTGGCCTTCCGGTGCCGCGGCCTTGTGGGTGGCTCCGCGGGGTGTTTTTTTTGCGCAATACAAAGGAAAAGGGTTGCGTCGCTAAACGGGTGGCTTTGGTATTGTATGGTGGAATAACACAAGTGGCTGAATGCAAAAAAAGAAATTCGTAAAGTCGTAAGTGTGTGACGTAGGGTCGGTTTAGATTGGTTACATGACGAGGCAGCAGCCGCAACCGCTCTTGGGGTCCTCGATGGGCTCTGGCAATCTTTCGATGGTGGGTTTGGGTGGTGGGGGTGCAACCTGTTGTTGGGGGGGGGCAACCTGTTGTTGGGGGGGGGCAATGGGGATTTGGGGCCGTACGGGACTCTTGGGGCTAGGAAGAGGCGACTGGACGGGCGTCGTCTTGGTGTCGATAATCTTGGGCATGGTGGAGTACGAGGAGCCGCCGCGGCTCTTGGAGGGCTCCAGCTTGAGGGGCCATTCGTCCTCGGGGTGGTGCTCTTGAGGCTCATCCTCAAGATGCGGCTTGTCCTCGGGGGGTTGGTGAATATGGTCGTTCAGGGGACGGAACTCCTTATCGTATACATCGCCAAACTTGCCTTCCTTTTCCCACTTCTCCTGCTGCAAGCGACGCGCAACCGTGGGCAGCAGCTGTTGGTCAGGCGGCAGTCGAGGATCCGGCTTGTAAGAGTTAATCATCCATGGGGGGTCGCCCTCGGGGGCCTTTGTGGAAAGTTCTCCGGAGCGCGTCGAGGGACGGGTCGAGATGCTGCCGTTGGACTCCTTGGTCGAGCCGGATCGCGTCTTGGGGCGACCCGTGGCTGCCGCTTTGGGTCCTGACGTCTTGCGAGCGGCGGGCTTCTTAGGAGATATATCGGTGGCGGATCGTTTAGCAGCCGAAAGGTTACCCACAGATGTCGCATCGTTCCCTTTCATGCTGGCGCTGCGAGAGCGAGTCTTTGTGTTCGTCAGAGGCTCGTTATCTTCGGGGCTATCGGTGGTCTTGCGAGAGCCGCGGTCAAAGGGGTCAGAGGCGCCGGGAGCCGGGCTGGGGCTGATTTTGGGCACGGGAATTCGAGAGCCGGCCTTAACTGAAGGCTTAGAAAAATAGGCGTTGGCCTCTTCCTCGGCAATCTCCTCGGGGGTGCGAATGTCCCAGCTGTTGACAATGTTTTCGGGTTTCGATTCGAGCATCGAGTCCTTGCGAGATCGGTGAGTGCTGTGTTCAGAGGCATCGGTACCTCGGCGCATGGCGCTGCGGCTTCGGTCTCGGCGCTGCTTGCTCTGCGCGCGAGAGCGGGGGATGTAGATGCCGGCAGCCTGAAGTTCTTCACTTTCTATCTTGGCCAGCTTGTCGCGGTGAATCCACTTTGAGTCTTCTGCTGGCTCGCCTTCCGATATGGCCAAGGAGGAGCGCTTGTTGTCGTTTTCGCGAGGCTTGTATGTCCAGGGATCGTCCAGACCGGGCTTTTCGCTGCCCTGGTCGCGTGTTCTACCTAGGTTGTCGTTGGAGGTCATCTTGCGAGAGGCCAGCTCGTTGCTAGATTGATAGGAGTTGCCATTGGTATGGCCGTGATAAGAGTCATTGTGGTTTGACATAGGTTGGAGATCAAAGGTCTGGGGCTGTCAGTTTGAGCAAGCAGGAGGGCACCCGAGTGGCTTACATCGCGCTGAGAATCGGAATAGCCCCAGGAATCACTGATTCCATGGCTGCTACGGGGAGGAGTTATGGTAGTGGTGGTGGTAGGTGCGGGTGCCATTGTGGCCATGTCGATGGCGCCCGCGACCCCCTATCGATGGTGTTGGTGCGGGAAAAGTTGAAGAAAACGAGACGAGACTAGAAAAAGGCGAGAGCGGGTCGGAGCAGTTATTCACACACACAAAGAAGACAAGGCGAGAGTCGCAAGAGGGGATGGTTGACGTCGGCTGAGAAAACGAGAGACTGATGACGAAGATAGAGATGCAAGAGTGCGGGTCGGAGGGGGGCGCGACGACAAGCCCGTCAACGAGGACGTGGCGATGCCACAACGCGCAGTATGGAGCACTCGGCGGGCGAGCAGAGCGCTGGCGAGGCAATTCGTCGGATGGCGAGGCGCGTCGGGAGAGACGGACAGAGTGGAAAATGGTGAAGATGGGGATTTTACAGCCAAAGGGGATAATGTTTGGGGAGGCTGGTCCATGGCGTGGGCCTGTTCGGAGTTGGCACTGTGCAGGAAGTACCTGGGCCAAGGCCGCAACCAGCGAGTGGGCTACCAGCAGGGGTAATTCGCACGGCCCCTGGGACACATTCATGCGCTTTCAGCGTGCAGACAGCAAATTTCAAGACATGCAGCACTGGTGCCGGGTTTGTTTCCTGCGCTTGTTCAGTAGTTTGTAAGCCGTCACGGGGCAAATCCATGACAGTTGCAGTCAAAAAGTCGTTGGGACCTGGATGCAAACAACACTGTTCCGCTCCGGCGGGTGATCCCCCTGCCTGCTTTTTCCCCCCCAGTTTGGCAGCGCATGTGAGCCTGTAATCCAGCGGGCTCTCCACTAGCGGCGGGCGGGGTGCCCACGGCCCCTCACTGGATCACTGGAGCGTCCAACGGAGGCGGCTTAAAGGGCTCGGACGGGAGCGTCCTGGTGGTGGTGGCTTGCGTAGTTGGAGATGATGGAGAGACAGCGACAAGGCCATTGTTGGCTACCTTACCGGCGCCTGCGGCGATTCTGTTGTTGACGATGTTTAGCCTGGCGAGGTGGCAATACTGCGGTTGCAGCGCAGGCGTCCAAGTACAGGCAAATCGCGGAGCCCGCATGCCGCGACTGCGAGTAAGAGGTGCATCTGCGCAACTCCACCGCGCAGCTCTGCATCTCCATAGGCCAGCGGCAGCCGCAGAGCCCGTACCGGCCGCCGCTGATTGCTCAATCGGCGTCTGAGGATACAATCAGCGATGGCGCGCAGACAACGCAGACTCGCAGAGCTTCTCGCCGGGATTGGCTACCTGGGATTCTCGCCCGTGTCTATCAGGCCAAAGGCAGGGGCCCTGTCACGTCCAACCAGTCGACCGCACGTTACAAGGGATACGAGTTTGAGGTCCCTGTGTAATTGCTTTTTTTCATGTGCGGCCATGTTTGGAGTCAGGATACTCGCTGCGGCTGTGTCATGCCTCGTGCTTCTTGTTTCGTTTTGTCTCTTCTTTTTCCGGGCTCTGCACACGTCGCTCGCCTCACCGCCACGACTGCTCTTCATTTCAATATTCATGCAAACGGCCCACGAGAGAAAAAAAAAACTGAGACGGCACAGATAATTATAATATGATGATAATCTTGTCATGAACCGCCGCACAGCCTAGCCAGGGATGCCGAAATTAGACGGTGGGCAGTCGGTCCCGTCGTACTGGGAATGGACCACTCCTTTGTGCACGTCCCCCAAGCTCATTTTCCATGATACAGGAGAGCGACTGAGAGAACTGCTTCACTTTCTTGTTTGATTTTAGCATTTTCTAGTTCCAAAACGAAAGGAATGAAGGCAACAGACTTTTCACAAGTGAGCCTTGCCCGTTTTGCCACGGTACAAACACATGATTGCCGACCTGCGGACGCGTTAAGGTGCTGAAGCTTCCGTCTTACCCCGGCATACAGTGCCTACACTGTCATGACAAGTCCTTGTACTAGTTCATGAGATGCCCCACAACTGTCACGGCACTCTGCCTCACCATCGTGAGAAGAGTCCAACTCCCAATCTCTCAATGCATCCAGTGTTTCTTGCAGACCTGATAGGCTTGTTCCACCTGCTGCCTAGCATCTAGGACTTTGAAGACTCTTCTTCAAGAGTACCCTCTGTCCTCCTCGTCCACCATCATCCATAGCATCTCGCAATATCACTGTTCATCTTCTGATCGTCTCTCCTCCAACGCCTCTCATTTCCCGCTGCATCGTGTCTTATCCAGCCAGACTCACCTACGTCAGCCAAAAGTCCCCCTCGCAGCATCACATGGGCATAGTAGCCTCGTCACTTCAAATCTGCTCTTCCTCAGCCAACCAGATCGCAAAGTGAATAGCCTCATCCCGCGTCCTCATCCACGACCCCTCGAATCCCACGCCGCCTGTCACCAAGGTTCATCAATCCGACTGAGACATCCCCGCCGCCACGACCTTGGATGTTGCCACAACTCACTAGTTTCATCCCATTTTTGTGCAAGCTAGCTGCCGAGACCTGCCATGGCGCAAACCAGGAGAACGCGGATCGTATGCGTCGCTGACACTCACAATTGCACAGTCAAACTACCGAAGGGCGATGTTCTCATCCATGCCGGCGATCTAACGAACCAGGGTAGTCACTCTGAGGTTCGTCCCATATCCCAGCAAAGTCGCTTGTGCTGTTGCTCACTCATCAGTTTAGCTATCCAAGACTGTAAAGTGGCTTGAGCAAGCCGACTTTGAAGCCAAGATTGTCATTGCAGGCAAGTCAGTTGTCAGGTTGAGGAACTTTACCAACATGGATAGGAAACCATGACATTACACTCGACAATGACTTCTTCCAGCAACATGGTCTCCACTATCACAATCACAACATTCAATCTCCCGAGGAATGTCTTTCGCTCTTTACTTCTTCGCCCTCCATAACCTACCTGAATCATGAGTCAGCAACTATACGGTTACGCTCCCCGTCAGGACCTCACACACAGTTCAAGATTTTCGGTTCTCCTTACTCTCCACGGGTTGGGTTATGGGCATTCTCATACGATGCTCCCCAGAGTCCCGGCAACTGCTCTGAACTTACTCATCTCTGGGACAGCATTGCCTTGGACACGGACATAGTGGTGACGCATACGCCCCCGAGAAATCACTGCGACGAAACAGCAGAAGGTAAGGCTGTTGGATGCGAAGCCCTGCGGCGAGCGCTCTGGCGTGTAAGACCTAGGCTTGCCGTCAGCGGACATGTACACCCGAGCAGAGGATCGGAGCGAGTTACCTGGGATCTAGCTTGCCAAACCACTGCATTCAAGGAAGTGAATACAGTCCGGTGGCAAGACCCTGGCCAAGATAACAACAAGACCAGCCTCATTGACCTCACCGGACGAAAGGGTCACTCGCTCGCCAACGACGGCTCTCACTTGGCGGAAATCTCTGACGACATCTCGTCGTCCGCCTTGGCAAATCCTCCATTCATCTCGAGCTCTGACAAACTTGATGCCCAAGTCCACAGTAGTACCATCGGGCTGGGAGGAGACGCCACATCGCCGCGAAGCGATCAAGCGGCTCTGGTGGGGAGGATGGGTCGGCTAGAGACATGTGTGGTTAATGCAGCCATCATGAAAAGCAACTGGCCACATGCGGGAGGCAAAAAGTTCAATAAGCCCATTGTGGTAGATGTTGATCTGCCGGTATGGGATGATACTACACAATGAGCATGAGTATAGGGTAGCATGTCCCATCCACAGACGAATTGATGCCCAACCTAACTCCAACTCGTAGCCTCGGCGCCCGTCAAGAAGGATTGATTCGTAGGAATTGAGCTCACATCTCTCTATTGAAGCTGATGCAGCGGTTTCCCAATTGAATTGCGGGCGTCTGCTGATTCGCAACCCAGGGCGACAATTCCACTATGTACTCTGCATGATGCCTATTCTAGAGCCTCCATCCCCATCCACGTCTCCTGAAGACATTGGACGAACGCTACCCACAAATGGACCGTCGTTGCACCACCAATGCGAACGGTATACGTGATACACGTCAGAATTCAGCTTTCTAGATCGACACGCTGGCAGGCTATTGATTCGCATGACACTTTGTAAGGCCTCATTCATGCCATCCGAGCCACTTACCCTAGACCAATATCCATCAGGTGGATGCCAAGTCAATCCCGTGCATGGACCATACATTCTTCTAGGCTCGCCTTGCTCCGAAGGGCAGTGCCGCGGGCATCAAACTTGTTCGCCTCCGCCTCAAACGGCGCGTGTTGGGCAATTACAACATCCGATGTATGTACATGCAATGTACACAATACCACTTTCCCCTTATCCCACGGAGAAGACCACGGGGACAAAGCAACGAGCCAAAACGTCATCATCACCCGCGCAAGTTGAATGACCCCTCTCGCCGCGGATAGATTGAGGGGCCGCTGACAAGCTGACCAGCCGGTGGGTACTCACCGCCACGGGCAAGAGGTTAAACTAGATACGCCGTCGGGGTGGCTGAGCGTTGCAATTAATACCACGATAAGGGCCCTTTCCTTATTTTCAGGGTAAGATCCAGGGGTCCAATATAAGATAGATTCAACCGTGGTGGTACTCGGCCTTGGCCCAGGCGAGGCCGGCGCGCTCAGACCATCCCCGCGTTTGGCGACCAAAGGCGAAAATTCATCAAACCACAAGGCACAGGGCCCGCACGCCATCTCTGATCGACGGGGCGACGGTCGATAAACCTGGAGAGGGAATAGTGCCGCAGCGCGGGGTGGAGAGAGAAGAAGAAGCCCTTGGCTGAAAGGCCAAAGAAAAAAAAACCCCGAAAGTTACACGCTCGGCCAAGTGCAGCATCTGAGGCATTTCGATGTTACTGGGTCCCCAGGGGCAGCACGAAGGCTTCAAAGAGGCATGGTGGGATGGGTTTGTGTGTGTGGGCTAGCGTCGAGGGCGCGGGATATTCCTCTGCGCTCGGCTCTCGTAGGTCGTGAGGGATCCAATCGATGCCTCTATCGCAAACCGCGGATGGAGCTGGCTGCGGAAGTGCACCCATCAGCCGCCCAGTCAGCCCACGCTCAGATGGATCTGGCAGAGAGCTAGCTGGTTACCGCATCGAGCTTTCACCGTTACCACCACCTTCTAAGCTGCTCACATGTCTTTTTCGTCATACCACATGGCACGTGGAATCCGACATCTTGAACGTCATGAAGGGGTCTACGAGGAAAAAAAAAAAAAACCAGCTTTGAAGAGAACCCACGTGGTGCAAGACCACCCACATCACCTAGCTGATAGCTTGTGGCCGTTGACTGGCGAGGAACCCTACCAGAACGGGGAAGAGGGGCACGGAGGGGTTAGTGGACACCGTATGATGGTGGGCTGTTTATGTCATAGAAGTCGGTACGACGCTGGACGAGTGAGAGGCGCTGAAGGGAAAAAACACCCGGGAGCGAGTGATTGGCAGCGCTGCCCTCGTCCTTCTCCCTTGCCTGCCCAGTTCTGGAATTCTAGAATACGATCATCGGCTGCTCTGCTGCTGGTTGGCATCGGAGCATTCGACACCGACTTGCACAACGTGCTCCTGTGTCTTGGAAACCGAGCTTGAACCAGGGTCAACCCGGCGACAACCCAGTGATCATCAAGCCACACTCCGATCAGATCAGCCAGGTATTTTGGCGGGGTCGACGAGTCCCCATCGTATGTAGGTTGCTCACTCAACCCGAGGGCGCCACTGGAGTGAATCTTGTTGCTATTCCTATCGCAGGCTGTGGCCACTGCCTTTGACCTGGGGTCCACCGTCTCGGAGCATGCCATAATGGGGGCCCCTGGCTAAGCCGGAGCTTGATGTTTGATGGTTCCCTGCTGGCTTTGAATTGCTCACTCACGGCTGCGTGCACAGTCCTCGTCGCCCTTCACGTAGTTAGTTCTCCTTCTCTCTCTCTCCTCTCTCTGTCTTTTTCGGCCCGGTCACGGCATCGGACCATGGCCGCACAGCGCCGGCAATCGTCTCACGACCTCGCAGGAAATGGCGTCTCTGCTGCCAAGTCGTGATTCGCGCAGAGTGGCCTCAGTGTGGACAGCTGAATGCCATCTGATTCGACTGCGTCTCCGTTCGCGGGCCGGTGTCTTGGACGGCGTCGTCGAATTATCGGCCGCCGCTAGATCCGCTCCCTCCCGACGGAGACGCCATGGACAGGGCCCAATCAAGCTCCGCCGACCGAGGAGCCCGCCCACGCCCGCTAACGGTAGTTGTGTCTTGTTCAGCCCAACGGTTTTGTGGGTGGCCGACGACACCCATATCCCTCCAAGTGGGTGAGCGAGAGCCAGTCACAAGAGGCTGACTGGGTGGCTTTGGTGGGCCATCTGACAATTTTCATCCTACGCCCTCTATGGATCTCGAGAAGTCCGAGACTGTGACTTGCAAGAGCTTTTTGCTGCTGTGCGCTAAACCGGCTTGCTAATCGGACTCGATGAGTTTCCCAGCCAGCCATTGATTCATGGGGTGGCTCATTCTCGCCCAATGCGACGCTGTTCGTAATCGTCACCCGTGACCAATCCTTCCCAACCGTGACTCTCTATCTCTAGGGATGCACTCTGTGAAGGGTGCAAATTTACGCCTCGAGCAAGCTAGATACCAACCCTGCCAATTCGCCATGTGAGCAAGGAACTTGTACAAGTGGCGGAATTGCCCAAGAGCTCCAACATGACAGGAGTGGGCACCGAGCAAGAGCCATGAATTGGCGTTAGCTCGCGCAGAACCACCTGTAGACCTAACGTACTCCAGATGATGCGTTTCTTGGTCCCGTTTTTGAGCCCGTTGCTATGCGGATGATGATGGCCCAGACCCGCAATGTTGGGGTGAATCTGGCCATCATCATGAATGGCGAAGCGCTAGTTACAGACAACGGGGTTGAAACTCTGACTTGAAGGGTGGAAACACAAGCCAAAGGACCCAGAGGTGACGTAAAGCGTGAAGGTGCACCGATCTCGTCAGAAAGCTCGATACGTCGAGCCCGGTGTGCACGGCAGCATATCTGATGCTGTCACAAGGCAGTGCCGTGGTGGGATCAACAGCGAGCGACTCGACTTGCAGAGAACAGCGCAGCAAGTGTCTCGCGGTGTAGCGAGCGATAGATCAGCACCAAGGGTCGCTGGCAGCGCTGGCAGCGACAGCTGGACGAGTGTATGCGCTGTTCTCAAGGCAGCAGATGAGGCGTCCCCAACACCGGGTTGTCGGACTCGATCATTTGCACCGGATGAATTGACAGCCGTGCTCCACGTACACATACATACACGGCCGTGCTCTATCTCGTGGCATGTGCTATATTCTTTGGCAACGTGAATGCTAGTTTTGTGGCTCCAGCACACCCGTATAGGAGTGACGCTGAGATCTGTGTACTCGGCTATGTGACGTCGAACCGAAGGCGTGCGGTCACGCACTCGCTCGTGATGCTCTCCGAGGCTCTACGTGTAGGAGCGAGCACCGCCGGGGTGACCATATTGGACGTGGATGAGAAGGATTGCGCAGGCTGGAAGCATTGCAGGGCTATGAAAAAAACATCTGAAAGACGACTAGCGCTTTTCGTAGCTTTTCCCGACATCACAGGAGACTGCGAGGCTCAATGCTTCTGGTTTCGCGTGTGTGCAAATGTGAGCCGTAGCCTCTGACTAGGTGTTAATTAGACTGCGAGCGATGGAAAGAAGGGTTGGGCTATACCCGTGACCAAAGGCGTATATTCGAATCCTCCAGATAATAAATTCCCTCAGTGACAACCAACTAAGCTCGATATGCTTTCGATTCTGAACCCTCGCGGCGAGTGCGTCTTGAGTTGCCATTTTGGTCCCGTAGGTTTAGATGGCGTGCACTTGTGACGCGATACACACAAGCTGTCTTTGGCTAAGCAGGTCTTGGCGAATGGCGAGACAAGACAATGGATAGCGGATTTGGATCGCTGCAATTGGCGGCTCAGCATGCATTGCCACTTTTGATGAAACCCGCCGTCTGCCTCACAACCCCCAGAGGCCCAGAGGTCCCCAGAACCAACATGTCTGCCGCGTGCTGCAAGGACCAGTTTTTGATGGGAATAACAACGGCCCTCGTGGAGACGCTCGAAAGAGGCCGCACACAGCCCAGCACCGGACGGCGCTGACCAACGGGCGAGCACAGGGCAGCCAACCACTACCGGCCCCCAAAAAGGTTCCAGAAACGGCCCCCCCCCCTCCCCAAAGGTATTAACTAATCAGGCCGGCCGAAGGAAGAGGGGCAGGGCTGTCAGTCACAGGGAAGCACCTGGAGCTGGGCTGCACATTTACCGATGAGAATCTGCCGACGCCATCCTTGCCTATGCGGACGCGCAAGAGAGCCAGCCAGAGCGACGGGACAAGCGCCTGTGTGACGAGCTACGCAGGTGGTGTAGGGGACATGGATGGGAGATGGTGTCATGCAATAGCTTCGCAGTCGGGCTTTGCCAGAAGCTGCAGGTCCGTCGGATGAGGCATGTGTCCAGGACAGGCAATGGGTTTTCGGGACGAGCATCGTCTCACAGTTTTGCCCCCTTGGATGCTCAGCGTCCGTCCACGTACATGGGCCGTGGGGGTGTATTGCACCGCTGCCGGGTGGAGGCGATTAGAGAGAGAGCATCTCGCAGGGTGCATCGGATTGTTGTTATCCACGACGCCCCATGGCCCATACGGGCGGCCACGGCAACCAGAGGGCAAAACAACCCCAAACCCAAGACTGGACAAAAAGACGGACGGAAACTGGGGGGTCTGCGGGCGGGTCGCCAGGACCAGGCCAGACCAGGCGAAGGGCGGCGACGGGGGGAACTCGTCAAACCTGGAACTGCTGCGGGATGGCTCTGGATCCTCGTGATGCCTTGCCATGCATGCCCGAGAAGAGCCCACATCATCGGTCTTGTCAAGGGGAGCTGGGCTATTTGCTGCAACTAGCTGGGACGCTGCTCTGATAGGAAGAGTGGGTTTGGTGTGGGTGGACTTTGGCCTGTACCGTACCTCACGTACGCATACGTGCCTGTGCCGTCTCGTTGGCCAACGTAACACCGGTTGGTCTTTTTTGGCTGCAGCGAGGAGAGAGACATCAGAGTCCTAGCTGTCGAGCATCACCCAAGGGGCAGCAGCCGAGTGGGCGATTTGGCATCCACCTTGACGTCGTAGCAGCTCATCTCGGATCACCTTGGGCTGTCATGTAGCTAGCGAGGAACCGAAGGGGCCCCGAGCGGCGCCATGTTAGTCGAGAAGGTGAGGCGAACCTCTCATCTCGCCGGCTGCTGCCGCTGTGCGCCAGCAGAAGAGCATTTCGACAGACATTACATGGCATTAGCTAGCTAGCTGGGACAGAATACAGTACATATGTAGGGATACGTGGTGGTTGATCTTGAACAGATCGAACCAGGGAAGCAAGCAGGGGTTTGCAGGTGGTGGAGGGTGGTGGCCGCACATGAGGACCCAATCCAACCCAACTGAAGAGAAGAAGCAGCACGACAGTCTGACGGGCTTTTCTCTCTCTCGCAGGAGGGTGACAGCGGCCGCGTAGGGCCGGCAAGGGAAAAAAAAAGTGATGGGCATGTAAGAAGCGTAACAGCCTCACGCTGACGATGCCAATTGCATCGCTGATCCCTTTCTGTTTTGCAATTGGAATTGTACAAATCACATATGCGGACTCTTACCGACTCTTTGTATACAAAGGGACTCCCGGCGAGCGTTTGGTCTATGTTTGTGCTCCGCATGCACTGGCCACGATACACCATACATGTCGTACATGTTGCCCGCTGGCAGGTCGCGGACCAGGAGAAGAGCAAAGCTCGGGGCATGGGTCTGGGCATTTGGCCAACGTAGCCGGGCCAGCTTTGTACCACCATCCAGTTACGGCCAACCTGAGTGCGGCCGGGCAAGCTGATGGACGTCCGGAGATGCACCTACATTCTCCCCGTGCTGATGGGATGGGGGCTAGCGAGCAAGTAGCAAGTGCAAAAGAGCAGAGGCAGTAAAAAGGAGTCAATAGGAGAAGGAGGTGAGAGCAAAGTGCAAGTCCTGGATGAGGATCCCTCTCGTCTACGCCCTTCCCTTGTGTTTCCATCGCTCGCTCGCCCGTCTGTGTCGCCTGACGGGCCGAAAACTACTGCTACCGGACGTGCTATTTCGAGGACATGACCTAAAAGCCCCAAAAAGAAGAGTCGCACCGCCCTCCCAGCTGCTTCAGCTCCTCGCGTGAGCCTCTAATTTACATAGACGACTCCTCCGTAAGGCATCCGGAGATCAGCCTCAACCCACTTGCACACCGCCTCTGGCAGCGCCAAAACGTCCCGCTCCCGGTCCGCTTGGCTCCCGTTGTCCTGGACGATCGGGCTCGCACCGCCTATCACACTCCTTGCGAGGACATCCGCTTGCTGTTTTGGTCCCTGTGGGAGGGTGCGTGACTCTGTATCTGGTCGGTCGACTGATGCGTCTTCTGCACCTTGCAAGTGGGCTCTGCCTCTTATTTTGGGTTGGGCATTGTCTCACCACTGGCTTCCTCCACTCTGTTCGCTAGGGAAGAGAGATTCCTTGGTTGTTAATTTTTTTTCTCTCTTCTCCCCCCTTGGCTTGTCCGGACCGACGGAGCGTCTGTGACTCTTCCTCGCCATGAACGGGCATGGCGGACTCACACACGCACACACGCACGAACGAGTCAAGCAAGTTCGCCACCACCACCTCACCAGCCACCCGGGTCCAGCGGGCGAGTGTGGCACGGCCAAGCTAAGCAGGATCCGAGAAAGGAAATCCATCCATGGCAGAAAAATTCCAAAAAAATCTCTTCTCAATGTAACTTGAGAGCGGCGTTGCCAATTCGTCCTCGGCCTCGCGTTACTTTTGATGCCTTGAGAACGAACTCTGACTGATTGTGCCGTAAACTCAACCAACCCTCTCGCAACTAAGCCACGTCGAACCCTTGTCTCGCCGACGCCGACCGTCTCTCGCCCGCTCGCGGGCCTTCGGTCTCATACTTCCATGGGACATCTCAGCACCCGTCGGGCTCATCGGGCTCTGTACAGTGGCCGTCAGTCCCCTGTAGGCGCGCCATTTCAGCGCTTCTAGCTGCAACGGAGAGCGGCGTCTACGGCAAGCCACCCCTCCCCCCCTCCCTCCCTCCCCTTGTGTGTGGCAGGAGCCGGTACCTATGGCAACCTCGGTTCCGCTTGCGGGTACATGGGTGCCGGCCGGGCTGCCTCCCAGGGATTCGTATCCTCTGGCTCCAGTCTCGTATCTCTCGCGTACACCCACGCGGCAACACGCCACCTCCCGCGTTCCCACGCTCCCACGTTCCCTCTCAGTCAACCTACAGTCACTAAGCACTCACTAATGGCCAGTGGATTTGCTCGCTGACACTGCACCGCCCTCAGTGGACCGGCCCCTGAAGCGTCCAATTGTCCGGTCCGGCAAAGGCTCTGCATCAGCGGCGGGACTGTCGGGGGGGCCATTCCACACAAGGGGACCTTCGATGCCCTTCCATTGCGTCTTGCTCAGCGGGCTCGTCATTCGTTGGTCCAAAACTTACCAAGCAGGTAAGGAGTGGCTAGTCAGCTCACCATCGCCGCCGCCGCCCCGACGTCGTTTAAAAAGACGCGGGAGGAGGCGAGGTTTCGCCTGAGAGGGCAGTCGTCTAGAAGCCGCATTCACAGCTTCCCGTGCTTGCCACAGAGTTACGTACTCGCGGCCGGTGCCTTTCTGATCACCTTTGAGTCACGCGCGAAATCATTCCATATCCATAGCATCCGATTTGGTCGAGTAAAACACGGCGAAGCCCTGGGCGAAACCTGAACGGCACGGTCGAAGCTGCGTGATATCGCTGTCCATTGCCGCCTCAGGCACACGCACCCACCTGTGCACCCAGCACGCAGAAGCAGCACGCCAGCAGCCAAGCAGCTTAGGCCGAAAAGGTACCCTGCCATAGCGCGCCTGCGCCAGAGGTACTCCAACTCAATTCACGACCCTGGTCTGGCCCAGCGCCGTCACACTCTCGGCCACACCCTCTCGAATAGTCACTGTCACTCTCACCTCGCTGCCCACCCTCCCCCAGCGACCCCGGACACGCAGCCACGAATCAGCCCTCGTAGGCCCCTCCCGCTGTCCATTCGAGCAAGCCCGCGTCCTGCGCCAGTTGACGAAAAAAAAGAGGCTCCACCTGCGAGACCAGCCCCATCCAAAGGGGCCGAAGGGGACCATCCACAACCACTGACGGCCGTCTTGGACCGCAGAGGACCACCAGCGACCATTGGGAGCCACCGAGGACCACCTGAACGCAGAAACCACCAGACACCAGAACCACCACGAAGCCGGTCGACGAGTGGACCCGACCCCCCCCTCTCTCCATCAAAGGCGCGGCCCCCTCTTTGGTGTCTGATCGTCGACTCTAGTCCCCCGTCCTCCGTACCCCCCTGCCTGGACGAATCACATACCTCGTCCCTCCCAGTCTCGCCCGTGACCTCATCCATCGCTGTTGCTTCTTCAACCTCCCCGGGGCCGCATCTGTTTGTCTGTTTTCCTCATTGTTCTTCTGTTCCTTGCGGACCGAACAATCGATCAACGCCAGCACTATTTACTTTCCCTCGTGTTCAGCAGCCGGCTGCAACACGTAAATACCCTACCCTCTCTCTCTTCCTCACACCCCCCACCTTGGACTTTCGCTAGATCCAACTACACACACCTGGCTCTTTACCCTGCCAGCCCGAGAGAGAGCATCCACACCCTGCTCCGGAGACCAAGACACACGCACCGCCTCGGAGCCCAGACCACCATTACTACTACTACTTACCTGCTACCACCCGACAGCCCCCAACTTATAACCACCCAGCCCTGTCTTGCTTTAAACGACACACGGAGTTCAGCCTCACATTCCAAAACCAAAGCCTCGCCGTTCGACTCGATGCAATCGTAGCCCTACGGTTTTGACAGCAATATATAAAGCCGGCACCTCAAACCCTGAGCTGCCGACCCCGGACCCGCACCTCGACACCCAACCATGACTTCGCTGCCACCCGATCCTTACAAGGCCTTGGGAGTTTCCAAGGAAGCGCAAATAGCTGAGATCCGCACTGCCTACCGCAAGCTCGTTCTTAAATGCCATCCGGATAAGGTGCAGGACCCTGCACTGAAAGCCCAGAAAGCCGAGGAATTCCAAAAGGTCCAGCAGGCTTACGAGCTCCTCAACAACGAGAAGGAGCGACAGCGTTACGATGACCAAGTTCGTCTCCAGGAGCTCAAGGAGCAGATGAGAGCGGCGAAAGCCGCCGCTCCTCGAGCAGCCCCGACATACAAGTACGACATTCGCACCGCGGAACCTCGTCCTACTACCTTCAAGTCTAGTTCGCCCCCGACAAAGGGGTACGATGGCTTTTCGCGATCGTACGAAGGCAGCTCTCCTCGATCCTTCGAGGAGGTCCGCTCTCCCCCGAGACGCGAGTCTACTTACAGCGACAAGCCCTCAAAGGCAGAACGAGAACGAGAAAGAGAACGACGGGATAAGGAAAAGGAGCGTGAACGCCGGAAGAAGGAGAAGGCCGATGATGCGATTCGACGTGCTGAGAAGGAGGCCGCCAAGGAGCTCAAGCGCGCAGAGAAGAAGGCCCGCGAGAAGGCCGAGGAGAAGGAGCGCAGACGCAACGCCGAGGACAAGAAGCGACACACATCAGACCCGTACATCGAGCAGTACGATGACGAGCCACCTAAATCTGAAAAGAAGAGGTCAAGTAAGAAGCACGAGAGCAAGCGAGATCGGTCTTCCCACCGGGAAGAAGCGCCCCCGATGGCTCCTCCTCCCGTCCCCCAGATCCCCCAGGAGCGATCCTACACTGCGGAAAAGGAGGAATACGCTGCTTCATACATTGAGGCTGCCAAGAAGAAGAGCCCTGCTTACGCTCGCACTGTTGCGCCTCCCGCTCCTACGCCCCCCCCGGTGCCTGGTCAATCCAGCCCCTTCTCACCTCCTCCTGTCGTCGAGGAACCCGAGACTCACCGCTCAACCAAGAGCCGCCGAGGCTCCTCGGGCGAAAAGAGTAGTTACAAGAAGTCGTCGCGAGAGGTTCTCGTTGACCCTGATATTGTGAACGCCTCTCCTTCTGCTCGGTACGCGCAGAAGTCGGCCACGGCTGCTGCCATGGCTACCTCGCCTCCACGCCTTAATCGCCAAAACACGGCGCCTGCTGAATATGCTTCCCGCCCTATTCCCACGATGGCGAGAGCCACGACATTCGCAGGGTATGCTGAAGATCCTCGTGGTCGCGGCCGCTCAAGACTGCAGCCTCAGGTTGAGGAAAGCGAGTCGGACGATGACTACGAGCGCCGCCACCGAAAGCATCGCAGCAAGAAGCACAGATCGCCCGAGCCTCGGTCCAGCGAGTACGTGAGCAAGTACAAGGTTTCTGACGGCCGCACAACACTGCACAGCTCGTACTCGCGCAGCCTCGAGCCTGATCCTGCCGAGTACGCCGCCTACCACTACGCGGCTGGGCCCACCAACATCCACGTCGTGGAGAGTCGCCCTCCGATGTCAGAGCGAGAGGCGAGCTACTCGAGATCTGCCGCCTCTTCATATCCCAAGTACAAAGTGTCCAAGTCTTACGACTACGGCGACATTGCCTACTCGCAGCATTACCCCGGCAATTCGTCGTATCAGGATGAATACCCGACCGCCGCATATGCCTAGGCAGCTCATTATTGTTTACATTTCAAGGCGTCAGAACGCATGTATTCCACAATACCGTCTTTTATTGTCGTCTTTTCGGTTGCGTTTCTTTTTACTTCTATTTCTGGTTTCATACATTAACGAAACGAGATGTGTTTTAACGAAATAACTATGAATTTCCGGGGTTGCATAGCGGCACCTCGAGGACAAGGGTTGATATATGGCGCGTTGGGAATATCTTTTTTTTCACATTTTACTTTTAAACCATTAAAGCTCCCGGCATCTCGACAAGGACTGGATCACAGCACAAGGCTCGCTCGCGTGTTGGATACGACGATCGCCTTGTTACCAAGCTCATCCATTGCTTTTGAGACAGCTCAATGTATGTTGCGAGGGGCGGCAGATATACAGGTGCATCATTGGAAGGGAAGTTGGCTTTCATTCATTTGCTATTTCTGGAGAGGCGTTTGGGGATACCATACACACACACTCGTTTAGGAGATAGATTATCAGGACACTGGCGTGAAACCCAGTCAAGCCAACTTCTAGTCTCTCTCGAAGACTAGCCTGAAATTCAATGGAAACGTTGAAACAGAAACTTTTGTGCAAATGGTGACATGATTTTTTGGTTGCGACTGAGCTAATTCGAAGTTAGGGACAGTGACCGCAAGCACGCACGCCAGGGTCTGGCTCGATTCTTTGGGTATTTGGGCATGGAGAAGATGTTTGCTGGAACGTGGAAAGGAAAGACTGGACGGACGGCAACACCTGTTTGGGACACGTCTTACTGCGTGTCTCATGACTTTGCAGCGTGGTCGACTTGACCATGACTCGACGACACTCAACCAAGTGTCTGCTCCACCGTTGCTTAGCGCTTGACAGGGTGGCTGCCACACGCGGTCCATCCCGCGAGCCTATTCCTGCGAGGCTTACGGGCGTGCCGCAGTGTATTGCACTTTGCCTTGAGGTCTCAGATCGCAAGGGCAGGCAGTGAGGGAGCCATTTGGAAAATGAGGCGGGTAGGAGTTGTCCGTTTCGGCTGTGGCGAATCGGGATGACGCCCTTGGAGTTACGGGGCCTGCGCCCGCATGTACTAAGTTGAATATGCTGTAGCATACATTGATAAGCTAGCCGATGTGAATTCAACTGCATTTCGTTTACACAAGCAGTCTAGGCTGTACGTTGTTGGTTTTCAACGCAACCCACAATATCCGCTTCGGAGCTGTACCACTTTTGTGTTCGTGCTATGTGTTCGTGTTAGGTGGATGCTCGTGTTTAACACGACGCGAACAGCACCCCATAAGATCGCCGGCCAATACCCTCAACCGTCCATGGTCTGGGGATTGCTTCTGCGAATCAATAGCTGCCTAATAGGGCGTTTGGCAGACGACTCGTGTTTCAGTGCTCAGCCCCAAATGACGACCAGCCCAGCCATGCCGTAACCAGCAGACTCCAATGGAACCGCCTTGCCACGCCCCCGCGTTTGTTGCCTCCCCCTTGATTGCCCTGCACCGGTGGCGGCGGGGCGCTGGAGCCGCGGATGCAGACGCTGTGGCGAGCAGCCGTTTGTTGGTGGCTTGCACTCTGGGGGTGGCTCGGCGGCAATGACGCTGGGCGCTCAGAACGACTACTGGTGATGAGCGCTGGGAGAAGGGAGCCTTGCGGGCTAATTAATTGGGGCGGGAGATGGCCCAGTGGTGCGGCGGCTGATCCGCCGCTTGCTTCTTTCGCTATTCGCGTGTGTGCGTGCCGGGTTCCGCTCGTCGCGGGAGCCTTGTCGCTTCTGCACTTTGCTCCGCGTACAGAGCAACCAGGTCCAAACCTGATGACCATTGAGAGAGAGACCACAATGGCCTTTTCCTGACGTGACGCGATTCAACTTGACTTGCTCTGTAGGCTGGTCTGTTTGATTGACTGGGCTGTTGGGACAAACAACTGACCAGCCACAGAATACGAATTCCCTTTGCTTTTCCCTGGAACCCCCCCTCGCACGACGACAACGGCGTAGAATATGCAATCAATGGACATTTCGACTCGAAGCAGACACGGGACTGGGAGATGGATATCGTTTACGTGCGCGGGGGACCGTCTCGACGGCAAGGGTTAGCACAGCCGCTCGCTGGCGACGAGCTACGAGAACAAGGAGACGAGAGCAGGCCTCGCGAGGCGGCGAGACGCGAATGGGACGTGACCATCACTGTCAACACCGACGAGGCGATCCAGACCACGATTACCGACCCCTTTCTCGAACCAGAATACATATCCATCTTTGAACACTACCTGCGCGACTCGGACCGACCGCAATGGACCGCCGAGAGCATCAACATGACGCTGCAGGAGCACGACGCAGGTTTGTCGGGCCTGGAGGAGCGCATCCACGAGTACAGGCTGCAGCTGCTGAGCGAGCTAAGGCTAGACCCGAGCCGCATGTCCCCAGACTGCCAGGTGTACGTCATTGAGGCGCCCGGGAGCGGCGACGGCGACGCAGGACCGGGAATCCACTGCCTGGCGTGGGAGCTTCTCGAAGGCGTCCACGTCGACTGCATACTCACGCCGCGCATGCGCGTAACACGCATTAGCGACGTTCCCCCGCCTCCGAGGCCGCTGCGCATGCTGCGGCCTGGCTATAAGCAGGCGCCGCTGTTTTCCAAGGTGCAGGCCGACGCGGGGCTCGACTTTCGCGTGCTGCTCGTCGTCGCCCGCGACTTCACTCGTTTCGGCCCCGAGCATGATCCGGAGCCAGATCTCGCTCAGTGGCCCCTGATGACGGTCCAGAAGAAGCTGCGGAGCCGCATGATGCTCGAGGTGGTGCGCCCCGGCAGCCGCGAGGAGCTCGAGGAGCACCTTGAAGTGCGGGCCCTGCAGGGGGTTTATTTCCATCTGGTCCATTTCGATCTCCACGGACGTATAATGAGTGATGAGTACGTGCACTTAATTTTTTTCTCTCTTGGTATATGTGCATCTGCTAATAAAGTTAGAAATGGAAACCAGGTTCCGTGGCTTCTCTTTGCCAAGCAAAGCCATGGCCAGCGATCCCATGGATACCGGGTGCCCCAGACTCACCTGGCCAAGGCCGAGGACATTGCCCGGGTTCTTGAGCGCTATCAGATCGAAAATGTGGTTCTCAATGCTTGTCTGTCGGCTTACAACCATGCTGGGTCCGGCACTAGCCTCGCCCATATATTCCTCGATCACGGCATTACTAATGTATCAGCCATGTGGTTCTACGTCCACTATCAAACCGTGTCGACGTACCTGAGCACCTTTTACGACGAGTTGCTGGTTCAATGTAAAGATTTTCATCTTGCGGCGCACCGAGGGCGGCACGCCATCAAGAAGACGCCTACGAGCCGCAGCGGCAGCGGCCGGACGTATGTGGACTTTTTCCTGTGCGTCAACTACACGCGCATCATACCGAAGGAGCAGGATCTCATCAGCCCTATAGGGCGCGAGCCCAGCCCAGCGCCGTCGGCGCGGTCGCAGGGCTCAAGCACGTCCAACAACTCGGTCAAGAGCTTCATGAGCGGCGTGTGGAAGCCGTCGACGCCGCGGCTGGGCGACTCGTTCTTCATCGGCGACGAGCCCGTCATGCACATGCAGCTGCACCTCCTGGAGCTCGAGTACAAGCTCATGACGTCGCGCATCGTGTACGCCAGCGACCTGCGCAACCCGGCGTCCAGGCTCCACAGCACCATCGACCAGATGGTGCACATGTGGCTCAACACGAACCTCATCGACGAGGTGCGGTACCACAAGGGCAAGGACTTTGCGCGCCCCGACTTCCTCCCCCACGGCCTCAAGTTCTGGAAGCAGAGGACCCGCACCCACACGCCTCTCAGCTGGAGGCTGTTTCCCCGGCCCATACGGGCGCTGCGCCGCACGCTGCACGTCGTCCACGACGTAGACCGCGTCATTGCGCCCAGCCGCATGGCCAACATGGCGCGCAACGACGAGATGGACCGCCGCCGCGACCTGGCCCAGGAGGGGCTCCAGAACTTCGCAGAGCGGCTGCACGACGACGGCCACAGCTATCTGCTGTTCCTGGGGAGCGAGGATGCCCAGTGGTGGCGCGCTTATTTGCAGTATCTGGAGGGGAGCGAGTGGTGGGTGAATTGGCCGTGGAGTTATACAGTACACAGCCGAGTAACGGGGACGTGAACTGCTGCTGAACGACAAGTTCGAGTTGGGTATAAAGGGGTAAACAAAAAAACAGGACGACACGGTGTCGGATGGACATGCATAAAAAAGGAACAGGGCGCATTGGACCGACAGGATTGTCGAGTAATTGTATACTACAGCATGTGGACATGAAAGGAGCATAAGATGAAAGGCGTTTGGGATGCACCAGAGCTTAATAGAAGCCCTCTAGTAATATTCAAGTCATCTGTTGCTTTTATCCTGTGTTTCCAACGGCCCTCGCTGGTTCCAGCACTCGAGTCTCGGTGAGAATTTATGAGGTTATGAAAACAATTATGACATGTACACAGAAACCATCTGGTAGGGGGCTTGTTAGCTTTTCTATTTGTTTAAGGCAATTGGCAGATGGGGTGAATTTTGGAGGAGATGGTTTGGATCCTAACAAAGCAGCGGATTGCGCATCAATTTGTGACAAAGGTCTAACAACCATCAAGTATCCCTTTTATAATAATACTGAAAACTTTCCGAAAGTAGGATAAAACGAATGATATGATTTAGAATGATATGATTTAGAATGATCATCATTTGTATTACGACAAAACAAAGAAGTTCACTCCCTGTCAAGCAACATGCAGTGCCCACAAAGGTGGCGGATGTTGAATCAGCATTGGTTTAAATTCTCATTGAAGGAGTATTCAACTTTGATCCTTTGTTCGATGCGACTTTAGAAAATGAATCGCTATTGTTTCTAATAAATGAGCAATTTAATTCGAGTTACTAATTCCCTTAAAATCCAATTCTTGAATAAATAAGCCAGTAGTCTCTGCGATTGATCAACATGCTATGTTGTGTTAGGCTGTCCAGTCATGCGTGCGGCTCAAACGTGCGCTCAGAAGTTTTAACCCAAAGCAAACGTGGTGGTTGTGAGTTCAAATTCCACATTGTGAAACAGTTTCCACTCCTCGATTCTACGAGGGATGGCTATGCTTAGTCGGCCGAATTATTTCACCGCGTCGGACCTTGCTCTCCGCCCTTTTACTATTCCACAGATCAATTCCCTAGTTTGTTGATAATCGCTTCGTATGACTAACTCCTACTAGTTTCACTTAGAGAGTTAGGTGAGCTGATGTTCGTCATCTGCCATAGTGCTGACCTAAAAATATGACATGACGCCCAGAAGGATTCTGAGACACCCTTATTCCCGCTATCAAATTGCAGGAATGTAAATATCCTTGCAGAATCTTCAGAAGCAGGCAGTTGAGAAAAGTCAACTAGGGTGCGAGCAAGTGCTTACATTGCCCCGTAAAACGAAAGCGATCGGCGGATCATAGATGGCATTGCCACAGAATGACGTTGCATAATCCTATGTCACTGAATATCCGCAAACTATAAGAACTGTGTCTTTAGTTTATTTTACCACTCACCGGTAACTTCAACAAGACATTTGCATCATGAGGGTCTTGATCTCAATTGCATGCCTAAGTGCGCTCGCACAGGGGGCAGTCTCCCAAAAGATCAATATATCCGTTCCGGATACCAAGCCAGATGGTGCAGTTGTTGTGCCAAAAGACTTTGTTGGCTTTGGCATGGAGTCTGCTTTTCTCAAAAATTTCGATAATGAGTTTTCGGCAAACCTCGTAAGCTCTCTCGCCAAGCGCATGAGCAAACCGCCCGTTATCCGTATTGGCGGAACCAGCGGCGACTACTTTTTGTTCGACCCCAACCAGGAGGAGGCAAAAATATGTCTTGAAGGTAACTGCCCCAACGGTCATGACGCGACGTACATGCTCGGGCCCAGCTACTTTGAAGGCTATAAGCGTTTCAAAGATGCCAAAATGACAATCCAGGCTCCCGTTCAGAAACCAGTCAACCTCACAAATAGCCTAGCGTATGTGTGGAACGCCTGGAAAAATCTGGGACAAGATCGGGTGGCTGCCATCGCTCTCGGCAACGAGCCCGAGTTTATTCACACGGCTCTTGAAGGCTACATCAACTCCTCTCTTACCATTGAGCAGGCTGTTGTGAAAAATTTGAGCTTGAGCGGAGGTGAGGCTGTCCTGTTCGAGGCTGGGAACACTGCGAGTGGAACCATGACATCTGGTGACAATTACAATGTGTAAGTGCGTCCTGAAGTTGCCAATCAATTCTAACTTGCTAGCCTTGATATCCTAAATGCCAACATCAACGAAAATGGCCACATCTCAACCGCGGCTGAACACTGGTACCAAATCTCGGGAACAGAGCATCCTTGGACTGATGAGCAGATGCAAAGTACGTCACTATGGTGTCATTGCAAGAACCGAGCTAACTGATGCAGCGGCAATGCTCAACCACACAGCCATTACGGCCCGTTTCGACCTGTACACGCCCAGCATCAAGGCTTCTCGGGAGCGAAACATTTCGTATGCCATAACTGAGGATGCGGCCGTGCTCGGCGGTGCACCCGTTAGCTTCTCTGGTGGGTTTGGCTACTGCCTCTGGGCCGTCGACTTCAACATGGCAGCCATGTCGAGGGGCGTGGCCCGTGTGGCCAACCTTGCCGGTCGGCCGGTTGGAAAGCGGGTTTTCTGGGTTCCCGATGATTCAGGTGGCGATGACAATCCCGGACCCCAAGTCCGAGCTCCGTTTCCGGCAGCCATCTTTGTTGCCGACTTTCTGGGGAAGAAACCATCTGCCATCAAGGAGCTCGGCACGAACCATGCTCTGGTAAGCGCCTACGCCATGTACGATAGCCACTCAAACGACCTTGAGCGGGTGGCAATTGTCAACATGAACCTGTACAACGGCACCAGCACAACTGAAAGGCAGAACACCACACTCCAAGTTCCGGTCGGGCATGCGGAAAAGATCAAGGTCCGCAGGCTTCGCGCTGACAAGGGCGTCGCTGCTATGGGTTATGACTACGGAGGCCCAACCAACAATGTCACCTGGGCCGGCGAGCAATGGAGCTATGGCATAGGTCATGGCAATGGCCACTACGTCTCTAGTGCGATCGAGGAAGAAACCATCGAAGCAAAAGGCGGTATAGTTTCCGTGGCTGTCCCTGCAAGTGAGGCCATTATTCTATTCATTTAGCTTTTTGAGGTTAGAATCGATCGGATGATCGGGTGAGAACGAGGTCAGTTTTCCGCGTTTAGTCCGATTCTCCGTGCTCCTGTCCGTGATGGCCCGAGGTGGGTGGGCCGGATGTATCATGTTGATCAACACCATACCGCGCTAGAGTAAATATTTAGCATGTCCGTTAGGTGTCAAAATAAATGGAGGAATTTTAGTTGCAAACTCAATCGTTGATGGCCGCATGATCAAGTTCAGGTGTTTCCGAGTCAGTGTCCCTAAGCAAGGGTCTGTAGTAGGGGTCATTCAATCCAAAGTCGAGAACCACATGGGCACAGCAGGCAATAAATAATTACGAACAAACTCGGTTGAACTTTTTACTCTATTGATGGGTTAAGGCTAGGCTGCCTTGAGCGATGGCCCCGCACCGAAACAGGGAGGCGATCGTGAAAAGACTATGGAAACATGTGCTAAACTGAAGATCAAAATATCAAACCGCGTTACTAAATACAATATTCGCAAATCACACGACCCGCATGTGTTTAAGCGCTTCCAATCTTGCTGAGGAGCCACTGGGGGGCACTGCTCGAGGCCACACCCTGGTACATAAGATGAGCAGGGAGAATGGCCAAGGTGCCAGTGCAGACAGCATCACCAGTGTTGCAGTAGACCTTGGTCTTGTCTGCGGGGAAGTTGGGGATGGCACCATTGTTCTGGAGGTTCTTCGTGTAGCCAAAGAGAGCAGCTCCCTTGACCTGAGCGGCGATGTTGGCGTTGAGGTTGGTGAGCGCGTTGCCAATGACAGCGGTTCCCTGACTACAAAGATGTTAGAAGAGGGGTTTCATTCGAAGGGTTGTCCTCTGGAGGGAAAAAGGTATGCCGTTTAAGCCACACAAACCGATAGGCAAGAGTGGCATACTCTTTTTCATCCCCCAGGCTGGCTAGTCAAAACTGACCTGTATCCACCACACACAACTGGCGTGTTGGGGCACTTGGTGTTGGCCAGTGTAAATAGCCTGATAGCTTCGTTTATAGAGGCTTGATCGGTCCCTGCCGGGAGAGCGTTCGGGGCAAGCTGGGCAGTGTAGGCATTCCCAACTCCTTGAATCCAGACATTGTTACCAAGTCCCTGCTTGAGGCCGGAGGCGACTAACGGGCCGACACTTGAGCCCTACCAAGAATGTCAGTACTGTGTCACGTGAGACCCGCCTTTTTATCATGGCCAGCAATGATTGGCCCAGTATGACTGCCAATTGCCAAATTGGGATATAGACCATTGACAAGGGGGACATTGAGGTATTCTCCGACTCACCATATTGCCCATTTCAGTAGAGCCACGAGCGAAGATGAAAATAGCACTAGGGCACGAAGAGGAAGACCCTTGATCAAGATCGTTGGAGTTGGTTCCAAACTGGCGCTCTTCAATGCTGCGAGCTTCCTCATTGACTGGCAGTCCTGCTGCGAGAGAAGCGACGAGGCCAAGGATGGTGAAGAACTTCATCTTGAAGGTGTTGATGGTATAAGATTATTGTGGGTAGAATGTAAATGCTTTTAAGTGAATGAGAGTGAAGATGCTGAGTGATGCGGACTAGAAACTGGAGGTGAGAACATCGTACGTTATATAAAAAATCCCAACTACTACTGAAGCTATCAAGATGCTCCCCTTTCCTAGTCCTCCAAGCCAAGCCACCCGTTCCTTGGCTGGACCCGCAAACCACACCATGGAATGGTCGTGCGCATGACAGCACCTCGCCGATCAACGGTTCCTGTGACGGGCTGAAGCTGCTACAACGGATCACAGCCGCAGTCCATGGCGTTTCCTTCGCAAGGAGCCCCCAAACTGGCAGATGCTATGCTGTGCCGCAACTAGCTAAATCCCGGAATCAAAGTTCCATGGCATGATTGAGGGGATGCGATATGCCTCGGCTCTCATCCGTATGTCATCTACAAGATGGAAATGATGAGGGTCGATCTGAATCGACATGTTTTACCTTGATGGGCGGAGCAAGCAAGTCAGGCCCTGCAGCTCCCTACTACTGGATGGCTGCAGCAGTAGCTGATACACGGTGACAACAATCTGATTCACCAACAAAGAAAAGAATACGAGCCATACCCATGCTCTCGACCCTGAGGCTCGAATGCCGAACTTCCATGGCTTGACTCGTGCTTGATGGACCAAAACAGCGCTACTGGAAACTAAACCCTGAGAGGGCGGGTTTATCCCGATGCGAATCATGAAACGCCACACCGTTTTGTCTTGATTGGCTGCAGCAGTTCGGACGAATCCATATCCCAGGAATCAGCTGCCTTCTCCGAGGCTTCCATCAACTGTCCTGAAACGTGCTGAAGTGGTTTCCCTGTCAAGCTGCCTTGGAGGTTGGTATAGCGCCAGCTTAGCGCATGTGAGTGCAGAGCCGAGCTGCCGACACAACAAGGTTGTTTAATTGTCCAAGCTCTAGCGCTGCGGCGCCTCTCTCTAGCCCGTGAGCCCACGCGAGGCTATGCGTTGGGTGCTAAACCCATGCTTACCCCGTGGGTTGATGGCAAATTCCATACTTCTCGGCGCTCTTTGCCGCAATTGCTAGACCCTTTGCGGCCAGTGGCCGCCCACATTTACCGTGCCCTCTTTCATGCACTGGTCCCCCAGATGCCTGAGTGCCCTGGGATAAACTCTTGCTGGCGCGACGAGAGTGGAGGTCTGGACTGACACACATGGCTTTCTTGTTTGCATTTCCTAATCGAGTAATTGCTCTAACGACTTTTAGGCCCTATTGCCCACATTTCCTCTCCGCGACGACCTGACTAAAAGCGCCCATTTCCCTGAAAGGCAAGTGGCTTTACCATTCTCGTTTCTTCTCCCTTTGTCTCTCTACAGTGGCCATTTCCCTTGTCGGCATGCCTCCAGGTGCTCTGGCACCACCTCCTTGTTCGGGTCGCCGTCTTGGAGAGCCCGCCGGTAGTCATCGTGCACTTTGGGGTCCAGTGAAACGCCCTCCTTCAGGTAGATGGGGTTCTGCTTGCAGAACGGCAGCCTCTTCATGGGATCGGTGCACTCGGTTGCCACAAATACGATTTCTCCGCCGGGCTCCTTGTGCTGCGTCTGCCAGATGGTTGTCGCGCACTCCGAATTGTGCTTTGTGTCGGTGCACCACCTCACCATCCAGACACGCCACTTTCTCCCCTTGGAGCTGATGGCACAGGAACTGCGGTTTACTTGTTAGCGCTACATCTCTTTGGGGTAAACGAATGATTGACGACGCACTGGACTCGGTACGGAATAAAGGCAAAGTAGCCGCACTCGTCCAGCAGTTCCTCCGGCTTGTCCTGCAGCCTGGATACCACTGTCATATTCGGGTCCTTGTAGTTGAAGTACGTGTGGGAATTGACGAATCTGCTGCTGACCGAGACGGTCCAGTCTGGTGGTATGATTGTGCCGTACAGGCCCCTGTTGAGCGTGCAGGGCCCTTTGTCGCAAAAGCTGGTGTCGAAGGGAACCTCCTTGCCGTAGTCCCAGTAGGTGTATGCCTCGCAAAATCCTTGGCACTATCCGCTGTCAACGCTGAGCGCCCAAGAGAATTCTTTGCCCTTACTTCCCAGTCCTTGTTCGGCTCGCACAATGTATTCTCTTTCTTCAACTTCATCTTTGGCACGCAACCGTAGAATTCCTGCACAAAATTAGTCCTTTGTGTGCTCGCGCCCAACGGGAAAAGAGTCTCGACCTCGCCCTCCTCAATCAGATACGGATTGAAGCATTCCTTGTCCTTCATGATCTTGACAATATCCTTGTAGTTCATGTCGTCTCGGGACAGTTCCCAGTTGTCTTTCTTGCCCTTCTTCGCGTCATCTTCGTCGTCGCGCGCCAGAACCCCAAACGCAGCGGAGGCGCACACAGCGACCCGGATCAATCCCCGAAATCTCATGGCGGACTGCAATCCAAAGTGCGGGGAGTGACTCGAGTGTTTGTCTGCGATTCCTTCATACAAGTTCGAGAAGGAAGCAGGAAAACAAAAGGAAACCATAAATTTCTCCATCCAGGGAAATTCTGCGTACATCAAAGTAATGGCGGCCTCATACTGCCATTAAGGTTGTTGATCCACTAGGTGGCCTACACTGAAAGATGTCGCAACCAAGTCAATATGGCACTTGTCGATGTCAACCCGTGGATGCATAAACTTAAACCGAAAATTTGTAAATCTTTTGCACATAGAGCAAAGTTTAGAGGTTAGATATGATGCGCATCCGTCATAAAAAATTTATTTACTTTGGAAGTGTCAAATACCCTACACGGGTCATCTACAGTGGTTGTCGCCCCATTGAACATGCGGTGGTCGCCCGCCTCATCCTCAGCCTTTCCTCCTCATTGCAGTCGCTGCCACTTTCACTGTCGCTTCCGTAGCCGCCGGGGGTCTTGTTATTGCCGCTGCCAAACAGAGGTTCTAAGCTTGTGTATACTGGTGCAAGAGGATAAGCCTACAATGCAATGTCTTCTGAATGATGTGCGCGCAGCTCATGGACAACACATTCGAGATTTCAGACAACGGCTACGTCACACACAGAACGGAACGGTACGATATCTCCAAAGAGCTGCACTTGGTGGTATATAATTGGTATTTTATGTTGTGCTGGCCTTGTTGGCATCGCTACAAAGCACATCAATGGCCATGGTGCTCCCGCCGCCGCCGTTTGGGGCCGTGGCCGTGATGCCGCCGCTGCCGCCACCAGCGGCACGGACTGACCTTTAAAATAACAGTCAAGACCCTTGTAACCTCCTCATAATGAGGTCACCACGCATGCGGGTGCGTTAATTGCTGTCCTCCTTGCTGTCGTCGTCGGGGGTCTTGGTCATTCTGCCATCACCGCTAGGAGTCATGGTTGTCGTTCCGCCGCTAACATGGACCAGTCCCTTTAAAGGGGCATTCTCGGCCTGTATGGTTTTGACTTTTGCACTTAGGGACATTAGCTATAATAACCAGTGAAGAGAAAAGAAAACGAAACGACTGACGTGATGGCATTTAGCGTAGAATGCTTTTGTTTCCCACCCCCGTCCTCAGAACTGCTGAGTACATCATTACTACCGTTGACGCTTGGGATCTTGAAGGATGATATCTAAATAATTAGCACGACTCCTGAACATCTGACGGGTAGAACTTGCCCTAATTTAAAAGCTCGTCGGAAAGGTGGTTGTGTCAGGGACTCGGTAGCCTCTCAGAACGAAACCTGCAGCTATTGGCCAAGGGCTGATTAGGCCCGTTCCGAGCGCTGGAGGCCTTCGCTTTGTGTCAAACGTCTGGAAGCGTCTCTGAAATGTGGTTATGTCAGGGACGCTTCTTAGAAATGTGGTTTTGTCGGGGATTTTGAGCCAGAAATGGGAAGATCCCCAGAAGTGGTTGTGCCGGAGCCTCGGAAGCTTCTCAGAAATGTGGTTGGGTCAGGGATCCGAAGGGCTTTCAGAATAGAAAACTCCCTAAAAGGTGCCTGCGTCGGAGACATGGAATTCCCCTAATGTGGCTGAACTTGAGGGTGGAATCGTCTGTCAACAGTTAAGAACGAAGAGTCATCACAGGCAACAGGTACCCGGTAGCCATAGATCCATTTGTGGCGGGATTCGTCAACTATCTGCCTGAGGTTGACATTCGATTGGCAGCTGTCACCACTGCTGATAGCAGCCATTTTGCTTGCTGTGCCGCCATCTGGCAGCCAACAAGGAAAGGATCTTGAAGGGAAACTGAGTGTCCAATCGTGCTTATGTTCGGTCGGAATTTGATGGGATTCAAGTAAGAGATAAAATAAAACTAGGCCCTAAAATATTTGGTTGATACTAGGTTCAAATAAAATTTTTAAGTTAGCTTTAAAGCATAAATAAGACCTGTGGTCCTGGTCCAAACCGATGTTGAGCAGAGGATGCTGAGCTAATTGTCTTCTACAGTCCATCAAAGTCCCCGCCAAGTGGTAGCCACGGCAGTTGAAGCACCTGCCAGCAGCCGAGACAATAGCTGCTTGGCAGATGCTAATCTCACTAAGGAGGATGGCTGATAAATTTACTGCAATATTTTTCTCCTCCAGGAAGCTGTCAAGCCCTTGACACGACCACAATGCAGAATGGCAACCATGACACAAAATGGTCAATGGAGGATCACGAACAAAGCGCGGTGATTTAGATGCAAAATCACCAACGTTATTCTCTGCAGAGAACACTTTTGCAAAGATCAGCATAGCTCAGCAGGACACATCATCACATCGATCAGCATAGTTCAGCAGAAGGCACCATCGTAACGATCAAGTTCAGCAGAAGACACCTTCAAGGTGAGTTCACACGTCTAACTATGATAAGAATACTAACTAGAATAGATGTCTAATCTTGCAAGAGCCCGGTGGTGTGGGTTTAGGTGCTGGTGAAGGTGGTAGGCGCCCACACCACGGCGATTGCTGGGGCTGCAATAGCCCGGCAGCAGTTCGCTTCCATCGAGTAAGTACATTGCCCCCTTTTTTCTATGCAAATCTGACCAATACAGTGTCGTCACTTCCGGCACATGATCTAAGGCTGCCAACGCATGCCCCTCTCTCCAGCCAGCAACAGCAACAACAACAACAACCTCTGCTCCCGACCTGATCGTCGTATCAACTACCGCAGCACCAGCAACAAGAACAGCAGCGCAAGCTGGCCACCGAGGCTGAGGCCACCACTGACGACGATATTTGGGGGCGCCACCGCAAGGGGCGTTGAGGAGGCCGGCAACGAGGATGAGGAAATGGTGGTGGAGTGGGTTCAATAAGGTAAAATTTTCTTGACCGGTTTGTTCTTGATGAAAGGAGCTATAGGTGAATTCCCTTCCATTAGAAGTAAAATAAATAAAGTAAAGATGAAGATACAACCATCATGCTCGCCAACAACTGGAATATACAGCTGCTTCTCTTAATCTCCCTGGGGCCACTTCTGGTACCTGTCTTTGGTCTTGTCCTGTTTAATGTTCCTCTACTTAATGCTTCAAGCCCTGGTTAGGACTGACCACAGTTGCGTATCTGGGTGTAGCTATCGAAACACTGCGACCGTAGGTAACCGTGTGCTGGGACAGGCTGCAGTCTGTTTCAAGCCTGAGGCACCGCTTTCTCACGAGTGCAGAGGGCCACTCACCTAATCAAGCGGGTGGTCATGCACGACGGTAGGAACGGAAGGAGTGACTGCCACTGCCCATTTAATACAACTGAAAACTTTTCCTCCAACTGGAATTTTCCACGCATCAACAACACTTTCTCACTACCCTGCTACGACTTTTTTATAAAATTTCATGATCGATCTTTTTCAGTGCTAACGTGACACAGGAAGCCCCGATCTAAAGCAATTCGACCAACCATCCGTCTGCAGGAACATGGGCAAGGACAAGGACAAGGCCAACGAACAACCTACGCCGGCTCTCAGCTTTAAGACCAGGAACAGAGCGTTGAAAGAATTTTGCGGACGACATCGGTAAGACTCTTCAGAGGTGATTCACTGTTGACTCACTTGGGCAAGAGCATTCCTTAGAGAAGCTTCGTCGAAGCCTCTAGCCAGGAATCTTCATACCCTTAGAGGGCTCCTTGTTGGAGTACCTGGGCAGGGAATTTCTTAGGGGGATGTAGTTGGCATCCCCAGTCAGAAATCTACTTCTTAGAGGAGCCTATTTGGGCACCTAGGCAGAAGACCACACCCTCAGAGACCTCTTTGTTGGAGTGTCTAGGCAGGGCATTTCTTAGAGGGATAGTGATATCTCTAGTCAGAAATGATGCTTCTCAGGGGTGTTTGATTATTCAAGCGCCTAGCCAGAAGTTTCCTCAGGGGACTGTTCGTCCCCAGTCATGCCTTAGAAGGACTGCCAAATCCTTGGCCAGGTTGTAAGGGAAAGGAGGAACCGATGTAAGTGTGCCGTTTTGGAAATATTGATAACCTCTCGAGCTTCAACTTTGTGCGACGGCAACAAACATTCTGCACATGGTAACGTTCAAGCGACGTGGCCTATGCTCACAGCCGACCATGCAATGGAAGCAAACTCAGAAGCCTCACATTTCTGCTAGCAGATATAAATATAGCATTTGAATGTCATTTGCCGCCGAACGCATCTCTCATGACTGAGGGGGCCGCCAACTCACCCATGGGGTGATGGAGTGCTTACTTCTCTGGAGTCACTGCCAACAACGTTGCTTCATTCTTCGTTCAATGCGTCAAAATACAGACCGAAATGTTTTCCCGGCTTGTGAGTGGCAAGTAGGAGAAGACTGACTTTGCATGGCTGACCATGAATGCTGCAGAAATACGAGCCTGAATCTAGCCCTCCCAAAAATACCCGACAAGCTGGATTACGCCGAGCCCAAGTGTTATGCAGACCTACGACCAGTCGTGAGATACTTCCACGTATTAACTTGCCCCAAGAACAACGTTAAAGTTTCACGACAACTCTCCATACTGGCCAGCCACGATGATGAGAAGCGTCGGGTTTCGCAGCACCGCAAGGAAGATCTTGGCATACATTACTCACTTGACAGTAAATGGCACAGACTCAAGGCTCTCGTGGAGAAGGAACTCAACAGTGACCATAGTAAGTTGAGCATATTTCACCACATCATCTGGCAAAACAAGACGCAAATGAATCTAACGAGTCACTAGATTATTTGCGCGTCTCAGTCGTCCAAAACGGAAGATTAATCCTGGCACCACCATTCACACGCATGCGCTTGCGATTCACAGATTACGTCGAGACGTCAAACAGGAATTGTCTGGAAAGACCTGGCAGCCACTGATTGGTTGTTTTTCGAGGTAAAACGACCCCTTTTCTTTCTTTCTGGGAGCCCAAAAGCATCTCCCGTCCCCCCAACCTGCCCAACCCTACCGCCCACACCATCCCCTTCTCCTACCTGGATTGCTCATCCACCACCGGGCGGCCAGGCATGGTCAGATGCCTTTGTCGCTTGCCAAGACTGCTGCGTCTGGTACTTTCCTCCCCTTGAGAACGTCTCCACCATAAAGTCGACAGTGATGAGGCCTTCCGTGTCCTTCTCGGGGCTATCTGAGTCACCGGCATTAGTCTCTGATTCAAGCCAATGGCACACCCACCCCAAATAATTCATTGCGGTATGTTTTCTTCCCATCTACACAAAGATAGCACTATTTCGGGAGTTGTCCGGACAACCCCGCAACGCAACGTAATGAACAGCTACGGTAGTAACACCACTGTGTCTCCGGATTGATCTAGCAGACCCCAATCTCGTCACAGGCCATCCGTTTTATTCATCTCACAGGCTCTGAGAAGGCAGTTGGCGACCATCATCGGAAAACTGGCTATGACATGTCCTTTTACCCGCTTCATGAACTTTCTCACCAAAATGGCCATTGTTGAACAATGCATGGCGGCATCGTTTACTCACCGGCGAAAAATTTACGAGTCCAATGGTCAGCCGCATTTGAGTCACACAACTTCAATATACTACAAACTTGTCGCCGCTCACTCTTACCCCCTCAACAAGCCTCGCAATGGCCGTGGTGATCACGTAACTCAAAGAACAGCTCGAGTTGACCCTGATCCTGCAGACAGCCACTATGCGGCTCTCTAAACCAACTCATCAGGTTCTAGCCTCGTCATCAGTTTTGTCCTTCATTTCACTCATAGCCACTAAAAGTCTGGTGGTACTACCACGCCCCGGACAATCTGTCTTGATCGGCTTGCATTTCTTCGACTCCGACACCAGTAACCCCCAGACAATCTATCCCTGCCCATACGCTTTACTTTGAACACACACCACGCCGTCACCCTCCACTATAATTGCTGCCTGAAAACTTATGACCTGGCTCATTCGCCTTTTCAACACTCGACCATGCCAATCACTCCAACCTTCACAAATGAACTTTAGCATGCCGCATGCGCTACGAGAACGTCAGGTTGGAGCGGTCTCAAATCGTTTAAGGGGGTTTTCTTGTTTCTTTCAGGTGGATATCAGTGCTACTGGCTTTTTTAATATTGGTTCATTGTACTTTAGGGAGAAGACTGGTTGTGAAGTTGTTCATCATGTATTGTTTGATCATTCTCTACACTAAGGGATTTCGTTGGAGGCCTGCTAAATTCTGTAATCACTAAGGCAAAAATATCCTTCACTCTAATAAATTAGCTCAGCCATGATTGCTTTCATCTCTGGTGCCCCTCAAGCGACTGAAGATTGCAATGAGCTGATCGCGCCCATCCCAAATAGGGTAAATTCCAATCACAACAAGCGCCAGCCACAGCCAGATAAGAGATACCGTCACCCAAGCGGTGAAAAACTAGACATGAATAAGCTTAGGACTATTGAGTCTCATCAAAGATGTAACTTACCGTTTTGCTAAAGATGTATTTCGCTGCGTACATCGGCAGGGGCCAAAGAACCCAGTGACCAAGAAAAGTCGCAATGGCCCAATAAAGGGCATATCTGGTCCAGCGGCGCTGTATATCATCCTGCGCCACCTCTATGTCACTCACATTTTCGGCTGCTTTGGTAACTTGAAGTTGCTCGTCCTCACTGTCAGCTTCTACTACTAGCCCCTCCTTCTTCAAATTATCCCACTCATAATTAGCAGGTCGTACAAATGAGATGACTGCTGTATAGAGCAAAGGGCTTAGTGCAGATGCCACTGTTCCGTACATGCAGGGCAGGGTTTGCCCAGTGGACGATACAGTGACCTCTCCAAAGAATCGGTAGGCCGTCCCAAGCCAGACGGCGAGCCCCGTCGCTAACCCAAGGAAGGCTGAACCTATGACGGCAAGTTTACTCTGGTCTTTCCATAGAATTGTAAAGATCAATGGCACTACACCAGGACACGTAACAACTCCTAGAGATTAGTTAGTATTGTGGTGCGTCTGGACAGATGATTGAGGCTCGTGATCCAGCATTCAGATCGTGCCCTCGGTCAACGCAATACGTTTCAGCACAACAGGGGATCCAACATCAATCAGACGTACCTATCATGTACAAGGTCCATCCCATGTCGATTCCAACATAATGAAACATGGCGGTGAAGCCGGCAGATATGATGCCAAACAGGACGACACCAATGTGACTCCAACGAATCACGTCTTTGTTCTTGGCTTCCTTATTAAAATAGGTTCGATAGAGGTCAAAAGCGATCACGCTTGAAACTGCAATGACCTGGGCGCTCAGTGTGCTTGTAACAGCCATAAAAGTCATGAGAAGAACTGCGACAGCGCCGCCTTTTCCAGCTACAGCCACGGCAACATATGGCAATGCAAGGCCATTGGTTACCTCGGTACTCGTCATAGCCTGTCTCTAAATTAGTTTGCATCATCTACCAGGAGATTTTATTCGTACTCTTGGGTATGTTGGAAATATTGGCGAGGATTCTAGCCCTAGCGTTGCCATTCCCATGATTGTGCCGAGCGCCCAAGGGATGCTAAAGTACGAGACGCCTCCGATAACGTATCCGGGGACCACGGCACGCGGTGACGCTGCAAAGGCCTTGATAAAATAGCCGGTGTCCATCTTTTGTTTTTGTTAGCTAACATAGTTCATTTTTTTCATTCACGCCACTTACAATGACAGCCCCGAAATTAGAGACGAGAAGGATAATGGCAAAGTAGATGCCTTGCTTGGATGTCATTGTCAACAAAGATCCTTGGTAATTACCATCGATATTGTGGCTATCCTGAGCAGCAACGACAAGTTCAAAAAGCTTGGAGATAGACCCGACGTGCTCTGAAGTAATGGCTTTGAGAGTGAGATAGCAGCTGAGGATTAGAATGACAAAGGTGTGAAGGTAATCGGTGAGGAATCTGGTATTGTTAGAAAGCACCAGCCGAAATTACGGGAAAACCTACGTCGCTTTGATGCCTCCAGCCAGCGTGTAGAAAATCACGCCGACCGGGAGCAAAAAAGTAGATGCCATTATGTGCATTCCTGTACTACCTCTTGTTAGAGACGGAACAAAGTTTCTACTAGCAGTACTCACAGAGACGTTATGACAGATGACGCCCCCAGGATCATGTTTATGGTGTTGAAGAGGTTATTAACCAACGCCAAGAACGTGAAACTGAGATGAGCAATGGTGCCTTGGACGTAGTCAGATTAGCAACACCTTGAACATGGGTGTGATGCCTACCATATCGAATGCGGACGATTTCTAAAACCGTATGTGCCTCAGGAACCCGATCTTTGCAAACAGTTCCCAGATAGGCGAAAAATACTATGACCACCGAACATCCTCCTCCGTACCAGAACCCGCCGCTGATGCCATAACTATATGTAACCATAACACAGCTGAGCAAAGCTGTACTCCATAGCCAGGACTATATGCGGTTAATATCTTGAGTTAATATTTGACAAGAACGGCGCAATGACAGTGTAGGGAGAAAAGCATGGTAGGCTGGCTGGGGAGAACATACCGACACCACGGCCGAGGCGATCAAGCCGGTTCGAACTCTTCGGTTCGCGACCATAAATCTGCTTCTATTAGCACAATATCAAGCCAAAATGTGAACTAATAATTTACTTACGTTTCCACTTTTGAATTGTCTTCACCAAGGGTCTTTTTCAACAGTGCTGTCACCCCAGTCATGGCTAATCCAATGTTAGCATTTATAACAAACTGCGATGATGATCACTCACCAAAGGCAAATGCCAATCCAAACAATACGACAACGCCGTACCCGACCGATTGCGGGAGCGGCGGTGCCACCTCGCCTGCTGCATTCAATCGTCGATCTAGCATTTTGCAAATCTCGAACAGAAAGGATGCAGCATTACAATGAGCTCAAAAATGGAAATATGAGTTTTTTTTTATAATACGGCCATGGCTTATACCAGGGTCACTTTAAATTTGGACGGTATTGATACACTGGTGTGAAATACCGGCGATGCATGGTTAGATATGAGGCTATCGGGACTAAGATGTCGTCAATTGTAGACCCCGATGAGGTGATTGAATGGGGCGCATATCCGGCACCTGGAGTCCCCAGATTCGACAACCAAACGACCGGGGTCGCGTTACAACTTCCAAAAGTAGTTTAACGCCTTGGCGCTGTAATACATAAGAATGCAACGATCTAGACTGCCGCGTGTGTCAGTGGCATTTCCATCACAATCAGCACCACCACCCCGCGCCAGGATGAATTATTACAGACACGATCGGGATCCCAGAAAATTTCACCATGAGCCCCGCAGACCAGCCCAAAGAAAGATGCGCCCCGAATTCTTGCGGGACCTGCAGACAACAGCGGGTCCGATGTGACAGACTATTGCCAGTCTGTCGGCGCTGCTCGGTTATGCAGCGCAAATGCCAGGGTTACAAGCGTCCCAAAGGGGTTCGGTGGACGAATAGTATGGCTATCAGAGGAAAACTGATGGGGAAAACGACATTTGAGCAGGAGGGTGTGCGTGCAGATCAAGATCAAGGACTTGGAATGACAAAACAAAATCAAGACAAGATGAATCCACTCAGTCGCTCTATCAGAGATGGAGCTTCTCTTTCCAAGCCGTTGATTGAGCCAGGACTCCAGGATTTGTCTCCAGAATGCAGAAACTACATCCGATATTGTATGCACCCTGTTCTTTTTCTTGAATTAAATGTTGATATTTACCAGTCGACCTTGAGTTGTCAAATGAGTGTGTCGTATACAATGTTCGGTCAACCAATCCATTTTTGGCCCTGATGCCACTGATTCCAACCAGCCAAGCGTTGACGCATATCATGGTTTCAATCTCGGCCTTTCACTTTTCCCACAGAAGAATTATACACTTCCCGGGCGCCAATGGAATACGAGCTGAGGAGTTGGCATTGCCCTCGGATCATTATGGACAGCAATTACGACATCCAAACTTTAGCCAGCCGCTTCAGACAGCGCTATTACACAAGGAGAAAGCACTAAAATGTATCGTCAAAGAATTGAATAGTGTGTCGAGTAGCAGCAGCGATGGTTTAACTGCGGCGGTGGTTCTGTCCATCTGTGTTGACGTGGTGGAATCTGGCGAAATGGGATGGACACGCCATCTCATTGGGGCCAAGGAGCTCATCAAGCGCCAAAAAGCTTTTCTCGGTGAATATCATCACGAATCCAGGGCATGGCTTCAATATTTTGAGACAGCTTGTACAACGTAAGACGGCCCAAGCCAAAAATGCAAGAGGCGCTGACAGTTGCTAGGTTTGACATTATGGGAAGTACGCTTTCGAGATCCAAAAGTTCAACAATCTTCCCAGATGCCATCCAGGTTTCCCTTCTTGAGACACTCCAAAAATCAGAAGAAAAGACTTGGGTAGGGTGTCCAGCAGAGCTTCTGTACATTCTAGCGGCCATTCATTCGCTTCTGTCCGTTCCAACACACAATCAGCTCAATGACATTTCTGACCTTTACTTTATGCTTGAAACTTTTTCTTCCTCTGCATAGGCGGCAAAATCTCCACGTGTGGAACATTATTCATCACGACTCCATCTCTCAAGTTCCTACAAAGCAGCAGTTGAGATTTACGCTTCGCATGTTTTGGGAGCGTTACCTGGAGACCATTATCTATCACCTCCTTATATATCCAGCATTATTGAACCTGCCATAGCGCATATGACATCAATACCGGAAACCGACTTCCATATCAAGAGCTTAGTCTGGCCAGCCTTCGTAATAGGCGCCGAGACAGAGATGGAAGACCAAAGAGCCCTGATTCGGACCATTTTCCAAAACATCTGGATCTCATCCTGCTGTCGCAATGCAAAGAATGCTGGCGAAATGCTGGAAAGAATATGGAACAGAACCGCCGAGGAATGCATGCGGGGGACATGGCTCCAATACATGTATGAGCAGGATGATGCATGGCTCTTTGTGTAGCTTGCATGTTTTGAAGCGAGATAATGCCTGAAAGTGCAAGATTCTTTGAGTTCGTACCTGAGCCTAATTTACTACCATGTTGTCAAATTTAGGGCGTTACAACGCAGATCTGCCAAGTCTTCATCTTACTCACTGGGGGATTGCCAGTTTGACGCTCTGCTGTCTGGCCCTTGGAAAAGGCTAAAGGTCTTGGCGTTTTTATCTAAAATAAACTAAAATAATACCTAAATAATTATGATTATCTAATGATTATTTCTTAGACATTATAATTCTTTTGATTGGTTGGACCGCAATCGCAGAAATCTGTCGTAAACTAATGCAGCCAAGGTTTACTCGCGTGTCAAGAGCTGACACCCGCTGTGGAGCAACGGATGGCCAACAGCTCCACCACGGGATTTCGTCATCGTCAATGGTAAGGTGTCATTCAAGCGGCCGAATGTGGTAATTTTTTTGAGAAACACTTATAAGAATCCCGGTTTGGTTAAATTAAGAGCAATGCCGGTTCATCTCGGCCAAGAACTATTTGGTCAATCAGTGAGCTTACACCAGCTGCATCCAACATGGCTGACGACAAGTCAGAGCCACACCCGCTCTGTCCTCTTTCGGCGAGCGAGATACAATTGGCTGCATCTCTGATTCGAGGACTATGGCCCAGTACAGTTTCCCTAAGTTTCAAAGCCATCACTTTGAATGAGCCTCTGAAAAAGGACTTGGTGCCATATTTGGATGCCGAAGACAACGGTCTCTCTGCTCCCGCAATTCCTCGCCAAGCGTTTGCATCATACTACATACGTCAGACTGTAAGTGATCAACAGGTTTCTTAAAAGATAAAATACTCACCAAAAGTAGTCCATATTACACGAGGCAGTAGTAGACTTGGGAACGAAAAAAGTAGAGAGCAACATCAGACTCGGACCTAATGTCCACAGCAACATTGACTATGACGAAGCTCAAGTAATAGAAAAAGTTGCACTCGAGGACCCCAAGGTTCTAGCGGAGATAGAGAAACTTCAACTCCCGGAAGGAACAGTCCTCTGCGCAGACCCATGGGCATATGGTAAGACACCCGACGATTCGAGGACAGGCCACTGACGTTACAAGGTTCCGACGGCATCGAGGACGATCAACGCATGTATCAGGTGTTTCTGTACATACGAGACCCTAAAAACCCCTCTGAGCCTGACTCAAATCATTATGCTTTTCCGCTCCCGATATCTCCAGTCATTGAGTGTAATGAATTCAAGGTTATCCGAGTCGATGTTTTACCGACTGGGGCGGACAATACCGCCAAACTTTCACCATACCAGCCAGCACCGGCAAACGAGTATCTCCCCGAATATCAAGACATACGGACAGATCTGAAACCGCTTCATGTTTCTCAACCCGAGGGTGCTAGTTTCACCGTCACCCCAGTGGGTGAAACTGGACACGTGCTCAACTGGCAGAAATGGTCCTTTTTCATAGGTAATTCAAATTCAGCAAGCGAAAGACCGTTGTTAACAATGTCTAGGGTTCAATTTTCGCGAGGGAATGGTTCTGTATAATGTCAAGTACGACAACCGCCCGCTTTTCTACCGGGTTTCCCTCTCCGACATGAACATTCCGTATGCCGACCCACGGCATCCTTTCCACAAAAAGGCTGCATTTGACCTCGGGGATGTTGGCGCTGGCGCCACGGCCAACAACCTTAAGCTTGGCTGCGATTGCTTGGGGCGCATTCAGTATCTGAGCGGCGTCATATCAGATGAAAACGGAGACCCTGTTCACATGGAAAACTGCATATGCATCCATGAGCAGGACGCCGGTATTGGGTGGAAACACACCAACTACAGAACAGGTCGCGCCGCCGTGGTTCGGTCTCGCGAATTGGTTCTGCAGTCTATTCTCACCGTCTCAAACTACGAATACATTCTCATGTTTGTTTTCAACCAGGCGGGAGAGTTTACCTACGAGGTGCGCGCCACGGGCATCCTCTCTACGCAACCAATCGACCATGATCTTAACCAAGTGGGCGTGCCGTTTGGAACCGTGGTGCATCCTGGTGTTTTGGCCGTCCATCACCAGCACATCTTCTCTCTGCGCGTCGACCCCATGATTGATGGCCACACAAACCAGCTCACGTACGCTGAGGCGCACAGAATGCCAAGGGATCCCCAATGGAACCCCCACGGAAACGGCTATCAGGTTATTGAAAAAACCGTCGACACAACATCCGGCCTGGATCTGGATGTCGATTTGAACCGCACGTTCAAGATTGTCAATCCGAATTCAAGAAACCCCGTCAACGGGAAGCCAGTCGGCTACAAAATAGTTGCTCCGCCGTTCCAGAAACTGCTTGCTGACGAGGAGAGCTTCCACAGTCGGCGAGCAGAGTTTGCCGACCACAACATCTACGTCACCACGCACAGGGACAAGGAGCTGTATGCTGGAGGGTGGTACACCAACCAATCCAGAGGCGGAAAAGGAGTGCGTGCATGGTCGAAAAGAAACGAGCGCCTGACTGAAGAATCAGATATCGTCGTATGGGTGCAGTTTGGAATCAACCATGTGCCCAGGATCGAGGACTTTCCGGTGATGCCGGCTGAGATTCTCAAAGTGCACTTCAAACCCGTCAACTTCTTTGACAAGAACCCGTCGCTGGATGTACCTCCCAGCCAACAATGCTTCAACAAAAGTAGTCTAGTCTAGAACAATCAAAAAGAATTCAAAGCGCCATTGATGCTAGAATCTATAGAAATGCGAATATGCTACATGGTTGGCTTAGAATCATCATCATTATACGTTTCCTTCAAGCTCAGAACCAAAATTTAATTGAGGGGCTTGCGCCCAGTGATGAATCGATAACTTGTAATCAACCGGAGATCTTTATCTCGAAACTCTCGCTTAACTCCCTCCATCAAGACCTGACACTGGTCCTTGGAGTAGTTCCAGACACGCGTAAACAGAGCCGGCGTGTGCGAATCGACCGACATTTGCATGTGGATGAGCTCGTAGCGTCCTAGCTCCTTGAGGCGTGGGTTCTTAGCCCAAGGCCCGATGGGGATCTAAAAACACGGTCCGTTAGTTAGTTGCGCGCTAGAAAAAAGAGGTAGAAAAAGAAAAAAGACGGCTGGCTTAGCGGGAAAGACGTACGCGGTAGGTCAATTCCTTGACGTCCTCGAAACCTGCATCAATCATCCACTGCCTGTGGTTCTTGGCGACGTTGATCTGCTTTCCAAAGACCTTGCTCGCGCCGTCCAGCTTCTCGACCCATTCCATGGTCCACGGGGCCCGGTCGCAGCTGTCGTCGTCGCTAAAGATCCACGCGTCGTATTCCTGCATCTCCACGATGCCGCCGGGCTTCAGGTTGGCCTTGACCTGCTGGTAGAAGCGCGCCCAATCGGCGGATGTGCCGCTCAGCGCGCGGCCGTGGATGTAGTCGAATTGCTCGTCGTCGCGGTACGTCCACTCGTCCTCGTAGTCGTCGACGTGGAAGCGGCAGTTCGGGGGCACCCAGTCGGGCTGGATGGGGGAGAGGTCGACGCCGTAGACGTCCGAGGAGGGGAACTCGTCGGCGAGGTCGACGGCCCAGATGCCCGTGCCGGTTCCGAGATCGAGGATCCGGAGCTGCGGGTTCGTCTCGGGCGCCGGCAGCGCCGCAGTGTAGAGGCGCCCGCCTAGCAGCAGACGCCAGATGTGGTGTTGCAGGTCCAGCCGCTCCTGCTCCTGGTCGTCATTCGGCAGCACATATTGGCCCTGGCGATACGCGTGATATCGACGCCCGTTTTCGTATTGATATTCTTGAATGGACGATGTCATGGACCCAGTCCCGGTACTTCCGATATCAGACTCGTACGTCGAATCTGTCTCGTCGGTCTCGCCGCCAGTCTGTCAGAACGTTAGCGGTAGGGCCGGCAAACATGGCATGAAACGGCTCACGTCGACTTGCAGGGGCGCATGCTCGGCTCCGTCCTCGGCCGGGTTGAGAGCATGTTCAGCGGCGACAGCGGCGGCGACGGCGGCATCGGGTGCGCTCCGCGGGCTGGAGGCAACGCTGGTGGCGCCAGCAGGCGGCGTGTTTTTCCCTTCGTCTTGAGGCATTGGCAACGTTCCAAGAGTGTGGTTCGTTCAAAAAGAAGCAACCATCTCTGTGGGGCGCAGTTTGACGTAAGGTGGAGGCCGCGCCACAAGCGAGATTCCACTAGACCCTGGACGTGTCAATTCGGGCGGACGAACTCCTGTCTCGTAACGGCATACGATCAGCACATGACTGCATTGTAATTCCATCTTCAGCCAATACGAAATATTCGTACACAGCGCGCGTCTCACCCCCCCAACACAGCTGTAAGCCATGACTGCACAGGACAAGCTCGTATGCGTCGTCGGCGCCACGGGAAACCAGGGCGGTTCCGTAGCTCGTCGATTCCGACAAGCTGGATTCCGTGTGCGGGGTTTGACTCGCAATCCTTCCTCGCCCGCGTCCCAGAAGCTGGCCGCCGAGGGCATCGAGCTGGTCAAGGCCGAGCTGGAGGATGTTGCCAGCCTGGTCGAGGCCTTCAAGGGCGCCAATGTCATTTTCAGCGTCACCCAGTACTGGGAGCCATTTTTCCGGCCTGATTGCCGCCAGAAGGCCCAGGAGCAGGGCATCTCGTGCCGCAAATTCGCATACGATGTCGAGTACCAGCAGGGCAAAAACATTGTCGACGCCGCTGCCACAACAATCGACACGCTCGATGCAAATGGGTTTCTAGTTTCCACGCTGAGCAATGCTAATAAATGCAGCAAGGGCGCCTTTACCGAACTGTATCACTTTGACGCCAAGGCCGATGTCTTTCCTGAATACGTGCAGGCCAGTCACCCAAAACTAGCCGAGAAGATGTCTTGCATCCACACGGGTTTCTTCTACACTAGTTTCGGAATCCTGCCCGAGTCTTATCTTGGAAAAGTGAGTTGCATCATTGTAGTGAGTTTTTTTGGTCGTTTTTCTTAACAGTGGCAGCAACCCGATGGCAGCTACCAGATGGCTTTCACCACGTCCCCAGACAAGCCAGTACCGCATCTGGACCCCTCTGGCGACATGGGCAACTTTACATACGCCGTCTACCAGATGCCTCCCGGCAAGGCCTACATGGCAGAGGGCACCACTTGCACCTGGCCTGAGTGGATCAAGACGTGGGGCGAGGTCACTGGCAAATCGGTATCCTATAAGCAAATCACGCACGATGAAATGGTCGGGCAGACGCCAGACCGCGATACTGGCATCGAGGTCACCTACATGTACTCGTACAGTTCCGATCCAGGATACGACGGAGGCATGTCCCTGTTGAAAGCTCAGGACATTCGAAATGTAAGCCCCAACTTCCCTTTTTTGTCTCTTGACCAAACTAACATCATAGGCTGGAATTGACTGCCCAATGACCAGCTGGAAGGACTGGGCAACCAAATATGATTGGTCATCTATCATTCAAGAGTGATGGGATTAATTGCGTCAAAGCTTTGCCTTAGTGGCAACCCTATCTCCATGCCCGGAAGTCTAATGCTCGGCGGAGCCCAGGCCCAACTGATGTTGATAAAATATTTACATTTGAAAAAGATTAAACTAGATACTTGTATATGGAAATTCCATACGTTGGCCTTGGTTTACGAGTCGATTAATATCACATCCAAAGATGTTGCACTCGTACAAACACTGCCAGTCCATTTTCGCAAGGTTGTGACTTTGATGATCGCCGCACTAAAATCCCCTGTCCATGGGCTGATCGTTTAAGCCCAGCGATCATTTATTGCTAAATACATGGATCCCGCCCTGTTGAAACTACAGTGTCAACTCGAACCAGGAACCAGACCACATTTCTCTACGAGTGAGCACAAATACGATAAACAGACTTCACATTTTGAAAAGATAACGTATTGGCTAATAATTTTTATTGACACGATATCGGCTTAGCCAAGGAAAATTATGATGTCTAATGTAGGCGTGACAATGATTAGTTCCATCCGATAATAACCACTAGTTCATTCCTTAAGCACCGAGGGTGGCGAGGAGGCCAGCGACGGGAGTGAGGAGGGGAGCCAGGAGGCCGTTGCCGAGGCCGGCGAGGAGAGGGCTGAGAGCAGCGACCAGGCCGGGGACGAGGGCAACAACGAGGCCGGTAACGAGAACCAGAAGCTTGGCGAGGATCTGGAAGACAGAGTGGAGGATCGAGTTGAGCTGGGGCTGGACACCGAGCACAGTGACAACAGTCTTGACGATGGCGAGAATGATGGAGACAAGGTTGACAACAAGGCTGAGAACAGTGTCGACATCAGAGTCAAGGACGGTGAGGCCAGCGGATCCGGTGAGCTTAGTGACGACCTCAGTAAGAGTGTAGTGCATCTGCTTGAACTGGGTGGCGGACTGGTCGGCACCAGCAGACTTGGTGAGCTCGCCAGATTGGACCTTGTTGACAATGGTGGCTGTTGCATGTTAGTTTGGTTACATTGCGAAATCGTGAATAGGATTCATACTGATGGTGACAGTCTGGCTTCTGACGGTTGTGACAGCGCCCTGGAGGACAACGATCAGGTTCTTGGTGTCGGTGACAGCTCGCTTCTGGCCAGGTGTGGCTCCGTTGCTAGCAGCCTCGTTGATGATCTGGGTAACTCCAGTGCCCTGGACAGTGGTCTCGACACCCTTGACGGCGTCGTTGACATCCTTGACATCGCGGACGGCGGGCTGAGTGGTAGGGGCGGCAAAGGCAGACATGGCCAGAGCGAGGACGGAGACGAAAGCAGCCTTCATTTTGACGGTTTTTTTGTGGTGGTGGGAAAAAAGGTAGTGTAAAGAGTGAATTAGTTGGTTGGTAATTAATTATGTATAAAGGGAAAGTTAGAGTGGTAGTGTTGCTTGAGATGAAGCTGATGAGGATGAGAAGAAGTTGTCCAGAGCAGAGGCATCGAGGGTTACTTATACAGATCCAGAAACCACATCCCCTATCTTCCCGAAGCACGATAATCCCATCAAAAGCAACAGTGGAAGAATCTTTCCAAGCATGCATGTCGATCACTCTCTTGCCAGCCAGGGTGCCTCTGTCCCGGAATGCTTCCCAAGTGTCCGATTATCCCCACAGAATTTTCCATCCTTACCACGTCTCGGATTGATCTACATTGCGATGGAGCCAGCAAAGGAAAACCAGGTTGGCGGTTTAGTCGTTGGTCCCCGCAGCTGGCTACGTAGCTGGCGTTGGAAGGCATTGAGTGTGAATTCTCGCTTCTTGGTTATTGGAGCTTGCTTGTCTCAGCCAATCTTTTTTTTGTTCTTGGCCAAAACCTGTGTGCTTCCTCTGACATCATTCCATTTCCACCATTGCCATTTTCGAGCAGCATTCAACTCTCACATCCGTCGTGGGCGTGTTCATGAATCCCCCTATTCACCGGCTAGAAATTACGTCCCGCAAGGTTACCGGTGCCATTGACGTCGATCACCGCGGCCAACGAATCGTGCAGTGACAGCGTCCAGATGGTTTTCGCGTGGATTTAATCAGCCGCTGACGACAATCCCTGGCCGAAGAAGCAAAGTATTGTGGGTTTGCGCTTCCCATGTGGGGAGCTGAGATGGACTTTAGCTCAAGTAGCTCGACGCGGTGCCTGATCGGCACGCCGCTGGTCCCGTCAATCAGCACTTAGCTTGGGATCGCCTGGTGCTTTCTTTTATTGAAGGGGAAAATTTATGTGGCCCCAAAAACATTTTCTTTTTTGGTGCTGAAAACCATCGGCCAAGCCAAGCGACGCGACAAGATAATATCCCCATGCTGCCAAGTCACATCCGAAGTCTTGTGGCTGTCTCCAGCACACCATCATTGGCCGTCCTCGCCAAAATTCCAACACGTCGACATGTCGCCTTTTCTCGCCAAGCCGTACATCCGAGACAGGGGGCTGAGACATAGCCATGCTGAGGACGTATAGAAGGCCCACGAGGGGATCCTAGCCAAGCCCAAATAAGCTACGTCGATCGACATCTGGAGATCTGGGATCCAGCCTTCCGGTTGGAGGCGCCGCGAGTAGGAGGCGAAGTAGTCTCCGCGCTCGGTTCGTGGCGGAAAGGATGTTCCCAACATTCCTTCTAGATTAAGAAATCCACTGGGATCTGCGTTGGACAAGCGCAGCTGACGGAGATGGGACGAGGAGAATAGCAGTGGGCTTCTAGTCGAAGCTCGACGCTGTGCTAGGGAACATGTTTCCTCAGTAAGCCAGCTGACAAACTTGAGCTGGGCAGTGGAGGCGCCTTGCAGCACGGGATTTCTTTGGTTGGACCCTTCAGATGCGATTTTCGTAAGTGAAGCTTGGTTCTTCGGCGGTGACCCGAATCGTTGGGTAAGCACCAGTGCGTTGTTCAATACTCTAACCAACGTGGACATTGATCGTCACCACTAATTGCACAGGTACATGTCAGCTGCAAGCTTGGCTTCTGACAGGTACCAGGACCATTCCCATATTAGGCAATCTCAAAAAAAACCGATGTAAGAGTTGAGTTTTGGCAGTTAAGCATGATGCGAATGGTTAATCCTACCCTACATCATCGTTCGGAGAATGTACAGTAGGCTAGACTTCACCCCGGAACCGAATGACGGCATGAGGCGCACTGCGGGACTGAACCCAGCCTCCAGAGTTTTTCGCTTCCAAGTCAGCTGATGTGGCGGCGAAAAAAACGGTGTGCAAGCCACCAACAAGCCATCCGCTCCGTCTCAGTGCTGGACTGCTTGTTGAGGCTGCGCTACCTCACAAGCCGTTTTAGGACGGCATCCGTCATCGGAGACTTTGGCAGCCGCTTCGTAAGAATGAAACTTCCATATATTGAGCTAGTGACGCCCGTTGTGGAGATCTGCGGAATTAAGAAAAAAAGAGAGTTCAACGGGAAAATCCCGATTAGCTCATCGGATGCTCAACGATCCGTGCATCTTGCTTTCCTTCGTTGACAATTCTGCTTTGACGCCATTGATAAGTTTATTGTTGTTGCAAATTGGTACAAATTTTTATCGGGTAGAGGATGAGCAATCGTGCCAATGTGAGCCGGGTGTGCTGTTGGTGGGAGACATGTCGTGATCACGTCGGTGACATGTAAAGTCGACAATTCAGAGATTCCAGAAGCTGCGTAAGAACTGTTGCCCCATGCTCTGGGTGGCTTTCTTTCCATTCGGAGGGTCGGACCCTGTGCATGGGCCTAGTTGTTCTCGAGTTAAGGTAGGTCGGTTTGAGCAGGTCGTTTGCGTTTCGTTAAATGATGATTGGCCGCTACTAAAGGTTAGACAGCAGCCCTTCTTGTGTTCTTTGAAGTGTTTCGATCTTTTGTATCGAATTATCGGTTGCTGGGAAAATATGTCGGTATGGAACAAGAGAAGTTGATGGGTTGTAGTCAGGTCTTTCGTTTTCTCCCTATCTTGTATAAAGGTTAGGGATATGCATGAGACTGGGAACTAGACAATTACTCACAGTTTTAAAGCAAATCCTATCAGTTCGCAGACAGTGCCGAATTGGCAAAGTCATGAAAGAAAAATCACCAAGCTTCAAGAGACATGTAGAACAAACCAGTGTATCTTTTTTTCGGAATCTAACTCTATAACTCTATTTTTACAAGAAAGTCTCGCTCTCTATAAAAAAAACAAATCAAACACCGTGTATATATGACTCAATCAGCAACGAAATGATTCAGACCAAATTTCCCTAGGCTTTTCTTCCTGTTAGCTGCGTTGTCGATGTCGAATCTAGATCTTGCACTTGGACTTGCCGGTAGGGGTGGAGACAGCGGAGGAAGCACCGGTGGGGGCGCTGCCGGAGGGGGGAGTGCCGGAAGCACCAGCGGGGGGAGTGCCCATGCCGGAGCCACCGCCCATGCCGCCGCCAGAGTTCTCGTTGGCGACACCGCCCTCAGCATAGAGGTAGGCAGCGGGGGTGATGGTCTGGGACTGGGTAGTGTTGATGCCGAAAGCCAACCAGGCGAAGAGACCATCGGAGACGGTCTCGCCGAGGAGAGTGTACTCCATGACGGGGTCGACACCCTCGGTGGCAACCTCCTCGCTCATGATGGAGTCGTCAGCGTTGGTGGTGAGCTCCTGGGTGTTGGTGTTGTAGGGGGCAGTGAGCTCAACCTCGGAGATGAGGTCCTGGTCGAAGAAGGCCTGGCCGACGTGGCTGGCGTAGTTCAGGCTGCCGAGGGTGTTGTTCTTCTGCAGAGTGGCGTTGGTGTGGACCATGACGTGAATGTGGGTGGCACGGCTGGTGTAGTGGCCGGGGAAGATGGACTCGAACTGAGCAACACCGTCGCTGTTGGTCTCCTGGATACCACGGAGCCAGGTGTTGTCGATGTTGGTCTCGTCGGAGCTGTCACCGTTGCCGCTGGCGACGATGCCGGAGTAGACACCGGTGGAGTTGCAGTGCCACATCTCGAGGTAGACGTTGGGAACGGGGTCGCAGGTCTCGACATCGATGACCTGGTAGTCGAGGACAATGTCGACACCCTCCTGCTCCTCAACGAGGTTCTCCCTCACATACTCGCCAGCGACGTAGTAAGGACCCTGGGTGACCTCGGGGGTGAGGACGCAAGAGTTGATTCCACCGAAGAGAGTGGCCGCGTCGGTGTTGAGGGTGTAGCCTTCGGAGGTCTTGTTGTGCGAGGTGGCAAGGATGGTGTCGAGGTCGCGCTTGCGAAGGCCGCGCTTAGAGCGAGCCTTCTCGATCTGAGCCGCGCGGCGGGCGCTGTTGCGGGCCTCAATGCCGCGGGCGCGGAGCTTCTCAGTGCAGTGGGCGAGGGAGGCGCGCTTGACGGAGCTGAGGTAGTCGCGGCGCTCAGCAGCCTCGCGGGCAACGTTGTGGCCGGGGTGGGCAGTGGCAACGCCTCCGAGGAGGGCGAGGCTGGCAACGACGTTGTTAGAGAAACGCATTTTGAAGTTTTTTTTTGTAAGAAAAGCTGAGGTTGTTTGGGAAGAACTGTTGCAAGAAGGAGTTGTTGCTGAAGCCTGCAGCTGATGTAGAGATGTAGAGTTGTAGAGAGATGAAAGGGGTTGTTGTTGAAGAGGATGTTGATGCTGATGATAATGAATTGATTTCGACGGGATCCAAAGGTTGTTATATACACCATTGATTCACGAAGATCTATTACAGGATCAATAAACTTGACCCCGGCCTGCCCTGTCGCCCTGTGGGGGCCAAGATGGGCTCCATGGTGGTCGATGAGGCAAGGAGCACTCAACAGTTACGTGTACTGGGATAGCTTCGTCATCCGTCCTCATCTCCTCTCGCCTTGACACTGCCCGTCCTGGCAGCTACCGGGCTTCCCCACTAGCGAAGTCACTCGGCCGGAGGGCACAGGCCAGAAGTCGGTTGAGAGCGAAAAAATACGCATAACTTCCCTTTGACCCAGGGGAGGCCGAGGCACACGGGCCTGGTCTGGATGCCTCCGAGCCTATCACATTGCCCACGAAACAAAGCAGACGACGACGACATGTTTCCACCCCTCGCATCCCTGAAACCGAGTACCGACAGCCAAATGCTAGCAATTGGTCGTTGTGGTTGGCATGGAATCAAGGGCTAACAGGGCGACGCGCAAGCCTCGCTCCGGCGGAGCCCTGTGGGGCTGGTGGGTGCGGCGGGAGCTCTCCCACCTTCCGAACCTACGAGGCGAAGGTTCGATACCAGCGGGGAGAATCGACATTTGGCTTTCCCAAACCGCGGCAGATGCTCCTTGGCGAGGATCTCGCGTGCAATCGTATTGTGACATAATACAATTTTACACATGCTTGGCACAGCATCGGGGATACCGCCCGCCGTCCCTTTTTTTTTTTTTTTTTCCCTCTTGTGCTCCGCGGAGCGAGTCATGGCTGCGCGCTCCTGTCTCAAGTTCTAGGTGGGACCTTGCAAAGATTCGTCTGAACGATTTGTTCCAAATAGAGTGAAGAAGGAAAAAAGAAAAAAAATGTTTAGTGTACGCGTATCCCGATTAACGAATTGTTTCGCAACATGCACACACACACACACAGAGACAAACGCACATTGCACAAACTCCCCGAACCGACATCATCAACTTGCCTTGTGTGTGTGTAGGTGTTGTCTGTGCAGTCGATGAGCGGCGCACAACAGTGCTCAGACACTGGGCAGTCCCGAAAGGGCAGCTCAGCCTCTGCATTCGTTGACTGTGGCGTTGTACGAGGCCCCTGTCAGGTGGCCGGTCCGCCTTCAACCCCGAGCCACCCCTAATTTCGACCCAAGGGTGCACTCATCGGAGTTGCTCCACTATTATCCGTGGCGGAGGAATCACGGCGGAGGAGCCCAAGCCAATGCCGTTGCTTCTGTTTTCCATGACGACGACAAACAGGGACGTCATGGCAAGAAATATGCAAGGGCCACCGGAACCTTTGATTCCGTCTATTGGAGGGCCGCTGCCCAAATTGGGTCTGTGATATCTACATCTCCCTGTCCGGGGTCAATCACTTCCGCCCTAGGAGAACAGACCCATCTGTCACAACTGTTACGCGCGTTCGGTCGTACCGAGGATTGTTGCTTTCGAAGCCACATGGTATTCACGGCATGGGACAGGGACGGGGAACGCAATTGGCACTTTTTTGATCTCCCCATCATTGGAGGGGAAATCCAAAGCCCACCGTGGTTGGATTTGCCTCTCCCACATTCCCGTGATCTTGTGGCTGGGGTAGAAGGGTTTAAGCTTACACGCCGTGCTGCCGCCACGTAATGCACGCCTTGTGCCTAGCATTGTGAAACTTGGGTCAGCAAGAATCAAGGCCGACTGAGAGGGTGCCAAACAAGTCCGTCGGTTATCTCTTGTTTCCCACGGAGCATGGCGCGTCCTTGACGTGTATCCTCGTCTGGTCTTGATCAGGCTTTTCATCTGCACCTGTATGGCATACGCGGGTGAACGTTGAACCAATTGCTGCCCACACTTCGTAGTATCCTTCCTATGCATTGGACGAAAGTTTCGACAGGGTTCAACGATCTCTAGATCGTTCTACCCCTCACCGTTACCACGTAATACTATGTACTACACTCAATTGCGTGCATTGAGCAGCACCTCTGCCGCCCATCTACCGCATTGCCCACCCTTTAGCAACAAAAGCAATGAAAAAAAAATCCCAGGTGATCCACTCGCTCATTCGGTTGACCTCGCCGTTAGCAATGCATGTGGGGTAGGGTGCCCTCCGTCCCTGGTCCAGGACCCGCCAGGCTGTCAAACATCGGAAAGTGGGAGGTCGTTTCACAACTGGGGGTGCCTGTGATGCACATGTACAGCCAAGTCGGCGCCGTATATTCCAGCTTCTAGTCCTGTTATCTTGACGCCGCCCGAGCGCATTCTTTTTTTGTGTTGTTATCCTTGCCCTCGTTGGAGTACCATGCACTCGGTCTATATGCTCTATTGGCCCGGCTAGGAGTATTCAACCATACGAGCTCTCGCAGCTTTGTCCCAAACTAGGGTGCATGAGAGAGAGAGAAAAGAACCTCGGAGAAAGCTACTCCCATTCAAGCTTAACATTATGTTGCACGTGGAAATGAGATTCGTACACCCGGCTGTCCAGTCTCCATTCGTCCACCGCAACGGTTCTATCGAGGGATTTGCACTCTGTGGGGACAGCCTCTCGAGGACTATTCACTGCCGATCTTCATCTTACTATTCGATAGAAGAGTAAGCTACTCTCGGGTCCTTCCTATCGCGATTTTGTCGAACCAACCCGCAATTACTCGGTATCATTCTGGGGATCCAGTCCACGCCATTAACAATGTCGCGGCTCAGTAGACCCAACCCGCGTTATTGCATCGGATTTGGAGACGGCCAGGATCTATCGGAATCTTGGTTGCACAGCCGCCCGAATTCCGTATTATTAATGGCTTGCGCCACGGTGTTCGGTTTGGGTTCCATAATTGTTGCATGGGCATGCGACCGCGGCGCTCGGACAACCCGCCGTGTGGTTTCCTATTCTGGCCATACCATATTCCAAATCCCACTTCCCGCGCATAAATCTCGTATATGATCTTTTTGGATAAGGCGCACGGCGTAGGTAGCGTGGATAAAAATTGCGACCCTACAATTAGTATCCATCTCTATTCCAGTTGGGTTTGGATTGCTTCCATTCCATCAGGTACACGGCAAGGCTGTTCCAGAACGTACAAGTTACTTTTCTGAATCTGCCCTTGAGCCAGGTCAGTTGACAGTATGCAGTCAAATGACGCAAAGGTACTCGTCTCCGGGAAATTTGAAATTCCAAGTCAAGTAAAGATTAAATTTGTTGAGATGTGACTTTTGATTACCAAGATTCTGCTGAAGCTCTTGCTCGCGGTGCATCCCCCTGAGGTCTAGGGAGCCCATGGGTCTAGCTTTAGTCAACTACGAGAAAACTCTGAATATTCATTTGATTACTAGTAAATTCAACTTTAACAAGAACATCTCCATGTGGCTATGTGTGGCTGAAGGCCCACAAACCCTTCAGGCCCAAGGAGATGGTTCTCCGAGTACCCTAGAGCGCACGACATTTCAGTTGAAAGATGCAATGTGATGATTCCCCTCTGAATATCAATATCAATATTTATTTTAATATGTAATTTTCTTTCTCTCGCTGATTGAACAATGAGTGCCATGCTTTCACTTTTAATACTCGATCATTAGAAGCAACGGACGTGATTTGATCAGAATACCTAGCTGCAACAGAGACAGCAGGCAACCCACACTTAACACAGCAGCATTCAAACAAACACTACGACAAACTATGATTTTTTACTTTTTATTGAACAGACAGAATTTGATGATGACTGTGCCATCATCGGATATAGCAAAAACTACAATTACCTCGAGGCGCTACGCACATTGACCCAACTCCTAGCGAATCGGGCGACAATCAATACGTCGCTGAATCTGCCTTATTGCGGCGAAAGCTGGCACAAGGTACACCTGGCGGCCGGCGTATTTGTGCACGATTCGTTATGGAGAATTATCCAAAGTTAATTCCGCGCTAATCCTGAGACGGAATTGAGCGCGCGAACGAATCCGAGAACGAGACCGATACTTACGGCGTTAACAATAAACTTTTATCCAACCTTGCACAAATATTATGACCGTGCACAGGGTTCGCCGATACCCGATGATCAAATTTAGGATCGAGGATGATCATGTACAGGTACAGACAGATCGATATTCATGCTTTAAATTACAGTTATTCAAACATCGTGTTTTCAAGGTTCAGATGCGTCGTGAGAAGTATTTCTGAGTGCAGGGCGGACTTGGGATCAACCTCCTCCATACACATTTGGCTCAATAATTTCAAATTACTCAGCGCGACGCCAACGTGACGTAGGCGAGAGTCGCTATCATGGGTTCTGACGAGTTGCTTCTTCTGGAATTGGGTAGCTATGATTACCAGTAATCTAACACCAATCAGTCTGCTGATTGAACCATAGTATTTGTTTTCAGCTGAAAAAAATACAAGCGGTAGGCTGAATCGACAATCTAGTAACCGTGCAAATACTGTCTAAGAATGACCTTGATCATGCAAATCCTTGCCCTCAAAAAACCAACCAATCTAAATTATCTGCATGATACAAACCTTGATGGCCTCATGTGAGTCAAAGATAGAGTTGTTTGTCATTGTGTAATATGAATACTGTTCCTACGGATGCCCTCAATCTTGCGAAACAGTTATCCATGAATCATACTATTGGATGTAAACGATGGCTTCTAAGCGCCGGGATTTTTTCTTCAATTAAACTTCTAGAATAAATGTACTCCACAGCGGCTCGGGGCCCCTCTCATACTTCATGGTAGGCACTGATCTTTGGGATGAATTTGTCCCGCTTCAAAACCGGGCCAGAAAATGAACTTGATATTTGGCTTTGCGAGGCCAAATTCAGAAACAAAACGTCGATACTGACAGAGCACCGCCAGAAATGAAGGAAATGTAGGTATTTTTAACAACTTGATTTAATATGCCACATGTCTGCCCACTTGTCGATCTGTCTGATATTCTACTCTTTGGCATTCTGTTTGGGCACCAGAATATGGAGCGTTCAACTGGAGCGAGGTGAAGGATGCAAGCAGTGTCCTGGCCACCGAATCAATAAAATATCAAAATTGGGAGGTAGAAAATAGCCGAGAGCTGGAAGATATCTTTGGATTCAACTGGTGCCTAAAACCACAGATGATATCATAGAGTGTTGAGTTTGCCGGGTTTGCTAGTTGGCCGACGTACTAAAATGCAAAAAAAGCGTGGTTGATGCGAATTGAAAATATGAAACGATTACAAAATAAAAGAAAAGGCTTCAGTTTGCAGGTTAATTTCTTGAGGTCAAATATTTCTCCCATTTAATTCATCTCCATTTTCTTGGAACAAGTAGGGAATGAGTGGCTGGGTGGGTAATGCCAAAAGACGAAGGCTCTTGATTCAAATGTAGTTACAGTATGTGTTGCAATTGGAATACTCGTTGTTAGCTTGATGCTACGAATGGTAAGTATCAGGTATTTGGTTCTTTCGTATTATTAAACTTTGCGTAAATCGTCGTGCCCAGTCATTACCTTTCATACAACATGGTTGATTCACGATTTATTCAATGCAGGTCGATTGCACTGAAGACTCCCTTCCCAAAAGAGGCAATGACTATTTTAATCTTCTCAATTCCATGCGTTGATTTGATACCATCTAAATTGTAGGCCGAAGTTTGAATTACCTCACAATACAAGGCACCGCGTGACAACCTTCGTCTCAACCCTCCGCACCCAAGACAACTGTCCTTGGACTGGGTAAGCTCCAAGGGACACAGCAACCCAATTTAGCCTCTATAGCTAGGATCAAGCAACAGAAGAAGGAAGGGGCAAGGCTTGGAATGCACCGGCAGGGGCGATAGGTCACAAGAGGTAGGGTAGTCAGTCAGGGCAGGTTGCAGGCTGTGTCACTCTCAAATAGTCTCGGCCGCCTTACTGGAATACATGAGCCACAAAAAGAGTAAGCCAACGGGGCTCAGGCCCAGTTTCATCGATAAATATTGTTAACTTTTGTGCCAACTCAATATAGCCGCCACAACCCGCAACTCTCACTACGGCAAAAAAACATCTCAGAGCCATTAACAGCACCAAAACCTTCTGGAGACGAGACGAATAGGAAAATCAGGGCTATCTTAACCGTCTCAGCCGATCTCTGTTGATTACAGGCCCTACTAGGCCTATAAAATGGAACATCTCGGCCAAGTCGTGATCGTTATGTCTCAGAACTTATGACTTCAAGGCCGATAACACCCTCTGGTTTCTAGGATGAATAGTAGATATATAAGGCTTAGATGGATATTTCTTTCTGAACAGATAAGAGCTTCAATGTAGTCTGTAGTCACTTTACCTGACTGCCCTACCTCTTGTGACCTATCGCCCCTGCCGGTGCATTCCAAGCCTTGCCCCTTCCTTCTTCTGTTGCTTGATCCTAGCTATAGAGGCTAAATTGGGTCGCTGTGTCCCTTGGAGCTTACCCAGTCCAAGGACGGTTGTCTTGGGTGCGGAGGGTTGAGACGAAGGTTGTCACGCAGTACCCGTGATACAATACACATTGGATTAATACCAAAATGGCATATTTAAGTCCATTATTTACGGTAAGTCCTCCCAGAATCTATACCAGTTTTATTTACATAACGTAAAATTTCCGGCCCAAGTAGAGAGAGCCAATGTGGTGGCTCCGCACTTCGGACATCCAATTGCACCATGATAACCATAACCATACCATCCGGCACTGAGCCAACTTTTCAAAATCCCATGATTCCCCCTATAGTAAGCCCAAAATGTTTTCATATGTACATAAAAGTGCCTCTCTACTTGCAGTGCGCTGCGATATCCCACCTAATCAGCGCCGGTATCATCAATAACTGAGAGAGGCCGGTAATGGGACAGAAGAAATAACAATATAAATAGTAAGCTATCTAGGACGAAGCCGCGTCTGATTTTGACACCTCAACAGTGGTGACGGTAGTCTTTGTTATGCCGGGAGGGTAATGAGTGGCTATCCCAATGCGGCTCGCGCTCTCAATCTCATCGCTAGACTTGGAATCCACATCTGTTAGGATCACAGTCTTGTTTGTGATACCGTGAGGACCTGCGATGCGGTTTTGTAGTTCGAATTCATCCATATGAGTGTTGATAGCTCTTTGGCTGCTCGTATCGTCGATTGCATCGTCAACGCCTCGCCGACCGCTCGATAATGTATGCCAATTGCTGCCGCTACGTAGCGTGCCACGGCCGTAGTTGGTGTTGCCGGTGTTGGGAGTCTTTCGAGAACCCTTTCCGTACGTGCTTCCAAGGAAGCTTCGAAACAGAGGCCTCAGACACGCAAGGCTGCTTGCGACGATACCTATTATTATGTAAGCCTCGAGGTCAAGGGGTGTCTAAACGGTATGGCCTACCCGTGTTGAGTTCAACACATGTCCAGATGGTAATGTTGCGAGAATCCCATAGCCAATCACCAAGTTTGCCATAGTTTGTGACGTAGCCCAGTTTTACAATTGCTGCTGCCGACGCAAATATTCCAAGCCCCAGAATACCAATAAGGGTCATCTTCGTTCGGGAGTTGACATTGAGATTCCACAACATCGGTGTTGGGATGATAATCGCGAAGAGTAGATCGGTAAGAATGTTCAATGCTGAGTTGGTATACGAGAGACCTTGGAGTGTTTGCTTGGACCAACATGTCGCTTTCACAGTTGAATCCCATTGGATTCGAATGTCGGTACACTGAAACATGAGTGTCTGTAAAGTGTTAGTAAAGACTTGGCAACAGCCGGTTGCTCAATGACAACGTACGAAGAAACATATGATGGTATACACGGCCATGAACACCATAATGGACAGGATCAGAACCCGATAAAACTTTGTAGATGCAATTCTTAATAGGGAAGACCCTACTGAAAGTTTTACAATGCAAATTGCGATCAAGTATATCGGCTGGCTGATGAAGTTGAGACGCATCCCGACTTCATATTTGTCGGGGTCGACATCTCCGATATGTCGGCCTGCACCATGAGCCACTTGACCAAAGATTACACCTTGGCCTGCCCAGGCAAACATCAAGGCGAGAACCATGAACCAGTCCTACAATAAAGTCAGCTGAGGGAAAAGGGGAGTGGGGGCTCAAGAAATGCATACATCCCACCCAGTGTTCCGAATGACAACAATGCGCACATATAGACGAGCCACGAGTGTCAGGGTGGCCAAAGCGATCACAGTGATGGTGGCAGCCAAGATACCAACGGAACCATCTTCCTCGGGATTTGAGGGGAGGGAAGCACGCTCATCCATGGCGGCGGTGAGCTGCATGCAAAACCTCTCGAGGCTTGAACATTCGGAAAGAACGACGAAGCGGGGAATATTAAGACAGATGCAGATGCAGATGGAGCTGGGCCCTCTTCTCCACGTGTGCGATAAAGGCACCGAGAATCTGGGTCCTTGGGAACCGAAGGATGAAGGGACTATCAATGGCCAAAACAACGCGTCCCACAACGACAAGAGATCGTTTAGGCCAAGACGCCACCAAGTACGGGGGGCTTTCCCCAAAAGACTGCCCACCGGACGGGAACCGCCCCTGCCGTTTCGATTATACGTTTTTCAACCTATAAGAGATGGAATAGAGCTCAGTTGTCCGTCTCCTTTTTTTGCGGCTGCTGGCTATACTGCTTTGAGAATAACTTGCGGACCAAGAGGAGGGATGCAGGTGGGACGGTGGCCAAACAGGCTGAAGTCAATTCCGGTGCCTTGAGCCTGAACCAATGGACCAGGTCGCTCATACTTTGCAGTCGTAATGCTGCTCTCTCATGGCAAGGCCAAAGGTGTTAATCGTATGATGCATCCCGGAGCCCTCGACAACGTAAATTGGTGGTACTCGTCATTTGCAATGTCTTCAAGGATTCTTCCATTTGGGAGGATTATGCCTCGCTTGCCTCCGCTGGGCGGATGCTCCACCTGTGGGCAAAAGCCGCGGAGCCGGGGCTTGGGACGTGGTGACTAGGGTTGACATCGGTGGCGGTAATTGAGGGACACTAGAAGAAGAGGCGGAAAACAATCGATCCGTATCGTCCGGGGACGGGAGGGATGCATGCCGCCGCACTGACTGGACGACGCCTTCGCCGTTGAGAGCGGCCAGCTGAGACGCACCGAACCTCGATTTTGAATTCGAGAATCCGGGGCCCTAATTTGATTCAATCTGACACACAACCGAATCGATCAACACGATGATCATCAGGCTTGGGCGATTTGACAGTTGTGATAGCCCCGTCAATCGACGTTGGCAGGCTGGCCATCCACTGTGGGACGGAGACTGGCCGGATCAACATTCCAGCCCCCCCATGCGGTGGGCTGTCGATCCCTGCCTGACGCATGGGGCTCTTGCGACCGACAAAAGACCCCCTCCACGGCCCAAGGCCCCATCGACAGGGCAGCAAAGAAATCGAGCCAACGCGTGGGGCGACGGGCGCAGAGACATGGGCTTCATCGCGTACCCGCCGGACGCTACAAAGACAAAAACAACGACGGTCAACAGCGCCAGGTCCAAGTTGGAAGCTGCCCGATATTGCGCTGGGAAAGACGCGAGTCGTCTGGCGCCAGGCCTGCATGGCAAATGCCGCATCCCTGCTGGTGGGGAATTGAACTGCGCCCGCCAAGACCGTGGACGATTTCGAATCTGATCTGCTAAAATAAAACCTCTGCAAGAGCTTCCATCGCAGGCCAACCCCGGCGACTTGGCTGGCGCCCGGGGGCGACGGTGGGCCTAGCGGCTGTTGTCGATGCGTTGGCGCTTTCAGCTGAAGCCCCGGCGTCATCCTTGGTCTGTCAAATTTACAATGCCTTGCCTTCCTCCGGACATGGCAGCATTTACCGCTTATTCCCTGGTGTTGGTCAAATTAACTCGACGGTGGGCGAACCCGCACGCATGTCATGTCCGTTGTGTTGCTTGACGGGTCTCGCACGATCCATACTTTCTAAATGGGGTAGCATTGCCACAGGGACCCGGTCCCTTTGAGCCCAAGCACAAAGTATATAGACCATTCCGCTGCTCGGCCTTTCCGCTACTCGTTTCTCTCCAAGCCAGCCTGAAACTGTCAAGCGTGGGTCCCTGTAGATCTTACCTCTGTTGTCTCTGATCGTCGCAATGCGTGCTGGACTCTTCGTTGTGCTGGCCGCCGCCTCTGGCGTGCTCGCTGCCCCCCCGAGTCCCTTCACTAGGTCAACTCCCGAGAGCGCTGACTACGATGAGATCTCGAACCTTGCTGAGTCCGCTTATCAGCAGGCCAAAGACCTTGTTCAAGAGTCTGAAAAGCGAGGCAGCACCTGCACTTGGAGCAATATCCGTATCAGGAGAGAATGGTGAGTCAAACAATCGTCCCGTCACCATCAATGTATCAGCACTGGTAGCGCCGGTACTGGTGGGGTAATTTTCATGTGATTCTGACCGTTTACAGGAACACCCTCTCTAAAAAGCAGAGAAAGGCCTATGTGGATGCTGTCAAGTGCCTGAACTCAAAACCCGCCTTGACACCTTCATCGGTCGCCCCTGGGGCCCGCACTCGTTTTGACGATTTTGTTGCCACGCATATAAACCAGACTCTTGCTATTCACTACACTGGCAACTTCCTCTCCTGGCACAGATATTTCACCTGGATGTATGAGAAGGCGTTGCAAGAGGAGTGTGGCTACCAAGGCACCCAGCCGTACTGGGATTGGGCCATTACCGCTGTCACCGGTATCAACCGGTCCTCTATCTTCGATGGGAGTGAGTACAGCATGGGCTCTGATGGGGCGTACATCGCCGGCCAGGAAGACATTGTACTTGGCGCAAGCACCGGTCTGCCACCAATTTATCTGCCGGCCGGCAGCGGAGGTGGCTGTGTCAAGAGCAATCCATTCAACATGACCGTCAACCTCGGTCCGGCAGCCTTGGACCTTCCAGGTGGCACCTCTTCTGCTGCTACGAATCCCCTTGCTTGGAACCCTCGCTGCTTGAAGCGCGATTTGACCAACGCTGTCAATACTCGCTATGCGAATGCTACTTCCGTCCTTAACAACATCATCAAGCCCCAAAATGTGTACGATTTCCAGATGATGATGCAAGGCATCCCCGGATCTGGAGACCTGGGCGTCCACGGCGGCGGCCACTACTCATTTGGCGGTGACCCAGGGCGTGATGTATACACCTCTCCAGGTGATCCAGCCTTTTATCTTCATCATTCGATGATAGATCGAGTTTGGTGGCTATGGCAGATGATTTCCCCGGCCCAGAGGCAGTTCGGGAAACTCGCACTCAGCGGCACCAACACCTTCTTCGACACACCCCCCAGTGCCAACACAACCTTTGATGACTACGTCGAATACGGCTGGGTTGGCCCTAAGCGTCAAATTAAAGACCTGATGAGCACTCTTGACGGTCCTTTCTGCTACATATATCTGTGAGCGAAGTCTTACACGGGACCGGCCCATGCGGGCAACTGGACCCACAAAAACAAAGCCACCACGGAGGCAGCCACAATTTAGCCACAGCGGCTACCGGTCCCAAAACTCCGTTATTTGTGTTTGTGCAAAGACCAGACCTCAATCTGGTTCATTCTGAATGGAGGAGTTGCTCGTGAAGCCGAATTTGTACATAGATTTATCTTCTTTGGTACTAGTACCACTATATTTGACGACACCATGATGATATAGAGTCGAAATACAATTTTTAAGTCGCGCTAGACCAACCATTCGCTCCGTCTGTGTCCTTTGACTTTTTCCAATGCATGTGATTGCGTGTTGCTTCTTTCAACTTCGCTTGCAGCGTTGCCTATTCAAGACTGGGAAAACGAGCGGCCCCACTAGCCGAGTGATGAGCCCGGTCGGCTTGTTAAGCGATCGGGCAAGGGAGGTGGTGACCCCAGCTTCTAAGGCAAGCCAGATGCCCTTGGGCGGAGATCCTGGCACGTCGGCTAGTTGGTTACAGGCCCCTGAGCGTTGATCTCCCCTGAGCATGTCTAAACTTGCGCATCCATCAGGCAAATTGGCCCTTGCCATGGCCTGAACTCCATCCCAAGCTTGTTGGATTGAGAAGCTGATGTAACCCTATGTGATCTAGATTCGTCTGGAGTCCTCTGTCTAAACGGGCCCTAAGCCCTTCAAATGGAGGGATGCAACCCTCCACACGAGAACAAGGGAACGCTGGACCCCTGAAAGCCTTGCGTTTCGCCTGCAGGGTCTTTCGCGGATTTCGTAATGGCTGGTTCCCCCGTGTGCCGGCCAAGACCGAGATGCTGCACACTAACCTAAACGCGAGGCAGGCCCTCGAAAAAGAGGTCTTTGCTCTGTATGTTCCACATGCCACGCGAGTGGAGGAACCCTTTTGGTCCAGATGAGGAAGCATGAATGAAAATCAACCAGTGTGACAGCCTTCGATGGACATTCTGGACGCCAGACACGTGGGCGTTGCATTTGGGCGAGCACAGATGGTTACCGACAGCACGGATATGAAGGATGAAGCACGGCCAGGCATTACAATCACCTGATGGTGATACTACCCTGTGATTTCCGCCCCGCATGAGCGATATCAAGCACTCGGAATATCCGGCCCAATCATCCATGAATTTTGCCTGCGACTCTCTGTTGGTTCTAACTTCTCAGTTTTCGAGCGAAGCAGATGATGTAATGGAATAGCGCGCCTCGGGCATCGGCGTTCAACCTTCGGTCCCGCTTAGTAGGGTTGCCGGACACTGTTCCGCAAGCAAGCCTGAACTAGCCATCGGAAAAGGACCACATCCCGCACGGGAAAGCGTGCAATTAGACCGTTTCAACGCTGATCGCGTTTGGTGAGCCTTGATGGCGCTTCATTTCGTGCCTTCTCACTAGCCGTGTCCCGTACGGGGCTGAAGAACGCCACGGTGATGGCGCTAAAGTGCGAAAAAAAGCTAGCCCCGGTCCGCGAAGGGAAAGGGCAAAAAAACTCTTAGCCCTTCTTGGAATGAAGCATTTCCTTAACCTTGACTTTAGGCTCGGAAATATTTCACCCGTGACTAGGGTCGGACATCCTCACCTGAGCTACAGACGTACCGTTACTGCAAACCTGCAATCCGGAAGCGTTCGTTGCGTCTTTCCGATGCAGCTGGCCGACCGAACCGACGCGAGGGAATTAGGCTACCGGTTTCGCATCAGAAGGGCATTGGTCAAAAAGACCAGATGTATGCAATCCCTGGGCAGCGGAGATGAGAACTCGACTCATGGGATTGGCAGCCCAATTGTCTCGTAGTACCGGCACTGGAATGTGCGGTGGAAATAACACGGATTCTTCACTCTACGGTTTGGACTTTGCCAAGCTACGCCAAGTACCCAGCCATGCCAACGGTAGGGTTCAGCTTGATTGTTTTCTTTTTCCTTTTTCGAGTTTAATTACGCTCTTGTGATCTGGCCTTCAATACACGCTGGCTGGCCATGCCATTTCTTGAAACAATCGATCTACATAGCAGTAGCTTTACGGGTGATCTACGATTAGCCCAACGGAAGGTTTATTTCTTTACTAGCATGGTTAAATGTTTGTGGAGATGAGACGCCACCACTGGACTGGGATACTGAAATTAACAACCAATTCAAAGTTCAACGAGCTGAAGACGACTATTGAAAAAGGTGCGAAATCTGCACAGATCACCTACAAGACTACAGCTGATGTCTGTTCATTTCCCAACGATAGCAATATCCAACAAGCAGGACAAAAGTCTGGATGCGAATTCTAAACTCAACGAAATTGGTAGCTGCCAATCCAACCGGGTCCATGGACTGTCGGTGTGTCTCGGCTGTTGTTTGAATTATGAAAATGTTAAAGGTGTAAAACTTTTGTGCGCACTATATTTTAAAAGCGTGATACATCAGCATGGGCGTTGCGGTGGTGAGAGAAGCAGCGTCGCAAAGACACAAATCATCGACTACAAAATTCCCCACAATCACCTTGCCATACTATCTTTGTCTGCCAAATTTCGGACTCGGAAACATGTTTCTATCAATGTCTGGTGTCTTGGAAGTGGAGACTGCAAAAGATGGCGAGCTGGATCATGTTGTATCCATAATAGCCACCATACTCATCCGCTTGAGTTCCCAGAAGCTGAAACCACCTGTTGTCCAAAACGAGATCTAAGAGGGTGAAGTATGTACTACTTTATTTGTTATTTATTAATTCTACACACGAGGTTGCTGACTGCCGCACAATCCCCTTGTTCGATAAAAGAATCAACATCTGTCCAGCCTTTTCGGATGGCAAAGCAATCCTACCGATGCAACCTAGCGCTCTCCTGGGCTTAAAGAAGTATGGTGTTATATACATGGTTACGAAGTATGGTTTCATCTACCATTACGATTACGGTCTTGAGATCACCTTATGTATCTTTATGAACCGAATCACAAACGAGGCCATCTTCACCACCTGCGCCGACAACGAGTCATCAGGGACTATCGTTCTCAACCGAAAGGGTCAAGTGCCCTTCGTGGCCGTCGACAAAGCCAACACCAATTTCATTCCTTACCTTCTCGAGTACTTTGCTAACACCGAGGAGGTTATCAAGATGGCTTCGACAGCTAGTCTCCTAGTATCAACAATCTCTACGCCCAACAAAACAGTGAACAGCGGATGGCCAGTGTTGCAAAGAGCCTCCATCATACAGGCGACTTGCATTTCGTGTGTTAATCCAACCCTCAGCCAAACCGTATGTCACTCAGAGGTTGTAGGTAACATTTAATGTCAGCGTAGTGTAGTAAACATTATCATTAGGGGTTAGTAGCGCCTGTTACAGCTCCTCCAAATTTCCTACTCGTGACTTTGTTGGGGCCACCAATTTCAACGTTCCTGCCTGGTTTGCTGCCAGTACCCAGCCAGCCGGGTGACAACGGCTGCCTGGCAGATGTCAGGCTCAGGCAAGAGGTTGACAAACTCAGCTGAATTCTTTTGCTGTTCTTCTTTTTCTTCTTCTCTTCAAGCTTCCGAGTCCCTGACACGACCACGTTTCTGAGAAACTTCCGAGTCCCTGGCTTAACTACATTTCTGAGACGCTTCCGAGTCCCTAACACGACCAAATTTCTGAGAACCTTCCGAGTCCCTGACACGACCATGGTTCTGAGAAACTTCCGCGTCCCTGACATAAGTACATTTCTGGGACGCTTCCGAGTCCCTGATACAACCACATTTCTGGGACGCTTCCGAGTCCCTGACATAACCACGTTTCTGAGAAACTTCCGAGTCCCTGACACGACCACATATCTGAGAAGCCTCCCTCCGAGTCCTTGACACAACCACATTTCTGAGGAGCTTCCGAGTCCAAGGTAAGTTTTCTTGTTTAAGTATAATAAGCATACTAACTATAATAGATGTCCAATATTACAAACAATTACTTCGGCGGTGTGGGTGTTGGTGGCGGGGGTGGAGGTGGTCGTGGTGGTGGTCGCGGTAATCGCGGCCGCCGCGATCGCCTTGCAGCAGTTCGCTGCAACCGGGTGAGTAAGTAACACTTTTCTGTCTATGCAACTCTAATTAGTATAGTGCCGTCGCGTCGGGCATCTAGCCCGCGACTGCCATCATGGCCCCCCCAGCCCCAACCCCAGCAGCAGCAGCAACAACAACAACAACAACAACAACAACAGCAGCAGCAGCAGCAGCAGCAGCAGCAGCTGGAATACCAGCTGGTGGCCGAGGCTGAGGCCGCCGCCGCCGCTGAGGGCTGGGGCCTGGCCCCCGAGGAGGGGGCTCCCGAGGAGGGGGCTCCCGAGGAGGAGGACGAGGAGGAGGACGAGGATGAGGAAATGGGAAATGAGTAACCCCAATACGGTGTGGTTTTGGTTGCTTTATTTATAAAAAAAAATGGCTGATGCTCATCAATTCTCAGATATTTTACTTGATACACAAACCACTGTCCCTGCGATGGGTGCGTCCAAGACCACTGGTTGCGCGTAGACATGACTGGTCCTCACTGGGCCATCCTGTCGTTGGTTCATTCATCATGTGGGCCATCTCATTCAACAGCCCATATACATCAACATTATGGCCCAGGCACACTCCTTGGCAAAAGATGTGTGGAGCCACACAACGATGTTCGTGAGTGAACAAGCGCCGGCGTTGTAAAGAGTGCGTAATGATCTTCCCGGCGAGGTGCGGATAAAGGTGATCATGCATGAAGGCATATGTAGAATTATCACTTTGAGTGCCGTAAGCCTCCGCCTAGGCCCCTCCCCTAAATTATCTAAGCCATAAACATTATCATTAAAATAAAATTAGTATTAATAAAGATAGTATTATATAAAATAATCCTAAAAAGCTTTATTTTCAATCAGAAGCTTTGCAGTTCGCAATATGTCTTATTTGGTACTCAAGTGGAAGCTTACGGCACTCAGAGGGATAAAGATTACAGTCCTCGTCATCAAGGGGGCGATAGCAAATAGAAAAACGAAAACTCAAGGGAAAGCATAAATTGTGTCATCCGGGGCACTATTAGAAATTGATAAGCAAGATTGCCAATCGGACCAAAGGTCGGCATTGGACTGCAGCTAAACACTGGCTGGCCCATAACACCGTCCTAAGTCATCGTGTTTCAGCTGATGGCGATAAGCCGAGTGGCTTAACACATTCAGATGCGCTTGATTCAATGCGGAAAATCCGGTGTCATGCGCTCGCAATAGTAGCCACACTTCCAAGGCGTCCGTGTGCGAAAAAGCAAAGAGGCGCGCTCCCATTTGCCAATCCGTCCGGCCTACAGCGCACGCCTATCAGCTGATGGACGGCCAGAGATTGGAGCACGTCAACGCCGCAAACCGTCATCAGCGTATTTATTACCCCGCAACAGCCCGTGTTCTCTTTGTTTACAAAATAACATGCCGAAAGCCGCGATGAATTCGGTTCAGGAAAAGCCGGCGCCCAAGATGAGCGAGTCTGTCAATGAGTTGACCACCTCATTAGTCTCGTGAGTGTCGATCCTGCGTGCGCCTTGGTTTTATTAATAGGCGCGCAGGCTGTTCAATACAGGATCCTACTCCGACTTGACAATTACCTGCGATCATGATCACTACAATGTGCACAGGGCCATCATTTGCCCCAGATCTAGATTCTTCACTGTCGCGTGCACACCGCCGTTCAAGGTATCGTTCGCCATATAAGTGCCCCAAATTACCATAATGGGTCTAAATTACGGACTAGGAGGCTGGCACGGGGGTTATCGATCTTCCAGAAGACGACCCTGTAGCTGTGAAAATGATGGTCATGTATTTCTACCACCTCGATTACAACCCACACCCGGAGGTCCCTGATGCGTCGGTCAATGCATCTGCCAGTGAGCAAGAGAAAGCAAATGAATTTGATAATGACCCTTGGGGTCCGTCGTGGAACAAGAAAAGGAAGCATTCGATGCAAGTGAAGTCTAAATCACAAGTGCCAAAAACCCCTCCCTGTCTTTCGCTGCACGCCAAAATGTACGCAATGGGCGAAAAGTACGAAATAGGAGGCCTAAAGAAACTCGCCCTCGAAAAGTTTCAGCAGGAGATTCAGTACCATTGGAACAGCGACGATTTCCCGCTGGCGATACACGAAGTGTACACCTCTACATTGGAACACGATCGCCCGCTCCGAGATGAGATTATCCGATGCATGACCAGCCATCCGACCCTGATCGATAAGCAAGAGGTCCAGGATTTGGTAAAGGGCCTAGATTTATCGTTTGAACTCTTGCTGCACCTCCGAAAGCTGAGCCGCTGGTAGAATACCGTTGCGGTGACGCTGTGAAAGCGGTGGAGATTGGACGGCCTTGTACTCTACTTTTCAGATCGCGATGCAATTTCTGCTTAACCTAGCTCTTCGAATTTTGTTTATTTATTTATTTTAATTACTTTTGAGGCTCATTATATGCCCCTGTGTCATGATATGCATGCAACGTCGGATTAATCTATCTGAAGGCAGATGGGGCCGAGGCTGGGAATACCCACACAACTCGGCCCAATGCTCTGGGAGCCAGTAGCAAGCCGTGACGACGCGGCATTGTCTGCATGAATCTAAGCGAGTGCGACTCGACGGATTGCTCGGCAATAAATACAGGACACCGCCTAGTTAGACGTACGACTTCTGTCGCTTGCGCATCATGCACGTCATGCGGAGGAGCAGCTCCATCGAATCGGGCCGGAATGAACAAGGGAAGAGTTCTGGAGCCAAGCTAGAATCCGACACAGGGTGAAGAAAATTCAGTCAGAATATTGATGCGCACGAAAAATTAATTACAGATCAGACAATTTGTTCATTATATTATCTACTTGAAATTATTTGTGTATGTATGTGGTATCTGTGGATATTTAACTTGTGTAAAGGGTGATATCAAGGGTAAAATCGTCAACTTCATCAACTAGTTAAGTTCTTTATTTGGGGGCCCTGGGGCAAACGTCAGTGGTAGTTCATCCTCCACTCGCTCTCTTTTAGTTTTGTAGCCTGTTGAGTCTGTTTCAATGGTTACTTCAATTTCTGTACGTTTGTGAATGCCCGCTTCGGTGCCGAGCTCTTCGAGGGAGGCGGAAAAGTCCTCGTCGGAATCGCCGGCGACCACCTTTGACCGGTGTGTCAACTGAAGGGAATTGCCGCGGGCCGCCCATGGGCCGTGGTCGGCAGTAGCGTGGTCACTGTGTCCATTCCCATGGTTTGTGGTTGATAATGAAGGGTAGTAATCGTCCGAATTGTGGCTGCGGGCGAGGCGAGTAATGAGTTTGGCCATGGAGATTTCGATGTTAAGTTTGACCATGTATGCAACAGGGTGAAACTGGATATATACGACTTGGTTTGGGAGGGACATGAGACCGATGAGCATAGCCTAGACTTATTAGCACCGCACTAGTCGGGCGTGTAATATGTACTTACATCCATGGCAATGGATACTATCATGAGCTTTGCATTAAAGCCAACAAGAGGTTCGTACTTTTTAAGATTGTGTTGCTCGACGAGCCGCTTCTTGACTGTTCGGAGGAAATACCAATTGAGGCCAGCATCAACGGCCATGATGAGCACCTTTGATACTCGATCCCAGACATCGTTGATTTGTACAATTCTATCTATTGTCAGTTCGAAGTCTTTTGTCACTTAAAGCGACTCACAATGAATTTGGAGGGGGGTTGAGATGCGCCGGGATCCAGATGCAAAACACGGCAATATTGATGACTGTAATGATCGCAGCAGTCCCCCATTTCAATTTTCGAATGGTGCTTTGGTGTTCGGCAATGATGGCGATTCGGTTGACAATGATTTGCAGGAGTAATTGGACCTCGAAGACCCAGAGAAAAAGAATGAAGAAGAGAACCGGTACGCTGTCGATGGATTAGAGAGGTTTGTTATACAGGCGATCCTGCAAACTCACGTGGCAGAAATGAGGCCATCCAGAAAGACCCATCCAATGATTCCAATCAGCAGATTAGCAACAATCTCACCCCAGAGCATGTAAATGTAGGTGCTTCGCAGCGGGTTCCGATTCCGCCTCGTCTGCTTGATTGCTTCCCACACCGTCAATACTCCAAAGCCGAGCGTGAAGCCCGCAGCCATCGAGGCAAGCTTGTGATCTGAAGTCGACGCCATGATCGCGAGGAGGTCCCACGGCTCGGCGATGGAGAGGAATGAGAAAAGAAAGGATAGGCCTGGAAAACGGGGCTGATGGAGGTGGGCGCTCCGCAAGTTAAAACAGGCCCCTGAGCATACCGACAAACCGGGACCAGTGACGACCCTGATCCCCCTCAATACACCAGATTCCCCACGCGGCGGGGCACAGTTGGGCCGATGTGGAGGAGCTGCACGTGGGAGAAATCAAAGAGTTTGCAGTATATGAACTTTGGCGACGGAATCGTCCGTCAGGCGGGACTCGGCTAGCACGCATCCATCAGGAACTCGGCCAGAGTGACCACATTTGACAGGAATGTTTCACAGCCACCTCGACTTGCCGAGACCAAGAGCATCATCAGCGAGATGGAAATGGACAAGCGTCATCACCATGCACCGTAGATCGTACGCGCCATGGAGATGAAGCACCTGAAAGGCTGCCCCAGGGTTGGCCGACCAGGGACCTGCTGTTCGGACGAATAGCCAGTTCAGCAAGCGCCTCCGCGCCCCCAAGGCTTCAATTTAGCTGAGTGATCGGCCCTACTCTGGCTGCTTGGGACGTCCCAACATTATGACAACCCACGGCATTTGGCGCCGTTGTGTGCCTCCCGAGCCTTTAGCGCAGCTCAAACGCCAACGCCGCCCACTAGCAAGGGTTTGTCCAGCCAAAGAGCAAAACACGCGTCCCTCCTCGCATCCTGAGTCAGTCATGCGACTTGCGGAATTTGCCATGCGATAGGCGTACGTAAAATAAAAGCGCTCGCTAAGACAGCGAACCGACTGGCCGGGTGCGCAGATCAAAAGCGGGCATCACTTTTACCCCGTTGTGGCGCTCTGCGACAGCGAGGCAAATCATTCAACCGCAGCCCGCCCTCCGGATTCCGAGATCAAAGTACGTAAGGAGAAAGACCGGAATACATAATCACGATGCCGCCACATCGGCCAGGCTTGCCCTAAATGTCTTGTTCTGCTACAGTCCCGAGTCAGAGCTCGTCAAGCTTTTCAACGCCGCCCGGGAACGTCAGGTTTGGGTTACCGCAAGCATTCCGTCCAAGGTTTCGGGCGTAATCGAGACCAAATTATGCGTAAAACCATAACACTATGAGCAGGTAGGCCTGGCAACCGGAGGCTCAAAATAGGCCGGTGTACGTGTTGCTAGGAGAGAGCGGATAAGAGTTTTAGCCAGCTTTCCAGGTCTGCATTTGTCAATACACGAGATACACCACATTGACCATGACTAAATGCGTTTATTTATCTCAAACGACAAGGAAATAGATATCTAGCGAATAGGTGAAGACCATGAAAGTCGCAGTTCGATGCCCTCTTACAGCATCAGAATGAGAGAGACCACACCCAACAAGACAAAATTCGGCGACAAGGCATATCCTCCCGACATACCCTCTTTGAATCCTCTTTCTTCGCCGCCCAAATACAAAGCACCCAGCTCTGTCAAGTCACCGTTGCCCTTCAAGAGCGAGACGCTGTCACCAGTCCACTCGTTTGCCTCGTCAGACCGAAACGCCCCAAACCATGAATAAGCCTGCACATAGTCTAGACTATCCAAGTATGGAAGACTTTGATTCATCATGGCGAGCGTTGCGTCCTCGTCCTGCTGTGGCAGCGCCATTTCGGTGATCCAGTAGCGAATGCCCGGGTTTGTCTCGTTGTAAAAGTCGCCCAGCGTTTTTAGCCAAGAGACCAACCCGTTGAAATCCCCGTACCAGTGCAGCGCCACGAAATCTGTGGGACATCCGTTGTCATCCAACTCGAAACATGTCTTGTTAAAACTGCGAAGCCACTTGAGACCCTGGTCTGACCCAGTCACTGCGGGGTGGCTTATCTCCCACTGTCGCGACCGGGAGCTCGTCTTGTTTCTGAGGGGTGCTATGTACGACATGTAGGACTTGGCCGCATCTTCCGGGGAAATAGAGCTGCCACCCGAATCTGTTTCGCCGTCGGGTTCATTGAAAGTCAAAAGACGGGTTGAAGAACTTGGAAGGTCATCTAGGAGCGACACGAGGTTCGAATCCGATGCATCGTCCAATCCGTGTATTAACGGCACGAAAGGGACGGAATCGCCGACTTGGTCCGACGGGTACTGTGACCATGTGTAGTACCATGAAATGGTCGAGTTTGCGGACAGCAGCAACTGGTTGTCCGACTCATGCTTGTCTCCAAGATAGGCCAGCCCACGCTTGAAATTCGTCAAGTTGGAAACACAGCTTCCGTGGACAAAAAAGAAGCACGCGATGAGAAGAATGATCATGTGGAGAGTTGATGACATGGTGGCGAAATGCGACCAGCGCAGGCCAACCAAAACAAATGTGACTGCTGAACAAACAAAAATGAGGGTATAATAGAAAGTCGTGTTATATCCAATTCTTTTCTCTGTGGAATTTAAACCTAAATATTTTATCCTTCATTTTTCCTGTGCCTTGTTTCGGGGCCAAGACTCTAGGCGCCAAATCTTGAAAATGCGTGAGAGCTTGTTTTTGATGCATATGACGTCACGAGAACTACCAATCATCTCATGCCACAAGACAAAATAAGAATTAGCAGCTAACACTATTCTGGCTTTATTCTTCCAACGGTTTTACTATTTTTATCAATCACGTAAATGTTTCAGGTTTTGATCTGCAAGGGGCAACGATGGCTTGGAATTGCTGCCTTGCCCCAACTGACCGAATAGAGGGCGGAAAATGACATTGCCAACGCACCTTTGGGTTGCGATTCCCAAAGTCCTATTGTGTATTGAATTGAATTTAACTACCCAAAGACAGAATTCCAAACCTTTATTAAACAGAGTTCGTTCACAATCGCATAGACAAAGACATTAGGAATGGGTGTCAAAGGTGAAGCAGCCACGTAGAGGGCATCTCGTGCCTAGAGCGATCGATATACTGTTGCCTCTTTTCAATATTTGGGTTCTGTCTTTATGGAGATGGATTATATTCGGACCAAAAGATTTACACACGCGACTACGACTCATTCTAGCACTGTTGTTACTTCCTCTTGCTACCACTCAGCACACCACACACGACCTCGGGTGTTTACAGTGTTTGTTCAAACTAAGCTTACCAGAAAAAAGGACTAGGATGGGATAAGCCAGTGGGGACGGTGAGAAAATTTTGTTCTGCGCCAGTTGGTAGGTCAGATGTCCTAAAATCAATGTAAACTTCCTACCTCCCACCCAAGCCCAGATCTTCTCGATCCGGTTTATATCCGGGATACGATAGCTTGCTGCAAACTCAGGAATTCCAAGTTGGAAACCAGAGCCCAAAGAATGGAAAACGCCGATGACGGAACTTTGACAATCCACCCTCATCCAAGACCCTCTTTGCGCCATAGTATCCCTGCAAGTTGCGGTGACCGCTTCAATCACATTCAACTGTGTCTGCACCCATTAGTAATTTCTCCGCTCCAAACGAGATGTGACCTGGGCTCCAATCTCTCCTTCTCCACGATGCGTTGCTGAACTTTTTTTTTCTATCAAATGCCCTGGTCGATCGGTTGGAGCCAAAGAACCCCATGTCTATCTACAATCTCCATACAGGCATCATCTTGAACTAATAGAGAGCTCGAAGCAACCACTCGCTCTAAAGAGTTAGGGGAGCAAAATGTCTGATCGAGACACTGACACCCCTGTGCCTGCAAGTCCAACTTGTCTCCCTGAAAGCGATGTTGAAAAGGGACGTGAAACTACCATACGGGTAGAATCACCTGAATTGACAGAACCAGAATCCGTTGATTGGGATGGTCCAAATGATCCTGAAAACCCAATTAATTGGCCGAGAACAAAGAAATGGAGAGTGACTCTGACTGTTGGGATGCTCACATTTCTAACGTTAGTCTACCATGTTCACCTTCTTTTCCACAACTCACATTTCATAGGCCATTCGCATCGTCCATGTTTGCTCCCGCAATTGATCAAGTCATGAAGGAAATGAATACAACAAACCACGACCTAGGTTCCTTTTCAGTTTCTATCTACCTGCTCGGCTATGCATTTGGCCCTCTTTTCATTGGACCTTGCAGCGAGATGTACGGCCGGTTGATCATCTATCACATATGTACCGTTTTGTTTATTCTCACAAACATCGGGTGTGCCCTCGCAAACAGCATGTCTATGCTCATCATTTTCCGGTTCCTGACTGGAACATTCGGCTCGTGTCCATTGACCGTCGGTCCTGGGACTGTAGCGGATTGTTTCGAGCGAGAAGAGCGTGGACGAGCCATGGCCCTGTGGACTATGCCTATTGTACTCGCACCTTGTATTGGGCCTGCAATCGGAGCGTATTTGTCACGATCGCAAGGTTGGAGGTGGGACTTTTGGCTTCTGCTTATCATGGTTTGTGTCCTCCCAATTGCGTTGCCACTCCGCAGCTAATGAATTCCAGACGGGCGTCTTTTTTCTCTTCTCCCTCATTCTTTTGCGAGAAACACACCCACCTACCCTTCTCAGGCGAAAGGCGAAAAAGTTGCGCAAATCGAAAAACAACGATGGTTATAGCACGGCACAGGATGAAACTCACTTTCTGTGGCTCTTTACAAGCATGGTTCGTCCTATCAAAATGCTTTTCATGTCGCCCATCATCTTTGGCCTTTCGCTTCTCGGCGCGGTAACTTATGGCGTGCTATACCTCTTATTCACCAGTGTGACTACAGTCTTCGAGACACGCTACGGGATCGTCACAAACGTTGGCTTGGTTTACTTTGGCCTTGGTGCTGGTCAAATTGCTGGTACATTTGCCTTTGGCTTCGTCTCAGATGCGATAGTCAGAAAATTGGCCAAGGGAAAGGAAATGAAGCCAGAATATCGACTGCCACCCATGATCCCAGGAGCAGCCATGATACCAATTGGTCTATTCCTCTACGGCTGGAGTGCGCAGTATTACGTTCATTGGTTTGTGCCTATTCTCGGCACATTCTTTATTGGCGTTGGTGTCATTACCGTTTTCGCCCCGATCGCGACATATCTAGTAGATGCGTATACTGCGCACGCAGCCAGTGCGACGGCTGCTAACACAGTATTTCGTAGCATGGGAGGAGCTCTTTTGCCTTTGGCAGGCCCCAAAATGTATGCGGCGCTGGACCAAGGTTGGGGCAACACGTTGCTCGCTGGTATCTCATTGCTCCTGATGAGCATGATATGGTTAGTGATCAAGTATGGTGAACAGTTGAGAACCCATCCCAAGTACCAATTAAAGCTTTGAGCGCCAAAGTAAATAAAGCAGAGCGAGGTATTGGTATGCGTGGTTCAAGGTACAGATGTCAGGTCACGAGCAGGCAATGGCGGTGTATGATTAAAGACACATTCACGGGTACGGTTTACGATGTTAATAGATTGTTCAACATTAAGAATATTATTTTCAATTTACTCACAAAAGTCCAAAACGGCCGTCACACGACAGGAGCATCACGAACTCTGCGATTGGCTTCAAGTGGGTCCCCCCGCATGTTGATGACTCGATGGCATCTTCCCCCGCAACCCAATCTTGCCCTCTCAATCTCAACCAACCTCCTCAAATCCATATTCATCATGGCACCCTATATCCGACCCCTGACCATCAGTGATCTCGATCAATGCGATGTTGTCGAGTCATCTGCCTTTCCACCTGACCAGGCTGCCTCTCGCGACAAGGTCAGTATTCCGCGCAAGCCAACACCACCATATGTATATTGCTTGTCTCACATGGTTAAAATTCGCCGCTTCATGGTTGATATTTCCTTTTTCCTATTCGATATATCAGTTTTTCAGATTACTAGATTGCCGTTTAGTCAACCTCAACTTTGCGTTCTTCGCCCCTCAAATGACCAATCTAACAGTAACACAAATCCAGATTGAATACCGATTGACCGTGTGCCCGGAGGTTTGCTATGGTCTATTCTTCCCCAAGGATGCAAAGGCCCCTCTCCAGCTGCCAGCCGAAATCCCCACCCTGGATGCAACTCCTGAGGGCGAGGATGCAGTTCTGGTGGCTCACACGATCGCCACCAAGTCAACATCCCGCGTGGTGAGGGATGACGACATGGCCCTCCCCAACAATTGGAAGGCCGATCCTCAGGCAGAATACGACGTTGGTCACAATAAAATTGGAAAGACAATTGCTTTGCATGCATTGGCTGTTGCGCCAGCCCACCAAAGAGGTGGCCTGGGCAAGGCTTTGACCAAGGCCTATGTCGAGCAGATGAAAAAGACAAACCAGGGCGACCGAGTTTCAATCCTGACTTATGACAGACTCGTCCCCTACTATGAGAAGCTGGGCTTTACTCACTACGGGAGGAGCGAATCAAACTACGCCGGCGTCGCCTGGCACGATCTGGTAAGTTTGTCACTTCTGTTCGCTACAATGATTAACGTCAAATATCAGGCATATGAATTTTAGATTCCTCCCGAATAAAATTCAATCGCAATTCCAATGGAGTTTCCAGTTCGAATAGTGACGAGCAAGAGAAAACCAAGGCGGGAGTGGAAATGGTATATTAGGGGCATTGCTCCAAGGAAAACCTATGATTATAAAAACAGTTTCAATACAGAAAATTATTTTGACACTGAAAATTCATGTCTCATAATCAGTCAGTTCAGATTCAAAGTTCCTACAAAAATACTTCAGCTTATAGTTGCGTCATAACTGTGTCTCGTCAATTGACAATCTGCCTTCTCGCCCACAGGAAATGGAAAAGAAATAGTGCCACAATTGACTAGTTCTCAATGCCAAAATCCCTCTAATTAACTCGTCTTTTTGAGCTTGGATTGCGACATCAAAACTAACGAAACTAGTCGGGCCAAGCCGGAACGGGTGAGTCAACCACTTGACTCACCAGTTCCGTCTTGTTTTCGATATAAACTACTGAATGGCTTCAGTCATTGGCAGAAAAGTAGTAAACCAATTAAGATGAGCTCAGCATATAGCCCAGAGCAGCTCCAGCTATTCTTTGAACACATTGGCCTGCCCGAGTCACTGCGCCATGAACCACCATCCTTGCGGCTTTTAAATGCGCTACATGTGCATTGCCTATCAACCCTTCCATACGAAAACCTTTCGATTCACTACAACCCTACTCACCAAATCGAGCTTGATCCGCAAACTCTTTTTCGAAAAGTAGTCGTCGAGAACCGCGGGCGCGGTGGGTTCTGCATGGAAATAGCCATCCTCTACAACCACATTCTCCGTGCCATTGGTTTCGACGCATATACCGCTGGAGTCAGGACGCGTGGAAGATTGGAAGGGGTTCCCAGGGGAGATTACCCAGGCTGGTATGTCGCATGAATTCAACCGCGACCGCCCGACACGACCACTAACCGGATCCAGGAACCACATCGTCAACATTGTCACCTTTCCCGACGGCAGCAAGTACCACGACGATGTTGCATTCGGGGGCGACGGCGCCCTTTTCCCGATGCCTCTAGTTGACGGGCTGGTCCACAGTAACATGGGAACTCAGCAGATCCGGCTGGTGCGCGACTGGATTCCTCACCAGGTGCACCGAACCGAGGAGACGAAGCTGTGGATCTACCAGTACCGCAACGGCGTCGACAAGGAGTGGAACTCGTTCTACTCGTTTCCGGGCATCGAGTTCTACGCGCTGGACTGGGGCGTCGTCAACTTCTGGATCGGGAACCACGCCGACAGCCACCAGCGGGTCAACGTGCTGGTCATCAAGTTCCTGCGCAGGCAGAAACAAAACGGTGGGGGGGACGACGACTACGAAATCTACGGGAAACGCATGCTTGTAAACAGGGTCGTCAAGGAGAACCTGGGGGGGAAGACCCGAGTCATTTACGAGTGTCAATCCGAGGCAGAGCGGGTGGAGGCACTGGAAAAATACTTTTCTATTTCCCTGACTAAAGACGAGAAGGAGGGCATAAGGGGTTACAAGTCTGAGCTCGCAGAAACATAAGGGTTCTTTCGTTGTGGATCAGGGTCGTGTTTCGTTTTGTTTTGTCTAATCTTCTTTTTTTACAAGAGGGATGCCTGCGTTTTGAAAAAGTCCCAAGTTGATGCGCCGTCCTTGACTTCCACCAACGACCTGCCATTGTCCGCGACGTCCATTCTCCACAGCTCGTTGCCGTGTCTCATCAGCATCTCGTACCCACCCTTGCGCGAGTGCGGGCGGACGCAGAAGTACTCGTGCGGCTTGTGGTGGGTTACTTTGGCGATAAACGTCTTCCGCTCGTTGTGGCCGATATACGTGCCCGAGATGCAGTTGCGGAACCCCAGCCAACCATCGCGCTCCTCGCACCTCCAGTGGAATCCGCCCTGCGGGTTCAGGCCGTTGCACAGCTGCAGCTCTCCGTCCACCAGCGTGATTGTCTTTCCGTTACCCCTGTGCCGGATGATGAAGGTCTCGCCGGGGCCGGGGACAGCCTCGTTGAGCGTGTCGTGGCCGCCGTCGGTGATGGTCGTGTGCGTCGGCGTGATGCATGTGTCGGCCGTCGAAGCCACCGACGCCGCGTCGCTAACCTCAAACTCCTTGCCCATTCTGTCTGCTCCTCCAAGTGTGTAGAATGACCTATTTTTCCTTTTTTTTTTTCGATAGTCGGGCCCGTTAAAGCGCGAAAAGCCCGATAGCCCGGTGCGCTCGGATGGAATGCAATGGATTAGTCCGTTGTCCAGGTTCCGCAGGCCGTCCGCGTCACGCCTAGCAGAGTCGCATGCATAGCCACGGGTTACAGGGCTGCCTGCTTTGCTTGACCAACCACACATCAACCCCGCTCCGGTCACATGTTGGCTCCAAGCTCCAAGCTACAAGCACACAAGGCGCGCAATCCATGCTCGGATCTTCGTCGCGGCATCGACGGATCATATGAAACGTGCGCGATAGCCGGTGGATTGGCCCAGCCGGGGTCAAAGCAAAATCAAAGTGTGCTAGTTGCAGAGTTAGAGTATTTTCGAGCGGTTATTGGCTGCATCAAGTAGTATCCGACAGCGAAACTCTGGAGTTTAGGACCTATACATCCGGCTGGCTTTCTGCGAGCACGCCTCCAGGGTAGCCGCAAACACATGATGCTTCCCACTTGGCATGCAACCCGTGTAGTAGTTTTGCTTGACTTTATTCCAGTGCGGCATATGCAATGTGGCAGTGTCGTAAAGTTATCCGTTTTTTTATTTTTACAGTAACGCAGCAGCAAAAACGTAAGCAAAGGGGGGGGCGCTGTAATGCGCCACGGCGGGTGACATGTGTCTCTCGCCAACGTGAACATGACCACCAACAGAAATTCATGCTCACTTGCTGGGCGTACGCAACAACCGTATTTTGACCAACTCGGATCTCGCCAAGAGCGCGAAATAAAAATATCCCATCTGGGCTTCAATATAGGCAGACATAGCCACGGGTCAGCTGCAGGATCACGCAATAATGCAACCGCACCTGCAGCATCGACTAATACGGCGCGCTTCAGGAACAACTCATGGAAGACACATGGGTGGCCGATGAATCCGGGGTAAGCCATTGCACACCCACAGCCAAGGCTCTCTGCCTCCGTGGTCACCCGATATGGCCGACCATTCCCTTGGAGACAGTCGTATTCCAGGCTGCAAGAGACCGACCTTGGGTATTTGTCCGAGAGCCCTGTGACTGTGACAGCCAACTCGATGCCGAGAATGACATGTCACTGCCCTTGGCCCGCCGAGTTGCAGCGGCGGCGCCAGCGAGTCGGGACAAACAATACCGACCGACAAAAGGCTCAGTTTTCCGCGCGCTGCTGCTGCTGCTACTGCTGCTGCTGGGACGACACTTCGGCTACCACTACCGCTACCACTACCACTACCACTACACCACACTACACACTGCGCTACCCCGGAAAACCTATTGTGCTGTTCGCTTCAGCGGGAGAGACGGGGCGACCAGCCAGACCAGACGGAACGTAGTCGGTCGGTCTCTAGATACGGCTCTCAAAATAGACCCGACAGCTTCGTTATAATTAGACCCGCCGCAACCAAAGCGACACGCCATTTCTCAGGTTTGAATAAGATAGCCACCGTTTTGGCGCTTCAGAGTCTAGACCCGTCCAACGGCCCGCCACCAAGCAACAGAAAAAAAAAGCCACTGTGAAACAACGCCTTGATCATTTTCACCCCTCATCCTACCCGCCCCCCCAGTAATCCAGCCCAGTCATGTGGCACCACTTCCCTTAAAGAGAAATAATGCAGAGAGAGCTGTCACCCCGTTTGCCTAGACCGCCAGGCGCCTGCCTTCCCATCGCGCCGTGGCTCAGGGCACGAGGCCATTCGCCTGTGGTCTGGAACATTGGCCCGTGTCAGGTCGCAGTCAGGTCAGTCAGACACGTCGCACGTCGTTGGTCGTATTATTCCCGAGGCGTTCCCAGATCGTGCTGCCGTTTGCAGTTGGGGCCGCCCAATAACCCCGGGGTTGATCAACAAGGGGGGGGGGGGAGTAGGGGGGCGGAGGAGGCGCCCGTGAAAGGTTGCGCGGCATGTGTTGCGAAGTTGTTCTGATGAGACGGAGGGGAGGGGAGGGGGAGGGGAGGGGGTGAGTTGGTTAGGGGCTTAGTAGACAACACCACAAACCCGAAACCGAGGAGGGCTGTGAGACGCCAGTCACTCTCCCCCTCCCCCTCACCCCCAAGGCACACAACGTAAAAAAAATAAGATGGACCTTCTAGAAGGTTATGCACTACGCTCGACTCGGCCACGTACAGATTGCCATGTGCATTGAAGGTCAGATGTTCGCCTTGGGCATCTTCTCTATGCCCGAAACGGGCCTGTTGGCTTATTGAATATCGAATGAAGCTTAAACGGTGACTCCGAATCGTCTCAAGCTGCCGAGCAAACGGTTCCAGGCTTGTGGCTCTTAGTCCCGGACGGTATAGTGCTCACTGGGGAAATTAGTTTTCAAGGCACCTACCTCTCCGGCACTTTTCGTCCCTAGCCTCGTCTGGCCAGTAGCAAAATCAATTAACCTGCCATCCTGCTAGGACCCTTGGTTCCTGGAGCCAAGTGGTCAGATACCCTTTTTTTTTCTCAACCATCCTGTCTCGCAAAGGGGGTGGAGGACAATCTATTTGGCTTCTAGTCAGGAACCACTTTCCTATTTGCGTAATCACTTTAGCCTCAGGATTGATCAAAATCCCAAAACATCCCTGGCGTGTAGATGAGTTGGACCCTCAGATATCAAAGAGGGATGAACGATCCAGCGTCGCACGAAGCCATATGCTCGAGACAGGTCAGCCACCAATATATCGATCGAAGGGTCCAACGCAAGGCCATCTGCACGACATTTGTCAGGCACAGACGACGTGCTCTGACAGCTAGACATTTTCATCTATTTGAAGCCATCGTCCAAGCGTCTCCCAGGGAGTTTCGAGCAAGTTTGGAATAAGGTACGACCGGGGCAGAAGTTCCTAGCTTAATTAATTGAGTAATGTCCCTGGGCATCATGTCAAGCATTGACCTTGGCCCATCTTCCGAAACCTTCTAGAAGGAATGGAAGCATTATTAAAGCACCGGGGGGAAGCTCCAGGGGGTGTGCTCCAGCGGTCAGCACCAGCACCAGCATGTGCGGACGGAGAACCCAGCAGAGAGAGGCTAGAAATTCATCTAGGCGAGGAAGCAATCTCACCGAGCGTAAAGGTGTGCCCGCCCAGCTCTGACCGCTTTTAATTCAACGGGAAACATCCTTCTAGCCTCCCTTCCAACCGGGCTAGTAACCGTTGAGAGAGAGAAAAAAAGAGATGGCACCAGGGAGTCGAGCTAGATGCCGAAAGGGGGTCCGGGTTTTCCCAAGTCATAGGCGCACGCCGTGCACGGTTGCATTGCGACTCGCTCACCTCAATATCTGCGAAACTTGACAAGGTCGGCGACAATAATAAACGTCAGGCATTTTCCAGACGGCCATAGGCGGGTCGAGGATCGTTCTAGCTTGCCCTGCGGGTCCCCCAGGGGATAATCAGACCCGGGCCGGGGCGAGCTAATTCTCAAAGGGCTGAGGTTGATTACGGTTCTGGCTGAGGCACAGCAGTCAATGTAATATTGCAACACGACCACGTTTGTCAGCATGTAACAGTGACAGTGGTGGCCGCCAGCTTGGCCTCTTGGCTGCATGGGGTGCAATGGTTCATTCCCGTTATCGTCTGGCGTTGCGAGGACTGGCGGTCTGGCAGGGACGGCCTTTTTGGTTTTTTTAAGACTTTGCGACAGACTTCGTGGTCATGAGGTCGCGATCGGGTCTAATGAACGCCGCAAGCGTGGTTGGGCAGTCTCCAAGGTTACAATTGGCCAGAACAGCTCTCCGTCTCGAGGTTCCACCCCTAGGAACAGGTCTTGACAAAGCCCATGGAGCCTCTGCCAAGGGGTGTCGCTAAAGGCCTAGAACTTTGACCTTCTGGATCCTGACCCGGCGGAGACTGCTGTCTGCTTTGTTGGGCTGGGTTGGATTGGATTGGATTTTGCCGGCCTTGTCGGCGAGGGAGCGAGAGAAAAAATTTTATTCCCTTGGCCATTGTTGTACGTATTGAAGTGTGCCCAAGCGGCCTTTTCAGTCGACAGCCGTCTTCCGTCGCATCCGCCGGCGACACGGCATTTCGGAGAATTTGCCTGCCTGCCTGCCCCCCAGACACACACACGATCAGGGCCACAGAGCTCCCAGGGCAGTTCGGAGCACCTGCAGAAACAGTCCCGGTGAGGCGACCAATTCGCATCGGATTGCGGGTTTTTCTGGCTTGCTTTGCGAATATTCAATCGCTCCGTCTCGCCCGGCTTCGGCTCCGGCGGGGGAGGGGGAGCGAGCTGCAATCGGACGGCGGCGTTGCCAAATGTGAAACAGGACGAGGTCTCGCTCGGCGGCTGAACAAGGTGGCGAGCGTCTCGGTCCGCCCAATCCAGACGCAGAATGGCCAGACGACGACCGCCATCAGAGATTTGGCAGGTGGATCTTGAAGGCGGTGGCTTGATCTCGATCTCAGTCGCCATGGACTTTTGACCCACGAGCTTCTGGTCGAGATGCACAGCAAAATAGCCGTTGGGCTCGGAAACCGGAGGGTCATTGACTATTAGCTCGATGCAGAGGGTGTGCATATGTGTGTGTCGCCGTCGAATGGGTTGCTCTGCTAGGACTGCGCTTGTGACGGGCGTCCTGTACGCGCGTGCCAGTCGCATCAGCAGGCCGGCGTGCATGGACGACAGTTTAAAACGGTTTGGGGGCGACGTCAACCATCGTTTCGGACCCGGAGATCGAGATGCAATCACGGACCAGCGGTTGGCTGCTGAAAAAAACTCCGGGACAAGACGAAGATCAAACGCCATGGTCCTGTCAATCCTTCTGCGAAAGAGGTACCCCGCAGAACCCTTCAGTTTCGAAACCCTTGCCTGCCTGCCACGGCGTAATTGTGCTGATCGCAGGAGAAAGGACCAGCAGCGGCCAAGCCCTCCCAGCCAAAGGGCGACGATCGGTCCCCAGAAGGCCAGTTCACACAAGCCATTACTCGTCGGCGGGCCACAGGGTCTTGCGACAGGAGCGAGCGAGGGCAGACGAACTGACTGGCACGTGGGGGAACTGTTGATCAGCACCGCTGACGACGTCAGACGGTTTCTCAAAAGGGATGTGATGTGCGATGCTATGATGAAGGGTTGACCGAAGATAAGATGCGCTTGGCCGGTGGTGATAGCCGATTGCATCATGCCGCGGGAAACGCCAGCGATTTGCAAGCCTCTACCGAGAACTGGGCGTACGAGAATGACGGAGGGCTGATCCGATAACATCAGCCGTGAAACGGGGAGGGCATGACACCAAAACGTTGGCTGCCCCGGGGATGCGCTTCAACCTGCGCGACAGGCTTCTCCAAAGATAAAACAAAGTGACGTGACGTGACAGGAACTGTCCAGCGGAACCAGGATTGCTGGTAGCATCGATCGAGATTATGTTGTCAAGACTCCCATTGCATGTGGGCTACAGGCTACAGAAACCAGGGAGGATGAAAGTCGTCGACGTCAATCCGTGTAACAAAAAACCGGCTTCCCGTGCCAATGTGGTTAGGCGGCCGGGAGGGTGGTGGTATCTGACCATGCCAGCTCATTCTACAATGATTCCATGGAATGTTTGGCACTGGAGGTGCAGTGCGACAATTTGGCATGGCGTCGAACGACGGGGAAGCGAATTTTGGCACAAACCGAATCATAGCATGCAACCGAGATAGGACCTTTTTTGCCCACCCCTTCCCTTTTTGTTCTCCCCTTGGTTGCTTTTTTGGTTTTCGGGGCTGCTTCAAGGCCACAATTAAACTCTCCTGTGTAATACGGAGATGCGAAAATACCGTCCAGCGCCATGAAACTCCACAGTAAGATACCGAAGGAACGCACGACGATCCTGCTGAGGGCGGGCGGTTCGTATCATGACCGCCCGTGGCCTCCAAGCGAAGTGTGTGCTGCTGCTATTCCGGGAGCTCAGCATCGGAAATTGGCAGGGCCATCAGGAGTCGCCGATGGAGCTAGCCCAGTTGGGGCCATGGCATGAAACCTCAAACCGCCAGCGAAACAAGGGGGCCTTGGGGGACCTCGGTACGATGCCAAGTGCCAAGTGCACGGAGGGAGACCCTTTAGGGGATCCAATTAGACTGCTGGAAGCCTCCTGGAAGCCCTGCTCCGTTGGCCGTGCCGTCCAGCCATCTGCTTGGCACATCTCGCCGTATTGCTCGCACCGCCATGTCCTCCCCCCATTCCTCATTCGACTCCGTTTTGAGGCCTCGGCTACCGAATAAACTGCTCCTCATGCAACAATCGAGGCTCTGAACTCTCGCACTCTGGCGTTCTGTGCCAGCAGAGGGTCAGCAGGGGTTAGTGACTCACCAGCGCAGCAGGTGTCCACCGCCGTGGCTCTATCCAGCAGGGCCCTACTCCTACCCTACCCTACTGTACCTTTACTCCCGTCCTGCTGGCCGGTGGGCTCCAATGGAGCCAAGCTCCAGGAGCTCCATGAGCTTGAAGCAGATTGATTCAACGGCATCCCGTCAGAGCCCGGTGGCGAGGGACATTCAGGTACGCATTTCCGAGACGGAAAGGGCTCGCATTGATGAATTGCGAGGTAAGCTTTTTTGTGCTAGCTGTCTCTTTATGCCCAACGCGCCAGCTTCATCTCTGTAATTATGCGCCAACCATAATGCCCAATTGGTCTGTCCTCGCCGCTTGGTTTGCTCGGTGAGACTCACAAAGGTACCCGTCGCTGTGCGGACGTGCGTGGCTGCTGTGCACCATGGGAAGTTGGAGGGTAGGCTTCTGTTTACCAACCGCCCACACTTGCATGGACATTAATTAATCATGGCCAACACCACAAAACAAAAAAGCTTCTCCTGCACAACAGAGGCACTACCCAGGCGACCAGAGCCCTAGCCCGAAGAGCTCAGCCCAACGGTTCAGGCACTCAGCATCAACAGACAAGGTCAGGGCCTCTACACCGTCAGCGCCCGACAACAAAGGGTCCAACCGCCCAAGGCCCAAAGGGCCCAGATCACTGAAAGGAAAAAAAAAGATTTCTCAAGCCCGTGGACCCCCCGTGGGCCGTAGTTGCATCTGAGGATCCGTCCCGAGAAGCCGGGCACCATCCGCATTCCAGTCCCGTTCAGGGCCCTCCATCAGGCCCGTCCTGTACACTCAGCCGACAGGCAGGTCCCCTGCTCGCGTCCCTGGTTGACAGCGAGGCATTGAGGCATTGTTGGTTATGGTGCTGCCTGTTCCAAGTGTCAAAGCCCGTTGGGGACACGCGGTTTGGCATTTGGAATTGGGACCTGGAGAGAGAGTGGTCCCCTCCCACCCCCTGGCTTGTGATCGTAGTGTTTTGTTTTTTATTCGCGGGCTTCACAGCCTCCAGCGCGATGGAATTGGGCCGACAGTCGCAGAATGAGTACAGCCCTCTATCTCGATATACACACTCTCTCCTCTCCTTGGCACACAAATTCATCATCGGCCGCGATAGGCGTGAAACAGTGTACGCAATCTTCCAGCCCCTCTCGCACTTGTTCCCAATCAACGTAGACGACAAAGCCCATGTACGCACGTCGGATGATCAGCCGCCGCCGTGGCTGCCGGTCGCGATCACAATGGGTTGTTCAGCTGGGGTTGGACGGCTCAGATCATGGCGATATTGGATGCACGGCGACCGAGCATCCGGCCATGGTTCGGCGGGTTGGACGGCTCACGGCTGCTCCCCCCATGCCGATGCGATAGCCTACACCTACTTCGTACATGACTGCCTCTGCCTTAGACATGGCGCTCTCAGCAGACAGCCCTATTCGGATCCTTTGGGCATTTGGCTTTCCCACAATCCCTGCCGCCTCTAAGCCCGGCTGCTGTACGATCCTCGTTTGGGTGCTGCTTCATTTTCGTCCCTGCAAACTGGCCCAGGCGCCCGGGGGACCCTCTTTTTGACTCACTTCACCTCGTCAACAGCGGACAACGCAGCATGATCTTGGGCGCGGGAAACAAAGAGGCGACGAGGCGCACAGAGCCTGAGACAAAGCAGCATTTTCAAGCCGACAGAAGTCCCGAGCAGGGAGGTTCCCGATGGCACAGGGCAGCGTGGTAGTCATCAAAGCTTGTTGATGGCGGTCGACAGGGCTCACCCCGATTAGCCGCCCGCATTGCCCCGGAGAGCGTATTCGTAGTGCCTGCAGTAGCATCAGAACCGGCCTGCGAGATGCTCCGTAAGGGGATGGGATTATGGATATGGGTTATTATGGGCCGCTGCACTGTATTTGTGACCCAGCCTCGCTGCTGTCAGCGATAGAGTGCCTCAGCCGACATGAGGTCTCCGAAACAGCCGGGCGCCTCTGTTAGAGCGGACAGCGGATGAATTTGGCAGCCCAGAACGGATGGCGTGCTGGGGGGAGAGGCGCTACCGTCACGTCTGGCAGCTCCTCGCTGGACGGACGGGCTCTGGCATCGCCGAAATAACCGTATCTCCCTCTGCTGTGCTGTGCTGTGCTGCAGCGCCAGCGTTGCGCGCGGGCGCATTCGCATAAATGCATAAAGCAGACCGTCGAAACGGAGCGGCGCCCAGGCCCTTACGGAGTGCCCAGGACGCAAATGCGCTTGACGTTGCATCCATTATTATCCAAGCCCAAAGCCCAAGGGCCCAAGCCTCGGGTCCAGAGAAGGTGTCCACGCCAAGGATGCTACAGAGTCATCCATCATCCTCGTCACACACACCCCTCCCTAACACGCTTGTCGCACATCGCACGCCCTCTCGCGCACACCCTCTCTCTCGCTGCAACAGCGTACCTCCGCCCTCTCCGCCTTGATGCATGCGACCCGCGCAAGCCATCGCCCGCATCCCCATCTCCCCAGCCTGGACCTTTGCCTGGGCTTGCCCTGGCTTTAAGACGCGACCGCTGCCGATCCTTACTCCATGCCACGCACTCCCCTCGACACTTCCGTGGTCATCGACGATCTGGCTCCTCAGCAAAACACAAGCAGACCCTTCTTCTCGGCCCCATCTCCCCTTTTCCTTCATAAGGCCTTCGTCCCCGGATACCTCACACCTCTTCCTCTTTTTGACCCAGACCAAGAACCCAAAACCCCAAAAAGCCCGTGCCTCGTTCGCAACAGCTTCTAGAGAGATAACTCTCCCGCACGCCCCTCGACTCGCCTCGTCTTAGAACATACGCCGGCCCCGAGAAACCCTTCAATCTTCCATCGTCGTCCTCAGCCCAGCGCACCTGCGACCAGCCAGACTAAGCCTCAGCCACCTGCAGAGCCGTGCTGCCTCGTCGCCCTGTTCAATTTACTACACCACACACCCTGGTAGCACAGGCCCCAGGTCCAAGCCAGCCAAGCCCCAGGGCCAGCACATCCTCGTCCCGTCTTTTCTGTCCCTGCCTGGGAAAGATATATTACATCGCCATGCCCTCCTCCAAGCACTACGGATCCTCAACCTCATCCACCGCCTCTGACTCTGACTTCTCTTCCGACTCGGCATCTGCCTCAAGCTACACACACCGACGCAGCATGGATTCTGTACAGCTCCCCATCGCCTCTGTCGAGGTCCTTCGCTGCATGCGATGCGCCCGCTCAGTCGAGGCCACCTCCACCGACGACATCACCTCGATGGGCATGGTCCGCATTGCCCACAACCTCTACTACTGCGAGCGCTGCGCCAAGATGGTCGGATACAAATAAAGAGTGACAGCCCTGGCGGCTCACTCTTTGTACAAAGTTGACGAGACCTATGGCTTTTATGAACGCTTGCATTTTTTTTTGGAGAAACAAACCCAGCATCAACAGCTTTCGCATCCACCATTATGAATTCGATAGACTGGATATGACCAACATCTCCTCCCACAACAACCAAACCCACACCAACGGCGCAAGGTCGCCTGCGCAGAAATACATGAGCGCAACAACACCTCTCCGCCGCATTGGCGGATGAACGAGCTTGCTCCTTTTATCGCCCCTAGAATCTCCAGCATTCTACGCAACGGCGAAGCAGCTCTCCAACTTACACCCGAGAGAGGCAATCCTTCCACCCTCCCCCCTCAGCAAAGCAACACGCGGCACACGACAATCATTGTCTCGACATGTGTTCGAATCAATTATTCCTTGCGCCGCACCGACACGTTGCCTGCCTGGTCCCCGATACAACAGGCTTCCAAGCGATTGGACACGGCATGTCCGGGACCAGGGCCTCGTCAGCCGCCTGATCAGCAACTTCAAGGCATGCACGCAGGTCAAACCATGGGCGGAACCTAGCAGCTCTCACACACAACACCACGCCCTCTCCAAACAAGGAATCCTGAATGGATTACCGGATTGAGGGATTCTCTCCCCATTATCCACAACCCCTATACAATTGTACAAATTTTTCTTCTTCTTTCTCAATTACCCCCTTTTTCCATAGCCCACCTCATGTTTTTATTTTTTACACTTCTCAATGAGAGAGAGGGGACTGCACACCCTGGCAAATTCTCATCGGTCCTGTAGGATTCCTTACGGGGAACCGGTCTGTGCTGTGCATCAACAACTTTTATAGGGCCTGGTGCCCGACACATTTGTTTTTAATCTACCGAGGTCGATTGGTTGCCTCCTTCAGTTTGAGAATCAAAGAATATCACAAAAAATTATTTAAACAAACCCAAAATGTCCCTTTTTTGCTGCTGCTACTGCTCCCGTTGCTTGTTCCCATTTCAATTGTGTTTGTGTGTGCGTGGACCCATGTTTTAAAATTGCGTTGTTCCTATTCCAGCCTGCTTGCTTGCCTTTTGGTTTTGGTGGTGGTGGACGACGGGCGGGCAGCGTTTTCCCCCATCTGCTTGCTGCTCTGCTCCACCTGATTTTTTTTTGTGCCTCCTCGGAAAAATCAAGGTCAGATCATCATCAGGGAAATGGGCGCAGGAAATCATGACGCCGTACCCGCGCAGACGAACGAACCGCCGCCGCCGCCGTCGCCCTAGCCGCATTCCCGTTCGCTTGCGCATCAGGGTTTCCTGATGCGGATGGGGTGGTCTCGCGCGCGGGTTCTGCGGTGGGTGGCCCTGTTGATTTTTTTTTTCTCCTCCCGCTCCTTTTTGCAAGGACACGGATTGGACGCAGAGTCGCGCACACTGCAGCTAAGAAGGGGTGCCAGGGGGGCCCCGAAATAAATGCAGCCAAAGAGAAAAAAAAAAGAGCCGACTTACACCACCGAACCACCAAAAAAACTCGCCTGCACTGGCGCATGCAGCCGCTGACGTTTGGGGGCGGGCGGTAGGGTGATGCCCTCTAGGCGGGGTGGGATGGAGTGAGGGAGGGAATGGATGGGGGCCTCCAAAAAAGCCAAGGCAATGAATGAATGGGGAGGCGGAGAGACACAGCAAGAAGAGGGGAGGGGTAAAACTGCTACTGCTACTGCTACTGCTACTGCTACTGCTACGACCGCTACGACAACGACGACGAAGACGACGACTTTAGGCGGATGCGATGCTATGCTATGCTATGCGATGCCATGCAAGACCAAGGAGAATGGTCGTTTTGCATGTCGCTTGGAACATGCATATTGCTGTCTCAACGCCATCGGCTGTACTCTTTTGCCTAGCATAAGAGACGGACTTATTTTTCGCCACTTTGTTTATCTATTTTTCTGGGTCTCATTGTTATTTTTTATTTTTATTTTTTTTTCACTTTTCTTTTTTCTTGGACGACAAACAATTCCCTGGTAAAAAAGTACATGTATACCATCCAAAATACAGCCCTGTTTTTTTTTTCATTATTACGATTCCCCACTTGGTTTTTTTTTCTCGATCATTTATCTTTTTGCCTTTTTTTTTTTCTTCCGGTCATCAAAAGCCGTGGTGGATACCTTTTTTCTTGGGATGAGTTTTTGCAAGGTCAAGGTCCCGGGGTCTCGACCTGGGTTTGGGTTGGTTTGCTTTTTTTTTTTATCCTGTCTTTTTTCTTTTTGTCTTTTTGTTGCAAATCGGAGCATGGGAGGGGTGGTGCGGAACAGCGTTTAGTTTTTTAGGGCAGGGAAACCATGCTGGACTGGGAATGGCATCATCTTAAACACGATGGGAAGAGGTAGACAAAGCAATTGAAACGGCTCGATCCAATGCCGAACCATTTGACGAATCCCCCCCCTTCGTTTCCTCTCAGTTTTCTTCTCCTCTTTGGTCCCTTGTCCGCGCGACATTCGGGAGTGTGATATGTTGCGCGTCTGGCGGCAGGCATGTGAGATTGTCATTTGTGAGCGTCTGAATGCACCCTGCAAAGGCACGCTGCCAGCGAATCCATGACTCCATTCCGGTAGAGAGCACCCCCTCCCAGGCCAAACCAAAAAGAAAAAAGCGCGCCAGTGAGAGAAAAAAAATCACAACATAGAATGGATGCAGGTCTTAGGGCGGATAGCCGATGGGACACCGCCGGGGGTGCTCTGTCTGCTCGCCCTGTATCCATCTCGTGTCTCTCAATACAACAGTGCCGGGCCCGCAGGCGCCCCCATGCCCATCTGGGGATAGGATAGGAACGCACCGTGATGGGGAAGTTGGCAGAAGAAAAGAAATGAACAAACAAGGCACTTGCATTATTCGGATACAGTCATGTTTGCTGGGAGACACGCCGTCGAAGCTGTAGTGAAGCTGAGGCGGCCGCGGCAACACAAGTCTGGTTTGGAATGCCCGCTGTCCGTCTCATTGCAAGCCGCCACCACCGCGGCACGCCTCCATTTACACTCTAGGCGCGTCCCTTTTCCTGAGCGTCACGCGGGGCGGCGACCAATCTAGATTTCCGTTTTTAATTATTCGCTCTCTTTAACGCCCAAGTGAAATACCGCCGACATGACATGCCAAAGTCGAGAGGTCCAAGCCAAGCCGTCTAGACCACGGCTGGCGCTACTTCACGGATCCAAACGCACCCGCACGCGCCGGGGCTTGACTTGACCATTGGGATTAGACCCAAAAAAGACTGCTTGCGACATTGGGGCTATCGTCCATCTTGGTCTTGGTTAGCCCCATCGTACATGCCAGAGGCCAATTGGCCAGAGCTGAACAAAGAAACCTGGAGCAAGCCCGACCCTTCGGCTCCGGGTCCCGGTATCTCGCCCAGGCTAGCCTGTTGTCGTTGGTGGCTGAGACCTGGTACAAACAACCAACTGACAAGACAAATGTCACGTAGCATATCAGGTGGATAAGGAAATCATTAAAAACAAAAAAGAAGGTTTTTGTCACGGGCGATCTGCGCGTATATTCGACCGCTGCCATTTGCGATTACGAGCCAGAGAGTTGAGCACGCGGGTTTGCGCCGTTGGTTCCGTCGCATCGGTGCCCCGGGCATGGGTGCACTCACTCTGCGTCATTCATGACAGCATATGCTGTGGCCTGTGTCTGATGCGCCCCCGGGTTCAGCCGGAGCGGTGGTGGTGTGGTGGTGATGTGGTTCACGGCAAGCTGGTAGTGATGTGCTGTCTGAGATGTTGTTTCGTTTCAAGCGCCCCGTCTCAAAAATAGAAAACAAACCTGGGAGCCAGGGGGGGTGTGAAGGCCAGCCGGGAAGCAAAGCCATGACAGTAATAGCAGCAGTCGACCAGGGGGGGTTGTGTAGCCTTGGCCAGGACCCTTGAAGGGCTGTGGCTAGCTGGGCGCCTGGAATGAGAGCTGGGACAGGAAACAGGGCTGCGGGGGACCGGACAATGCAGATACGAAGGAACAAAGCATCCCTCGCCCTGAGCTTGGGGAACAAGGCCAAGGCCAAGACGAACCGGCAGGGTCGCTGGGGAATGGGCGGGCGAGCGGGCTCGGCCTCTTTGTCGGGGCGGCTGATGTTAGCACCGACCGAGACGGAAAAGGGCCATGGGGGGGCCCGACATGGGATTTCGAAATGCGACATGGCAGAAAGCCACAAGCCTAACCGGTTTGTCTACTGTGTCTGCCGGGAGTTCGGCGTGCGGTCGCTCGGCATTGGCTGCGCTGGGCGGTCCAGCAACACGAAAAAGAAAGCCGGGTGGAGCCCAGCAGCTCCGGAGCTCGAGATACCTCCATGTGTGTCTCAAGCGAATCTCACAGCGGCGCCCGAGGATTGGCGAGCGCTGTCCGTCCTGTCTCTGGCATCTCTGCGGGCTAGCCCACCGACCTCCTCACCGGTTTCAACGAGACGCTGCTCGTCAAGCAAACGTCATCGCTGCCCGGCTGCCTCCCGTCCCCAGTATCGTGCGTCTGTGCCTGGCCTGGCCTCGCCTGGCAAGGGAAGCTGGGACCTGTAGTTGCAGTGGTAGTGATAGTGGTAGTCGGAGCCATCGCCAACTCATTAAAAACAAACTCTTTGGCTAACCCCGCGTCGTCGTCGTCCTGCCTGACCACGCTCACCACACGTGTGGTCATGCCGTCCAATCCAGGCAAAGGTCGGGCCGGGCCCCGTTTAACCTTTTGTGCCATTCCCCTTGGCATCCTCGTCGCTTTGGCCCCCTCCTCTGACTCCCCGGCTTGCCGCTATCCCATCCAGTGCAACACTGCTACAGAAGCAAGTGTCCTTGTGGCCGCCTTGGTCTGGACTCCCCGCGCCCGAGACCGAAAGTTGTCGGCCGGTTTGGGTAGCGTGTGGCTTGCATGCGGACGATGTCATTGACGGCATGGGGGGGAACCCAGGGGAGGGGGGCGTGTGTGGGCACACCAATTTTGTAGGGCAGATGGCCGAACAGGCGGTGGTCGGAAAACGGAGCACCGGTTGATGCGGTTATGACGTCGAGGACTCTCCCGGAGATGGCAGCTCCCGCCGGTTGACAGAGCAGCGTGCATATGTGAGGTGCGAGGGGAGCCAGTCGCTGGCTGCTCGTTGTTGACCGTAGTCGTCGTCGTCGTGGGTGAGGGGAGTTCTGCTCGAGTCATCGGTACAAGGTCTGTGCAGGCACAGTAAACACAGTATCTCGGGAGATCATCAGAAGATCACCCTGAGGCACATCCCAAGGGCAATGTGAACAATCCCATTCTTCTCACCCGCATCGTCGTGACCTTATGCTTCATGTATGTCTTGGACATTGTTGCTGCTACCCACCTTCCTCCACCGCCCATGCTATGCTCTAATCATGAGCCCGTCCATTCCCGCTCGACGCCGCTTCCCACCCCAACCACCACCAATGCAACTCATCCACCTACATGCGCCAATTTCCCTCATTGGGAATGCCCTCATCAACGCCCGCGAGTTTCCCCCCCAATTCCATTCCACTGGTCCCCTGTCCCGCACCCTAGGGGCCCTTCCCCTCCCCTGCCTCGCAGTCTGTTTCGTCATCCCGCGCCGCAGCGCCGTGTGACCTCATTGTGCATCCATGTCCGTCGCCGTTGTATGCCTGCTAGTGACCTGAATGGGATCGAGATGCAGCTACGAGACCGCTAGCTCGGCGGTCTGCCGGGGGGGGTACAGGGACCGAGAGGTGTGGAGCACCAGGTCACAAAAAAAGAAAAGAAAAAATGTGAGACTCGGTATGAGGCTGAGAATGCGTGTCGTATTGGCGTAATAAACGATGCAGGGCTTGCGGTTGGACAGTAGTCTGGACCAGAGTGGCGGGTGTGCTGACACTTGAATGGATCGCTAAAAATTCTGAGGCTGCATTGTAACTCCAACCCGATAAATGCAATTTGAGGCCTGCCGTTTTCTTCATTCATACAGTTTTGCCCCCAGTGACGCCGTATTCAACGGTTGATGATGAAATATGTAACGGAATGACACAAATCTCCAGTGCTATGACATAAATGACATAAATGCTCGCCAGCCATGACGCAAAATTTTCGTAGATAGACATGGTATGGTGCGAATAAACGATCCAGCTTCTTCGGCCGGCCCTATCATGCATGTGTGTCCTTGTCCAACGCCAGACTCCCTCCCATCTCAGACATTACCAGCCCAGTAGTACAGTTCGGGCCATCCATCGTACACTCATTCAACCCTAGTCTCATTCCTCCATTTTAACATCAGTCTCCTTTCCAAGATTCTTTAGCAAGTAGCTGCGCTTAAAGTACTCATTAGGATGCACGATAGTCTCTAGCTGAGACTGTGTCATTACACCTTCATCCTTAGCCTTGCGGATTTCTGGCTTGTGAAGGTATTCAAACACGCTGTTCATGTTAGCCAGTGCTCTGCTTTGAAATCCATCGCTGTAAACTTACCGGTTGCATGCCATGTGATACTTTTGCTTGTCCTTGTCCTCCTTGATGCCTTGGATCACAGATCGATCATTGACACCCATCGCCTGCACCAGCGCGGAAAGGTTTTCCATATTGAAGTGTCGGTACGGACATCCATGGGCCTCTCCAGGGCCTGGAGGGTGTTCTGTGAGAATCTTTTGGCAAGAAAATGGACTGTAACCACCTCCCCTTCGGTTCGAATCACCACCCACATCGCCGTATACGTGTCTTACGTTGTAGCGGTATTCCTTGTTGAACTGCTCGTCGGTCAACTTGTTGAAACCAGTTCTCCAAAACAGCAAACACTCCTCCAAATTGAGGCCCATTCCCTTGAGGAAAAGGGAGTATTGGAGACGCCCGTAATGCTTGAGATGCGCATCACGGCGGAGTGAGCGATGCAAGTGCGACATGCACGCGGGGAAGTGTTGAGAGAGATTGTCCACGTTGGACGCAGTCATCTGGGCACCGACCGGCGCAGAGCTGGAGTAGGAGGAGTCGGGGGTAATGAAGTTTTTGGAGAGATGGTTGAGAATGGGGGTGAGTCGGTCGTCTTCATCGAGTCGTGGGAGAGCGCGGGCAGTCAGCTGTATAGGTTAGCATGTGAAGGACTCTGTCAAAACCACACTTCGTACCTCGAGTTGGCGATCCAGCCTTGTTGTGAATTCGGTAAGAACCATACTGGCTTGCTCTCGGCCAGGAACATAGGCCTTTCCACCCTTCATGAAGACTCTTCGGCTCTCGACGAGTTCAGGGACTCGGTCCCAATCCACTTTGAACCACGTATCCTCTTCGCTAGCACCCTTTCTAAGGGGAGCCATAGCAGCCAATTCCGCGGCATACTCCTGTTTCTCTTCTTCGGTAACCGCCTCCCACCAATCCAGGTCGAGTCCTGCCACAAAGTCTGCTCGCTCGGCCAGGTCGTCGTCGTTGAATCGCATTCGGAAGAGCATGGTCTCGACACGAGAAAATCGGCGTCGCAGATCCTCGGTGGAGGAGAAGGCCAATCGGAGGATGAAGTGGCTGTAGTGATCCTTTTGTCGCTGTGCCCAAAGCTTTGATGATCCTGAGCTGGCTCTCTCCAGGGGTAGATACTTGTCGAGGATGGGCTTCATGTAGACGGCCGTCTCGGCGGGAGTCTTGTTGCGGAACGAGCATGCCTCCAGCTCGGCAAGCACTGTGCCCTGTCAGTACTGGCTCTTACAATAGTTGGGTTGCGTGCGCCATACCCCTCAGGCGGTCAATCGCCCATTGCTCGAACTGCTCGAGGGTAATATCGGCGGTAGGGGCTTCCGAGTAAAAGTTGAGACGATGGGGGTAATCCAGGTTTTTGTACTGGGGTACTGCAAACTGCTTTTTGCGGTGGTCGAGGACATGTCGCCTCTTGGGGTCGATTCGGTTAAAGTCCTGTCGCAACATTTTGCCTTGTGCCTTGTGTTGGACTGAGGTTTGTTGTGGTGATGGCAAGTCTGTGGTGATTTTCGTCCTGGGTGCGGGAGGCGTAAAGTGGAAGACGAACGGACGCGTCTCACGCGTTGGCGCGGCACCGTGGCGCGTGGGGCATCAATTAAGTGTCGACAGCGAATCAGCACGTCACTAAATCATAGCGCTCCCATGTGCAAATCATTTGGAACGCTGCAGACAAGTGAATCGACCATCCGCGGTATTAATTAAAATGATAAATTAAATAGTAATTATCTAGAGCAAGATTGAATTTCCTATTTTATTTATGAGGTAAATATGTATATATGCTCGCAGCCGATCAAACTTCAATAAGCCCAGCTGTCGACTGAGAAATAAAATCATGGAGAAATGTCAGAATTTCAAAGGCAATGGTCTGTATTTAGGATACTTTTACGTGCACAATGAGTGTATTGATGGTTTTTGGAATGTGAGGAGCGCAGCCATCCGGTTCCTAGGAGATGGGCGACTGCGAAGTTATTGAAGCTCTAGAGATGTTGCAGCCCAAGCAGTCCAAAAAAGAAAAAAAAAAGAAAAGAGATATTAATTGTCTTGTTCTCCTTTGTCTTATTAACAAACTAAATACGGAATTTTAGAATTCGTTTCTTTCTTTCATGTCAGCCTGAATAGGGCGTTTAGTGCCGTGCCCTTGGGATCAAGAGCCCCGAGATACCAAGGGTACAAACAGTGGCTCTCGAGATGGGCAGTAAGAAGAGCAAAAAACAAAAACAACGGGTGAGTGGTAAGATAAGATAAGAGAGCTACTGGAGCTGTGAGCGTTGGCAGCTAAGAATCGGCATCTTTACGTGAAAATCTGCAATCTCTCCATCAAAACCCTCGATCAGGGTGTCGAATTCAGTGATTAAATCATCTTGAGCATAATAAAGATGCTTCTAGATTCCTTACGCACAATCGTCACCATTTTTGAAGTGAGTCTTGCCCAGTCCGACCGAGACTCAACACTGGAACTGTTCCGTGTCTAGATAATCAACAAGTTGTGCTGGGCTCATCATCATTGGCTTCTGATATAAAATAAAATAAAACAAGACAAAAGTCTTTGTGTTTAATGTTTTTATTACTCTGCTGATTTCCTTCAATCAAATTGCCTATTTACCAACATGTACGAAGCCCCATCCATCCCCATATGTATCATCAAACCGGACTCCCTGTCTATTCTAGGACCAGATCAACAGTTCATACAATCAATCAATCAATCGCTAAAAATACAAACAATACTACTATCTCTTCTTTTCAGGTGTATAGCCATAATGACAACAGCCTAGAGGCATGGGTTCGTTGAAATGACTGCTTGGTGACATCCTTGGCCTCGATCCTGAGTTCAATATTTCCATGCATCTCAACACAAATGTAAACACCAAAGACTTATTTAAAAATAAAATAGAGAATATCGTCTCTTGTATCGTAAGGCGAGGCAATTGGAGGTAGAATGTGCGGCACAAGGACGACCTTGACAGCTGTGGGATTGGTGCAATGGGCTGCACAACCCAAGATTTGAAGTTGACTTGGCTGGAGCTTAATGGATTAGCTGCATGATATGTACACTCAATCATAGGCAGCAGCTTTTGAGTAAGTCTAAAACTTATGCAGGGCTACGGTTTCCAAGGAATTATAAAGTGTATGTGTGCCTGCGAGTACGGCCATAAAATATGACAGTGGTTGCAATCCTAGCACTGGTTTGACGTGGATCTGTCTATGTATAATAACACATTAGAAAATCAATTGCATCTAAAGTCATAAGTAAAAGAAGCATGCGATAAAAATATTTTGTTGATTTACTGAACAAAACTGGAAAGATTCAGCTATCCCAGCAAGCCGGGATCAAGTCCTGTTTCCAAAACGATGAGCACACCCGGGCCAAGCCATTCTATCCTGACTGACATCGGCAAGGAATTCCCGCCGAGAATCATGGCGCGCTTTCTTGTTTCTCTTGCTCGATTCATGCGCGAGGTGTCGATGTATTGAAACATTGTTCTTCAGATTAGCAACTCAATCCATGTGACCTACCCTACAAATCGAGTTTGGAATGTTGATGCAGCTCCTGCATTATCCAATTACGTGTAATAATTGGGTTTGCATTAATGTAAGTTCGCACCATTGCATTGTTTCAGGCGAAGGGGTTGGCTTGAGAAGGATAATTATCCCGACTGCGTTACGAGCGTTGCACAGGTAGCGTCTCGTCTCAGCAATCCACTGTATTTTAGCGACCATCAAACTTACGCGATCATCCTTCTGCCCGCTTCTTGTGCAAACCTTCCTCATTCATCATTTCGCCCTTCAATCTCATCACAATGCATCGACTACGCCGGAGAAGAGTGCCCATAAGGCCCAAGTACTGCCGCTCGATGATCCCGTTCAAGATACCGCAAGACGCAAGTCCCACGCCCCCGCTTCGCCTCCAGGAACTCATAGTTTGGTAGATGCTCACCGACAGTGATACCCGCACCGTTTCCTCCTCACTGCTCCTGGCCAAGCTTCCGCCAGAAATCATTGCGCAGATTTTTGAGCAGATCGAGTCCAGCGTCGACGCCATTTGCTTAGCAGTGACTTGCAAAGCCCTGCTGGGCATATCGACCATGTGTAAACTCCTGGTGCCCGATCGCGTGGTTCACATGGCCAAGTGGGCTCCGAGGCCCCGGGACCAGGAGGCCGACCGATGCATATGCGCCCACATGGACAACCTTCTGCAAAAGCTCCGGCTCCGGGACGAGCGTGGCCGGGCGAACCGCGCCTGGGGCCTCTGCGTCGACTGCATGAGATACCTCCCAACACGCAAACCCTACTGGAATGCCCTGCAGTCTGAAGTAAACCTTGTAGAGTGGGAGAAGGCCGAGAGCCACAGGTGGAAGAACATGGTCGACTACTTTTCAACCGGAGTAAAACTCCAGTGCCCGCTGTGCGTTGTCAGAGAATGGAATTACATGGAGGATATCTTTAACCAGCGGCGCGTTGAGAGAGCTTAGGGGGACCGGTGAGGATGGATTGATCGGCAACAGCCGCCTTGGTGCGGCTTTGGGCCGATGGCTTGGGTGGGCTCGTGATCGCGGCTTTATGACGGTCATTGCATCAAGACGGCGATAATTACACTCGATTCCTAAATTGGTCGTCATCAACTTGCGGGCAGCTGCACGATTTAAGGCGATAGCCAGGGATTCGACTCACGTCTGCAACCGGTTCGCATGCCTTGAAGATTGGTGCCTGTGATTCGCCGCGTTTTTGTCTTGGTCGCTCCACGGCCAGGCACGCAAAGGCCGCAAGGCGCACCCGCAAGTGCGACCTCGTTTAGGTGTGCGCATGACAAGGCGATTCCTAATTCTGAGCCCCTCTCCGCTGCAACCCTGGTTGGCTGTGGCGTGCTGACTACGGCCAACCCAGCGCTGCCGCCATCAATACACATTCAAGAGCAATTTCTTCTTCACAATTTATCTCTTATTCTGGAAATTTAATTCCTTATTATTGCGGCATCGTGCTGGAAGCCTGTTGGCCGAGGCGAAGTTTCTTGTGACTGGTGCTTATCGGCTTTGCCCAGCCGGCCCAGTCGCCATGACGCAGCCAATTGACATCCCGGTCAAGAGGAGCCGTCTTCAGGCTGCGACTCTTGAACGATCAATCTTCCCGCCCGACGAGGGTCCCTACTTCGGATACATTGAGCTCTTCGGAAGGTGAGCACGGGACATTTTCTCCCCGGCAATACTAATTAAATCCAGCGGGCATGTCTACCGCGCCCTCTCGTCTGGCTCTGGCAAATATGTCGAGATTGGAGCCAGGTGTTCGCTGCCTACCCTATCTTTCATAGTGGAAAAGGATAGATTCTCCAAGAGGATTACCGTCGAGATCACAAGTCTTGGTCTTCAACAGGCCGTGGGCATTGCTATCCAGCAACACCCGACGTCCTTTGCACCTCTGGAATTGGATTTCAACACCATCCTCTCCAAGTATGAAGCCTTGAAGACCCATCTTGCCCAACTGCGTGAAAGATACCCCTACGATGATGTGACTGCTGAAATGCAGCTCCTAGTAGAAAGCCTGCTGCTGGAGCGTGCATTATACGATGGCATGAATATGGATGCCCTTCGCCAGCGCCAGATTCTTTGTGCCGTGCATTTGCAAGACATCCATGCTCGAAATGTCAGCAACGGGTTAAACGAGATCGAGGACTGCTTCGAGCTCGGCCTTGTTCCAGACCACGATACTGAGAAATATCTCGAGGCGCTCAACCTCAGATACGCCGACCTTGCACGCTCAGGCAACTATGCTGAGCTCCGAAATCTGTGCGAGCCCATTACTCGATCCGGGGAGATTGAGCTGCAGTACGACCAGTCACTGCTCCTCGAGGTGCTCGACAATGGCTACTTGGATGTCTACCAATACATGCTGGACCTCATCGATCGGACGAAAAAGCCCGACCTTGAGATCCAGGACTCTCAGTACCCTGACGTCACGTACGACCCAATGTACGTGGCCATCCGCCTTGGCCAAATTGAAGCGGTACGGCGTCTCATTGGCGATGACCACGCAACCTTTGAAGGATATGTCCAGGACGATATCCAAGGTCTAATCGACAAAGACCGCATATTTACACCCCTTTACGCTGCAACATACTGGCACCAACCGGAGATTGCGCGTCTGCTTCTTAACACCGGGCCTGTCTACTTTGCAGGCATGCCACAGGCCACAGCCTTGGCACAGCAGAACGGGTTGATGGATATGCTCCATCTGTTTATGGAACATCCACAGCCATCCACCCCTGCAACATTTGTCTATGACATGTTGCCCCAATCACCACCCGCCCAATTCCAGTTTGCCGTATATCCACAGAACCTGCAGCTGCCGATTGCCCCCAGCTCAAGCCCGCCAGGGTCAGTCAAGAGCGTCTCGGGCATCACTAATGCACTATCCGGGTTTGACACCGGCACTGGTTTTCAGCCTGCAAGCTTTGCCTCTACGAGCACCCTTGGACCCTCCACTCAGCCTCAACCATTAGTGCCTCTTGAGTTTTCTACTCCACCCGCGGCATCTCTTCTCGGAGACCTGGAATTTGTAAACACGTATTCCGCGGCGAATACCGTGTTCGAGCCATTCACTCAACCCCACGTTTCGTTTATCCGGCACACTAGTACATACAAAGCCCGCCAGCAGCTAGGCCGTAATCTGTTGCGGAGACTGGAAGGGCGGTGCGACAGGCTAAGGGCATTATGTCACCGCCACCCAACTTCGCTCGCCTATGCAGAGGCGGCAAAAAGTTTCAATGCGGTTAGGGCAGTCTGGAAATCGGGCATCGACTGCTTCCGCGAAATAACTAGAAACAGGGCGCCCTGCAGCCTTGTGGATGTGCTTTTGCTACTTTTTGTTGCCGACGCCCTGGGCTGTCACATCACCCATGCAGGAGAGGATCTCGAACCCGAGTATGACCCACCACCACCGGCCGTGTTTATCTCGCTAACAAAGAGGCAGGTTTGCCAACGATCTGGGTCGATGGAGAACATTGTTACGAGGCCAGGAAAAAAGCATGTTTGACGAGATTGTTTGTGCCGTCTGGGACATTGAGTCTGTTCCAATCTTGGATATTCCTGAAAATGATGCACACGAACTGTATCGTTTCCAAGAATTAATCCAGAACTTGATCTCCTCCGAGGAAATGAGGACCATAAAAACAAGATCATCGGGCAGTAGGCTGCAGACAGTCCAGCAGCAACTGAAGAGGCGGAAGTGTAAGACAGGGCGCATGGGGCGAGCCAGCCGGCCCCCAATACAGCCAGTCGGAAGTTACCAGAGTATTGGTAGCGTGCTGGGGAGATTGACGCATGACACAGATGAGTTTCATGAGGATGATTTAGACATAGGAGAGTTTATAGATCTGGATGCGTTGGGAGGCGAGTTTTTTGAACCAGAGGTGGCGCAGGGCAGACAAGTGATTGAACCTGCGACTGGATGGAAGGACGTCCAGCCCATCGTGGTGCTCGTCCTGGCTTCTGTTGCGTTTTCCATTGTGTTGACGGCAGTCTCTGGTAAGTGCAGCGTTGCACCAATTGATCAATGGCTAACATGCATAGTGGTACAAGATGGACCCGAGGAACGCAGATCAAAGCCGTTCCCACGGGCGGCACCGGGCTATGGGCGATCATGCGCCATTGTAGAAGGGTTCCTAAGTTTTCAACCGGACGACAACTTCTACGACTCGGGAATTGATGTGCAGTCCGCGAGCGAAGAATGGGCCAGCCCGTATATTCGGGAGATGAAGAAGGCCAGCCAACGCAACTCGCGTATTCAATCGCTGGACCCTGCAGGAGGCAAGTCAGCACGCCTGACGGCGGCAGCGTCAATGAGTAGCCCCAGGTAAGGCGAGACTGCAGCGCTAAAGAAAACCAGCTGACACTCGACGCAGCGGCTCGTCATTCATGTCGACCGACTTTTCATCACCAGACACCGCGCGTACAAAGGAGCGTCGCGCCAAGTGCGCGTCGTGCCACAAAACATTTTCCAGCATCAGCAATCGCAATAAACACATGCGTGAGGGGTGTTCCAAAATAGAAAGAATGGGTTACAAGTGCGGCAACGAGCAGTGTAAGAAGGTGCTCACCACCAAGTGGTACCGGGATCGTCACGAGCAGACTCGGTGTCGATTCCGCTGAGGCGCAAGGCGCAGAGCGATTGGCGCGCGCGACGCCCAAAGGAGAAGGAGTACATAGGGGGTTGAAGACGGCCCAGTGACGGCCCAAGACGGCTTGTCGACATGATGGATATGAGACGATATAACGGGGGACCGGAGGGGATGACAACTGCAGCCGACGGGAGGCGCAGAAACTAATACCACTTAATACTAGAATCCTTGCCTGCTCGAAAAATATGTTTGAAATAGGTAGTGATCTCCCGGCGCCGAAACCGAGTAGACCCCGCCACGTCTGCGCGCGGCCGCCGCACTGTAGTGAGCAAGGTCCACTGCTAATTTTCCGGCACGCCCACGGGGCTGCGTCCTGACTGGATACGAGCCGAAACACCAACAACGGACTGTTGAGGCGCTCAATTGGTCCCTTGAATCTGTCACAACTCGCAAGATGGGGTTGCCTTGAGGCCTAAATATGGCGCCTCGAGCAGCAGGCAGATGAGACGCCAGCCACTATCCCCGGGGAGTGTGGCGAGCCATAGGGACCATCTATATTCACCGTGGCGGGTGGCTTTTTTGTCGCCATCAAAAGGGGGGGGCGTCCGGCGGGGAGTTGGCGGTGCCAAGGCGGGACCCAACGGCCAGTTTCAACGGCGAGATGTGGTGGTGAAGCTATTGGCATTGCGAGTTGCACGCAATTAGCGGCAGGATAGAGAAGTTTACGGAGCCGACATGGCATAGCCACGTACGGACCACCGCGTACAGTCGGTAGCTTAATTGCTTCTCTTCGTCCGTCGGAGCTGGCCAGTGCTGTGCTGTTAGCGAATTACCCACTACGGCAGAACGCCTAGGTGCCCTGTGCGGGACACCTTCCAGCGGGGGTGTGAGGGCGAGGGGGGCATTGTCACCGCGCAGCGACTGTTGTGACTCGTGCTTGGGCAGATTCGAAATGTTTTTTGCTCACGATTGATTATCCGCAGAGTCAGCGTTTGATGCATCACTCTCGTACTCGACTGGGTATCGGAAGCGAGGCCAATTTCGGTTCCATCCTCCGGCGACTTTTTCTTCCCCGTCGCCATGTCATTTGCATGCAATGCGATGTGCGATGCAATATGCTTGTCGTGTCAAAGGGCGATGGATGCGCCTTGCCCGGACAGCGGCCACACACACCCACAGGGCCCCCCGACAGCGTGCAGGGTGTTCTACCGGGGCCGTGCAGGGATCTCATAGGGCAGAGTCCATAGGGCTGAACTGCCTGAGGCAAGGCCGCGGCTCAGCACCGAAGAAATGTCGGCGGTTCTCCACCTTCTTTCGATTCATGATTCCCTTTTCGACGGCTAAACGCTACCGTGGAGGTGAGCGAAGCGTGGATCCCAAATCAGCCTTCGGAGACTTGTGAGGATGCGTGATGCGATGCCAATCCTGGCGCGCCCCAGGCCCATCTGCCATGCTGCCCTTGGCGGTTTGTGCTTTGCCCACAATGGCCGTCTCCAGCCAGACGTCCTTTTGTAAAACACTAGCCAAGGGGGCGCAGAGCTAGAGGACAAGATGCACACCACCATGACCACCATCATGAACCCGCCTTGGGGTTTTTTTCTTCTGCACGACGTTCCCCTCTTTGCTGACCGCTGCCAAACAAGCGCTCACCACGACGGAATCACTGGCCTTGGCCCCCACCGAGCTGATCGCGACGACATGGATCATGCCTCGTGCACCACCTACTACTGTACGCGGCCAACACAGTGAGTGGGCTGTGGGGGCTAGCTGCCACACACACACACACACACACCCGCTTGAGGGCTTGAGGGCCACCCCGGCCACTCGACAGCACCCCGGCTCTCAAACGGCCGCTCTCTCTCTGGCTGCCTCTGCCTGGTTCGCGGCGGCCAGATTGAGAAACAATTCGCGGGCACGCACGCCCTCACCCCCCTACGGAAATCCCGCGATGGAGGCACGTACGGAGTTCCGGCGCAGTGGTACCATACCAGGCATCTCGTCTGCTCCACCCCAGCCAAGCCTTAAGGACGCTCACCACCCTGACTCCCGGCTCGCCTCGAATCGCCTTGAATCGTTGGGTTATCGTTGCCTGGTGTCGTCATTTCTCCAATGAACCCCTGTTCACCAGTCATCTCCGTCCCGCGAACACTCTAAACCTTAAGTTTCCACATTCGCACTTCTTCTCTCGCTAGAAACTACTTGAGGCCATCGTCCCTCCTCGCCTCTACCCTAATCCATCCCGTGCCGCCTGTCTCTCTCTGCCCGGTTAACACCTTCTGATGGCCATGGAAGCCACCAGCCTCTTCCCTGCTGCAGCACGCAACACAACCCCAGGTGACTCGGACGACACCGACATCAGCATGCCTCGGTCCATGCCCCGCAAGCGTATTCCCAGCCAAGAATGGGAGAAGAAGCGTCCCATCATCACCAAGCTCTACCAAGAAGAGAAGAAGTCTCTCAAGGAGGTCATGGAGATCCTCGAGCGGGACCATCACTTCACAGCAACGTAGGTGCCCGCACCCAATTGTCGTACATCGAGATCAGGTGTTCTAATGTCGCCCAGTGTAAAGATGTACAAGTCGAGAATTTGGAAGTGGGGACTCGACAAGAAGCTCAAGAGTGATGAGGTATTGGCCATTCTCATCCTCAAGACGGAGCGGGATGCCCAAGGCAAGCCCTCCGAGTTTACAATCCGGGGCCAACCCGTCGACCTCGACAACATCAACCGTTATATCCGCCGGAATCCTTCCCTCGTCGCCCGGTTTCGGGCTGGCGAAGTTCCCAGCCTCCAGACATCACATGAGGTGCAATGCCATACACCTACTGCGTCCCCAAGCCCGGCGCCCTCACCAGCTGAGATTAAGCCCGTTGAGCAGGTCCTGAGCCTCTTTACAGATTATGTGGAATCATGCTTTGTAAATGGCAGCTGGGACTACGAGTACAATAACTTCTGCAGGAGTCTCCTAATTGGAGACCGAAGCGACGAACTGTTTGAACGAGTCATGACCAGCTTCGCCTTGGTTAACCGTTCCATGATGCGAAAAGACGAAATTTCCATCAGCAACATCCTGAACCCAGCATTCGAGTCTCTCAAGGAGATCATTGCTTCCGAGAGCCCAGTGTTTGTGGTCCGCACAGCGTGCCTCCTGTGGTATCTGGACCGAAATCACAGAAATGACCTTTTGCGGATAGTAATGGACTACCTAGCTGGGCTGGTTCCTATTGTCATTGACCGAGAAAGCCCGATGGTGCAGATCTGGAGCATTCTGGGCTCCCCGCAGTTTACTGAGTACTCGGAGCTTGCTCTGCGGCTGTACTCCACCCTGATCCCCCTGATGGAAGAACGAATTGGGCCCGCAAATTACCTGACTGCCATTCTGTATGGCGACCACATCGACTGCCTTCTCGGACACGGTCGCTCTTCGGAGGCTCTCGCTGCTGCAACCACCTACCGCTCTAGAGCGGACGCCACAGGTATGCAGCACACCTGGCTTATTGAGCTCGCCGTTGCACAGACAGCGGTGCTATGCAAAGCCAAGGAGGCGGAGGGCAAGTTCGGCGAGGCCATGGAGTGCTTACAGTCACTAAACAACGATTACAACATGGGCGAGGAGCAACAGGCGGTGGTGAACATCCAGCTCGGCAACTACAACTATCGTGTGGGTGACTTTGCCTCGGCCGTCCAGCGGTTTCAGGAGGCAACGCGGCTGGCAGTCTCGAGCGACGGCGACGAGCGCTTACTTCTGACATGCCTCGCCAACCTGGAACGCGCGCTGTCCAAAACGGGCCGAGATGTCGAGGCCGCCCAGGCACAACAGTATCGTCTCAGTCGGCTATCCGAGTTTGCCAGAGAAGCAAGCTCGTTTGCCAACCTCCACCCGCACTGGAGGGAGCCCTGCCACTCGGAGACTTCTGCCGCGGCGGCCAGCCCCGTTGACGAGTTTTGTGGGAGTGCCACGGAGATGCCTGATTGGCTCTGGGCGGCTCCCGACGTGGCACAGGTACCGAGCGCGCTGCCCGTGATGGGCATGACATGATGCGCGTCCGGGTGGGCGGCGGCCCCAAATGAGTGGCTGCTTACGGCTCAAGCTCGGAGGGCCAGCGTTGTGAATATGGGGTGAATTTGGACCAGGGTCTGTTTTTCTACAGTGGTGTTTCGGTTGAATTGTATTATACCCAAAACGGCTTCTTTTTTCATGACTATCACGATGGAGGGTGGGGATCAACAAACGAACATAGGACCGTAGCATTCGAGGGTGGCGCACGGCAGGAAATTGGTTGGGTCGTTTTTTTTTTAAAAGCATTGCCCTTTGGGGCCAATTACGCATTTGCAAATGCGAGAGCGACATTTTCCAGAACAATGGGCTGACGGCGGAGGGTAATATATTCTTAGAACAAATTAATAGGTTTCGACGAGACTCGAGCGCATGTGGTCCACGAGGTTGCAGCTGACAATGACTGCATCGGTGTCTAGACCTCCCGCCGGCTCTCTTTTTCTCTCTCCCCCTCTCTCTCCAACATAGATCTCCTATCTCGTGGATGACGTGGTTTCTGAGTGGCGGCAGCGTTGTCTGGTCTGGCTAGGCGAGAATTAGACGCCATCCTGCTGCACCGTCACCCGGCGAGATAGGGGGGGGAGGACCCGTTGTTTTTGATCTGTCATTCCCTCGCAACAAGATGCCTCGGAAGCCCCTGCTGATCTGACGAGCGCCATACACTATATGTATGACCAAACTATCAGAGCGGACGTGCATATGTTAGCGGCATCTCATGGAGGGTAGTCTTTTATTTCTTTCGATATGTGAGACGAATGGCCGCAGTAGCAAGCCACCATCTAGAAACAGCAAATTCCTTTTTCGGACAAGCCACAATTTGTTGACAAGAGACCTTTGTAAGTCGACATAAAGAATATTTTTAGTTTCTTCTACTTTTTTTTTCCACTTGCCCGTCTCCAACTTTGTGGCAACAACTGGGCTGATTACTCAGGGATGAGGTTAGTAATAAAGCAATTGGTGGCAAAAAAATAAAAAATAAGTGGCCTCTGTTGGTTTGAAGCACGCTTCAGACTTTCAGCTGTCTCGCTGACTAAGAAGGTGTTGCGATTTCGGCGACGCCCATGCATGGTGAACAACCGTAGCAATTTAGGGTGACTAGAGGGGTGCGAGAACTCGTGTTTTTTTTTGTTGGGTTCTGGTGTGTGTACCTTGCCACCAAATTCTCTTTTTTTGTGTTTCACCTTCAATGGGAGGAGTGTGATGTGGTAAGGTGTGGGGGGGCGGTTAATTGTATGGTTCTGGTCTAGCTCTGGCATCTTAATCTAACCGTATGAGTAAAGCTTGTAGAGCTTTATGTAATTCCTTGGCAAAAACAAAACCAAACCTCGGCTTGTAGAAGCTGGAAATATGCTGGAGATAGAGCTCTGTGTACCGAGCTAACACATGCCAAGAGTTGTCGAGTATATTTTATGTTTGGTCTTTCATCGGGGACAATCCATTTTGAGGGAGTACATGCACGGTTGGCAATTTATGCCAAATTTATACACCCCAGCCACAATGCCATGAGCGTGTTCTGCCGCCATTTTATGGCAATCAAACATAATCTGACCGTATTTTTCTTCCTGTGTACCTGGACTTTTGGCGTTGTCAATTGAGGGACTGTCGCAAGTCATTGTGATGAGCGGGGTAGACCTGTCATGATGCATCACGAAAAATGTCATGTGTTTATGAACGTATTAATGCTCATTTCCAAGATAGTTTTGATGAAATTTTACTTTCTTGGCTCATTTATTTGGGCAAGCAACCTTCTTTTATTGATTCAATAGAAGGAGTTCCACGTTCTCAGTTGCCCAGCCTTTATTACTATCGGATCCATTGGCCCAGACTGTGAAACCACTAGTTGTACTTTTGCTTCTTGGTTCCCTCTAAAAGATCCCAATAATATTGCTTAAGCTCTGGGCTTGAGCTTTATTTAAGCCATTTAATTATTGACCAAAGTGGTTTTGTTGTTCTGGAAGAAAGGCTTCGCAGTCACGGTGCTCTCCGCGCAGTATCTTTATCTCGAAGTTGGTATATTATAATTCTGTTATCGCCGATGCATCCACATTGATATCGCGCAGATTCCCGTTGCATTTTATCGTGGTTGTGTTTCGTGACACGGTACCGGCTTTGAGAACGCATTGGTCGCGTGGCATCATGTTTATCCCAATAAGAGCTCTCTGGCGATGTGGATGAAGTGATTTTTTTGAGCTGGAAAACTCTTTCTTTTTATGGTTAATAAAACTATACCAGAGAAAACTTTTCCTTCTCAAAGTCTTGCTTTTGCGCAAGTTCTCGATTGATGGCTGGGTGTACGTGCAATCGTCACACGGGATTGAAAAGTCTCCTTACTCCGTGGGTAACCGTGTTTAGCTGTTCCCACGAGAATAAGAATTCAAAAAGTTGATCTCAAGTATTAATGAACATGTTTTTACATCTATCCGGTAATATTTTAAACCCCAACTCCAATATTCACCCACCCACCCTATACCGTACTTGAGAAGTATCTTGGACGCTGCCCACGCGCAAGGGAGGGCGATGGTGAAACTGGCAGTTGTGTCATATCTATGTACTCGAAGTAATTTTATCATTGTTATAACCAAGGAGAAAAAAAATCCAGACACCTGATGTCGGGGTGTTACATAAAAAACAGCCCTTCGACATAGGCAGGCCACACTCGGAGCCCCATTAACCCGTCCCCAGCCTGGTGTGACACATGATGAAGAGAACGTTGTTCCAATACCTTCTTTAACGTAAAATAATGAGTGAGACGAGTATAAGAAGAGCTACATAGAAAAGAGAGAAGGTACTTGTTGGTCGCTTTTGTATTCCATCTTTGTGACCCTGCTCCTGACTGAACCCCCCACCTGTTCTTTACGCGGAATAGATACTAGGGAAACAGTGTCATTTTACTACACTTAGTTTTGTGTCATTTCTTTTGAGATGCTAAATTTTGGCCTTGAGTTACGATTTCATCTGAATCCCAACAAGAACTCTTCTCTGTAATTATGACCAAGGCGAAGATAGTCTGCACAGAGTTGTGAACTACTCGTACGTCGGTCCGAAATACATTCAAGGGTAGACATATGTCCCCCCCCCCGTTACATTACGTAGTAAATACTAGTAGATAGTGATTGTTTACACAATCATGCTAAAGTGTTTCTGAGAAATGTTCAACTATTGAACGGTGGTCAGGGATGCAATAGACCGAGAAACAGTTCACCGAAGTTTATTCAATTCAAACTCATCTAATATTTTAATTGCCTTGTCAAAAAGGAAGCGGTAGTACTTGGCGATAGGTTGACTGAGTGTCTAGGAGTGCGAAGATGAGAATGTATGGTTCGACAACTACAAACCTCCGAAGGCAAGTGCGGTATTGCAGCGAAATAATTTTCGGCTTTGTGAAATGAGATGGAAGCCTCATTGTCTGCAACATATCCCCTGGGCCGCTATGAGATGTAATTTTTTTTTTCATGAGGTCATTTTGAAGGTCCCTGCAGTGACATCCTGTCGACAGGCCTACCAGGAAGAAGGTTCAAGAAACTCGCCGAGGGAACCTTTTTACTGTTTATATGTCACTAGGATCAGTTGAAGATCTGTGGAGAATCCTTATTGCAGGCCCGCCCATCATCGCTGATCTTGCGCCAATCGCCCATCGCTTCCATAGGCGAGTGGCTGCTCCTAGTTGAAGTGGATATAGTGATTAAACTCAATCCACGACGACTAGGTTGGAGAAATAAAAATGAAAGACATTTCGAAGGATCCTATTTAATCTTTGCCAGTGACAAATAATGACGAGGCTTAGCTTTGACAATGGAAGATTGGTTTGATAGGCATGCGCCCCACGTCATTGGGCTGAGACCTCAAGGAGGCACCGTGGAACTGGCTCAAGGAACGGAGCCATGGCTTTACTATTGCAAACCTAAAGCCCAACGTGGGCTTAATTGGGTGATCCTATACAACATCATGGCTGCTTTTTTTAAGTCACGGCCCAACAAAATACGCCTCTTCGACTTCTGGTATGTGCATGTACGGAACCAACAACAACCACGCTCGTTACAGCCTGAGGCGGCTTCAATCATACGAGAACTATTCTTACATGCCAGACATGGATTCAAAAAAGAAAAAACCCAACCTAGCTCAAGAATCGCCGACGTCATTGATTCTCTCATGTCTCGCTGGGCCTCATCGCTGGGCACTCTTGTTTCAAGAGGCTGTCATGTCAGCATTCTGCGCTCTCCTGCATGCGCACAACTACGCCCCGCAGTTTACACACAGCACTCTGTCCCCTCCGATGGGCATTTTTGTGAGACCTGGGGTTGGAAAACGTGCCCAACGCAGTGCTTCAGCTTGTCCATTCTTCCTCGTATCTCCTGCCAAGCAGCGTGGTTGAGGAATAAGAGGAAAAGAAAAAAAGAAAGTCACCGGGGTGTGTGTTCAGGGGGCCCCGCAACGGGCGTCCCCGTTCCATCCCGTCGGGAGACACTGCCAAGGAAGGGATCGTTGCATTCCTCGGTGTGCGTAATCTGATCATGACGCATGCAAACATGCGCCGAGGTGCGGGGAGAGAGGTAGGGCATTGTTGCAGCTATGCGTGTAAGCTCAAGCAAAGAGACGCCGAAAACGCAAAGCGCCTTCAAAGGGGGAGGCAGCCATCTGCAGGAAGACTTGATCAATCATTGGTCCGTAAAAAAAAAAGAGTCAGCAAATAATTTTTTGCCACAAAAATACGTGCGCGGCTTGGGTTTGAGTCGGATCCGATCAAGTGCTGGTGCTGGTGCTGGTGCTGGTGCTCGCGAGCTTTTCCCTCATATCGTGTGTCGTCGTGCCTTTTTTCGTGTTCTGGCCCATGCTTCGATATGTCGGTAGCCGAAAAGGAGTGATAAGCTTACATTTCGGGCTCTTTTTACGGTCTTGACCTCCTTCCCAGCGGGAGCCGAGACTTTTCTGACCAAACCAAGCTGAGTGCAGGATGCTAATGCAATACGAGCGAATGACGACTCTTAGTGCTTAACGTGTGTATGGAATTGGCTCTAATAAGAAGAGACTGTCTCATGTCATGGCTGCCAACTCCCGAGCTACGTTACGATTGAAAGTAATGCCATATTCGCTTTCATTTTTTTTTTGGGGAATGAATGTAGAGCACGCACCCCCTCGGCAATTTACACATGACTCTGTTTCGTTGCAGGGCGTTGCATTTTCTGGGGTAGCCAATCGCGATGGCGGATGGGCCATGTGGTCGAGGCAGAGGTTGAGGAGTCTACAGCGGGTCTTGGGGGGCGCTCGAAGATGGAGAGGGAGAGGAGAGCGAGAGAAGAGGGTGCGCCTCGCGAGGGCAGGCAGATGACGCGACGGACCGAGTCGCAGGATGCGCTAGATGGCAGGCAATGATGTAATGAATGCCACGGTGACTGCTTTCCCCCTCCCTTGGGCGTCCTCTGTTCCCCCCTCCTTTGAGCTTTCCTTTCGACCAAGGTTCGAGTGCGGCGAAAGCATCGCATCCCCTTGTGCGCCGCACGCAGCAGACGCCATGGCCGAATCGGGGGCGAATCCACACGGAGGCCGGGCGGGGGGAACGGAGCGTCTGCTTCGGAGGCGTCGGTCGGTCGGTCGGCAGGGGCGGCACTAGCTGGGTCCTGCCCTCCTCCCTCTTCCCCTCCTTCCTCGGGGCAAGCTACATCGTCATGGGCTATGGGGTCACATGGGCAGGCTCTCGGGTTAGGGCCCTCTGTTAGCGAGGTCCCAAAAGAAAATAGAGAGATAGCCGCGGACCTGGCTAGAGGACGCTTTTTTCCCTGCCAGTGGAGATATCGGGTTAGGGCGGCTTCTTAGTGGCCGTGTCTGGCGCAGCGGGGATGGTGGAGAGACAGAAAGCCAAAGCACTGTAGGTGGGCGGCTAGACTGGCGAGTCTAGTCGGGTCGAGTCGAGTCGAGGGAGGGGAGAGAGGGCGGGCGAGCGAGCGAGCGAGACAGGGCTCGGGTTGAAAGGCGAGAAAGAGAGAGTGGGCTGGCAGGGCAGGGATTTGACAGGTTTGATTTGGTTGATACAGTTGTCGAGGGCGTTCCAGCCTTGTTGTTGTTTGATTAGCCGTCGTCCCCAATGGGAATGGCTCTCCGTTGCGCGCCTGGGCCCGGCGTGGAATTGAAATCAATTCAAATCAACTCTGGACAAGCCAGCCCAACCACAGCGAGGATCCGTCCCGCTCCACTTCCCTAACAGGTAACCCGATGGAATGGCCCCCAGCCCGCCCGTTGCTCGTTGCTCGTTGGGGTTGCATCTTGGGCTCTGTATGTATAGCACGTTACCTTGCAGGACCCGACCATGACACAACGGGCAGCTCAGCCCTTTATCTATTGATAGGCACCACTTTAGCTATCTCTGTGCCGTGTGCTTTGATTGTGCCTCCCTCCCGCCGGGCTCTGCTGTGTGTCGTGCAGAGGTGCATGACATGCCGGGGATTGATTGACTGACTTGCCTCTTGACTCGATTCTCGCCGCCGCCCCAGCACCAGGGGCCACCCTCCTCTTCTCCCCACAGACCATGCCAATCTCTTTTTGCACATTTCTCTTGCGCGTCAACAGCATAGCGTCCGCCAAATTGCAAGCAAGCCCCGTCCGGGGGTGGAGGAGACAGAGGGGAAGGGGGGACCGGACGTTCTTGATTCTTCTCTGCGCCTGAGTCACTCGCTCGCTGGCTGCGCACACACACACACACACACACACACACACACACGTACCGTACGGTGCTTCAAACACGCCACAAGACGCACGACAAGACGGCCCATGGAGGCATACGCAAGCGGATACGGACGGCGAGGGCAGATAGGCGAGGCGGGCCAAGCCAGCCAAGCGAAAGCGCAACACAGCGCTGCGGTGCTCACATGCACAAGGCACATGTAACGGCTCGCGCGCAGAGTTTTGCAGCACGAGACCTCGCCCTTCCCTTCCCGGCCCCCCGCTTTCTCGCTTCTTTACCCTCGTCTCTGGTTGTTTCTTGAACCTATTCCCGGCGCAACCAAAAAAAACAAAGCAAGGTACAGAAGAAAAAAAAAACTAGAAACCAACCGGGGGAGCCCTCTTGTCGCCCAGGCTATGACCACCATCGTGTCATTGCTAGCCTTGCAATTGCTTGTTCAATCAAACCACTTGCGTCTAAGCCGTGTTTGTTTCCGCGTGTAAGCAATAGTCATAGTAGAGGGAAAAAAAGGTTTCGCGTATTCATCTTTTATGGAAAACCCAAATACTACTCTTTTTTTCTTATTGCATTTTTTTTTCTTTTTCGCTTGCGTCAAAGAATACCCAGAACAGGTCACACATATAACGCACAAGCACGTTATCTCCGGAACAAAGACAGGGACAGGAGGAGATGAAAAAAAAAATCTGATCCATATGTAACAAAAAACCAAAAAAAAAACCAAAAAAACCTCGCGACTCCATACAGTCCCCTTCAACTGCAAATCACCTCCCTTCCTTTTTCGGTGCTCCTTGCCTTGATTCCCTTTCCGACTATCACAAAGGGCTCCACCCAGCCCGCCCGTCACAAGCAAGAGAACCACAACCAGCGGCCCCCAGCCCAGCCAGAGAAGGCCAGCCCTGGCGGACCCGCTCGCCCCCTTCTCCCGCTAAAACTGCGCTGTGACTTCAGTGGATTCTACCGCCTGCACAGCACTGTAACCCACTACCTCATAGCGCATGCCGCTGGAGCTCCACCAACCGAAACCTTGGGATCTGGAACCGCGTCCCTGTCCTCGTCCTCGTTCCTTGTCTCGTCCTCGCCCTCGTCGCCCTCGCTCGCCTCTCCTTCTCTCCTTCTCTGCATCGTCTTTTCGACGACGCTCTTGCGCTCGACACACGCTGCAACGGGGCCTCAACACCACGCAACTTCTCGCTTCACTACACATTCGCCTCCATGTTCTTGTTATAGAAGAGCCTATTTTCTTTTTCTTTTCTTCCCCCCTTCCCCTTCACCTCCCCCCCGTCCCCCATTCCCACTTGCGTCCCCCACTAGCATCTCTCCTTGGCCTCACCTCGCTTCACCTTGCTTCACCATCACGCTCCCTCGACGGGGCATCTCTCCCTCCGGCTCACGGTACGTACGCCTCTTTCTCGCCTCTTTTCTTTTTCGCCTTGCTCTGCTGCCTCACCCCGCGCGCCATGTGCTCTGCCTTGGCCTGGCCTGGGGAGTCACCTGTTCGCCGATTTGCGCCGACGCTCTCGGTCAACGCCACCCCTTGCGTAAACGTCACTGACGTATTTGACTCCATAGGGTCCTTGACCGGCCGGCTCACCACCACATATCGCTCCCGCAGCAGCTGTCTGATTCGATATCGACTCGACCCAACTCGACTCGTCCGAATCGACACCATCTTCTTTCCGAATCCCGGCCAGCAAAGCCATGTCAACGCCCCACAACCCCCGGACTGCGACGGCCTTGCCCCTCGGTGACTCCCGCAACACTTCCAGCGTCAGCCGCGATTCCCCCTTCGGTATCCGTTCTCAGCCTATTCCTGTGCCTGTTCCCACCACTTCCGGATCATCGTCCGCGTCGCACCTATCAGCACGGGCCCCGAACGCCCTTTCCAGTAGCCCTTCGAGCGCCTACTCCGTTCCCGATGTCTCCGTCACCCAGCCGCCTCTCGTCCACTTCCGCTCAAACACGATAGCGCCCTCTCCTCCGCTCGAGCAAGGCGAGCTGCCTGCGCCCATCAGCGATGCCCTGTCCCCGGGTGCGGCTTCTCCCATTCCTAGACGCTCCTACAGCCCTGTCGGCTCGCTCCGCTTGACGACGGACTTTTCTTATCCTCCTGGCTTTACGGTCCGGCGCGAATCCTTCAACGGCCAAAGCAGCCTTCCCTCTCGTGGAGCCCCAACTCTCAACCACAGAGCTTCATCCAACAGCTTACGGGGCGTGTCACGAACTCCCAGCCTCAAGGCCGCCTTGGCTAACAGCCTGGGGTCCGTGAGTGGCACCAGCAGCCTCGTCCCTAGCCCCATTATTACTGCTATGGGCGACGTCACGCCTCTGCCGAGCCCTCTTATGTCTGGAGATTCGCCAGGTCCCTGGAGGAGGCTGAGTGCTGCAGCCCCCGCCTCACCTCCGCAGCACCGCCTCAGAAGTGTGGGAGAAGGCTCCGTGTTGGTTACGAACAATGGAGAATCCATCGAGGCGGCTCTGTCGAATGGCGCGAAGCGCAAAATGTACGCCAACCTCGAGCCTGGCGACAAAATCCCTACTCAGAACCAGGTCAACAACCAAAAACACCATACTCGAAACCGAAGCCTGAGCGAATATCATCCGGATCACATGGGACAGCCTAAAAGACATATTTCGGTTTCTGGAGGACACGGCAAGATTGAGAATGCGGACGGCTCGGTTGCTCCCGAAAACCACATGAGGAGAGAGCTGCACCTTGCACAGTCCCGCGGCCTTAACCCATCCGTGACCCAGCCCCCAACTCCTCCCCCCAGCGAGTCGTCCCGGGACTCCGCCGATGGATCCAGCAAGCCCAAGACGTCCCATTACGAGTACTTTGAAGCCTACGGACGAGTGGATAAGAAGAAGCGCCGATGGAGGTCTATTCGCCTTCTCGGACAGGGCACCTTTAGCAGGGTTATGTTGGCAACTAGCCAAATTGAACCCGATGATGAAGAGAGGGATGGAAGGGTGACACCCAAGCCAGAAGTGAATCTTGACCGCAAAACCTTGGTCGCTGTCAAGGTTTGCGAGCATGGTCCTCGTGGCGGCGCCAGCGAAGAGCGCATTGAAATGAGCCTGAAGCGTGAGCTCGAGATTATGAAGGAAACCCACCACCCGTCGCTGGTCGACCTTAAGGCCTGGAGCATCGAAGAAACGCGTGCCATTTTGGTGCTTGGTTACTGCCCCGGAGGCGACCTCTTTGATGTTGCGACGGCCCAGCGGGCTGTCCTCAAGCCGGCATTGTTGCGCCGCATCTTTGCCGAGCTGATTGGTGCAGTGAGCTATCTGCATGAGAGGAGAATCTGCCACCGTGATATCAAGCTTGAGAGTAAGTGGGCTCCGAATGAATTGGCGAGTAGAGTATTCATCTAATCTGCTGCAGACGTTCTGGTCAACCTCACTGAAACGGAACTTGCTGACCCAGCTGTTGACTGGGAGACTTATCCCTACTCTGTAGTCACACTCACCGATCTGGGTCTCTCGCGTCGTATTGCCGATGACGAGAAGCTCGAGACTCGCTGTGGTTCTGACGACTATGCGGCCCCAGAGGTCATTATGGGTCAGCCCTACGACGGTAGAGCTATAGACGCCTGGTCTCTCGGCGTGCTTCTATATGCACTCCTTGAGGCCCGTCTTCCCTTTGATCCTCACCCTGGTATGAGCGATGCCCACCGCATGCGTAGTCGCACCAGTCATCGCATTGCCCGTGTCGAATGGAAATGGGTTCAGTATGCTGGTGACGACACAGACAATGACGGTGATGAGGCTAAGTTCAAAGAAAAGGGTCTCTTGGGTGCCATGGAGATCACCGAAGGACTTCTCAAGCGGGCCAGAAGCCGCTGGAGTGTTGCCAAGGTGGCCAAGACGCCATGGGTCGCTGATGCCATCAAAATCGAGGGTGGACTGCGATTCCGCGAAGAGAAGGAGGGTGAGGTGGTTTGATATTTCCAACTACGACTCTGACCAAAAACGCTCAGCTTTTCTCACTATCATTCTTTTTTCTTCTTCGATTCTTCTACCGGCCATTCTACATCTCTTTCATCTTCTTTCGATCGACGCACAATGCCGTCCCAATTTTTTTGCTCCAAGCCGACTTTTCATTTCAAGACAAGAGCAAAGACGCATACTACACAAATATCAGAACGAGACACCACGCTCAAAGATGGCGGTGCGATAACGAAACAACAACGTTCGCACTTGCCAATGACCAAATGACGGGAATAACAAGGGACCGGGATCGGGAAATGGGAAACGCGGCAACGGTGGCAAACAAAGGGGAACAACGGTATCTGGAACTCATCCAACAATGTATCCTTAGCATCATTCTTCTTTTTTTCTTTCTCTTTTCTTCTTTCTTTGCATCATTCGCTTCTCGGGCCACCCGTTTCTTAGGTTTGTTTGGGCTCGTCCCCATTTTGGCGGTTTTTACTATATATCATATACCATGCGTAAGCTCCTGGGGTAGACAAGGTATACCAAAACATGGATAGACTCGGTGTTCAGTTCAAATCCTCTGTACATCACTATGTTATAATTATATTATACATTTCAATTTTTTGTAGACGTATTTTGTACGGTTTAGGTACGGCGTTGGGTTGGGTTCTGTATTTTTAGCGTATATCAATTACCTGTAATATAGTTTAGTTAATGAGAAAATGGCAATTCAATCTAGTTGGCGCGCTGTGACATATATCGAGAACAGATCTAGCAGCCACTTGGACCAGGTGAAGGGTTTTCCTATCACCCGATTGACAATTCTACTTGCATCAATCAATTGGGCAGGCTGACGATAATCTAGGGGTCGTGGTCTCTCGTCTTGATTGTCTAGCGGATGAGGGGGGTGGGTACAAAGATGTCACGTCACAGCCAAGCCACTATATCTACGTACTGCTTAAAGCCGGGGCAATTGATCAACTTGGTATGCTTCTCCCGGAGTAAGCAAAACGAGAAAGAAAAAAAAGACCAAAAAAAGACGGCAATGACAACGCGGTAGATGAGCAACACGGTAATCATAATGAGTCAGGGTGTATACATCACTGTGAACCCTAAACGTTGAGCCTTATGGCAGATTCCCCAGAGCCTCACTGCTCATTGGGGGGGAGGGGTTATCCGCATGTGCCGCCTTGGCGGAACCGGGACCCGAAGGACAAGAAGCGAATGGCGAGGGAGAGTGGGCGAAAGCTTCGTTTTGCCTTGCCGTATCGCAGCCGACAGCGAGCTGCGGTTGGTTGCCTTGTAAATCATCTGACCCCAGCCGCAGTGGGTAGAAATTCAAAGGTAATCCAATGTCTCTTCTCAAAACCGGTATCCGTTTGGCTTGATCGCACCTAACGGTGCTTGTCACCGACGGCTGCGCCAGTGTGGCTGACTTTCTGTGCCGATCTCTGTCTCGGCAGCACCGACCACCTTGTGCCAATGGTGCTGCTGCAGGTCATGGTGATGAGCAAAGGCGGTCATGTTAACCTTGAAGTGATCTGCGAACTTTGAGCCTGTCCTCGCCGGGGGTGTACGTTTCCTGCCTTACAGCAACAAAAATAGCACCCATAATCCTTCCGCATCTCATTTGAAGATCACCCGGGAGACATGGGTCAGGTGCCGTTTTGATTTGTGCCGTTGGGACGGTTTGAATAACTGCACTGCATGACGAGCTTGCTGCCGGAATGGCTGCGGGTAGGGTTTCGGCAGCCCGGGCACGTCAAAATCTGACACTGCTGGGCTTGGTTGCATCGTGTCGCGTCACCAACTTGAACCATGGCGCATCCATCATCATTCAGCTTGATCCACCACGACCAGTTTCCTCCCGCTTACGGCACATCCTTCATCACAGTCAATATGGATGGGTTAGCCGTTCGCTCTGCCCTACGGCTACGGCACCTGGACGCCGGCGGATCAGCTTGGCGGTGATAAGATTTAGCCCAGCCCCCTCGTCGGCCACTCTCCTGCGCACTCGGCCGAGTCTCTTTGGCTGCTCCATACCAGCCGCCCGTAGCGGATCAATCATGCTCGCGCGGGCGACGCCCAGCTGAACGAGGACCAAAAGGTTGTTCGCGGTGCGGCACAGTACGGGCTGCTCGCCGTGCCTGTCTGCACCAGGACGCGGGAGCCTCATCTGCCGTCTTCAATTGAAGCCAAGTAAAACTTTACTGAGACGGGCTGGTGCGCGGGCCCTCTTTTTGGGAGCCATCATCATCACCAAGCAGCAGCAGCAAGCAGGGCTGTTTGTGACCGCCTTGGCTTCGCACTGGGACGTCCCTCACCCGCCTCGCCCAGTCGGACTGGACCCATCGGCTACGTTGCTGTGCTGTGCGTGCGTGCTGTGCTTGTGCTCTCTTCCTGTTGGCACGGCTTTTTGGCTCAGCTTGATGACGCCCGCTTGGTCCTCGCTCGGGGTGTCGGCGATGGCCGTGATTTAGAGCATTGTCGCGCAACCCTTCCCCCCACTTAATCGGTTCAACTTTTTTTTTTTCTTCTCTTCTTTGCTTTTCCTCCGTCCCCTGGTCCGTCCACCCCTACATCCAGGGACAAAAATAAAAAGCTGGGCGTGTTTCCTCTGCTGCAAAGGAGCAAAGGCCAGAAAGAGAAAGAGAGGCGGATAGGGGAGAGAGAGGGATGAAACCTGTAAGACCTAACCTGGCCCCAAAAGTGTAATTGTCATGTCTCGACACGAAGAAGGGGAGAGGCGATACGGATAGATGTACACACTTGCAGCGGCGCATTTGCCCTGTGAAGAGAAAAAGGGCTATGCCAAGATCAGACTGCGGAGGGAGCTGAGACCATGCTCCGGGGGTCACCTTTCAGGCGTCCCGTGGCGCCGCCACGGCCGAACGTCTTGGACGACAGCGGGGATGAGGCATGGAGGGAACGAGGTCAAAGAGAGTTTGCACCCGAGACTGGACCCTCTCGATGCAGAGATTATCCCGTCATCCTCTGCGCTCCGGCTCTGCGAGGCGCTCGCATCGCCCCCTTTGTTGATCATCGCCGGCCCGCCCGGATTGCTCGCCCATCAAATCGTCTGCAAAACTCACTCGCAGTGGCGCCCACGGCTCCGGCTCACTGGCGGGAGAAGACACGGAAGCCTTCTGGAAATCGCCAGCCCAGCGCATGGCTGCACTGGAATGCTGACTCCGTCCCCCCCTCGGTAGATTTCCTTGCTGGTCCGCGCTCCAGGGGCTGTATCGAGCCGCCATGATTGGCGCTTCTTCTCGTGTGAGGTGGCTCCGACCCTTTCACCTTCTGCTTCGGGCAACATTGGTCGCATGCTCTCACATGCCCACCCCTGGATCCTCGTCCCTTAGTGGTCGGCGCCATGCCCTCCATCGGCCATGGAAGATGGCGCTGCCGTCTCTGTCGTCGTCGGGCCTTCTCCTAGTGAACCACACGCTCCACGCTCGACCATCCCACAGCCCATCCCATTGCCCAGCCCGTTGCCCAGAGTCATGGCCATGTCCCGGGCACAGTGCCTCTCTCCCACCCCTAAGCCCACCCTCCCAGAACCTACATCTAGCAGCTAGGCCTCCCGGGGAACCCCCTTAAGGAACCGAGGATGCTCCCCTTATCTGCCCTCGACCACCCCGCGGACAGCCGCTCCAGACTCCTCCATACAGCAGATTGGGTTGCCTTTCTGGGAAACTTAGGCGAGGGAACTTTTGCTGGTCTTCTCCCACGCGCAGCACTTGGCGTCCCGTCCACAGAGACTCTCTGGCTCTGGTCGCATCGACGACGACCCCATCACACTATCTCCCTGCTGGTGCGCGAGTCCGGGGAACGATAACGTTTGCCCTGAAGGGTGCCTTTTTGGTGGTGTTGCCGTTCTGGTTGCCCCCAGTCCCCAGTTCGCGCGGCCGTTTGCGCGCCGTCGCCCTCCTCCGTTCTCCTCTTATTATAGGTGCCCAGGCGATCATGGGCGCTTCTGCCCGCTTGTGCCTACTCTCGTTCCTGACCTCCATTTTGAGCTCTGCCGCTCGCCACTTCGACGAGTGATGAACCCGCGCATTGGCGACTGAGGATCCAGCCGATGCTTTCGACTCGCTCGAGTCCGTTACTGACTGTCGTCCAGCCAGCGCATCGGGCCTCCTCAGTCGGCTTGGGCGCACTGGCGTCATGTTCAATCCTTCAGCAGGTAGGCCTCGTGCTTCCGACTCCAACGAGGACTCTTCCTATGGCTTTGCCGACCAAGCCTGGCCAAAGTTTGGCATCAACACCTCGACGGCTTCTTCGCTACATTCTGTCCAGCCTTCCCATGTCTCGGCGCGCAATTTCGAATCGTCCATGGGTATGGACTGGGCACCCACCACATCCGACCTCCAACCGTCTTTTCAACAGCAAATCGACTCTTCCGTCAACGATGTAGACATGACGGCCGATATGGGCCCTTCCCAGAGCGGAGGCGGCGTCGGTCGCCTCGTTGCGCATTTCGAGAAGCAGGGTGTCGCACCACCGCTCCCCCCGCGGCCTTCCACCAATATCTCGAACACCATCAACGCCAACTCGCAAGTATCATCACCATTTGGGAATTTCGGCATGCCCTCTTCCGGTGTCGCGAGCCCTCTTGCCAGCCCATCCGAAGTCAACTATGCGTCTCTGGCTGGGTCTTCGCGAGTCACAAGCCCGTTGGCCAGCCCGCCCCCAATGGGCTATGGATTCCAGGACCTCTCTCAAGTATCCGATACCATGGCTGGCTCGTCATCGAATCCATTTGGAAGTATGAACAGTTTCATGGATGATGGAGTTAACAACCAGATGAGCATGTCCAGCATGTCTAGCATGGCTAACATGTCCAACTTGTCCAACATGTCGACCATGTCTCCGTCTCCGATGATGACTTCGATGGCTTCTGCACCCATGACCACGACCCAGATGGCGGCGCCTCAGATGAACGCTGCATCCATGGGGGCATCGCAGAAGATCACTTCGCCAGCTCCAACAGCACGGGGCGTGCCAGGAACACCTGGGTTTTCAATATGGAGACCACCGGTTCCCAACACTCCCAAGCCCTCCATAGGCCAATCTCAAGGTAGCGGCAACAATACGGCCAATTCGGGCGGGCAATATACCAAGCCACCCGTGCCTTCAACGCCGAAGCCAGTGATGAATAATGCCGGCCACGGCCAGCTCGTCTTGGATTTTAATTCTGGCTCCAGTGCCAGGCCAAAACTCCCTACCAGAGCCCAGTCAAAACAGCCGACAAGGCAGCCTGCCCGCCGACCTTCGAGACAGCAGATCACTGTCCCTACACCCCAAGTATACAGCCCTTCACCGAAACAAGAACCCCAAACACCTCGCCTGCCGCAGTCGTCCCCGGCCCCTTCTATGCCCGTGAGTTGTCTTTTGGTTTCTTGATTTGGCAACAACCCCTGACTAGTTTATAGGCCGAACGACGTCCTTCTATGTCTCACCGCCCTCAGACAGGTACTCGACCATCACGGGAACAGGTTCCTGCCGAGGCCTGGGAGTCATTCAAATCAACCATCAAAACCCTATACCTCGAGGAGAGAAAGCCCCTCAAGGAAGTCATGTCCATCATGGCTGATAAATATGGGTTTCAGGCGACGTATGTGCCCATCCACCTCCCAGCGGTATTTGCTAATTGAGATCAGTCCAAAAATGTACAAGACTCGCTTCTCCCAGTGGGGTTTTGTCAAGAATAATACCGAAGATGAAGTGAAGCGGCTGCTGTCCATGAAGTTTCAGCGTGATGCCGAGGGCAAGGTCTCCGAGTTTGTTCGAAACGGCAAGGTTGTCAACTTGAATACATACCTTAAGCGCAAGGGTGTCACCGAATACGATTTGATCGACTTTGAGCAGCCGGCAGATCTCCCATCCCACATTAAATGTCGAACGCCAACCCCTCCTCCAGCAACAGGATATCTGCAATCGCCGGACCTCCTTAGGGCGCAAGAAACTGTCATCGGCAATATGAGGAAAGCATTTTTGCAATGCAGGCAGTTTGAGGTGGAAACGGAGACACAGGTTCCATGGACCACCATCATGGTGTGGGGGGCTGGATCCAGCGAGATGCTGTTGGAGGCGAATCACCATTTCGAGATGCGAGACACTGACCAGGGAGGACATTACCTGATGCTGGCGTTCAAGCAGCTTGAGGTTGATCTCAAGAAGCTGTCGCCTCAGGGCATCAAGGAGCTGCTCTTGGGAATGGTTCATCGCGACCCGGGAATGATGACAGCGCTCTGCAAGTATCTCGCGGCATACTCATCGACGAATTTTGAACGATCTCACCCGCTCCGACAAATCTTCACTTGCTTGTACGAAGTACAACAGAAACATGGCTCTGCCACACTATCAGACCTGCTATGGGGCAGTATCCCCACGATTGCGGAGGAGCTTGAGGCCATATACGGCCGAAGACACCCATATGTTGCACGAACATGGATCGATCTGGCCATGTTTTACAATCATGCTAACCCCGAAAGGTTGGAAAAACTGGTGACAGAACTTCGACTTCTTCAACGGCAGATGGAGCATCGCGTGGGAACAGATAGTGTTGACGTGCTCGTGTTGCGTTACGCCATCTGCCAGCTCATGTATTCCGCAAATCCCAACTCGGATGCCACGAAGCAAGCTGCCATCGATCTTTGGAACCACATCCGCAGTCTGGGCTATGTTTTTCCTGTTCGAGACTCTCGACCTAATGTGTATTGCTACCATAGCCCTGTCAAGGTCGATCCGTGGACGAAACGATGCCGCCGAAGATATGAGTTGGGGCTCCGGTTTATGGAGGATCATGCTGGTGTGCGAATCCTGCCCTATTTCGAGGAAGATTTCCATACGACGGAACACGCCGAAACGCATATTCCTCAGCAGATGCATCACCACCAGCATCAGCATCAGCATCAGCAGCATCAACAGCACCAACACCAACACCATCAACCACAGCATCATCAACATCATCAGCAGCAGCAGCATCATCAGCAACAGCAACAACAGCAACAACACATTCAGCAGCAGACCTCCCAGCAAAACCCCAGCCCCCAAGATGCATGGGCTGCAGCAATGGGTATGGGAGTCGCGCCGAGGTGGGGTGGCTTCCTCTGAGCTGGATTCTCTGGAGGACTCTGTCAAAGCCGAGTCTGGAGCAGCCTTGTCTCACTCCCTTGACGAGCTCTCCGTATCGGAAAACTCGACGCCGTCAACGACTGAACGAACTTTTCGACGTCCACAAAACGGTGCACCACGCACCCACGGTTTCTATTATATGGCCGTTATTTGTCTTTTTTTTATTTGTCTCTCCGTACACAGTTTTGGAGTATGGTATCTTGCTTTCCCTGTTTTTAACGTTCCATGGATTGGCGTTTTGGGGCCCCTCGTGGCGTGACGGATGGAAGAAGTGATGGGTTGGGATTTCATGCGCGTAATATGATCTGCGCATACCTTGTACTATATATTAGCAAAGCGAGCCTTTTTTGGTGACTAGGCAAGAGGAGTTGCGAGAGGTCTAATGACGAGACGAGACGATGTGTATTCGGGGCGGGCGGTGTGGTGTTATTGTTCAATAAGCCCCCAGAGCAAAGAAGAGAAGAGAGGCGCGAAGAGAAAAGAGGCAAGAAAGAGACGGTCTGAAATTTTGTCCCTCAGGAAAAAGAGGGAAGGCGATACCCAAACAAATGCATCCTGCGGCGAGGGGAGTGTCAAGTATCAAGTATAAGCTGGAGAAGCGCTCTCGTGGAGCAGGCGCAGCAGGTAGAAATGTATTGAATTTCAGAACCATCGTGGGCAAAGTCAAGTGCTTGTTTATTCTATTGCTTCCTTGTGCATGTAGTCTGTCAATTGCTGCTAGATGATGTCAACTGCTGCCAGATGATTGCAGATGTTGAAATGACAAGGCTCCAACGGCTACAACAATACCCACAAGACACACGAACTACGGGGAAATCATTTAATGAACCCAGTGACGCTAATTAATAGATTAATTGCGCTGTCAAGTATTTAATGACCTGTCTTGTTTCTTGATTCAAGTCAAACGTCTGTGCAGCCTTGCTAAATAAAGTCGTGCCATGGGTATCCTGTCCCCACCACCAAACCTACAACATAGCCATCACCGATCAGACCCTGTCTCATCCCGCTGCGACGTCCCAAATTTCAACACCACCCCTCCATCCACCCCGCCATGCTCCTCCTCCCACAACGGCTTCACGCCCCAGGGCGCACGCTGCTGTCCCTTCGGCTGAATCGCGAGTACTCTTCTGCTCGCGTCATCAGAGGCACGCACTCGCTGGTCCCTCGGCCAATCCCAAGCTCGTCCGTCTAACGCTTCCGTTTCGCAGAAAACGACATCCTCTTCCTCCGGCAAAAGGGAAAAAACGCCCCCCGGTGGCACCTCACGGCGCCGCTCCGCCCAGATCAGCGCATCAAGCTGGGCTACGGCGCCTCGCTCAACGGCTCCGACCTCATTGGCCGCTCCCTCCTCGATGTCGTCCCAGATTCGTCCGGCCGAGAGGTGGCTCTTCACGAGCCGACCATGGCCACATACATCATCAACAGCACGCGATACGCCACACCGGTACGCAACCCCTCCCCTCCTCTTCCCCTCTATGATGCGCAATAGATTTCTAATTAATCTTTTTTGAAAATACCTTGTAGATCTACCCCCATGATGCTAGCACCATTGTCTCCATGCTCGACCTGAACCTTCCGCGGCCGGGAGAGGAAGACGAAGATGCCAATGCGCCGCCCTTTGAAATCTTCGAAGCCGGCACCGGAATGGGCAGCTTGACGCTGCACCTCGCCCGCGCTCTGCACGCCGCGAACCCGCCCACCACCTCAGCCCTTCGCGATGCCCTCTGCACCGCCAACTACCAGTCTCACCAGTTCGGCCTGGACCTCGCCCCCGAGCACCAGGCAGCCTACGACGGCTATCGCAGCTCCCGCCGAGCCATCCTCCACACGCTGGACCGCAACCCCAAGCACTCGCGCGCCGCCCACAAGCTGATCCGCCAGTACCGCCGCGCCCTGTACTTCCCCACCATAGACTTTCACATTGGGTCCATCGACGAGTACATGGCTGATCGCCTGGCCCAGTCCGGCGGCGAGCCCTTCCTCTCCCACGCCATCCTCGACCTCCCGTCGGCCCACGACAACGCCCTCCCCGTCATCCAGGCGCTCAAGTCCAACGGCCTCCTCATTCTCTTCAAGCCCTCCATCAGCCAGATTGGCGATTTCCAGGCCTGGGTCAAGCGCACCAACCAACCCGTTCGCTTGGAGCGTGTTGTCGAGTTGCCCGTCTCCACAACTGCCGACGGCACTCGCGACACAGGAGGTGGTAGGGACTGGGATGTCAAGATGGTCGTTCCGAAGGCAGCCGACCCCGATGCCCAGCCGGTCCAGATTATGCGTCCCAGGGTTGGCGAGCGTATTGCCGGAGGCGGCTTTGTTGCTATTCTGCGTCGATACCCCGGATCACAGACGCCGCCCGAGGACCAGCCTGCCGAGGATGAAGCGCCTGAATCATGAATTTCTTTCTACCCAACTCGGCTTTCTAGATATTGCCGTTTAGAAGATACTCAGATCTTTTTACGATAACTGCTACTTTGTACTATCACTGTAAACTACACACCAAAAGCATGGGATATATATATCACGACACTTTATAGACATATAAACTAGCACTAGACACATTAGAGGCATGATGATCACGAGGGACTCTGTATGAGGGAACAATCAAATGTCGCTTGCTATTTGCTACCGCTTCCCAAAACATCAATGGGTATCTTTTATGCACATGCTAACGTATTCGTGCCCGTCATTTTAATCGTTTTCCCCGTTGTCATGTCATGATCGTAAATCCACCTCACCACTCCTTCTCCCTCTGCTCTGCTTTGATCTGCTCTGCATTTCTTTTGTTCTTCGTGGCAACGCCACCGAGCAACGCCCAGCATTGCGCTCTCCTTTGGAGCGTCCATTAAAAAAAATGTTTCCAGGGCTTGCTCCTCTTTTTGTTTTTCATCCTCAAAAAATAAATAATAAAAAGCTTCCAGGCTCATTATATCAAATACCAATGCACCCAGTGACTTTGGTCCCTCCGTCCTGCGGCAAAAAAAGAATCGAAATATGGCAAGAAAAACAAAAAAACATGATGATCCCTCTGAAAGGAAATGCCAAGAGATGTGTGCGTTCATGCATATATTGCCCAAGTCAAGGGCCATGTGGCGCTAAAGTGTGCTGTAAAATCCGGTTCAGCGCTGTGAAGAAGGGAAAAAAGAACAGAAAATAATAATGGTATGCTAGGCTTGCGCCTCTGAGTGTCTTCCAATCTTGAATGCGTCCGTGTATATATGCCTTTTTTCTTTCTCCTGAAAAGAGGAGATTTTTGTAGTTGAAACATGATAGGAATGTAATGTAACAACGGAGGTCGAGGACGGGTTGCTTTAGAAGCTTGTGATACGATCTGGGGCGCGAGCGCAGCAGACCATCAGCTTCAAACTTGTTCCGAGTTCCTCGCACTCCGCAAGCAAGGCCTTGTCGTTCCAAATGCTCTTGCCAGATGGGTTCTCTGCCGCGTTCTCGTAGCAGCGAGTGTACCACCATCGCCCCACGCGGCTGACCATTTTGGTGATGCCTTCGTCGGCCAGCGGGCTGTTATCGTTCATCATTTCCGCCAGGCTCGGCTGCTCCTTCTTCTGCTGCTCGCGTTCCTTTGACTTGCGGGCGCTGTTCGAGCGTGTGACTGAGCTAGCAGCGGGCACACCAACTCGAGCAGCCTTGATGCCAGAGTAGCCAACCTTGCCAAGAAGGCGGACAATGAGGTCAGCCGTGGAAGAAAGATTGGTATCGGGTGTCTTCTCGTTTATGCGCTCCTTGAGCTGGCGGATTGCCCGGCGCCCTCGGTTGCCCATGTTGTTCAGGTCAACATCGAGAATTGAGAGCTCCACATAGCCACCAGGCTTGAGCACCCGGCGAGCCTCAGTGAGGATGTTGCGGTAGTGTGACTCTGGTGCCGCTACGGGGAACCGGAAGACGACTGCCGTGAAACTTTGGGGAGCAAAGGGGAACTTGTCGAGATGAGAGGTGTACTGGATCTGATGATGGTTTGGTGGGCTCAAAGGAAAGCTCGAGTTCTGCGAGTCTGTCGCCAAGGGTGCTCGAGGCGACAAGTTGAAGAAGGTGGCAGCAGGATATGTCTCTGCGGCATAAAATGACCAGTCATCGTTGCCGAGGCCGTCGATGACGAGAATGGAATGCCGCTGGAGCGAACCCTTAGCAGAGACAAGCTCGTGTCGGACATCGCTGAATAGCACATGGCCAAAGGTGAGCCACTTGCTGACCGTCATCGATCCAACTCGCAAATTGACCTGGGCAAGGGGTGACACCTCATCCGAAGCTGTGCTGGAGTCTGACTTTCTGTTCCTTCGAGACGATCGACTGCTTCGCCGTGACTCGTCTGCCTTGACTTGCTTGACGATCTCGAGACTTGTGCTTCGGCTGTGGCTGGAAGCTGGCTCAATCACTTGAAGCGAAGGCTCAGGGCTGGGGTGAGGTTGAAATGCAGCCCGGATCCTCTCCGTCATGTCAGCGCTGTAGGTGCTAGACCCGGTGGTCGCTCTGGAGTGGGTTGAAGCCTTGCGAGGGTCAAAGATAATCGTGGGCGATTCCAGGGCTTTCCCCTTGGCCAACTTTGATTCATACGTCTCCAGGTGAAACGGCGTACCTTTGGAAGACGACGCTGACGCGGGGGGCTTGGAATTCTCCTCGCCGAGCAAGTCATTGTATTCATCCCAAACTTCATCCTCAGCAGGCGGGTCATTAGGATCCGGGATCACAGCTGTGGACTCTGCAAAGGAGAGTTTTCTTGATCCACTCGAGCTTGAGGTGCAAATGGTCCCGTCAGAGTTCTTTCGAGGAGAAAAGGCCAGGAACTCTCGTTCTCCAAGGGTTGGTTCTGGAGACATGCCTTGGTTTGAGTTGTGAGGAGAAATGTTGGTTCCGCTGCCAATGGTTGAGCCTTCCATGACCAGATCTGGCACCGGTGTAGATGGGTTGGGAGGACTTGGGCCTTTTGCAATGGACTCGGTATCAACTACATCCACAGCTCGAGGAGGTGCTTGCCAGCTAGCTCGAAAGGGTCGAGAAAAGCTCTTAGGAGACAAGTGATCGGAGCGAGCACTTACGACCTTGGGGATTCTCCCGACTTGGGGCAATCGGCTGCGGCGGCCAGTGGTCTCTATGCTTACAACTGGGGCAGCAACTGGGGCGACAGCTGGAGCAGCAGTTGCAGCAAGAATGGGCTGAGTTGCAGACCGTTGAAGAGAGGCTTGTCTCTTGTGGTTAATCCTGTTTGCGACTTCTTTACCCAGCTGCTCAAGGTGCAGAGGGCGAATAGACGACCTGGTAGGCTCCGGTACCTTAGCTACTTCAGGGATAGCCCCGATGCTTGGAGACTTGTTGAAAACATCAGCTTGTCGCAGCACCTCTTGGACATCCATAGGCTCGTTGTCTGATTGTTCCGAGGAATCCATCATTGCGTAGTACGGAACGGGTTTCTTCTCGACTATTTTGACGGTCGCAGCCACTGGCTCGCTCTTCTTGTTGTTCTGGCTGTTTTGTGATCGTGAAAAAATGTTCCACTTTCGAGGAGATCGTGAACGCTTTGTCAACTTCTTGGGTGCCGGGTGGGCTGGCACAGGATCTTGAGATACTTCTCGCTGAAGTTCGAAGTGCGATTCATCCGACATAACACTGGTGTCGAAACTCGTCATTGGCGAGGCGGTGGTTCCAGACGTGTTGATGGGCATAGGCAGTCTCAAAGGATTGTCGGGAGAAGATCGCAAGCGCTGGACGGATCGTCGGAAAGCCAGCGTCGGCTTCATTGTGACGCCATCGGAGTCGCTGCTATCAGATGGTCGGCGATGGCCAAAAGCGGGATGAGGAGTGCGTGACATTGGGGATGGCCACAAGGTGTTGCGCGAGGCTGGAAGCGAGCTAGAGAGAGAATCTGAGCTTTGCTTCGGCTGATAGGTAACACTGAGGTTGCTCTCGGTTCGGGACAACTCTGTGCTAGTGTTGCGGTTCTCAACGACCTCGCCACCAGCAATGATGACAGGGTTCATGCGCTCTGCAAGAAAGGGGTCGTTGCTGGAAACGGTCTCTTGAGAAGACTGAGGTCCAGAAGTCACCCGAGTCAGATTGCCGATGCTGCTACTGCGGCGACGCGCACCGCCAACACGTCCATAGCCCTCGTGCCCGGTACCGGCGACAGGGCCTTTACGGACAGCCTTTTTCTTTTCTTTCTCCTTCTTCTCTGCCTGAGCTGCATCGTTCTTCTTTCTGCCAAAGAAAGCAAAGCGAGAAAAGGAGCTCGTAATATGAGGGCTAGGTGCACGACTGGGCCGCGACAGCTCAGTGCCAGTGGCCGTCTTCTTTGGCTCCATAACCCCAAGGTTTCGAGGCCGAGAAGTTTCACCGCTGATGGGGAGTCGGGAAGTCGAGCCTGTCCTGTGAGCCTCAGATAGTTGGCCGCCTGGCTTGGGAAGCGAGCTGGGAATGGCAGACTCGCTACCACGTCTCTCAACTGGCAATGATTGTGTGGATAGATTGCTGTGAATTACTGGCACAGGGTCGAACAACTGCGATTGCATGTCCGGAGTTCCGTCCCGGCTGGGCCGAGAGGGAGGGCCGATGGATTTTGGAGAGAGATGACTCTGAGGATTGGGAGCTGTGGTCTTCTCCAAGGGCGGGGAAGTCACCAGTTGTCGTGATGGCTTTCGAAGAGTTTTTGGTGATGATGAATCTGTCTGAGCAGGATCAAACTTCTGAGAAGACTTGCGAGGTGGTGGGCTTGGTGGTGGCGGTGGCAGTTTCTTTGACTTGTTGCGCTTGATAGTCCTTTCATTGTCACGAACTGTCGAGTTTGAAGAAGAGGAAGTTAAAGACTCTCTGACAGCCGCAAGGCCGTGGGGGTCAGCGGTGATAGCGTCCACTTCATTGGGGAAGCTGCCAGCCCTCCTTCGAGTGACTGGTGGTCTCGTGTTGGAAGGGCTAATCAGTCTAGGCTTGGTGTTATTTCGAGTTGATGAGATTAAACACGGGGACTGGGATGCGATAGAAGTTGGTGTGGTGTCGCGGCTGTAGGGGCCAGGGCCTGGAGACTCTGAAAACCTGGTCGAGGGGCTTCCGCTGGTTCCAGAGAAGAGTAGACTTGCAGGAGTCGGCGGCGGTAGGTCGTGGGTTGCCAAGCGGAAAGGAATATCCAAATTTGTTTCCGAGGAGTTCGACGGGCGGCGGACGTTGCGGTATCTATCAAGTTCGGGATAAATGACGGGCGACTTGCCAACTCGGCTTAGTTCGATGACTTCAGCAACTTCGGCGACCTGGATCTCGGCTGGACTCTGGGTTAGACTCCTATCCAGATGAATACCAAAAGCCGGGTCCATAGAAGTTCGTGACCGCGACCGGGACGAGGACGAACTTGTGCGAGGTGATTCGTTGTTTGGGCTAACAACGCCAGTGGATAGTGACTTTTTTCGTCTCAGGACATTCGGGGCCGGCTTTGTCGTAATATCGATGGATCGTGTAGAAATTGATGAACCAGAACCATCGCGATGCTTTGATGAGCGACCTGAGGATATTGAGCTGGTGGAGGGCCATGATTGGTCTTGGCGGTTGAGGGAAGGTCGTACGACGGGTTGTGTGATCGAAGGGCGGCGGCTAGAGGGCTGAGGTACTCTGCTTGTCGATCGAGATCCAGACAATGTCGAAGGCTTAGGGAGTGGTTTCGAAAGCTCGGGTTCCTTCTTCTCTGGTTTAACAATGTTCAGTGGCCTCGGATGGTTCGAGGTCATTGTTGAATCTCCAATCCGTCGAGTCCGGGTCCCTTCCAAGGGTCTGGACGGAATGCCAGACCCCATTCTAATAGAATCCATTCTAGTCCAACCTTGATTTAAGGTCTTCTCTCACAACCCATGATTCACACAAAAAAAAATTCTGTCAAGCAACAGGGGGTGAAGGAAATTATAAAAAAAAAAATTAAGACGATACACAAAGGGTGAGAGAAATAAAAAGACCCAAGGCGCAAGCGCTTGAATGGGGTGTGTTGAGGTTGTCCGTATTAGTGGGGGGTGATGAACAAGGTGGTGGGTGACTGAAACCACTCCGCGGCTGTCAAGGATAAGCCTTCTGAACAAGGCTAGATCCAAGGTGCGTAGGGTGTGATGGGATGAGCCCGCGTCTAGATGAAGTAGTGTTGGCGCCGAAGGAGATGTGATGAAAGTCGGGTGGAATTCGGCCGGGTCGCGTACTAGGCAGATCCAGGAAGAGGGCGGGGGCGGGGTTGAGGAAATGTGAGATGTCAACTGCAAAAGGGAAAAAAAGGAATGAGCAAACCAGGAGTGGCAAGGAAGGACGAGAGTCGTGGGTATCGGGATCAGAAGAAAGAGAAGAGAGATTTTGGCTGCACTGCAACGAAGAGTCGGGGCCATAGTATTTAGGTGTGCTTGCCGCTGGCCTGGGCCGTCATGAGTGGACGACGCCGGGCGTACACCAGTACCAGCGCGACTGAGCCAAGGTACTTGGGAGGATGGGCCATGGCGAGCTACTCTCACTGTGGCGTCTGATCCTGGGCGGCAAGCATGATGCTGGATGGCCCAGAGGCCCAGAGACCCTTGGTGCCGCTTGCAGGCCTTGCGGACCCTGGGTGTGCACTGATGCAGCGGCGTCGGCGTGCAGCGGCCGATCGACGTCGACACCGGGGGTTGACTCACCCCTCTGCCACTATGGCTCTCGATGTGGCCCGCTGTGCGGCCCTCTGTGTGGCCCTCTATGGACCCCCCCGGAGCGGTGTCACAGTGGGACGCTGCGCGAGACTCGACGAAGCCCTGTGCCGCTCTGCAAACTGCGCCGCTTTTCCCTCCACGACCTGCAGACCGCCCTGTCCTATGGGAGCCGGCCGGAGGTGGCTTGCGGCTACCATTGGGCCCCAACCCTGGTGCGATTTGCACGCCTTGTGCTGGGAGTCGTCTCAGTGAGCCACTCGTCGGTCGTAGCGCCCGTTACGATTTAGCCCCCAGAGCAGTGGGAGGCGCTGAGGTGGGGCATCGCCTAGAGCAATCGTTGTTTTTGCCGGCGAGGTTAAGACAATGATGGTTTGGCCGTTGCTCAGTGGGTCGTGGGAGAGCCGGTGGCCTTGGGGAGGGTCGACTAAAGCTAAATCCGGCACCATTTGGACGCCGCCGGACGCATCGTGATTGGGATATCCAAGAAAGCCTGAGAGTGGAGGTGCGCAGAGGAATGGGAAAGGGAGAAGGGGAAAGGGGGGGTTGGATTTGCCATAGATGCGTACGAGAGCAAGTATGCGCAGCTGAGAGCGAAAATCTTTGCCCAAGGGTGAGTGCGAGTGCAGGGGAGCCCAAAGAGGGGGGGTGTCAAACGTGTGGATTTTGACATCCGTCTTGCACCGGTTGGTTGGTGTTGAAGGCTTGCTGAACAACCGGCAGTGTGGGTGAGGGGGGCGAAATCGGTGACATCTCACAAAAGTAATTGAATGACAGATTGATTATCGCTTGTCAGTTTTGGCTTCGTCCAGACTCTGGTCTCGTTGCTTTTCCTGTGCTCCTTTCAGGGACCATGCTTGCTCTCGCCCACAAGGCCGTTGCGCATGCCATGTGGATGGACAGGTTGATGGAGGTTCGCTTCGACACTTTGGGATTCTGCGGGTCTTTGATGTCACCCACACTCTGGAAATCCGGTTGCCTTAATTGTTTGGTTCAGAGCTTCCAACTCGCCATCCATCCGGCGCGTCGTGGCCTCCAGCACTTTTTTCAACGAGGTGTCGTCGGTGCCTCGTGCGCAATTCTGCATGTCTAGGACATGCATGCAAATGTCTCACTTCGTGCACTCCGACAGGTCCGGCTGATCTGCATGTCTCACAACTTTTGGGTTCTCAGATGCTCCAATCTAGCTACCGAGGCTCAACGAAGATCATCACGATAAACGATGGTTTGCGTCAACAAACCGTTCACGAAGCTACATTCTCGGTACGCTCGGTGATAAAATCCAAGACCACCTACCCCATTCTATAGAGTGCTAAGCGGGTAGCACAAGAAACGGCTCCAGACCCAAGCTTCTCAAGACCCATAATTATTAAGTGAAGAGAAGAAAACTCTCCGGTCAAAAATAACAACATTGGCGGTTTTAATAAGTGGAAATATTATCAGGCCTGCCTGCACTACTTCCGTTTACTTGGACCGTTGCAGACTTCCCTACTCATGCCCACCCGTACCGTTTTTTCGCCACCTATTACTCGAGTACCACGTTCTGTTGGTTTATGGTAGAGCAAGGTGGATGACGATGCCTGTCGCCCAAGGCAAACCTGCAGACGCAACCCAAGTTTCTCCCCTCGCCCAATCCTACCTCCCTTCTTACGACCGCAAGCCTGAGGCATGCACAAGGATCCGCCGGCTTCTTCTCCAGTCACTTCTCCCAAACCCCCAAAAACTCAAATCCCAATTGTCTAAATAAACCCAAGACCAAGGATAGCACGCACACATCGTTGGCTGCTTGGGTTGTGGAGTGCCGAGAGCTTGGGCCGGGTCCCCTGCGCCCCCCCGGTTTGCACACCCTGCTCTCCAACCAAGACGGGACCATCCCCACCCACCTGCACACTGCAAACTAGCCTGACTATTTACAGCGCAGGCGAGCCCATTATAGCACTTGATCCCCGGCTCTAATGTGGGAGGCCGTTCGCGTCTATGCAACTCATCTTGGGAGCCTCGGTGACTGCGAAATTGTCGCTGCACCTCTGCGGTGCAGAAACTGGGCACCAAGCATTACTAACGAGTTCCGGTCGTTTGGTACAGGCGAAGGGATTCGCCCACACAACCACAGTCCCGGTGACACGGTTAAGAGGGTCTGTCTCACCATTCCTGGACCATGCTGTGGGCGGTGCCTCTACCTCCGGCCGCACTGATACCGTTGCAAATCGCCACCAATGCCATCGCCAATGGCCACAGTATAAACTCAAAGAGGGCGAGACATTCTGGAAACTATGGACGTCTCTCACCACAATCAGGAGTCGACAGCAAGGCAATACTCGACTCTCATTCGTACAAGGGGCTGCCTAAAGCGCCCTCCTTGCCTGGGACTGGCCGCGCCACCCTTCTTTTTCGTGATCCCATTGGCCCGGTATCCATGAATTTCTACCAATGAATATGCATCCGTCGTTTCACTCCCCCATCCCTCACTAAAACCTGCAGCTCTCCCTATTGCGATAGCAGCAGCCACCTTATCCACAGCGTCGAGACCGAACCAGTTCGCCAATCCTCTGCGCCGCTTTGTCACAGTGCACTTTCCATATCAGCCGCCGCAATTACGGGATCCGATGTTTGCTGACGTTGGCTTTATCTACTAAAGGCTGCATGGGCGCCAGCTCGGGAGCACTTTTCCTTATACGATCCGTCGCCGAGCCGTGTCAGTGTGTTAGCTTGGGATTCTAGTCCTCAAAGTGTATCGGCCGAAAAATAAGCGCAATAATTTTTTTTTTTTTCACAGTGATTCTCAAAGGCGGTGGCCTTTGCCCAGCTATCCAAGCTCGCAGGGTCGTACTGGCCCGCGTGACGCAAATATCCAAGACAACTGATGACCTCACGCGACCAAGGGTCCGAGGCCGGCAGGCGACCCAAGAGGCTTGTCGGTCTACAGCAGTCATCGAGCTCCGGTACTGAGACGTCATGGCGAAATCCCTTGCTATTACCGAAGAACCTCGTTAATCACGCGGGCTAGTCTGCCCTGTGACTTTGAGCCGCCTCGACCCGAGTGACCAGGCTGACGTCGTAACCCAGCCCTTCTCAACGGCCTTGGCCTTGGTAGTTCCCGCGCTGACCGTGGTCAGGCCCGTCCCAACGGAGCTGAAAAAAACTTGCAGAGGGTGTGTGGCAAGTTTATGCGCTGGCACGCGTCTACGGCGGCTGTCAATGTCAAAATGCAAAGTTTGGAACCGGTTTCTGCAACACCGACGGTGTACAAAAATTTTCACTGGGACGGTGTCATTGCTTGTTCCAAAAGTGGCAATGGGGGAGGCATCCCAAGGTGCTCCGCCACGACAGGTATCGCTTGGGCCACAGCGGTGTGCTGCATGTACTTCAAGGTGAGGCTGGTGCACCCCGTTGACGTGGCACCTCCCGCGTGGCTGGGGCGCCCCATCCTCACCTGTCAACTCCGGCCTTCACCCAGATCTTGCTGTGGCTGTTGATGGCCCAAGCAAATCGCAGATTCCCGGTGTGCAGGGTCCACTTTGCTTGGACACACCCCTGTCAAGTCACTCAAGTCGATAGCCCAAGTACTCGCTACTTGGCCCGGCGGTGAGCCCTCCCGCAAGCGCTTCTGCTACTTTGCCTCAATGCCAACTCATCATCTCCCCAGCTGGCCACACCCAAGACGACCTGTCTTTGAAAGACGATTCAAGAAATTGAAGTCGACTATCAAACCCCATCGATGGCCCTGGAGGGGTCAACGCGACCCAGACTGGAGTAGACTGGAGTCACCCACCTACAAGCTTCTTAGCCGCTCTCTCCAATCGTAGCCGCCATCGCCTGTATCGACCAGGGGCTGAGCGAGTGAGCAGGGGTTTTGCGGCTCTGATTGGCTCAGGGCTAGAGCCTGGGCAGGCATGGCGCCGGGTAACGTGACGGCAGGCTGATGGATAGCCAGGGACACTGACGGTCTTGAAGGTCTCTGTTGGCCAGGCGTACCGAGACCTGCTCTGCCCACATTGATAGCCATTTAGATGTGGTCCCATCTGCACGTTTCTGAGAAGGGGGCCGGAGGTCGACGACGTCGTCCGAGAATGGCCTGTGTGGCTTGCGTTACTGGACGGTCATGATCCCTTTGGGAATGCGGGGATTAGCGCGTTGGCCCAGTCATGTTGCGTTGACCCAAGTTCAGCAGCCGCCGACCAACGCCCTTTTGTTGGCTGTGTCTGAAGATTCTCGCTTGCTCGCTTGGCAACGCCTGTCATGACCAGAGACCTGGCAACGAGCGATTTACTCTTCTCTGACGTGACTGGATGCGGTCTCGCAACAGGTCTTGACGACATCTCACGCGCCCCTTCCGAGCTGATGGCTCTTGTGTTATGATAGGGCTGAGTGACATCTTGTTATCAGAGTCCCCGTTCTTACTTACACTACCCAGGCCCCAATCGAGGCGTCTCCACTGAGCTGATGGCTCCATCTTCAGCTACAAACCAGAGCGCCTCAAAGGGCAGGCTGGGGCGAATAGCTTCATGATGAATATGGCTTTGGTCCTGATGGCCGCATCACTAAGACAGGGGGGCTTGGGGCAAATTTTTATTGCTCCTTCTCTCCATTCAATCCACATTGAAAAAAAAAACTTTTGCCGAGACTAGATCCAATGCTCAGACCCTTTTTTTGCACATCCGTATTAACTAGTCTTCACACCATGTGGCTGGGTCAATGGTCTTGTTCCCGGTAGACGTCCCGTCGATAGCCAGCACGCCATCCTGACGTTCTCACTGGCTCAGCCGGGTCAACGCTAAGGCGCGGGAGAGGTGGTGGAGCAGAAGCCTTCGAGGGCAGCGCACGTCCATCCGTCCTCCGTCGAGGCTAACGAGGCTCCCCGTCCCATTCCGGCATACTCAGTTGGCTTGGCTTCCTTGAAGGATGGTACTGGCTGTTGGAGAGGGTGTGAAGGAATTGCTCGGATGCATCTAGATTTGGTCACGGGAAAGGAGAATGGCAGAGAACAAGCACAGCCAGTGGATCGTATTTGGCAATCAACGCTTTGATGTTGCTCATAACACGGTACGATTCGACAATTCGCTGCGGCTGACGAAAGCGGGCCAGCCTTGACATGACCTAATCCGGCTACATGGTAAGCAAGCAGTGCAAGTTGTCTTTTCCCACTCAGGGATGTTGCGCTTGACATGCTTCCCCTGAACAGGTTGGTTGCACAAATCTAGAGCCGGGCAGTCGGTTTGTTTGTCTTACACACCATTTCTCACTGAGCGGGCGTCGGCATTGCCACTGTTGTTCCCTTTCCTGTCTGGTCATACCACCAAACAGTGTGGTACTAGATTTGCTCCCAGGCTAAGCAGGGTGGCAAACGACAACAGCATGTTTGTTCAACAACCGCGATACCCGAATGCTGTGCCACGGTCGAGAGACGAGTGTTGTATACGTGGAGGATGTGAAATCTAGAAACGACAAGGGAGATGTGGTAAGAATATTGAGACGTGCCGAGTTGAGCCCCTCAACGCCGATTCCCAGTTTGTTGATTTGTTTTACCATATTGTCGCGCTTAAAAGTGATAGTTTACATTTCAGAATCCATTTGTCGTGTCTAAAACCCTGTGCTCCTATCCCGCCATTCTGCTCCTATCGATATTCATTCATCCAGGTTTTCGGTCAAAACCATCGTCATCTTATCCAACACCGATTAGTTGTTGGCGAATCGAGCCGCACGCTTCTCTGCCTTGGCCTTCTCCGCAGGATCATCAAGGATGCCGCTCTTCTTCTGGGCACCTTCGCGTCGAGAACCGCCGTCACGCCCATCACGACCCCTTCGACGACCGCCCCGACGATCGAGGCTCTGACGCTTGTTGTTGCGAGGGTTGTTGTTCTCGCCTTCGCCACGGTCACGACCGCGCTTGCGAGGGCGCTCAGGCAGAGCAGAGTCTAGACTTGAAGCAAGCTCGTTCGCGTCGAGACCGAAGCGCTTGGCTCGATCGGCACGCTTCTGAGCATCATCGTCCTCCTCAAGACCAAATCGCTTGGCTCGCTCGGCACGCTTCTTTGCTTCCTCATCGGCGGCCGTAGAAGCGAGGCCAATGGCATACGACTGAGCAGGCTCTTCGGGCTTCTCTTCGGTCTCGGCGGGCTTTTCCTCGGCGGCGGCCTCCTCCTTGGCAGGCTCGGTCGCAGCAGGAGCAGCCTCGGCGGGAGCCTCCTTGGCGGGCTCAGCAGCGGGAGCAGCGGGCTCAGCGGGGGCCTCGTCGTCGCTGTAGCTGATCTCGTCCTCCTTGTTCTCGTCTACAGAGAAAAAGTTAGCTTGAGCAGATGCGGCAGGGATTGTGCGCGCGCAAACGCGCAACGGGGACGATTGTCGCAGAGACAAACTTACCAGCCTTGGCCTCGCTTTCGACCTTCTTGTCGTTCTCCTGCAGGCGCGCAATGAGGTCGGCCTTGTTTCCGGTCTGGGGCAGACCCTTCTCGGCCAGGAGCTTCTTCAGCTCCGGCACCTTGAGCGACGAGTACTCGGCCATGGCGCGCGTTGTGTGGAGGAGACGGGCAGGGGATGGCGAAAAAAAGGTGGAACAGAGCCCGGGGGTGGCGATTAGGGCCAACGAGTGCGGCGAGGAGGTTGAAGAGAGAGGGAGACGCGACAAGGAGCGGTTAGATGGGATGAGTGCGTCGCGGTCGGGATGAAGAAGTTGTCTGTTTCTTTGTTAACTTTTGCCTGGGAGCTCAGCGTGGTTGTTCTTGTTCGCAGGGAGATGCGCACAGACCATCATTATTCCTGCTGCGAATCTGGCATCCCCACTTCTTTCAGGGACCAAACAGCTTTCCTGCCAGTTGCCAGCTAGCCAGTGCGAAATTCCTGGGGTGTGCTTAGGTAATGAGCCATAGCTACCTTTTGCCCATACGAGGCGAGGCCGCCTGTAAGTGTTCACGAAAGAGGGACAGTGCTTACGAGGTAGCGGAAAGAAGCTTCTTTTCCGCGAAAGACAAGCATGGACCTAGAAAAAACGGGAACGGACGTGGACGGACGCGAGGCAAATCATTAAAAAAAAAAAAGCAAAACAAACAAAGAAAACAATGCCGTAGAATTTTGGCGGCGCGGAGGTGGCTGAGCGAATGCTTGAGAAGGGTAAGGGAGACGGATGCCCGCTCATCCTCCAATTCTGCGCATCACCCATAATCCAACTTTAAAGAGTGAACATGTAACCAATCCATGCTCCTGATCTCAGTGAGAGCTGTGTTTGCAAACTATCTATATGCTGCTTCTCATTAGTCTATACTTTGGAGTTTCAATACTGACACCTCCTTTCTGACTTCACTCGCGGCATCCCCGCCTCCTATGACCCGCTCAATTGACGGCATGGCATCATCGAGTCCAAGGCCGCGTACACCCATGAGAGAGCAAACACTGCCACAGCAAACATGCGGAATATCATGAAATTGCCAAGCCATTGCGAGGGAATAGGAGATTGCCGCCAAGATGACAGGTCAATGGCGGCCTGTGGTGGACTCCAAAGGCCGACAGACGGAGATGGTTACGTGTGTGTAATAGAGTCATGGGTACTATTACGTGCACATGTTGCTTGGGGCATACCAATTGCCTCCTGTATCTGAATTGCAGCAGAAATACGGCGGGCTCGGCTTTATTGGATCTTTTTCTCCCATCTGTCAGACTATGTCAACGATTAAAATTCTCCGAGTTTTGCCAAAGAACGGGTTTGAACATCCTGGTCAGCCCTGGCCGTATGTTGATTAGCCACCCTCCAAAACACAACGACATTGATTAATTAATCAACGTCATTCTTCCCCAAAACTAGCACACATGGAGTAAAAGAAACAGGCTAGCATCAGGATCTGCTGTGATGCCGACTCCCGACGTCCCAGCCTCTACTCCACAGCCAGCGGCGCAAGGGGGCGTAAGGGGCGCGCCAAGAGGTGCCGTGGAAATACGGTAAGTCATTAAGGTAAGCTCAAGCTAGGAAGGCACATGTCCCGAGTTTCCTTCCCCCCTGTCGGTTTTTGCCTTTTCCTTTTGCGCAACTCGACAGAGCATTTCAACCAGCTCACCCCGATCAACGATCACGGAACACAACTTTTTGCTGCTTGCACCTCGACGACGGCGGCAGCTACAACATCCATCAGCGCCAACTTTGCCCCGTGCTGTGCATCCCAGCCCTCGGTCGTCGCCCGCCTGCCTGGCCGCCGCAACCCCCCAGACCCCAACTTTGCGACGACGCTAGCAGCTCCCGACGCATTCCCTCGACGTGATTGACGCCCCGCGATCGCCATGCGATAGCAGCCCATCCCCGGGAAGATGCGAATAGCCCAACTCACGACTCTGCTGCTGAATGCTCGACCTGCCCGCTGCTTGAAGTGGCAAGTGGCCGATTCTCTATAACCTCATTTCCGCTCCTTCCTCCCCGCCATCAGACATCATGACACGACGCATTGTGAGTGAGCTCCAGTCCGCAGCCGATCACCGCCTCGCTGACCCCCGCCGTACCAGGTTCGGGCCATTATCCAGCTCACGAGCGCGGCGGCCTTTACATTTCTGGTCGTCTTTATGCTCGATCGAAATTATCGAGTCCTCCCCAACGCCATCCATGGCTACATGCCCTCCCACCACCCGGGCCTAGTGGTCACCGACGTTACCATTGCTACCTGCTCGAGCTTAAACATATTCTCTTCTTGCGATCTCAATCCCAAAATATGGCACCGATTAGATAAGGACCTCTATCTTGGAAAAACTTGGATCTCGACGGCATACATTTTCGTCAGCCGCAAACATGAGGAGGAGCTCACAGATGATGACAGGGTCGTCATGGACATCGCTGTCGGTAAACGACAGCCTCAACCCAAGGGCGAATCCGACGAGCCCTGGGAAAGACGCCCCAACGGCCTCTGGGTTAAACGCTCGGCCAAGAAACAGGCGAGCGACTCCAGCGACGCAGTAACCGACGTCGATGTGCTGTACGGTGATGACGCTGTTGAGGCCAGAGACGGCTGGGCCATCACCGGTACCCCTTTGCTCCTCAAGACGGGCGGCAAGCTACCATGCGTGCAGTTGACGGTGCGGCGCGGCCCCCATCGTGACCACAAGAAGCCCACGCCCAGGATCAAGGATAACGGACGTTTCAAGATCTTGCAGCTTGCCGATCTGCATCTCAGCACCGGCGTCGGCGCATGCCGCGAGGCTGTCCCTGACTCGTACAACGGCGGCAAGTGTGAGGCCGATCCCAGGACTTTAGATTTTGTCACCAAGATGCTCGATGAAGAGAAGCCTGACTTTGTTGTCCTCAGCGGCGACCAGGTCAATGGAGACACTGCCGCAGACGCACCAACCGTCAGTCTCAAGCTTTCTTTGTTCAACTACATGACATCTCGCTAACAATCCCTAGGCCATCTACAAATGGGCACACCTCCTTATTGAGCGCAAGATTCCTTATGCTGCCATTTTTGGCAACCATGACGACGAAGGAACCATGCAGCGCGAGGCGCAGATGGCCCTCATGGAATCACTCCCATATTCCCTCTCGGCTGCAGGTCCTGCTGACATTGACGGGGTGGGCAACTACTACGTCGAGATTCTTGCCCGCGGCACCTCGGATCACTCGGCCCTCACCATATACTTTTTCGACACCCATGCCTACTCATCCAACGAGAAGAAGTATCCCGGCTACGACTGGGTCAAGCCCAACCAAATTGAGTGGTTTAGAAAAACAGCTAGTGGTTTGAAAAAGAACCACCAGCGCTACACTCACCGTCACATGGATATTGCCTTTATTCACATTCCCATGACCGAGTATGCTGACCCCAACTTGCAAAGGTTGGGAGAGTGGAGAGAGGGCGTGACAGCACCTGTCTACAACTCGGGCTTCCGCAATGCCCTCGTCGAGCAAAACATTCTCATGGTCAGCGCTGGACAGTAAGTTTCCCGTGAATATTATGCCACAACGCACCTAACCCGTCTTTAGTGATCACTGCAACGATTACTGCTCCCTTAGCCTCGAAGGCGACGAAGAACACCAGCACCCCGCTCTGTGGATGTGTTACGGGGGCGGTGCTGGGTTTGGCGGCTATGCGGGTTACAACGAATACATTCGTCGGGTACGTGTTTTTGAAGTCGACATGAACAATGCTCGAATCACCAGCTGGAAGCGTCTTGAGTATGGCGACACGGCCGCCCGCATTGACGAACAGATTCTCGTTGATGAAGGCAAACCCAAGCCCTTACCACCCCCGAAGGTCCCTCCAAAGGCTCCTGAAGAGGATCAAAAAGCCCCAGCTCAGCAATAAGATTTATTCTCTCACCCTCGTCTTGATACCCGCCTCTCAATCTACGGTTTTTGGAAAAAGAATTATGATGTCTGCCGTCAATAGCTCTGGCTGCCAACCTTTTTTGCGTGCCAAAGTACCCCGTGTCTTGAATGTTTGTCACTTCAAGTCATCTCTTCGCTTCTTGTATTAATGTCTCAGGCTAGCAAAGCGTTTCCCGACCACAGAGTCGGTCGTTACATTCACTATAGAACAGGAGGAGACCCACGGGTTCGGTGTTTTTATGATTGGATGGGTCTTCGGAAAACAAGGTCCGGACCTTTCGCTACTTGGGGGATGCGTTTGTATTATCATGTCGGAAAAGAAAAAGAAATCCTCCCAGCGCCCGGCTGGCAGGATGGATGTAAATGGCGCGATTACTTCTTTTTTTTTTTGGTTGCATGGGTTTGGCATGGCTCACGTTGCGGTGTGATGTGACGAGATGTGATGGGCGTCCAATACAATATTGTTTTAACGTTATTCGTGAATTGATACATCATCTGTCATGTTCGAGCTGTGAGGCAACTATTTCCAAATTCTAACGCTAATCGACCAGTTATACAAGTTTCATGACCTACACCTATGACCTCAATATTTTGCGCCACCCCCTCCTCAGCTTGAGTCAGCGGCTTCCTCCCGCCGCCCTTGTCTCAGCATCTGAAGCAGCTCATTCACCTTGTCGTTTCGAGTTTCTGCGAAAAATACCTCGTTTTCGTACATTTCGCGGAGCTTGGACCCTGTGGCGAGGATGTCCTCGTCCGAGTACAAGTCTCGCGCAGCCATCTTGATGGTGATGACATCGCGGTAGAGAGACTCTGCCAGCTCAAAGGCAGCCGTGCGAGCGGCGCTGCGGTTGCGAGGGTCAGTAGTGGGCGACATGTCAGCGTCATCATACCCATCATCGGTGCCTCTGGAACTTCGAGAGCTGAAGCTCAGGTGCACATCGTCATAGAGGGATTTGGCGTGCAATCTCACGTTGAGGGCCATGTTCTCCATGGTCGTCGTGTACGAAGGGTGGGCGCGACCCAGCGTTGGAGCCATGATCTCGAGAGCCTGCCCATACTTTTCGCGAGCCGCGTCATATCGGCAGCGCATGTCATCAATAACAGCGAGCTTTTGGATGGCATGGGCTGTGCTTGGGTGCTGATGGCCAAGGACACGCTTCTTGATCTCGGCGGACTGAGTATATAGTCGCTCAGCCTCGTCAATGGCATTGCTGGCCTTTGATATGTGGGCGAGATCCTCGAGAGCCTGAAGTGTCATGGGATGGCTTTGGCCAAAGAGGTTCTGGTATGAGATGTAGACACGGCGATACAACGCCTGAGCTTCCTCCATCTTCCCGATGCGCTCGAGGGTGGCGGCAAGTTTCTGCACGGTGCCAACAGTGGCAAGGTTAGTTGGGCCAAGTGTCTCTTCTTGCTGCTGCTCGATCCTTTCGTATTGATTCTCTGCCCGGTCAAGGTCGCCCTGGGCCGCTGCTGCAGAAGCCTTAGCCAGGGCAACGCGGAAGCCGAGGGCATTGTCGATGGATTTGAGATTGATCCCAGACAATACCTTTTCGCTGCGCTGAATCTGATTAGTCTGTTGAAGAAGAGAAGCCAGGGACAGAGATGTCTGGATTCGCTCGATGGGGTCCATGCTATTCTCTTGTCGCAGAGCAAGTTCGAAACACCCAATGGCCTGGTCCAAAGCTCCCTGGGTCATGCACACGTTTCCCAGCACATGCCAGGCAACGGCATCGTCATCCTCGGAGGCCCCTTCCAGCACACTAGACAAATCATCGTAGCAAGTCTTGGCATGAGGAGCCATAATTCTCCCGAAATCGTGAATCTCGGGAAGCCTAGAAGAATCAACTTCCTTTTGACGAATGCCATCCACGCAGGCGTTGCAAGCGAGCCATGCATTATCAACTTTTTCGTGCGGTGCGAGGGAATCGCGGACGTGGTTTCGTGCCGTCGGATCAAGCATAAAGTAACTGAATCCCGTAGATGACGCTGAAGACGATTGTGACTGTGATGAATCGGTAGATTCGGCCGGTGAAATCGCTTGGATGAAGTTCTCTTCGAGAAGGTGGTGTAGAACATCGGCCACATGGCCCATGTCCTGAAATGCTACAGCCCGCTTGTTAGTCAAAATAGCAACTAGCCGAGGTGGTGACATACCTTTCATATCATCAAAAATGGTTGAGAATCGTTCAGGGGCAGCTTTCAGTTGTGATGTGGCACAGAATATGGCAACAGGGATAATTGATGATGAAAGCATTGCGCTGATGCCAAGGATCGTTTTTGTAACCGGGGACTGGTCAAGAGTTGATCCTAAAAGATGCAAAGGCACTCTTGAGCCCATTTTCATCTCATAATCAGCCACGGTCGAATCAGTTTGCCGAATAGTAGATGCAGCCATTGCTATGCTCTGCGGGTGGTGCTGTAATCGTTGCACCATTCTCAAAGCTGCCTCGGCCTGTTCCGGCTCTTCCAACACGGAATCCCCAACAATTGAGCCGATCAGTCTGACACCTTGATTATCGTCCATGTTTTGGACCTGAAGCTTGGTTCCCCATGCGCAACAGTTGCTGTCCCTTGATGTCAGGATGATTTGTCCAGAGAGTGTCAAAGGAATAAAGTCGAAAATATCGTATGAAGGCTCCACGTTGTCAAATATGAGGAGCCACTTGTCGTTTTCTGGTCGAAGAAGCCAGTCCTTGACGGCTCTAACCACCGACTTGACGCGTAACGTATCTAGTTCCAAGATGCTCTTGACGTTGAGCATCTCCTCGACCCCGGTGAGGCCAAGGTCGTTTTCAATCCTGCTCCTCTCGGCGTTCTGGCTGTAGTGTACGACCAGGGCATTGGCGAATTCCAGGTAGCTCGCAACAACTGTCTCCCAGCTCTCGGCCCAGATCCAAAACACGAAAGAGACGTCAGTCCTGTGCCGCTCCGCATAATGTTTAGCCAGTGTCGTCTTGCCTGTTCCTGGCAAGCCCCACAGATTTGCAATAGCAAGGTGCAACTTGTGGGGTTTTGGAGGTCTAAGGATAGACTCCAGCATTTCCGTCAAATCTTCGCGCGGCACCACGACACTTGGTTGGGAGGGAAGCTCGTATGGTATGGCAAACCCGGCAGATAGATACTCCAAGCGGTGAACTACATCATCAGCACTGAACATGAAAGGGGCGGAAGAATAACCTACCAGCAATCATTTCGAAAGTCTTTCGCTTCGCTTCCATGACATCAGAAGTTTTGCGTTTGTCGATTAATTCTCGAAATTTCTGGAGAAAGGTCCCGTAGTTGGAATCTCGTCCATGGAACTTGACCAGGTCGGAATGTGTCGCCGACAGGCCAATCTGAACTCCATCAGACCCTTGCATCGAGTGCTGCTTGTCGACAATGAAGCCATCGCTCGATTTTTTTGTCTCATAAAAGGATAGTCTCGGCAAGTTGGTGGTAATGGCCTTGAAGGCTTCCATCTGGTTTTCCAACCACTCGATATCACTGGTCTGTGGCCGCATCGAAAATGTCCGGGCTCGTTGGTTTCGCGATCCACGGGGACGTGAGTCAGTCTCCAGTCCGGACGTCGTCCGGATGACGGTTTCGAGCGGCGAGGGCGATGACGGGCGTCCCGGTGACAGCGTCCCGAAGAAGGCTACTCCACAAGTCGACAACTCGATATTTTTGAGCTTCAGCTCTATGGCCTCGCTGGATATAATTAGAGAGCGCTTGACGATCCAGCCGCCAAGACTGTGCGCGATGAAGAAGAGCGGCCGTTGAGATGAGCCATCTGCCTCGCGTTGAGCGGCCAAGGCCGTAACCATGTCCAAAGCACGACCATAGAGCACGTTTCGGACAAGATAGCGATAATTAACTCCTTCTGAGATGTATCCGTACGTCATAATGCGAGCGTTGGGGATATCCTGGGCCAGAAGCTCTTCAAGCCACGGCTTCGGCTTCGCTTTATGATCTGAGGTGATCCATGACTTGAAGCCTTCGCCGCCGAGGCCATGAACGGCCACGATACTATTTTCATCATTAGTTTAGGTTCCAAACCAAACGGTCGAGTTCAGAGCTCACTCTATTTCCGCATGTTCGGGATCCCGCACAATCTCCAGACCATTTGTCTCACTTGTCCTTGAGCCCCTCGAGACGACCGACACGACGTCTCGCACGCGATGGACAAGGCTTCGAAACGGCTCTAAGGCCTCGGTCGCCATGGGTCAGGAATGAACGACTACTCTTTGTCGCTGCGGGAGAGTATGCGCATCATGAGAGTGAGATGTCAGAGCGAGCTTAGGCTGACGTCGCGCATTTGAACCATGGATGATGCAAACAACATGCGAGCCAACAAAGCAGTGGCGCACCTTTCGGCTATGATTCACACTGCAGACAATCTCCAGCGGGAGCGCGCCGGGTGGCTTAGCGGGCTCACAAGGACAGGTTCCAGGGGCGTCAGCGCCTACGGGGTGCAGTGTGACTAGCATCACAGTGGGGGAACAGTTGGTGACGGGTCATGTGGCGAAAGGGAGCCGAACAGCCAACAGCGGGGCTGCATGTGGCTGGAGCATACCACCAGCCCAACCACAATGGTGCTTAGTTTTCAAGGAATTCTTCGGAGGCCACCGAAGAACATTAGGAATCTAGAGGGTATTCAAATATTTTGTCATGTTTATGCCACCTTTGATTAATTGATTAATTAATTGTCCTTTTGCGGTGCTTTGCAGTAGGCTTTGATATTACCACTCGCCTACCAAGGCAAGGATCACATATACCAGATCGATAAGGTAGAAGTGCTGGAAGGAATAAGAGGGAGCAATGAATCCGCATTTCAAACGAATATGGGATTCAGAGTATTGTTAATGTCTGCGCTGCGTTGTAGTGGACTTCAACCACTTACCTGCTGAAGCAAGAATCACGTGTCTGAATCAGTGAGGCGGAAGTGCTGGTAGCAATAAAAGGGTGTTATGAATCCGAATTTTCATCGAATCGGGGATTTGGTCTAGGGGAATGACGTTTGTTTTGCATCAACTCGAATGCAAAGGTCTACAAAAGGTCGGGGGTTCAATTCCCTCAATCTCCAATCCTTTCTTTTTGGATTTCGTCAGGATAACAAGAAGCAAAGGATTTTTACTTTTTTTGTGTCTATTTTATTTTCGGAAGTGAATTAATTTGACTTGTTAGATGAACAAGTCATTGCGTAGCATCGCGCAAAGCATTTTGTTTGGGTTGTTCGAGTTGGCGTAAAAGTATCCCGAATAGACACACGTATTCATCCCCACGTCAATAGTTAATTGACCGTTTTGTTTTCACGTCTGTTCCATTTATACTCATAATTTAGGACATTTCCGATTAGTTTGTTGTGTGAATGGTGCTGCGAGATGCTGCGCGTTGGTATCGAAAATTGGGCAAACGGCCAAGTTTGAATGGCCCTTGCTTACCCTACACAAGATGCACCGAAATGCCACAGCGGCAATTTGGGGAGGCACCCAAGGCACAGCATAGAATAGTGTTTTTAATCGGGATTTTTTATTTATTTATTTATTTTAGTTATTTGTGTATCTCTAATTTTACTTGGCAGGATCTAACACGTCTCAGTGCTCTGTTTGTTTGGTCGACTCATGTCTACCAAAATAAGATCGTGATATTTGTAAGAGAAGATGTGGATGCAACAGCAAAATTTCGATCGCTTCAAGAAAATTATCTAATAAAACATACGGCAAAATCCTCCATTGGAAATTTAGTGGTTGAAATAGCCAAAAGAGCTAATGGCCGTTGGGAAATAAAGTCGCCCATCCCATTCTCATCATCTACCCATAGTCTATTCGCCTCTCGGGCACTCATCGTGATATCGTCAAAGTCATCCAATATAATCGTTCGTATATCCCAGGCTCATCCATCATTACATCCAGCCCTAACAACTCCATTGTAAAGACCAAAAAAAACCCTCACATTCTCTAGGCTCTATCCTTTAGCCATCGTTATCCAACAACCTCCATGTCAAATCCAAGCTCCTCAACAATCTCGTCACACTCCTGCTCTTCGGGCTCCTTCACCGGCGGCTCCTCTGTCGTGGGTGTCTTGGCTCCCATGAAGGGTTCCGCGTTGCCCTCGACGGGCCTCTCAATCATCTCGGGCCAGTAGTCGAAGCCGTCGCGGACGGCGAACCCGTGCTTCTGTCCCAGAAAGACGCGTCCCAGCTTGGCGCGCTTGCTGTCGACCTTTTCCAGGTGCACCTTGCGGTAGCCCAGGAAGACAATCATCTCTTCGTCGTAGGTGACCTCGACACCGGACTCGCGCACCACGCCGATGCGCCCTCCGCCGCCGAGCTTGAGGCCTGTGTTGGGGTCCACGGGCACCTTGGCTGAGCCTCCCACGCCCGTTTTCCGCCCGGACTCGTCCTTGACTTCGAGGTTGACGAGCGTCACAATGTCGGTGATGAAATAGCCCTGGTCGTGGTTGTCGCGCAGCAGGTCGAACAGCTCCTCAAAGTACTGCTTGTTCTTCAAAAGCTCCTTGAACTTCTCGCCGGGGGAGTCCATGTGCCACAGGCGCGCCACCGTGGCCACCCTTTCGTTGCTTTCCTCCCTTGCGCGCTCGACGAAGCCCTCGAGGATCTCGTTGACCGACGCCGACACGTGCGCGTCCTTGATCCGCCGCTGCCAAAACTTGACGTTGCGCACCTGGATGGGCTTGGGGTCCAGGTCGCTGACAAGCTCCTTGGGGAGCTTGTTGGACTTGTACGGCATTCGCTTCTCCGTAGGCCTGTCAGGGTACTTGACAACGCTGCCAATGAGTTTGTCGCGGTACTCGCCAGCGTCCAGGCGAGGCTGGATCAGCCATAGCGGCTTTGATTCGTGAGAATGAGACATGGCCTCCGTGGATGAGGCTCTTGCCTGCTCGGTGATGGCTTGTATGTGTATGATTGAGTCCAAGTTGAAAAACTGAGTGGGTTCTTGGATGGATGCAAATATGCTTCTTCACTTAGAATTCTTTGTCGCGTCGTGTTCTAGTTGTAGTGAGTTGCTGAATGCGAGATTTTGCCTGGAGAGACGAGGCGTGAAGGCATTTATTGCCCCTCGTTGGCCCCTTGTCGAGACCATCAAACAGTCGCCTCCCCAGTCAACGGTATGACGTGGTTGGACCGTTTGCCGACAGGGACCATCTGCGCCTCGCGCTAGCACCGCGAGCTCTTGCTGACAAAATTATTCGAGCACCATGCCCCTGTTCTATGGGCGGATCCTGCAGGCATAATTATCACCGCGTCCCACAAGGCATTGCACTGGCCCCGTGATCAGCCTCAGGGTGATCTGCGCTAAGCACTGCCAGGTTTGGGCTGCCTCCTGCTTCTGGTAGCCAGCCACCCTGAACGAGAATGTTCTCTAGGAGAAAGTTCAACACTTCGTTCAAATGTTGTCTGTGAGCTATTTTTGGTGAGTGCTTTCCGTCCATCGTTTTGTTTGTGAAAGCCATTGGCTGTTGGTAATATTAACTTAGGCTGCGGTTGAAACTAAATGGGGGAATCTGTCACAAACACCTTCCATTCAACTTGACAGTATCTTCAACCACGCAACGCTCCATGTAACAATGAGTCATAATCGCTTATATTGTTATGTATTTCATCCCCTACATCCTTCACTTCATCTGCCACCACACGTTTCATAAATAAACATGCACCGTTGTCATTCCCCCACACAGTAATCCCAACGTCCTATTCCTTGGCGGAATTACTGCTCATATCACTTCGCCCAGACGCCTTCCCTGTCTAAATGCCCGGGTATTCCCATGAAATAGACGACAGATGATATAATGCATCGCTCGTAGTTACATCGTTTTAACAGTAAATAATAAACAAAAAAAGAAAAGATGAAGAAAACAGTAGGCGCGCTATGCAACACCATGGGGGATATCAAAAAATTGGAACGGATAAAAACAAAAGTACTGAACCAAAGCCCAGTCATGTATAGGCTTAATGGATACAAGGAAGAGAACTCTAAATGCAGGCCCTTGCAATGGGCAGTCGAGGTTGTATAGTTTAGGCGGTAAAAACCTCTTGGTGTAGCAGGCGCAGGACCCAGCTGGCCTCTGACACGCTGGAACACTGGAAACACCACTTTTTGACGTTTCCATTCGAGGCACCGGTGGTGGGAATGGCGCCGACGACGCCGTTGTCGCCCTTCATTTCTTCCCAAATGCCACACACGATGCCTCGGCTGCCCATGGGAGTAAAGCAGCCACTGCCCAGGACGGCATCCAGTAATATCTTGGGCTTTTCCGAGTCCTTCTTGGGCATTGTGGTGACAGTGACTCGTTTCTCCATTCCGTGGTCGGCACGGAGGGCCTGGCGCCACCCTGGCGGTGGTCGCCGAACTTGCAGACTGCAGTTACCAAAGTCTTCCCATTTCTTAGCTGATACGAGAAGGTGCAGTCGGATGCGGATGTTTTCTGATCCGTAGTTTTGAGAGCTGCGGGCGCTGTTCTCAACACTGACAGACGGTGATCGCGGCGTGCTCAGGCCGTTAGAAGAAGAACCAGGGGTGTATAGGCTGTTTCCATAGCCGCTGGCTCGACTTTGTCGGTCGACAGATGAGCGAGCAAGATTGAATGGTAGGTTTGCCCCCCCAGTGAGGCGTTTGAGGAAGCTCGTGGCCGAGAGGCTGGATGATGGCGTGGTGCTGGCGCCATCGTGAGACTGCTCTGGCGCGCGAACGGAGCTCCTGTAGCTATTCTTTCGACCAAACCAGCTTCGTCGGCGGCTGCTCGTATCATCATTTTCTGCTGGTGGCTGTCGCTCGCCAAAGCTCTTGAATCTTGCTTCGTTCTCGAGCTGGATGAATTTCTGGTTGTTGAGGCGAGCGTGATGAACCGACATGTAGAGGCCGTAGCAGTCACTGCTGCCGTGGCACCGGAAGCGGAAGTTGCCTCCGCTGTGTGATTTCGCCACAATACAGTTTGACCTGACAGATGAGCGGATCTCGAGATCGACAGAAGTGCTCTGTCGGATCAAAACAAGTGGAGTCAGATCCAGAGCTAGAATGGGCTTGTCACCCTCTCCGTCATCCAAAGCAAAGGCTTCAATCAGACCAGGGGTCACGACAATGTTGCAGTTGCCAGCGGATATGTCCTTCCACAAACCCTTGTCAGACCACTTGGAAAGTGAGGCAACATATTTGTTCACATTGTCAATGTCCTCAGCAGAATCCTTGGGTCCATGAAGACCGGCTTGCGAGGCCGAGTTGGATGGTGTGAGGCTGAAGTCGGAAACCACCGACTCAACTAGAGGGGGAGGGGGGCGACGCTGCTCTGGCTGGATGCTGACTCCAAGCTCAGTCTCGGGGAGATCGACACTCTCCATATCATCGTCCGAAGATTCAACATCGGATTCGGTTTCAGTGTATTCTTCCGAAACGTCATCGCCCTCTGTATAGGAAGTGCCAGTCACAGAGGACTGTTCTGATGGTAGATATTCATGCTTGAGGGGTGAGGAATTTCGGCGCTTGAGACGACCGCCCTTGAGATCAACTGGGGGACTGAGAGATTGTGATTTGGGCGAAGGCTGAGGACTGGGACTAGGACTAGGTGTGAGAGTGCGATGAACCGGGGGAGCAGGTGCTCCATCATTTCGGTAAGCAGAGTCGTTTTGGAACATGCCAGGATCTGGACGCATGCCCTCTCTGAGGGGAGTGCTTTTCTCCTCTCGGTTTGAGTCATAACGATCTTGCGTGGGTGTCCTCTCCCATTCGGGGCTTTCTGGTATCGTGGGTGGTGTAGTGGGGGTTGAAGGACGAGGGCGATACCGGGAGGGGAGTCTCGATGGTGTGTGTGGACTGGCCGGGGATTCTGGAGAGGTAGGAGATTGAGGAGTGCGAGAGCTGCGAGGGGAGCGTCGGCTGCTTCCTCGCACACCTACGGGAACATCCTTGTAGACACTCTCGTCATCTCCGCAGACGCTGGGCTCTGGCAGCCGAGGAGGAATGGGATCCACGGGGAAGATGTCGAGCCAATCGAGAATCTGATCTTCATTGTCCGCGGTCAACGTCAAAAGCTCAAACCATGGTCGATCATCATGACTTCCGCTGACCATGATGACCATGTCAAGTTTGCCATCTCCTGTTCGCGCCGATATTAACTCGACGGGAATGGGTGGGAAGAGGAGATACGATCGGTGTCCACCACCCGTTTCCCGAATCAAGAGGTCGCCCTTATCATCGGGATGGCGCTCGCTGTCTCTGTGAACAAGCTCAACTTGGCACTCGAGCCGCTGACCATTCGAGTGTGCAAGATCAAGAGAAAAGAAGTCCTTGGCAGCGACTTGTCGCGTTGTTTCAATGTACACAAAGTCCATTGGGGCAAACGTCCGCAGATCTCGCGATCTGGTGGTATCGGTATTGATTGCGTCTTCATCCACCAGCCGGGCGCTCTCTTCTCTGTGTCGGCGACGGGCCTTCTCTTGCAAATCCTCAAAATCTCCCAAGAGATAATAAGTGTCGTCGGTGTTGATGATTGAATCGACGCACTTGATGAATTTGGTCATTTGCTTGATTCTCAGTAGTGGTCTCTTCAGTAAATGTGCTACGTCAACCCGCTCTCCCTGGGCATCGACAATGTCGCCATATTCATTTCGCGGCATGGCATTGACAAGCGAGTCTTCATCATCAATATTGCCAGATGCTGGCGCAAGGTTCACGACCAAGTCCTGGAAGCCGAGTCTCCAAGCATCCAGATACTTGTGGTAAATGGGTACCACTCCATGGGCCCAGCTTGCCAGGCGACGCATGTCCGATACAGGGGCCTTTCGGTGGGCGAGCCTGAGCTTTTCGAGCGCAACACCCATGTTGACGACGGATTTGGAGATGCCAGTAACCCTGTTGGCTTTGTTGCTGGAACCGAAAATCTCAGACGCATTGTCCTCGTCCAGGACCTGAGCGAGGAGGACGGGGATAACGCCATCGACCAAAGTTTTGAGCTCCCGCAAATATAAATTCTCATCGTCGGCGAATTCCCTCATAAGGTCGTCGTTGGTCACATCATTGGGTCCGCCGCGGTTCTTGCGCAAGCTGGGGCGCGACCTGTTACTCTTCATGGTGGACGGAACATTCCTGTCATCGGGCAACGAGAGGACGGATACGAGATCGGAATGACGTGTGAGGCGTCGCTTGAGACCCGAACTCTGGCTTCCGGATCTTGAAGGTTCGCTTCCCTTGGTGATAATTGTGGATTGGGTTACGGTGGAGCGTGTCAGGTTTGAGTTCATGTCAGACTCTGCAGCGCTAGAATGACCTTCCGAAAGAATAGTTGAGAGTTCGTGATGGCCGTTTGTGGGTGGTTTGAGTCGAGGGCCGGGAGGCATTCTCGGTGTCTGGAGGTCTTCTTGGTCGTTACGTGGAGTTTTTCGATCTCGCTCTTCTTCAGGGGACACGGACCTCGGACCCCTGGAATTGTGGTTCTTGCGGGGATCCGAACTTTCCCAGTCCTTGATGGCATCCTCGTAGGTGTACGTACGTTCATCGTCGTATTTGTAATCCGTGTACCTGGAGTCAGTATATACAGACTCGTCGCACCGAGAATCATCCAATCTAGAATCGTCCAGTCTGGAATCATCTTCATATCGCGAATCATATCGCGACTCCTCATATCTTGAGTCGCCATGTCTGTAAGAGTCGTATGAGACTTCTGACTCTTCGTCTTCATACTCTCTCTCCTCGACTGCCTGATAGGGCTTGGGTTTTGGCAATTGGTTGGCAGACTCGCCCTGGAAGGCTTCTTTCAGCATACCAAAGAGCTGCTTTTTGACTCCGGGAGGCTTGTTGTTGACTGGGGAGGATGATAGCGTTCGGGTTGCACGGCTTCGCCGTAAGCCGCTTGAATTGGGGGATTTGGTCTGTTCCCTGGGGTCCCGTTTTGGTTCTGGTGTTTTTTCTCGCTCTGGTTCTGGCTTTGGCGCCGGCTTTGGCGCCGGCTTGGCCTTCGGTTTGGGCTCTGGTTTTTGTGCAGGCTCTTCTGTTACTGGCTCGGGCGATTTTTTGGACTCTGTACGTTCAAGCTTCTGGCTTGGCCGTCTATTTGGTCCGCGGGTGGCTTGCCTGCGGGGTTTCTTGTCCACAGAAGTAACAGTTTCGGGGCTGTGGTCCGGCTCAGGACTCGGTTCCTTTTTCGCAGGTGTAGCAGGTGTAGCAGGTGTAGCAGATGCAGCAGGTGTCTCTCCGCCATCATCAACAAAAGGATCCGCAGGGCTGCTTACTTCTACGGTGTTGTTGAGCCACTTTTCAATGCTGGGAGGATTGTTGGGCACAGCGTGCCTCGGGGGCTCATTCATCTCGTGAATCATCTTCTTGCCCTCCTCCATGACCTTTTTGAATACACCCATGCCCTTGAAACTGGTGTTTCTATCTACCTTGGGGGGCGGCGGTCGCCTAATGGGGCGACTACGGGGCGGGCCACGGAGGGGAAGATCCAGCTCGGTAAAGGCAGAATTTCCAAATGGAATTTCACCGCCTGGGATATCGGCTAGGGATTTTGCCATGAGGCTGGACGAGAGTTCCGAAGGCTCGAGCTGCGAGTCTAAGTTGGTCTCCTCTTCAGTAAGAATAGACTCTGGCTCCTTAGGTTTTGGGCGCTGGCCTTTAGGCTTCGGCCTCCTCTTGCTGCCAGAAACGCTGCGGCGTTTTGTAGGCGTATCCTCCGCTGGCTCCGTTTCCTCCGTGGTTCCAGTGGTTCCAGTTATGTTGGACTCTGTCTTTGTCGATTTGGAGAGATTCGATTCCTCATCGATGACCTCCGCAGGTGGCGGTGACTTTGCTTTTGGCTCCTCTTTCTTTGCTTCTTTCTTGGGCGCTGTCTTGGGTTCCTTCTTAGGTTCCTTCTTGGGTTCCTTTTTCGGCACCTCCTTGGCTTCCTCGGGTTCTTTGGCGGTTTCCTCAGTTAACTTGGTCCGTTCGGATTGAGGGCTGGGACGGCGCGAGCTGTGGGCAGACTTTCTTCTTAACCTGGCCGTTCGAATAGAAGCGGGACGTGTCGTACCCGAGGCAGATGAAATCTCGCTCATGGGGCGCACTCTAATGCCGTCATCATTCGACTTTGGCTTCCTGATTGGCGTAACGCGTATGCCGTCATCTGCCGCTGACGCAGACTTTGATGTTCGTTGAGTTACTCGACTGCTAGTGACCTGGCTTGGAGTGGCTTCGCTCGCCGTTTCGCCTAGGTCGCTCCAAAGCTCACTCTCCGTATCGGTCCATCCCGCGGACCTGGGGTATCTGTGACTTCGTGGGGGAGGTGTGTCTGGTACCTCCACCTTTTCCGCCCATTTCTTAACTTTACTTGATACCGTCGGGTTGGTCGAATTTCTAATTGTAAAGTCCTTGGGCAAAGGAGCGGGGCCAGGCCCTCTCCCATTCTTGGAAACCCTTCGAGCGGGACGATTCTTTCGCCAGTGCTCGTCGCTGACAACTCGCTTTTTAGGAGGAGGCTTGGCTGGTTCCTCTGGGGGCGGCGCAGCCTTTGCTTCCAAGCTTTCTTTTGACTTGTTCACAGTCTTGACCTTCTTTCTCATCTTGATCCGCACTCTATCCTCTTCGGTAACGCTGCGAAAGTCCTCGGTGTTAAACGCAACTTCTGTAGGTTCCGTCGCCGCATCGTCCGCGGCGCCCTCTTGCATAGCAGCGGCATTCGCCTTTTGCCATTTCTTCACACGATCCTTCACTCCTCCAGGGGGTTGAACGCGCTTGACAGCACTTTGTCTCATCTCATGACGCAGCTCGGCTTTGACCGCTTCCAGACTCATTCTTCTTCTGCGCTCAGCGGCAACCCTCGCTGGAGACGGACGACCTTTTAAGAAATCGTGAAGCAAGGTTGGTTCGGGTTTCTTCGCTGAGGTTCGAGCTCGAGGTCGACTGGCGGCCGGAGCCGAGTTTGGAGTCGCCTTGGGCTTCTCATCATTGGCATCGGTTGCCTTGGCAGGAGTTGAGGGAGTAGTCGAGGAATCAGTCGAGGGCGTTTCGGTAATTTCTGTGGCCTCGGGGGCCTCGGGGGCCGCAGCCTCTGCTGAGGGTTCATCCTCGGGGCTTGGTGACGACATGGCCTCGGCTGGGCATTCGGTCAGCGCATCATGAATTGGGCAGTGGTGGGGAAGACAGGGTCGTAGGTGAGCATCGGGATTCGGTGAAAATGTACCTTTAGGTATACAACATGCTGGGTGGCTATGGGAGCAACGATGTGGTGCTCAGCGCCGAATATTCGAGCTGTGCAGAAGCTCCTGTCTCTCTGTTGCGAGATCAACAAGCCTTTGTTTGTGTTTGTCCAGCTTAGCACCAGGGGGCGGCGTCGATCAGCCTGGGTGCTAAAAAAAAAAAACCGAGTGTATCACCGCAAATTACAACAGAGACACCACACAATGCGGGTAAAACAAGGATGCCCAAAGAATGGAAACCCTGGAAAGGAAGAACTGAGGTAAAAGAGCGAGGTGGGAGAAGGTGAGATGAATTGGTTTGCGTTGGCATTACCGATGCAGTCCGGCGTCTGTTTGGGAGACCGCATACAAGGTGGGCACCCAACACCCGAGCACCCGCTGTCCTTGCATGGATGGATGGATGGGGCGGGCAGGTGCAAGTGGCTGCTGATGCTGTTGCCGCTGCTGGTTGCTGCTCTGGAGACGGCAGTAGCCAATGAGACCCACCTGCTTGCACCTTATCCCACCATCTCTGGCCTGTGTCGGTGCAGGAGCTCAGATGGTAAACAATGGATAATCCAAGGCCCCCTCCCGGACCCCACTGCGGCACACCCGCCAAAGACACTCACCAAAGACATCCACCAGAGACAGCCCAGGAGGGCCAGAAGCCGCCTATCACAAGCCCTGCCGCATGAGCCATGGCGTCCCATCCCTCCCCAAACTTCCCCTCCGACTCTCTGGCCAAGCTTGACACCCTTCCAGAGCGTGCAGTTCCAGCGCGACAGGGATCACCTCCCAGCACACCGAAGCGCTGTAGCGCCTCCCCCGCCTCGCACTTGGACTGACTTGTTATGACGGCGCTGGGCTCGGCATCGAACCCATCGCAAAGCGCCGACCATGAGTCCGCCCTTGTCCCGGTCCAACCGGATACGATTGACGTGATCTGCAAGTGATGGCGTGCATTGCGGCTGCGGGAAGTCGGTCAAATCACACAGCCTCGAACTCGTGCCTCTGACCAGCCACAGTCATGATAATTCATGCCCGCGAATATGTGTGCTGTGTGCGCTGTGTGCGCTGCTGCTGTGCGTACGCCTCCCACCAAGCCATGCTACCACGTAATGACTGCGTTTTCACCTGCGTGCATGTGCTCCATGTTTGTACAGCAGACAAAATTACGAGGGCCGCCGCCGTCCCGTCTGGCTCCTCCTCTGGCTCCTCTGGCTCCTCTGGATGCCCCTTCGCTCCGCTAGTGACGCAGCTTGGCCCTGGATGCAGCAGCCTCATAGGCCTTGTTTGGTTGCTGACGACAACCCATCATCCTTGGCCCAGCACATCAAAACAGGGAACTAACTACGATACAACCCCTGAATGATCGTGAGTTGGACACTCTGTTGGAGGGGCTCATTACAGACAGACTATAATTTCGGGTGCTTATGGCCAAAAGAAAGAAATTCAGATAATGGCCAGGATCTGTCAGAATCATTACTATCATTTTTATGGTCATTGTGGCTTGGAATATTGCTGTTCAGTGGTCATGATGGAGAAGTATTTGTGTCACAACCTTTCAGGGATTGGATTGTACGGTGTCGGCCTCGCTTGGGGATCCTGGTTCGATTCGATGCCCGCCCATATGAGCTACGCCTGACCGTTTTTTCATTCGCTCCCGCTCAATGACAGCGGTCAGACTGTCCATAACGAAGCCATTGTGATGAAATCTCATCACAGCCGCATTTGCTCTAGTCTCGTTCTTGACATCAATGCGAAGACCAAATCTCGATAGCACTTGGGCACTTTAGGCCTGTACCCACATGCGAGCACCACATTTGATGCTTTCCTCTGTGCAGGCCCAATTCAGCCCAAGGTGGGTGGCATGAGGCCCATGCACGATTATCCGATATCCATTAACATCCCAGACATGGGGATCCAGGTGGCGCTCTTATACTTCAGAGACAATCTGACCGAAAAACGTCAGAATCTTTTTACTTTATCGACTGCATGGGCACACGAGCTTAGACCTTATCCACTGCCCCGGATTATTGGAATCGTGGCGTCGTTGGACATAATCCCCCCTCATCCACATCTACCGAAAACGTGTCCCACGAGTTCGGTCCAGACATCGCTCGACTCGAACATGGCCCGCCGCAATTACAAACACGTTGCTAGTTCCATGAGTGTTTCGGACGGCGCTGTGCCACCTTGGTGCAGCTATTATGGAATAGGAACTCCTTTTTCCATTTCACCACGAGACTGGAAACAAGCCACTTACGCGGGTCAAACGATCCTAGGCCGAATGGGACCGCGTCACCATGACAACGGCTTGCCAAGCCAAGCGAGTGATAAAATTGTAGATTAGATGGGTTGAATGAACTACAGACTAAAATAACAGGAATAATATGATGAGCCTCATCTTTGAGGCCAAAAAGGCGGATTGCTCCTAGAAATGTAGATGAATGCAAAAATGTCGACAATCTGACCGCCCCCCTTACACAATGCAATGCCGAGACTGATAACAAGGAAACCCTCGAGACGAACCCTCCCCCCCATGGACCAGCCATTATACTAATGATCCATGCCAAGGAACCAAACATGAATCCAGATGCAAACCATGTCCACAACTCCATGATGCAAATGCAGATGCAAATTGATAAATAGGGAAAAAAAAGCGCGAACCAAACACACATGCCCAAACTCCAGCAAATGCAGTGACACGTTCTCGAATGTGACTTGTGAAAAAGAAATAAGGTGTTGCTCAGCTCAGCTCAGTGCGCCGTGGCCGGCAGCATAAAGCGAACCTTCTTCTTAGGCTTTGCGGCCTTCTTGCCGCTGCGCTTGCCGCGCTCCTCGTTGTCGCTGTTGGCGGCAACGCTGCTGCCCACGTCGCTCATCATCTCCTCCTCGGTCTCCTCCTCGATGGACCACACGTCCGGGCTGGGCTCGCGCCACAGCTGACCGGGGCGCCGACGGAGCGTCAGGTTGCGGCCTGGCCCGTGGCCCCGGGATCGGCCCCGGAGCTGGGGGGAGGAAGGTGACAGGTATCCGCTGGTGGTGGCGGACTGGCCCGGGCTGCGCGGGCGAGGGCCCTCGCTGAAGACGTCGTACAGCGAGAGCAGCGAGTCCTTGCCGGGCGAGAAGCGGATGTAGTCCTCGTCGTCGTCGTCTTCGTCGTCGGCCGTGATGTCGGAGCCGGTGTCTGGGGAGACGGGACGGAGACCGGGCTTGCGCAGGCCGTCGAGCGTCGAGGGGCTGACGCTGCGGACAAACTGGCGGGGCTGGAGGTCGCTTTCGATGCCTGCATCAAAGTCCATCATGGCTTCGTCCATGTCATCCTCCAGGTCCGGCGCAGGGGTGAGGAAGTAAGTGAGGGGGTCCTCGTCAATGTCATCGAGCGATGGCAGAGGGTTTTCCTTTGTAGGAACAGTGGGCTTGAGCAGCACCTGGGTAGGTGGCCAAGAGTCTCGTCGGGAGGACCACATTTCAAAGGAGTTTTTCTTGTCTGATAATACGAAGAGTTGGTGGTTGTGGTGGTCTCGCCGAGGTTTGATAGGTCGGTGGATTTGGTGTAAGTGGGATGAGCGAGTCCACCAGATAAAATGAGTAGAGGAAGGCGATGGTGTCAAGGACAATAGAGGGGGGAACGACCGGCTGTGCCGGCGCAAACAGTGACCTTCAAGCCTGGGGATCTATATATCATTCACCAAGTGGGAGTCATCCACCGAAGGCTTCCTTGAGAGAAGATGAAGTCGGAGAGGGGCCAACCAGGACGCCCGGGGCGAGGAGCTACATTCATATATAGGCGTTGAACAGCTTACCCCATATCACATCCTATCCTCATCACATACACAGGCAGAAGGTACCCCCCTGGGGGTAGGTCTTACACCCTTCTAGGCCCACAAGTGCAAGACAAAAAGGCGCACAGCAGGCTGCGTTCCAGTCATATCTGGCGCCTTGTGAGGTGCGATAATCAAGGTGGTGGTGGTCATCGGCCGTCCAAGCGGGGCCGCCTGTGCCCCGTTTGGTTGCCGCACGTGAAAGTGCGGAGGGCTGATGGACCTATGAGCCGGGGGCTACGGCGCCACGCGTCCGCAGCGGCGGTTCACTAACGAGCGAGATGGGAGTGGGATGGCTCTGGATTGGGAAGTCATGGGTTGGGCTGCGAGGGATATCGCGCGGACGAGCTGACGAGCTTTTTTTTTTTTTTATTGTGGGAAGGGAGCTTTGGGCTGGCTGAACGGGCGCTGGTGGTGTGCATGGCACACACAGCTTCGGTAGCTTGCGAAGATGTGCAGCCACGCGAGGGAGCCCGGGTCTTTCCTTCTGTCTGAAGGCAGGGATCTTTGGCGGGATTGCTTTCTTTCAAGGGCGAGCATGCAAGGCTATGCAACAATCACCGTCGCCTGGTGTGGGCGAACGGCGCGGTGACGGGGTGAGCGACCGGCGCAGTGTGAGACATGGACACCCTCACGATGGCACACGGCGACCCATCTGACTGAGCCCTCGGCCTCGTCAGCACCGGCCATTCCGGCGTGGTCCAGTGGCTAGCCAAGGTCATGCTCAACGCTAGGGAGGGAGGGCCATGATTCGGATTTGCGATCGAGGAATAACTGCATCATCGATCAATCCGGGTCCTGCATGGTACCTTGCAGCTCTGCTCTGCCCTGGCGATGAAGCATCACGTTGTGGTGGGCCGGGACCACGAGAGGAGTCTTTTATTTTAGTCCCAAGCCGAGAGATGCCCAGAAACCAAGGATCTAACGGAGCCGAACGCGAGACAGGGTTGGAGGGTCGGTCGTCCGTCTGAGCCACGAGGCCATCCACGAGGTTGCGCAGGCGGCCCCAAGCCAGCCCAAGAAAAACGCAAGCCAAGCCAAGCGCAAGCAGAGTGCCGAACGCAACGCAAACGCGGGGAAGAAATGTGACCAGTCACAGCAAGACCAAGAAGAAGATTATGCCGTCATTGTCTCGGCGAGGAGGAGGGTGAGGGTGAGCAGGCGGCCAGTCTGGGCCTTTGTCATACCACGATAATTCCCCATTGGGCACCTTTTCCTTCAGCCGTGCCCGGGAACGAGATGACAAAGACAAACTGGCCGACGCTACTTCGAGTCCGAGTCGTTTTTTTCTTTTTTCTTGCTTACAACACCCCCCTACTCCTACTCCTACTGGCCGTGATTACGAAGAACCGAAGTAGTTCGTTTGCTTAGGAACCCAATAGCATCCCGCTCCGCGACATCATTGCCCGCGAGGTGTGTGTGGTTCCCCAAGCATCAGCCGCGGTACCAGCGCTCCGGTTCGATAACGGACAGCCACGGCGCTGTCTAGCCTGGCGATAAGACCTGCAAGGCTGGCCCGAAACGGGCGACTTGCGTGGTGTGTGCTCGGACCTTGGGCGAACCGTCGCCATTCCTGCATATCTGCTGCCATGTCGTTTAGGTTGGAGGCGCTCGCCGCCGTCTCGCCGGGGGACTAAGGCGTGCGAAAGCTTGCTACCAGCTCTGCAACCATGTGCCGTCCCGCTGCAGCGACACGAGCCGCTGCTCTAAATAAATCGGGAGGCAAAGTTTTTGGCTCGACAGCAGTCCGGCGAGTCTCCATCCTCGCCCAGTCTTGGAATGGACAAGCCCGTTGGTTCCCACGAGGCTGGGTCCTGGGTTGGGGTTATGGGCTTACTGGGTCTTTGGTCCTTTCGGATCATGAGCCTGCCGAGCCAATCGATGCGCACATGCGCAGCACTCGATGATCGTCTGCACTTTGTCTTTTTTCGATTGAATTTTTTTTCTTCATCTGCACGTCTTGGCCAACCATGGGCACCGACCTTGTCATGCTTCTTGGCCCCGGTTACGCGGCCCATCGACATGGCCGCATTTGCACATCTCGCCTCACTTCTACATGGTGGCGCTTTCAGCTCCTTCAACCCCGCCTGAAGAACAGAGACAGCTTGCCGCACTCGCCGACGCCGTGTCTTAGGGGGGGGGGGGAGACCCGGGTGTCCATTCCCATCCCGAGAGCACGCAATACCTGGGCCGCTCTAGCTAGCTAAAGCGGTAGCGAGCTTATCTCTGAGGCTGTTTGTTTCAATCCGGATTTGTCTTTTTTGAAACTGTACAATATTGAGCGCTCTTGATAGGTGCTATAGGCAACGAGGCTTGATATCGAGCGTTCTAGCCGTTTGCCGACTGAGTCAGTGGTTGGCTTGATGACTCCCTCAGTGCCATTTTTGGGTGCAGGCAGACACTATTACATTTCAGCCCAGCCACGATCCGGAATACTTGGCACACCGCGGGGAATTTTCCGGTGGTCGTTTGAATCAAATATGCAGCCATTTAGGCAATAGCCCGCCATCTCAAGGGAGGGAATGTGGCTGTCCCATCCCTTGGGTGTCTGCTCGGGCGCAGAAGGGCGCCGAGGCGCCGTTCTCAAGGTTGGCACTATCGAACACTGCAGCAAGAGATGCATTAATTCTGAAAATGGATTATATTCATGGCGAAAGTGTATTGTGGCCAGCTGAAACTGAATCTGGCTCACAATAAAAAGAAAATAAAGGCGTGCGCTGGTCGACATGCATGCATACACGAGTAACTTCGTTGGAACTCATTGGATAGAAGCCCATTACCAACGTGTTCCTTTCGCTTTACGATTGACTGGGCGCATAATTTGTATTGATCCTTTTTTCTGGTAAGATCGGTTCCTCAGGATGTTGCCTGTCCACCCATGAAGGGAGTCGCAGGAGCTCACGGCGAGGCAAAGTGTGCACTGCTGGATTGCTAAGATGTCCTACACGGGCACTGGATAATTACTATTCTGTGGGCGTATGACGCAAAAGAAGGACTTCAAAGCCATGTCCCGTATTTCTAAGCCCTACTAGGCAAAGACCGCGTGTGTGTGAAAGTGTGTCATTTGCGCCCTCTCCCTTAGCTTCGGAGGCAACCACTCTCACCTGGTCGGTCACAGAGCCGCATGATGTTCAGAGATTTCTCACCACCAAGAAAAGGATGTCACGCGGATTCACATCCCTTTCGGGGCGTTTTGGCCATGTTGGAATTGCGGTGATGCTGACGAGTGGGAGTAATCAAGAGGAACTGCTTCATTTGGCACGACAAGGGTGTCATCTCATCAGCTCACTTCAAATGTTGCAAGGAAAATTCACGACACACAGATATCTATCGATATCCTTTTGGGCTCTTATAACGGGGAAAAAAACCCCTTTTGGCTGGTGTTGGAATAGGGCTCTGCCAAGGAATATCTCCAAACGTTGCTACACTAAACACTCTGAGAGACACTCCCTTGCCTGATGGAGGAAATGTAGTGTTCCGATTTAGAAAATGCCCCCAAATCACAGAAAATAAGCTAGAAGGTTCTACTCATCGTATGTGTGATTCCATGCCTGGAGCGTCTGACCACATTGGCCCAGCTACCTCCCAGGGTTCAATACGGATGCAACCACGAGACTTGGAGCTCTTGGCGGCATCCAAGTGAGATTCAAAGAACCATATGTCAGCCAATATAGACCAGGGGTGATTCTTCGGGGGGATTTCTGTTTCTGGCACATTGCCGGTGGTTCGTTCTCGACTATCGGTGTGAGATGTAATAAGAAGACGGCGTTCTTCACACTCTCAACATGCCACATTAATTAAAAAAAAAAGTGAACATCATTTCTTGACAGGCATTCCCACTTTTATATACCTATAAATAGCTCCCGAGCATCTAAATCGGGAAACATCGTGGTTTTTAAAACCTCATGTAGCTGTGGTTCATGTCCATTTTGGGAATTCAATCATGGCAAGGTCACTGTGAGTGAAGAAAAGTAGCTGGTGGTTCGGCCATTTTTGAGTATCCCAGAAAACTCTGAGAGACAAGGAAGAAACCCATGCAACAGCAATACCAACGCCTTGACGCATCTTCCCCCAAGCATTAAACTCACATGAATATGAGTAAAAGCATCATGACTCGGGCCGCACTTGCAGAAAAAACTTATTTGAAGTCCAGAAGCATCCCTCCACTTATTTTGCATCTCGAGCCGAAATGGGAATCCAATCTTGGAGGTATTCTAGCTGGGGCCGCAAGAACCCACTCGCCCCAGAAGCTATGATCCGCCCCTTGCTGTATGTGATGCTATTCACGTCTGACTAACCTTGTTCAGGCAGTCTGGACCGCCGCGGGGTCCGGGGAACCACGTGACGTCACACCCAACCTCCGGCCGAGTTCCGTTGCATCATCATCGACAACAGCTGCATCGACGCATCTCTGCTGGCCTAATCTGAATCGTTCATCGTCCCTCCATCGAAGAAACTTCAGCCTTGCAAGCCACCTGACTCGGGCCTTTCTGCCCCTTTATCGTCCCTGCTGTGCTGTTATCTATGCCAAGTGCTGTCCGCCGTGCCTCTTGTCTGTAACTCCCTCGTCTTTCGCCTTGACCCCTCCATTCCCAAACATGACCCGAGTCGACGATATCCCGCCGAGCGCTTCGCTGCAAATGAGTCTCGCCGCATCTCCCTCGCTTCCTCAGCAGGCCACCGCGCCTCTGCGCATCATCACCTACAATGTCCGTTACGCCACTACCCACCGAGCCGCCAACGAGCAGCCGTGGACTGTCCGTGGTCCCAAGTTGGCCAACCAGCTGTCCTTCATTACTGCTGGTCACGACAGCGCCTTTATCTGCATGCAGGAGTGCCTGCACAGGCAGGTCAACGATCTTCAATCGTACCTGGGCGATGAGTGGGCGCATATCGGACGCGGACGCGGCCACGACCCCCACGATGGCGAGTACTCGCCCATCTTTTATCGCAAGAATACCTGGAACTGCGAGAGGTCGGAAACGAGATGGTTGAGCAAGACGCCTGAGCAGCCTTCGCGCGGCTGGGATGCGGTCCTCAATCGCATTGTCACAATGGGCGAGTTTTCGCACGTTGTAACTGGGACGCGCGTCATGGTCATGAGCACTCATTTTGACCACATTGGTGTCCAGGCTCGCAAGCACAGCGCCGAGCTGCTCATCAAGTTTGCCAAGGAGTGGAGCTTCAAGACTAACCCGTCTGCGGTTCTGATCGGAGGTGATTTCAACAGCCCGCCCGATGACGGGGCTTACAAGGCCATAACTGCCCCCGGCTCGGGCATCTCTGACATTTCAGAGTTGGTCCCGCAGAGTGCGCACTACGGAAACCACCTGACATACACGAGTTTCGGAGAGGGCTATGACCCCAGCCGCATTGATTTCCTCTTCATCCAGGAACCTCGAACTGCCAAGGTCAAGACGTTCGGCGTGCTGTCCAACAGCTTTGACGACAAGCTCATGCTGTCTGACCACAGACCTGTCGTGGCAGACCTGGAGATTGTGCTTTGATCGGCATTGCCTTGAGGTTTGGGCTACTATTACGCCTCGCTATCACCGAGGCTGTGCCTCTCAACTCCACGAAGTGGACTGTGGCCTAAAGCCCCGGCTTTGACAGCGCACCCGTGAGTCACAGGACAGGCAGGCTATGAGGGGAATGGAGACGTGGACGACGGACGACAGAGCAATTATACTGTATGCATAATTATCAAGACGTCAATAGGCAGTAGCTGAAAGGGAGGCTTGCATTTTCCTAGGCACGATCAATGTCGCCATTGTTGAGAGAAGGTTTGGTTACTTGTTAGGGGAACGGGGTGGCCGGTTTCCGTCAGGCCACATCTGGTGGCGCACTAATAGTTCAAGGATAATGGTAGAAACGTAGGCTTGCGAGATATTGTATTTCAAGACGTGTGGATTCACAAATCAAGCCATGACGAGTACCCTTCTCTAGTGAGAGATGACAGTCCTCCCCAACCCATCCATCTAGAGCAGCACACCTACCATACGAGAGCAATGCCACGTCGTATCGTGTCTCTAGAGGCCTCGGCCACAGGGAGACACGGCACAGCAAGGCATCAGAGGGTTGCGATTGGATTGATAGTATCCACATGCAGGAGAAAACAAATCTCGGTCATAAGCAGGCAAGCAACCAGACAGGCTGGCAGACAGCAACAAAGCCACTGGGCGTCCATCCAACCCCGTCTTAGAGTACATAGCAGATTGGTTATTCACGGCACGACCGCAGTTTAGATACGGGGGCGTATATTGACAAATCCCTCCGTCCATTGCCACAAGTTTACACGCAACGGGTTGGTATCGTGTCAAATGCTGTCGCCATCGCGGAGAACTCCTCGGGTCCAGTGAGACAGCGTCAAACTAGCGCCGAGCTGAACACTGGTGAGGAAACACGTTCGGTTGATGTCGATTTTCACCAAAAGAAAAAAAATTGGTTCTCAAGATGGGGGTGCGGTCGGCCATTTTGAAAGAGCGGTGTGTGCTGGTGTGTAGGATGGGGGCTGGCTGGATGAGGGGTTCTAGGGCTCGCCCCCGCGCTCAACACCGCCGTTGGCTTAGACGGCATTCCTCAGCACAACGGCATGATTCGGGAGAAGAACAATAGGTAAGACGACTGATATGTTGGGCAAAGGAATGTGCTCTATCGAGAAATGAGCTTTCCGCTACTAAACTTCAAGGGTGGTGGGTGGGATCGATGTGATGAATCGATCTCCGAGTGGTGGCATGCACTCGTGATTTCGTGCAGGTGCGGCAGAAAAAAAGCCAATTCTTTACAGACTACTGTCGAGCAACTGATTATGGAGGGTGGGAATGGGAATGATTGATCGCCTGAGCCGTCGTGTTTCCTCGGCTAAGTGGGAGAGGCGAGGTGATAGATCGCTAGTCGAGTGCCGTGCGACTGGATCGTCACCACCTTGTGACAGAGAGGTGAATATGTCCGTCATCCTGGGAAACGGTTCACTAGCAAGCGGGCGGCGCTGGCTAGCCTCGTAGAATCCATCCAGGCGTGTGGTGATAGGCAACAAAGATCGCTTCCCCCGTAGTCGCTGCCTTGCGGTGCTATTGTACGCTGGGCCGGCACTGGCAATGATCACGAGTGGGGATTTTTCGGTGTTTCCTCTGAGTGGGCTCGACTTGGGTGGGTTGAAGCGGGCATTGGACTTGAAAAATACCTGTAAGTGTGTGGCACCTTTTGGCAAACCCTGCAGATGCGTCAATGCCTTGGATGCGGTTTCCCTTCCCCCCCACAAAACTAGAGTCGACGCTGGAGGAGGGACCGAAAAGCCATCCGAGAGATTCAAGCAAGGATCTTCCCGCCAGGCACACCAGGCGCCGTGGCCAGGGCTCTCAACACCTCCCTCGAGCCATTAGAGCGAATTCGTTGATGAAGCGTGATACTGGTGACCAAAGCATCAGATCACGGCGAACCTGATAAAAAAAACAAGATGGGGGGATGCTCAATGCAATAAGTGGCGACGGAATAGCCGGAAGACGCACACATCACCAATCAAACATTACACATTCACCGATTTTTGCAGCAGGCCTGGTAACTGTGCTTGGGGCGAGTGCAAGCCGTTGAGCGTGAGCGCTCGCTCGTGTAGAGAGCCAATCCATCCATCCACCCAGGACACTGCGTCAACTTTGGAACTAGACTGTCCAAGCCAAAACCAGCTCTAGCCGTAGTGTGCAAAGCGGAGGGTGTGCACATAATTCATCGCAAAGCCCATTGGGCCGGAGGAACGAGCGAGGGCCTGCGTTGTGTCAGTCGGTCGGCGATTTTACAGGTGGTTGGTTTGGCTTGTTGACTGGGAAATCCGTGGGCAATCATCGATTGCGCGTGCCCGTCGCTACCGTGACAGACAGACACGGTGGCAAAAGATCAACGCTGCGCGGGTTTTATGCTGTCTCGCCTGGTTGCTGGGGCGTCCAAGGCACAACATTCTGTCTCCTTTTTTAGCTTTCGGCATTTGGGCTAAACGCGATTGCGCAAGGCGACAAAACAAGTCATGCGCATCCAGCGCTGTGAAATCCGTGATCTCGCCATCAGAAACAATGGCCCCTCGGGAGCCGGAGGCTGTCCCCGGCCCACCGGCCGTTGAATGTGGTGATGGAGGCCGAAAATCGGGACTTGGATGAGAATGGAGGGGATTTACCGGAGGGAGTGTGGGGAGGGCCGGAGATGGTGTGCCTCGACCACCCTGATTCCGTTGGAGAAGAAGGAGGGATAAAAGCACATGAGACGGCCATGAACCCCATCAGGGTTCGGGGGCCTACTAGAGGCTTCTCGAATGGCACATTTTATCTGGACACTTCTGATTCTGGAGGACGGTGACGCATCTTGGCCCAAGAAAGGCATGACTCGGGGCGTCGAGGATGGAGGGGTGTGCCCAAGCCTGCAGCCCATCTACTATCGAGCTGCGAGTTTCGGACAGGATGAAGAGTTATGGACCTATCAGGAGTGGCCCTGGTGACTCTTGTCGAAGCAGCCAGCCGAGGGAGGGAGGGTTGGGCATCAGGCGTGTGCATGAGCGCCCATGGGGCCATTGCAGAGAGCGCCCAAGACGATTGGGTCTCGCCCGCCATCGTGGTGAGATGAGCTGGCCCTTGCCTCTCGGTTTCGACAGTCAGACTCAGATGACCGACCACTGGGCGGCAGAACAACGCAGTGGCCCAAGGAAGAAACGGGAGGGGTATCTGTTCGTGACGAGAGGGGCGTGCCATGTATGATTTTGGGCGCCTGGTGAATCCCTTTCGATGCACAATGGAGACACGGGGGATTCACCTGCCACAATCAGCATTCCACCTCGAAAGCCACAGCCACACCAGCATTGTGATGACCTCAAGTGGACCATTCACAAGTGCTTAACCGTTGCGACGTGTAGTTTCTCCCATACAGCCCACGTTACTTTCCGCTACCGCTTTCGTTCGGGATGAGGCAGTTGCTCACCAGCGTCGTCTGGTTGGTACCCAAGCCCAAGAATCACCCCGCCAAGCGCGCAGTCGGGCACAAAGTGAAACCCAGCAGAGCCGCAGGGCCGGGGGCGAAACAGGATAATCTAGCGGAGGCGGAGGCTGATGAAGAGGCGATTTTAGACAGACGGAGACATAAAAAAGCTTGGGCGTTGAGAAAATTGGCGTGGAGGGGTTCCAGGCAGGATGGAGGAGGGCGTTACTGCGAGCACCCCCCCTGGGCATGCACGTCTCCAGTATTGGCGCCTTAACTGAGCCCAGTCAGTACCCAAGGGCTGGTGTTTGAGACGGCGGGAGCCATAGCCTCCCGCATTCCCCATTCGTGATGCTGCGACGATGCCCATCATTATCCCAACCTTAACGGCTGACAACCCAAGCTTGTGTGTGTACCACACGAATGGTGGACCTAACTTGGCTTCTCCGGGCCTGGAAACCGTGGAGTGAAGCCAAGATTGTGGACGAGACCCTGGCCTCAAACGTTGCTCCCGTTTCGGCTTCCCTGCCACCTGCCAAGCAAACTTTTCGTGGGGTGTCGAGCAGGGACACCTATCATCCACCTCGAACCAGATTAGCTGGACGTCGCACCATGGTGTTGACGTGTTGGTTGCTCATCCCGAACATGCTGTCAAATATAGTCATAGGCTTTAATTACTCAGCCATCAATCGGCCGAAGTGCAAGGCATAACGAATTATTGCATTTTTATTTCCCTCTCCCATGTGGGTTTTTTTTTCAAGCTCGCTTGCTCCGCGCCAGGGCCACTTCGGGCTTGATTGGCGATTGCCGGCTCGTTAATCAATCTGTCTGCCTTCCGCCGGGGTGGGCCGGTTCCCTGCCCAAGAGCCCAAGAGCCCAAGAGCCCGGGCCATTCTTCTCTTCTCTTCCAGCTTCCTTCAAACCTTCCAGCAAGGGTGTGAGGAAGAGGACCAGAGCCTGGCACCTAGCACCGGACGTAACGGCAAACACTAGGGTGTGTGAGCGACGGGCGGCGGAGCTTGTCGAGACGGGAGGGGCGTGGTTCAGACTGATCTGCTGGGAGACCCCGAGCCAAGCCAGTAGTGACCTGGCCTGCTGTGACTGGATCAACAAATTTGAATTGGGGGGACTTGATCCAGAGTCACAGAGGAGCCGGCGTCAGAGCAAGCAGAGCCAGCCAAACCGTAGGCGAGGGCGAAAAAAAAAGAGTATTGGATAGGGCGGGCCGGTGCTAGATCCACAATTGGGCCTGAGTGCTTCGCCTGGACTCTAGAGGGTTTTGGGGATTCCTTGCCAACCAAAAGGCTGATGCCGCTGAAGGACACTCAATGGCCGGCGAAGGCGTGCGAGAGCGGGTCTCCGGGACACCATCTGGGGATGCGTCGACAGATCAGATCCATTCTCGGCCGCGTGGTTTTCGTGGGTAGCCTGACAATGGGCTGGGATCTGGGATCTGGGGCGTATCAGCGCCAGCCGCCTCACTCCAGGAATCGCTCACACTCTTCACCTCACGCGGCCACCTGAATCCTCTAGTCCATTTTGGCGTTTAAGGAGTGGTTTTTGAGTCTTGACGCCCTGTTTGATGAGCTCATCCCCTGCTGTTTTACAACACTTGAAGATGCTGGGGTTGCTCTCGGCTCGGGGTTAGGATTAGAAATTAGCACCCTGTGACGAGAGAGCTCGGAGCTAGACCCCAGGGCTGCTGTTTCGATAGCCCCAAACACCACGATAGGTCACGATGGTGGACAAAAGCAGGCGGTTCGGGGGCTGGCTGTGTAAGAGGGCTGGTCTGGACGCAGGCACAGCCAGGCACATCCCAGGCGACCCAGCCAAAGGCCAACAAGAAGAATTGGAAAGGCTAGTCGTTGGCTAGTTTGGTTGTCATTCAGCAGCCGGCTTTTCTGATGGGATCCATCTCCCCCAGGACAGCACATGGCTTCGTACCCGTTGCACACCCCTCTGGTTTGGATTCTCGCTGTGTCCCCCTTTCTTGTGCTTTGCCCGTGTACCCCACTGGATTTGGCATGACACTCCCGCCGCCGTGGCCGCCGCCGAGGTTTTGAACGGAGCGGAGCAGAAGAGGGCTCGGTAGGCTAAGGTAGGGTCCTGATCTTGGGCCGGGGCGGGAGCTGGTCTAGTTGGCGATGGTCGAGGCCAAAGCATGACAAGGGCAGAAAAAGGCCCAATGCACCGGTGAGGGGGAGAAGACGGTGTACGAGGAGCTCTCCGCCATATGCCATCTTCCATCCGTCAACCATTATTCGAGGTCCGTCGTCCGCCGCCTATCGGCACGACCCAAGGTTCAACTCTACCCGCTGATTGCATGCTGACAATTCATTTGCCCGCCTGGTCGCGAGGGCCGAGACGAGCGTTGCTGACTGATGGAGGGCTTCGGTTGCATGCTGCGGGCATCCGCCACCGGTGTAAAGCGTCGAGGGCTGCCCCACAGGCTCCACGGCCTAGCGCTTCCCGACTCTATTTCTTGAGAAGTCGGGAAGCTCAACGCCCAGTCGATGGCCGGAGACGGAGCAGCCTGGCCGCGGTGAACAAGTGACAGTGAGGCGGGGTTGCTGGCTTGCGCCGGCACAGCGTAGACATTTGCATCAGCGTCATCCCTTTGCGTCTGCCGCCTGCACCGGTGACTGCTGCCTTTTTTCCTTCCTCTGTTCTTGTATGGTGCTTTGCCGTGCTTTGCTGTGCTTTGCTGCGCTGGCTCAAAACGTACCCTTGGTGATGCGTGATGCTGAGATGCGCGGTCCGCTGGCTACATGCACTCCCCGCAGTCTCATTGGATGTGTGTCCCTCGCTCCTTCCCTCTAATGCTCCCCTTGCTTGGCTACGGTGTAGCAAGCGTAGCAAGCGTGTGCTGTGGTTGCACCTCCCACGCCACACACCCACACGCCCACTCCCATCGGGCCACGCCCACGCCCATGGGCCATCCCATGCCCCGTCCCCGTCTCACCCGCACACACACTTTTTTTTTTCTCTGGCCAGTCCAGTGATGGCGGAACGAGTTACAGGCTGGTCGTGGGCCGCAGCCGCTGGCAGCCTGGACGCCTGGGACACCCCGGCAGAGTCCATTGCGGGCCCAGCAGCAGCAGCGGCCCACGGCGGCCACTGGGGCACACCCCTCCCCCCGGCCCTTGGGTTTAAGCACTGCTTTTTATTAAAACAGTCCTTCCATCCATGCCCGTCGCTTTTTCCCCTCCTCCCCTCTTCCTCCCAAGAATCACCAATTCTCAACCTCGTTCGCACTCATCCTGCTGGCAGCTCGACTATCTGCATCCGTTGGCAGATACATCTCAATACCTGTCACCCACGTTGCCGTAAATTCTCGGTTCATGCCAGAATCGACCTCCTCACCAACCCAGCATTACTACCACGATTTCCCAGGCCTGCAGTCACCCCGCCCACTCGCCTGGCCTCCGTTATATGCGCGCAGCCCGTCTCGAGACCAACTCTCAACAAACTATCGCGACCCCGACGTCAGCTTCGACTCCCGTCACCGTCGCCCGCTTCCAGAGCCCATAGATCTGCGCCCCGCCCCGCCTTAGTGCGGCCGTTTTTGGAGGCTGACGAGCCCACCATCACCCAAACGCTCCCTCGGGGCGACCAAACTTTGATCGCGCCACCCACCGCACTACCACACAATGACCACCAAGTTTGTCAGCTACGTTGAGGATGCCGAGGAGGATTCAGGAAGCTCTATCGGGGGAATCGAGAGCACACGCCGCTATGCAGTCTCCGAGGCCCCAGTAGGCCCCTTCAAGGAGCGTCCCAACACGGGTAAGTCCCGTGGTGCCGACAAGCGCTCCTCCCTTCGAAAGACGACTAGCTCTAACAACACTACCGATTCAGACTCCACTCCCCGTTCTTCAAGGCGTGATCGAGAAGCTCGCCGCGAGTTTGAGCGTGAGCGAGAGCGCGAGCTCCGCGAGAAGGATCGCCGCCGCAAGGAGCGCAAGCAAAAGGAAGCGGCTGAGCAGGTCCAACGCAAGGTCCGCGCTGATGCCAAGGCCGTGAGAGAACGTGAGCGTGAACGTGAACGCGAACAACGTGATCGCGAGCAACGTGAGCGTGAGCGTGAGGTCAAGCCCGCCAGGAAACCTCGACCTACCTCCCTCACCCAATCTAGGACCGAACCCGTCGTCCAGCAGTATCGCCGGGGTCACGTTGAGGACCCTTCCTGCTATGGCGTGAAGCAACCCGCTGCATCTGGCATGCGCCCACGTGCTCAAACACGCCCTAACAGCTATTATCCAGGTGGCCCTCCATCCGCAATGGGACCTCCATCCGCAATGGGACCTCCCGGCTGGCATCAAGCTCCTCCAAGCCAACAACCTCCCGCTGGCTATCCTGTTGGCTCTTTCCCGCCCCCTCCCATCTACGGAGGAGGTGGCCCATCGCCTTCCATGGTTGGCGTTCCATCGTCACCTGCTCATCACGCCCCGAGCTTCTTTGATATGAGCATGCAGCAGGGCAACGCTCACCTCAAGAACCGATTTGAGCGGCCTGCTTCTGCTATGGGCTACCGACAGGGGAAGCAGGGACCATCTCCAGCTGCCTATGGGTTCAACCCTGGCGACTATGAGGAGCCCGAGCCCGAGCCTCGCATGACCAGACGCACCTCGCGCTCCAAGAAGCAGCCCCCAGCGCTGGAGGATGACCGAAAGCGAATGCCCCCTCCAGAGTATATCCCTCGCCCCCAGTCAGCAGCACTGCCGGCTGCCGCTCCTTTCCGGCCACCACCACCCACGGGTCGTGCCGAAAAGCCTACACGCAACAAGTCTCGACCCCCCACTAGTCGCCGCAACATTAGCTTTGCCGATCATCATGACTTTGACGATGACGATTTTGATACTAACGAGGAGCTCTTTGCGGAGGAGCCCACTTACAATCGTCACACCGCACTGGCCCGCACTCGGCGGGGCTCTGTTGCCTATGAGCAACAAGGGCTTGATATCATCCCCGCCGGCTCTCGCACTCGTAGAGATTCTTTTTTCGATAGTCGGGCCCTCGGTAGCGGCGGTGTTAGCCTTGATGATGAAGAGAAGTACCTTACTGCTCTCGCATATCAAGATGACATTAGCGGGGGCCCTGGCCTTCCCCTCACAGCGGAGGCCCTACGAAAAGCCAGCACCCGAGCCGCCGGGGGTGGCAGCAGCCGCTCTACCCGCAGCAGCGATAGCCGGGATGAGAGCGAGTACAGGCAGAGCAACACCACTGGCATCACTCGATCGTCGTCCAGCGACAACGACAATGTCACCATCAAGGTTTCCGGCTCCGCCGTTGTCCGAGTCCAGGGCGCCGAGATTGAGTGCGGCGATGGAGGTGAAATCACTTTCAGCGCTCCGACCAGCTCTCGAGTTGGCAGTGACAGGGCTAGCACCGTCTACCAACTCGAGGACAACCGCAGTCGAGTAGAGCGCAAGGCTTTGCCTCATCGGATCCGTGCCCCAAGCCAGTCCGACTCGCACCGCGCCTACCCTGCCATTGCTTACGCCCCGTACGACCCATCATTGGCTGAAGACTATACTTGATGACGAATCTCTCATGACAAATGACGAAGTTGATGATTAGCGTGTCACGTCCTGTGTTTTGAACTCATTTTCTTCTCTTCTTCCCCTCATATCCCTTTACGGAGGCGAGCTGCGCTGCCCTCCTTAATCCTCATTAAAGACGGATGCGAAGGGTGCATTTGACTGAAAATTTTTCTTTGTTTCTTTGGTTTACCCTTATCATCAGCATGAACTTATCTTGTTGAGCTTGTATCCCTATGCTTTGTCTTGTGGGTCGAGATCCCGGTCGATGGCAGGAAAAAAGTTGATACCCCCCAAAAGCGGCGATGATGGGAAGATATGGAGTGTTAGGTTCTTGTCCAGCCTGTTCCTTCTTGATCCCCAGCAACGACGGCGCACATACTGCTGCATCCTGCCTAGGAAGTCATGTATCCCAAAAAGGGTTTTTGTTGTGTTTTGGTTGAGAGTAATGGAAGACTGTCCTGAAGCGTGGAGGGAAGATTGTGACTGGCTGCTGTTGACCGACTCGATTGGAGAAGGGTTAGGGCTTCCTAGTTATGATGGCCCCCTGTCCCCTGGAATGGGCTGGGGTGGGTTTGGAACTCGCCGTTGGATTTTGTTATTTACGACCGGATTCACATGCATTCCCTGAGGGAAGCACGATGACCATGGCTCGGGACGCGGCTCGTGTATTATGCAGCGTTGAGCATGGTGTAAGAGGAGGAATTGGCCGGGCTTGGGCACACACCCCATTCCCGCGTCACCTAGTGATAGATTGTATGGGCAAAGGAGGTTCGCGCCTCCGTCTGCTGCCCTACAGAGAATAATCTTGTTACGACTGGTATACTCTTGTCTCCCTCGCTCGTGTTGTCTTGTTGCCTCCGTTGCTGCATGTGTGAAAGAAGTTGGACTAGACTTATTCTCATTGGAGGGGGATCGACATCGCTGCAAGGATTAGGCGCCCTGGCCCTGGCCAGCGTTAAACCACTTGGGTCTGATAACACCTTCCCAGGATACAAGGGATTGATGGGATGACCGGATGCAGCGGGAAGAGCCATATTGGGACCCAGAAACAGGGATAACCAATGGGAACATTCACCACCACGTACTCTATAATCTGGCCTATATTACAGGTGCGCAGACGAGGGCATTGAATGCGCGGCCGGCTGGCAAGCGTCGACGTCTCAGGTAGACGAATTGACGCGAGGCAACGCGATTCAAACTCATGCGTCGCCTTCTCTCCACATATCTGCCGAGTCCCCTGCACTGTGGTGAATCCCCAGAGTTCCACGAGCTTGCCAGGTCAGTGCATCGTCATGCGGGAGGCGTGCGCGGAGCGAGCCAGACCGTGCCCGCCCTGGAGCTGTCAACCAAGGAGCCAATGGAATGGATACAACGCAGCATGCGACCTTGCGGGCTCCAAGCTGGGGCAAAACCTAGACAGGGCTCTTTGTAGGGAGATTCAAGCAATTTCGGCCTGTAATCTTTTCTGGATTGAACTCTGCTGATGCCGCTGCTGCCCCTGTTGTCATGGTTCGTGTCAGCTTCCGTCGTCGTGGATGGATGTGCAAAGTCTCCGGCCCTGTGGCCAGATGTGGGTTCGGATGACAGTTCAGGAGTCGGCGGTGAATCAGGTCTAGCGTCTCGATGGGGTTGTGCTATTTTCGGACATTGTCAGCTTGAGCCTGGAAGAGTTTCAGCTCCTTCAGCGATGCATGGAGAGGTGTCGCTCTATCCAGGCTTGCGTCAGTACACACACAAAAAAAGAACCAGGGTCGAAGGTAACGTGATCTCGCAGACGGCGGCAAGGCGAACGAAGATTAGCCTACCAAAGTTGCCGGAAGGGTATTCTCGTCAGCACACTAAAACTCGCCAAATGTTTGGCGCATGGGTGCTGGCCCAATGCACTGATTCCAAAGCCTTTGTGAGTTCTGATGGTCAGATTGGTGGATAGTCCAGAAAGCATAATTCTCAGACGCCTGGATGATGCATGCATAAGTTTAAAGCGCATGCTTTGGAAACATCGAAATAGGATTCCATACCTGGATGCGTGGCGTTCTCACGACTCAAGCGAGATGCTAGAATTGACAAAAGAACGCCCATGGATTGCACTCTGCTCTCGCCCTGTTTTATCTCTGGCTCAGTGTCGCCTCAGAAACATCGTTTTGATACAATGGTGCGGTCTTCCCATACACGTTTGGCTGCTTCAGTAAGAAATATGGTCGATCGGCCCGCAGTTCAACGGCAGGTTGGCTTTATGAGAAGTTGACTCTTCACAATATGCGTGAGCTTGTGTCGGCCTTTGTCGAGTGTTTCAAAAGATGATGCTTAGATTCATGCCAATATATTGCACGCATAGTTGGGGATATGTTTGAAGCCATTCATCGTCATGGCTATACACTTACCTCTTTTGCATTGAATAGTAGCATGCCATGCCAGTTGACTTCCTGGTCCAACTATCTCTTTCTTCCAATGCCGGAGCATGAATTTGCTAAAAAGTACACTAGTTAGAATGTGCTTCTGGATACTGGTTAGCGCATTGAATCAGCCATGTCTATAGATTTGTTTCATATTAACAAAGACATTCATGTATGTCCAAGCAATATGAGGTCAACATTCTCGCTGGACATGAACACACAACTTCTAAGGAACTCGAAGTTAGATGGCGCTGTATCATAACCCATAACCAAAACCTAGAAAGAAAGAGACCTAGCACAGAGGACATGGTCATTATTTCACAGCTGCATCATCTTACAGCGATAACCACCGAAAACTCAATTCAAGCCCACCTCCAAAAGCTAGATGTATTCTATTTCCACATGTTATTATACAATCTCCTATGAATGACTCTGCTCAGACAGGTGCGCAAAATATGACGATGAAAACAAGTCCATTGGGACAAAATGCCACCTACTAATAGACTCATTAGAGACAAGCCCTTTTCGAAACTCAACTGTCCAGCACATTAGTTCCGAGATCGGAGTTTCATGCGATCAGTTCCAGGTTGGTTTTGGGATAGCTCCACATGTTTGGGTCTGCGACCTATGAGTTATACCATCGAAAGTAACAGTTTCATCTCATCTTGTTTCAGGAGGGGTCGGTTCCTTGAGAACCCCAGGGGATGCCCATAATCCGCACCGTGTATGTGATTGGTACCCAATGGCTGCACGGAACTGAAACGCTGACAACATGATTGGTTCCAATTCCAATCTTTTTTCACCGTTAGAGAGCATTACATCATTCTTGTGGTTGAGTATTGTTTTACGTCAGCATGACAGCCAAGAATGCTTTGCTATCATCGGCTACAGCTCGTTATCACTCTTTAACCAAGCACCACTCAAGGGGGGGGGGGGGGGGGGCAAGAGGAAGCACTCTTTGCACTGCGCGGCAACTGGAAATGGTGGGAAAGACGAAGCATAGCTTTACCGCAAAAAAAAAAAAGATTTCTTTTGTCATTTTCACAGCAAGTTGATGCATATGGCGTGCTGCCCACTCTCACTCCTCACGATGAAGTACATGTTGCTCGAGGAATCAACCAGACTGACAAAGATCTACGATTCCACGTAACAAAAAGCACAGTTTAGTGGAACAATAGAATTGGTCCAATACGTGCTAAGAGAATTATGATCCTCGTTTTCCGGTGTGTGGGTCGGATGCCCCAGTCAATCTGACTCGATTCCGGAGATCACAATGAATGGAGCTTTGACACCACTGCTCATCTTTCACATATGACTATTCCCGCTTGCTTCAAGCAGTCAATATTGGTTACATTAAGGACAGCAATAAATTTCAAATCCCTGGAGCGAAATCTGTGAGGGATTAAAACAGCATTCCAGCCAATAGGTTGACTTGGAATATTTCAGCGTTTGATTTGATGGTGTGACGCCTTCAACACAGATATTGCGTTGGCACGCTTCACCTGTTGTGGGTGCAGGGGGGCAAAAGAACCAAGGTTTTGCCCGGTACAACAGCCTACGGATGTATCGGTATTTTGCTTATCAGCTCGTATCGGTTTTTCTTTTGTTCATTCATGTCTGTCTCGTTTTTTCTTACAGCACGCACTGAGTTCCGACTAGCCGGGATCGATTACAGCGCGAATCGTGAGCGGAGCGCTCGGCAGGCCCACTGGCGTCCCACAGCGGGGGCCCATTTACACATCGTCTTGATTGGCTAGCATATCTGCGATCCGACCAATCCAGATGTGGCAGCCGTTGCCTGGTCAGAAGCACCATTGTTGACTTGCGACGTCATTTTTTAGGTGAGGAGAATGGCGGTGTTCACGTCGGTGAGGGCAATGTAGCAGGAGAATAGGATGGTTATTCGACATAATCGATGAAACAAAAACAATAAATTATCTCTTAACTGATTTTTTTTCATCTTACACATCGAATTTGGCCTATTTGCAGCCAGTTCCTGGCATCTTTGGGCTGCGGCACTGAAACTCGTCTGCCCAACCTCCCACTTACGCACACCCCAGCCATTTTCGTTGCTGGGAAACGGCCACAACGGCCCAGCACATCTCACCTTGCAGCTCTCTCTCACCCTTTCTGCTAGATTCAAGCCAACTTATCACGACTTTGAAGAAGCGCCACTGGGGAACAAAAAACACCCCCACCGAGCTGACGACCCGTTCATTCTCTTTCGAGGGTCAAGACATCTTCGCCTTTCTCGACAGTCAGTGTCCACCACTTTGTGCCAGGCTGGGGCATCCAGCGTGCTTAGCCCAACCCGCATACCATTCTATCCTCGACCCGAAACATCGACATTCCATCAGCACCAGAATGGCGCCCACCTTCTTTAAGAGCCTCCGGAGCCTTGCTCCTCGGGCTGCCGAGGCCTTCGGCTCGCTCACCGAACACGTCGCTCGAGCAGAGAGCTCGTCAGATAGCCACCAGCCTACCGTCGACCCGTCCGAGGGCGTGCTCGATCCTCACAACATCAACAACGTCGGCTTCTTTGTACTGTTTGCCCTGATCGGCGTCGCTTTCGTCGTCGGAGGTATCTGGTTCTTCTTCTGGGCCAAGAACGGAGGGTTCCAGTTCAAGGAGAACGACTGGGATGACTACAAATCTACTGTTCTACGACGCAAGGGTCCCAACGGCACTGTCTTGTCTAATGCCACCGCCTCTACCAATCTCGGTGGTGGCAGTGTGTACAAGGATGTGGCTGACGACGATGGCCAGACAGTTGTTACTGAGGGTACATTCCTGAGCGGTATCACTGCTGGTGCGAGTGACATTGCTTCGCGTGAGAAGCGCAGAAAGAAGCAGGAAAAGCGAGACCGGGAACGAGCTAAGAAGGGCAAGCGTACCAGCCGCAGAGTCGGTGACCTTGGTGTCCTGGACGAGGAAGCTGAGCGCGAGGCAAAGGAAGAGCTCCGCAACTACCGATCCGAGAAGGCTGCCCGCGTCGGCGGTCTGAACAGAGCGGCCGACGGTTCAGAATGGGAAGGATCAACCAACGCCGGCACCGAGTCCAACGTTTCCAGCAGTCTCCTCTCCGATCACCAAAGGTCTCCCGCTAGCACTCCCAAGAAGACCGGTCCTGGCATCCGAAAAGTTTACTCTGTGGCTGACCGCCGCGACGAGCGGGAGGCTCAGCGCAACCGATCCGAAGCCCGCCGCCTCCGAGAGGCTGGCCGCCAGGCCCGCCGAGACTTCTCCTACCAGCGCAACAACGCCTCCCAGAGCGAGAGCCTGCTCGAGGGCTACAGCGCTGTTAGTGGCAGCAGCGGTGGCACCAGCTACGTGACCGGTGACACCGGCAGCGAGGTCGGCACCAAGAGCTACCACCACCCCATGCCCGAGCTCCGAGAGCTCGAGCGCGAGAGGGCGCGGGCCCGCGAGGAGAGAAGGGCCCGACGAAATGGTGGTTACCGCCGGGGCCGAACTGAGGAGGAGGAGGTCGACTAAACAAAGAACAAGACGACGGGGTGAAGTGGAGCAGACGGTGATGAAGGTAACAAGGGACTCGCGTAAACTGCATTTTGGGAATCGGTTGTTGGGATCATGGCATTTTGCTTGCTATTATTTGGTTTGATTGCTTGCGGTGATGCTCTGATGAAGGTAGCATGGTCATTCATGTCACGATGGTTTGTTTGGCTTCTTGTAGAATACGCACAATTTTGTATGTATGCAGATAATGCGACAATGGAAATAGGATTAGTTAAAATACCACAAATATTTGGAACATAGACAGACATATTCATCCAGTGCTAAGTAAGACGTTGAGTTTATTAGTAGGTTCGCGTGAGATTAGCCATCGCCCGTGCCTGACGTGGGGATATCAGCTGTGGACATATAGATTGATGCGATATACCACAGTGCCTCGTAACACGAACAATGTCTCATGGCCCCCGGTCCGTTTCCAGTTTGAAGAGACGGGATGCAGACCCCCAGTGCCACTTTGTCTCAGCGCTTAACGATGGCGGTTGAAGAGGGTTCCGGCCGCAGCCAGCCTCGCTTGGCGCCCTTTTTTTCATGCAGGGCCTGAGACTGCAAGCGCCCAAAGGTCCCCTCATCCCCCTCCCTTCCCCCCCCTCCTCAGTGAGCCGTGAATCTTGCAGCCGGCTCCATGCGGCGTGGCGCCTTACAGCGCCTCAAAGCGATGCAAGGGCGGATTTGCTGTTGTTGTTTTGTTTCTTTTGGTGTGTGGCTGTGAAAATAGAAACTGGAGCCCTGCACCAGCGCTGTCGCAAGCCTGCAAGGGGATACGAAGAGCCTGGGCCAGCCATGAAACCCGGGGCGCTTCAGCCGGTGCGAGTAGCCGCTTCGGGGGCCCGCAGCGGACCAGTTGATGCAAACTGTCGCGGGGGGGAAGCTTGTCGATGTTTATCTTTATGCTTTATGTTTTATGCTTTGGCGCTGCTGCACTGCTGCGCTGCCTTTGCCATGCACCACACAAGAAAAAAATGGACGTATCCGGCGATGATCTGATGATAACTCACGGGCAGCAGCTGCGACGGCGGCGGCGGCATTTTTTCGAGAAGGGCCATATCGAGACGAATTAGAATCGCGACAAGGGTTGCGCTTTTAGGCCCATGTCGGGGACGACGTCACTGCGCCCGGGACAAGTCGTCATGGCCCTGGCAGGATCTGAAGAAATCAGCAATCCCAAAAGGAAGGGGCTTAGTCAGTTGCGGCATGCATGGGAGTAGGGCATGCAGTGCAGGGGGACCTGGGAGCCAGAGGAGATCTCCGGGCGCTGTGTTGCAAGGCTAGAGCGCATGCACCGCGATGGCATTCGCGGCGCTGCTGATGGCGGTGGCTGCCATGAGAATGGCTTGGCTCCGGATGATGATGGGATTATCTAGGCGCCTCGCCCTGCTTGTCGGGTCCCTTGGGGAGGTACTTGGCGACGCCGACTGCGAGGCAAGCGGTACCTCGGTGTCCCCGCTAGGGCATTAGCCGGCGAGGCGACGCAGCGCGCTAGCCACTAACACGCCACAATGCCTCCAGAGGTATCCCTCTCCCCACTGCACGAATCCCGCCGGTTCCGTCCATCGTCAGCGACCAAGCGCGCCGGCCCCCCCCCCTCTGAAATGCTCAGTGGAAGATCAAACTGCGTTACCCACTGGAGAACCCACTGAAGACTGCCACCCTTGGCAGACAACGGTCTGAAACTGCGCTGCATCAGGCAAAGGCGATTCTCAAGACGGACAGCTTAGATAGGCAAGCAAGCTGGGAAGGGGAAGAGGACGGCAAGAAGGAAGACGAGGAAATGCGAGGGGGGAAACAGGTCGTATGCCATCTCAACCCATTCATTTTCCATCTCTATCTTCTCTCGAGTCATTTTTTATTTTCCATTTACCATCCAGACTCGGGAGTGCGTGTGTGCGTGCGTATCTCTCAAGTGGCAACACACTCTCGCCCATCGCCCATCACGCGCGCGGGCCCAGGCCAGGGAACTTGGAAGCCTGACGGAGCCTCGACCCTCCACTGCGGACCAACCACCTCCCCCCTTCCAGTGCCCTTCTCCCCTCCACTCCCCCGTCTGACAATCCTCTTCGTCTTCGTCTTCCCACACACTTTAATCCTCGCTCGCTCTCTCGCTGTCGTCGTCGCCTCGTTTCTTTTTGCCTTGTCCTTTTCTCCCCCCGTCATTCTCCTGCCATTGATTCCTTCCGGATGCTCCTGTCGCGGCGGTGACGCCGTTCCGCCCTCTGCCCGTCGTCGCCTTGGTGCCAGCGCCCGTGCCCCGAGCCCGACTGACCGACCGACCCGATTACGATTCCCACGATACTACTTCGATACGATCCCACACCACATACCATAACACGCCCCAGCACGCAATCCGCTCATCGCCGCCATAATGGCGCTCTCCTCTCCGTCGTCCGCCTTCACCGGCGTCATCATAGGCCTCGTCTCGTCGTTTGGCTCCATCATCCTTATCGCTCTCGTCATTTTCATCTTTTGGGTTTCCGGATGCGCAAACACGGGCCGCATCATTCTCGATCGCCTTGGCCGCCCCGGCGAGTACGACGATGAGCAAGCCTTTGCCCGCGAAGAGGCTGAAGCCCTCGAGACCATGGACGAAATGTCCCGCCAGGAATATTTGCGAGCAAAAGGTACGCACCCTCTTCCTCTTCCTCTCGTGCCTCTCAGCTCGTCTGCCCATGACCCGCACCGACCACGCCTGCGTCTTCTTGGCTTCCGCATGCTGACAAGTCTCTTCTCCACACAGCCTACGTCACCGCGAATCCCCCAGAATCAGTCCAAACAGACATTTCGCTGTCGCAGTATCTCGCCATTCAGGAAAAGGGTGTTTCCGCATGGGAGTTTGAGCCCGAGCTGGAAATCGCAAACTGCTTCGTCGAGGGTCGCACCGAAATTGAGTTCTTCGACTCGGAGTGCACCGTCATGAGCAACCTCCCCGTCCCCAAACAAAACGACGTCTACTACTGGGAGGCCAAGATTTACGAGAAGCCCGAAAACACTCTCCTCGCCATCGGCATGGCCACCAAACCATATCCCCTCTTCCGGTTACCAGGTGAGATCTTGTCCCACGCACACCAGTCCATGCGGAGAGTTTTAAGTATATGGCCTACTAACACACAGCTCCAGGCTACCACAAGTACTCCGCTGCATACCATTCTACCGGTGCCCGCCGCTACAACCAGCCCTTCAGCTCTACGCCGTACGGTCCTCAGCTTGTGCAGGGCGATGTGGTGGGTGTGGGCTACCGCCCCCGAACCGGTGCCATCTTCTTTACCCGCAACGGGAAGAAGCTGGATGAGGTTGTCCACGGTCTCAAAGCTCAAAACTTCTTCCCGGCGATCGGAGCCAACGGCCCCGCCATCGTCCACGTCAACTTTGGTCAGGCTGGCTTCGTCTTTATCGAGGCAAACGTCAAGAAGTGGGGTTTGGCTCCTGTCACTGGCAGCTTGGCACCTCCGCCTCCGTACGGCTCCGAGCAGGGTAGCATTCTGTTGGAAACCGGCACGAAGGACGGCTTCACCTATCCCCAGGGCCGAGCACACAGTCACTCTGTCACAAACTCGTCCTACCACACCCGCAACCCCACCAACAACAACCTCAATCCCCAGCACGGGCGCACACGAAGCGGCAACTTCCGCATCCTCCCTCCCACGAGCCCCGGCCCCGTGAGGAGCCCGACCGACATCTCGCTCGCCCGTTTCGTGCCCAACGAGGAGAGCGGCGAAGCGAGCGGCCGAGTGGTTCAGCAGGAAACGCACGACCAGAACCCTCTGCACCTGCACCTCGAAGATGCCACAAACCCTCCCCCCGAATACCAAAGCCCCGACCACTCGGACAGCGAAGACGGACGACGATACAGTACCGACAGCGAAGAGAATACCCCCCTCATCCGGGTTCTCAACCGCAGCCGAGGAAATTCGGCCGCCACAGTTGTTCACACCGGCTCCAACCCAACCCAGCAACCTCCCGTTCCTAGTTATAGCGATGCGATGCAGCAAGGTGCCGGCCACCAGAGGAGGGACAGCGGCGAGTCACGGCGATCAACTGGGTCTTCGGCGTCTGAAACCAGCCGAAGCGATGCCTACTAAGCTGGCTGCATATTGGAATCGGCGCTTGGGATTTGAGACGTAGCCACAGAAGACATCGTCGACAAAATACTATAACGGAGTTGAGGGAATGGAGTTGGTATACACGCGACAAACGTCAAAGTCTGTTTTGTTTTTTTTTTTTTTTTGTCTCTTTTTTTTTCGCATAGGCGCCCTGGAGTTATATAGCATCGGCAGCAGAGCGCCTGGGGAGTAAGCATTACCCCGCGACGGACCGCGCCTCCGGCGGCTTCCTTGATTGTTCCTTTTTTTTAGATGGTGAAATGGTTTTTCTTTTGTATCCTCGGGAACTTGGGCAGGTTAACGAACTGGGTCTGGAGGGAGGCGAAAGCACAAGTGGAATAGTGATACCAATCCAATCAGTCTGACTGGCTGCGCTCATTGCGTGTTTGAAAGTTTGTTGTTTCTTGGTTTCGTCTTGGTCTCTTTTGTCTCGTGTGGCTTCTCGGATTTGTCTTTTCAAAAGGATGATCGTGCGAGTTTGCATGCCTGCCGGGAGCGGAGGGTGTTTGGGAGTCGAACCTGTATGGCATCATCATGTAAGAGAATACCGCTTTTTTTGCCCTTTGGCCCTGTGAGAGTATTGAATACGAATATCAAATTTCTCCCCCATGTTATTTCAACTTACTTTTTTGTTCCCTTCTCCTTTCTTTTCTTTTTTTTTCCCTATCAGTGAAGCTGGTGACTGCAAGTTGTTGTCAGCAATCAAAGTTGGGGAAGGGGAAGGGGGGGGCTGTTCGTGTTTGGATGCCAACCTAGGTCCTGAATACGAGGCCGCCCGGGTCAGCCCCTGATACGACGACGATGAGATTGCTCGACTTGGGAAAACTTGATGGCCCCCCGGGCGGATCCCTTATCCTTTATGTTTGTCTCCGGGGCAAGCAAATTCGGCTTTTGGGAGCTTGGCACGCCTGCAATCCCCTGTTGCTTTTTCATACCTTGGCAAAGGAAGCGCTGCCGGCAGTTGTTTTTGATATTCCCATGCTGCACAACAGAGTTTCCCGCGCCATTTATACTTATCCTTTGACTATTTTTAGCCAGCCTCATGCTTTGTACCACTGCCAGGCACGTACATGCCATTGGCTCTCTATTTCTACCTCTCCCCTTTGTCTTGGGACGGAGAGGCAGCAGCTCCCCCCCGCGGCTTGCGGCACATACTACATGCACAAAACGAATTCCCCGGATCCCGGGGAGGAAAATAGAGTGCATAGAAGGATGGAAGAAAGAAAGAGAGGATAAGCGCCTTGGTTTCCTCTTTTTCTTTTTCTTGACTGTCCTGAACAAGGGGGGGGGAATCATATTCCGCACACTCACACCGCAGTGTGTTGCCATCATCAACCTGTCTGAAGTCAGCTTAGCACACTGATCAGACCTACCCACCCACCACTACGACACCGCTACACTCCTCCTCCTCCTCCTCCTCCCCCTTTTCCTCTTTTCTCACCTGTGGAATCCAGCTGTGTCCATAGAGGTGGGCTCTAAAATAGAGCTCTCGCCTTTTCCACCCCCTCCCCCGGAGGCTTAAAAGATAAAACAGCCCAAGGAGAGGGGCCGGGCGGGGAGGGGCGTAGACAAGCGAGTCGTACAAACCCGAACCGGCCCCTCCCTCTCGCTTTTTTTTTTTTATCTAATTTTTTTTCCTTTTTTTTAAGGCGTGCTGGCCCCGGACCCCTCGCCTCTCTCTAAATGCTCCCTCGGGAGGGCCCGTGGAAAAGGTTCACCCTTCAAGCCACCACACGCATTTGAATTTAGCACGGCGCCCACCCGCAGCGCAAGCGCGCAAATGGCAGCTGTTGCTTGCTCGACAATCGCTGCCGCCATGCTTCCATCTCGTATCTCGCCCCACGCAGAGGGTCCGGCCCCAGACCGCCGCCTCTTTGGGGTACTCCTTCGCCGACCTAGGGGGGGGGAGGGTTGACCAGACCGGACAAAAGAGAATGGGAATCTAACCCCCCTCCCCCCTCCCCTTCGAGCGTTGATCTCTTTTCTCTCTCTCTCGTCCTAATGGCGCTACTCCGTGACCAGTATGATCATCTTCGGAATAGTTTCCGCTCTCGGCCAACCGTGGGCTGGCTAACAGTCCATGATGCAACGGGGTGTGTGGTTGAAGACATGGCCATGCATGTCCCACAAGAAGCACTTAGTACACCATCAACAAATCCATGCCTGCCACATGAGCATGGGTTTGCAATTCTTTTCTTGGAGACGGGTAGGGAGAACTCACCATGAAACAATCATGCAGCCCTATCCCCATTCGGTCCAACACTTGTCGTGGTCCTTCCCATCATCAACACCATCAACCAACCACATCCAATTCAGCCGCACCTCTAATTATAGCCCAAAAGGGCCCCCCAAGGCAGGCAAATCGTATTCCTCCAAGCTCACAAACAGCCAACCCCCTCCTGCTATTCCCCAACCCCGTGGAAACGCCGATCTGGGTTGTGGGCTGCCCACTTAAGCGAATACGAAGTCCTCAATTTGCACCAACGGGAATCACCAGTCCGGCACCGACGGCGCCAAGCCACCACCGTTCCCACCAAGATACAGCTTCACGATAGCTGGTCACAATCTGTAACGCCGTGCTTGACAAAATCAAACGTGACCATTTGCACTTTTGAACTATTACATGTACTATTATTACTTTCCGGCAAAGCACTCATGGACCATTGGTAAATTGTAGTTGGAACCAAAGTCCAAAATTGATTGCGCTCCAAACAGTCTATCCTTTCGCGATTTCCTCGCGCTGTATCCTCTCTGTGCAAACGTACATGTTGATCCATATTTCCTGGCCAAATTAAAATCAAAAAAACACATTCAAAAACATGACTATCCCATACTGTCCACATATTGCTCTTGCAGTTCAGCGTTGAACTGCAATCCTAAAAACATTTCCTGCGTGCAAATAATCCATCAAAATCAAAACTCATACTTGTAAATCAAAGCGCCGATTCAATGCTGGTCCCAGATAACTCCCATCAGCGCCCAACTTTTTAGCGCATCCAAAACAAAAACAACAGTCGCTATGCAGTACAATGTAGCCGGATCCGTAAGGAGTGAATCTATCCGATGAAAGTGTCGTCAAATCGTGATAAGGAGTGTCTATCGGGTATCTTGATAGGAAAGGAGTGTCGTCCTTGCAGGTAATCGTAAGGAGCGTCGAGATATTATACAAAGACGTTGCGTCTAGGCGGTTTCCAAAAGGAGTGGTGGTGATCGTTGTCGATCGTTGAAGGAGTGTTGTACATTGCGTCTGTGCCGAAACAGAAAAACATCCGTGTCAAAAATCAAGGCTGAATAATCGAAAAAATAAGACTCGAACCGGTCGACGAGTGAAGCAAAATCGAGGAGCAATTTAGGTGGCACGCCGTCGGCCATTGTCAGAGTGCAGAACCAAGGGAGCCTGGACCAGCGGCGAAGGGGGGTGAGGGGCGGAAGAGATGGAGGCGGTGTGGCGATGTCGGTGAAGAGAGGTCGTCGATGACAATGGAGACTCGGGTAGGGGAAGCATGCCCATCTGGTCGGAGTTGAGGTACGGCGAGGGCGAAGATGTCGGGCCGTGGTGAAGCGATGCCGTGTAGGAATATGGGTCCTCCGGAGGCGGGTATGTCGGAGTTGTGGTTATCCTGAGTGGTAATGGTCAATCCCCTAATTCTCCTCGAGCAAAAAAAGGCCGGTGATGCTCTCTAGATGCCTAGATCCACACGGTCTGGATGGGAGTCACGAACCCGACGCCATAGTTGTGAGCTGGATCGTTGACCATGGCGGGAGGCCCTCCTTGCAGGGCGCTCATATCGAACGATCCATATTCCTCAGTGTCGCTGTACGCGACGGAGCCCTCAAAGGTGGAGGAAGCAGGGCTGTAGGCACCCGTGTAAGCCGGAGACGGAATGTTCAGGTACTGCTGGCTGGGGAATGGGGAAGACAGGACCAGCGGGCTGACATTCGGAGGCGGCGCCGCAGAGCGGTTGAGCATGGGCATCTCCTCGGTGCTGTAGCTGAAAGCAGGGTTCCCATATGGCACGTATCCCTCAGTTACCGGCACCGGCTCCTCGTGGACGGCAAAGTTTGGAGGATGAAACTGGGGGAACGACGGGGTCCTCTCCGGGTGGATCCAGCCCATGCGCGAACGGAACTCGCCAACAGTGTCAATGGGGTACTCCATGAGAGTCAAGGGAGTCTGGAGCTCGCCCTTGACGCTGCTGGAAATGTTGATGGACATGAGTCGCCTGGCAATCTCCTCGACCGGGGTGATGGCAAGACTGCCAAAGTAGGCGGCACCAATCTCAGGGAACAAGCGCTCCATCAACAAAGCCACGGTGTAGAGGTGGGCAATGACAATGAGCGAGTTGGGAGATCCGTGGTAGTTCTGGAGATAGCCAACGGGCATCCAAAAGAGCCAGGTTCGCAGGGGTTGAAGGCGCTCGAACTGCTGGGCAATGGAGAGCGTGGGGCTGATCTTTCGGGATCCTCGGAGAAAGCCAATGAGGTGCTGGATTTGAGTCGTATCCTCCTTGTGGTGCTTGAGATGGGCCTCGACCTTCTGAACCTGCTCCAGTGTCCTCTGGAAGGCCTCCAAATCCTCAGGCCGGGGCTGGCTGGGGCGGTGGTCTTTGCCAGGAGAGGCCGGGGCCGTCGGGAAGGTGCTACTCTCGGCAATGAAGTCTCCGAACTGGGACTCGTGCTTCCAGGGGTCCATGGCATCGATGACCTTTTCAGCGGGTTAGAACCAATTACAGAGTTGTAAATGGGTAGGGGTACGTACCGATGAGGTTCCCTGCATCAGCTGGGTCCAGCTGCGCCTAATAAAATCGTCAGCATTCCGGAGGTGGGCGTCAGCACCAAAAAAAAACCACTTACCAGTCAGTAGCCTGCCAGGAGAGGACAAGGGAAGCGGCGAGAATCGCATCTGAAGTGTCTCGAGAAAATGATCCAATGGCTTCCTGCAGACCCTTCAGCGCAATGCCACGGTGCTCGTAGGCCATGCTGCCGACCAGAGGGCAGTCGGTCAAGAAAGCAATGTGCATGGCCGAGAACGCGAGCAGAGCATGCATGACATAAGGCGTTGTGGCTCCGATCCTGAGCAGACTAAGCGCGAGTGTTAGCCAAAAGGGAAGGATCTCGGCGTGGCAGTGCCGACTTACGTGGGGATGTGGCGGGTCCACAGTGTAAAGTTGTTGGCATCAATCGTCGCCAATTGGTAGTACAAGGTCGCAACGTGATAGATCAATCGAAGGTCCTCGAGCGAGTAGAGATGAGGCATAGGAGCAGGATACAGACCCAAGCTCGGAAGGGGGAAGATGCCTGTTCTCTGCCACTCGGCAATGGCGGCTTCGACCTGGGGCGTCCACATCAAGTCGGGCTTGTCGGGCGTCGTGGAGCGATCAGCATCGGGAACTTGCACATCATTGTAGGGGCAGCGGATCTTGTGCTTGGTGCAGTTGCGGCTACATAGTGTTAGCGGAATGGCAATCCTGAGCCATATTTTCTCACAACTTACCATTGGGGAAAGCTTTCGTCGCAACGGATGTGTCGTCGCTTGCTATTTGCCCTGTTAGAAACAATACACGGCGTTGGTCAGTGTTCAAGTTTGTTATCATACCAGGTATCACAACCCTTGCGAGACTTGGTGTGGCTATACAAAAGTTAGTGGAGGTCAGGGATAAAACAACGTCTTGTACTGACCTGCGGCGAGGAGGACCACCACCTGGGCCAGCCATTGTGTCTAATATTAATAGATTAAGCTGAAGCGAAAGACCTGTGGCAATGGTAAGCTATCGGCAGGGGCAAGTGAGGAGGCGGCACACGTACGTAGAAAAAAAGCCCACAAAGATGAACTTGTGGACAAGAAGCGAATGTGCGAAGGGGGGATGGGGAACGGCAGTTGATCTAGATAAGCAGCTGTGACTGAGTTGCTTAAGTGAACAATGCCAGGGGGTATCCGAAGAAGCTTTGGCTAGGCTCGGGAGTCTCGGAGTGTGACGAGATCCGGAAATCAAGGCTTAGACAGTGCTGCAGGCAGGCAACGGAGGTCGGAATTGAGCGGTACAGCAAATCTGATACCGACAGCGTGGAAACGAGAGCTTTGCTGTAATGTCAAATCCGATTATGGTTTGGATGCTTGACTGCAGGTGATGTTGTTGCGTCGAGATTGTCCTTTCTTTTTCTTCTTCTCCGAATTCGGGTAGCGATCGAATGGTTGAATTACTTGATTCTTTTCTTTTTTTTTTCTTTTTTCCTTCTTTTCAAGAAATCTTCAAGTGGTTCCTGGAAGCGAATGTGGTGGTGCGGGGTGCAATCTTCTAAATACCGAGTCGAGCCATGGACTTCCGAGCTAGGCTTGGGAGGACTTGGCCGGTATTATGTCGTCGGAGATTTTCCAGAGACTGTTGGCTTGGCAGATGTAGCGATCGATGTTTGTCTTGTCTTGCAGGTTTGGCGATTCCTCAACGGCGTAGAGCAGGCAAACGACCGATATTGAAATACCCAAAGGGACTAGCAGGAACAAAGAAGCAAGGCACCGGAAAAGCGAGTGACAGGAGTCGACGAGGACTTCCTAAAGGTAGAGGTTGGGAGGGAGATAGCGAACGTGGGAAGCTGTAGGTTGAGAGTCGTTGATGGTGATTGTTGGAGATGACCAAGGCAGAGGAGGGGACTCGAGATGGGGAGGGCAGCGTTGTTAAATACAAGGCAGACACCCGGGGAAGTGTACCGGGGGTGCAAGGAAGTGCAAGGCAAGCCAAGCAGGTGTGTGGCCGGGGGGGGAGGGGAAGGAAGGTGAGGTACAGGCACGGCAGGAGTGTACCAGGAAGGGCAAGCAGAATAAGCAACCTGTGCTGGGCTGGCTGGGCTGGGACCAAGGCCACTGTACTGGAGACGGGGACGCTAAGGTACAGTCGCTGGAGAATGCATGGAGAACCGGGACTAGAGACCAGTCAGTCCCCGTCCCGAGCCAAAAACAGCTACTAATGGGGATGGGCACTTGCACACTTGGGCGGCGCTGGCACAAACAGCAGGGAACCTTGAAAAAAGAGGGCTGTGGCCCGTCCACGGTTGTGAGTGGGCACCAGACTGCGGCAGCATCGCAGTGGTTCCGCACTGCACTGAGCGGAGGCGCTAGACCGGGTACCACTGGTACCACAGAGCGCCCGTCCACATCCATGGGGTGGCATGGAGCATGGGGGGAACTTTTCAGAAGGGGGTCGGAGGGGACGTCCTTGGGGCTGGGCACCTGTCATCCATGCGGACGAGGGTGTGAGGGAGGGCGTGAGAGAAGGTGAAAGGCGCAAAGTGACGGAGAGTCACTCATTCAGTCTGCCAGTCGGCCCTCTCGTTACTTGAGGGGGGCGTATTGACGATGGAGACAAGCTCCAAAGTCGATCCAAGTCAAGCCAAGTAGACGAGATAGTTGCACTATCCTTCCAGGCCCAGACCTTGAAAAGATGAGCCGATGAGATGCCATAGACTTTTTTTTTTTTTTTTCACTTGATGGTGTTTAGAATAGCATAGAACTGAGTAGCTCATCGGCTATAGCTAGTTAGCTTGAACCGACCAAGAACAGCAGCAAGCGATTCGGGCGACTGGCGCCCCGCCAAAAAAAACGGCTGGCCTCTAAGAGACCGCACCGCACCACACTGAGTTGACTTGAACCATCTCCCAGGTCAGTCGACTGCCCAGCCAGGCTTCTTTGGGCTGGAGCGTGTGACAATGGAGCATGAGCTGGCCGGCCGTCGAGCCGTGGCGGGCGGTACAGGCGGCCCTGTGAGGTGGCGGGGGAATACATGATCCATCCGTTGCTGAGCGGGCGGCCGATGGCAGGTTACAGCAGTAAAAAGCGTTGGCCCCAGCGGGAACCGAGTCCGCTGGGCCGCCAAACGCAGCGCTGTTGCCGATGGATCAACGGGGGGAAGTCACATAACGGTGATCAGTGAATGGGCACTAGGAGCCCAGGGGAGCATGACGCACATGGCTCGCCGACAGCGAGACGGCCACTGTAGGGCCCAATGGGTAGGTGTGGTGGGCCTGCCGACGCCCGTGAGCCGCGAGGGCCGGAGACAGGGCAGAGAGACAGAGAAAGAGGCAAGGGACCAGGTGCAGCCCAGGGATGCTCTCGAGTGGACAAAAACAATACGTGATGAAGTAAAAATAACTTTGGGGTGATCCGTGCTGCCAACTAAGCCCGACGTCGTTCGTTCGCGTGTCCCGCGGGGACCGGGGAGGGGTGGCGTGAGCTAGCGAGTGGGTGTGCCCTGGGAGCTGTAATGCGAGAGAGTTTCGTAACTTCGGCGGCGCGAGTGGGCGGATTTGGATGGGAGGGTTGTAAATAGAAATCTCGGGGGCGTGAACTGGGCCGCCGGTGGAGGCGGCCATGGGAAACTGGGGACGGAGGAAACAGACAGTCACAGACAGACAGGCGACCGTCTCTCTGTTCGCATCCCAGGTCGAGATGGGAATGGCCGGTGGATGGCATGGCATCATGGTATCCTCTCCCTATCCCCATCCCCATCCCCTACCATCATCATCATCATCTGTTGGAACCCGGTAGTTGGCTATCCACCGTTCACAGCCCACGTCGTGTCTAATACTGGCACAAGGCCGGACAGGGCTGCCGGGCCACAACAGGCACAACATGGCATCGATTGGATGCCAGTTCGTGCAAAGCTGCTTCCCTGGCCTGCACCGCCAATCCGCCACGGCTCTGTGGTGCATTGTTAGCTACCCTGACGGTGCACCGTCTCTGTCTATCTATGGAAGCATCTTGGAATGGGAACGTTACCTGTCCACCAACCCACTCCAGCCTCACTGCTCTGCAGGTGAGACGGAGCCAGTAAGATGGCCGAACCTCCGTTTTGTCGAGCAGCCCGTCGAACCTGGCCCACGGCCCTAGAGTCGCCCAAAGGCCGCCACGCAGCCCACCAGCACCGCAGAACATCGCCATCACCTTTTTCACACATAGCACCGGCATCATTCGACCAGCATTAGCATCAGCAATCCATCGGCAAGCACTTTGCGCCCATGCACTCGGCGCAAGTGCCACCAACACCACCACCATCAGTCCAATGCCACAAACACTCCCCATTCCAAATCTTTTCCGCCTTTCCCGTCTGGCCAAAGCGTGTGCGTGCCTCTATTGTCGTCTCCGCACTCCCCTCTTCTCTCAAGAACATCTCTTCTCATCCCTCATGAGCTGCCAGCTCCCCACCCCCACCCCCACTGGGCACGCTTGCTGACTGAGCTCCGGGCGCACTTCGGCTGCGCTACTGGACGCCCACTGCTCTGATGGCCAGTGTGGTAGGTAGGTTGGCAGGCAGACATCCTAGCCTTGAGCCTGGCGGTCTTCAGCGGCGGCGGCCAATTCGGACACCGTTCCTGGCCGAGATCACTGCGCCGGGACCCCGTCCTCTGTCTTGAGGGCTCTAGCGCCCTGCGGAACAGATCACTCGGGGAAATGTTTGAGATTGACAAGTGTGACGGAGTAAGATGACTGCCGTCAGATGAAATCCCAACCGCCAAAAGAGGTCAACTATTACCCCGAAGTAGCGGGCATGGGTGCGAGATGACCTACATCATCGCCAAACTTGGCCGTGACGAGCGCCTCAGCCGAGACCGCACATAGCTGTCGCTGGGTTATGCCCCAATTCCTGCAGCTTGAATGTGATTGTGATTGATTGCAGCTCCCGAGCGGTCCCATTACCCTGAGTGCGCTGCGCACGGAGACATGTGCGCAAGTTTCTAGACGATGGCTAGGATGTCTTGGGGTCGTCAGGCACAGGTGTGACCTGCGTGAATGAATCATATGATGTCGCAGATGATAGAATCGTTGTCATTGTGAATGCTCAACACCGAGGGGGGCTGTGTCTGTTGGATTTTCTCCTTTTTGCAGCCTCCCTGTTGCCACTCCCTTATGCCACCCAACCCAGAATTAGCAACTGGGCTTATGTGGAAGCAGGCGACTTTTTTTCCCCCATCTTTATTTTTATCACAATTTCAGTTTTCCCATACGAGTAGCTTGGATTCATACTGAACTGTCATTCTCCCCTATTTCCTTTTTTTGCTGTTGTTCCCTCTGTGGTCATTTTTTTTTTTCGCAAAAGAAAAAAAAAACCACATTGCTACCCTAATGGGGTTGCACGCTTCCGAGTCTGGTGCTTGCTCCATCGGTCACCCTTGTCGGTTCCAACAACCGATCAACCCGACGTCATGGCTTTCGGAGGTGTTGCTAGTGACAGGTACCGCTCTAGGCCCTGTAGCGTCAAACGGCGCACGTGAACTCTTGAGACATCGCGATGCTGCGTCCCGAGGAAATGTGCAAATGCAGCCTTCTCGGGGACAAACTACCATCCATTGCTGCACCGGCGTTTACCAGCTTGGGATGTGATCCAAGGCTGGCTGAATGCTGTCGCCAAGCATAAAACCCTGGTAAGTTTGGTCAAGGGCGAAGCGCCATTCGGCTTTAGTGTGAAGTTGGCGGAGGCGGAGCACTGGAGCAGCGTTTTTGGACCTCGTGGAGGGTTAGAGTGGAGGGTGGGCCGTCAAGTAGTGCTATGTAGAGAGGGATTTGGATGTCAACCAATGCTCCTTCGCATGGTTGAGCCAAACGGACTCACGCACTCAGATGGGGGCCCGAAAAGTGCGTGGATGTTCCCCGTGGCCCAGTCCCGGCAGATCCACGATGGTTGACCTTGATTAATCGTCGGAAAGTAACAGCCGTGAAGAATCCACAAGGACTCACGTTGGAACAGGCCGGCTAATGGGGAGCCTGAGCCATCGAGAAAAGCCCTTCCCTGGTCTGTGTGTAAGTCGTGCGAGGGAGGTGCACAATTGGAGCCGTGTCTCACCCGAGACGACCAATTCCCCAACGAGAAGTCACTGACCGGGTGGCAACCCCAAGACCCTATCAAATCAACACTAGTCACTACTTGTTCCCTGCCCAATTCATCTGTCGAGGATGGTTGCATTGCACTTCAATGCCATCCAGACTGAGTTTGACGACCTTGGTGTGGCGTCGCTGAGCTAGCACCAAAGTATAGTATAGTGTGTTTGCATGCGTTGCGAGTGGGATACTGAGTTGGGGGTCTGTTGCGGGTTCGGCCGGCACAACGGCGGCCCTGTGCAGGCCGCTGTCTGACTTGGCAGGTAGACTGCGTTGTGCACAGCGGCTCCTGGCGAATAATCTGTCTCGCCAGCGCCGCAAACGAAATACAAAGTAGAGCTAATCATCACAAAGCATTGGTGGCCTGTCACCTAATGCTGACCAAGGATACCGTGAGTTTTATGGCTCTGGGCATGATTGAGTGAGTGCCCAAATCTTGCGCCCGCCATTTTTCGTCGCACCATGTCATGCGTTTCTCAAATTGTGCTGTTCAGGCTGCACCTGCACCTCTCTGCCAGTATCACCAAACAGGCCTCACCATGCTATGACCATGTACGTCTCGACCTGCTGGCTGCATTCCCATTGACCTGCGTCTTGGCCGCGGTGGCCTGAGAGCAATGGCAAGTCACCGGCGGGCTCCTATTTCGCAGCCCCGCAGGAACCTGCCGGGACCAACAGGGTTTGCGCGCAGGAATACTGCACCACGCAGTGTGATGGGCCTATGATGCGGTGCGGTTTGGGTGGGTTGCATGCTGCAACCGTTTGGCCTTTGTCCGCATTTTTTTCTCCATCCATGGCTAGTCGCTCATCTCCCTGTGTGCTTTGGCCTGGCCCTGCGCATGGTTTGGTGACCCTGTCAAGGTGGTGGTGGCGCCCATTTCCCAAGCAATTATTGCATCTTGGCAGGTACCTTCTGGAACCAAATTCCAATCCCTCCTTCCCTACCCAACGATCACCCATCCCCTCTATTCCCCATATCACCAAATCGGCATGAGACTCCCGCCGGGGTACCCTACCTTGGGTGGTATTGGTTGCTGTCCCGCAGGGTCTTTTGGCAGACCAGGTACGTGCATCCTTGCAGGGGCCGGTGCTGGCTTTCTGGCCTTGTTCTCTCACATTCTCCAGGTATTCTCGAAACAAGCCCATGCTCAATGCCTCATGCTAATACACTCGGTCTAGCTGCCACCTTCATTATTGCTCATCCTGCTCGAGTCGCACAGCCTGGACCAACACGGCTTCTCAAACATTATCTAAAGGTTTCGAGATCATCCAGTCATGTTCAAGGCACCCCCATGTATTGCACGGTTTCCGCGGCCCCATGACCGTGACCCTTGCACCTCCCGCGCGCGCTTCGTGCTTGGGCCTTGCCCAGCTTTGCTGGTTGCCCAATTCCCCTCCTCCGTCTTCTTCGGGCGTCTGTTAAACGGACGGACTCAACGATGCGAGTCAGTTTGCCACAGTTCTCAAAGTCCTCGTCGGGCCCGTCTTTGCATGTCGATACTAGCGCCACCAGCCAGAAAGCCCGTCGGCCAAGTTGCCAGCTACGTAATGGTCTTCAGGTGCACCTGAGCCATCGCCGAGAGAAGCTACGATAGCCACCAAGTCGGGCGTCGCCAAGCGACCGCAGGCTAACTCTTAGACGCGAACCTCGTGCCGATTCGTGAGAGGGTCTAGAAGCTCCTCGGTCCCATATTCATCCTTAGCCCCCGAGACCAACCCTCCGGGCCGTGGGTGGAGCTCGCCCTGACAGGTGCCGAATTCAGCAGTTGGCCTTTCGCAGACCTGGCAAGGAGTTCCCAAGTATTCCGCTTCAGAACCCATCGTGACAAATTTTACCGGCAGTTCCATTGATGCCTCGGTCTCCATTTCCCTAGGTCGCTCGTTGTGTCCCCTCCAACTCTGGCCCCAGCGCGTGCTCCGTTTAGAGTACCACGCGACACCAGCATCACCAGCCAGCCATTAATTCAGCGAAACTTTGTGACGACTGAGGGACTGGCTGCCAAGATGTCCTCATCAACAACCATAGAGAGGCTCCATGTCGTGAAAAGCAAGCAAACCAGGTCTTTCTCCATATCGGCCGGTTACTTTGAAGCGCAGTCCACCATCATTGGTGGGCAAAAGGCTAGCTCTAGCTCGGACGCTTTCTCTGCCGAGACCGAAAAATACACCACTGGCCTCTTGTCGCCCCCCAGATTTTTAGGTCTAGTCAAGACCATGAGGTCATGCCAAGGGGACCAAAAATTACCCACCCACGCGCCTTCATCCTAACGGCCAACAGACTCGCCCGGCCATGCCGATAGGCCAACTCTGGGTGGATCAAACCCAGTCGGGGGTTTGCACGCTAAGGCTGTTGCCGCGAGGCTGGCTCGGGCTGTAGTGACCCTGTTCTTCTATGGTTTCATCCCTTTGCTGTGGATGCTCCTTGCCTCCATTCTCAAACAGTTGGCGCACACCGGGCTGTGGACCGGACCGGAGCCCTAGCTTAACACCAGATCTGACGGACAGGCTATTGCCACATGTGAATGGCTGAGACCTTGAGTCTCGTGTCCCAAAATGGCACTCATCCCTTGCCCGCGACGCCCCCAAATGCGATGGAGATGGGAAAATCGGAAAAAACCGACCAGTTGAGGCCTTCCTCCAGAAACCCTGCCCCTAACGTTGCACAACTTGACCAGCCTTAGTTGCGCCCACGCTTCCACTTGGAAGCGAATCTTCCATTTTCGGAACCGCTGTTGCGCCTGACTAGCCTGCCGCGCCCTGCACGTCCACCAAAATATCCACTGGCAGCATGTCAGTCGCGGGCATAAAGAATAACAGACAAGCTAAGCTTGGCAGCACACGGCATTCGACAGATTTGGCCCAGTGGAGGTTACCGAGGCGCGGGCGAGCCTCATTCAGATGGAGCAGACCTCCGCTTAGCCTCTGCAAAAGCTCCCTGCTCGATGTGGGGACGGGTGCTATAGTCTATGCTATCCTAGGTGCTACCGAGGCATGCAAAACCACAGCGTCCAAAAGTCTCGCGATTTTTGACGAGCGGGCTTCCAAGCTAGCATATCACTGTCCGACACCACCCCAAAGGAACTCGGGCGTAAAGATGCTACGTGATACCACCCCAGTGGATAAGACCCTGCAGCCAGGCCCTTAAGCCAGATCCCTAGCCATGTTGAGGCTCTCCCGTCTTGGGCAAGACCATTCCACGTTGCCCAAAAAGGGCCTGTCGCTTGTCTAGTTTTGGTCTAGCGAGCTTCTATTCTCGACATCGCCGCTGATCTTGTCTCGCCGGGGACCAGTGAACATCCCATGCTTAGTGGGCAGTTCCTTTTCGCACCCTGCAACAGTCAGCATCAGCTGCTCACAGGATTGAGAAATCCCGAATCTGAAGGTGTGTCCTTGGGCAAAGTCAATCGGAATACCATCAATGGCTCGCCGTGGTATGGGGCTGAGATCCCGGCATCCTGACTCGATCTTCGTTGCGCCCGGTCCGCCCATAACGCCAACATGATGCACAACACGTTCCATTGACATTGACATCGCCTCTCCTCGAAGCGACCCTCATGCGTGCTTTTGTCATACCTGCAGCCGTTTCTCGACGTTTTAGTTGCTCGATCTGGGCGGTGAGCTCATTGTGATTCCATCGAGCTGAACTCTGCATCGCACCACCGTCATAGTAGAACACTAACAAAGCACGTGCCGTGTAGGTGCAAGTAGACTCCGAAGCGCTATGGAGCTACGCTCAAAGTCCCACGTTCCTTCGAGCAAAGGATTTAGAGGTAACAAGCAGGCATCAATTGTGATACCAACATCTACCCACGCCAATCGTTAGCCCTATCAAGTGTCCGTTTTAAGAATGCTAGCATCATTGCCTCCAGAACTGAACAGGGATCTACCAGTGCTCAGATGCAACAGAGCAAGCATACCCTTGGTGAGGTGACCGACCACCCTGTGGGGATGACTCCAATATGCTCGACATTACCACCACGCTGGTGCCATGGGATCTTTACGATTCGCCCAATGGGTTTTACGACTAGCCAAATACAGACTGACGAGGTCGGGCAAGCTGCAAAGATGCCATGGGCTGCCCCGCAAGGATCCGCCTTCAACCGGATTTCCAGCCTTGGATCAACATTTGACCCAAAATTGCGCACGACAAAAATCCCTTGAAGGGACCACCCTCGTCCACTTTGAGAAGAAAAGACCTCATGTCAGAGGGATAACGGACATCAGTCAGAAGTCGGTCTTTTTTCTCCTCAGCAGCAACCTCTCATGCCATGAACCCACCATGACGAAATGCAGTCCCAAGTAAGCTAAGCTTCCTTCTCGTCTGCCTCCCGGTGATTCGTTGGAGGGACAGCCACGAGGGGCTCCGCATCGGCGAGATATATTTAGAATTGCCACCAGGGAGTGTCGGCTGGTGGGAGAGTGTCCTGGTTTATTTTGTCCACCAAGACACCACCCTGTTCATCATGTCAAGGTTTTCTGGTAAATTGCGCCTGTAACCGGCACTATCGGCTAGACAGGAAAAGCGATCTACACTTGAGCAGCCTCTACTAGAATGCACAATGTATGGTGAGCTTGCAAAGTCGCTCCACCATTCGACCCGCTTGTCTAAGCAGGAACAACATTCATGACAGGCCACCTTTTGAATGACCAGCTACGGGAATCAACTACTTACCCTTGTCGCCTATGTCTGGCCACCTGAGTGGCGCCGACCGGAAGTTAGCGGAGCGAGAGCCGGCCTTCTTGGGTCACAATGGCTGGATATCGGGGAGGGAGCATCTGGGCTCCACCTTGCCCGAACCTGGACGCGACTGAGATAGTTCGCGAAGCCTGTCAAGCACGAGACCGGTTTGTCGCTTGTCGCCTAGTCCAACACTAACATTCAAGGCTGAGTTGGCTTTGTTCCAATAGCCCACTGCCTTGTTGAGGTGTCACCAGTCCAATGTACGGCTTGTCAACTCTCGTCAACTGAATAAATAAAAGCAATACACCACTTCAAAGCTAATATAATAAACCAAAAGCTTCATCGTATCTTATGTTAATGATAAAGCGCATTGGCGGACATTGAGCACAGATCAAGCGCATCCAAAGTGCCCAGTCCGGGGACACATTTGAACATGATTACCGGGAGAATGTGTTCGACCCAATTGATTGCGATTCCCAAACCGAAGAGTGAAAAAAAAAAAAGGAGAAGAAGAAAAGAAAAGAAAAATTCCCATGAAAACTCAAGTCAATGCTGTGCTTAGTGGCAGCAACTGGCAATCGACGAGCGCCATGTTGCATGCACAGCAATGACCACAGCCTCGACAGCGAGGTTACATGCTAGTGGCATCTGTTTTCTGTGTAACCTCCCGCACTGTCAGAACCATATCCTTAACGGGATGCATCAGACGGCTCCTCGCTTATGGCAATAGCGTCATCATGGATCTGACAAGCCACCTGCGTTTTTTCCCGCTCGGGATAAAACATAAGCCGAGAAACACTAATGGCAGCTACAATGCAATGTTGAATGCTCGGCAAATTCAATTGTAATCATCCCGACAACAATGTCTTGGGACACAGCCTAGGAGTTGAATCCCGTGAGCTTACAGCCACCCCATCCTCCGGTTAAGCGCTGCTGACTTCCAAAAAAGATAAATACATGGGCCAAGGCTGACAATGGACGACCAGAATGGCTAAACTTGGTAGTCTAACGTGCACGAGGGAAGGACGCATCGAGGAAATCAGCCTTACAAGTCAGCGGGCACAACCCAGGGTTTTCGAAACGGGCCTATTCATGATGCAACCTAATATGATCAACCAGCCGCCTTGGATGCATGCACGCACCCAAGACCAGCCAACAGCAGGTAGTAAAGAGTATCTGCGAACAACAACGAGGTGTACACCGGCAATTACTTCCTCCAGGCGGAAGGACAATTGCCGTCTAATTTCCCGATAGCAGCCGAAGTCTCGCGGAAAACTCTAAAGCATTTGTTTGGTACGCGGAAGCGGTATGCCGTGCCATCTTCTCGATGTAGAAATTTCTTCTTATGACAAGGAGGCAACTGCGCACTGACGGAGTGTTGCCACGCGCAGGGGCGCTGGTGGCGCTGGGGCTAGGGAGCCATGTCGCACAAGGCTAGAAGCCCAAGACATTGCGCATGGAGAGTAATTGTCTAAAGCGCAAAGGCAGCCATGTACGTCTCCTTTGGGGAGTGTATGTGTGTTCGACGCGATAGGGCGTTCCCGCGGACCCACAAGATCTAATTCATCCCAGTGTAGGGCTCCAGGGGTCCATTCGAGCGGGTTCTTCTGGCCAAGTAACGTATCATCCATGACGGCTCAGCCTGAGTTCTGCGGCCTGGGTGATTGCCGTCACGTCCAACATGGCAGGGCCTGCTTTGACCATCAAATAGGGCGGACCCACGATTGGCATCCAGCGTCATTGGGACGGTACTACCCGGCAGATGTGACAGGACGAAACGGCAATGACGGCGCCAAATACTAGGATCGCGTCAGAAGCTATTCAGCAAGGGACTGTGATCTCCCCAGGCGTGTGGTCTTGCCTTCTCGATTCTAGAGACGGGACGGCGGGTCCGATCAAGCACCCTTAGATCGAGAATTGTACGTCCGATGTTCTCCCATGTCGCAGATGAAGTATGTGATAAGCGCGCTTCTGCTCAGGTCCACATGTTTGATGTTGGTGAAATTGAAGGGACTCTCATTTTCAGTCGTGCGAAGAAGACGACCATCAACGGGTTTGACGGGACGGGACGGCTTGAGGGCGGTTGAGTGCCTTGCTGGACCCCCGGTCGCCTGTCAACCAACGAGCAGATTTGGAGGGACCTTTTGTGTTTTGGCACCCGGGGAGAGCCCTTGACAGCCCAGCCCAGCAGGGTTGTTATTCCAACGGTTGCCCATGAGAATGTTCATTTGGGGAGCCCCCTTGCTCTGTGGAAAACCCCAACCCAACACCCATACAAGGATATAGGGCAACGAGAAAAATGGGGAGTGCCCAAGGCAAGAGGCAGGCAAACCAGGGCGGGCGGCGATCCCGGTGAGGCCCCATTTTGTTGCATGGGGACCTGAGTGCGCGGGTACTCTGGCGCTGGGCTGAAGGCGAGATGATGGGGTTGATGTCGATGGGCCCGGTATCAACGGGCCTACCGAATGGTCCCAAGCTCCAGAGACAAGATGCCATGGAACTGCCAGGGCAAGTAGTGGCCCGGCCCACAGGCGACAAGAAAACCTGAGGGGCCTGACAGGGTGCTAGGGATGAGACCAGTTCCAAAGTTGATGCAGCGACCAACAGCACCCCGCATGGAAGCTTTCCGCCATTCTAGACCCCCTCTGGTCTGACAGGGGTGGGAGAGAAAGAAGCCATCACCATCAGGTCGATATAGGGTTGGCGTTAGATTCGCCCACGTTGATTGCATTGTCCGTCCGTGTGTCATGGTTCGACAAAGGGCGCGAGGAGAGAGGGAGAAAACATGCCATGGCACGCTCAGACCAATGACATACGCCCCCTTTCCCCTGCCAACACAACGGCCATGACTAGCGTCAAAGTTTAATCGCTGACCTGGATATGGTCCGTCCTGGGATTCTGACACACCAGCGCGCGCTCGCCGTCATGTTGTCGCCGGGGTTATGTCGGGAGTCAAGATGGGGACGATCCAGATTAGCCCCAGGACATCTGGGTGGATTAGACCCAGAATCACTGTCATTTCGGCACATGAGGCTCCTCTGTCTGGTGTCTGGGCTGCTCACGCTGTTAAACTTCGAAGTGGGCCAGCATGCTATCCTATTGGCGTATGTATTTACGATGCATCCACTTGCCAGAACAGTTGGGTTTTGGTAGTTTCTACAGAATACATGACGGTCAAAGCACAAGCTACCCACCGTCTCAGCAAGCAGAGCGCCCCTCTTCTACTTTCTCCTTGTACGCTCACAAGGCTGTGCCAAAGAACAACAAAGTGGATAGCCTGGTCAAACACATACGGACCTAGCCGCTGTCAAAGCTGCATTCACAGCGACTTTGTGAACCAATCACCCGCTATTACTGGGCTCAGACCGTCCATCTTTAGCGTATTGCTTCATCTCAATTCCCTCATCGTCTTGTGCCTGGCGTCTGATGCTTTGCGGAACCCGCGGTGACCGCTGCGTGGATCAGGCACAGCACGGGCATTATGCTTTGGGCGTGAGAGGCCGAAACAAAAGGCATCCGGATGATACCATCGCTATTAACCGTTCATCCCGCATCTGATCACTAATACCAATGCTAAAACCGCAGTTTCAATGCTTGACCAAATGGGTGGGATGGCCCAGTGTCATGTCACTGGCCTCTGGCAAGCGACAGCTAGGTATCCCCCTGCACTGACCCCCCGGTTGCCTCTTTGGCATTCGAACATTCCACGGGGCCGAGGCCTTTGGTTCAGGAACGTCTCTCTTTCTCTGTCAAACCCTGGGCTCCCCTCCCCGGTTACCCGGGAGCCTTACCAGGTCTCAACTGGAGAACAAAAGATCCGCCCACCCTAGCCTTTTGGCCAGATGGATACCGTTTTTGGATGCCCTGTGGGCACTGCCGTGGGCCTGCCAGCTAGAGTTGGATAAGGGGGAGGCTGAGGGTAGGGGTTACAGAATTGGCGGGCGAGGTCATGGGCTCCCCCAATGAGCTGAAAAGGGGATAGCAGGATGTTACCGTCCTTCTTGATGCTGTCATGACTTGTGTCTATGCGGGAAGCCACCAGCATATCTCGATCAAGCCCAGGACTTCCCTGGCTGATTTTGCTTTGCTAGCCTCTTCATCTAAGTTCTATTTTCCACAAGAGGCATTCTCCGGCTGTTTGCACTCAGGGCCTACGAATTGCCAACGCGTTCCCATTTCCCGGTCGTCACATAATTGAAGTTTGTATCTGCGTACAGCATTTGCTCTCGGCGATCTCATTGAACGGTTTCGGGGACCACGCGGCCCCTCAGGCCAGGGTCATCCGAGCGGAGTGCCGCGGGACGGGGTTTGATTCCAAGAAACTCAGGCCTCCGAAAGGTAACACGGCGGTTCATCGCAGGTGATTGGAGGCGGGGGGCAGTTGTACTCAGGTCTATTTTTACTTGCCCCCCTCGCGGTGAAGTTTGATTCGCTGCCCTAGGTCGAAAGATAGGGGACGTCTTGGCCACATGCATGCATACCGATCCACCCTGGAGGTCAACGAGCCCACAAGGCTAGGTCGCGACACCACTTTTTGCTGAATGCAGTAATTAAAAATCTGGGCCTGCAAATCTCTCAAGATGAGTGCCGAAATTGTAGAAACCTTCTATGAGAAATTCTAGGTTTCAAAGCATTAGGAACGTCTACCTGCCTGGGTCGCCGGCCCTGCCTGTGATGCTACACCGAGCGGCGGCCGCGATGGTGGGGAGTGGTGCAAGGCTGGGGATGTTTGCGAAGGTTGCCAAGTTGTCTTTCAGACCCGGACACCGGGCGCGCCTTGGCAGCCTGATGCTCCTTTCATGGCAACTCGTAGTGGGTAATCATGGTCTGCCACGTTCCTATTTTGAGGACTCAATTGCATCGCGGAACTGGAAGAGTTACCCAAAGCCGCTGCCCTCCCCCCCACCCCCTCGTCTCAATGCGGGAGTGCTGCCAGACAATCCGGCCAGGCCGGGGGAGATCTTGATTGGTAGGCGGTGAAGTGCGCTCAAAGGTAAATCAAGACAACGACCCCGAGACTCCGCGACCTTTTTGCAAAAGGGAATATTGCCGGTAATCCGGTTGCAGGGACCTAGTTGGCTTTCACCGAGGCGGGGAGGGGGGGAAAAGCCACGGGGTTCAGGGAACAAACGACAACAAAGAATTTAAAAAAAAATTGATTAAAAAAAAGAGAGGCGATCAACGAAGGGTCCAGCATCCAGCAGGGTGAATGGGCCAGGCTAAACTGTGCCAAGGAAAGCGGACCGGCGCTTGTGGGCTTGAAGGGACAGGAGGGAGCTGCCGCCGGGCCTCTCTGCAAGGGCTTGCTGAATACGAGGTTTTAGGCGTGGTTTGAAATTTTGGCCTAGGGGAGGCGCCACGGCGGCTAGGGGACTTGAACAGCTATTTCTGGGGTGAAGAGGAAGAAACTACTGGCCTCGGATTGGCTTCTCCTGGCGAAAATGGTGCCGATATCATGATATTTCACCGTAACGTGGTGTAGTCTGATACGCAACCGTGAGAGGAAACGGGGCCGCCGCCGTGGACGGTGTGTGCCACAACCGATGCCCCAAAAAAAGAAACTGCGGGCGTAATTGGGCCGTCGGAGACTTTGGCCCCTCCCCCCTTGAACCACCGATGCTAAATCATCCGTCTTATGTTTTTTTTATTCACACCTTAGCTGTCGGGGTTTAGCATGCCGATAGCCGATTACAGATGCCTCTCACCGTCTGGCTGTTTCGCCCATGGTTCTGGGGTTGCCATGTCTTGGCAGAGAGGGACACAACCACCCGCCAAGATGGGATGCCAGACCCAGGCCGGGGGGTTGGGAAAGCGGAGGACGCTCTCAATTTCGGCTTGATCTTCATTTGGCAATGAAACGTTGCCCCTCTCTCGCATTCCATTTGTCACATGGCTTGTGATCCTATCTAGATCAAATCAAAAATGGGTTGCGTTTGACGCCCTCTTGAGTCTAGCCATTACCCTACACGCCGCAGGTTGACATTGGGATTAGCACAGGCGAGAGAGAGGGGGGTGAGAAGAAAAAAAAAAGCAAAGGTTAAGAGTCGTGTTAATGTAGTATTCGTAATAATCCCGTATTGGTTATCTCGGCACTTCTTACATGATCATGTTGTATTGTTGGGTGGGAACTTGGGTTTCTCGGGTCCATCGCGAGAACTTCCTGGATTGGGAACCTGGCTTCAAACACCATGGAGAAGTCTTTTGAAATGGCTGAACCATGTAGCCCCTAACCTACAGGATGTGAATGGAGTCAATGATAAGTCCCCAACCAGACTAGCAACTCTCTGCCCCTCCAGTTCGTGCCTTTTTTTCATATTGCTCTGAACTTGCTTTTTGGGGGAAGGGGCTCCAGATGCCAGGTCATCAACTTGTAGTTAGCTACAATGATACAACAAGAACAAATCATACGTAGAGCAATGATTGAATTTCACATCAAGCAAACAGAGACACAATCAGCACATGTTCAAGTCCGAATAGCTATTGTTACTTGGTTGTGTCAATCTTCCTGCTTGCAATCCTTTCCATCATCACCATGCCTGGCTACTGGCAATCCTCCAACAGAACGACAAGCACATTAACCCCAAACACCATTCATTCAGCTTACTGACTACCCTAATCTATCTAAGTTAATTCCCGTATCATGCCCATTCGTTCATCTCGCCTCCAAATTTTCTATCTACTTTGCCCACATCACATCATGATCCCAGCACATGACAATCAAGGTATACTTTTCCTCCATCCCTTTGTGGGCCATCATGAAATCATCAATCCCCAACCATCGCCACTGTCGATGAAAACGATCATAAAAGTCGCACAAGCTGCCCCGAATCCACATTTGCAGCCTGTTTGCCATCTCCCCTAGAAACCCCACCATGCAGCCACCTGACCTTCAAACCTGATCCATGCGACCTGTGCCGGAAAACAAAAAATCAATGCTATCTATGGCTATGTAATTATTGGTGTTCCTCCTGCCTTTGCCGTCAAAATACCAATGCCCGTTGCGGCCTCTGAAAAGGCACCATTAGCTGCTGGTGCTATAGAGTGTAATGGGCCTCAAGAACTTGTCGATCCTTGGCTTGTAGCTGTCCTAGGAAATCGCCAAACTGAGGAATCATTTGCTTATAGGAGGACAACACCTGACTCTGGTTAGCATTGCTCGAGCCTTAGATTGCACAAGTACTCACATTCTGGAAAACGTCGTGTAGCTCCTGCTTGATTGGGTTATTGAGGTTGATTTCGCGGTATCGGGCAATGGCGGTAAAGTATTGAAGGAGAACCTTCTCCATGGCCTGGGGATTTCGGCTCACGATCATGGAGAATCCCTTAAACGCGGTTGCCTTTTCCTCCGTAGGCTCAACCTCATCCATGATGCCAAGCCACTCCTCAGCAAAGTTGCCGAGGTGAGGGGCCAAGGCCTCCGAGTTGTCGAGTCCGAGGCGGCCGAGGGCCATGGCAGCATTCTCGTTGAGAGCCTTGGGCACACGGGGGTTGGTCATGATTTCGACAAACCGCTGGAGGAGCTCCGGGATCCAAGGTCCCATGCCGCTCTTGTGCTGCATGGAAATTTCGCCCGCCGACCAGCAGGCGTTGTTGACAACGCCAAAGCCGCTGTCAATCTCCTCATCCAGGATGTTGTCCAAGTCCAGCTGCTTGAGAAGGATGGGGACGAGGGTTCCGAGGTACTGCTGCAGCAGGCTGTACACGTATTTGGCACAGTCTCCCAGCAGGGCGTATGCTGACTGCCGCACCTCGTCCGCAGGGTCTTCCATGCAGAAGCTGAGCAGCTCAAAGAAGGACTGCTGCGAGTTCTTGACTAGGGCCTCGGACTTGTTATCATCTAGCGCCTGGATGATGGCACTGAGCAGGTCAAGGCTTGTCACGAGGAAGTCCTTGTCTGGCGAGTCGAGAGCGGGGTTGCTGGCAGCGGCCAGCGTCTGCTCCAGGTTTACGTGAATAATGTTGACGCATCGCAAGAAGATGGACTCAGCGTAGGGAGCAAAGGAGTCGTTCATGGCCATGGCGACATATGAGAGACACTCGAGCAGAGGGAAAAGCTCGCGAGACTGGTCTGACACCTTGTTGTAGCGGTCGATTAGGGCGGGCATCAGCTCACCGGCCAGGTCTGGTCGCGCCATGACAGGGCCAATGTGCTCAGCGAGGGTCTGAATACAGTCGTACAGAATGTAGATGTTGCGATCCTTGTACTTGCCAAAGCATCGGACGTACTGGGAAATGATAGGACCGCAGTATGGCTCCAGAATCTTGCCAGCCTTCTCTTCGAGGTTAGCAAAGGCTGAGGCAGCTGCCTCCTGGACCTTCTTGTTCTTGTCAAGCATCTTGCGGAGGATACCGTCCATCAGAGGGACAAAGTACTGTTCCCTTTGCTGATCCTGGAGGTTGGCAGCCCAGGACGAGTATCGGCCGAGGGTCCAGCAGGTAATCTGGCGAACAACGGGCTCTTGGTCCTCCAGCAGCGAGATCAGGTAGGGAACCAGCTCGGGCAGGTGAGGCTTCACCACGTGCATGCAGCCGTCAGCAACGGCACCAAGGGCCAGCACGGCAGCTTCTCGGTGCGGCCACTCGGCGTGCTTGAGGTTCTGTGAAAGGTAGGGGAAGATGGCCTCAAAGACGGGATCTTGGAAGTCGCGAGCGAAAACGTCGAGGGCAGCGGCGGAGCATTTGCGAATGGTCCATCGCTCGTCGGGGCTCGCATCGTCGCCGTCGTCGTACTCGTCAACTTCACCGTCCTCGAGGTCCTCGTCCATGTTGGCCAACCGCTCGTAGGCATTGCCGTTCTGGTTGGGGTCAGCAGACGCCGAGTTCTCGCCGCCGTTGGCCGTTCGCGCCTGGGGCTTCTTGGCGAAGGCGGGACGGATATCTTCTTCGCGGTCATCTTCCTCCTCGTCGTCCGATTGACCACCGAGCAGGGCAATCTCCTCGCCGCTGTAGACCATGCACTCGAGCAGAACGGGGATGATCTTGCCAAGGTAGGGCTTCAGATTGGTCCAAAGGTTCTCGTGCTCTCCGACGGCTAGCCAGAACTCGGCTGCCTCGCATGCCAATTCTTCGTCGTCAGACTTCTGCTGGCTAATGATGTAGTCAACGAGGCCGCTGGTGTGGGGGAGGAGCTTGTCGGGTCGGGTCTCGACGAGTTGGACGAAAGCACGGCAGACTTGGCGGCGGACGTCGGTGTTATCATCCCCGGCGAGAATAAAGAGGTGCTGGAGGAGATCGTCGATGGAATTGAGCATGGCTTGCGACTCTCGGGGGGTGAAGACGTTGATGGCAGTCAGAGCACCGGATCGAACCTTGGGCAGAGGGTTCTTGGTGGCAGCAATGAGCTGGGGGAGGACGTAGTTGAGGGGTCGCTGGCCGTTGACTTCCTTCATCAGCATGCGAAAGTTGTCTTCGCAGATCTTGGCCATGGCCGACATGGCGCCCTCCTGGGCCTCGGGGGTGACCTGGCCGTTGGCATTTGAGATGAGGTCGAGGAGCTGGGGAAGGAGTTCGGGCCAGCCGAGCAATCCACCGCGCCTGATGATTTCGGTCGCAATGTTGCCGGCGAAGTTGCGGATCTGGGAGTTCTTGTCCTGCAAGCACATGGGCACGGCCATCTTGACCAACTGGAGGCTGGTATCGGGAATGGATTTCCAGTCGGAGCGGACATTGTTCTTGAGCATGATGCCGGCGGCGGAACGGACGAGGTGGTAGTCTTGCTCGGAGAATTGGAGACCATCGGGAGCCTGCGTACTCGAGAAGAGATATGCGAGGTAGTTGTTGACATCAGGCGAGTTCTTGGCTTGCTGAAGCATCTTTGATGGAGGGGCAGCTCGGTCAGCGGGCGCAAATTGGGGCGGAGGAGGGGCAACTCACGAGGTCAGCTTGCTTCTGTGCGTTCTTGTCGAAGCCGCTGAGCGAGTCCTTGAGGCAAGCAGCGAGCTGCCTCAAGGACTCGGGTGCGGGCTGCCAGGCCATGATGGGCGGGCAACGCAAGGTGAGATGAAGGAGAGAGGCGCAAAATTGAGGATGCGCAGAGGCGGAGGGGATGGGAGGGACGGGAGAGGAGAAGACGGAGGCTTCTTATGACATGGGCGAAGCTCCGCAGCTTCTGTATCAGTGGGAGAAGAGGATTGCAGAGGTGGAATGGCGGCGGCCGGGAGGCTCTGCTCGATACTTGGCGGGGACTCGATGCGCGGAGAGGGCGAGAGAAAGGGCGAGCAGAGCGGTGGGATGTGGTTTGGACCGCTGGCAGCGTAGTGGGCGGGAAGCGAAGGTGCCCCTCAGCAGCAGGGGTCCGGGAGTGGGCGAGGAGAGCAGAAGTTGGACCGTCGTGGGGCCACCACAAGCAGCCAGCCGGGCCAGGATATGAATTCTTATTTTTTTTTAACAACTCTTTGGCCTTTGAAACTGAGGTTGAACAAGGAACGGGATGCAGGCAGGCGAGCAGCTGCGAGGCGTCGCTTGCTGGGGGGGAGCTGAAACCAGGCCTGGCCGGGTCGGGCTGGCCTGTGGTTGCGCAGGTTTGATTGAAGACGGGCACCCACACGGGCAGGCCAAACCACACGGATGAAATGGACGAAGGATCAGGAGGCCAAGTCCCAAGTCCCAAGCGCAGCGCAGGTGAGTGGATGAATGAAGGGTCGACGAGGGATGGCGGATGGAAGAGTAGGCGGGGTGGTGGCCAGTACCCGTACCACAGAGGAAAAAAAGACACCACACCACACACACACGCCAGAGCCCATAGCACCACCACCACCTCCACGCAGAACGACGCCTGACACTTGCGCCTACCTTTATTAAGCCAGGTAGCTAGCTCCCCTTAGTAGGTACCTACAGCGGCTGTCCCAACCTCCGCCCTGCGTACCGCCGACATAACATCACACTGCACATGCCCCCAACCATGGATGGCTGATGGCCTCTGCATTCTGCATTCTACCGTGTGTAACACCTAGCGCTTAGTACCTGCCACCCTCAACTTGGCACCTAGAAACTAGCGCCTCCAGGTACACTCCAATCCTTGGATCATGATTGCAACGGAGGCAAGGTACACAACTACTTCCCCACTGCGACCACTGCACAAGTTAGCTCAGTTAGAATGACCACAATTTCTAAAGCAAAAATAATCCTTGAAGAAACCTAAGAAATAATCTTTCGGTATTGTTTTTATTTATTTATTTCTTTTTAGCTACAGATGTCAAAATGGACGGTCTTTCTTACAGGGGCCCATGCTGCGAAGTGTCTAACTGACAATCATGCTGTATTGCACACATGCTAATCCACTGTGCTGTGACCACCAGAGCACCCCAGTAAAAAAAAAAAGTCAAGGTCAGCATCATAAAAAAAAGCATGGCCACTCAACACCTGGAAAATAAAAAAGCAGAGTGCCCACTTTTTGGGTGAAAGGAGCGCTGTCTAAACATGTTGACAGCGTGCCAGGCCGGGTACCAACTTCATTTGTTCATTTATTTTCATTTGGCCATCTTTCCATTCTGTTTGGTGCAGACACTGATTAAATTTCATCTAGGCACCTATGCACAAAAACCACCGGGCACTTACCACCTACCTTGAGCCCTTATTATGGGGAAGAATGAAAACTCTTAAGCGGGGTTGCGATAACGAATGCCCCAGTGCCTACCCTACCCATTTCCCGATACCCTTTTCGGAGGCCATCTTGTGAACAGAAAAAAAGGCCTTTGTGGACCCAAATGGGCGCGGGGGAACCTTGTGCGGGCGGGATGAATTTTCTTCTGACGGAATGAATCTATGTTTAGAGCAATCGCCTACCCATTGACACTGTGTCTCGAGAGATCTGCCGCTGGATCCTCCCCCTTCTTTTTTTCTGCAGCATCTCGCGCTAATACGCTACCACGAAAAAGAAAAGAAAAAGAAAGAAAAAAATTCCAACGGCTTTCTCCCCCTCTCCCCATCATCCACCCTGGTTTCAGACCCCGATCCGTCTCATCCCAGACGCACCCAATCGCCTTGCCGCGCACTCTTGTTTCAGCTGGCCTCTGCGTGGCGGTTGCCCGGCGGCAGATGTCTAAAACCCTTCCCCCCTGTGGCTAGATTCTTGTTGGGGCTACCGCGTCTGTTTGCCTTTGGATCCCCATGCAGGATGCCATTCATTCATTTCGTCGTGCATTTTCTCCCCCCGTTGCCGTCGGACCTCACGGGAAGCAAATAAGCCAAGCAGCAACGGATTCGCCCCAGCTTCGCTTCGTCCTAGTCCAACTTGGACCCTGCTGCTGCTGCCCGATCGCCGCTCGGCGCTCGCCCCCGTCTCACCGCAGCTTGGTCCAGTCTCACAAGTGTAACACAGCAGTCGGCACAGGCGTGTTTCGCCAGTAACCCAGGCCAGGTGGAAAATTGCGAGCAGCAACCCGGGGCTAGAAAACAACCCTCCTATCATAGTAGACTTGACCTCGCCGTTCCTGGTCGCTCGCCATGTTTGCCATCGGCTTGGTGCCTAAACGAGCCTCTCGAATTCGGGCTAATTGCCACCTCGTCCTTTGTTGTCCTCGTACGGACGGGAACTTGCCTCCGTAGTTGTTTTACTCATGCCATTTGCCGCCCATTTGGAACTTCATCGAATGCGATGGCATGTTTGCTCGGCCTTGCGATATGCCCGTCAACCGCCTAACCACTTGAAAAATGTCATCTATTTTTGGTGTACCAGCTTTCAAGCCTGATTCACAACAGACGCTTGCCCTGCCAATGCTGCTGTCCTCGGGACTACCACCTCCAGAGGGAAACTCTGCTCCTCCTGCCGCAGTGAGGCGGTCGGTCTTTGTCCAGTGCAACCCACGATCCGACGGGAGTGACAAACATTGGATTAGCGACCCGGATACCGTGCCACGATAATTCCTTGGCACCACGCGTCGCCATGTCGTAACCCCATGTCATTTTGACAGCTTTCGCCTCTCGGTTGGCCGATCTCTGTGTGCTCTGAGAGAGCGGTTTCCCCCGTATTCGTAGTGACTCGTTTGATGGCCCAGGCAAATGACATGTTTGACAACCTCGAAAGTCTAGTGCGAGTGAGTGGTGCATGCCGAGGAAAAAGAAAAGGCCGGGCGAGTTTGTTTGCTTAAGCTTCCCCAACACCAGCTTGCTTCAGCCTTCCCAGTACCACCTCGACAACGGACTTGAATGCTTCCATCTCCTCTTCCACTGTGCCACCCATGCCGGCATTGGCAAAGCTCATCGAGTTGGTCACGTACACGGGCAGCTTGGTCTTGCGTGCGAGAAGCTTAGCCATGCGTGTGGTGAACTCGAGCGTAGACTCTGATGAGTAGAGGGTGGTGGATAGCGGCTGCCCCGGGTCAAGCCTCTGTATTGCCAGTTAGTTCCGAATGTGTCACATGGGGGTGGTGATGGAGGGCCTACGTTGGGGAGGGCGTAGACGAATGACCCCATGGATGTGGGGGCGGCAAGCTCATCTTGTGTTGCTGTTGCAAGGAACAGCATGATGGCCTTGGCTTTTGTGGACAGGCGCAAGTAGATGCGCGTGTCTAGGGAGCGAGGGAGGGGGATGGAAAGCTGGATAGTTTCGGAGGCCATGGCTGAATGTTGCGGGTGGTATATGAGGGGCTGTCTAGATAGTTATTGCGAGAGATGTATGCGAGGCCTGTCTGACTATGTGTTGGATAATAGAATTGTAGTAAGCGAGCTGAGCACGTAGGGCCAGAGAATGAGGGGGAGGGGCAGCATCAAGCAAGAGTGGAGACATGAATTGGATGTGCAAAATTGACGACCACGATTCTGGCCGATGCCGGAGAACCGGGGAAAGAAAGGCCTGTTTCAACTATCAAGAAAAAATGTGACAGAATCCGTGTATTTGGCCTTTTTTGTGGTTAATTTATTGCAACCGCTGCAGCTCCTGGACATCTCACCGCAAACGCCGCATCACATGACGGCCCCGCGCCCACTATTGGCTCAACAGTAATCGGCCGCCGGCCGCCACCTCCACACGACAACGGATGATTATCAACGCACCTTGCATCCGAGGGCCAGCCTGTAGCAGTAAGCTAAACTGACTCAACCATAATTTTTTTTCTAATGGTTACTGTGGGCTCGACCAATTCCTAATTCTTCTTATTTCCTATCTTCCTTCATTCTCTCTCTGTCTGTCAAGTCCTTGACGCACTCTCCACGGTTCTTTTTTTCCAAGTAATGACCAATTTGTGGCTCAGAGGGTAAAACAACGACGTGGGAATCGGCTGCCATGGACAACCCCCAACATGCCCATGTGAATCAGCCTGTCCCAAATGACCCGACCTGGGGCGGCGTTGAGGAGAACATTGAGGATCCTGAAGAGGTTCGCGTCATATTCTGCGCGCTGGATTCATTCTTGTGAGTGCAAGACGGGGGAGAGGGAGCGTTTGTTTTATGGCGAGTGATTTGAGTTGTTTCGTGCCTTGTCAAGTCGACCATTTCCTGAGTTATAGACCAAGTGGTTTATCCAATACATGAAGGTCAACCAAACCTTCATGCGTTCATTTTGGTTCAGCCCATCCCGCCTTCTGGGTTCGACACTTCACAGGACTTTCCATGCTGAGACCCAAATAGCCAGTATGCAAAAGTCGCCCACTTCAACGTCACTCATCTGCGACGTCAATCCTTTTACGCCCTTCCTCAGGCCCACTGGAAGCTTCTATCTGAACCTCCTTTCAACTTTCTGGACACACTTGAGAAAACGGATGATGCCATCGATTCCAATGCCCGGCTCGCTCGCGCCATTTCCCACTTCGGCCTCGAATCCTTTCGCATGATTGCTCCCAGCTCTGAAGGTGCAGATCCTGAGATGCCCCGTGAATGGGCAGGTGTCGCCAAGCATGCCGACACGGACAAGGCCAGAAGCACCATCCGTCAGTTTTACCGTGACTGGACTGAAGCTGGCGCTGCTGAGCGCGAGGCCTGCTACGGCCCCGTCTTGAAAGCCCTGGAGGACGAAAGAGCAAAGGCTCCTGAAAAAGGAGAGCCACTCAAGGTCCTCGTGCCTGGAGCAGGTTTGGGAAGACTGGTGTTTGACCTGTGTGCCAACGGTTTCGACGTCGAAGGCAACGAAATCTCCTACCACCAACTCCTGGCCTCTTCTTACATTCTCAACGGATGTTCCAAGGCCAACCAGCACACCATCTACCCCTGGATTCACACCTTCTCCAACCACGTTACCCGGGCAAATCACCTAAGGAGCTACACCGTCCCGGACATCCACCCGGGCACCACGCTGGCCAGCCGGTCCAACGTAGGGAGCATGTCCATGTGCGCGGCTGACTTTTTGTGTCTGTATGCCGACGATTCCCACAAGGATAGCTACGACGCCGTGGCCAGCGTCTTCTTCCTCGACACGGCCCCGAACCTGATTCGCTACCTCGAGGTGATTCTACACTGCCTGAAGCCCGGAGGAATCCTCGTCAACCTCGGCCCGTTGCTGTGGCACTTTGAGAATAACGCTCCAGGGAACCACGGCCACGACGACGACGGCGACGGGGAGCACGACTACAACAACTCGTCTGGCATTGCCGACCCGGGCAGCTTCGAGCTTTCCGACGACGAGGTCATGGCCCTGATTGAGAAACTGGGATTTGTTGTCGAGTGGCGCCGCACCGGCATCGACGCTCCTTACATTCGAGATGGCGAGAGTCTGCTGCAAACAACCTACAAGGCGAGCGCTTGGGTTGCGCGCAAACCATTACAGCCGTCTGAGTCAGGAAATAAATAATAGCAAACGGTCAACAAGTAAAAAAAAATAAACATTTTTACACCATAACAATTGCGAAGCATACACGAAACGGACATTGTGATATTTGTGTGTGCGTGTGTATCTGTGTTTTCAGAGCGTGCATCAAGACGACTATAGTCTATCCCAACCCTCTCTATACGTAAAAACTTCCAATTTGACATGACTCCAATTCCCATAACGTACATGGATTAATTATCGCCTCCCCCATAAGAGTTACTGCACCTGCTTACAGCTTCGACGTCTCCCCAGCCAGAGCCAGCTCGCCGCGGGCCCACAGCGCACCTCCGTCAATGGCAATGGCCTCGCCGTTGACGTGAGTGCCGGCGCGGCTCGTCAGGTAGACGACAACGCCGGCAATGTCCTCGGGCACACCCAGGCGGCCCATGGGGTTGCTCTTGCCGATGGCGTCAGCGCCGCCGGACATGGCCAGCAGGCCGTTGGACATCTTGCTGGGGAAGAAGCCGGGGCAGATGGAGTTGACGGTGATGTGGCGAGGGCCCAGCTCGACGGCCAGGTTGCGGCCCAGGTGGATGGCGGCGGCCTTGCTGGCCGAGTACCCGTAGGTGCCCTGCTTGCCCAGGGTGCCGATGCCGAGGCCGGCGACGGAGGCGGTGATGAGCACGCGGCTGGGGTCGCGCTGGGAGCCGGCCTTTTCGAGCAGCGGCGTGAACAGGCGGATGGTGTTGAAGACGGCCTTGACGTTGAGGTCCATGACCTTGGCGAAGGCCGAGTCCGGGTGCGTGTCAAAGGCCTCGCCCCACGACGCGCCCGCGTTGGCGAACAGGATGTCGACGTGGTCGGTGTGCTGCTTCACCTGCTCCAGCAGCTTCTCAACGCCCTCCACCGTCGCCGAGTCGGCTGGCGCCGAGATGGCCACGGCTCCCGGCTGCAGGTTGGGTAGCGCGTTGAGCTCCTTGACGGCCTTCTCGCACGCCGCCGCCTTGCGGGACGAGATGAAGACCTTGGAAGCGCCCGCCTGAAGGAATCTGTTTTTTTTTCATCGTCCCCGGTCAGTACATGTCATGACGCGCACGTCTCAGGGGGTGGGTGGGAGAGAGCAAGAGAGCTGAACGTACGCAGACGCGGCGTGTAGGCCGAGACCTCGGGAGCCGCCGGTGATGACGGCTACCTTTCCCTTGAGGGAGAAGAGCGAAGGGAAATCTTCTAGGTGTGCTTCAGACATGATGCGCTTGTTGGTTGTTCTTTTTTTTTTCTTGCTTTGGGTGAATTGTTGATGTGACGAGATGAGTCTAGGCGATGATCACACCTAAGGTTAAAAATCGGGACAGCTAGGTCGCGTGTTTCAGATGCCACCGGATGCCTTTCGTTGAGCTCAGATGCTTTCTAGAAAGCGTTGATTAGGTGTATGAAGGGAGAGAAAATGTACGATATTCATGGAACTCCTTTCGAAAAAACAAGTCCAAGGGATATACAGCTTATATCGTCATGGCTTCGGCCCTCGGGGTTTTGTGGGGGGAATTGCCAATTTGGGCGTCTCGCCCGTTGCGGGGAAGACAAGCCGAGGCTCATGGCTCGTTGCCATGGTGGGGTTGTCTGGGCTGCCGAGATGCGGGTTAGCATGGTTGAAGGCTTGTCGAAGAAAGTTCAAATGCAATTAAATGCTAGCTGTTTGCAAAGAGTTGTCAGACTTCAATTATGACAGTTCCAGGGTTGCATCTCTGAGATTACTCAGGCACCAAATTGATGTACTGCAGCATGGCCAATTGCAGCAGACAAAAAAAGGAATTGAATTAAAAAGAAGAGTTATTCGGAAAAGTATACAATCTGATCGTATTCCACATGTTTTCTCGTTTTCCCAGTGGCCCGATTCCCGTACCAGACCTCAAGATAGGTCACATTCATAACAATAAGAACCCAACACACTTGCGTACACGGCAACAAACAATGCCTGCCTCTTGGCATATCCGCTGTAGTTGGTTCGGTGAGTACTGTTTCGCCTGTTCTTCCCGCCGCCAGCCATTCCTGGCAATGCGAATGTTCATGATCCCATCCCGTGACTCCTCCCGGCTCGACTCCGCGCCATTGCATGAGATGTCCCATCGAATACAAGAGCCGTCCTTTAAGAAGATGTGAATGAAACTCAAAACTACAAGATCCAGTTGAGACAATATTAAAAACACAGCAATCGTTGCTTCGTATGCAGAACGTCAATTCGGCCACATTAAATGCGACAGACGAGATGTGACGGTTTGCACTTTTCCAACTTGTCAAGATGAAACCCGTGAGCACCAATCTTGCCGAGCTCTCTGTATGCAACCCCCCGCAAAAGACACCTCGTCTGAATAACTGTCGTCATAAATCATAAAAATAAAATAAAAACAAGGGTGCACAGCATTGCCTGTCAACCATGCCTCTTGTCCCGAGGAACGTATTTATGTCTTGAGTGCCCTGCCAGGCACCTGAAGGATGACTCCCCTCAACTGAGGGGGGCATCGGGAAACGTAGGTGTGTTGAGGTTGAACCTGGGCTCACCGACTGTGCTTTTTCTTGTGGTGAGTCTTGTCCTCCCAACACTTGTTAACTGCCTCCGAAACAATGTCCCAATCGGCAGCCACAACTCGACCAACGAAGAATACTTTGACGTTGTGCTCGACCGTTATAAGCTTTGAGTAATTGGCTCGAGATTCCTTGCTGAGCTTTTCTCCATCCTGGTATATCTCCATTCTGACCGGCGCAAAGCCAAGCTTGGGTTCACCAGTGAGAAGTTTTGCCTTATGACCTCTTTCGTGAATAATGCCATGCTTGTCGGCCTTGATGCCTCTTTTATTGCAACCTTTGCCGCCATAAGTAAAGATGGGACTAGTCAGTCAGTCAGCATGGTTCTGTCATCACAAATATCGTACCGACTTACACGCAGGTGCAATGGCCTTGGTCATTCGCAATCACAATGAATCGACGGAAGCCTACAAAAATTCGGCCACCGTATTTATCTCGATATTCAAATCGATCGGATACCAAAGAGGGCGTGCCTTCATTGCCGCTTCCTTGCGGCTCGCTCCAGAGGACCTTGAAGATCTGACACAAAAGTTAATAAAAAATAGTGCGGGAGGGTTGCAGAGTACCATACCTCTCCGGGTTGAAACTTGTGAGAGGGTTCAACTCGGTATCCTTGGAAGCGATCAGTGACATGCATCTTTGGGTGAATATAAAAACCCAAACTTACTGGGGTCTAGCTGTTCTTCATTTCCTTGAGTTCCTGTTATATAGGAAGAAGTACCCGTCGTTGTTGTTGCTGCCGGTTGACTCTCTTCTTCGTAGTAGGTTGCTGTGACCAAATGCGTCAGTTGAGAAACTTGCAACATGAGACTGTTGGAACCCACAATATGCCGACGCAGCCGATGACTCTCCAGCGCTATGGGAGCCGTAATTGTGACCCTTGCTGGCAGCTATCGCGGCAGCAAGATGGGGATCCTCATCCTCTTCATCCTCGTTATAGGTGGGCTGACTGTACTGTTGCGAATAGCCGGATCGTGACCCTACAGTGCTCACTCAGTTAGCAAGAAGAATAAAGCGCAGCATGGGGCAGCATGACACACTTGATGAATGCGAGGAAGTTTTATCGTACGCCGAAGTTGCAGTCCTACCACCTATTTCAATAAGCAGATGAACTAGCTAGTTTTGCAAAGGGCATATTTACTGGTCGTGTAGGTTTGCTGGGCGGTGTCTGCTGGATATTCATAATACTCTCCTGTTTGGGGATCCTGGTCTAAAAGCAATGGTGAGCCTCGTCCTATCTGGCCTCGCACGCTCGACTTACAAGTTTGGGTTTGGCCAGCACTCGCGGGCTGGCGGGAGGTTCTGGCGGGTTGTGTCTCTCGTTCCGTCTCTTCGCCCTCGTCGTAATCCTCCTCTTCATCTTGGTAGACACGCCCTTTGCCCTTGGATTTGCTCGAGGAAGATTTGGATTTAGAGGTAGACGATTTGGATCTGGAGGTCGACGACTTGGCTTCTAATGTGTATTTGCTGGCTACACAGGCGTTTCATCAGTTCTACTTGATCGCTTGACCGAAAGGTGGGAGAGGACGTACATCGGGAACCGTAGTCTGAGGCCGAAGACGGACCCTGGAGGTGGGTGCTCTGTAGGCCTTGGCTGATTTCGTCTACACCGGAATCGCGCGGTGTTTGAGCAGCGCGGGCAGCATCGGCGGCATTGGTAGGTCCTTCAGCGGCCCAGTCATATTCTAGTTGACCTATGGGTCATGATTAATACAAAATGCAAAGGCGCAAGAAGCGTGCAGGGAATGTTGGGTGGGCAGCGAACCATTTGTGTCCTGGCGTTGGCGATAGTATCTTTGGTAGTCAGCGTTCCAGATCCAGTCGGACCATTGGCTCCATCCTCCTGTCTTGCTAGACATATGTGGTGCCATGGTGGCATCTTATCCGGGGAGAGGCACAAAAACTGGGCAGCATCCACTCAATCAAGAAGAGGAGAGCAGTCAAGCACGCAAGCGAGAGGACAAGCAGCAGGGACAGAGGTAAAAGTTTGGAATGGTGCGCGGTGCAATTAGACCAAGCTTGACGCTTTAAGGCTATCGGGTCTCGAGGCTCACGACCCAAGCAAGGTACAGCCTGAAGGCGGAGAGAGGATGGCAAGTGGGGGGTTTTTGTAGAACCAAACCGAGAGGCAGAAGCGGAAGCAGTTGATCATGCGGCTCAGCGAGAGAGGCGTGAGCTGGGCACAGTTGCTGTGGCCCGGTTGCACGGGGAGAAATGGAAACGACTCCTGTTGGTTCCTCTGCAATGGATGCGTTGGCGTAGTGCCAGAGGGTGGGCGCAATGGAGGCCAGGATTGTCGAGTATGAATGGATGGCGGGACGGACGTATGTACGTGTATGTACGTATGTATGTCGGCTATCTGTCCTGGGCCTTGGGTCGGGATTCTTGTTGCGGTCCCCTTCGATTGTGGATCGTGGCGGCTTGCTGTGCTCTGTTTTTTTTTTCTTTTTGGTCCAGCGCCGGTTGGTGCAAGTCAGATATGCTGGTGGGCTCAGACTAAGAGTCGCATATGCTCGAGCCAGGCCTCGTGCTCTTGTGGTGGTGGTGCCGCTGGCGACGCTGATGGAGGAGAGAACGGTGGTGGTGCTGCACCTTTGGCATCCGTCTGCATGGCCGCAGGAGCTGAAGCAGCGGCGGCGACGGCGACGGCGACGGCGACGACGGGAGAGCAACGCAGCCCGGGGTCGGGAGCAGAGGCAGAGGAAGAGGCTGCCCGCCAGTCAATTGAACTATGTCGAATAGTTGCCAAACCCACCAACCGAGGAAGAGAGCAGGTAAAGAACGGAACCGAACGGGAGGATGGAAATGGTGTGGGCGAGAAGCGGCATGAGCAGCTTATCAGTCTTTAGCAGTGCAGAGAGCGAGGTTTATTGCCGCGCATCAAGAAGAGACGACAGTTCCACCGTGACCCGCGAGCTCGCATGATGGATGGAGGGTGCTGGGGACCGGTCGTCGTAAAGACTGGAGTCAGAGCCATACCCAAGAAGGACGAGACGCAAGACGGAGGAGACGCATAGCCTGAGAGGGGACTCCAGAGAGAGGGGACCATGCTACGGCCCTCGTCCGGCCCAGTTGCAGCAGTCGATAGGTGCCATTTCCATATGCCGTTGCCATTGAAAATCGCACCCCCCGGGGCCGAGGAGTGGAGGGCAGGTGGAGGGAGTGGGGGGAGAAAACAGAGCAGGTTGAAAGCCGGGTTGTGGTTTGTGGTGTGGTGGTGTTGACGATGGAGACACGGCGGGCGATGGCAACGAAGTACCTCTACAAAGGCGACCCGCTGCTCCCTGTCAGCCGGGCTTTGCCAATGCCCACCCGCTTTGTGCCTGAGGCGCCTCTGGAACCCCGCGCCGTGTGTGGCTTGCCACTGAGGGCGACTAAGTTGATTGCAGGCGACGCTTGCAGAAGCGTGCAGCGACTTGCAGTCTGGTGAGGGCCAAGGAGGTCCACGTTTCCCACCTCCGGCACGACGGCAGTGGGTAGGCGGGGATCCAAGACGTGGCTCCACCCCGCTGTGAAGACCAAGAGGCTCTTTGTGGGGAGCGCTCGACCAGCGAGTCCCCAATCGCGGCCGTTCGCCACAAGCCGTCGAGAGATCACGGCCAGTCACAGTGTGGAGAGGTGACTGATGTCTGGGACAGGTCAGAACTTAGCACCTCACGCCGGGCTCTATCATATTACTTGTCTTCTCCTGCGTGGCCAAACTCTCTCGCACACGTCAAGACCCCCCCTGGCCTGCAAACACGGCTCCTGTCCCCAGCGCAGCTTCCACTTGAAGCCTTTAAATGCCTGTCCACAGCAGACACACCCCTGGACGAACGAGACGTCCACGGTGCAAACTGCCCCCTTGAGCGATCCCCTCAAGTCTCGGCCATGCCCTCTCGACGTCTTCGGCGGGGTCGGGTTACAGTGCGTTGCAAGCGAGTGGCAGCTGCGGAGGCCCCGTCAGTTAGTGGGTGCCCGCGCCGTGTCTCAGCACCTGGCGCGGGAGGCTCTAGGGAGGCACGCCGGTGGTCATATCATCTCCAGCGGGCGGCCACCGTAGGCTACTGCCCCTCCGCCCGAATGGCCCCTCGCCTCGCCGGCGGTTGGCAGTGCATCCATTCACTTGCAAAGTGCCCGATGGCGCCGGCAGAGAGCATGCAAATAGCACGTAGCAACCTATCACTTGCCTGAAACGAGGCCGCAAACCAACGGAAGGATTGATGTGGGAATGGTGTAAAATGCAGTGCACAGGATTAATGTGCTTTTTGCTGCTGACTGGCTTTCGTTTCGGCCGAGCCACCCAACATCTGATGTATCAAATTTCCGCCTCACTTTGTCTTCCTCTGTTCGTTCCCCCCAGGCACGCTAGCTCCTAGCGCCCGCAGGCCCAAGCTCGCTTGTCCACCCTTTCCCGTCGCCCAGGCAAACCGAAATAGCAAGGTTTGCAATCGCAGCAGGAGCTCTCTCTTCAACTCTCATCTAATTCATTCCACAATCCCCGACAGAGCCGCATCTCCATCTCGGCCCTCTCCCCCGACCTCCATCCTCCGTCGCCGGACAAAAGCCTGGGCCCGGCCTCCCCGTGTTGGTCTCATTGTCCCGTCTTCTTTGCCTCGCCTCCCTTTGCCCTGCTGCTTCCGTTGTTGCCACAGCTGCTTGGTGCTCCTTATCCGCCTTCGATGATATCGAGAGACATGGACGGCCCTCCTCCCCGACCTCCTTGTCCCTCTGCTTTCTCCTAACCATCTCCATGGAAGCCGCTGCTGCCATTTCCTCGTTTGGCACCCCTCTTGGCCTCTCATTGTCCGTGTCGCAGCCTCACCCTCATCCCCAGGCTGGCGCTCACGCCAACGCACACGCCCATTCTCATGCTCCGGCCCAGACCCATGCCCTTGCCAAACCCAGAGCCAGTGCCAATGCCCAAATCTTCGCCGACAACCACACCTTCTACTCCGTTGGAGATGCGTGGCGCTTACGCGGAGACGAGGCCATGGCCGTGTACGATGACACTGAAGAACATGAGAGCGACATCTCGCGTCAGGGCGACGAGTCGGCTCGCTCGAGCAGCGTAACTACGCCCGACATTCACGTATCGCGTCCGCCTCCTCCGCTCCCCTTTGACTCCACACAAAGCAAGGTGGTTGACTCAAGTCTAGAGCCCGATCTGCTCTGTCCGCCCGAATATCAAATCGATCGCGTTCCCAGGCTATCGGTATCTCCTCCCCCGCCGCCGCCTCCTCCTCTCAACACAACTCGCACGTTGTTGATGTCGTCTCAATATCCGCCACCACCGCCTCCTCCACCTCCTCAAAGCAACCACCAAACACGACTCTACCATTTTCCACCTCCCCCTCCTCCCCCTGGTTTCGATCATGCTGCTTTCCAGGCTAATAAAGCTATGAATCGTGCTCCGCCGCCGCCTCCTCCTCCTCCTCCTCCCCGGTCCGCTTCTCCGATCGAATCTTCAGACCAGGATGACCAGGATTCTACCCCACAAAGTCAAGGGCAATACCGAATTTTACCACGGCCAGTTGGAAAGCTTCCAAGCATCCCCACGTCTGATGAGAAGTCTTATCAGTCGCGGCGCGGACGAACTCGAAGACGACGCAGAAGGCACTCCAGGGACCATTCTTCCGGCTCTACATATTCCAGGACGCGTCCATCAACCATTCAGTCATCGGATTCGGGGTCCACTTCCGGGGAAGACCCCATCCAGTATCGCAATGCCCGTCACTTCCCACCTCGGCTCCCGACAGCTCCTACCTATGGTTCACCAGGGACAGATAGTAAGGCCTCCATCAGCCGGATCACCGCATGGGTTGCCGATTTTGAGAAGACCCGGAGTCCCCGCAGGCAACCGCTCATGGAAATAACTGCTGGCTCTCTACCCAGGGATTCGGATATGCACAGCGATGATGACTTTGACGACGATGACGAGTCTGATATATCTTCCGAGGGAGAGATCGAAATGCTTTGGACCCAGTTAAAAGAAAAGAGGACCAAGTTAAACGATATAAAATTCCAGATGGCCAAACGGAGGAAAGGACTACGGGAACTCCGAAAGGAAAAGGACGCTGCTGACAATGCCTTCATGAGTGCGATCCGGCCAATACTGGTTAACCACCGGGGTGTCTCAATTAATCTCGTGGAACGGCAGCTTGTCAAGATGCAAACCTTGCGATCGGATTACCACGACCTGGAAGCCAGCTACGAAACCCTGGAGCTCACATTGGACGAGGAAGAAGCCCAACTCAACAAGCTGGAGACACGCTTCTTTAGTTTGCTCGCAGCCGGCCGTACAAAACCGGAGCGACCCCAGACTGACAGGGATCCTGAACAGGAACAGAGAGATTATTTCAAGAATATGCCACTGGACCTGAAGGGCATCTCCCCCCATGGGCCCCCGGAAGACCGGCACCCTCTTTACTTGGAACTTATGGATACCGTTGGAGACCTCGAAAATGCCAAGGAGGAATACGAGGATCTGCTAATGAGCAAAGAGGAATATTCCTACGTCTTGGAGATGAGTCAAACGGCCGAAATGCCCCCCAATTTAGAAAAGCCAGAGTATGAGGGAGCAACCGAGTTCTTAGCCGAGTTCCCAGAACAGGAGCAGCAGCTGAGCGGCAATATCGTCAAGTTTCAGGAGGGAGTGTCGCGTCTCAAACACCTATGCGAGGACAAAGGAGTTATGCATAAACATATGTCTGCCCGCGTTGAGTATCTTCTGTATCCAGACAAAGGTTATCAGGACATGGACCTGGACGAAAAGGAGACGATACTCGAGAGACCGCGTGACCTAACTCACCCCAAGTTTCCCATGCTTCTGAGTCAACCCCAGCATGTCTTGGCCGAAGGCACTCCGCACACATCGCTCGGTGCACTGAGGGCGGCGGTAAAGCTTCCCGATGAGGCTCCGGAGAAGCGAGGCAAGTTGCAGTTGGCGTCCAAGGAGTATGCCATCGACAACCTCATTATGGGGCACGACACGGACAGAAAATCCGACTTTATCAACAGATGGCTCCTGCAGCAGCTTCGCACGTCACCAATGAATGCCGATTTGCTCCACTCAACCTTTGTCAAGAAAAATGGGCTCAAGATCCGCGACTTTTGGCGGTGGCAAAGCGATGTGCTCCACTATTGGTGGCACGACGGCGGCTTGGCCGAAGAACCATTCAAGCCGGTCACGAGCGAGGGCTCCCAGGGTCGAGTTGGCACCTCCATACCTTCTCGGGCGGCGAGCGATGGAAATTATCGAAAACAAAAACAAGTGCGACGTCACCAGCGCACGAACAGCAGCAGCAGGACGCAGGCGTAAACACGTCTGCTCCCCACAACACATTAACCCTTTTGGGACAACCCCTATTCTCTTTTGTGCAGCCAAGTCATTGCTCTTTGGGAAGGGATTGGACAGCGTTGTCAGGTTTTGATCTGGTACGTGTACCACGTCAACAGCGCATGGGCATCTTATTTCCGCCTTTTTTCTTTTGTGCCTTTTTTTTTTTTTGTTCTGGGGAAAATTATTTTTTTCGGTCTCATTTGTGGGCTTTTTTTTATGCAACAGGAAACAGTCTGGCAAAACAGGGCCAGGATACGAACAGTTTGTTCTGGGGAATTTGTCTTTGTTTTTAATGTTGTTACATTTTTGGGCCTTGTACATGTAAAGCCTAGGTCCGCCTATTCATGATACCCTTAGTACAGTTCATGTTGGTTTGAAAGCTCGGAGAGTGTGGATCCTTGTGTGCATGACACGGTCATCCCCAACTCGAAGATGCCAGGGGTTTGCTGGTTGTTTGAGCACCAGAGAATTTTGGATTCCATAGGGTTGTGCTGTCAGCGAGGAAAGGAGCCGGGAGAGCGGTGTAATGAGGATGGGGGCCACCCCCATGGTGTGGTTAATTGAACATGTCAATCTTGCCTCCCGAAACTTGTCCCCAATGGCAGGCCGTGTCTTGTTTTCTCCTAACCATGAAGATAAAAAGGATGAAATCTCATACTGCCAACACGTTTTTTCCCCACAAAATGACCGATGCACTAGCGAAGCGTGAGCCTAGCTCCCGCCGGGGAGGCCTGCACCAAGTTACCGCGGAACGACCACGGGGGGTCGGGACGAGCCTTCTGGCCAGATCCACCAAATGGGCTGGGACGTGTGCGAGGGCGAAACGTGTGCTGAGTGTGTGGCTTGGCAAGAAGTACCGGTACCTGGAGGGTATCATGGGCTGAAATAAGGCCGACTGAGAGGTGGGCGAGAAACGGTTGGTCAGGGTGCGGGATGCGTCAGTAGTGGCTGGTCGGGATGCATGCCTCGCAAGGAAGCGGGGGGTGTGAATCCGTATGACGGGGAGTCAGAGCACCAAAGGGGGGAGATGCTGCGCATGTGATGTGATAGTAGGCCCTTGTAGAAGCGAGATGATGTCTGCCCACGACCCGGTTGACAAGTATCACCTTGGTCTTTTTTTTGTTTTTCAACCGCCTTGTGTCTCATGTGTTGTTGGCTTCCAGTTCGTCTTCAGCTCTCTCGGTCCCGGAGACGTAGTCGTTGTCCATACATGAAGGCCTAATGACATGGGGCAAGTTTTCTGAGTCTCGATGCGCCGGGAGGACGGGCGGGCCACGATGCAGCTGCTTCGATTGTGGTGTGTGAATGCACAAGGGGCAAAAATGCTTTTGGGAAAACGTACGACGTTATGACGAAATGTCATTTTTCACAAAGTGCACAAGCGGGCTTCTTTTCGTTCTTCCTGTTGTTTTTTTGCCCCTCTGGAGCACCCTTATCCCACCGGAATTTCGTTGCGCTGGGCGGATGTGCAACAAAAAAAAACCACTACGGAGGAGGGGGAGGGGCGCTTCCCTGGAAGAACAGCAATGAGAGGGGCGGTTTTGCAGGGGGGGGAGACAGGGAGCCATTGGCTGAGGGGGGGCGGGTCGAGGTCGCAGGGGGGCGGGCTGCACCAGCACACAGCGGGCGAGGTTTGAAGCGGTAATTATGCTGCCATTAGTCGGGAGACGGCGATAACTCAGCGGTGGTTGAGGTCGAGGTGGGTGGGCGAGGAGGCGTAGCGTGATGTGCTGCCCTGCAAGCTGCTGTCCGGAAATACAATTGCCTTTGACGGCAAGGCGCGGTTACACCATCGCCAGCGGGCATGATGAGCGTCTGGCGCTGTCGCTGCTAGCGCTGCCTAGCTCTGTGGGATGGAGTCTCAACATGACAAAATGTGATTGATAAAAAGCCCCCCCAGATGCATGTGTGCGTGCGCGCGCGCGTGTGTGTGAGACTCAAGTGGTATCGGGACGACGAGAGAAGCAGGGTGTCGTCACTTCGGTAGATTGCTTTCTAAAAAGTTGAAACGGGCAAGAGGAAGGCGACGGGGAGGAAGAAGAAAAAAGATGGGCCAGCTTCATGCACGTCACCTCCCAGAACTCTAATGACGACAGGGAAGCCATCCTCTTTTTACTAAAAATTGATTCCTTCCTTGTAATATTCCCTCAGGAGCTTCGACTTCCACGGTTCCATCCGGTGTGGGCTGCGCTGCGCTGTTTTGTGGTTTGAGCCGCAAGAGGCCAAAGAGGTGCAAAGCACAAAATCAAGACTAACAAGAAAAAAGAAATTGGTGCGTAGCCTGCCGCCGCTGATGGCAGCAAGATCCCTTGTCCTTGTCTGCTGCTTCTTACTCGACAAACCCCATCCCATTCACTGTGCCCGCGTGGCCAATGGCGGGCGGTATTCGTACGCTCAAGTACGAATAATCAAGAATCACCATCCCAACCTGCAGCTGCGCAGCCTGCAGTTCAGTTCCCATGCCAATGCCACTGACGAAAAAGCACATGTCGACGCCGTCAGCAGTGCAGATATGCGGATGCTGTTCTTCCTGCTCGCTATCCCCCCTCCCACCCATCCCCATCCCACCCACTAAATGTATGCCCCCCCTCCCTTGCGGGGGATCGACGGCCGTGTCCGTTGCGTAGGGCATCGCATCCATGCCCCGGCGTATCGGATCGCCTAACGAGAATAACGTGAACTCGGGGAGCGAGTCAAGAGGAAACAACAAAAAGCAACAACAACAAAAGAAGAAAAAGAAAAACACAAAGTCACGAGCTGCCAGCTGACATACATGAACTAGCAACTAGCTCCCCCCCTTCCCCTCTCCTCCCAATTACAAGCCGCGTCAAAGAAGCGGTAAAGAGGGTTGAAAAAGTGCAAAAGAATCGCTGCTGCCCAATCTTGCACCCGCTGGCAATTGTTCGGGGCGCAACGCAGGAAGCAAGTCACGTCGTGGCAATGCGAAGCCAATGACGATGTGTCTGTGCATACGCGCGCCTCTAGCTCGGTGAGTGGCAGGCAAATCAAAACGGAACCAATGTTTCGCATCCCAGCGTGGCTTGCGTCTGTTGGCTGCTGATCGTTTTTTTCTTTCTTCTCTTTTCCTTCTTCGTCCTCGTCTTGTGTGTTTTTTTGTAATTTCCCCTGGGGCTAACGTCCAGACAAGTGGCACCCTGGTGATGGTCCACGCGATGATGCGAGTGTCCAAGCAAAAAGGCGGCAACCAAAAAAGTGACCAATATCTGGTTCACCTCCCCCCCTTCGTCATTCTGGGCCTTCTGAGGGGGGAGGGGTGCCGTGTTCCCCGGGGTAGGGGGGGTTGCGCTGCATTTGCGTGCCTGTTATAGGTGGCCTTATCGACCTGGACCCTTGATAGTGTCACTATTGCATGGGTGACTCAAATGGGCCGCCTCACTGGTTGCCTAAATTGGACGTGACAGTACCTAGATGAATCGAGCACCTGGGGGGGCAGCTTTGGCCCGTGATTGGAAAGAGTCGGCCGGGGTCAAAGGCAGTCATTATCATGCTATAGGACCTTCGTTGATAACATCGTGAGTTCATGTGAGTGCAGGTGATAAATCATCATCGGATCATAGAGGTTCAAGACGCCATTGTTTCTAGAGGCTAGGTTCGGTGAGTCAATACTAATTTGTCGTCTCTGCGAAGAAAAAAAGGATCCATGTCCGTACAGAATGCAGGTGTTCGCCCCATACCTATACCATCCTCCTTATCATGCCATGTCTTGCTAGTGCATGCAGGCACCATCGTCCCAGCCAGTAGTTCATGTAATCCATCTTGAGATGTCTTGTCTTGTATCGAAGACAATGACTGATCAACTAAAAGCATCCCCATTTTCCACGCCCACCCTTTTGCTTGCCCTTTGGAGCTGCTGGCGCCGGTTCCTCCGGCGGGACACTCAGGCTCGCTTGAGATGGAGTTTGTGTATGTCGATTGGAGCGGGAACTTTCATGGCTCAGGTGATGATGACGTCTTCTCTCCGCTGCTTGTCGGTCGGCGCTGACTCTGGCATGTGGTGCTTTACCGGTCGGGCGTGTGACGTGTTTCTGCATCTTCTTCTTTGTGGATGCCTTGGGGCCTTCAGCATTTTCGTTCACGGTCCGTAGCGTTTCGGTCTGTTCGCCTTGCCAGTTTGTTGAGCATTGAGAGCTGCATACACCGGGGTCTCTGAGTATCGGCAAACCTGAGGGCAGGCGCTCGTAGGTCGAGGTTTCAGCGCCAACGCGGTCGTGAGCTGCATGTCGTTCGCAGCATTCGAGCTTTGGTGAAGTTTCAGTCGCAAGGGCCTTTTTTATCTTCTTTTTCCGATTCTTGGATTTTCGAATCCTTAGCGATGAAAAGATAGTGCCGTAGCTGTACCCGGGTCTTGCACTTCTCGCACTGGAAGCATATGTTCCGCTGCCGCCGTTACCATAAGCATACGCCATTAGGAGCAGATGCTAGTTAGCAGCCCCAAGGGTTGTTTAAACAAGTAGGCTTTTGAAAAGCTTGATTGCACATATACCACGTGATAGAAATGCCTGTCGAGGAACGAGGCGTGTGTGAGTTGAGATTTAGGAGTGAAGGAGAAACAAAAGAAACATGTTTCAGAGATGTAGGTGAAACACGTGGTATGTGAGAATCTTTAGTGGAAGGAATTATTATGTATTTAGTCTTCTCCTTTTGCAAACTATGACTTAATGAGCAGGCACGATGGTCTCACGCCCCAACTCCACTGCTAATCTAAACTCACAGCCGTTGCAAGCTGGGGCACGTGAACCTCCTTGCAGGCATAAAGTTAGACAAAGGTGGTCGGTAATATCCTCAAATGTCAATTCTTTCTCCATCCCTTCAAACCCCGAGTCACCCTATTGCCAAAGCATCGAACCAAGAGAGAAGTCACAGAGCTGGAGGAGACGAACCCTGCAGCGCTGAGAACATCAAATCAGACCCTACGTCTAGCAGATTTTTTGAGCGGGCAGACTTTCCGCTGCCTACTCTCGACCACCAAGATAGTTTTCTCAGGTTGCCAATCCATGACCTCTGTGGGTCCTTGGTATGCGGCCGGTGTCGCTTCCCATCCCCTAAGCGCATCGCAAGTTTGTTCAATCTCGACACAAATCCTTTCGGTCTTTGAGTGCTCGCCAAGCTTTTGTCCCGGCTGCTGGTCTGAAATAATGTCCCCAATGTCCATCATTGGCTCATCCGGCGCGCTGGTGGGGCTATCCTCCATCACGGAGTCTTCATTTTCACTGATGGGGGATTTTTTACCAAGGACAAAACCTCCTGGTTGGGCAAGTCGGTGGTGAGTGTTGGTCAATCTTGTGCGAAGACATTTGACCGGGAGTCGAGCTCGAGCTCCCAAAATAACCTTGTGAGACTGGCTTTGAACCATGGCTAATACGGAGTGGATGTATTTTGTTTGGATTAGTTGACGGTAGTGTGGAGTTGTGAACGAATGGTCTTCAAGTGAGACTGGTTGGCAGATGAAGAGGAAAAGGTGGATCGAATAGAAACATGGGAGAGATGGCTTATTATAAGCATGCTTCGGAGAATGGTACGCTTCGTGCAATCCGCAGAACCTTGAGATCAAGCATGAGCAACTCTAATCCACGTGCCCAGACGCCCTGTCTGCGCCCGGGTGTTCTGCCTAACGAGGCGAGTTGATAGAATTCAAGTTTCATACGTTCTCCAAATCTCTCTGTTGTCATGTTTATAACATTAGGTGCTCTTATGTTAACTTTCTTCATCCTCTCACATCAAATGCCCCAACACAACCGCGAAATGAAATGGGACTCCCACACGCGATTCCGCAATACAGAGCAGAATATGATCTCGAGGATTTGCACGATAAACTCGAGTCACGTTTGTGCTTTATAAAATATGCGTTTTTCAATTATCAGACGGCCAAGCGCAAGCAAGATATGCGGCTCACACGAATCCAGTTCGCCAGCTTTTTACTCATGCCCATTCAAAGCCTCGAGCTCGTGTCAAAAACCAGAAATCCGTATCTCATTTACTCTTGCTTTATTGCCCCTGAAGTATTCTCCTACTATTGTACGCAAAAGAAAAAAACCTCAAGATGAGAACCTCGTTACTCATCTCCATCCGCCCGCTTGCCTCCTTTTCTTTTGTTTGGGCATTTGCTAACGCTGTTTAGTCGTCCGGGCCGGTGTTGCGTACTACCCCGAGCCATGTGATTATGATTCGTTTGAGATACAAAGACTTCTGGTAAATATCCCCAGTCTCTGAAAGTATTTCTGGTGAACTAACAGCCTAGTGCCTCCGACGCAGCAACAATACCTGCATGCTCACGGGCCGAGAAAACCCAGGCGTCTGCCACATCATTCCGCCTCTCATGAATTCTACCACGGGTGATCGGCGCGCTGTGAATCGCTTGGCGCATTACTTTTACACCATGTTGGGATGCGATGGGAAAGCAGTTTACAGAAACTTTGGGGTAGATTCTGGGTGTTCTGACATGCAGTGGAACATGCTGCCTCTCGACCCCGAGCTACATTCTCTGTGGAGGCTTGCGCGATTTGGATTCAAATGCATCGATTATAAAGCAGGAAATACTAGCCGTCCCGCTAAAATCCGTATCCAGTTCCAATGGCTCCGGACCAATTGGCTACACCCAAACGGAACCGCAAGTGCCACAGTGGCCCAGGTTGAAGAGATGACGGGCATACGGTCCCCCGCCAATGCAGAGGCTTTGGAGACCTCTCTGCGGTGCCAGATCAAATCTGGTCAGGTATTTGATATCGAGGTTGATACCCTGGCAGCTTTCAAGATGAAATTGGCCGTCGACATCCAATGGGTCATGGTTCGGATCGCTGCCCTATCTGGCGCAGCCGCATACCCCAAGTACTTGCTTCCGCCAAGTGACGCTCGGAGCGATTACCACGCCTCGAGGTCCACTCTCATCGAAGCCGAAACCTATACGACGAGTCGAGAAATGATGGACTACATGACGAGCAACTTGAGGGAAGATACGGAGGAAAGCTGGGAGGAAAGCTGGGAGGAAGAGTGGGAGGTAGACGAAGATCTACGAGATGATGATTACTTTGGATATGCTGAAGTTGAGACAAACCCTGAATATGCCAGATACGAAGAAAATTTACAAGATGGGGAGGACGAGGCTGGAGAGGCATTGGTCGATGGCTCAGATCCCACAAGCTCACAGACGGACGCCCCAGGCCAAAGTGATGGAAGAAGAGTAATTATACGTGTGCGAAGTGATCAGGTTTCTGACTTCAGCTTCGACTTTTCAAGGCGGGATTTTTAGTACTTGATTTAGTGTTGAAGAGGGCGGAGGAAATCGATATTGCAACAGCTTAGGAAGTATCATAATAAGAGGTATTGCAGCGAGACCAGGCCGTTCTGCTTACCCCTGAGCCGACGAGACGTCAGCATAAAGATATTGCCCTGAGTAGCGCGGCGACTCAAACACTTTGCCTCCAAAATCCTGTCACAGAAATAGTAGACTCACTTGTGCTAATATTCACCCCTTTTGGGCCCAAAATAAAAATTCGAATATCGTGTAAACATTGTAATATATTAATTGCCAGAGTTTTAACCACCTGAAGCAGTCCGTTGACTCAACAGGCACGAAAATCCGGGAACATTCCAGATGGTGGCTGTAGAAACGCCCAACAAAAATCCCATCATACACCCGCTCATTTGTTTCTTTTTTTTTCTAATCTTGAACTTGTAGTGGATTATGTTCCTCCTGATACTCAACCCGTTTAGTAAGAGAAAACTAAAATCTTTCCATCTATTACGGCATATTATTCCATCCCCTGAGTGCAAACATGATGAGTAGTTCATGCATCATGGCGCGTACTGGGCTAGCGGCTGAATCACCAAGAACGTCACATCAATACGACCATGTGGCTCGGAGTACCAATTCCCGAGGCTCGATAAACTCACATCCCCCGCGTTTCGTTTTTTGATAAGCGAGTCACGACCATGTAACCACAGTCGTCATCCGCGCGTAGAAACAGGCATGGAATAGCACTCGCGGCTAAATCGGTGAGAGGGGCACAAGCAGACTCGGGCTTGATACATCGCACTCCGGGGTGATGATGGGCCGAGAAACATAATCCATCACCGTCCAGATCGGTGTATATGCCCACGTTGCTGGTCAGATTCTGCAGCAAGGGCTGCAAGGGCGGGAAGTGGGTGGTTGGGAGGATGCGACTCCACGATGCATGAACGGCATGGACACGCGGGGGAAAGGGGGCAATCGCCGAAGCTTTCAAGATTTTACGAAAAGGTCTCTTGTATTCAGCAGGGTTCGCGAAAATAGCGTGGCTTTGGGTGTCCGAGGTGACACTTGTAACCTGACCGTTGATCTCGGCCATTTCAGTAACCTGAGAAGCGGTCATAGCACCAAGGATAGATTACAATGCCGGTGAACCTACGCAGCCTCTATAAATGAATGTATACAGTGTCATTTATACATTTTCTCACCTATAATCTAGTTTGGTTCACTTGATCCAGGCCTGGCACATGTTCCATCGCAGGGCTTAGCGGAATACGAAGGCTCCTGCATCATTGACAACCTGTCAAAATGGTGTAGCAGCGGCGGTTCCGTGATACCCCTGTGCTCCCTACAGAATAGCATGGCTTTGACGGCCGATCAATTCAGCCTAAGGCGTAGACGAGGTCAAGTACGGAGTATGGGGATGGATCGACAAAACTTGTGCTTCCGACAGTCAATGTGTCCATGCACAAGCTAGGTGATGGACGCGATTCTTTTTCTGGCAAGGAGTTCGCAGCCCTGTTTTTACGACGTTTCGAGAAGGATTAGGCAACATTTCCGAGTAACGTAAAACTTTGAATGATGTTATACGCCGTGCTTTTGTCAACACGGGCGGCTAAGTGCATTCAAGCTGGTGGTTGCGTCGAATTGATAGCCCGGTCAGTTTGCGAGCCTGATATTTTCTAGTGGAGGGTATATGAGCCATTCTTATTCTACACTAATCTGTATTTGAAAAGATTTAGCGATTCGCTTGTCTTGCAGTCAGGGATCAAGGCCACGGGAGATGAGCATAGCCAAAGCGTATTTGCTCTAGGGTAGCCTTGTGATGTTAAAAAGTGGTATTCGGGGGGAAGATGCCGATAACCTGATTAGACAATAAAGTTTGAGAAAATAAATGAGTAGTAGACAAATATCAAGCTACCATTGGTCCCGGGTAAAATCAAATGGGCTGCGCATGAAGAAGAGAGTTTACTTGGGGGGCCAGGCTCGCCGGACAATGTTTATTCGGGCCTGGAGGGAGGATTCAAGCTTATTTCTGCACCATGGCCAAGGCATCGCGACGATATCCCGTATAGTATTATGCAAACAGTTTAAAATGTGGGAAACATGCGCCGAGACAGCGAAGCCTACACTAAGGTTACAACAGTGTATTGGAAACAGGAACGAGCTAGAAGCCCAAGGCGATGCCGAGGAACCGCGGGGCAAAGACCGTGAAACATGGGCGCAAGCACCTGTCTGTGGTTTGCGTCTCAAGGTACGTGAGCATTGAATTTTGCATCACGTAACCAGTGCCAGTGGCCTGGTGACTGTGCCACCTCGGCGCGTGTGCGGAGCTTGGGTGCTTGTTACCCGTCGAGACGCTGCCAGCCAGGGGAGGGCAAACATGGTCCGAGGTCTAGAACACGGTGCTTGCTGGGGCTTGAGCACCCTAGTGTGCAAGCGGTTTTGGCCTGTTTGGGGACAGCTTGTGTCGCGAAGAGGGGGGAGGGGACTGTGATGACTTTGATGGCACGGGTGGCCCCTGGGATTATGCCTGAGGGGGAAAGGATTGGCAAGGATCCACGTGGCGAGCGGTAATCAAGATTTGGGGAGGAGGGCTTGAAATGCGCTACGAGGTTGAAGATTCAACCGCGGCCGGAATCAAGACGAAGACGAGACTTGTATGCATCTCATCCCACGAGGTTGGATCATGCTGAGATCAAAGAGGGTCACGTCTCCACAATCAAGAGCCGAGACAGACATGGGCTGGAAGCTGGGTCCCATGCAAGGATGAAGGCAAAAAAAAAGAAAACGCGGGGAAAAGCAATGCCAATTCTTCAACGAGTAGCATGCCAACCAGGGTGAATGTCTTCATCGGGCCAGGACCGCGAGATGAATGGCGTGGCACGACGCGACGACAGAAGCAACCAATTGCACATGGCACGGCGCAACCCTCCAACGCCATCGCAAGCACAGCCCATCCATTTGGCATGATCGCCAGTTTTCCAGGCCATGACCTTGTCCTGGCCCGTTCCTGTGGGGCGGCGATCTGTCACTTTTGCAGACGCGCAGTTAGGTTACAGACGGTAGCATTACTGCGAGGGACGCTTGCTGTAATGTTGGCATGAATTTGTTCCCTCTCACCGTTGCTGCTATTATTGTCGCCGTTTACTGACTCATTCACCACGCTGTATGGCTTCCGGCTCATCAGCCATGGCACAACGGTGTTTGCCGTCGTCTCAGGTCGTAAATATGCTGTGTGCATGTGGCGTCCAACGCATAGGTCTAATTAATCAATGGTGGCCCTCACTCATTTTCGTGGGGTGGAGCCGGTTCGGTTGTGCGGCGCCGAGGGATTGCTGGGCAGCAGGCCAAGCTGTTTGGTGTGAGCATCGTCTGTCGTCATGTCTGCTTTCTTTTTGATTACTCTTTTCCCCTGCAGGGGCGAGTCAGAATTTTTCTTCTTACTCGACAGCTTCTGTTCCGGTAATTGTTGATGCAGCAACTATGACACGTTAGACCTGGTACTTGTGTGCTATTCCCGGATCTCCGTCATCGCTAGCGAGTTGACCGGTGGGCACCGGTGATGATGGATGATGCCCTTGGCGATCTCTCATTTTGGACCCCGTTATTCGTCAATAGCTTGGCAACCTGGGGAGCCAAGAAATCCCACGCATAACCAATTGCGGGGAGGATGGGCTCGAGATGCATCACGTGTTCGGTAGAGGCACTTTTGTAGGATAAGATCTGCCAGATGATTGCCTCACGTGATTGAAAGGTCTCGGAGGAGAGGTCAGACACCCGAGACAGAATCTTCATCATGGTGGCTAGTGTTGGGAACCGACGTTTGGAGCCTGGCCGCAATGGGCAATCTTGCAAAGAATAGCAGAGTGGGCTTTAGTGGATCTAGATGCACATCTCTACATTTGGGTGTTGATTACGTGCCAGATGAACCGACTTGTCACATATCTACCAAACTACGAAAAGGAGTAGCTCGCATGGACCAGCAGGTCTTCCAGAAGGCCAGACGAAAAAAAAGCAACGTGGATGGCTTGATGAAATCCCGCCATTCAGGTAAGAGGAAATTGAAGGGAATGCATGGCGTCGATAAACGTCAATAGGTGACGGTAGGCAACGAGTAGATGAAGACGGCCTCTCCGGCACCGTCTGATTATATTGGCTTTTTTTGGCAACAGTGAGAAGTCGTGCCCGCTGGTTCGCGCTCGCATGTGCCGGCGTGTCTGTGCCTGCGTGACCCTCTTGGTCCCTGGTGCCATGCTCGATGGGAAGCGCCAAGTGCGGTTCTGCGATCAGTCCGTCTCATCGGGACATTATGGCCTTTCATGCGCCGCCGGCCGCTCGGACGAATCGCAGCGGAATATACCCACGGCGCGCAGAAGGCGATGGCGCGCCGATCACCAGCGGCGGGTATCAAGCAGAGACAATTGAGTGATGATCATATCAGGGTTCGGAATCGAGATACAGAAACGCACCCGGATCGAATATCTCGGCCCATCTCTTGGTGATAAACCTCCGGCGGCTAACAATGGTGAGACGACAAAGCAGAAGCAAACCCATCAGAGCCTGCGGATAGAAAAGACAGGGCGAAGGCCGGCTGTTACAAAGTGAGATGAGCTGGGGGGCCCTTGCCCCTCCCCGGATTAGTCCAGCCTTGAGGGTCCCCGACCCCGGCATGGAGGCGCTGTGGGTGTGGGCGTGGGCGTGGTGGGCTGCTAGGGCTGTAATGGGACGGCTTTGGAGGGCTGATGTTGACGCTGACCTTGCTCTCCACACAGCGCTCGCCCACCATTCCCTTTTCATCACCAGCCCAAGACCACTCACCTTTTTGGTTCTCCCAACAAGATCAACAACCAGGAAGTCATCATGTGCTAGGCGACAATGGCTTGGTTTCCAGTCACGACCTGGCTTGATAGCCTTTCTAACCTCTAGCCTTGCTGGTCTCGGCTAAATACTCATTCCCTTGCCTGCTAGTGGCCATGTCGCTGGTGCTGCTAAAACAACGCCAAATGCATTGTCCATTGTCCTGTCAGTGCGGCCACACGGCGAACATCCCTGCCCCGCGAGCTCCGGGATCATCCCTCCTGTGTACAATGAAGATGACGGCCAGCTCTACTGTGCTCGCCAGACGCCCTCAGCTAAGAGGCCGGGACCACACCCCCTGCTGCGACACAGCCAGCCGATTTGCTGCTCCTCACTGGTGATGCTGCGCATCTCAATGCCTGCAGCTCCATCGCTCGCAGGCCCTCTCCGTTGGCTGTGGAATGTAAGTGCAGATGTTGTGTGGACGGGGACCATGGGATAACCAAGCGGTTGTGCCATTCGCATCTTCTCTCTCGCTTTTTTTTTTTTTTCTTTCATCGTTGTCTTTTTGCTCTCAACGGTATACTCTTGGGCCATCATCTGTCACAGCACCATAGTTCCAAGCTGCTCGCACCGACCGAAGATCCCTGGAACATGGGCCAAAACCCGCCACGTTAGAACGGCGCCTTGATCTCACATCGTCCGTCCCATTCCTCCGACGTCCTCTTCCTGCCCCGTGCGACCCCAGCTTAGCATCGTCAACCAGACGCCCCCATCCAGGACCCCCAGAAGCGTTGACGGCATCTACACGCTAGACGGCTAATAGCTCGTTTCCCTTGGTACCCTCCCGAAAGAGCACGCCCTATCCTCATCTACTCCCCTTTGAGCCAGCGCCCGGCTCACGTCCCTTCGCTTGGGCAATGTTGATGACCTCTATTTGAATCCGGGCGCCCCCTCTTCGCATGTTCTCGTCATACCCTCCATGGCTAGTCCTTGTCACCCCTTCACCATCCTTTACGTTTCGCTCTCTTGACGAGGGCCAATCGCCTTTAGTTGTTTATTTTCACCGACATTGCTTTGTTTCCTCGCATCTGCATCTCACCACGGCCTAGTTCCCGAAGATTCCGTCTTTTATTCTGCACGCCATCCACCTTCTTTTGCTTCCGTCTCTTCGACTCGTCTCTCATTATTGGAATACATTTACGCCTTTGGTATAAGTCAGCTTGGTGTACTGGGCTTTGGCCCCGGGTTGTCTCTTTCGATCGACGCCAACGAGGCATGCAAGTGGTCTATTAACGATCGAACACACACTTCTCCTCGACGACTCGATTATTACTTGTCTCATTACCGGTCAACCTTGCCAACACCTCCATCATGGATCTCAACGAACACCTCACCTCATCGCAGCTCGATGTCCTCAGCATCATCGAGCGTATCTGCTCCGTTCTCTCTCTATTAGGATCCCTATTCGTCATCGGCACCTTCATCGCTTCCAAGTCATTTCACAAGCCGATTAACCGCCTTGTCTTTTACGCATCGTTTGGCAACATGATGACCAATGTCGGCACTCTGATGTCAAGGCAGTACATCCACGCCACGGACTCAGTTGGCTGTCAATTCCAGGGCTTCTTGATTCAAATGTATGAGGGAATCTTTACCTCGATTGGACTTCACTGATAGGATATAGGTTCATGCCCGCTGATGCCTTTTGGACGCTTGCCATGGCCATCAATGTCTACTTGACCTTTTACTTCAAATACGACGCTCGTGCCTTGCGCAGGATGGAGATTCCTTACCTTATTGCGTGCTATGGCGTTCCATTTATCCCAGCCTTTGTGTACATCTTTGTCAAGAACGACCAAGGCCATCGAGTCTATGGCGATGCTACTTTGTGGTGTTGGGTGGCCCCCGAGTGGGACATTTGGCGCATTGCGACCTTTTACGGTCCCATCTGGTGAGTAGAATGGCTGAAAATTGCGAGACCTCAGCTGACAGCATTAGGGTTGTCATCATCATCACATTTTTCATCTACATTCGCTGCGGCCAAACCATCTACCGCAAGCGAAGGGAGCTCAAGTACTTCAACTCTTCTGACAACGATGTCACCTGCGTCGGCGAAACAATTACCACTCTCAAGACAACCGAGGTGCTGGTGACCTCCGAGGTTCTGGACCACAGCAAGAACGTGCCGATGCAACCCTTAAGCCGCCCAGGTACCAATGGCCGCTCAGCACCCCAGAATGAAGCTTACTCTGTCACAATCTCTGCCGACGCCCACACTGCTGAGATTGCCGATATCCCCATTCCCGCTGTGCCGCAGACTACCAACGAGCCCATGATGGGAGGAGGATTGAGACGGCAAAACACCATCGTCAACCCGCTTCGCAGAGAGCACCGGAACAACAATGCCGCTTGGTCTTATACCAAGTGCGCCATTCTCTTCTTTACCGCCATTCTCATCACTTGGATCCCCTCAAGTGCGAATCGTGTGTATTCCGTCCTGCACACCAAATCCTCGTCGATACCGCTGGAGTTTATGAGCGCTACTGTGCTACCTCTGCAGGGCTTTTGGAACGCAGTCATCTACACCGTGACTTCGTGGGCTGCCGTGAAGAACTTCGCTACAGATTTGCGCATGGGACGTCGGCCCGATGTGACAGAGCTGGTTGGGGGCATGACTAACGATGAAAACACTGCCAACACTCACGGACGCAACCTCAGCGGATTCCGAACCGTTACTAGGTCGGGCAAGCCCTCTTACGAGACTGAGAGCACCACTGAGCTTGCTGGCAGCCGGCCCACCTCGGACGTTGGACAAGCTGTTTAATTTTGACCACACTCATTAATACTTGGTAGGCAGTGGCCTGTCTACGAATTTCCTTTTTTCCTCTTTCTTCCTTTTGTTCTCTCGAGATGAGCGATGACTTGAAAGCGATTCAAGTGGGCGGCTTTATTGTTTGCATATGTACAAGAGACGGATACCCCGGTTGGTTGAGCAAGGAGTTTTGTTGGAAGGCCTATTTGAAATGGGATTTTTTTATTCTTTTTTTTTTTCACTTCTCTGGCATGAAATAACATGGAGATTCCTGTGGAGCAGGACACAGGGATATAATGTGTATCAAAAATCTTGTATGTAGCGATGAGAGCGAATTCTGAGATGGCTCTGTCAATTTTCAAAAGGTTCCTCTACAATATTAGCTGTGACCATGCCGTGAATTGTTGCCTGTGCCCTCATTGAGCATGCTACCTGTACACACCTTGCGGTGGCTCTGCTGCTATCCGATCACTGTCCGCTCCCAACTGCCACCTTGTTCGTTTAATTCACGCACCTCCTCCCTTCCCCGCGTTTATCTTTGGTGCAATAGCCGATGATTCCGAGCGATGCCAAGATGACAAGAAAGCCAAGGTGTCGGAATAAGGGTCCAGGGCTCGTGCCATGAGCCAATGTGCGAGGAGGGGGGGGCAGCCCAGCCATTGGCTTACCCTCGCTACGGTGTTCCCAATGCAAGGGAAAAACGGCTGTGCGTGCATAACGACGGCGGCTTTGACGCCAGAGGGTGTGTGGGCTGGATTGTCCCAGTGTGGCTCGGCGCTGTCGTCGTTGAGGCGTTGTTAGCCCGCTGGCCCGGGGCAGCGCCGGTTGTGAGCTACCGCGCGGCTACATGAGCCAAAATGCAAGATTAGATGAGATTGAATTAAACGGGAACAGGACGATTCGGTAGTTGGAAGGCGGCGTTTGGAATCGGTGCAAAATGATGCTCAACCTCACCAAGGGCTAATTTTCGTCATTTCTCGCTCCTTACCTGGGGGAGATGAACCCCTTCCCCCCGCCCACAACCGTTGCAACTCCAGCCTTTCCAGGGGGGGAGACCCCTCGTCTACAGTGGCTCCACTGGACGAGAGAGGAAATCTGGGGAACCGATATCTGGGGATTTGCTTTTTGTGGGACGATTCCCCCCTCCCTTGCTGTTTTTTTTCTTCTTCAGCAGACACAGATGAGATGTGAGATGCGATGCTAGATTTGAGATTTCAGATCTCGAGACGAACAAAAACTCGCTTATTTCGTCTGTGCTTTCCTCTGCCTCTTCCGTTGGCCCATGGGATTTATTTCATCGACTTTGACCCTCCAATTTTGCATAGCGCTTATCTTGATCCCCGGCGGATATACATGGTGTTTAGTAACTACACAGGGGGGAGGGGGGCGAAAGGATGCGCTATCAGTGCGCGCGTTCGTGCTCACATCACCGATGAGGCTTATGTAGTGCTTTGCTGTCAACTAGCCCAGAGGAGCAATTGGTCACATCCCCTTTTGTACGGACTTGGCCATTCTTTCCGCATCGTAGACGGAACGGAAAGGAAGAAAGGGAAAAGAAGAGAAAAAAAGACGCAGAGTAGGATTCACCATCCATCACGGGACATTGTCTCCCCACTTTGTACAGCCATGATCCCATCACGTACTTTAAACTTTTGTATAACCTTGATTTTGGTCTGCGCATCCTCTTTCTCTGCTTGTCCCTGCCCAAAGCTTTTGAACCGGCGCACCGAATCTCTGAATCTTCATCCTTTTTTCTCTTCCCTTTTCTCCTAGCCCCCGACGGTCGGGATGACTGTGGATATGCGTGCCATGGCCATGACCTGATCCGACCTCGAGACCATGTGGCCAAGGAGAACAGGGATGCACCGCGGCGACGACAGGGTCATGGTGGTCTGGACTGCCATGATGGCAGCACCATGCTGTTGCGGGGAAGGGGGCCAATCGTTCGCTTCGGAACCCTACCGCGCTGTCTGTCAGGGCTGGATCCTCTCGTCTATTTCCTTTGGGCCTGCCTGCCAGAGAGACACCAGAGACAAGGGCCATTTCGGTAAGAGTGCCAAGCCGCCCCGGGTTCTGCTGGTCAAACGGCGACTAGAGAGGGAAGGGGAGCCAGCCTCGCGCTCAGGTTCCAGGCCAACCGCCGTTCAAAAATAGAAGATTACTTTTTTTTCTTTCCTTTTTTTTTTTTTTTTTTTCGTCCCGTCTCGTCTCGTCCCGCTTCGGTTTCACCTTGTACGGAGTGGCTGTCTTAGCTCCAGACCTGAGCACGGATCAGGAGTTGGGACGACATTACACTTGAAGGATGCTGGCCCCAATGCTACATTTGATGAGCTGCCGGGCTAACCACGAGCTGTGAAATAGCACATACACTAAAGCAAGCCGCTTCCCAGCCTCCCAAGGCTTGGTTCACCTAATCTTTATTCGTAGTGGACCATCAAATTTCGCCAGATCGAGGTGCTACGCCATACTCTAACTCTATACTAAACTGGTGAGTAAAAAAGGCTTGCGAAACTATTCATCCAATCATTATAATTCATCATGGTTTGCTCATGCCAAGCTGGTATGCTCGCAGCTGGTATCACCTGCCCATACTATCTGGGTATTCCGAAAGAAGGAACAAACATAGCGCCATCCGTACCTCCGTCACCTTTGCGTAAGAAAGCAAGCAAAGTGTGCTGTAGCGAAAATAAACCGTTAATCCCAATAACCACCACTCCAATTCAACCTGTTCCAACCTGTCCCAGCCTGTCCCAAGCCCTGTCGTATCGTTTTCTCACAACCAGCACCAACCCAACCAGGCTGTGTATCTCTGCATCTCAGACTAATCAACCCTGACGCCCTTGATAATTCTGTACTCCCAGCATGTCTTTCGCTCCAAGCACTCCTTGACGCAGGCCTCGTCTTGCCACCAGTATTTCCCGGGCGTTACAAACGAGCCCCATACATCTCTCCAAAGCGACCGCCCAGCATAGCTCCGAATCTCGGCACGGATCTCATTTTCGATATCGCGAGGCAGCTCGTCGAAGAATGGATCGTCGCTGTACTTGCCGTGACGCACGCTTTCTGGGAGTGCGCAGAAAACGGTCGTCGAGAGCGTGCTCCCGATGCCACGCAAGTTTGCTGTCAGCATCCACCCTGGAAACAGTTTGCTCGGGCCCGTGTTTTTCAAGTAGCTGAATGTGCCTCTGAAGTTGGGCAGCATGTACTTGTCAAACCATGCCCGCATCACCGGCCCAAGAGTTTCCTCGCATGGCAGCGGATCAATTAGGGTCAGGTACAGGCAGCCGCCCGGCTTCAGCGACTTGCGGATATTTTCCAGAACAACTGGGATATGAGCCGAAGAGAAAAGCGATGGCATTAGAAGCGAATAAACGGCTTCAAAGCGGTGAGAAAGTGGAAACGCAGACGTCGATGCCGAATCAGCGGAAACCGGATGGACGGTGGGAAAGTTCTTTGATCGAAGCGGTAGAGTCGATAGGTGATATACATTCGCGTTGGGATGCAACGCCGCAACATATGATGTTGTTGCTGAAATCGCAATCAGAAACGCCGACAAGCAAAGGAACCAGAGTGGGCTTACTTTGAGATTCGAAAAGTACCAGAATCTTTTGCGTCTCTAACGACGACTCGTCAGGTTCGATTATAGCGAGCCGCGCATCATTCTCGAGATGATGGAGTGCTGAGAGCGTGGCTAGTTTCTTTTCCAGTTCAACCTCCTGAGAACCTTTACCGCCCGGATGCCTCCAAAGGCCCCTCAAGCGCGATAGAGTGATTTGGTCACTAGCAATAGCCATCCGCCTGACCTTTTCCTGAAGCAGGACGAAATCGCCGTCGATTTGGACACCATCGCTCGCCTCTCGCGTCCATTGAACGGCACCCTGCAGGGTCGTCCCAGGTTCCAGACGCGACCATTCCTCTGGAGGGCGCCAATTGTCAGGGTTATTTGGCTTGAAAGCGATGGACATTGGAGCCTTTGATCGGGACGGGATTCGAAGGCCTGGAATCAGCGCGATAGGCAAATCAGACCCGAAAAGTGGCTGTGGCATGTTTCTGGAACGAGTCAGAACGAGTCTTCACGACCAAGGAGCAACATACTCTGTGGCAGGGGGCGAGCTTGGCGGAGTGAGTGGCTGATAACTATCAGGCTCTGAAGAGATGCATACTTCCGATATGACATCTTGCTCATCATCCGATGATCGGACTTTCCAGGAGATCTCAGTACGCTTAATGACATAGGAGGATGGCCCCAGGGTTTGGATCATGCGCGAAGTCTCGTGCTGTGGCTGGTCGATTTTCTGGACGTTGTCGGCCTGATCCGAATAGATGGAAGAGACACCACGTGTTTGAGTATATACAGTGCTTCCTCGCCCAGAACTATTCGAACGAGGCGACCGCGACGACGAAAAGCTAGGCGTGAGCAGGCCAGAAGAGAGGATAGTTCTGGCCTTGGAGCTCACCTTATCCGATTTCCGAAGGGCGCGTGATCGCAGGAAGTTGAACGGACTATCTGAAGAAGACCGCGAGCTTTTTGTGGAAACGGAAAACCTTGAACTGACGGACCTGTCATTGTCTGGCTTCTTTTCGCGCTGCTTTTCCTTCCTGGCGCGACGCTCGCCGACAAGTTCTTTTTTAGGGTCTGTCCAGATGACGTCAAACATGGTGAGGCCCAGTGTGTATGGTGGATGGAGCAACCAAAGCTATGGTGATCAAAAGAGAAGAAGAAAAAAAATAGGAAACTGGCAGAAAATACGGATTGAGGTTCCCGTCGGTGTGACGAGATCTTAAGGTGTGGTGAGAGAGGCAAAACTGGCGCGATCGGTGCGAAGCGAAATGCAGCGGAAAGCAGGTCAGTTTGCTGCTCGCATGTCAGATGAAGGAACTGAGAAGGATAGCAAACAATGGGCGGGTGATTCATGGGTCTCATGGGCAATTAATGCCCGTTGTCGGCCACTGTCAAGGACTGACGGGTCACCTCACATGCACCTAACGCGGGCCAACAAATTCTAGCCGTGCATCTCGACGAATCGACGAGGGGACGGATGGCAGTATGGGTGTGCAGTTGAGAGCATAACATGTCCAGCCTACTGGTCGCGGCCAGAAGTCGAAACAAATAGAGCGCCCCCGAGTTACAGTGCATAAAAAGAAACGAGCCAACCCTCAAACGCCAACACGTGGTCGACGATCGGGCTGCATAGCTCTGACGTTTGGTTATCATACGGCATCCGAGCTTCGATAAAAGAAGAAGAAAGAAAATTGCTTGAGATTTGACGCATAGAACCCCCCCGCGAGAAAAACGTATTGATTTGAACCCTTTGAACCATTCTACCACGGCAATGCTTTTTTCCCACTCGTCGACAAGCAACACCACCCCAATTAACGCAGCACAACCTCACGAGAGACGTGTGGGGCAGGACTTGGTTACACAGACAACTCCTAGAGGTCCTTCAAGGCTTCGCAGCAGGCTTGGGTATGATTGAGGCGGGGCGCCCATAATGGCGGCTGAGAGGGAATGACCTGTTTCCGACCATTGGCGGGCATGCTTTTTACCTCTTACGACGAGGTAACATTAGAGCTGCAGTTTTCCAACTCGTCGGAAAGCTTTTGTTTTCTGTACCTGACTTAGGTAATGAAGTCTATTTTCATCTTTAGCTGAGCTGCTCGTCACTATGTCACCCAGCCCGAAGAAATCATGCTCTTTTAAGCTCAGCAGGGCCTCGATTTATGATTGTCTCGCGTCGGCAGCATGTCTCACGCACCAATCCGCCCACCACTGCTCGTGTCTGCCATCGCGGGGCACCACGTCTCGCTTGCAGGGTCAAGGGCTGGCTGTTGTGTCACCACATCGAGACACTGGTATTACTGGTGGCTTTTAACTTTTGGCACCCAGATGCTGGGGAGCTGGGATCCGAGGGGGGAAGCAGCTTTAATTTAAATGAAGGATTTAGTGAACAAGGCAGAAAAAAATCTGGTTCGCTGAGACAAGACGGGATGAACCCTCCATGGCGGACTGGGTGGCAAGATGGGCGCTGACGATGGACGAACCAGTCCTTGCAATCACCCAGCTGCAGGAAAAACCAATAAAACAACCTATTAAATAAATGACTATAATCTAATGGTTCAGTTGTTCTATGCTGTGGTTCAGCTGGCCCTTATGGGTGTGAGGCTGTGCCCCTTTCTGCATCGGTCCTGCAGCGCACTAAGATAGTCTCATGCTTGAGAGAGCGCACAAGATCGGGACGAGTCACTCCCGCTCTAGACCATGCCGATGAATCCATTACGTAGTCCTAGTGGACGACTGTACTGCTGGGCATCGGCCGACTCGGCCTCACCATTTTCGTCCGTGATTCACGGACGGTAAAACGCATGGAGTGGCTGCCGGCCAGGTGCCAAACGTCACGTTACTTGGCGGTAACGCGCGCTGCGTGCACCTTTTGTTCTACCACCCTTCTTGTTGGAACTCTTTGATTTTCTTTTAGTTGCATCTCAATTGATGTTGTTGCATTGCTTGCCTCACTCTCACTCAGACGATACGCCGAATAGACCCTTCACAATCACGCGCAATGGCTACTTCACCCAAGGGTCGCAGGGAAACGCCCGTCTCTCGGGCTGCCGAGACTTCCACTCCTGTGAATAACAGAGGTAGATCTAAGTTCTTTGGCGTTCGCGACCATCTTGATAGTTTCGACTATGCCGCCACCTCATCGCGACTCGGTCGTTTCTTCCACCTCGCTGGCTCCGGCGATGTGAGTTCTGCCCCGGTTCTCCCATCAATAATAGAAATTTTCAGTTGACTGACACATAATAAAGCCCAGGGAAGCCCCGGATGCTACATTTCTCAGAGAAATTCGCGCTGGCTTGGCCACCTTTGCCACGATGGCCTACATCATTGCTGTTAATGTCGGTGTGCCCCCGTCGTTGTTCCAATCGATATTAACTGGCTTAAGGCTGCCTTGTTATCGCAAACTGGAGGGACTTGTAGCTGCGATTACAAAGACCGAGGGTTGTGCGATAATGTACCGTCATATGTTGCCTGCAAAGAAGGTGAGTGACATGCATTGATGCTACTCGATAATTTCTGACAGGATGCAGATGTTCGCCGGGATCTTATCACCGCTACTGCTGCTATTTCTGGCATGGCAAGCATTGCTTTTGGACTCCTCACTAACCTCCCCGTTGCCCTTGCGTAAGTATCCATTGTGCAACAGTTGGATCGCGCTAACTTTGTAGACCTGGCATGGGCCTCAATGCTTATTTTACCTACCAGGTATGTCCAATCCTTTTTGATAGAGCTTTAATCTCATATTATTAGGTTGTCGGATATAACGGAGGAGGACCTATACCGTATTGCATGGCTCTTACCGCTGTCTTTGTCGAAGGGCTGGTATTCATCTTTCTCGCTCTTACCGGCATGCGCCAGTGGCTCGTCAAGCTTATCCCTTCTACCCTCAAGACTGCAACTGGTGTCGGCATTGGCTTTTTTCTAACAGAGATTGGCCTTTCCTACTCGGCTGGAATCGGTGCCATCACGGGCGGCTGGACTTCAACACCGCTTGCTCTGGGTGGATGTCCACAAGAAGATATTGATATTCACACGGGCATGTGCGTTGGAGGGTTGATGAGCAGCGTCAAAGTGAGTCGGCTTCCTTGTATTTTTTTTTATTATTATTTTTTTTTTTTTTTTTTTTTTTTACCGCTGCTAACGACCTAAAGCTCTGGGTTGCCGTCCTTTGCGGCGGAATCTTTACTGCGTTCCTCATGGCATTCCGGGTCAAATATGCCCTCATGCTCGGCATCGCTCTCGTTTCCATCATTTCGTGGCCGTAAGTCATCCCCTTTAAATAATGGGCACAACTAACACTGATAGTCGTGGAACATCCATGACCTATTTTCCCTATGACGAGCCAGGAGATGCTAGGTTCGAGTTTTTCAAGAAAGTTGTGGATTTTCATCCTATAGGGAAGACGCTCAATCAGCTTGACTGGACCTTTGAAGGCAACGGCGGACAATTTGCCCTGGCTCTCTTCACCTTTCTCTACGTCGATATCATCGATGCAACAGCCACACTGTACTCTATGGCCCGTTTCTGTGGCGTTGTCAACCGTGATGACGGAGATTTCCCCCGCTCAACTCTGGCGTACTGCACAGATGCTGCCTTCATCTCTATTGGGGCACTCTTTGGATCGTCTCCTGTCACAGCCTTTATTGAAAGTGGCGCCGGTATTGCCGAAGGCGGCCGGACAGGCCTTACAGCCATAGTCACAGGCATTTGCTTCATCATCTCCATCTTCTTCGCCCCTATTTTTGCTTCTATACCTCCCTGGGCAACTGGCTGCACCCTTGTTCTGGTATGTGGTAATCACTGAATCTTTCAAGCAAGACTAACGACTCCAGGTTGGCTGCATGATGATACGCCAAGTGACTCAAATTAATTGGCGATACATTGGTGACGTTCTTCCCTCGTTTGTTGTCATGACCTTCATCCCATTTAGCTACAGCGTCGCTTACGGTCTCATTGCGTATGTTCGTTCCCGGATCTTGATTTCGATTTGAACTAATTGTTTCAGGGGTATTTTCATCTACGCTGTCCTCAATGGCCTCATCGGCATCGTTGTCGTCCTTTCCGGAGGACGTTACGAGCCCCGCGAGTATGACCTCAAGGAATATTGGACCTGGAAAAGCCCTGGCCGAGTGCCTTGGTTCGTCAGTACGATTCGGAAAATGCGCCACCGGCAGTCCACCACTGCGCGCACTGACGAAAACATTGACGCTTCATCCAGTCTCGAAGGGCAATACTCTCCCAGCCGAGACCAGGATAGTTCCGCGGGCCACTCACGGGAGTCCCAGAACAAGGAAGCTCCCGGCCTGTCAGTTCCACATCCCGTGCGCACTCCCCCTCGTCGATATGTGGAGTGAAAGCTTCGTGAGTTTTATGAGCGGATAGATTGTACACAAGCTGTGAGCTTTCCTCAACTGGATTTGGAGACGAATTGAATGGCTTATCCAATTGATTAATATTTTGAGAGGATTGTGAGATGTTGGTTCTGTGTGATTTGGACAGTTTGAATACTGTACAGTATGAGAACCAAAAGGCGAGGAGCTATCTGAGGAGGGCTCGGAGGGGTGAATAGATAAAAAAGGTGACGAGAGATTCTGCAGCTTGGAGAACAGGGGAGAAGCATCGCTTGGATTTAAACGCTCTTAAAATTTTATTTTCCCGTTCCATTCGTGCCTGGCCACTTGTTCGAGCTTGGTGGAGATGCAACGGTCAACGGTCAAAGGGCCTTGATTTACGGTGGGGTAGGGTTGGGGGATCCTTGCAACTGTAACATCACTATCGGCTTCACCCCCCTCAGCCATGAGGCATCGTTTACGTCAGACATTGGGTCTCACAGAAACTTTGCGGGAAGATTTGGAGAAAAGTGGTGAGAGTAAATTCTTAAATCCCAACGCCTTCAATTCCGACTATAAACGAGTTCGAGAGAGCAGCCTAGCAGAAAGAGAAGAAAAAAAAAAAGGAAGAAGAATCCACCAACACAAACACCAAACGCCCACCACCCATCTCATAGCATATTTTTTTTATCCGTTTATATCCCATCGTGTGCGCCCCCAAATGTCTCTCGCTCAGCATGTGACGCAAGACGAAGGCTTCGACTATACAGGCCCTGCTAACCATGCTGCTACCCACGAAGAGCACAATGGCGGCTTCGGCGGGAGGCTGATGGTCCCTGAAGGTGTCTCCGGAGACGACGACAAGTTGCCCGAGTGGCGCCGCATGAGCTTTGCGCCCGCCGATTTCGCTCAGGAGATACCATTGCACACTGCCGCCTACAAGGTATCAAACGCGAAGAGGTGCGGTGAGTAGCCTCGGACTTGGACGATGTTGGTTCTTTTACTAATACACGCTGCAGTCCAAGTGATAACCGCAGTGATAGCGTGCTGGCTCGCCTCCGGCATCGTCTTTGGCTTCGCTGCCCTGAAGCCCGTTTTCATTGCTGAGGGCGTGTATCGGGATCTTTGTGAAGGTGCAGATACCTCCTCCGCCTTGTCCAGCAGCGATGATCCTGATGTTCCATGCGTTGCGCAGGACATGCGCCTGAATCTTGTCTTTGTCGCCGCTTCGATCACCACCAACGTCTCATCGCTGTTTGCCGGAGCTGCGTTAGACCGCTTCGGAAGACGCATCTGCTGGCTTATTTCCTGTATCTTCTTGGCCATTGGAAGCCTGCTGATTGCCATTTCCTTTGATGCGCCCGGGATCGATGGCTACATCGCTGGCAACATGTTCCTTGGGCTCGGAGGAACGTTCCTCTTCGTGCCAAGCTTCCAGCTCGCTAACGCGTTCCCGAAGCACTCGGGGCTTGTGGTAGCTCTCATCACGGGCGCCTTTGACGCATCTGCTGCCGTATTTCTCTTCTACCGCATGGCCTACGAGGCATCCGACGGCCAGTTCTCGCCTGACACGTTCTTCTTTGGCTACCTGCTCGTCCCTGTGCTCATATTTGTCGCCGAGTTCCTGGTCATGCCGTCGCACGCCTACCACAGCATCCCCGAGCTCGAGGCGAAAATTGAAAAGACGCAGGACAAGTCGCGGGACGTGCACGTTTCGGACGGCGACATATCCGACAACAACGAGCTGGTCAGGGTGCGGAGCGCGCGCGCGGACAAGCGAAGAGCCAAGCTCGGCCAAATTGAAGAAATCACTGGCGACGCCGAGGAGCGGGAGGCGAGGGTCAAGGCCGAGGAGGAACGCCAGGAAACTAGCGGTGTCTGGGGCGTGCTTCACGGTGTTCCGGCTCACCGGCAGATGCTCACCCCGTGGTACATTCTCATTCTCTTGCTCACTGTGATGCAGATGCTCCGGATGAACTACTTCATCGCCACCATTAGATCTCAGTATAGATACATGCTGGGCTCGGACGAGGCCAGTGAAAAAGTCAACCATTTCTTCGATGCTGCGCTTCCCATCGGCGGGGCACTGTCGACGCCCTTCATCGGGCTGCTCCTGAACAATCTCAGCGTGCCCACGGTATTCGGCGTCTTGACCCTTCTCATTATCGCGCTTGGTATCCTGAATTGCATCCCTGCTCTCTGGGCGGGATATGCCACAGTCGTTGTCTTTGTCATTTTCCGCCCGCTTTACTATTCAGCCATCTCGTAAACACCGTGCCACCCCTCCCGTTGAAGAAATCCATATTAACATGCTCCCAGCGACTATGCCACCAAGGTTTTCGGGTTTGCCACTTTCGGTCGCATTTACGGCACGCTTGTCTGTTTCTCCGGCCTGGTCAACTTTTCCCAGTCCGGTCTCGACGCGCTCACCCACGGACTGCTGCGTGGGAACCCAACACCCATCAACATTGCGTTCGCGCTGGCAGGGGCGGCTCTAGGGTGCGCATTGACTATATTCGTTGCAGTGAAGGGTAGGTCTTTTGTCCGGGAAAAGATGGAAATGGAGGCAAATGAACACGAGCGAGAGCATCTGCTTTCGCGGGGGAATGAGGGGTATGGTGCTAGGTAGGGTTGAAGGACTCGCGGACGAGTGTACTGGGTGCTGAGGTGTGCTGATTGTATGATGCGAATTGGTACTTGAGCTCAATGAATTTCATTGCAAGCACTTGGTGGTATCGAACTTGTGGCAGAACAAGTATAGCGAATGACGAGTTCCACAAGTTATTGGCAGCGTCAAGGAACCCAATCCTTCCATTCTTCCCGGCTCTCCCAGTCCCCCTGGTTCTCCTGATTCTCTTGATTATTTCTCATATCCCATTCTGCAACGGCGGTTATAGTTATCCTGGGAATCCCAAAGGAATTGAATGACCCAACTCCAAGGCTAGGACTGGAAAACCAATCGAACGGCATCTGGGTTGGGTCATCGTGGGCGAAGTCAATGCCTTGACAAGGGGCGCTTCCAATGTGGTCGAGATCAGTAAATGGAGTGGCCGCCGAGTCAAATGTACTCTGGGATGCTTCAGAGGCAAGTTGCCGAGAGGACTGCGACGGAGAGCCTTCCATCATCGTTTGTAAGATGGCTTGCTTCATATCCTTGGAGTAATTCTGATGGTTCGGGCACCGCGATGACTGATTTATATGTCCATCGATGTGTTCTCTGGTGTGGAAGGTGGCCCAGCACCAGTTGCAGAAGGCATATTCCATTTCATAATTGACGATGACGCACTCCTTCTTGCGCTTTTTCATCGTATCTTGCACGCTCCTTAAATATTCCCGACGAAACCCATGCTTTTGAGTCAAGTGGTTCACAATATGCGACATATGCTCACGCACTGTTTTGCACTCTCCAAAGGGACATGGGCAATAGGCCGGTTGGTTCGTCGTGACAGTTGTCGCACTGTGCGATAGCCTGCGACCGTGTCTGTGTCGTTGGTTGGGGCTTCGGCCATCTTGGCTACCTAGTACAGCAGTGGTAGGGCTGAAGCCATTTTCGCGAAAATTGTTCAAATCGTCAGTGTTGCTGATGAAATTTCCAGAGGTTATTATGGGTCTATCGTTCGGAATGGAGGTTGTGTCGGCGAGCAAGGGTAGCTGGGAGGGCGAATCATCTTGGGTTGAGATTTCGAAGTTTCTCAAATCAAAAGTAGGATTGCTGGGAGAGGGCAGAGGCATATAGTCCCATCTAGGCTGCCCTGTGGAAAACGCGTCTGGGAAAAAAAAATTCGTCATGGTAACGTTGGAGTCGTCTTCGACTGCAGAGGAGGTCGGGGTTTGCGGCCTGGTGTGAGGATATGGGTGCGGGGACCCATCAAAATGCGACCACTCCTCCATCTTGGTCGGTTGGCTTGTGTAGTTCAGTTCGGTAGGCTGCGGTGGCAAGTTCGATTTCGAAGTTCTTAATGCCTCAGCGACCCCAGGCCGAAATTCGACACTTTCGGTGAAGAAGCTGGGAAGAGTGAAGAAAAAGGTCAGGAGGAGAAGGAAGGCCACAAGCTAATGATTTATTCTTTTGCCTCGTGGTTCGCGCGCTGTGCAGTTCAACCGCCAAAAAAAAGTGGACTGTTCAACAAGCACACCGGTCCTCAGGGAGTAACAAAAAGACAGGCAGCGCTTTCGCTCTTTGATCGCTGGTGTCTTTTTTTTTTCTGCAGGAGACTTCTCGTTATATAAACGGGTGCTTTTTCCGATTTCGGTCGAGTCGCAAAAAAAATGATGCGAGCGGCTCAGTCGTGTTGCACGAAGCTCATGATGCGGCACGACGGCGGGGGGGATGCCGCCCTTTTTCGTCCTCCACAGCCGAGGAGTCAGCACTACACATTTGTGCAACCGACATCGCTGTGAGCTTTTCTGGTTCGATTTGAGGCTGAGAGTAATCTCGAGGCGGCAGCGTCATTGGTCATCATTGGGCAGCAATATCTGGAAGAGAGTGTGTGTCGGTGTTGAAGAGTTCCGTCGCGTCAGAAGCCCAGTAACGCAGCAGAAGCTCTCACCTGCGTGTCCACTTTTTCAATGTGGAAGGTCAACGTCATCGCCCTCATCATTCGGCTCTGGTGGCAGTAGAACAGTATCAATTACACCACGGGAACCCGATCCCTACACGGTATGCACGGGTTCGTTCGCAAACCCAACTTCAAGTCCACTCAGATCAATACACGTCGTCGCTGGGTGGATTGACGATATGTTCTGCTCATTCCCAAACACAGCCCCCAGTCTGGGCGGTGTAGGTTGAAAGTGGAGTGATGTGTTTTATGAGGCTTGCCCTGGCACGAAGGCAGTGCGAAGCAGAAGCCTGCAGATGTCATTTTGCACGCTCTGGCCAGAACAGCGCGGAAATGCACATCAGTCGGGGATTAGGGCTGACGCGACTTGAAAGATACCGGGGGGTTGTTTTCGGTCCCACCAGGTGATTCGGCTGGACAGCCTCGTGATTGAATACTGGCCACGTTTGACAGAACGAATCGTTCAATTTCCGTGATACGTGCTCTCTCTGCCTGCTTGCTTCGTTATTTGGCCGGATAGGCTATGCATAATTACGGTTCTATACCCGCCAACACTGTTCGGCGCGAGGGCGGGAATTGCCGCCGTGTGGGGTCATCCCACGATAAGCATCAACCTTTGGGAGAATCGCTCCGACAGGGATCGATGAGGGGGGGAAAGACCCTCTCGATCGACGAACTAACTTTCCGGACCATTCGGCCTCGCTTCCGCAGACGAGGAAAAAAAACCAATGCGTGGTGCGGACCTCACTAGGGCGCCGCTCCGTTGACCGGCCGAGATGCTCGCGCGACACAGCCCCATGTCGTGTGGTCTGGGACTGATCTGGGGCACTGTCTTAGCACGCACACCCCAGGATTTTGAAGGGTGGAGTGTGACATGCTCCGCGTTGGCAATGGGTGCACGAAAAGGAGCTTGGAAAGCGAATGGTTTGCAAGCCCTTTCAAATTCGTACAGCTCACCTTGAAATGAGCTAAAAGGAGGGTCCTGTGATCCAAATGTGCGAAAGACTGCACATATCCTTGTAAATACATCACTCGTCTGCTTCTTACCAGACAGAGTCTGGCATGTGACGACAGGATTTGAATCTGAAATGGAAGCAATTTCAGCAGACCAGTGTTACCAGGCCTCAGCGATTGATGTGGGCGGACGCGGAATTAGCCCGGGAGCATCTATGTACAAAGCGTTCGTCCATGCGCAAACGTAAAAAAAGTATATACTATCAATCAAGATTTTCCGCCAAACGCCGTGATACCGTTTTGTCGTGGCATCATATATATGCAGCTTTATGCGCTGCAGAAAGAAGAAAAAAAAAGAAAATCTGTCATGTGTCTATAGCACCTGGGTTGAGTGTACAGCCATCCACGGATTTAATAATTATATGCGGGCAAGTGTCTTGTGCGTTTTGCTAGGTCCCTAGGGTCTCTAAAAGAGTCTGCCAATTGCGCATCAGGTCCCAAGGCCGTCTCTGGGCCAGAGTCCCTCCTAGATGTATCAATTAGAGGAGGGCGCCTAGTCCGACGTGGCCGCCGAGAAGCAGGTATAGGCTCATCACTGTCTTCGCCGCTTGGAAGTTGGGGATCCGCCAAGGACTGGGCGATGGCAGCGCTGACAATCCTGTGTTTCCTTAACTTGGTGAAGTGCTGGTGATTGTCGCATTTCGGGGGATGCGATACATGTTTGAGCAGCTCTTCTTTGGTGGGGATTGCTTCGTAGCAGTTGATGCAGACGGCACACCAGCCAGGTTTTTTTCTGTATATGTAGCATGGCTCTTTGTGCTTCTTCTTCCCTCTGAACTCGTTGGCTTCAGGATTGTGGTATTTTCTTTTAAACCCGTGGTGGCGGAGCAGGTGAGCGATCATGTGGGAGATTTGCGCATGCTTGGTTTGGCAAGCTCTCGAGGTATTTCGCGGGCAGGGACAGCCTTCACAAAATTGTTCATCTCTTGCGTCACCGAGATCGTCTGGAGTCGGTGTTTGAGGAGACGGGGGCCTCTGAATGACGACAACATCTGGGTTATCCCGGCTTGCCAACGGCCGAATCTTTGGCAGCGAGAAGCCATTTGGGTTGGGAGGGGCGAGCGGGACGACGAGAACAAGATAATGGCTTGTCTGGTTTGTCGGGAAGGGGAGGTTAGTGAACGGAGCCGAGGAGAAAACGCCTGTCGCGGCCAGCGGTGGTCCGTTGCTGGAAGGGCCAATTGAGCTGAGGGTTCTCCCCGGGCATGCATTCTTCGCAAGCTGCACCACGTTCTGTCGCGAAGCCTCGTGAACGGGGTTCCACGGATTGGCGCGTCCAGGGCTGCTGTCAGGCTGAGGCGCCGTGCCGGTCGATATCCAGGCGTCGACGGCATCATTCAACACGAAACCCTTCTGGTCGACGAAGTCGGGGGTTGGTAAAATGTTGACACATTTCGGGAGAGATTCGGGGTCCCTTTTTGACACTAGAGGCTCGGGGCCGTTTGCCTGGGTGTAAATGCCTGGAGAACAAACCGATGCTGTTGGACGGGGCGGACGGGGGAGACGATTGCGTGTTGGGAACGTGGAGCGAGCCATGTTGACGGCTGACGGTTGGCGGGGCTGCCAAAGCTCAAGCTCTGTGGCTGGCGGTGCCAAATCGAGGTCGAGTGAATCAGCAACCTGGTCGCCAATGTTAGGGTTGCACGACCGGGAGAATGAAAGGTGGTGGAGGGGAAAAGGCAAGCAGGACTCGGGGCGGAAATTCAGATGATAATGTGCCGTTGGGCCCACGCCGGAGCTGCGAGCTGGAACTGCAGCTGGAGCTGTAGCTGGATCTACTGAAACGCCCTGCTGCTACCGCGCTGCGGGGTTCCCTTGGGGCCTTTGGCGAGCCATGGTCGTGGACAGAGCCGCAAAAAGCAAAGTGGATAACGGAACCCAGGCCATCATCTGAAAAAGCGAGATCAGGGCTGGAGGTGGCGCTTTCAGAGATGCATGGGATGGGGATGCCGTCCGTGACTGGTTCGCCGGCGCTGGTGATGGATTCCGAGTCTGTCAACTGAATCAATGGGGACAAGCGCCATCAGAGGGGACACCCGACCCATGGCGCGTTCCATTCAACCATCACGTCACTGTCCCAAGCGCCGAAGCCTGCTTGTTCAACCTCCCTCTTTTCTCCCTCTTCCTTTCTTTTGCGCAAGAATCTTTCAACCTCCCCCCTCCTATTGGTGCTTCCTGTTTCTCGATGATAAGGGCCATCACGCACAGCCTGCCCAGCCTACGCCACCCAACAACTTTCTGTCCCGCGTCACTATTGTTTCTGGGTCGGCACGAATGAGAAGCGGCGGCAAAAAATGTTGATGCGGAATAGATAAGCATACTGTCTTAGTTGTTTCAATCCACACCAAGACACGGACTGATGCACCCGAAGCTCGACATACTTCAATGCAGCTTGGATGAACACTAGCGAGTCCTGTCTCTAGCCCAATTGATTGTCCTCTCTGGATAGAGACGCCGCCCATGCTTGTCGCACTGATTTCTATAACTGCTGGTGTGTGAACCCTGGCACACCTCGGATCGTTCTTTTCCCAGCGCTAGTGCCTGCCGGGGGGGTCCTCCACCTGTTGTGCACGATGAGCTGGCATGCGTGTTGGTGCGTGCGGTGCATGCTGCATCTAAGAATGATGGGAAGCGCTTCCAGCCCTTTTATTTGAATTCATAGTGGTGGCCGAACTGGTTTTACTAAGCGCTAGAAGCCGAATTTTCTGCGTGTCACAATGGGGGGGCCACAGGGTACGAGGAAGAGAAGGCGTCGGTGATACATTGCGTCCAAATGTTTGACTAGTGCTCGGTGCAATTCCTATGCCTCGCCCATCATCACATATAAATACCAAGCCTTCTCCGACATAGGTAGCGCCACTATGCAATTGCTGCAACCCAGCCTCAGCCTGGTGGTCAGACCTGGTTTCAGCGCCCTCGAATGAGCAGGCGGGCCAAGGACATTAGTGCCGGGCTAACACTGTCGCAGCACGGATTTGGACACCAAATGATCTACCTCTGCAGCCCATCACCCACAGCCTGAGTCGGCTCGGGTTCTGTTTGTCAAACAGCTGTGGGCTGCCAGTGTTTTGTTTTTGTTTTCTCACAAAAAAAAAAGAAAAGAAGGGAAAATCACTGTCTCACAATCATTCGCAATAGCACGAACCATGACCTCATTATTATGAGTACGCCTGCTTTTGCCTTGCTCCCGCCACGGCGCTAACCCAACCTAGTCTGTGCTTTACATTGATCTCTTCCGCTGGAACATTCTCGAGGGATTCTATATCATCCAAAGTACCCGCTTGAATCACATACACCCCACTTCCTGGATTGGCAGCTGGGTCAAAAAAAGGCTCTGCGTAAATGGGGCTGCTACATTCGCTGCAGCTTGAGAGACCAAACTGAAAGCCTTCATCGGCATGAGTGTGGCGCTTGGACTTGAGGTGTCCATTGACAAGCCGGAATGCTGCAGCTTGTACAGTAAGGTTGAGAGAGGCGGTCCCGCCAGAAATCTTGCGACACGGGCGACAATGGCATATTACTGTCTATTGTTGAGTCAGTAAATAAATCATTCTCTTTTATAACGTAAATCCCAGTCATTCTCATGCCAGAGAAGAAGAAAAATTAGGACAACAAGGCGTAGTTACCTTCTTGGACTCTTCATCTGCGATGTCCAACTCATACTGAACCGCCCCGCAGAGGCAACTTCCAGGCAGCATTTTGAAATCACCCGGTAGTGTAGGTATGGAGACGTAACAAAGCAAATCTTTTCCGACAGGAGGTTTCAAAGGGTCGGATTGGTCGTCTTGTTCAATGTTCGAATTTCAAGTAGCTGGGTGTAGAATGGTAGAGTATAGATGATGCCCAAGACAAGATTGCAAGTCTGCTCTCGAAAACTTCAAGCTGTTCGTTTGCTGGCGAACGTAGCGTTTTAAAAGACACACCCTATTCTCGCTCACGGATTTCTGGACTTTTTCCAGAATTCCGTGCCATCAGATCTCGGCCGAACCGGATCATCATCCTCGCCATTTAAATGGACTCACTGTTCGTCTAGAGGCCACTGCTCAAACCACGAGCCTCCGGATATTTATTAATAAGCGGACAAATGTCGAATCGCTCCACTAAATCCGATAGAACACCAGTGGATCGCAAATCGGGAGTGTTTAAGTAATTACTCGATACCCAATTAGGAAGGCGAAATAGTTAAAATCGACCACCCTGCCATGTTCCGTCAATTTTAGGTTCGAGTTTGCTTGTACAGATGACTCGGAAGAAGGATTAGTAATAACAACATGGCGGTCACCGACTCGGACGAACGGCGCCTGCGTCGGTGTGAGGAGTGAGGTGCGTTGCCTCGACATGTGGAAACCATGATTCTGATTCCAATAATCCGACCTTGTTAGGCTGCTCCTCTTCTCACAGAAACTCAGAAATCGTTCTCAGTATTGCCAGTACTATTAACACTTCAGTTTCCATGGTCCCGTAGCACTACCAGCTCTTCCAACGGGCAGGTTATTGTTAGGGTTCTTGTAAACCGGGTTTCCCCAACAGTTTTTGAGCTTTCTAGATAGGAAGGGTGTGTACGAAATTATGCGACCGCAGGCCATGGGCAACACCCTACTGAGCAGATCACAGGTAACAGAGACTCAAATCGAGACACATCCTTTGGGTTTTGTGTGGAGTATAGCTTTCTAGCGCCCAAGAACGATAGCGGAAAGGGCTGGTCAACATCTGTTTCTATTACGCGCTGCTTGTGAACTCCTCGCCTCCTGTCTACTCTATAAATTATACTCATCAGTTCCACTTACTTTTTTTTATAAACGGGCTCATATAATGGTCTTTCCAGACTTTTCCTATTCATTTGGGACGAGATCAATTGTACCACGGGATCAATAAAGTCTATAGCCCAGAATATAGTTCGAGTAACTCGAATGCTTAGAATACCTACAATGGGCGACATACAGTTTAAATTCGAACATATAACTGTTCTTTTTTTTAGGAAAAAAAAGTTTGATATCCCAACCTTTAATCCCGTGGACAAAAGCGCCTTTTAGAATGTACTGTTCTCCTCGGTTGTTATATAAAGTCACCCTTAACTCAGTCTAACGCTGACTTTTATTTTATCTGCGTACCTTTTCTCACTCGACTGCCATAAAATTAGAACGCGCAGCCAAGCAAGTCGAGACGCCGTAACATGGTCATCGCTTCCTGCAGATATTCGCCGCATGATCTTGGAGACGATCGCGCAACAGAAGAACTCTGGCTGGGCTTCTCTTGCATTTGTGTGTAGAGAATGGCAGCAGGTTTTGGAAAGGGCGGTCTTCTACAAGGTAAAGCTAGGAGTATCATGTCTCAAAGATTTCGAATCTATGATTTCGCCCAAAAAAGGGCCCTCATTTACCACATCTTCTTCGAAATTGAGTTACCGCGATACACGTCCAGCTGTTGTTCAAAACGGCGTTCGCCATCATCAAGAACCAGTTCGATCGTTAGCAAGGCCATACGGAACCTGCTTTGCATCCTCAGTACTTGGGGCCCTACGAATAACTTGACCTTAGAAATCAGTGCATACTCTCCGAGCGACTGTGAGCATTGGTTCAGAAACATTTGCCTGTCATCTGACGATGTTGACCATGACGGCGACGCAATGCTGGATGCGAGGGCTGGGATTTCATATCATAACCCAAGGCATGGCTGGATCCGCGGTCGACAAGTGAAAGCGCCTCCAAAATCAGCCATAAGGCGACTCTCCCAGCCTATTACGTTGTCATTCCATAAAATACCGCCCAGAGTTGAGGCGATCACCGGTCTTATTATTCGTCGACAACTCAGACGTTGTATTTCTCCATTTACATTGGACCAGTTGGTCAGTAGATTCAATCGCCTCGAACAAATATCCTATGAGCCGTGGGCGCCATGTGAAGGTCCAAGAGAGTTTTATGATAGAGGTACGCACTCACTCCTGCAGCAGGAGTTTTGATCTCATCCACAGCTAACCCTTAGGAACAGCCTTTTCTTCTATACTGCGAAGTCATCTTCCGGATACTCTTAGCAAGTTGGTGGTGTTTGAGGACTCTTATAAATTCTACGATAAATTTCCACGACTTCCGGTCCGTACGCGCTGGAATAACTTTGTTGATCCCAGCGAATTGCCTGGTGCAACTCTTGCAGCCAAAAGTCTCCACTTGCAACACCTAGCCGTCTCCTTCATGATCAATGCTGAAGAAGTCTTTCAGCAGTGCCAATTGACCTGGACCTGGTCGCACTTGCAATCTCTAGCAATTACATCACAGCTCCTGGAGGATGATCCAACAAAACGCGACCAGGTTGAAGCGCTCTTATGCCGGGTCGGCCTCCTCATACAGAAGATGCCCAAGATGCACACTTTAGTGCTTTGGAATGGCGGAAGGGCGCATGCTTGTGCGTTCATATATCGCATGGACAAAGACAGGTCCTCAATCACCTGGCGCGGAACATGGCATTTAGAGCTGAGCCCTCGTGTGGTCAAGTCTTGGCAAATCACTGCTTCGAAGTTGCGTTATGAACTTGAAGTAAACCAGGAGCGTATTCAAGATGCCATTACATCTCATGGAGATGCAATCTTTTATCTTAAACTGCCCTGTCAAGTTGTTGAGCCTGCGTCACTTTAGCAGATCAGGAGAGAAGGGTACAGCTGATCGTGGTAACAACGACAGACGAATACGTCTGAACACTTCACAATAGACCACCTCAGATCACATCATAAGTCTCATTATTCTCCAATGTCAAATATAACAGATTTATGCAAACGTAGTGTAAAAAATAATAATCACAAGGGATCGATTTATTACTGTTTTATTTCTCATTAAAGGATAAATTTTGTGCTTAATTATGGATTAGATCAGAAGTATCGACGCCACGCGGGAAATACAGCCATCTGCCATCTCAATTATCATGGCCTGGATTCATGGGCGCAAACAAAGGCGGTGATGGGCGATAAACCCTATCCACAAATTTTCATCATCGTGGAATGAAATGCTGCGCCAAATAATCCATTGCATCAGGAAACACTGCGCCAATCCCAGTTTGAGTTTGGCTTTCGACGAGGTAAGCCCAGACTCGCACAAAACTTATCCAACCCGCCACATTCAAGACACTACCAAACCAAAAGCGATGTAGCCGAAATCTTGATTCCCGGAACCGGAAAGGGGGGGAATCTTGCGAATTTGGTCGCCGCGATTCTTCTGTCTGCTCCTTCAAAGTGTTTGAACCTTTTGGTGGAGGATGCCAACACCGTCCACCTCATGGCAGTATCATGATGCTATCCGCCCTCAAAAATCATCTGTGAAATGTCAATCAGCGGCGCAGGGCCTGTGCCAATTATGGTGCTCTATGTAACCCTCGTTGAAGCTGCTCATTGCTCACGCACTATAGGTCGTCGGGTGGCTCCTCCTCGCCATCTCCGCAAGCCTCATCGTCGCGCGTTTATATCTGCGTTTCAAGATACAAAACCGCACAATGCTTCCCAGCGACTACTTCGTCATCGCGGCCTGGGTGGCTGGGTGTGCAACGACAGGGGTAGCTTCGTATCTGGTAAAACTGGGTGCTCTCGAGTCGTATGTGGCATCAAACCTGAACGGTTTTCATGGTCAGCCCCAGGATTTCGCCAAGGTTTTCAAAGTAAAGATGAATTTCCCTTGGCGAAAGAAGTGAGTGATGCTGACAGTTCACCAGTCGTACTGGGGCTTCAATTTCCCATCCTACACGACCCTCTACCTGTGCAAGGCGACTCTGCTTTCGACTTACCTCAAGTTCTTCCCAGCCTTCATGCACAAGAGGAGGATGCTATTATGGGCAACCATCGTCTTTGTAGCGCTTGCATATCTAGCAAGTGTGCTGTATAATTTGTTGGTATGCATACCAACGCAAAGTATCTGGTGCGTGAACCGAATCCCTCGACCAGTCAAGCAGCTGACCCAGCTGCCAACAAAGGGACCTGACTACCAAGGCTACAACCTGTACTTCTGGTGATTTCCAGCTATTGTTTGACGTCACATGGTATCTCCATATTTCTTCGGATATTCTAGGTAAGCTACCTCCCCAACGGAGGAAAATAGAGAATCATTTTCATAACCTGAGCAGTCTTCGTTCTTCCATGGTTGGTCATTAAGCATTTGAATGTTCGCAGAACGCTCCAGTTGGGTGTCTACTTTATTTTTCTCCTTGGGCTCGTTACGATGACATTCTCCACCCTCCGCTTCGGATTTACAAGATCACCAGAAGACAGGGATGCGATCCCAATAAGTACATTCAGTATGTGGATACTTGTACTACGTCAAAAATTGATGGCATACTCAACGAAACGTTCTTTTCTAGTGTTATGGAGCATCTCAGAAACCGACCTTTGCGTCGTCATTGCCTGTCTCCCAGCCTTGCGGCCGTACTTTGGGAACACTTCGGAAGGCGGTAGCAAGAACCCACTAAACTCGGTCCCGCCAGAGGGCGCATTCACTTCCGAGTCTAGAGACTCAGGGAACATTCATCTGGTCAGTGGCGTATCGAATGTTGCCAAGCCATGTGAAAGCAGGTGGGAGAAGGGAAAGAGGAGACAGGACAGTGACGCCGAGCTTATGCAACCACAAGACCTGGAGTCAAATTAATTGCCAATCGAACGTAATATACTACTAGAACCATCCAACATTATAGCAAAAAAAGAAAAAAAAAGTATCGGCCATTCTGTAAGTTACTGATAAACAGAAGAGGGCATGATGACGCCGAAGTCTCGACTCCACCACCAACAACTATCACTTCTTCTCTCGATATAGACGCCCACTTCTAAGTCTAGTGGAACATGGGTTCATATTTTACGGACATACGCTCGTGAACAAATTTATTAATAATTACAGCAGAGACATTGTGCAACTCTTGGGCCAGAATAGAAAGAGGAAAGGAAGAAAAAGGAGAAAAAACATGGTGCCTGGGAGGCTCCTTGAACATTCTATTCTCTATTAAAATCTATCAGTTAACATCCTTGCACCCAAAATAACCATCTATTTTGCGATTTCGACACCCCCAACCTATTATAACAAGTTAGTACTATTGTATTGGCTTCACATTCGAGGTAGGATTAGGGTAATTTGTGACTTACAGCTCCCATGGCCTTCTTCAGATCACCTTTTAGTGAAACTTCAGTTAGCTATCATCTCCAAATAATTATCATATAATTTAGTTCATCAATGCTTACCATAGATCGCAAACTGTCCTGCCGTCAGAGCACCAACCATGAATAGACGAGCACCGATGCCGCTGAAAGAGCCACGCAGACCAAGCTCCTTGGCAATGTTGACCAATCTACTCGTCGTGCTCTCGCCTGGAAGACCCTTGGTCTTGTTGATTTTTGAGAGCATGGTGTCAGCGGGTTGGGAGACAATGGCGGCAGCGAAACCAGCAATCAGACCAGAACCAAGGTTGATGGTGGTTTGCATGCCGTCGCTGGTCTTTGCCTTGTCAAAAACATTGGAGTAGGCGAACTCGACGACCTTTTCGAAGACAGCAAACTTGGTCATAGTGTACGGGACCCTAAATTGTGTGAGCGGCAAGAATGGCTTGAACTCAATAATACATACTGCTTAAAGAGAATGGGGCCAAATCCAGAGTAAAAAGCGCCGATGCCCTCCTGGCGGGCAATCTTGGTAAACCCAGACACCAGGCCATTGGCGAAGCCAGGCTGGGAAACCAGACGAATGCGAGTGGCCTCGAGCGGACAGAGGGCAATGTCGGCAAAAAACTCGGCAAAGGCAGACGAAACACAGTACACTGCGATGCGGTTGTTCCTCGCGTTCTCGTATCCCACCACATTGATGGATTGCTGCTTGAAGAACTCGTAGCCTCCAAACTTCAAAGCTCCCTGCAAAAAGTACCCAGCAAATGTAGGGCCAGCTCCAGTCAGAAGAGCGCCAGCACCTTCTTTCTGAATGACCTGGCGGAAGCCTCCAATCATGCCACGATTATACGTCGCTGGATCGAGCTGGATACGAGTCTTGACGCTATTCATCCGAACATGTTAGCCATCTCGTTGTATGTAATTGTGATTGATGGTAGCTTTGTAGCTGTAAGCAAACGCATATCCCGGTCCTTGAAATCTGCATCTTTCAAATCTCATCATCATCTTTATTGCAAGTGTCCTTAAGTCGGTCTCTTTATGTTTTCTTGAAGCTTAATGGAAATCTTAGCGCCACTTACACATCAACAGGAGTGAGACCTCCATGGGTTACAGAACAGCAAACAGCACCGGCAAAGGCAAAACGTGAGTAAAGACCGACACCAGACAGTTTCTTTGTCTCGGTTTTGGTGTCGAGCAGTAGCGTAGCTGTCGTTGTGCCGCTCATCTTGTCTAAAGGAGTGGTGCAGGTGGTTATTTCTGTTCTTATCGGATAAATCAAAGAGCGAATGTAGAATCGGGGTCGAAAAGAAATAGAGATATTAGTCGGCGAATACCAAGCGTTATTGGCCTTAAGGGAAAGCAATCCTACGCAGAAACCCCGAAAGTATTCCCAATGTCACGACGTCAACGTCTTGAGGGTGAGATCGCGTGCAGGCACAGTCGAATTTATTCCCGGCGGAATCTCAATCCAAATGCCGTCCCGCCGTCATCTGGTCAGCCGGATCCATTGAGGGATCTGATTAGCGGCCTTGTGACGATCGACTAGCCCCAGTAGTGAGATCTTAGGCCAAACTCCACTGACTAGCCAGGGGCTCAGGCCGGCTTCTGTCGCCATCATGCTCGAAAACCGCCGTCACCAAACCCGGTTTTTTCTCGTATTTCCCAGGGGAAACTGTCTAGCCCGAGGATAATCGCATTACAAAAGCGAACCAGAGTGTTTTCTGCGCTTGTGCCTATGGCTAAAGAACATGGCGCCTCATCATGATTGGCTTCGTCTCTTTGGTCTAACATGGGTACTAACGACTACAGTGTCGACGATAAACTCTCGGCATCTAGTTGTTGCACATATCGATCCCGTAAATACGGTTAACTCCAGGCAACAAACTCCGTTGTAAATATCAACATCAGTGTTTTACATATAGTCACGGTGCAATCAAATAGGAGAGTACAAACCGATACAGGCGGGATAGTAAATAAAAGTGCATGTACATCCAGACTCAAAGCGTCGACGTAAGCTCAACTGCAAGACCCTAGCGTTGCTGTTACAAAATTAGAAACGCGATGTGCTCATTTCAGACATTCCCATATCATTCGCTACCAGAGTTACTACAATGGAAGACGTTCCCCCGTCTAAATGAGTTCTATTCATGGCATCCTGTGCCGCGAAGGTATCATAAAATAGCACACCACCATCCATCATGCCCAATGTCCCATGATAAGTCAACACATCCTCGACTTATGCGTCCATATCTACGTCCTCGTCCCCACCCCCATGTCCTCTTCGCATCGCTTGTTCAGCCGCCTTCTTCCTCCCTAAACTCTCCTTAACCCAGGCATCGACGGCCGCATCGCCACCTTTGGCCAGCTTCTCTCTCACTACACCCTTAAGCACCTCACCTGCAAACCCAACAAAGTTGTGTCGTCGCAGGGCGTTCTCGAACAGCCAGTCGCGGCGCTTGCGCTCCTCGCGGGCCAGCAATTCGGTGTCGCCGAACTCGCGCGCGCGCTGTCGCAGGTCACGGCACATGGCAAGCAGGTTGAAGCGAATCTCGCTCGTCTCGTAGCGAGCGACACGGCGCTGCAAGACCTCGACGACACGCGAAGGGAATGTGTCGGTGTCGCAAGGGCCGTGCGAGATGGGCGCGGGCTGCAGGCCATCAAGCTCGTACAAGGTGCCGTTTATGGGGAGGTAGGCGATGAAGTGGAAGGCATCCTCAGGCTCGCCCGACTTCTGCGTCTCGTCGACAAAGGGACTGCTGCGCGCAAAGCTGTTGTGGACCTCACGGATGAGGTCGGAGTTGCTGAGCGCCTCGCCACGGAACTCTGGGGGCAGAACCATGGTGAACTCGCGGAAATCGCGGAGCTGTTCACCGATATCTACATCGGCCGTTTTGTTGAGGAGGACGCTAAGCAAGGCCTGGGTGGCACAAGCATTCTGAATGGTCTGGGCGGCGAAAAAGATGTTTTCCGAGGCGGCTTGGTCGAAGGAACCGTCGCGAGGGCCTTCGGGGGTGGCATAGGGCTGGTCGGTCGGGTATTTGAAGAGGAAAATGACACCGTAGATGGGTTGGAGAGTCAGAAGTTCGGAGGGATCGAGGGTCAGGAGCTCCTCAAACTGGACGTCTTTGACGCCCAGGTTCTCGATGAGGGAGGTGAAGACACCCTAAAAGGGACAGGTTAGGAAAGAACCAAGAAGCCAGAGATAGGTTCATACTGCATCGGATTCAACTGTTCAAGGTGTTTGGTTAGCTGGGTGTAGGATAGGCACGGTGGATTCGTCATACTGGTATTCCATCCACCACTCATGATTGCGGAGGTCGTGGGAGCGCTGTGGTGGGGTTTCGGAGAAGGCGGCAGCTCAAAATGAGAGGATCTCGGTTCAAATCCAAGGATTTTGAATATTGCGCAGCACGTTCAAGCTCGAGGCCAAGTATCGACTTGGTGCTGCATCGATTGGCGTGCAAATGTGGTAGAAAACTGTTTGATGTAAGCTCTTTAGAGAGCTTTGGCCAGCAAGGTCTGATATCATTCGGCCTCCACCGCCCACTTCAGGCACGATAAGATAAGAAATTTTGAGGCAGCAACGCCTACGACAGCTATATCACGACAAATATGAACCAGCCACCAACCATTGTGGAGAGGAAATCCATTTCTTCAGTGTGCAATGAAGAATTGAAATAGAAAGGCATATTATATACAATCTCTCTTAAAGTTAAACCCGATCGTAACTCATAGCAAAAAACCCTGCAGTATTGTTTGGCACTGTAGTTACACCATGGCGATTATCGTGCTACTCAACAAAACTCAATCTTGAAGTAAACAAACTCATCGCGTCTTATTGGAACAATAAAATAGGGCCTGCGCCCACCTCCCGTCTGCGGGGGGTTTCTTATTGAGAATGGTAATCACAGGTAAATTAAACACCCAACTCCCAAGAATCCATCCAACGCTTGCCGTAGCAATTCGCTCTCCCTTTTCTGAAAACACATCCTACCACTCGCATCCGTACTTTTTTACACGCCCTTGAATCGCTCCAAATGCAAATCTAGACTGCAATAAGCTGTTCCCGAGCTGGCTCCTCGCCCCGGTTCTCTTGTGTCATTTGATCAGGCTGAAGTGGGTGTTGGTCATGATCTTGACCTGCCTCATCATCACCAGCTCCCTCTTGATTCCCTTCAGCTTCAGCTTGGGCCGCAGCAGCAGCAGCTGCTGCTGCTGCTGCCTCTGCCTCTAGTCGCTCTCTTTCGGCTCTAGCTGCCGCCTCCAGGTTAGCGATGTGTCTTTCGGCGACACCTGGAGCAATGCTGGCCAGAAATAAGAGTCCAGCTCTTTCGAGTCTCCGCAGCTGCACAATGAGCCAGCCATCGCCTCCACGACGCTCCGCTACCAGCCTTGCGGCCATATCTGCAGGGTTCGGGTCTTGGTTCTCGCCATGGCCAGCATTCTCGTTTTGACCCGCCGCTTGGCGGCCCTGCTCCATGGGAATCAAGTTCTCAAGATGTCGCCCGAGTGGCCTCCAGATGTGCTCGGGAATCCCATTCAGAACACCGGTGCTCAGGATGAAAATAAAGAATGCAATGCAAATAATAGTAAACCATCGTGACCAGCTTGTATTAGGATTGGTAAAGAACCAAACAAACAATGCCAACCGAAAGACCAACCAGATGTGGGGCCACAGTTGCATAAGCAGGGGTGGCAACGCCGCTACAGGTGGGTTGCCATGATGCATCCCAATGATAGGCTGGTTTTGGTCTGGCATTTGAATCTGATCGTTCGCCGGCTGGGGTGGGATCTGGGGCTGGTGGTGGTGATGGTGATGGTGTCTCTGATGAAGCTGCGCCTGGGGCTGCTGATGGACTTGGGTTTGTTGGCCAATCTGTTGCTGCAACTGTGGTTGTGGTTGCTGTTGGGGTTGATGGGTATGAGGTCGGTGGTGGTGATGGTGATGGTGGTGGTGGTGCCTGTTTCGCGCCTGTCCTTGAGCTTCTTGGAGCACACTTCCCAGCATCGATGGATACGGCTGTCGAATTTGAGGAAAGCTCGCCTGAGTTCGCAATCTTGGAGTATAGTATGTCTCAGAGTTTACTCCGTTAAAAAGCACCGCTCGGGGTCCTTCCGGAGAAGACAAGATATAAACTTCAGGGCCTTGTCTCGTTGTCGCGCTGTTGATTCCAGCTCGAGCTGCGGCAGGGTCAGGCGTGGCTCTACCACTTGCCGTCATGGGAAAAACTGGGGTCCCAACTCCAGGCTGGGCAAGAGATCGATTGTGCAATGAGGTACTCGAAGCGCTTCTCTGCATAGCACTAGTCATAGCAAGGGCAGCTTGGTTGGCATCGGCGCCTCGAATGATCCCTTGGACCTCAGCAGGCGACATGCCACCGTTAGGCGCATTTGCGCCACCAGCACGCAAGACTGTCTCGACCTGGTATGTGTGCCCGTTAGGCCCGACCTGCTCACGGAAGACTGTATGGCCAGGCGCCGGGCTTGCTCGGCCACTATTATCGCCATTATGCGCCGGAGTTGCAGTGGGGTCGCCAATGCCGCGCATTCCCATCTGGGCCCGAACGCGCTGGTTTTGGTTGATTGCTCTAGCCATTGCTTCGCGTTGGATTTGGTTCAACCATTGTGTCATATTCTGGTGGTGTTGCTGGAAGACAGCAGCTTGCTCCGGAGTATGAATGGGGGACGGAGAGGGCATCCGGGGTTGCGGAAACGGGTTTGACGTTGGCACGGCTTGAGTCCTCCGAACAAAGCCGGGGGGCGGCTGCGGACCAAACGGTTGGTGGTGGGCATGTTGGCGAGGTGGGTTCGGCTGTTGAATCGTTGCCGGGCTTGGCCCGCGAGCAGAAGGTTGAGGAACAGGAGGATGGTCCTGAGTTTCGCGAATAACTAGATGGATCGTTTGTTGGTCAGGATTCCGGAGCTATTGATCAAAAACAAGTTAGTTGTGAAGCATCAAGGGTGAGGAGGGGCTTACCGTCTCTGCGCCGAATATGTCCAACAAGGTATCCGTTTCGCGGACAATTGCGCGACCACGGTGAATTAATCGCTGGTTCTCATCGGCTGGTCGCAAAGGCAGCGACTGACGTATCTTGTCCTTCAGCTGCTTGACCGTGGTGCTTGCGACAAGGCCGGGAAACAGCAAGGGGCGGACAACGCCTACAGAGGGTGACACGATTTGGAGATTGACGGTGAGCTGGTCGGATGAGTGACCGGGGGTATCGTCCAGGCGAGGGTTGGGCTCGGAAGCCATGATGGGCAGGCTGTTCGCATGCCACTACGCTGCTACAGCGCTGCGAAGCAGGAGTGGCGGGCTCCGTGGGTAAATGAGGGAGGGAGGGCGAACAAGGTCGAGCCTGGAGTAAAAACGCAGGTGCAGCTGTTGCAGTGTGCGTAGCTGTTGTAGATTGCGGCAAAGTCGCTGCTGAGAAAAGCACCGACCGACTTACTAACACACAAGCTGCTGGCGGTATGGATCGGGGCGGTGCATGACCTATTGATGATGCTGGGACACTCGAAAACCAAGAGCAATAAGAGCTGCAGGCACGAAATGCAAACGAAAGAATGAATTCGGATGGTCCAGGGATCGCCTAATAGGCGAGAGCTGGGAAAAGACAAAAGAGGTGAAGGAGGGCGAAGGCGAAAGTTGATCGGCCCCGTCAACAAGCAAAAAGGCCAGACCGAGACAATGTCAGAGTGGCCTTTTGAGAGTTGCGACGCCGGACATGGTTGCGCAAGGTACAGTGACATGAGGGGCACCGACAATCACACCTAGGATTGCCCTCGGTACGTACCGCCCGTCCTTTAACTGGGTCATCTGCTTGGGTGCCAAACATCAGTTCCTGCCCTGCACCGTTCCACGGCACCCCAAACGGGCCTCCCTTCCGTCGCTCCTTCCCGTCTCCATCTTTACGGTACCTAGCCCATAGCTGCTGCATTGAAGAAAAGTACGTACCAGCATGCGGTCCTTCCATCGCAACCACCACACAGCGACACCATGCCGCCACTCCATTGGCTGATCCTCGCTCTGGACCCTGCCTCAGAAACTCCGGAGAATCGGCGGTCTTGAGCCCGGCCTCTGCGACACTCTGCCCACACACGCACCTGCAGCCAAAACCTTCAGGGCCAGTAATGTTAGCACCCGCCCACTGTAGCAGGCATCAGGCTTTTAGCGGCAGCACTGGCAACAGCCGCAATCCAGCCCATCGGAGCCGGCCAAAACGTCAAGTGTCTTTGACGCCGACAACCACCCGAAATTTTCTAGAGTGAGCGACTCGCCATCGTCCCCCAAGGCCGTCATTTCGCTCGCCGCCTTCTCGCGCATTAAAGCAGCGCGTTCAGGGGTTTTTAGCGCATAATTCTCATTACACGCGTCTCCTCTCGCCGCCCTCCGGCCGCCGCAATGGCCATGTCCCTCGGTGCTGGCTCGACCCAGCTCAGGAGTCACATGTTTCGCTACGCACTTCGAAGTCGCTGCACCAACTGTGCCGCCACTCGTCCATCCGTCCTGTCCACGCCCAGATCGCGATGCCTACCACGGCTTTCTGCCTCTCCCGCCTCAATTCGCAACTTTGCCTCCAATTCAGGCAAGAGACCTCGATTCTCCCAGCGCCTTGGCGAGGCAATGCGCAACACCAAGATCCAATGGTATCAAATCCCTGTCGGTCTGGGCATTGGCTTCCTGGGCCTCGTCCAGTTCTACAAGGTCTCTAGTAGGGAACAGGAGAAGCAGCGTGAACTCGAGGGCTTTGGAGCCACAAAGCCCAAGCCGCGCCCTCGAATTCGCCCTGATGGACCATGGTGAGTGCTATTTAGAGCTATTTTGCAGTCCTTCTTCGGCATGTGATCCAGCTGCTCACCGGTTCCTAGGCAAATTCAAGTCATGTCAACTCTCCCCCTCAAGGCCATTTCTCGTCTTTGGGGCAGATTTAATGAATTAACTATTCCATACTATCTGCGAGTTCCTGGTTTCAAACTCTACTCTCTAGTCTTTGGCGTCAAGTAGGCCCACCCAACTCCTCAACATTCCACAACCATGCTAACGGTCGTCTCAGCCTTGACGAAGTCGCCGAGCCAGATCTTCACGTGTACCCCAATCTTGCTTCATTCTTCTACCGAACCCTCAAGCCTGGCGCCCGTCCCCTCGACCCCAACCCCCATACACTGCTGTGCCCGTCGGATGGCAAGGTACTCCAATTCGGTCAGATCCAAGGCGGTGACATTGAGCAAGTTAAGGGCATGACGTACAGTATCGATGCTCTCCTTGGAAAGAACACCCCCTCTCCTAGCGTCAGCGGCGCTTCGTCTGGTGCATCCTCGCTGGAGTCGAGTCGAATTCTTCCGGAACTCTCTGGCGGCGAAGAACTGGTAAAGCAGGACGAAGATTTCGCCAAAGTTAACGGCATCTCCTACACTCTACCCGACCTCCTCTCCGGAAACTCTGCTGCCAAGGCCAGTTCCTCAATCGTAGACGAGTCCATCCCCGCATCGCCTCGCATCGAATCTGAGGTTCGAGCTGAGTTGGCCCTTGCCGAGAGACCATGGTACGATATGCTTCGACCCGACAAGAGCACCTCTCTCTACTACGCCGTTATCTATCTTGCCCCTGGTGACTATCACCGGTTCCACTCCCCCACAAACTGGGTTGTTGAGCGACGACGGCACTTTGCTGGCGAGCTCTACAGCGTGTCTCCTTACCTCCAACGAACCCTTCCCGGCCTCTTCACCCTTAACGAGCGAGTGGTTTTGCTAGGTCGTTGGCGATGGGGCTTCTTCAGTTACATTCCTGTTGGAGCCACCAATGTTGGCTCCATCAAAATCAACTTTGATCGAGAGCTACGAACCAACAGTCTCTTGACCGACACCGCTGCTGATCACGCAGCTGAGGAAGCCGCCAAGCGAGGTGAGCCGTACCTGGGTTTCGCAGAGGCAACATACGAGTTAGCCAGCCCTGTTCTACATGGACATGCCTTGCGGCGAGGCGAGGAGATGGGTGGGTTCCAGCTCGGTAGCACAATCGTGCTGGTGTTTGAGGCTCCGGCAGAGCAACGAGACAAAGCCAACAAGCCCCGAGGATGGAGCTGGGCTGTAGAAAAGGGACAGACAGTAAGAATGGGACAGGCATTGGGCCGAGTAATTGAGGAATAATTGATGCCAATGTACCATGATAGAGGAACAGAAAAGGGGGGCGCATACTACAGCATACATCTCTACACATGAAAGAGAAACAGATACCAGCATTTTGGAAATGAACACCATTGTCAGGTGCATACCTGATATTTGCAGAACATCCAACAAAGCAAATAAAATTTCAGTCCACTAATGAGTGCATATCACCAGCAAAAATTTTCCGGTACATCGTCTCTAGCAACCTTTCGGTAAAGTGCTGACATGTTTCACTTGATTCGGCATGAGCGAATAAAGTCATGATTTTTCCCCGCGATATGTCCGGGTGAGATGCATCCAGCGAATGATGATGCACAGGTTGCAACAGCCATTGCAACCTAAGTACATGAGGCTCGTTTCACTCAAACAGAAGACTTTTTTGGATAATGTTTATATTTATTTATTTAAATTTCCCAAGGGCTCTCTAGTCCCACCGCTGTTCCAACTCCGCCCAAATGCAACAGACACTAAATAGTCTGGTTTCTGTGACGTCACTCATATGTTTTATAAGTGACATTTTCTTTCTTTTTTTTATAGTTTTGGGGTCTCTTCTATTCAAGCACCGAAGACCTTGACGCGCTCCTCAAGGGGCTGGTAGGTCTTCTCGCCGGCCTCACCAGTCTTGGCACCGAAGACGAGCTGGGCGTCGAGCTTCCAGGTAGCAGGGAGCTTCCAGGTCTCGGCGACCTTGGCGTCGATGAGAGGGTTGTAGTGCTGGAGGTTGGCACCGAGACCCTCAGCCTCGAGACCGGTCCAGGTGAGGTACTGCTGGATGGCAGCGGACTGGGCGGCCCAGTGGGGGAACTTGTCACCGAAGGCGGCGAACTTGGCGGCGTACTCGTCGATGACGGTCTGGTCGGAGAAGAAGAGGACGGTGCCGGCGGCGGCCTGGAAGAGGCTGAGCTTCTGCTCGGTGGCAGGGTAGGCGTCGGCGGGGAGGATGGCCTTCAGGGCCTCCTTGGCAATGTCCCAGAGCTTGTCGTGCTCAGCGCCGAAAATGACGACGACGCGGTTGGACTGGTTGTTGAAGGAGGAAGGGGTGTGGAGGGTGGCATCGTTGACGACCTCCTGGACGCGCTGGTTGGAGATGGGCAGGTCCTTGGTCAGAGGGTAGTAGGAGCGGCGCTGCTTGGCCAGCTGGAAGAGGAGATCGGCAGTGAGCTTGGTGGCCATTGTGATGGTTGTGAGGGAAAAGAAGTTTTGGTTTTGGTAGGTGTTGTGAATGTGTGTGTGAGTATGATACGAGAGGGAAAGGACGACAAGGAGGAAGATGGCCTGGTCTTTTATAACCAATTCACTTGTCTTCCTCAAGCTTCTGTCTGCCTTTTCTGCCCCTCCCCCCTTTCACAAACATATTCGGCCCCGCCTCCTACAATGGGCCATGTGTCGACGGGCCCGGAGACTGGAGAGTAAACCCCGGTCAAGCTGCTGGTTTGCAATGCCGTAGTTTTGGTGTCCGTCATTCGGTTGCGCCCCACCACCCCTCTTCCATGTTCCGGTTCCGCCGCGCCACGCCAACCGCCGCGAAAGACAAGCCGCCATCTTCCCGAAAACCTCGTTCAAAGGCATCAAGGTACGTACTGTGCTCGCACAGGCCCGGGGGACGGTGAATCGACAGGACCAAGTTGCGCCTTGGCTAATGCACAGTGCCCCATCAATTATGGCATCAGGCGCGCGCGGCTAAACCATCCCTGGTGTCTACGACTCTGGTCTCGACGTCTCTCTCAACCAACCCCCCCTGCACGGAGTCATGTTGCTGTTCGTTCCAGGGACCAGCAGAAACCATGACAACCTGCCTGTTCAACACAAGTGTCCTGTGAGTTGCCGCCCGCGAACCACCCTGGGCAAGTGGTGGGGGCAGGTCTTGCGAAGCAGGGACTCCAAACGTCGAGCGAAACATGTCCAATGGACTGGGTAAAACCCGGTTCCAATGGCCCAGAATAGAGATGTCCCGGGCGATGGCACCAAGTACTCCTCGATCCAGCAAGACACACAAAGCTTCGTCAGGATTTATAAGCGGGGCTGGGGTTCAGTTGCCGTGCCCATGCGTTTGATATGGCGCTCAGGTGTCATGGCGGCGGGGCCCATGGCCAGAGCTAGCAAAAACTCCACCACGAGACAAGCGGTTACCCTGGAGCATTGGGTATTTTTCTCCAATATGGCATCAGCTATGGCATCATTTTTCAAGCAGTCAAGCAAGTGCTTGCATTATTTTGTATGGTGTTAACTGAGTTTTGGGTATGTGTCGATCCGCCGGAACTCGGAAACTTTGCGGGCCGTGTGTGGTTGTGGTGTTGAGACAATCGGGGATCCTACCCAGCCCTCTAAAGTGCCGCAGAATGCAGGACAACCCAATGATAACCAAAGAAGTAAGACCGAGCTCAATGAATCGTCGAGAAGCTAGTATCAAAGATACCAGCCTGATAATAGCCCAGTATAAGCTACGAATCAACGGGCAGAGCTACAGGCACTCTCCCGGAAATACACCCGTCCGAGTCCGTTGGCCTAGTCCCGGCCTCATTCAAACAACGACAGCAGTATCAACAATCTCAAGCTAGATTGGGCTGCAGTGTTATTTCAAGCCATTGACTCCACACACACACGGGGGATGGCACCATACCTGGATCGACGACCAACACGCCTTCCTGGATCAGGCACCGGCCGTAGACCGCCTCCTGGTCAGCTTCACCTCGACATGTCGCGGTCCGCCGCCCACATTTCGCGGGGAGAGAGCATCAATGCTCAATAAAAGCCAGGGAACGGCGTTTTGGACGCGGCATTCGGTCTCCGAAATATTAAGGTTTGTTCGGGATACCGTGATCGGAAGTAAAGAAATGCCAACCATGGCCGTTGAGGTACCTGGGTAGCAGCCTCGCATTCTCTTTCATCATTTAGCACAGCGCTACTTGCGTGGTTCCTGGACCCACTTTCTGTCTTTTTTTTTTTTTTTTTTTTTTTCCCTTTCTTTTTCCTTCGCGCGCGCGTGTTGCAAATCCATCCATTCTCGGCCAGGGCCCCCACTGTCTGGTCTCGCAGCATCGATTACACGCAGCTGATTCAGCCAGCGATGACCCACACCACGGCTCCTGCGAGGCGAGTCACGACGTCACTAGAGACTGAGACGCTATGCTTTCTCCGGTTCCGAATTTCCGGTACCCCCCCTTTGGTTGGGCAAGGAAGAAGGTATCTCGAGTCTAGATTTTTTGTACTGGGATGACGCCAAATGAGACTATGATTGGAAATCAAGCCAGACGTGAATTGTGGTGCGATGTTGCAAACCCATGCATCTGAGGACTAACTTGCACGAACTATCGCTGCGATTGCGCCTTTACCGCTAGCATCCATGGCACCTTTCCTAAACTATCCAATTTGCGAAACTTGAATTGGCGAGGTTCGGCCTGCGGCGAGTTGGTTGTTTGTTCCGCTGACTGTAAACTTGTCGTCCTAGAGAACTGTTGATTGCCCACCTTACCTTACCCAACTTTGCTCAACCCCAGAAAACCATCCATTGCCCGGCATAATGGGAATCAGATCTTTACTGAGTCAAGTGATAAGAATATCACCGCAGAGAATAGTACCTGGCAAGTCTTGTGCTCGATATATGCTTTGCTGTAACATTGTGTGTTAGCACGTGAACAATCACTTTGCAGATTAATTCATTAGATCCAACCAACGCCAGGCTTTGGACCACCTGACATAATCTGGCCCGGAGGGAACAATAATGTTGCTGGGTGCATGATTCGCTTTTTGGGTATCGTGGTGCAAGGTACCCATTGAAGAGACCTGGTCGGCATTCTAAATGTTTAAGTAGGTTGATCTAAACCTATCGAACGGCAGGAAAGGACTGCGTGTGGCAAATTTCCGGCACCAAAGCAGCATATACTTCAAGAATTATAAGTTCAATCACTCGATACATCAATAATGAAATATGTTTTTAAATTTTGCATGAGACAGCGGCAAATCCATAATGAAAGAGTGAAATTATGGAATGGACTAGTTTTGGCATCCGTATCATTTGAACCAGCCCTAATGTCTACAAATGAGAGGGGGACCGTCTAGACAGAGGTAACCATGCCAATATGGCCGCGGACAAGGGAGGTTGTTGAAAATGACCAGGCAAAATGTTCCCAGGCAGGCGTGCTGCTCTTATGCCGCGCTTTTAGGGGTGGACTGGCTAGTTTTTGTCTGGAACAGCTCGCCACACCCACTTCTTCCCGTCCCAAGTACGGTAGTACTGATAAGGAAGATTCTGAAAATCCTTGACTTCCAAAATGTGAGTCGCTCGCCACATGGACTCCCCGTGTATTGTACTCTCGACACGCCAAGTGTACTCTCCATCATGGGGCTCCCAGTGCCCCCCCTTTGAGACCGTCTTCCCAGTGCCGTGAAGTAAGCTGTGTTGATATTCTATCAACTTGCGCAACTCGCGACCGTCCTTGTAGTCCCTCCATACTTGCTGAATAGCTCTGAAGGGCCATGTGGATGTGGTGGTAGTTGCATCCCTGTCATTAGACTTGCGGCTATCGGCGCCATTCTTGCCGGTGTCGCCAACGATGCTGCCGGAATCATCGGGGTCGAGTTCTGTCCAAGTCTGGTTTTCGCATTGACGCTTGTCTGACGCCATTATTTGCGGCAGTCAGTTGTCGTCAGTTGGTATATATTTTTTTTGTAGAAAAGAAATTATTAGTACAAAAAAGATCTAAGTTAATGTGTTGCGTTCGAACGTGGAATTTGAGATTAGGGGGGTTGGTATATATTAAGAATGCGTCGAGATGCTTTGCGGAGCATCAGTGAGAGGAACCTTGATCAAAAAGCGCTCATAACCGAAATAAAAAACAGGCTGAAGCGGGAGAATGATCAATATCGCCACATTGGAGAAACGATATGGACGTCGGTAGAATTTTGATAGCTTGGTACGAGGGTGGTTGAACCACGAAATTGAAAAGTCTCTGGCCTCGTTCCGTGGATAACCGTCCTTGGCTCGGGGAGAACCCAAAATTACAAAAAGAAATTTAAGAGTGCGGACTACTAATTCTGCGCTACACTCCCTAAGATCTCGATACCAAGAAGAAAAGAAGACCAAATCCCTATTCAAAATATCATTAGCAACCCCCGAGAATAGGGAAAGCGCCTCCACCTCATTATAACGCAAATGATAGACACTTGCTGCTATTAACCACAGAGCTCGAAAATGAACCAAAGAAGTGGAAATCATATGCCTAGTTGTGGCAAGAGGTCAGATAGTAATAAGCATCGTCTGGGTTTGGTGGAGTCATGCCTTGCACACCTTTTTGCCTAAAAAGCTGGAGATGGCTCGACACCCTTTTGAACAAAGAAAAATGATAAAAACGCGCAAATAAGCTCAACGTGTGATCCATAGGCAACTAGTACAAAGCTCATGAGACCCTGAATTGTAAATATGAAGATGGTAGGCTTTCGACAGAGAACGGGTGCATGATGGAATTGAGTCGATTGCTCAAAGTAGTGATACAGGGTGATTTTGCAAGTCCAGTAGCCACATACGACCATAGCTCTCAGAAAATACGGGATCCCGTCCGCTCTCCCATAGTCAAGCTGAGAAGCGGTGAATTAGTACTCGGGTCGGTGACGACCGGGGAATCCTCGCTGTTGTATGTTTTTTTGCTTCATCAAAATGTCGTCAAGAGAAGATACTATCCAAGCCTTTTTATTTTTTATTTCCTGTACCTAAAAATACCAAGACTTAAGGTCGTGGCAAAGGTATTCATGTTAAAAGTTCACCATTCTTGTCGAATACCCGCTTGTACTTTGTTGATATCCTTTCCTGGGGCAAATTTGCAAACTTCAAAACTTTGTTTTGTAGGTGTAACCAACATAACCCAGGCCGGCGCCCTGCGGCGGTTCAACAAGTAAACAAACAAATGTTGATCCATGACCATACTGTGGTATCTGCTCACGAATGGTGTGGTTTATGCGCCCTCGTCCAATCTTTTCCCCGTGCTGGGCTAGATGAAATTGGCGGCCCCATCAAGCTGTAACATCTGCCGAGCTGCTTAAGCTTAGTTATTAGGGTCCAATTCAATCTGCCGTGACCCGCGATCTTGCTAATCACTGTCCCGAATGAATTGCTCGTGATCGCCGCGCTCGGTTGCTTCTCGCTCAGTGATTTGTTCGATCTAATCTTGTCATCTGGCTCCCTGAACAGAGCGGTCACTTGTGTTGCGCTTCCTTGAGAGGCACCGCAATTGTCGGATCTTTACGAAAAAAAAAATGATATCGCATCGGATGACATGCGGCTATGATGTCGCTAGAAGCTGAATGGAAATGGTGGTGGCGGTCAATCGGCCACCAAACCTGACGGGTTGGGCGATGTGCCTCGGTCAAGGCGAAATTACACCGAAAGCCCTACGCCATGACATTAGTTCAGACGATCGGCTATAACAGACCCCTTCTGTGGGAATGGGAGATGAGTTGGGACCGAAGGCTTGCGAGCTACTAGAAGGCACAGGCCGCTACTAATGTCTGATCGCGACCCGGCTTGGGTGAATGGGGAATAGAGAGGCGCGCGGACCATGGCTCAAACAACGACGAAGAGATGCGCAAGAAATGTTCAATTTGTATCACTGTTATGCATAGATTATTGCTCGGACTTGAGGTCAACGAGCATGTCGCTGGAAATTTGGGCTGCAAGTACAAGTATCGCTCCGTTTGCCTCTAGGAATTCACCTTCCATCCTCATCGCACTTTTCCATTCTTTGACAACTCACCAATACATTCCTTACATTTTCAAACAATTCATCATGAAGGCTGGTTTCTTCTCCGTTGTTGCCCTGGCCGCCTCGGCCTTTGCTGCTCCTGTTGTGCAGGACATCGTCCCCGATGTTGTTCCCCATCTGCCCGTTGAGGACCTGGTTTCCGGAGCCAAGCTCCCAATCAAGCGCTATGGACCTGTGCCTGAAAATTCCCCCAAGGGCGTTCTCGGAAGCGTTCCCACGGGCGAATCCGGAGGCACATCCCAGAGTGTCCCCGAAGGCACATCCTACGAAAGCACGCCCCAGAAGATCACTGGGAACCAAGGCCTTCTCGATACCCTGAAGTACGCCAAGACCTCGGCCGGTGATATCACTTGGTCTCTGAGTATGAAACCCCCTCGTTCTTACGTATGCTCAAACTAACAACCTTCAGAGTACATTGTCGACAGATTCACCGACGGAAAGGTCCCCAAGGATGATGCCGCCGACGAGGCGCTCCCCGAACTCAAGAAATTGGAGACCCTTCTTACAAGCGTTTCTGCTCAGCTCAGCGGCGCCACTGGTATTAGCATCACCGCTACGGCTGATGTCCAAGCTGTTGTCAGCCTCTGCGTCGGTCTCACCTCCACTATTCTGGGCAACCTCAAGGTGGTCATCAAAGCGCTTGGAACTGGTCACCCCGATATCAAGGTCATCGTCAAGTCTATCTGCAACATTCTTGGCAAGATTCTGGTTATCCTGGCTGGCCTTGTTTCCGCCATCGTCCCTGGTCTCTCCGAGTCTCTCCAGCCCATTATCGGCAAGCTCGGCCAAGGCATCCTGTCCCCTTTCCTGGGTACTGTCTCCGACTCCTTCAACGGAATTCTGTCTGGCCTCGCTATTTAAAAGGCTCTTCACAAGAGGAAATGGAATGGGCGAATTAGTGCGGGATGCTAGTTGCCACGGAACGAAAAATAATTCTTTTTGTATAATACTTAGTTTACGAACAGTGTTCGTATATCCATCAATACAGACAATACTTGACATCCAACCATTCTCTGCACGTCAAATCATCGCAGCATTCGCTTGTGTGGTCACAAAAATCGGTTTCTAGTAGACATGTCTTGAGCCATTGTTAGCGTCACTCGGATTTTTTTTGACATGAGGTGTCATTGTTCGTGAGAGTGGTACTCCATAACTGAAAATTACGCGCGGGAATTTACTGTATGAAATAGACACTCACTCGCTTTTCTAGCTCTTCAGGCTTTGGGCTAGCCATCGCTAGTCCTGCCAGAAGGATTGGAATGATGGTGGCGACTCGCATTTTTCCACTCCGTCTTTCTATCGCGACTCGATTGCGGCCTGGAGGCTCATGGTTAATGAGTTTCAAGAATGCGGGAGAATATTCCGTGGGGGTGTTACACTACTTATACCCATCGACGTCACTTTGAAGGATGCTGATGTCAGCCTCAACCTGGCTCGGCATGTGACGTATCGTAGCTTATCTTATTGGTAAATTTAGCAATTTATTCTATATTTAATTTTAATCTTTCTTTGGCGAAGCGAATTGAATGAGCGCAAATGTGTTGGGTGTTTGATGCTGTCGCAAGTGCAAGCTACGATACAGCGCTGTGATGTGCTCAGTCGGAGCCAGCTTGAATGCTCGTCGCGTTTCTCGATTATTAATATGCCATAAAATGTGCGCCTTAAATGCCTGAATAAGATTTCATTTGGTTCATATATACGAAGGAGCTATTTGATAAACCTGAGAACATTATAAGTCTCGTTGTCATGTTTTTCATCGTCGCTAGTGCCCCGGCTTTGCTGAACTTGATGCTAAATTCTAGTTAATACGTAGCTGTATGCTGTATGGCTTAATGATGGAGGAAAGCAACGGTCGGATATATTACTGAGATAAAAACACTGGATAGTCACCGCCAAGGCTTTGCGGACACAATACATCTCAGCGGAAAGTTTCTCGGAAGGTTGCATTCGCAGGCAAAAGTCCCCGATTATCCTACCGAGATGAATACAAATATTCCGGTGAGGATATAAATGCGTCATCTTCAGGAAGAAAGAACTTAATAAATAAACAAACATAAACCATCTACTAGATTCATTTACGCGAACGAGCGTCCTTTTTACAACATGTCCGGACTAGAATTGTATGCCCTGAATTTCGGCGTGTATCCTCGCCGAGTTATCATATACATGGGTGAAAAAGGCATCATTGAATCCGGTCAGATAAAAATCACACCAGTGGACCTGAAAGGGAACGCTGTGGGGAAGCCAAAAGGAACATCGCCCATCCTGCGATTGCCCGATGGCACTTTTATCAAACAGTCGGTCGCCATTCTGGAATACCTCGAAGACATCTGCGACAACCCACAACAAGAGTGGCAGCGCCAACTCGTCGGCATCTCCAAAGGCCACAGCATGCGTGGCGATTCGGCCGAAGAGAAAGCTCGAATGAGGAGTGTCCTTGGTCTCGCCGACGAGGCGACGGCCTTGTTCGGCTGGGCCTGCCACAAGGGCTCCGGGCTCTTTGAATCACTGGAGCCGTCTGATCCGCTAGGAGCGAAAATGGCCCTTGAATCAAGCAAGAAGAATCTGAAGCTGATTGACGAATATTACGAGGGCGACGCGAGATTTGAGGACGGAGCGCCGGGCACCTCGACGATTGCCGACTGCGTCTTGTTTTCCTTCTTGCAGTTCGCATACGAGTTTTACTCGATTGATATGCTTCAAGGCCCGGAACTGCCGAATCTTAAGAGATTTTATGACAAGTTTAAGCTTAGAGAGAGTGCAGTGATTGACGCAGACCTGTACCCGAAGGAACTGAAAGAGTTGGCTGGAAAGTGGTTATTCTAAGACTGCGCGGGAAAATAGGTTGTCTATGTAAGAATATGGGTGGATTGTCGATGAGGGAAGGATGAACAGTTTGCTATGGTTTTAAAAGATGCATGCAGCTCAAAAGCCAGCTTCGTCACCAAGAGCAACGTTATCGAGGCAAGATTCAAGGCCACGAATGTACCAAAGCGCCCGAATTTGCCTAGTACCATGCACTTGAATTCAACATAAGAAGCGAATTTCACTCTCTTTTATATTTGCAAATTCATCTCTTGGCGGTGTAAAGACGTTGCGAGTTAAAGTAACTGTATAAGAAAAAAACCAATGTATTTGCTCTCAAATATCGGGATATCTATAACTCCATGAAAACGTGCTGATCCTGATCGCTATAAAATCCATCATGACAACCTAAAACTCCATCTCTGAACCAGAGTCCTCTGACCGAACAAGCCTGCTCGAACCAGTATTTATAAATCTTCATTTATGGGCTCCGCGACGCTCGGCGGGAGGGCAATATCCTTGTTGTATGCCTGCCACACTGCCTCGGCAATCTGTAACTGCCCCTTGCTCGTCGGGTGAAATATTTTCATGATACCGGACGGGATGCGAGCGGGGAACATGTTGATGTCGACAGGCTGCTCATCAAATGGCGGCGCCACGGTGGCATTCTGGTACGTGCTGGCGAAATCCAGCATCCCCTCGGCCAAGTCCTTTGCTTCAATCGAGATGCCAACGTCCAGGTATTCGCCATCATCAGGCTGCTGGCCGTCGGGCGTGTAGTACTGGTGTATGAAGAGGTCGGGCCGCTCCTCGTTAGGCCGCTGGGGCTCTGTGAAGCGCTCCTCGCAAAATCGATGTGTTTCAAATTTGTTGTCGTAGTTGATGAACTGGATCTTGGTGTCGTTGAAGCTTGTAACGACCGTTTCGATTTTGCTGTTGGTCGCGACGACAAGCTCGTTGAGGCGCTGCCGCAGCTCTTTGGTCATCTTGGCGCCGCTGCCGTCCTCGGGCGAGTGCTGCCAGTAGTTCCATGACACATCGTCGCACTGATCTGAATCAGAATTGAAGAACTGCGGGTACCCCGTTACAAAGATGCGCAGATTGTCGTGGTGCGATTGGTTCATGAACGCCTGTAGCGTTTTCTGTACGGCCGGGGCGAGATGATTCTGGATGGCATCGCGGGAGCTGTTTAGAGTGACCTCGCAGTCATTTGAGAATATGCCTTTGAAGCGGTAGATGCAGTCATTCACGATGGAACCGAAGCCGACATTGTTTCCACCAACTGATATGGTAGCCTGGTAATCCACCCAGAGTTAGCGCGCGTGCACCAGGGACCGTCGGAGGGGAAAATATCGGGTATATGGGTGAAAAAAGCTAAGAGAGAGAGAGAGAGAGAGAATCACCAAATCTACAGTTTCGTTGAAGTACGACGCCTGTTGTTCGACGTCCTCGGCCATGGCACCCGTGCAGGCCTGGAGTCTCTCGTCTTCCATCCGCCCGCCGCCCATCATTTCCGTCAACAGAAACGGGTAGCCTCCATCGTAGCGGTGGCATCCATCAATATGAAATGTCCCAAGCTCGGAGCCGGAGCCGATGCCGGCTGCGAAAGAATCACCAAAGGCGACGTAGTGGGTAGGCTTCGCGGCTGTTGGGGTCGTAGTAGCCGGGCTGTCATGAGGGGCCGGGGCTGCGGAGACGGCCGAAGCATACAGAATGAAGGCAGCCAGTGGGCGCATCTTGAGTAAGTTTGGAGCCGTCGTACTAGCGAGATTCTGATGATATAGAGAGACACCTAAGGTCGAGAATCATCATCGGGTTTCACAGCGGCAACTAGGTGTTGAGTTCTATTAATGCGCTAGCGGGACTCAACACTTGGTCTGTTCGTGTCAGCAAATGCGCTTCGCCGCGTGCCTAAATCGTCACCACTTGGTGGCACAAGGCCTTCACCTGACCAGGACTGCGACCCTGGTTCGTGCACATCACCTGTCCTAGTCAACTGAGGCTGCTGTACTTACAACGCACGTCGTCCTTGATGGAAGTTGATTTGTCCATGATTCAACAACAATATCGTCTAAATCATGTTGTTTCTGACCACCAGTAATAACATAACTTAACTTTTGCCCATCCTCAGGATTTCGAGTGAGACGACAATGTTCTATACATCTTCTTTATTACTTGGCGCAATTTACTCGAACACCCTTGTTGCCTTAGATCTCGATCATCCACGGTGGCCTGGATGGCCCCACTTATTTTGGTGTTGGCTGATCCCCAACCAACCATTTTGTGTGAGATTCTTAGTAGTCTCAGAAACAGAGCGGTTATGTCATATGTTAGCCACGGATGCATGGGATAGATATATTGTTAGAATTGTTTAGCAATAAGACGAAACAAAAATGCAAAAAAAAAAAGACATACAACAGCGAGGATTCCCCGGTCGTCACCGACCCGAGTACTAATTCACCGCTTCTCAGCTTGACTATGGGAGAGCGGACGGGATCCCGTATTTTCTGAGAGCTATGGTCGTATGTGCTTGGATGAGCTGTATAATCATATCATATACCCTTCATTCTAAACTAATAACATTTTCAGGACAGGAGTCAATTTCATGATCTACTGGCCTGTTCCTGTAAATTTTGAACACCTTCTAGTGTACGCACAATATAGGGATGCATTAGACTAGAAATTAGTCGTTGGCTTGCTCCCCTGTCACATACTGGCAACGAAGTTCACGTCTACGGTCCTGGTTGTAGGGGAAACGATTTCCTGCATCAATTAGCAGGCCAGGAACCCAATTTAAAGTATTTGAACAACTCACGGCTGCCTGATTAGAATGAACATGGATGTAGTCAAATTGCTTACTGAATCAACGACTAAATGCTGTATTTACGTTGACTATATCTTTTGTTATGAACGAAATGACTTCAATACGTAGAATGACGATAAAAAAACATCGTATAGGGAATACGACTGGATACTGCCTAAATTGTGAGACGGCGATCCACAGATATTAGAAAAGTGGTAGAGCTCTTGTCAGCCTTTGCCAAGACTCGACCTGGAGGCGGAGTCTTGAGAAGCCTGAAACTGATGGCACACACGATGCTGAGCTTGACGGAGTATTTAACCGAATTGGGTCAGACCTAGACGATCGAATCCCCTCATCATACGACCTTTTCAGATGTCCCGCGTCCTAGGAATGAAAAGAAGCGTGTTAGTGGTGGATGGAAATTGCATCCGGTATCATGACTTGGTTGGATGTGGAGGCCGCGCTTGGCATGGGTGGACGGCGGACCCATGCCCGGGCGAATGCCGACGGGTCTCGGGGTTAATGCGAGCTTTTCGGTTGTAAATCTTTCCAATGCAACGAGACGAATTAGGCCATCGAGCCTATCGCCGAGGTCGGTGATACAAGGGGTCGTGAAAGACAAAAATAAGCATGGTGATCTTTGTGATTTAGACTGCGACAAACCCACCAGTGCTCTGGCTAGTAGATGGTATCGAAACCTGTGTTATAGTTGGTTTTGTCAATCCATCTCGAGTCGAACCTACCTAACGAAGTAGAAACTGTCAAGGATTCTGCTGTTAGCTCACTTCAAGTTGGAACCCAGAGGCACGGTGGTTACACAGCACAGAGGAATCCCATACGATGGCATGTTGATTACAGAAACGAGTTCCGCTGATTTTCTTTAGTGTAATCGGCTCAATTCCTGTTCTGAGATGAATTCTTCCTTACCCCACCAAACTAGGGATAGTATTATTTGGCGATTTATTAAGCTTGCGTTATGCTAATAGTTTATTCCTGCAATTAGAGTTAACCTGCTCGGGCCGTCGGAAAGGCTCCGAGGGCCCAGCAGGGTTTGCACCCATGTTAATACAAGCAAGGGAATGTCCGGCTTCCTCTTGCGGTGCCAAATCATGGACAAGGAACGGGAGTTGGCCCTAACTGGTGCCTCGGCAGCTGTACTTTGCCACAGAAAACTATTTCTGTTACATAAACTATGAGATGCTGATGAAAAATGAAGTACAAGGCCGTTTCACGAAGGGTATATAAACCTTACAGCCGCCTAAGGAACGGAGCCAGCTATTCATGCACTTACAACCTTTTTTTTTTTCAAATAACAGTCACAAATCCCAATCAAATTTCATCTCCCATCTTTTATCAAAATGAAGCTGTCTATTGCCGTTGTATTCAGCACCATGGCTGCGTTTAGCGTTGCTCAGAATTGCTGGGAATCTACCTTCGGCTGGAACCCTGCCTGCGGTCGTGGTAACTGCGCTATTGAATCGACGAGCTGCGTTTGCGAGGGCTGTGACTATGTACGCTTCGACACGGCCATCAATTGCTGCGGTTAGAATGGATTTCCCTCTTGCAATCCGGTAATTTCGCTCTTTTCCCTCAATAAGTAGATATCATGCTAATCGTGACATGTTTAGTTATACTATCAGTCCGGCGCATACTTACACTTTCTCGGCGTGTTATAATTAGGTTGGTGATGTTTTAGCCATGGGAAGAAGATATTCAAGAGTAGTTCGAGATGTTATACATATGATTGTTCGAATCAACTTGCTCTTGGCTCGTCATCAGCAACTAAAATGCAGAGTAAATCAGAAGTTCCTAGGTGCACAAGTGATCGCCCATGAAAATACCGTACTGGAATAAATGGCGGGTAAGCCTGATTTTGGTTTTATACACGTGGTATATTTGTGTTGGTTGCCCACTGCTCAGCCTAGGAAAATCGGTCCCTAGGGTTTCACTCATGCAGCCGGCCTGCATATTCCCAGGGACGTGTGAATTGGGCCGTAATAATCAACCAGTACGGCCAAGCACGGCAAAGGAAGAGAAAAATAAACAGATAAAACTTGCATTAAAACATCAAATTCAGTATAGCATACAAAAGCAATTCATATTATATACTGGTTAGCCAAAATCGTAGTTGGAATGAGGAAATGGCCTGATCGTCGCCCACACGATATTTTTGGAACTGGATATGCAAGCTAGACTAGCCCGTCATCCCTCGCAGCTGATGCTAATATTTCATTGACCAACAACCCCTGTGGATAAGCTGCGGCTGAATTGCACTTTGGTTTCTCAGAGCCTCGCAGTCATTAAATACACGTTTGGGCGCTCTCAGCACCCAATGTGTAACCTCTCTTCTCGCTCCTCACTCCTTCGTGCAGCTTCAATGACCATGCGGACAGAATGAGCCAATTGCAAGATTCCGACGGGGTATCGCTGTGCTCCGATACAACCGAGACGCTCATCAATCGGGATCAAGGCGAAAGGGCATCGCTGTCCAAAAACAGCGAAAATGGGCTGCCAGATGCGTCAGACCAAAAGTCCACCATTACCACGACAATATCGGACGAGCCCACCACAATCGGAACCCCCGCCTATCCGTCCATACGGTATCAGATGCTATTCGACCTGTCCTTGAGTTTTCCAGCCGTCTTATTCGCCGTATACGGCCTCTTAGCCATTTCTAACGATGGAAAATCCGTCGAGACAGCGCCCGTCTCAAACTTGCAACGCGCCTCCATCTACGGCCCTACTATATTCCCCATCGCCTTTGCTGCTGTAGCTTCGAACTTGTTAAAGTCAATCGCAGCGTGGAAACTGGAGCGAGGAATGGATGTGCTCAGCCTGGAATCGCTGCTGAGAAGCCGGACTGTCTTTAGCTCAATTGCTTCCCCAATCTCGCTGCAAGCCTTCAGCAGCCTCAACATCCTCATCATGGCGCTGTGGGCGCTCTCCCCTCTTGGTGGCCAGGCAACATTGCGGGTGATCGGGATGGGGACTTCAACCCAGTATTGGGACTTCTGGTATCTTGACATCCGTAACAATCTGCCCTATCAAAGTTTTCAAGCGATGATCGCATCGCCCGAGCAGGCTCAGGCGAATGCCGCGTTTTCTGCCGCTCTCTCGAGCCCAATGCAAATGAAGACTGCAAAACAAGACGTCTTTGGTCATGTCAAAATACCCATGGTCGAGCCTTGCTTAGCCAACGGCACGATGGACCAAGATGGCTGGTACCAGGTGGGTGGCGACAACACTGAAACCATCTACTCGTCTCTCGCGGGCCTTCCCATCACACCAGATGACGGGTTCGAGCAGTATTCCAATTACAGCCTCCAATTGAACACCTCGTACGTCAACGCGACTTGCAATGTGGTCAATATACTTCACAAAATTTGGTCTGATTGGGAAGAATACGTTGCGAGCCGCTTCCCAGAAAATCTAACTTACAGCGGCAGCACGTCTAACGTCTCGTTACAATTCACAAACCTAACGGTGTACAGCAACAACAAAACCCTCCTGGTTGAAGCCCCTCCACGGGAAGACGTTTACAGCCAACCCCAGGAACTGATAGTTTCGTCCTACGACAACAATAACCGCATCATCACAAATGCCACATGCTTGTTGAAAACTACCCACGTGGAGCTCAAGGTGCTCTGTGATCGAGCCCTCTGCAGTGCCACACAAATACGACGAGTCAAAACACCAAAACGCGATACATTCTTGACGGTGCTCGATGGGAAAGATACAGCAGACTTGCTCTCTTTGAAATCACAGGCATCTAATTTCCTGTCTACATTCGTGAATTCCTCGCTCACCAACTGGGAACCGGGCCCACTGCAGGGCTACTTCATCAATCCCGGGTCTCCGTTCGAGATCTCAATCGACGACTCCTCCATCGGCTTCGTAGACGCAGATAACTTTTCAATACGCCTCTCCCAGCTGCTCAACACTTATTGGACCGTCAGCGTGGCGCCATCGGACGCCTTGAACAACATTACACTGCAGGAAAAGCAACTGAGCGACCCAGACATGGCCGACCTGGACTCAGCCTATCTCCCTACGAATGGGACGAAAACTACCAACATCCCCATACTCAAAGTCAATCGCCCTTGGCTCGGCGTGCTCATGATATCATCCTTCTTTATGCTGCTGGCCGCCCTGGCAGCAGCTATTCTGAATGCCCTCCGGCGCGGCCCCGATATTCTCGACAACCCAATTCGCCTCATGAAGGACTCGCCTTACATGTATGCTGCTTTTGCAACAACCTCAATGGAAGACGGAGTTGACTACACAAGGAGGATGAAGCACGTACGTGTTTGCCTAGGTGATGTACAGGCAGGTGAAAAGCTGGGGCGCATTGCCATTGGGACAACAGACCAGGTTGTTCCCTTGCACAAACAAGGCTACACAAGACTTTACGAGTAATGATGAGATAGACATTCGCGTTGCACAGTGAAACAAAACAAAAAATTTAGAATAATCAAATCAATTCTCTTCTGGGCTGGATATCTCCCCTTGGTCATGTTCTTAAAATCGCTGCCAGGGTATTGCCCAGTTCTTCCATGCTAAGTATACACACTCGACCTATCGTGGACATGCCACATTCGTCGACCAAAAGATGCCAACTCCTGTTAACCCAAACGCCATATCCTTTTCCCTCAAATGCCCATTGCATGCCCAATAATCTTTTCTGCTTGCGCCTAGCCCTCTATTGTATGTGTCGGCCGTTGGTCAACATCATGTCGTGTCGGGCATATACAGGTATTATTTCGTACACTTCGCTCTTTTCGTGCCTCACACCCTCATCATAGGTTCCTTCCAAGAGGTTTGTGAGGGCATCGCCAGCACACATTTACCAAGTCTCGGCAATGTAGCGGCCCTCTTCCTTCTTGAGCTGCCAGAAGCTACGAGCTTCTTCGCGTTCCAAGTTGCCCTTGGCCATGGCCACATCAACCAACGCTTCTTCAACGCCCTCGCCCATTCCCTTGCTGCTACCGCAGACAAAGACGCGTCCGTCAAGCGAATTGATAATGTACCAGACGAGGTCTGACTGGTTGAGCACCTCCTCCTGCACATAGCGGCCAGTGCCGGCTCGGCTCTGCACAACTCTCTTGACCTCGGACTCGTGGACTCCCCACTCGCCGTTGTAGATCTCGTCAACGAGAGAATCGCGGATGCCCTGCAGAACCCACACCTTGTTGGCGCAGTTTGCTTGCTTAAGACGACGCTGAACGAAGCCTCGGAAAGGAGCAATGCCAACACCAGCACCAATCAACAGCATTGGGCCATCCGAGTTGAACTGCTTAGCAAGAGGATTGGCCATCAGGCCCTTAAACATGGGGATGTAAAACTCGGGGGACTTCTCTCCAGCGTTTTGTGCCCGGATATACTTGCGAGCCTGTCTCTCAAAGAACCCGGAGCCCACGCCAGTGCGGCAACCCCGAATCCAGTCCATTGACTCGTGGACGGTCACGGCAATCTCAATCAGGCGACGCTGAGTGTGGTCGCGGAGCTGGTAAGATTCTGTAGGGTCATTGGAGAGGGAGTAGAAGCGGGGCATCAATGGCTGGAGGACAGAGAGGACCTCATCCAGAGGAGGGTGAGAGCTGGGGAAGGCGTGGAGAATCTGGGAAACGGTGACGTGGGGACCACCTCGGAAATCGCAAAAGATGCTTGAACCCTCGTTGGAGCAGAGGTACATGAGAATCTTCTTCTCATTGGCGGCGGTGGCATGCTCAGCCAGGACGCGAAGAAGTTGCTTGGAAGGGGCATAGGATTGAATATCGGAGCACCAAGTAAGGAGATCCCGGCGGGTAGTGACAAGCTCGCGGGCTTGGTCCTCGCCCCAAACGGTAGGCCAACGGCCTCGGGTAGTCTTCATGAGAACAGGTCGATCACGCAGGAAGCGCGGCACCATGAGGCAGTCAAGAATATCAACCACGGATGCCTCACAGTTAGGAGCCATGACACCGATGGCACCTCCAACCTTGAAATCAAAAACTTCCTCGGGAGGGTAGTCAGTAATATCAAGGTCGAAGTGATAGGTACGCTTCTCAGCGCCAGGCTTGGTGAGCTCGCGAGTGCTGTGAATGCGAGCTGGGTAGACATTGTGGGGAGGGTGGGGCTGAACAAAGCGAGGAGGTTGAATGGAAGTGTCAACACCCTCGTAGCCAGGACCGGGAACGAGGTACTCAGACTCAGACTCGTTCTTAGTCTCGATCTTGGTCTCAGCCTTGGGTTCTTCCAAGGAGATACCCGAATCGGTGTGGGACAGGCTGAGGGGTCGAGGAATAGAGGTGAAAGAGACCGTCTTTTCGGGCATGTCAAGGGTGCCAGTCAACTCAGTTGGGATGTTGTCAAGCTTAAGGCACAGAGACTTGAAGGCGTCATTGTCGGGCAGAGTAATGTCCTCGTACTCGACATCCACGCGGCGAGAGGCGCTCAAGCAGCATCCGCCAGCGCCACCACAGCAGCGACCGACGAACTCGGCTGTGGATTCGCCAGTGATGCGCTGGATGTCCCGAGCGCTCTGCGCAATCAGGCGGGTGGAAGCGCGACGGCGACGCTCTGGGATGACAGGCTCATCCTCTTGGCTATCAGAATCGTCCGAGTAGGTGAGGGAGGGGGCGATAGAGGGGGCCGACTCGGTGGGCAAGGGTTCGGTGGCGTCGATGGCGGGGTTGACGATGCCCTCAATGGGCTGGGGAGCGGTAGCAATCATTGCAAGTTGGGACCGTGTGGTCGTCACACACAGGAACCGAGGCTGTGGAGGAGAACGCAGAGGAAGGCGTAGGTGGAGCGCTGTTTTTTTCTTCTGGGTCGTGGAGGTTGATGCTGCTGTAAGCCCCGTATGTCTCGATGTGTATAGTAGTGGGTGGCAATGTCAGGGGCGCATCAACATGTCAGTGAAAGAGAGGCACACAACAAGGAAGGGGGTATATAAGGTCAGAAGCAAGATGAGGGGAGATCAGATGCGATTGATAAGATGGAAGCCCCAAGAAGATTGGAATCGAGTCTCTGTTGGGGAAGAGAAAGCGAGACGGAGCCGAAAGCGGGCGTGTTGGAGGTTTAAAAATTGAGCCCAGAAGGCCCCCGATGCGGGCTGGCATAGCCAGTAGTCTCAGCCCCGGGCAAAGTTGCAGTTCCAGGCCCAGTCCCGGGCGTGTGGATTGTCCGGGGGGGGGGCGTGTGGGCCATCTTTCGGGGGTGTCTAGCTGGGGGGGCACACAGTGTGCAGAGAACCAGTACGTACCTCGGTAACCCGCCTCTCGTCTCGGCGCACCATTATTCATTATTTCCAAGCATGACGTTTTGACTTTGCGGAATGCATCGTGGAAGAATCCATGGATGTACGGACCTGGCCAAGGGCTCTACATCCGAAGAACAGTCCATTTGTCCATTCTCCTCTGCCAGAACCCCGCCCAGAGCCCAGTCGAGCCAGGGAAGGCCCAGGAAGGAACCAGACAAAAAGGAAGTAATCTTCCTGGGTCGGGCCATATCATCTTATCACGTAACCTACTATCTATCCATCCCCAACCGGCGCCGACCGAGACCCTGCCGCGAGCGGGCCGGAATACGGTTGGCGGGGAGCACCGGCCCAGAAGGGGAAAACCAGGAGAAACCAACCAAGACGAGCAGCATCAGAGGAGGAGCAGGAGGACAAGATCACTGGGCACAATCGCCCACTCAACCGCACTTTCGGCACTCTTCGCTGCACACGTGCCCTTCCCACGACCCCATCTCCTCCACATGGAGCTCCTCATCGGAACTAGGGACTGCATGCACAGCAAATCGAATTGCAACCGCCACTATTGGCGAGTGCGCTGGCCGTTCGTTGCCGAGATCACGAATGGCCGAACTTCGCTCAGTCTAGCCCAGTTTGGCCTTCGATGGCCGGCGACAATTGCTCGAAGTATCCTCCATTGCCCTGTTCCTCTGAGCCCCTCATTCTTCCCCAGTTTAGCTCGCACAATTGGCCGAAGCAACTAATGGTCGCAGGCTTGGAAATTCTGGGGAGTATTCCCTAGTCAGACAGAATGACTGAGAAGGGGGGGAGGAGGGGAAGGCGTTCGAAATCCTCCCCCCTTCGAGGCCACCTTATCCTATCCATGCCCAAACGGCCCATGCCGAAAAAATCCACCACACGGACACATTGCTGGTCGATTGGCCACGCATGCGCTCACGCATGCCGATTGCGCCATGCGTATTATCAAACAGTTATTCAGGACCTCAAAAGTAATAGCTCACGGTTTGATAATCAATTCTCAAATGCGATTTGGAGATTAGCGCGGGTAATCAATCACCCTAAGACACAAACCCGCGCGGGCGCCCAAAGCAAATGTTGTGCATTTCGGTGATACAGTGCGCTTATCCCTTCCCAACTGTCCTGCACACCTCCGATGTTAGGACGATGGATGACAGACTCATCGTGTCTGGATGATCTAATGATTGCCGATCCCCTGACCCGGGCTCTGTCACTCCCTACCCTCCAACCGGCCAACACGACGGCTCACCAGCCGACCCCTGTCCTTCCACCCTCGCACGCTTGCGCACAATTTTTTTTTTTCGTTTATCAATCATTCAGCCACTGACCACACAAATTAATCAATCAGTTAATCCCCAACTCCAACCAAGCCATTCGACCCACGGTCTCGGCATTCTCCACACCACGTCACCAGGCTCACCCTCAATGCCGCTCACCACTACCGCAATGGGAAGATGGCCAAGAGTGGGAGTGGGAGATGCAAGATGTGTTTCATCGTCATCACCAGAATCTGGAGAACCGTAGAAGTGCTTCCCGATGCCAGTCCGTTTGCCCCTCCCGCGGAGACATCGCGCTCGCTGAGCCACGGGAAACCGCCCGACGAGCCCCCATCACCACCGGCCAGCCGCGCGCCCGGACAAACCCGATTGACAGCCAAGGCTCAGCCGACCGGCTGCTGACCCTGACCAGGCTACCGGGTACTAACCATGTCGGCCACACTGTCAAAGCCAAACTAAGCAATTAACCATGAAACGCAGTCGTCAGATCCCACTGCCGACGCAGAATCACTCCAAGCCGCGCGCCGTACTCGTACCCAAACGCACGTGGGTCGTACGAGCCGCTCGCCTTTGTCGGTCCGGATCGCCCCAGCACTGTATGACGAGAGAGTGATCCCGTCTTTATGTGAATTTTTGTTGGGTTCAGTTGAGCGGTGAGACTGCCGCTCTCACCTTGCCTGTCCTCCCCCAAGACCCCTGAACCTTTCTCAGTGCGCATCCCCAGGAAATCTGCAGGCCGGAAACCCTCGCAGCCGCCTTTGTAGCCCGCATCGCAGGTCATGGTCACACCACTGACACCACCTGGTCCGTTGGTGCAACTAAACCGGCGGCACGGCGGCAGAGCCGAAATGGCTGATACGCGTGTAAACTAAACACCTTGCAACAATCAAGTCAATTAGGATGCGATTGACCCGAATTCTCCGTCCGCGGCATCCTGGCAGCCGTCTGGTAACCTTTTTTGGGTCTTGCCCGAGCCCCATTTGCTTCCAGTTCCTGACCTCACGGACCCAAATTCACTTCCCTTCCCTGAGCGGAAGCCCCAATTTTTGCCGGTCGTGTTTCCCATGAACAGTCGCAACGGCAATTATCAAATTGCTCGAGCTTCTCTGCCGAATGTCAAATGCCGTATCCTCGAGGCAGGCACGGGGAACCCATCCGAATCCTAGTCGCCCCTTCTTCTTCCTCCAAACTCCCTCAACTCCCTCAATTCCCTCTGCCTGTATGTGCCGCATTGCACCGAATCCTACACGACATGCCAGAACGGGCGCTCTGGATGGCTTCTGCGGAACCCCGAACCGAGCCATTCCGGGGCTCTTGGCCCGTTGAAGCAAGTCGACAGTGCCAGCACCGCAACCCAAAGAAACAGCGCCGCATTATTCCCCGTCCCCCTCCCCAGACACGGGCAAGCTACCCCCGGCATCCCGGGCTACGTAGCCAGTGCAGGTTCCCGAGATTTCAAGGTGCACAAACCAAGTTTCGGGGCGCGTCGTCACCTCTTCATGACAGACAAGTAAGAGCACGGTTCAGTCACAGTATGTGTCTGCATCTTTCAAACGGTGCCATTTTTTGCATTATCATTCAACGCACGTAGTGGTTTTTTTTTTCATTTATCCAGAGACCCTCCCCCTCAAGTCATCATCTCACGCCCCCCTCCTTTAGGTCTCACCCTTAACTACAGTGTGAAGAACATTGTCAGCAAATAACCTTGTCTATTGTTTCTTTTTTCCCCTTCTGGTTTGTAAAAAATATTTACATTTCCGACTGACATGACTCTCAGTATCACACGCATTAATCCGCCTCTTCCCCTACCCCATTACCGACCCGCCTCCGATGAACGGCATTCTCACCCTTGCCCCCCTAATGGATTCATTAGTCTATTACGGAGTAGTCTCAGTCTCTATTTCTCTTTAACCCTTGCTTGTTCCAAATGGAGAACAATGGGGTGCGTCGGCTTGGCGTCACATGCTCAACCTCGATGCTTCATCCATGCGGTGCTCGCCTGCCGTGCCTCCAAGGGTTTGTACTGTATGCGGTTTGGACAGGCGCTAAATATCGATGGTGAGCCTCGATCGCATTGGGGGGGTTGAAACTGCACTAGAGCGGCGATGCCTTATCTGTTGTTATCGACAGATATGACAGGATATCAGCATCTCCTCGGCGGGTTCTGTCACGTAAACAAAAAAAAAAAAAAAAACACGTAGGGGAAGGCGGCAAAACAAGCCACAGCTGGGTTTCTGTCAGTCCCCGTCTCCCGTTGGCCCCAACCTGGTCATGGTTGTGTGCTTGCCGACGCACCCTTGATGGCGTGATGTCGAATTGGGCTTGGGAAATTTTGTACTTGTTCCTTTTTTTTTTCTTTTTTTTTTCCTTTTGGCTTGTTACGTGGTGTGTGGTACACACGGGAGCGAGTACGAGGCAAAACGGGTGCGTCCAGGGCCTTTCGTTGGCTCTGGTATTATTAGTCTGGTAACGCCCGAGCTGAGATGGAGCAATCCCAATTCCAATTCCAAGGAAGAATGGAAAATTTTGGCCCCGCCGGAACGAAGCTAGCCAATCGCGAACCCCCATTCCACCGCTTGGACTTGGCGGGCTATCAGATGGATTCAATCTTATCAATCCCATCTAATCTCGGACATCAAATCAAACTTGAATCAAGGGGGCGTGCTCTAGTGGCCAACAACGCCCGAGACACTGTTGGGAAAACACGAAGATTCAAGGATGGGGCGGGAGCCGGTTCGTACTGAACAAACGGAAGACAAATGGAAGCGAGAGGAAGAAGGAAGCACTACCGACTTCGGAGCCCATCTGTATCCTCGCCTCTCCCACTCTTCGCCCTGCATTACCCTTTTTCACCAAAATACAAGGCTTGTCGGGAACAGCCCGCCGCCCCTCCACATCTTCCCTTCCTTTCCCCGCCCTCTTTCAACCACCCAAGCCATGAACTCCACCCGGCCGACAGCTCGTCCGCCGGGCACCGAGCGGACGTGAATGCCTTCGTCGTGGTCTTCCGCCGAGCTAACGCACGGGTTCTGCAGCCGCGGGGCAGTAGCGCGCAGTCCGAGGAGGGCCTCGGGCTGCCCAAGAACGACTCGTGACTGGAGCGTCTATGGTCCAGAAAGGACCGGCCGCAGCAAGCAAAGCCGGCCGGGAAGGGGAGAACACGCAGCCGCATGGCGGCCCTTGCAAGAGGAAGAAAAAAAACCAGCCTGGTCGGTGTCCATGTCAGGTCAGCTTCTGCGCCTCCTTGCCTTGATCCTGTCCCGGTCTGCCCGGGTTTCACTCGTTCACCGACATATTCTCACCACCACCGCCACCCTTGCCTTGCCTTTTGCCTTGCTTTTGCCCCCTTTCAAGGACAGGCAGCTTAATTTCTTTACTTCGGCTCCGGTTTGCGTGTTTCGTTCAGGGAGGCCACCCAGGCCATTGGCTTGGGTCGGGGGGCGTGTGAAAGCCACGATCTGATAAGATACAAATCTTTTCTGTGGAGAGACGGGGCCTCGTCTCCACGACTGGGCTTGGGCTTGGACTGAGTGCCGCCCCTAGACTAGGGTTTGCAATCCGGCCCTTGAATGATTGCAACGGAGGTACAGTACTTCTGTCCAGCGTGGCTGCTGCACAATGCTAATCCTAGCCAAATCAATTCCAATATCCAAGGCAAAAAGTGATCCTGCAGAAAAATAATAATAATGATAAATAAATAAATAAAAACAAGCTAAGAAATGATACTCAGTTATTTGGGCATTATTTTTCAACTTACATTAGCTAAAAATGCTCAGGCCTGTGGTCTTTTTTGCAGGGGTCTCATGCAGCAAAGTGTTGGACTGATAATCATTCAAGGGTTTGTATTGTACTTCCTGTCGTCAAAATCCCCTAGCGCAACGACTCGGTGGCTCTCTTGACAAGCTATGACTTGGCCAGCCAGCGTGTCATCACCGCCAATCGTGTGCCGTGCCTGTAACCGAGTGCTTGCTTGCTTTTCTTTTTGTTGACGCCATGGCGCGCAGCTCACAGCCAAAGAGAGTCTTCCCTTGATGCTCTCTCTCCCCTGGCTATCATCATATCCAGGGGCAGAGGGAGGCCGGCTACCAGACCGGAAAGTCCATCTCCCCCATACGAGCTCGTCTTCCGTCTCGCTCTCCGTCTCGCCCCTCCTGCTGCCATTGTAGCTGCTGTCTCCGCTTGGCCCTCGCCTTGGCCGCTTCCATCTGCCGCTGGCTGTCCTCGCTGCCAACGCATTCCAGCTCTACCCTGATCTCCCCCGTCATCATCCCATCACGCCGCAGAGTTTGCCATTCTCCAAGCTCGGGGAGCTGCCCCGACCGGATAAGACTGCGAAGATCAATTTGCACTTCCCCAATCAACTCAACCATTTGCCCAACCCACACGCCCAGTCTAAGGTGATTGAACATGGGTGAATCGTCCACTTCGAACCAGAACTCTTCATTCCTACACTAGCGTTAGCGCACATGTGCCATTGACTTTTCCAGAAGCTCCAGGGGCTCCCTGTTATATACCCACACCGAGGCCGATCCGAGATGGATGTTGCCTCCAAATGGAGCCCCCCTTGACATCGCACATCTTTTGACTCACCAAATTTGTTTGGGCGTTGGCTTCTTGAGTGGTTTGCTACGCTGCACGTCGTGTCCGTACCACAACACGCACGTCAGCTCCTGTGTGTCATTGTCTAGGTAATCCAAAAAGGTCTCCTCGATCGTCACAATTAGGCGTCTACTTTTTCCCTGCCCGCTGCGGTCGGGCTTGGGCTCCCCGGCACCGGATGGGGCCGAGGTTGGCTGATTCGGATGCTGGAGATCCGACCCCGGGCCTCTAATCTGTTTCCTTTCCGACAGCGCCTGGCCAGACAAGGTATTGCGCAAGCGTCCGAGCAAGTCCGTCGTTTTCCGGGCGCGCATGGTAGTTACCAACGACGCAGGCCGCGAGATACTGGACGAGTCATAGCCGGAATCGAGGCTGCTCAGGCCTGATACTGACTTGAGTGGGGAGGCGCAATCAAAGGTACCACTTGGCTTCTCCCTAGCCGACTGCCCGGCTATGGGGATTGGCGTTGCTGCCTCATCTTCATGCTCGTTCCTCGGTACCAGGTTGCGGGATCGGACGTATCCCACAAACTGGGTTGCAGCATGATCAGGTAACAGGTCCCACAGGATGACTGGCACAGAAACGAGCAGCAGTGTTGAGTAGCTGCGGTACACGCCCTCAACACTTACGAATTTTGCCAAGAGTGGAAACTGCTTCAACCATCGAGCGCAACTCGCCGCATCCAGGTCCTGGTCTTCTTCGAGTGCAACGGTTAGGAGCACGTGTGGAGCTTTCCTTTGCCCCTTTTCGCCCATGGCCAGCAATGTCTTGAGCCGGTCTTCGCTCGAAACTTGGCCGCCCCCCTGTACCCGTTCGGACAGGTTATCTGGGATGGATCCGGGTATGGCTCTGGATGAAGCCGAGGAAAAAGATTCTTCATCGACCAGGCGGCCGAGGGTGATGGAAGCCGTGTGTGGATCGGGCGAAGAGACGATATACGCCGGTGTCTTTCTCGACTCTACCAGTGTACCTCGGGAAGACCAGCGAGGCGGCGCATGCTTGAGTCGGGTCAAGATTTCGCTGTGGAGCATGGCGGCGGAGAAGGGAGGTTGGGATGCCCATTCTCTCAAAACTTCAATCAGTGTGTTGGTGAAAGACTGTGGCCCTGGTCGGGGTGCCCACGTCTCAAAACCACAAGCAGCGATTGTTTCTTTCATATTAGTCGGCCGCTCAGTGAGTGGCGCGGCACTTGCCCCAGAACAGCAGTCTAACAGAAGTAGCACATCGCATCTAGCCATCTCAAACAAGGTTTGGATTGCCGACCATTCGACCGTTGCATATGTCCTATCGGGTTTGCTATCAAGTGATTAGCTCAGTTTCTATCAACCCAGATATGGCATACCAGGACCAAGTGGACTGTCTAGCCTTGTTTATAACACCATGTCCTCCATAGTACACTATGAGAAGCATGTCCTCCTTTTCGTGTTCTTCAATGAAGCTCAAGGCCTTGTGGTTGAGTCTGCGGTGCGAGTTTTTGGTCGGGATAAGGAACTGTTCGGTTGAAAACCCATACATGTCTCGCATAACATTATGAAGTTCATCCATCTCACGCTCCACCTCGAGCTCATCCTCTTCCCAGCGGATTAACAATACTTGAACCTCTGTGTATCGGGAATATTCCGAGTTTGGGAACGCTCGTTTCGCAGACTGATACGCGTGAGCACAATTTCCTTTCGCAGGAGCCTGAGCAGTACCAATTGGAGTTCATCGACAAAACGTTGGAGATTCTCCATGTGATGGTGCGACTTGGTCGTATCATGAGTTGGTGGAAGAAGAGGAACATTAGGACTCAATGAGAGTGATGTGTTTGAAGAAGCGCCAGAGGCTTGCTATACATTCGTGTAAGATGCTGCCTCTATAATTCTTTCTAGGTACCTACCACGAAAGGACTTGGGGCACTTCCAACGATGGAGCTCTGAGACTCTTGAGCATCTGAGCCCTCAAACTTGGCTCCCAAATGTTGGAGTTCCGCCATGTGGGAGAATGGGTTCAAGAATACACCCGTGGTTGAGATTTGATTTGGATTTGGTAAGCCAGAGAGTCGAATCAATGGCGAGTGTCATTGCATGTATGACCTGCGGGTGCAATATATAATGGCGTCCAACCCCGCGCAATCCGATGGCACCAACAACAAACATCATGCCCCTGTAAAGAAAATTCTGCTCTGATCTGCAGTTAGTTGCCTTGCCTCAATCTTTGGAGCATTTATCATCAGACAAAACCCCAGCAGATCTAGTTTGGTTACAGATTGGCTGGTATATTGGTTGCCTTGCATATTCGCTTCTCCTCAGACAAGGCTTACTCAAGCCCGGTATCCCTTGCTCTCGCCTTGGACAAACCACCACACTCGAATCACGGCTGGGGGCTAGTTGAAGATTTTTTCCAGGGGTGTATCTGGGGAACAAGATACTTGCGGGTGATTGGTGCGCGGAGCGAGGCTTGCAATCCAACCTTGAATGATTGTGACGGAGGTACTTCATTGTGGTCCCTGCAGAAGATGGATCCAGCCAAAACAACGAATCCAACCGAAAATAATCCTAAAAAAACCCAAGAGGTTTTTTTTTTAAGTAAATACACTTATTTAGGTATTGTTTTTATTTATTTTAGCAAGAAATGCTTAAACATGAAGTCGAAGCAAAGTATCAAACTAACAATCATGCATGGGTTGTATTGTACCTGGAAGTCTGGGGAAAGAGCCAGGCACAACGTGGGGGCGACGTGGGCTGACGAACCTTCCTGGCGAGCCACAAGAAAAATGGTTCGCAATCCTGTGGAACGATGTCATTGATATGATCTGGGCTAATGAGAAGAGAGAACACGGAAAATTTTTCTGTCGGGGCTCAGCCAATGTTCAGGGGCTGTGTTGAACACATCACAATGGGTATAGGGGATCGAGATAAAACTGCGCTGCGAAAAAGAAGAATGAGAGTTGGCGGGCAGGGCGCTTGTGGCATTCGCTTTTTTTTTTCTGTCCTTTGCTTTTCCTTGCCCATGGAGATTAGCTTGTGTTGTCGAGACAGATTTTCAAAGTGTGTCTCTTTTCACACGCTCGTGGCGGTGGAAATGGCATAGTGTTTGACGACGACAGCAAACAAGTAATCCAAGTTCGGTGTATTATTAGCCGACTACATGCCGGATTTGAAGAGCCACTGTTTGATACCCAGAAATATGACCCAGAAAATGCATTAGAGCTGAATGAGAAGTGCTTCAGACCAGTTTGCCGAGGCTTCATATTGCTGTATCCGTATTTGGGTTCTGCGGGTGGAGACAAAGGATGGGATGGCACATTGTCAATGCTGACGATGGAGATCAGCGGCGTTCACAGCCTTGAAAAAAAAGGAAAGAAGTCACTGGTGTCAGCTGGTCATTCGGGTATTATTCTCCGACGGAAGGGGACTTTTTTAGGACCTTTTCATCCGGCCTGGTGCGGGCAAGATGCCGCAAATGTAGTCGTCCTTGATTGTCAAGTTGCGATGCAAAAGTGGGCGAGACCGATGTGTGTAACGTCGCACAGTGGGGTAGACAGGGTGCTGTGGCCTGGCTGAGATCGTAAGTGTCGCCCAGGGTCGCAGCGCAGCGGTACCTGGCACGCGCAGATGTACCATGTCTGGCACGATTAGCTCCGTTTCCTACGGTTGGCCAAGCGAGTGTGTGCGGTGTCACGGAAGGGGGCAGTTCCGTTGACGGACTGAGCGCTAGCAGTGGATGCCCCGTATTCCGAGGGGCTAGCGCTGCGGGAGAAATTCGAGAAATGACCCACGAGAGCCTGCGAGAGGCGAGATGGGCCTGACACAGGGAGGGAGTCGGAACGGGAGGCGGTGGGACGGGCTGTGCGCGGCGATGATGGTAGAAATAGTAATGGGCGCTGTGATGCAGATGAGAGAGAGAGAGGCCCTGTCTGTGCTGTGGAGTTTATGGTGCCAAGACACTGATTGAGCGGGTGCATAAGTTGTTACGGCAGTTGCAGTCACTGCGAATGTCGCCAACTTCCTTCCGGGCCAAGAATAAGCCCAGACACATGCTTTTCACACCTACACATACACAACGCTGTCATCGGAAGCGCCGCCTCCGACGCAAGCTTTCACTATGGGCCAGTGCACAACTGCATGCATTCCATCACTTTTGGCACATGGTCATGTATGGTGCACGCTAAGTCGCTGACAGAGCAGACAACTGGCGGCACTAGCCCTCGGATCTGGCACGTCCCGAGAGCATGTTGTTGGCGGAAATGTTTCAGATGGCTCATCACACACTCCCTAAGGGATCGAAACTCTAGATGGAACCGCGAATCTAGATACACGCACAAAAGCCCTGTCAAGTCCACTCTCTTGGGAATTCTGCATGGCTTGTTTGTTTCATTTCGTCTCCTGCGAGGTTCCCCAGCCCAACCAGTCCATGATCTGCTATCTTACAACCAAGGTTATCCTCAGAGTTTTGCCGACGCCCGAGTCTCAACTGGGGTTGTTCAATACGCACTTGCCTTGTCTTTGGACAGCCATCTAGTTGAACTCTACAACCAAATTTATGCCGTTCTATCTTTAACCACCATATGCAATGATAGGAAAGATTTAAACACCTATCGACATCTAGGCCAGCAACTTTGTTTCGTGGCTCATCCTCTCTTCATCAATTGGATCCAACGTGTCCCGTGGACAGGCATCCCATCTGTATTGGCCGCACACCATGGAAAACCACTCAGCATTTCCCACTTTGCCCGCCACAACGGATTTTCAGTTTCCTCATATTACAACTGGTGGGAAACGAGCTAGCTACTATCTCATCATCGGATTCGTTCTCTTTACAACCTGGTGGTTAAAATCTCGAAAGCAGCCAACCAAACTAGAATTTCCATTTTACAACGCTTCCAAGACGAAATGGATATTTGATGCCGAGAATCTTATCAAAGACAGCTACACCAAGGTCAGAGATGAATATACACCCGTTACGCACAGCTACTTACCTTTGTAGTTTCGAGACACTGTGTACCAGATCAAAGCAACTGAAGGAGTTCAGGTTTTAGTGCCAGCCAGATTGGTTGGAGAACTCAAAGGATTACCAGAAGATGTACTGAGTGCCACTGAGGCCGTTTCTGAGGTACCTCCACGATTGTTCGTCTACCTATGCATTCTAACAACAATAGGCCCTGCAGAGCAAGTATACCAAATTTTCCGCCGGGCCCAACGGTGATCTTTTGGCTCTCTTGATACGAACAAGATTGACACAAAACCTAACGCGAATAATTCCACAACTTAAAGGAGAGCTTGAGCATATCCTAGCAACCGAATTCCCGAGCTGTGAGGATTGGACTTCGGTGAAATGGCAGCCGTTTAGCGTGCGACTGATTTCTCGACTCAGTGGTCGCGCCTTTGTCGGAACCTCTATTGGCCGACAAGAAGAGTGGATGGACATCAGCGCCAAGTTTGCTGTTCATGTCTTCACGGCATGTGTTAAACTCCAGTTCTTTCCTGAGTGGGCCCGTCCCGTAGGCCAGTACCTCGTATCCGAATTGAGATATATTCGTCGAGACATTGAGATGGCCAAGGAGCTTCTCAGGCCTGTCTTTGAAGAAAGACTCAGTGGCTTCAAGAATTCATACAGCGATGATGCACCCGACGACATGATCCAATGGCTCATCGAGGGGTTGCCTGAAGAGGACAAGAGTGACCTCACCACTCAGGCAGAGCTCCAACTTATTCTCGCAGCAGCATCCATCCACACAACAAACAACCTTCTATGCGAGTGTATTTCTGATCTCGCAGCACACCCCGAGATTCAAGAGCAGTTGCGGGAGGAGGCATACCAGGCCCTTGAGGTTGAGAAGGGATGGGCTAAGAAAGAGACAATGGCCTCTTTGAAGAAGATGGATAGTTTCATGAGAGAGGTTCAACGTCTTCGTGGAAACATCAGTACGTCCTATCCCATTGCTGCCACTCTCCCGAGCCACTCACTCACGTCATATAGCGGGCTTCATCCGTAAAGTCATGAAGCCTATTTCCCTTTCAGACGGCACCCATTTGCCTGCAGGGACAAAGGTCCTTGCTCCCCAGGCTGGCATCTCCCGAGATGAGCGCTACTTTCCCGATCCAGATCGATTTGACCCTCTGCGCTTCTATCATTTGCGTCAGACGTCTGACGAGGCGAGCAACCGCTGGCAGTTCACGTCTCTGAACGACACAAATATCAATTTCGGTGCGGGAAAGCATGCGTGCCCCGGCCGGTTCTTCGCCAGCAACGAGATTAAACTCATATTGGCCTATTTTCTTATTAACTACGACATCCGACTCAAGATGGGTCAAGAGAGACCCAAAGGCATGTCAGTCGTCATGACCAAGGCACCATGCCCTAACACCGAGCTCGAGTTTCGACGCCGGTCTCTTGTAACTAGCTGAATTATTATAAAACGTCTCATGCCTAATTGTGATGGTTGACTTGGGCGGCCGAAAGCTGATACAGGGTAGTATCAGATTATTTTTGGTCAAAATGCTTCTAATTATAGGGTATCTATGCTTTTGCGGCTTTTGATACCCCAGTCAACGTAGATGTCTTGTCATACATGTCGCCGGCTTGCCCGAAGCAGATATGAGACGTTTCAACAACGATCGACAGGATTACGCAGGACACCCCCGCTTCGTCGTAAGCGAAGACGCGGATTTTTTTAATGAGAAACACGAGGAACATGGATTAATTCAAAATAGTTCATTACTTGACTATCACGTAACCAAAATACAGCAAAAGACTCCGGCGTGGCAATCGTATGGGTATAAAATCATGGAACGCAGACGTGACCGGTGACTGTGCCGTAGCGTCGCATCTCTGTTGACCGGCTGGCTGAGGGACTTGGGGCATCACGCTGGTGCGGGTTGGTTGGTCCTTTTTTAGAACAAAACACGATTGACATCCTTTGTTTTTAGATTTTGGCCATGACACCAAAAAAGAACAAGATATGTACAGATCCAACCTACCCGGAACGCCCCTCGCCGTTGTGAAGAAGCCGTCAACCAATTTCCCTGATGCACAAGCTGTAATGACGCACATGAGTCTACCGGGAATCGCGAGAAACCTGGGAACAGCAACCAAAGCAGACCATCTCATCCAACGAAGTAGCACTTTTTTTTAAGACTTGTAGCGCAGGTACTCGCCGGCAACCAAACAGTGGTCACGCTCGAAAGGTTCTAACAAGATTGTGGTTAGCTTGGTTCATGTAGAACAGAAGGGAAAAAAAAACTTACCCAGGGTCAGCTGGAACTTGGGCTTGATGGACTCAGCACGCATCTTCTGGACCTCATTGGCGAAGACCTCAGCAGCGGGAGCAGTGCTGTCGATACAGTTGGCCTTGATGGAGATGAGGACACCACCGCCAACCTTGAGGAACCACTGGGCGTTCATGGCGACAATACGAGCCTGGTCAGGCTGGGCAACATCGGCAAAGATGACATCAACCATGGGGACAATCATGCGGTAACGAGCGGGCTGACGGGCGTCCTCGACGATGGGAACGACGTTGGGGCGCTTCGAGGCCATGGTGATGAGATCACGACCGGATCGGGACGAGAACTCGACGGCGTAGACGTAGCCGGTAGGGCCAACAATGTCGGCGACGTGGGAGACGGAGGTACCAGAGGCACCACCGAGGTAGAGAACACGAGAGCCAGGCTTGACGTAGATCTCATCGGCACCACCAGCGATGGCAGCGCAAAGCTTGCTTCGGAAGGGGTTCCACATGCGGTACTCGATCTTGGTAGTAGAGGTGGTACCGTCCTCGTTCTCGACGGTCTCGTCGACAGAGATGCGCTTCTCGCCGTAGACAGACTCGCCAGGGGCGATGTTGCGGGTGGCAAGACCATCCTCCTTGCCACCACGGACAACGAAGACACCGGCGTGACGGTGAGGCTCCTGAAGAAAAAAAAAAGTTAGCGCAAGCAAATCTTTGCGGCGACGGGACGAGTGCGACTTACGACAATGACCTTGGCACCGCCCTTCTGGCCAGGACGAGCGCCGCCACGAGCACCACCGCGGGGACCACCTTGCGTGAGAGTTAGTCTTGTTGTTTTCGAGACAGAAAAGTTAGTGTTGCGTACCTCGACCGCGAGCGCCACCACGGCCGCCTCGATCACCAAAGCCACCACGGCCACCACCTTTGCACAAGTCAGCGTCAATTCGCGTCTCAAAAGACGACAGAGAAGCAGTTCGTACCTCGGCCGCCGAAGCCACCGCGACCACCACCACGGCCACCTCGATCACCGAAACCACCACGGCCTCCACGAGCGCCGCCACGGCCACCGCGACCACCACCACCACCTCGGGGAGTGAAAGGCGCCATTGATATCGGTTCCTTGTTGGAATTGAAGGGAATTGAAAGAGTTAAGTGAGACAAGGAGTCTTAATCGCGGATGAAGGCAGTAGGGGCGATATGGGCAAGAGCGCTGGCGGTCCTTGGGATCACGTCCAACCTTTGTTGTGTAGCCTTGCCGTTGTATACTGGGCCTTGGGAAGTCTCTAGAGAAGAAATTTTTGAAGCTCTATGAGCTTAGACCCACATTGCGACTGTCAAGTTTCTCCGGTCCCGAGGACCCTCCACACGGTTCCACTGAAAAAGCGGGAACTGCATATATCACGTGTAGAGATAACGATAAGATCAGGTGATGAGATGCACAGAGTGAAGATGGGGGATATCTTGATGCACGCAATGATATTGAATTAGAATCAGCAGCTAATTAATTAAAGCAGAATAATATCCATTAAAAGGCCAGCTCAAAATTTCTCTGATTTTCTGACAATTTTCCTCGTTTTTTGGTCGTTAATTTCGTCTTTCTCGCCCACAGGGCAGTCTAACCCTAAGGCCGCCTGCCTGATTGAGTAAGCGAACTTGTGGCCCTGAAACTGTTAGGGCAAGAGTTCAGAATTTCCCAACTTCAGCCCGCCGAACCCACGTCGTCGCCGAAACCATCACCACACCCAACGCCGCCGAGATGGTGAGTCCATGGCCCCCCCGTGCACCGCGACGATACGCAGAAAGAGGAGGATGCGGGAGACAGAGGAGCATGACGATCAATTCGTCGTCGCTGCTGGTCCCCGAGCATGAGCTGTCTGGTTGAGGGCACCAAAAATTGCGTTCGTGTGCATCGCGACTGGCACACGCAAAAAGAGTCACTTGCTGCAGAACAATTCCCCGGCTGACTGTCCGATTTCGAAACACAGGTTCGATACGCTGCCCAGGAGATTCTCCCCGAGAAATCGGCCCGCGCCCGCGGTGCCTACCTCCGAGTTTCCTTCAAGAACACCCGCGAGACCGCCCAGGCCATCAACGGCTGGAAGCTCCAGCGCGCTGTTAAGTTCCTCGAGAACGTCAAGGAGCACGTCGAGGCTGTCCCCATGCGACGATACGCCGGCAGCACCGGCCGAACTGCCCAAGGTACGACACGACTGCCTTTTGCGTTACCCTGCGGATGATGTGGGGGGGATTGATGGAGACAATTTTTTTTTTACTTTGGCAAATGTGGCATGAATGCTGATGGGATCTTTTCAACAGGCAAGCAGTTTGGTGTCTCCAAGGCCCGCTGGCCCATTAAGTCTGCTGAGTTCCTTCTCGGCCTTCTTAAGAACGCTGAGGCCAACGCCGAGGCCAAGGGTCTCGACACTGGTGCTCTGATTGTCAAGCACATCCAGGTCAACCAGGCCCCCAAGCAGCGAAGAAGGACATACCGTGCTCACGGTCGTGTACGTTGACCTAACCTTTGGAACTCGGTGCGAGAATCCGCTTGCTGACATTGACGCAGATCAACCCCTACATGTCCAACCCCTGCCACATCGAGCTCATCCTTACCGAGGCTGAGGAGGTTGTCCAGAAGTCCGATGCTGTTGCCGAGCGTGAGCAGCACCTTACCTCCCGCCAGCGCGGCGCCCGCGTCCGCAAGGCCCTTACTGCCGCATAAGCGTGGGAGGGACTAAGCTGTTTTGGTTTTTTCGGGGCGGTTCGTGGCTTTTCATCATCCGGTGTATGGCAGGCTACGGTGAGCATGGCATTAAAGGGAAACGCATGCAAAATTCGCAAGGTTTCTTGACGAAATAAAAATCAAATAAGTCCTCTTTCAAGAGCTGGCTTTGGCTACCTGTTGTGTGTCATTGTGACCTCGTTTCCCTGCGTGGACGGGCTTGTGGAGTGAAAAGTTTTTATCGTTGTAGCCAACGCCGAGTGTATAATGTACTCATACCTCGTCGAACGAATTCATGAAATCCATCACAGATGTTCCAATGCTGTCTGATCTCGTTTAGCATTGCCCGCGCCAGACAGTGAGCGAACGTGGTGTGTACGAAGAGAAAAAAAAAAAGTCAATCAATTAAGCAATACTAATACGCCCAAAATTCGCTTTGAGTGGACTGAAGCCACTTTCTTGTTTTTCCACGATCCAGATTGCCGGCCCCACGAGGGCAGTTGATCCCAATAAACTCCGTTGTGTTATCCATCCCAATTGAAGACAGACGACATGAAATAAGTCGCAAAATCCCATCCCATTGCCCATTGGAGGCGATTCGTTCTGTTTTCCAGTTCTCAGTATGCCCGGAATCCCACATAACCCATATTTTCCCAGATGGCAATACCATCGTACCGCTTGTGCAAAAGCGTAAAAAAAGAAAAAGATGAAAGGCTAATGATAAAAGAAGGTAAGAAAAAAAGATGAAATCAAAGCTTGTACTCCGTACAAATTCTTACGCTTGTTACACAAATAAAAAAAGCCCACGAGCATAATCCTGACATGCTGGTTCATCACAGGCTCCTTGATCTAGGAACCCCGACTGCTCTCGATTTTCCCGGAGAAGCGACCTACTCCAGCTTCGACACCATCAGACAAGGCCTCATTAATGAGTCTTTGACTATAGACGGTGCCCCAACCAATGTCCATGCCGAAAGCATTCATGAGCTGGAACATCTCTGGCGTCCGCAGGTATGGCACAATACGAGCGAGTAGTTTGTCACGGCAGCGCTGCATCATCGGAGAAAAGTCGTGGTTGTGAGGATTTCCGTTACCATTGAGCCCCTGAGCACCCTCTGGAAGGATTCCGCGAGTGTTGAGAAACACAGAATCCACTGCGACGTAGCCGCAAGACTTGAAAGACATTGACTTGAGCGAATATTGTTTCTGGTCACTGCTGAGGTTTTGTGTTTTCGGGATATGCTGACTCAGAGGATGGATGGTTTGGTCGTCTTGGAGTTGTTCATCCTGGTTGCTGGTGTTTTGATAGCTCTGTCCGGCTAAAATATCCTTGATCTTGATTCCGGGAGAAAAGTGTTCGATAATGCCAGCCCAAGATAACCAGTCTGGCTGCTGGAGTGTCTCTTGAGGGAGTGAGCCAATGACTTGAGGCACCAAGTCGGGATCTACTGGCAAATGTTGAGCAAATTGTTGAAGCGCCTGAGCCATGGCCGGAGTGGGATTGATGACGGCAGCTGGACCATCCGGCGTTTGTATCACTATCTGAGCGGCATCGTTGGCCGGGAGCTGGTCAAGGGGCGTGACCTGGATGATGTTCAGCATGTTGTTTGTTGCTGGAGCGTGCCCTCCAGGGAGTTGCTGGAGGGGTGCCTGCTGAGTCAATGTTGGTGGGCCGGAGAGAGAGACTGATTCTAGCTCAAGCTTTTCCAGTGAACCAAGACACATTTGACGAAACATCTGCAGAAAAACGTGCGGCGAGGCCCAGCAATTTTTGAGGGACAAATGCTTGACATGAGGGAGGTGGAGCAGCTGGCCGCTCTCCTGCAGGAGATTACTTGGGGAAGTCATAAGATCAGGTCTCTCGAAGAATGGCGCTGGCAAGATGTAGTGGTTCCGCTGGTAGGTTCCAGGAGCAAACTCGCCGCCGCAGATCCACTCAAAGTGAAGGCTCTCAATGTTCTTTCGGATGCCGATGTAGTTATTCAGGAGTCCAAAAGCTATGTCGACCGCTTCGACTGGAGACACTGGCCAATCCTCGACGCAGCCGGGTGCTGGCTTGGAAACCTGGCGCCAGTCTGCAATGATGCCAAGCGTAACATGCGTGATGCTGGGGAGACCACCCCAAAGCTCGTGGCGGTTGAACATGTACACATGGCTACTAGGAATCTTGGCAATGGTCAGAGTTGTCAAGTTTGCAAAGCAGCCCTCTCTGGAGTTGTCAATGAGGCCAATCACATATGATTGGATCATGGCGCGGTGAGCCCACTCTAACTCGAGCAGCATTTCCTTCTGAGCCCGTGTGAGGCTCGCTGGAACGAGTGCTTGGTGGGCTGCATCACCAAGTGTTTCAAAGTCAGACATAAGACTGAGATTTACGTATGTGAGGGGCCGCCGAACATCGCCAGCCTCATTCGTCAGAATCCTTCTCTCATCAAAATCAATGGCTGTTAGGTTTGTACCCTCGCTGTCCAAGATGAGATCAATTGCTTCATTGGCCTCGCTACCCTTGTAACCGGCATCCTCAACCATTTTGTGAAGAACTTTGCGCTTGAAGTTTACAGGGTTCTCAACCACTGGCTGCATCAAGTCCTGTGTCTCAAGCCTCTCGGATTCGGATGGGTTCGGGCTTGCTGGTTCGCTATATTCCTGTGTTGCAGGGCGTCGCCGGTTCTGGGTTCCAAACACTGGATGACGGACGGTGGCATTGCGAGCGATATAGTCCGGTCCAGAGAGAAAGCCAAGCCCTGCGTCGCAGCAGAGCCCTATATTTGTGACCTTGACAAGGCATTTTAGAGCTTCCTTCATAGCATCCGTCTCGTCAGCTGTCTGCTCTAGGCCTTCAAGGTCCGTGTAGCGGTGATATGTGGTGTGTGGCCAGCGGTAGATGCCCCAGAAAGCTGGGACTGCTGCCTGGGACGGCTTGATAGGAGGGAATGCGAGAATATCTTCGTCGAGCTCGAGGGACAAGGCAAAGCGTAGGATGTGGCGACCGAATGACTCGAAGATGCGCATGCCATTGGAGAAGAGCGCCGAGGAGGTACGTCTCAAGGAACCATGATCGTTGTGGGTAAGGTTGCTGTATAGCTCCGATTTGAAGGGCACAACGACATTGCGGAAGTATTGTGCCGATACCTTGGCCTCAAATTCATTGCACACTAGCCGTAGGTTCCTGACTTCTTGTCGGGTAAGATATGATGTGATGATTTCGTATATTTCGATAGGGATGCTGTCCGTTGGCCATGCAACGGCAAACTCGACTTCCCTTGCTTGCTTGACCTTGGTTGGAGGAGGGGTACTGACGAGCGTGTCGCTTGGTTGTTCGCTCGACCCATCGCTATGTGCATCGTTGCGACAGTTGAGAAATTGAATACCCAACCGAGATGTCATGGCGACAGCGCGTCGGCAGCGCAGGGCGTCGATTGAGGGTGGTTCAGCGTGGGCATTCGTTGGTCGGGCAGACGGAGGTTGAAATGAGCGGCGGCCAGAGACGGTGGATGGCTAGCTCAATAGCGGGGTACGGGGCGGGTCACACAAAGGATGAGTTATCGAGCGAGTGAAGGGCGAGGGCGATGGATGCGTGAGGCCAAGACAAGATAGCTTAGGCAGGTTTGCGTTTGAACATGTCGCGGTTAGGTTTGTGCTGAGGTGGAGAGAATTCAAGCCGGGCGAGAGCGCGCGTGCAGGAATAATGCGGGCTTGACCCAAGCTGTCGGCGTACGGGCTAGATCGGGGTTTCGGGTTGATGCGGCGAGGTGGCGAAAAAGACTGGAGAGCCGAGCACAGTCGACGGAGAGGAATTGGAGAAGGCGTCGGTGGAGGGGAATTTGGCACTATTGGAGCCGGATCTCTTGGGTTGAGCGCGGGGCAAGCCAAGGCCTGTTCTACACCGAGACGGATGGCTCGATGCGCGAAAGCAGGCCGCGAAATCGGAGGCTAGCACGCGGTGACGGTGTAATTGGCTTTGATGCCAGGCGATGGAACCGTGGGATGTAGCAATATGAGTCGTTGGCTTTGAAGAGGAATGAAAAAAAAAAAAGGGGACTAAGTCGAGGCGCGAGGCGAGGCAGCCTTGGGGGGATTTGTGCAAGTCACTGGATCAGAAGCATGCGTGTTCCCCGAGATCTCTTTTTTGGGGGGAGCCCTGGAAGTTGCCGCCAGCGCTGGATAGCAGTAACCTGACAGTGGAGAGATGGTGGGCGATCCCACCTGTTTGTCAGTCTTTAACTGAGTCCAATTGCGGTTCCGTGCAGTGCGAATGCGGGTCCTATCGCCGAAAGGTCCCTGTAACGCGGCGACGGAGCACCCGATTGACGTGGAAAGCCGCTATGTGCGCAGTGGCATGACGCATGACCGCTAAGCTTTGACACCTGCATTCTCGATGAGGCCTCAAGCAATCAACGAAGCCAATTGCCGGCGAGTTGTGCCATCGTCATATGGGAATTTATTACAAAGCTGCTTGATTCGCCGTTTTCTCGACTTTTTACCCCATCACCCAACAGCTCCCTCAGTTTGAGCCTAGACATGCATACACACTGTGGGGTTGAAGCTCAGGCGTCATGACCAATAGCCTATGTTCCATTTGCCCTGACTTTCGCAGGGATTGGTGGGACCCCTCCACACTGCACCGACACGATGAGACTGCAAGGAGAATGAAAAAAAAAAAAAAAAAAAAAAAAAAAAAAGGACAACAGACAGTTGGTTATCTCAGAGCCCATTAGCACATGCATCACAGCTACTGACCCAACAGGATAAGCTCCAACGGTGATTAGCAGTGCCTGAGACAAAGGGATGATTGTGATGCATTGTCACCATGCGGTTTTCACTTTTCTTTTGTGCACCCTGACAAGCTGATGAAGGGGTTTAACACATTCCGATAATGGGAAAGGAAATTCAGCATCCCGAAAAGAAGGGTAAAGTTTTTCCAACGGTATAGCGCCATCATGATTGCTTTTTTAGTCATCTATTGGATTATCATACCCCCAATATTACTCTCAGTACCGCCTGTTCAGCCACCCGTTTGCCTTGGTAATATAACCAGCTGAATAGACTTGCCTTATGACCGAGTATGGAGTCCCTCACTCGGAGCCGTAACAACGTCTCCCCTGCGGCATTGCGGGGGATCTCTTGTTGGGGAATACTGGCGCGGGCAGGTTCCGGGGATACCATGCAACGTATTTACTGTGACGTACTCGACTCTGCCCTTTCAGAACCGGGCGAATCCGGGGGGGGGCTGGACTGGGTGTAGAATCTTGCTCAGTCTCATCTCCGCGCACGCAAACCATCAGACCAGCAATCAAACTCAGATCAGGTCCAAGGTCCAAGGGTCTGGTGACTTGGTATATTGTCGAGGAAAATAAACACACTCGAAGAAAGAAAAACTATATGATCGCTATTACAATACACTGGAGGCATGGATTTACTGCTTTAGTATGCCATAATTATGCCCACTGTAACGCCGGGTCCAAAAGACGATTCCCTTCCCATCCATCCCATCATCCATCATCCTATATTGCAACATCCCACAGCATGCTTTTTTTTTCTTTTTTAGAAGATTACTTTCTTTCTTTCTTTTTCTTCTTAGCATTTAGCTGCTTGCGTAGAACCAGTATCTAACCACCCCATGTTAGCTTCCGTTCAGTGTGCACACCGAAACCTTGTGAAACAACTTACAATGACGCGTATTGGACCTGGAACGAGGCTTCCTGTCCTTCGCAGGTAGACGGAGCACTACCGCCCGCTGTTGTGACACGGTACACCTCCTTGATGCCGTCGGTAGCACCGTCTCGCGTAGTGAGCTGCAGCCAGGGCACGGCAGCTTCGCCGTTCTGGCCTACGGGTGCGTTTGAGGGGGCGGGAGATGAGCTGTTCTTCTGGCAAGGTGCCTGGCCAATGTTTTCGCTCTGCGTTCGGAGATCAAAAAAGGGTGTGGAGGAATTGGTGAAGTAGTGAACACCGGACTCAATCATGGCTGCGGGTCCAAGGTTGTTGGAGTTGGAGATATCAAAGTGCACAGCCATGGCGGGGATACTCTCGAGGAGATCTGGGTACAGCGCCGCCACGCAGCTAGCATTGAAGAGGGTAGCGACGGCACCGGCAGCAACAGGAGCCGAGGATGGGTTGCTGGTGTCGCAAGTGTAGTTTTGGGTGCCACGGCCGACGGCAACGTGCTTGAGAGTCAGGCCCTGGGCGGGCTCAGGAAGAGCTTCGGGGGCTGGCGTTGCACTGTCAGCACTCAATTGTAAAACTGGTAAACAGGTCATCTTACCAGTAGGCATCTTGGCCTTTGACAAGTCACATACGGCAGCCGAGGCGCCGTACTTGGCGGCTTGGGTCTTGTAAGCCACCAGGTTGAAGAACTCCGAAAGGGAGCCTAGCCCATTGACTGCGGAGCGGACATCCTTGATGACGAGTCTTGGGTCTGTGGGTGCAGCAGATGCTGTCACAGCCAGGAGAGAAATCAATGCCAATGGGAACTGCATCTTGAGTCGTATGTATAATGTCAGGTGATTTAAGAAGTTGCGTCGTCGAATCGTTTTGGATGCTCGTGATTAGAGGAGAATCGTCAACCGTCGTCACAGAAATCGGAAACCTCAACAGAAAAACAAGAACACTGAAGAGAGAAACGGAAATAGGAAACAAGGAAACGGACAACAAAGGAGAAGAGAAAAGACACCGACGCGTCTTAAGAAGTTGCAACAAAAGACGCAATCCGATGCTATAGATGCTTTCCTGGTAGGGCAACTTCTTTTTTCCATAAAAGAGGAGATGCTCGTGCTCTATTATACGAAACAATACCCTGCCAACGCTGCACCGACATGTTCGCTTCCCTGCATTGTTCGGCGGCAAGATGGTCGACTACAACATCGAGGAGCACCATCCATTGGACGAAATTATGGGGCCGCGGGCTCAAGACTTGCCAGGCCCAGCCGCCCGGCGCGAAACATGCTCAGCTGCTGCGTGCGGGAGGCTCTCTGAATTCTCGGCGGGCGCGTGCAGACCGTCGCACGGTTGCATGAGACCCAATGGATCGCTGCAGGGAGCGGGAGTGACGTTGTGTGATGGAGGGTGGCCATTGGCCCAGGGAGCTGAAAAATGGGGCTGGTTAAGCGCCCAGCACTCGGGACGTCGGCACTACCCACCCAGGCGAGGAGAAAACGTGGTGGGTGGGTGGTTTATTCCTTGCGAAAATTCACAGGATGCGGAGGACAGGACGAGGTTGGCGAAGCTCCGTCCCGCGTGAAAGAGGTTGCATCGCAGTGGATCTGTTGACAGTGTAGCAGTCGATAAGGAGTGGGCGGGAATGAGATGTGGCGGCGGGAGGACCAAGATCAAACAAACATTGAACGAGCAGCAGAGGAGCCGCTTCGAGATGATTTTCCCGTCTCTAAGAGCAGAGAATCCAAGAATAGCACCATACCACATCCCCCAAGTGTTTCTTTGGAGCAGCTTCATCTAAAGCGACGTCATAAAGAGACCCTTTAATCTCCACTTCCTCCATCCCATCTCATCTCTATCCAGATCCCCAGATGCTAGATCCGAGTGATTGCTCTCGAACCAACCACCGGCGCCCAGCCACTCCATCCCATCAAAGTCCGCAGAGCCAAGACTTTCATTCCCCAAACTAGAAAGAGCCAAAGCGCTCCAGCCCTTCGTTTCCCACGGAGAAGCACAACTGGGTGTGTGAGACAAACCCACCAGCCTCTCTCCCAATGTCACCATGTCACCAGGTACCCGCCGCTGCAGTCGAGCCTGGCGATACCATTGGCTCCTCGCTTAGCAGCCACCCTAGGTCGCTAAATGCGGCCAGCGGCTGCAGAAAATAGAAACGTGGAGCCGCGCGGTCCCATTTTTTGCCCAGGCCATGTTGAAATGACGGAGGACTCTGCAACGCCATTGATGGAATCCAACCAGCAGCTCAATACATGTCCTTCGAAAATGGAATCCTGGCCAAAGGGAATTAGTTTTGTTTCTAGTGCCGCTCATTGTCACTATGGATCCTAGAAAAAATATGGGGCTAGCATATCGATTGTTTAGCCAGAAAACCACCGCTACCATACCCAAGAAACTCCCTTGAACATACAGTCTACTTTGCACCATACCGCCAGGTTCTACTCGTACACACCCAAACGGGTCATCTTGGCGCCCGTTGAGAATCACGCTCCATCTATTATTTTCCAGGGACCTGTGGCGCTTCGTCCAGAGGGCTGCCCGCCCCCGTCAACCTGCTGCTTCCAGCTACTGCCGCCGTTGTCTGAATGTGGTGCTCAAAGTCTGCCGAGCCGAGCCAATACATGGACACAAACACCAAGAGGTGGAGCGCCACGCAGTATGCCGCAAACAAGTTTCGACTTGTGCGGGATGCTAGAACCATCCTGGTCAATGAGTAAACCACTCGCTCGGGCAAGCTCATTCGCCGATACGCCCTTGCAGACTCACGACCTCGGAATGCAGCAAACGGAGAAATATTGGACTCGTAAGCTTGTCTGTACCGGTCCAGGGCAATGCCTGGGTTGCCTGTTTCGCCGATCGAAACTGTGGATGGGTTTGGGTTTGCCCCATACGCCGATGACGAAGCCACCGCCCCTCCGCGGTTATAAGTTGAAACATATCGTGTCTTCTCGTAAAGGTTTAGGTTGTCCTTTTGCAGAGCGGCCACCTCCTGCCGTAGCTGTGACACCGTCCTGTGAGTATCTGACAGTTCTTGTTCCAGCTCGGCGTTTTTCTTCTTGAATCGGTCACGCTGAGCCGTCACCATGGGCAAGATGCCTGAGCCTCCACCGTACACGGGCTCACGGTCGCCCATATCGCGTGGATTCATGCCACTGATGATGGATGATGTCGGGGAAATACGGCCACTTCTGCGTCCGGCTGCCCTGGTGACGTATGTTCCGGCGACGGAAGCCCCCGATGGGAAATGGTTGGCACCTTCCTCTTGGATCGTTTCGAGATCGCTCTCCAGCTTCTCATTGAGGTTCTGTGCTCTCTCGAGATCCGCATTTGTCCTCGACAGCTCTTCTTGGAGATCTTCCAATCGAGTCTGCAGGTCCCGATGAGAAACTCTCAGGACAGTCAGCTCATCACCAAGCTTCTTGTTTCGGGCGAGCAACAGCTTTTCCAAGGCATTTCCCTTGGCGTCACTCGCTTCAATTTGCTCCTTCATGTCGTCGTCATCACCTGTCGAAAACTCAATACTCTTGAGCACCTCCAACTCCTGTTTGATGTCGTCGTAGTCACTCCACTTCTGCACCTTGGCCTTCAGAGCATCCCTCTCATCCTTGAGGGACGTCACTTCCCTCTCAATGGATCGTAGTTTGGCATCCAGGTCTCGTTTGAGTCCTTCCTTCTCCACCCTAGCAGCATCCAGCTTACGAATCATGGATTGATTCTCCGACCGCATGCGCATATATCCAGGGTCATCCTCGAGAGATGTCTCAGGCTGGGATTGAACAGATGACTTGGCCTGGGCCAGCTCCAGTCTCATCTGCTCATTCCGCGCCTCGACATCGGCCAATCGTGCGCTTGTGCGTTCAAGATCTGAGTGAAGCATTTCCAGCTCGGCGCTTGACACTTGACTGCGCTGTTCCTGATCATCTCCGTTCTTTCCGAGGCGCTGGTTCACCTCGTAGCTCGCCCTCATTTCATTCAGCAAGCGGTCCTGGTTCTCCACCTTGTCCTCAAGAGCCTTCTCCTTGGCCTCCCAATTGTCGGTTTTTTCTTCAAGAACTGCCGCCCATGATGATTCGACCTCCTTGACCCGTTTTTCCAAGTTATCCTCTAGCTCTTTGCGAGCGCTTCGTTCGGTTTGTAATTTCCCCTCTGTCTCTTCCAATTGTGAAGTCAGCTTTGAGACGCTCTTTTGGAGGTGTTGATTCTCTTCGGAAAGCTTAGGCATGGTATCCTCGGACAGGAGCATGGAGTCAACGGAGGCCTCGAGCAAGGGATACGGGTCTGGAGCATCGGAAAAGGACGTGTAGGTCTGTAAGAATGCTGAGTTGACAGATTTGGAGTGGTTCGTCAAGAGGTCGATAAAGGTTTGGTAGGCTAGCTGGGTCAGCATCCGTACTACAAGCTCAGGGAGGGCTCTTCATACCTTTCAATAGGCCCTTGACCTCCGCCAGCTTGGTCGCATCATCTAACTTTCGAAAATCTTTGGTCTTTTGAGCAAGCTCTTTGCGCTGAACCGTCGAGTCACGCTGATAGGCCACGATATCGGAGGCAGTATTATCGAGGGTGGCGACAAGGCTAGTGAGATCGATGTCTGGAGCTTATTAGCATCTATGTGCGAACAATACGTGCGCGATGTCCGTACTCCTCCATGCCGAGATCGCATGCTGAAACTTGTTCTCTCCTTCAAAAGTTGGGCCACCTGAGGTAGAGGGGCCCTCATCCTGCGGCTTCTCAGCCGACGCAATAGCGGCTTCCACAAGGGCGTCACTCATGATGTCAGCTTCAGTTGGAGAGTGGCTTTGGAGCTAAATAAATCATTCGATGAGAGGGTCGTCGCGACATAAGCGTTCAGTCTTGGGTATCTTGTAGCGACCGTTGCCGTCACAAATTGTCGAAAACGGTGATTCGTGGTTCCGCAGAGTTCATGATCCAGGGCAGGGTACAGGACGGAGCTGTGAACGTGTTCCGTTCAGTTGCTGGCGTGGCCACGGGGTCCTATTGGCTCCCGAGCTGCCAGGCTGAAAACGCCAAGCCCTGCGCCACACATATCCCAACCGCCCCGCCACAGCCTCGCGAACGGCCGATGCACAGGTAGCTCAGCTCCTAGCTCCAGCGAGCATTGCGCCCAGGTATCCACTGATGTCAACCAACGCCAGCCTCGCCTGTCGCAACCACATTCCACCTCTGCACTGCGATAATCGTTGTGGGAGGCTCGCCCCGATGAGGTTCCCGTCCAAACCGCCGCTATGACATCTGATGGCTCAGGCGACAAGCCTTTAGTCAACCTGGAGCATGCCGGCCGTGAAGATGGACCTTTCGTCCTTCGATCGCTGATGGATGATGTGCCGCTCTCGGCCGACGGCTCTCAGGATGACATCAAGATAAACTGCGTCGATTATTTAGGTACAACATGGATAAGCCACATGCGGTCTTTTTGTTTTATTGCTAATGGCTACAACTACAGACGGCAACCTTTATGTTGGCACCTCAGCATCCGAACTACTGCACTTTGTCCAAATACCACCCGATCCCAACGCGAGATTCGGTCAACCCGTCTACATTTTAGCCTCACGATTATGCCCCGCCTACTCCGAGCCTCCCGGAACACATCCCAGCTCTCGTCCCGGTGTTCAGCAGATACTCCTTCTTCCCCGCGTTGGAAAAGCGTGCATTCTATGCAACTGGACTGTAACATTTTACTCACTCCCCGAGCTGAGCCCAGTATTCGGAACGACCCAAGTCAAGAACTGCAACTGGATCGGTGGAATTGATCTTAATGAGTCGGCACCGGGTGATAGCCCTGAATTCGGTGCTTCTGTAACGATTCTGCTCTCTCTGAACAGAAGGATCCAGGTGGTTCGACTTGGTGAAGATGCGCGGGTGCTTAAAGTACGTTCTTATTCACCTAGACTTATTCAGACCCTAACAATTGTTAGAAAATCGACTTCTCGGGAAGCACCCTGACTATCCGGCGAGACTCGATCGCTTGTGTTGCTGACTCCAAATCGTATTCGCTCCTTGATGTGGAACGGCAGCTCAAGATCCCTCTGATGAGTATATCATCAATCGAAGAGTCTCCTGCAGAGGATCTCGGCCACGCGCAAAGTCTTGTGTCAGATGCAGCCAGTCTAGTAAGGAGCTCTTCATCGGCCCATAGTCGTCCATCCGGGTCTCCGGCTCATGGTCGAAGCACAAGTCTTGGTGGTTCGATTCTTGACTCCATTCGTCAGCGTGGAAACGAAACAGAGGACCGAGTCTTCCAAGCCCCCTCACCGCCAGTGCCCTCATCAAGCCCAAAACCCCCTGGTGACGGTCGATCCGGGAGCCCTCCCACGCTTGACAAGCCTCTGCCAGCTGCTCCATCACCGACTGGAACTCCGGTCCAATCCACCGGACCCAGATCAAAACCAGGAGCAGTCTTTCTCAAACCTCACATTGCTTCACCAACCCCGGATGAATTTCTGTTGGTTACTGGGACAAGTCCGCTGGAACCTGGCATTGGCATGTTTGTGAACCTAGATGGTGACCCCACTCGCCCAACACTCGAGTTTGACCGGTATCCCAAGGAGATTGCTGTTGATGGCCCATCTGGGGACATGGCATCTTCTCGATCTGACCCTCAAGAAGATGAGGAGGGCTATGTTCTAGCTTCAATGGTTAAAGAATTGGATGGCGGGCTGCGTCATGGTCTTGAGATTCAACGCTTTGATGCGGGTTCTGCCCCTCATCCAGAAAAGTTCTGGCTTGAAGGTCCAGCTGGTACCGACTCAGGAGTATACGGCATACGTTCACTAGCGGGCAGTGAGGAAACGAGTTTCGAAGAAATTGTTCAGAGATTGTGTCAGAGAAAGTTTACTCCCTTTTCATCCTCTCTGGATCCATCCATTACTTCCCTCAAGTCTTCAGATTCAAGAACTGCTCTTTCGATGGAGCGACTTTCCAAAGAAAAGGAATTGTTCGAACAAAACTTCGATTCTCAGGATGAAGACTCATTGCCCGAGGGCTGGGAATCGAATCGAAACATTGAGGGAGAAGACTTTGCTCGGCAACTAGCCAAGGCGACGGCCAAATTAGCAGTTTGGACGGGCAACCGGATCTGGTGGGCGATACGTAACCCGTTACTCATTCAATTAGATGCTGCCCTTGCCGCCGCATGCCCGAAGGGGTATGAAAACCCTCAGTATATTCAAAAGGAACCTATCTTTACTATGCTGAAGACGATACGTGGCCGAGAACCACGAACCGAACTTGAGTTTATGACCCTCGGTTATATCCGACAAAAGGCCGGGATCCTATTGCTCATTAATCTGCTGCAATCACCAGAGGAACAGCAATTTTCGGACCAAGAAATGAAGTCACTGGAAGAAGTATTGGTTGACAGTGGCCTGGATCCACGAGTGGTGCTCGCACTTGTCCCTGGGGTTCGAAACGAGATCATTGAGGGTCGTCGAGGCATATGGGTCAACGGGGGAGTCAGAGAGGCTGTAGAGCCGTATCTTCGAGGGCAGGAATTCGCAAAGACAGCCAGGAATTCCATCTCAACATTGCAACCCCCTATCACGCACTTTATCAGGCGCTTCCTTGGTTCTTGGCGCAAGAAAAAGGGCTTCGGCAGTATTGCCGACGAGCAAGCCGTCTTTCGCACCGTCGATGCCGCTCTGCTCCTTGTGCTTCTCGAGATTGACAGGCACTCCCCCAAGGGCATTGGCAAGGGTGGCAGTGTCAGATCAGAGCTTTACGACGTGGTCGACAAGGGCGTAGACTGCTTTGATCGTGCTGTCGATCTGCTTGAGCTATACCATCGCTTGTTTGTTCTGAGCCGACTCTACCAAAGCCGTAAACTGTCTGGAGACGTTCTGGCGACTTGGAAACGCATCATCGAAGGCGATCAGGACGACGGGGGAGAGCTGCGTGACGGCGAGCAGCGCGTCCGCGAGTACTTGACCAAGATCAGCAGTCAGTCCCTCGTACAAGAATACGGCGTGTGGCTTGCAAATCGTAACCCAAAGCTCGGTGTGCAAGTATTCGCGGAAGACAAGGGCCGCGCTGCAAAGTTTGAAACGACCCAAGTGGTCGATATTCTTAAAGCAGAGGCGCCCGATGCAGTCAAATACTACCTCGAACACCTTGTTTTCGGCAAAGGACACACCATCTACGTCAATGACCTCATTGCATATTATCTCGACGTCGTTGTCACGGATCTCGAGTCATCGGCCGCAAGCCGTGACACCATCCTAGCAACGTACGAGGCGTACAGGGCTCTTCAGGCCCCCAAACCCACCTACCATCACTTCCTTCGTGACAACGCTCCCGAGGACAATGAAGTTTGGCACAGTCGCTTGCGACTGTTGCAGCTTCTCGGTGGAAACCATGATTACGACGCAGCCGCTATCCGCAGCCGCATTGCTACCCTTCCCAGCAATCTGCTTGTCCCAGAGACCATTATCCTCGCCGGCCGCGCCCGTGAGCACGAAGATGCCCTGCGCTTGCTTATCCACAACCTCGGCGATTACGACACTGCTGTCTCGTACTGTCTGCGTGTGGGTTCTGGGACCCCGGTCGCACCCTCCGCATCGGCCGACGCCCCCGACGCCGAAGAGCAACGCCGCCTCTTCCACGTTGTTCTCCGTGAACTCCTAGCTCTCGAAGACACGAGTGACCGCATCGAGCAAACGGGGGCACTGCTGGAGCGCTTCGGCGGCTGGTTCGAAATTGACGAGGTACTGGGTCTCATCCCGGATGACTGGTCAGTCGATATCGTCGCTGGCTTCCTGATCGGCGCTCTCAAACGGTTGGTCGGCGAGCGCCACGAAAGCATGCTTACGAGCGCCCTCAGTGGTGCGCAGAACCTTCGCATCAACTATGACCTGGTTGTCAAGGTGGAGGAGAAGGGGCCAAGTATCGAGGCACCCAACTAGTGTCTCACACGTCACGTCTTGGTCATGAATAGAATGGGTCTTTTGTAGATAGAAAAGGCGTGGGCGCTCACTGACCACTTATTGGTATATTTATGGCTATATCCAACATGATGATTTATGTGGTTTTCTCTCTCTCTTTTTTTTCAATATATATTGTACTCTTTAAGATTTGTACGTTCACCATCATACATACACTAATTGCAACATGAAGAATATCGTTACGTGTTCGCGCTGCAGGCCCCCCCAGAAGCAATCCACTCAACCAAACTCACGTCATCAACAAAACACCCGATATTCTTCGCAAGCCCATGCAATTCAGCCGTCTTACGACCCACCTCGCAGAGCACACGTCCCTCGAGCGGGCGGCGGCAGCGCCACAGGCCCGGGGCTAGGCCAATCACGCCCAACAGAGGTGGGACAGCTGAAAAGCACGGCACCGCGCCAAGTTTGCGACGACAAAAGGACCTTGACGAACTAGTCCTCCCTGGGATGTGTAGACGAGCTGAAAACATGGCGGCCTAGCATATAAAAAGCCCAGCGAAAAATCTCCTTCTCCTTCCTGCTGCTCTTATTCTTTTGTTTCATCGGAAGGTTTTCTTTTTCTAAAAGGGAAGCAGAGTTGATGCCAATGATGGAAAGAGGAGGGCAGAAAGAGGAGGATAGTAAGAGGAGGATAGTAAGAGAGGGAAACTCGAAACTATGGGCGATTTGGTTCATGGGATTTGAATCCACCGGAACGATGCAATAGCGAGCCATCTTTTGTCCACGCTGCCTTCTCCCTTTGGACGATCCGACTTCCACGGCCTCTCGACACCGTTGCAATCCCGCTCCCAAATACGTTCGACCTCCAGGCCCGCCTCAGCAAGGAACTCGGTTTCGAAGAAGTGCGCCATCTTGGGCCGACCCGAGTGGAAGCCTGCAACCACAAAAGCCCGGGCATCAGACGACTTGCGGAGGAAGTGGGCGATGCTGTTGCGCAGGTTGGCATGCTGCTCTGGCATCCACAGGCAGTCGGCAACAAAGATGCGATCAAACGAGTGCTTGTTGTCGGTGCCAAAGGCATCATCAAGCTCGCCCCAGCGATGGCCCTCGACCAGGATAGAGGATGCAGGAGTGGTGGTGCCCAGGGGGGAGTTGGCGGGCTGGATACCACGAGCGACATTGGCACGTAGAGTCTTGATGACTACCTCAGCCGGGTAATCAGTCACGACGACGCGACGAGCACCGAACAGACCCCCCATTATACTGGGGAGCGCTGTTCCGGCGCCAAACTCAAGCGTGTCCAGCCCCTTGACGTCAAACGACAGGGTGTCCTGGGCCTCGCGGGGGCACTCCAGCTCAAGGCCCAGGGAGTCGGCCTCGACAAACTCGGCGAGCTGGAGCGAGGCGTTCCATAGGTAGTGGCTGAACAGCAGGCGATCCGACTCCATGTCCGGATCGGCAAGGTCAATTAGCAACGGCTTGGGCAGGTTAGGCGACGTGTAGACGACGCCATGGTCCTTATCGCCATGCAAGTTGGTGACATCGTCCGGGAAGATGGTGCCCAGCGACTCGCCCAGAAAGTCCTCGGGGGTGTCGGAGGTATCAGTCTCGGTGGTTTGGAGACTGATGCGCAAGGTAAGAGACATCGTTCCCTTTTTTGGAGAGGGGAGTTCTCTTCCTACGTATCGATGAAAGCCTATGATGTGTGTGTAAGTGATGTGGATGAAGCGTAGTGACAAAGAAACAAGAAGCAAGGCTTAGTGATGAGTTGTAACACTCCACGAGACCAGTCCTTGTTGCCAGTGTATCCGTCCTTTTATAATCGATTAATCAGCACATGTGGTTGAGATGAAGTGCGCGATTAAGCGGACGGGTTCTTACAGATAGATATTTGCGAGCAGAGGAAGTCGCTTGCGACGGATGACACAATGAGCAAAAGTCGCAAACAAAAGCGCGCGACGCACAAAGCGATCGTCACATATAGTGGGGGAGGGGCAGCCCAAAATTTGCCAATTGCGACCGCTTTGTATGGGTCCTGCGCGACCTTAGCCCTTGAACAACTCAGTAAGAGATCCGACATACGCCCGTGACAGGGTCATCGTGTGTGAGTCGATTTGAGAGATTGAGAAGTAGAAAAGATAAAACTTCAAAAATTAGCATCATGCTATCTCGCTGATAGACATGCCTTCATTATTGCGTCTCCTAAGTGCCGGTCAAAAACACCAGAGGCTATCGTGACCAATATATGAAAGCGGCTCACATCCAAGGAAAGGGAGAAATTAAGCTTTGAGTATTATCAATTGATTCATTTAAATTTAAGTAGTTGGTTTCCAAAATCCCATATTCATCAACTCCTCAAAAACTCCAATTACCGCCTCAGCTGCTGCTGCGCCTGTCGTAATCTCCACCCATCATACAATCCATCTTCATCTCAATCCCAGTGAAGTAACGATGCCCCTATTCAAACACAATACAAAAGCCTCCACCATACACACAAGAGCCCATTCATCATAAAAACACACAGTTCTTTCAAGTCATCCATTATAGATTTGTCGTCAAGCCATCAACTGGTGATAACACCACACCAATAGGGAGGGAGGTAATAGTAACAAAAAACAAGGGGTATCGATACGTCAACTCCCAACCATAAAAATCCAAAACACTGGGAGTAGATCCCTCCTCATCGTTCCCATGCCCGCCCAGTTTCATAAAAATCCCATTCCAATAGTCCCACATCCAATAAGCTCCTTAATCTAGTACAAGTCCTCGTGCGCCGTTTGTGCCATGCTGTTTTTTTCAGAATATATGTCGTGTTCGGTATGAGAAGGTGAGATCGTTGATCTCGGGTGATCTTTTTTTTTTAGATGGCAGGGCTGTTATCCAGCATCATTTGCATCTCCTTGATCTGGTCCACAGTAGGGTCATCAGAGATCCAGGGGCCCTTCTCCTCCTCAGTGGCGCCGTGGAAGGCATCGGCACGCTTGATGGTCTGGATATCAAGGTCCGTGACGTAAGACTTGCCATCGGAGAGCTTCACACGGATCTCGTGGTCGGTGGAGAGAAGCATATCGTCCTTGGCCAGGCGACGAGGGCCATCAAAGACAGCGAGGACACGCTTCTTCATAGTCATCTGGCCCTTGTCAAAGCCCCAGGAAGAGGGGTAGTCGCGGCGGTTCTTGCGGTTTCGGGTCTTGGTGGTGACAGTGCCACCACCGCGGGAGTGAGTCATGCCACGCGACTTCTGGACTCCGTTGGCAGGGTTGCCCTTCTTCTTGGTAGCAGGGGAGTGGCTGGACTTGGACGAAGCATCAGCCTCGTCCTCGTCACCAGTGTCGAGCTCCTCATCATCCTCATCCATAGAGGTCATCTCGGTGGTGATGGGCAGGTTGTTCTTCTCCAGAGTCTGGTGAACATCCTTGTCATTCTCAACCTCAGCCAGGCGCTTAGCGTTGATGGCCTCGGCGGGATCCTCCTGCTGGACAATGCGCAGCACACAGTCATCCAGATGCTCGTAGAAGTCCTGAGCGTTGGAGAAGGTCTGGGAGCAAGTGCTACACTTGCCAGTGGCATCGTCAGAGGCATAGCCAGAGATCTTCTTGTTGCTGCCAGCAGCCGACTTCTTGCGGCTGTTGGGAGGGGTCTGCTCCACACCGTGAACAGCGGTCAAGTGGCGCTTGAAAACGTCGGCACGGTTGAAAGACTTCTCGGCAGCAGATCCAGAGCCAGGGCAGAAGCCGCAGACCATGGTGCCCTTGTAGTGTGTGAGAGTGTGTCGGTTCTTGTCGTACTTGCGGGCAAAGCCCTTGATGTGGTACTCGCAGGTCTGGATAGGGCACTTCTCAGGGCGCTCATTCTGGTGAGTGAGCATGTGAGCCTTGAGGTCCTTGAAGGTCTTGCCGCAGTCAGGCCAGGTGCATCGCTGCTTCTCCTTCTCGTCACCGCTGTGGTAATCGTTGGGAGTAGCAGGAACGAAGTGGCTCATGCTGGGAGCGCGGGCGTGGTGATCCATGGGGGCACCATAGGGGCTGCTGGGGTAGGGCTGCTGGAAGGAACCGCTGTGGAGGAATGGCGAAGAGCTGTTGGTGCGCATCATGTTTGGCTGAGGCGATGAGGATGCGACAGAGGGAGAGGCAGGGTAGTGGGTTGGCTGCTGGAAATGAGCATCGTATGTGGGCATGCCCATGGGTGGGCGAGCAATTTCTGGGTGGATGAGCGACGGGTCTGTCGCAAAGGCGAGGTCAGCAAGCATGGTCGGAGAAGTAGCAGAAATAGTAGAGACGGGCGAATTTCGAGAAGACGGCCAAGAATCGAGGGGGTAAACAAAGTGGCCGCTGCTCTGCGAAAAGAAGGCAGCGTCACGTCTGTTCCGCACGGGAGACACGGGATGCTTCCGTGCTGGATGCGACGGCCAGTGGGATGTCTCAGTTGACGAAATAGCTGGTGTGCTAAGTCGTCGCTTGGAGGCAATGGAGGGGCTGAGGGGCGCGATATTGAGAGGTGACGTAGAAGAAGAGGAACCACAAGAAAAAGAACGAGAAAATTGGTGTTCAGGCGTCAATCCGTCGTTTGCGACAGGAAGCGTGGAGGCACCGTTTGAAGTAGAAGCAGAAGATGTAGAGACAGGAAGCGCGGGTAGACAGGGGTAGGGAGGTTTAGGCGAATGGTGGGGAGGCCTCTGCTGCGCAGCGGGGCCACGAGGCGAAGCAGCAGCAGCAGTGGCTGTAACATCAACAAGACTAGTAGAGGCATCCAACTCACCAACGAAGGCCTTTGCGGTGCCGTAGTCAAAGGTCGCAAACTCTTCCATGCCGGGTCCACCAAAGGGGAAATCGTTACCGGGCATGTAGCTGTCGCCAACAATGGCGGGCTGGGCGCTGAGGCCCTGGGGAACCCACTCGGAGCCGGCGCCCATCTGGCCGTGGTTGGACTGGGGAGAGCCAATGTTGGAGGAGGCGGCAGAAGGGACAGAGGCGGTTGACATGCTGGACGAGGGCAATCTCATGTCGCTCTCGTCGTACATTCCTGGGGAGGAGCGGTTGTTGAGCATGTAGTTAGGCGTGACCTCGGCGAAGAGAGCGGACTCGTAACCCATCGAGGCGGGAAACATATCCTGGGGCTGCTGGAAGCTGGCGAAGGCGTCGGCGGGGATGGGAACGTCCATTGGGCCGGAGGTGGTGAAGACGGTCTGGGCGAACTCGTCGGGAGAGTCGCCGTGTGAAGTAAACATGACGAATGGCTGTTCCGTCATAGATGTCATGATGAAGTTTTAGGTGAGACGGGAAGGAAGCGGGACGGTAAGGTACGACCGGAGGAGGCAGTGCTTGTCAAGGCGATTGCAAAGGTGGGCTTGATGTTATAGCCCAACCACGAGGAAATGCGATCACCTTTATCTAAATTGCAAAAGGCCCAACAGTCAGGATCCAAGCTTTTCTGGAAGCAAACAAAAAACGTGTCGGTGGGGGGAGGGTAAGAGAACGCACCTGCACCAGTTCGCATTCCAGACAGGATGTGAGGCTGTGAAGCAGAAGGGTCTCGCCAAGTCCGAGAAATGGATTGAAGCTGCGACAACCCAGGGAGAGGGCGATTCTTGGAAGGGGCGACGAAAGGCGGGTTTCTCCAGAGAGAGACTGAGTGGGATATGTGTTATATACCGAAATATATGACAATATCGCCCAGGTGGTGAATCACTCCAGCGAGCGACTCGAGACAGGTGTGTGTTGGAGGTGAGGCAAGGTGCCGCGCGCAAAAGAGGGATCAGTCAAGAAACCTCTAGTGTCTGCCAGTCGACCGGACAGACGAGTAACGAAGGTGATGATCAAGGCTTTAAGCCAGCGAGGTAGAGAGACCAAGAGTTGATGATGCGACTATGGCCACAAGGCTTTCCTGGATCCTCGAGAAGTTGGGGGCTTCAACGTTCATATAGTAGACAAGGCACCAGCAGAGCACCTGCATCTGGGGCCCAGTCCGTGACGGATCGGTCTCTGGACGAGATGGATAGGCTAGGACCACGAGAAACTAGGGCCCTACGGGATCAATAGGTAGACCATGTACCTTGCCGGGCCCGCCCTCCCAGGATACATGGGGCTTTGGAGCGTGGAGCGAGCCATCCCAGCCCAGCCTAGCGAGACCCGAGGGAGGTGTGGCAGGAAGGCTGAGGGCGTGTGGTGTGTAAGAAAGAGTACCATGTTGCGAGCGCGAGTGAAGTGGATTCGACGTGGAGGGCAGGGGGAGATGGTTGTGATTGTGGTGTAAGCCAGCAGCGGTGGTGTGCGGCGGGCGAGCCTGGCAGAGGGCGCCCCCCTCCCCGGCGCCAGCCTCAATCGGGGACCGGGGTGTAGAGACATTTTACTAGCAGCAAGAAAAAAAAAGGTTACACGCGAGAATCCGATGCCGTCCACCAAACCCAGTCCAGACTCGGTATTCGTAAAGGATGGGATGGGCTCTGGGGGTGTGCTGGATGATGCTCTGGTGGTGGCCAGGGCAAGCAAATGGCGGAGAGGCGTGTCACCGCCCCAAGGGAAAGGGAGGGGGGACCGGGGGGGCGCCGCCCAAAAACCCTCTCTGCAGTGAAGAACTACCTATTATGAGCCCTATTCAGCGCGCAGGAGTGGAGGTTTTCAGTGGGAGGGCGCCTCGTTGCGGTGGAGGGGGTGCACATTTGATTTGGGGGGTGGCACGTCGCCCAAGGCCACCAGGGCAAAGGCGATCTTATGTGTGGGGACAGCGGGCAGCAGGTACTGGAGGGTACTCAGTACAAACCCGGCAAGGCCTCCTGGGCGCAAACAGACGTCCTGGGCAGGCACAGCACACTGCAGGGGCGCAGGGCACAAGGTAGTGGTACCCACAGCCCTGTACCGATCAAGAAAGCAGGGGTCGGCAGATCCCTGTCAACATCAACTCTCAATGGCATGTCCGTCCCCCAGTCGTCAAGTCCTACTCCGTACCGCAGTCGACCTGCCCAGTCACAGACAAGGCCAACAAGCAGCACGGAACGCAGCCTTTTCATCAGGGGTCTCTGGCAAAACGAAATGGCAGGCCATGGCATTTCCAGCATGTTGTTTATTTCTTTTTCCTGCTGCAAAGAAAACCGCAAATGTACAGTACTTAGCCCTGTCTTCGAGGGGCACAACCACCCCCTCAGCCGTCCCAAGTCCCATACCCTACCCCCCCTCCCTTTGCCTGTTTCTAAAGTGGGTTGCCCTCTTCCACTCGATTCAAGGCAATCAAAGACAGCACACGATATGGCTGTCGAAAACTCAAGCTCAAGCTCCAGTCAAAGGCCCGTCGAGACAAAAGTCAAGACGAGACATGACAGGGCCAAGCCACCTCCATTTGCACATTCCCACCCCGCGTATAGCAGCGGGTGCTATACTGGGCCGTGTACGCAAACATGCTATCCCGCTTTGCCATGTACTATCTTGAGTTTCTGCGTCGCTAGTTCGTGTCTCTGTGTCTTGACAATGCAATACGCCAACCACCATTCACCACCTCCACACACTGCACTGCACTGCGCTGCACCGCACGGCCTTCCAGCAACCGTGCTCCATTTCCCAAATCCACGACCGACAGAGCGACCTGCCCTCCCTGATCATTCCCGTTCAATGTCTGACATGGACCAGCCCGTCGGTCGGGAGTACAGGCAATTGCGCTTGTACATCCATCCATCTGGTTGACAGCTGAGACGCTCTCATCCAGTCAAGGGCCCCTCCTGCTTCCTGTCTCGTCGCCCCCTCTTGCCCAAGACAATTCGAGACACGGGAGGAGTCGCGGCAATGCGATGTGATAACGACAGTCTGCCCCTTACCCCTCCCATTGGAGGTCAGCCTGGTTGCCACGCTGCAATTCGCAATTGAACCATCCGCCCGGTTGGTGTAGAGTGGGAATTAAAACACCTGCAGCCAGCCATGCCCCGTATCCCATCTGCCACCATGAGCCTATTCCTCGTGTAAGAGTGCACGACTTGTGCTGTGCAACACATGCACCGGGTACCGACGCCATCTGGTTCTACACATGTAGGAATTATTAGCAACAGCAACCCGTTGTGCAGCATGTAATGGAGGGCACTGCCATCCCGTGCCGGCATGGTGGAGGCTTTGTTGCTCTCGCACTGGGGAAGGATAAAAATATCCCCAAGCTATGCAGGTGTGCTGCGCTTCGCTGTGCTCTAATGTGCTGTGCTGCGCTGTGCTGTGCCGTGTCCGCGTGGGTGGGCTTGCTCTGTGTAAGACCTCGAGACATCGACTCGCCCAATCGCGCACCCTCATCTGCATCGCTGTTCCTCACTGGGCCTCGGCTCCATGATCCAATATCATCAGTACCACGGCGGCAGAGACAGCTCCCCCCTCCAAATTCGGTTGACTGTCTCGACACCATACCACCCGCACCCACACCACACAAATCTGTAATCAATAAAGCAGCCAAACAGTGATTACCCTCCTCCACTCGACCCGACACACCCTCCCCCCTCCCCTTTGGTTCCAGGGCCAATAGTAAGCTTCGGCTGTCACGGTCTAAATCGGCCCCGAGCCAAAGGGCACAGCCCGGCCTCGCCCGCTCCCACGTCAACCGCGAAACCTCCCCGAAAAGTCTCTGCTCGGCCTTGATTGGCCCTTAGGTCGCCGGAGAGGCGTTTCCCGACTACCCCCGGCTCCCCGCTAAACCATACTTGGCCATTCGTGTACTAACCCCGTTGGCGATCACTGATGTCAATATCAGGGGCCAGTCAGTTTTTTTATGACGATGGACATGCCTGTCATCAACGTCGCTTGACTTTGCCCAAACCGGCCCCCAGTCCGGCCAGGCTCTGTGCTCACTCTTTCCGTCTTCTCCGCGCTTTGAGCTCGCCTGTTGCGTTTCCGGCGCATGTTTCATCTTTGAATCCCTCCACAGTGTCTCCATACTCACCATCCCGCCTTGCCTTTAGAAGCCCCATGGAACAGCAATTCCCGGCCTTTGCACAACAACTCCGGCTTGGGTCTCCACTTCGCGTCGACTCAACACCGCGGACAAGCCTGTCATCCAAAGTCTCAACGGCCGTGGTGGGGTTGGTATTCCACCTGATGGCTGAACGAGAGACAAAATCTCCATCGTCATGTGGGTGAGCGATGAGTCGCAGGAAAGTCTGTCGACAATTCCACAAAAACATTACAAGTCTCAAAGTGTACATGCGCTCAGCGAATCAGTTCTAATGAATGTTGTCTGCGCCATTCGTCACAAGTCATGTACATTTACCAGTAAGCTCGTGTTAGAGTATCAACAACCTAAAGCTTATGCCATGGCACGCCGGAGATATTGCCCGAAAGACATCCGTCTTGAACATATTGCTCCAGAAATATGATGCCATCTCGCCGCGGTTGGTTTACCTCATTCCCAATTGACGGCGACAATTCCGCTGCCAAACTCGCCTCGGACGCCAGTACGGCCCGTGTCCTGTGAGCACCTTATGAGTTTGGCTCGTTAAATTGCCCGTGACGGCGGAAGAAGAGCGCGTAACCGTCACCAGCCTGTCGCTCGGCCTGGACCGGACGACAACTGGCGTCAGAGCCCACGCCGTTTGAGTTGGACGGGTCCCATCTCCGCTCATCTACCATCTCCGCCGGCAAGCCTTTAAGCCAAAGTTGAAACGGCACAGGTGCCTTGCGAAGGTTGAATCGCAATCCGCTGGCCAGTGGGCGCTCCAGCCAGATGGTGCACAGAGTTCCTGCATAGACTCTGTTTGGCATTTTGGTGGTGGTGGTGGTTCGAGTCGAACCGCAACGGGCATAGCGCAGGCTAAGCCAATATGGCGAGCATCCCCTCCCGCGGGCTGTGATTGGATGCAGTACGGTCACAGAACCCCTTGCCACTGCAAGTTATAAAAAGAAGCGGCGTCATGGCTGTGCAACCACGCCCCCTTAGTGGCCGCCGTGGAGGTGGCATTCGCAGTGTCACCAGCCCAGGCGCCAAGAAATGCAACAAGATCACGATGAAGTAGGGACTGTGGCGACAGCATGTCATGCGAATCCATCCAAAGCAATTATGTGTGTATGCAGCGGTGCTCCGCCCAATGGCCTGCATCATCTGAAGTTGGGCACTGCTCTTGGTGCCTGGCGGGTGGTGCATGGAGGGTTTGAGATTAGCATTCTCCGTACCGCATCAGTTGATTGTTTCTTTTCTTTGTTTAGCCAATCCTACCGGCATCCCCCAGGCGGACTCCTGGTAGGATCGTAGCACTTTGCGACTCCTCGTATTGCTCGTGTTGCATCGCATGGGTATATTTCTCGGGTCGTCGATCATCACATTAGGACATTCGCGAGGCGGCCGACGTCACTGCGAACGGGGGCCAAGCACAAGACGGTGTAGGGTATGGTATGGGCTAAGAGGCAGACCGAGCCTCGCTTGGGCGGGGTGTTGCTGCAACGCCAACACTGACCAGCGCGACAAGGCAGCCGCCGTCATTCCAACCATTGTCTATTCCAAGGATTGCCTTGCGGCTGGGCGACACAATGGAGTTCCAATCGAGTGGGTCGGAAGCAAACTCTGAGCGATATAGCCAAACTTTGAGCAGACGCGATGAAGACGGACGATCCGTGTGTTGGTATTGGCGTTGTGAGTGGCTAGCGCAGGAACATGTCGCTGATCAACCCCTCGGCAATGGCGTTTGCTTTGGGGGAAAAGCCGCCGACCCAGCGCTCTGGATAGCACATCCCTCCCCCGCACGGTTCCTGAATACGCTATCTTTTTTGGCCCTTGGAAGGCCGTTGTCAGAAAATATCGCAGCTTGCCAGAATATTCGACATATGGGTCCCCGCAAACATCGCACCCAGCAACCCTCACAGATAATTGCTTTTCAAAAGAAACAAAAAATGACAATCGCCTGCAAACTCGGGCGTTCCGATGCCCAGGGGCAATGGGATGAGATGACAGCATCAGACAGCCCGGTCAGGGTTGTTACGGTTGCACTGCGTTAACCTCATCATCTCCTTGGGGACAGCTCTGTTGCTGGTATCCAATCAACTTGTATCCGCATCTGAACCTGACACTGAGATGCAACCCTTGCCATATTGACGTGCCGGTTTGCCATGTCCTCCACTGCCACGATCGCCTGCGTCACTCGGCCGTTTGTCTGAGTCCTAGGGGCGGCCTAGACCATGATGGCCCCCAATGATCCTGGTCAGCATGGTATCGTTGGGACTGCAAAAAGAAAAAAGAAGCGAAAAAAAGCAAAAAGCGCAAAAGTCAGATGAAAGAGGAGCGCATGCGTGAAATCGCTTATTTCATGCGATCCATGTTTGCCAGGAACGGGTGCTGATTGTTCCCCTTGCCAGGATGTTATCATGAACAGACATGGAGAAGTGTGTGCGCCCAAAGAAAAAAAAAACCCCCGTCTGATCAGTGCGTCCGTTTCGTGCATACCGTGAGGCTTGACCCCGGGAGGCTGGGAACCTGGCGCTCCCCGTGTCATCGTGCCCGTCCTGACCGAAAGCAAAGCAAGAGTTTAATCTCAATAGTCACGGTGAGCGCAGGCAGCAGGGAAGGCAATTGTGAGTGCATGCCTGTGACAAGCATGAAGATACATCGTGACCCGAAGCCCTGGCCCAGCTTCCCATTCGCCCCCTGAGCATCTCCAATCAAGGCCTGGGCGTACCGACACTCGGGTTCTGCCATTGCACCTATTTTCTTTTTTTCGTCCTGACACCCTACCGCTAATCTGCTGGCGTCCTGCCCCCAACAATCCTGGATCATATCGATTCCCGCTGGACGGTTCTGTGGCTTGCTGGAAAGCAACCACCAGCCCGTAAAATGCATCGGCCAAGGCCGAATTATCCCAAGAAGGACAGCCTGCAGATGGAGGTCCCCGAATGAGACGCTGTCCGCCCAACCGGTCGGCGCCAGGGCTCCCCCCGCTGCAGCCTTTCAGTTGCAGCGGGCATGAAGCGTACTTTGGTACGGTGCCACCAGCACCAAGGAAAGGGTGCGACCGGTGTGTGCGTCAAGCGGCGGGCTGCTGTACACCCCATCAGACGTGGCACTGAGGTACTCAGCCCTACCAGATGCACCGACCCATACCACCAGCCATTGCTGGCCATCCGGAGGGACAAACGCGCACAGCAGGTAGCATCCTCCGGAGTTCCTCCCTGCCCATTGCTTACTCCTCCCAGCCAGAACCGCCGACGAGAGAGCGAGAGGAGGACTCCTGTTGCAAATCATGCAGGACATGTCAGAGCCCAATAGAGCAAGGGACGGACAGCCCGTCTGACTGACTGGTCATTGGCCTGGCAGATTATTGGTTTAGTGCCCGTTCCATCCTGCGTGTTGGTGGTGTCCACACGGGCGGGACGCCTGTGATTGGTTGACGAGTGAGAAGTTGGAGATTTGCCGTTCCCAGACCAAGTAGAGATGCCATCCCAGACACTGCAAGCAGAACATGCCAGGCGCCAGTATGTGGATGAAGCCTAAAAAAGGATAGCCCTCTTCATTCTGCGTCAGAAGTGCGTTCCATCGTCATCAACTACCGACTACCGCTAGAGAACGGCCACTGACGTCTCAAGACTGACGCTGAGAAGCCCGAGGTGACTTTCATTTACACACACACTCGCGTACGTGGGGCAATTGCGAACGCATAGACTGCGAGGCGACCAAAGCTTGTTCTCCAAGTTCCCCACTACCCCTACCCCCTGCTTGGTGCCGGAATGGCGTTGGACCCTGTGCCTCACCCCCCAAGAAACACTGGCGACCCGCCTTGGCAGCATGGAGCCATTCTCCTGTCACCTTTTGAAATCGCCCACGGCGGGAGATTGTGCATGTGTCGCAAGGGGCGAAAAAAGAAAAGGAAGACAAGCCCGGGATGGCCACATGGTGGCTTTTGTCGCAGCACCTACCTGCCTTCCAAATCCGGTAAACGAACAAGAACGCCTCAGTCAAGAGCCGACATCTCTTTAAGGTACATTCCGCATCAATAGTCGGATGTGATATCGAGCGCTTGGCTAGAGGAAACGTCGGCACTAGCTTCGTTTTCCCATATCGGCAGATGGACAACCAGCTGGGCGGAGTGGAAACCCAATATAGCCAACACATGACCAAGTCGAACCTAAGGTTTGTCCGCAGTTAAGCCCTACGAGAGTCATTGATGCATGAAACCCAAGCCGCACAACGCAGACGAACATCTCCGGCAACCAGGCCATCGGATGGCACACGCCGGCACGCCAGAGCACAGGTGCATCTGCACCCTTCCAGTCGAGAAGCACAGCCTTCACCGTCTCTTTGGAGTGAAGCTCCTCAATGTGCTGGTGTGGAATGGCGGGAAGCCGGAAGCGCTAGGGTGTGGCTGATGACGCTAATAATAAGGTAATAAAGGGTGGCAGTTAGGGACTGGGCAGTTGAAGTGTAGGGCTGAGCTTGGACCACGTCTGTCCTACGTTGATGTCGAGGGACCGGGGCCTCGAGGTACCAAGGTACATGGAGTGGTTATTTGTCCAAACTGGGAAGTAGTCCCGGGTACGTACCCTGCCTCGCTCCCGCTCCCTCAATCCCTGTGTCTGTACATCCAGTGCCTCTTCCAACCTGTGTCTTCGGGACTGTGCCTCATCGCTCTCATGCGACCATCTACAGTTCAAGCACAGGCACCCGCCCAGCCTCGAGGCCTTGTCGGCCAACCCACATGCTCTCCCACACTGAAGAGAAACTTTCTATGATCGGAGTTCGGGGACCAGGGCCAGAAACAGAGCAAAAGTCAGTGCGCCCATTTGCCAAGCGACCCTTCGTGACTCTCTCCAGGAGCGGTAATCAGTGCGATGGTATTGTCAAGGTCTTGCCAAGGCCACCACAGAGCCGCGCGACCACCGCCACCGTAGCCGCCTGTACTGGTTCGTAAGTGGAACGAGCGTCAAAGGCTGCCCGACAAGACGTGGCCTTCCGCATCACTACATTCCCATCTATGACTGATTGTGGTCGTCTGACCCAACCATACAGATAGCCATGCCCTGCATTGATTCAGATGACAACTCCATTTGCATTCCTTCCTCAGACTATTCAGAATCATCCCCCGCACTCAGTGATAGAGAGCCTGTCCCGTCTCTGGGGCTTGCAGGGGGCCTCACGGCTTGACTTCCGTGTCAAGCCAAGTTGATTCACAATTGGTCACGGAGCCGGCACCACAGGCCAGTGACTCTATGGCAGCGCAAGGCAAACGCGCAAGGCAAGACAAAGTAGACGCCATGTCCCGCCACCAAACGATGCAGGTCCGCCAATGGTTCGCCAATACTCCGATCGCTCCACACGGAAACCTCGGTCTCCGCGCGCCTCGTCCACAAAAAAAAATTCGCGGGCAGCGCATTCCAGCGCCGGCTTACGGCAAAGCTACCCTCGCTGTCGCAAACCCGGACACTAGACCCAACGTGATTGGACGGACGTGGCAGCAGCATTCAATAAGGTTACCAAGGGCTCGCTCGGCTTCGCCGATGGCCCTAACTATTTGCCATTAATTTGGTTGCCCGCTCGTCTCCGTCGACGGTGGAAATGCCTGACCTAGGCTCCCGCTTGACCATCTTCTAGAAACAGACTTCAACCGTCTGCGCCGTCGCCGGCTCTTCCCAGATGGGCAACAATCAAACACCATCATCATTACTGCATCATTTGTGATCAAGTCCGGTCCACCGGAACCCGGGCTTAATTGGGAGCTTCGAGCACAATGACATCCAAGCGGAACGCTAACATTGAATAATGGACAAGCGCACTGTGAAAAGGCATGAATGAGGTCCCTCTCTCCCCCACTTCCTAGCCGAGACAATGACACCAAAGCGGACCGGTGTGAGAGCAAAGTTGAAGGAACAAAACAGGTCGGGAAAAATTCATGTGCTAGTCCTCAAGATCTCGCGCCGGCTCCATGAGCTATCGAGAAATCAGGCCACATCTGTCCCGCACATGAAGCCCACCAAGGGCCGCTAACGGATCATGATACTGGCCACTCCATATGGGGCCTAGTGAGGAGCACACGTCGCAATGAAGTTTCCAAACAACAGCGTTCATTCATGACCATGATGGGAATCAAACATAACACGGGGCCATCTGGCCAGCATGGGCCAGTATCATAACGTGTTTTCCGATACCCCTGCGCAAGTAATCAATTTACGAATTGGCCTTTTTCGTCCGTGTCTGCGGTCATGACATTACCGTATTCCTCGTGTTGCGCCGCCCAGGAGCGAAATACAGCGACAAGGGCTTGGCACTCTTCCATGGTTGGTCAGCAGTAAGCCGATCCTGCCGAGAGTGTCATTCACGGTGTGACTATGCCTCCAACTGGCGATACGCCCCGTCCCAATGCGACAAATCTGGGGTTTCGACTCTGCACGTCTCGTTACTTTTTTCTAATTGGCATTGCCTGGTCATCAAAGTTAGCTTCCAGTCACGGGTTGGGAATGCTGCGCGCATAGCACGGCATCCATCCCAACCTGAGGCCTGGTCCTATTTTTGCCTCTGATGCAATGCAACATTGTCCCAACCAAGATTCGATCGCAACCCCACAAAACAGGGAGATTGGCTCGGTTGACTTCGCATCATTCCATCTTAGTCTCGCATCCCACAAAACAGGTTGGGAGGAGACTGATTCTGGGCGAACAAACGCGTGAGCAGTGGCACGAGCCAGATACTGGTACATGTCAACGCCATTTGTTTCTTCCGGTGACTCTCGAAAGGGAAAGAGAAAAAACTCAACCGTTGGACCGTGTCAACTGTGATGGGCCGGCGTCCGTGTCTGTGCCGGCTTGGTGCGTGGCGACTCCGAAATGATGGTGACGGTGAGATGTAGCATCGCTAGTCGTTGATCTGGGCCGTTTCCACCATGGAGACGGCCGCCTCAATGGGTGGTGGAGAAGGGAAATCTCCCGACCCGCTAGCATCGCGTTGAGCCAAATTATGTCTGATTTTATTTCCCTTGCGAGTTTGAGCTTGTGCTCTGTAGAGTTCGGGACCAAGCCGGGGCCGTGCCAAATCCTGCTCACGGATCAACCTGCGGTCGGGAGCAGGAGATGGGCGGGCGGAACCATGTCCCACGTCGATCTTCCACCCACGGATAACTGTCCGGAATAAGGGTAAATGGCACTTGCATGTGATATTACTACCCCTTGACTCAGGCCATTGACTGGTATTGACCCGGTTGGATCCCAAGCCCGCGCGGTTAAGGGCGTGTGAGAGAAACAAAGCGGTCGGGAATACGGGTTTCCCGTAATTGCAATCTCAGATCCTCTTACTCCCCCCAGCAGAACCATGTTTCAAGTTTCAATACACGCGTAGTCTACAACACGGAACCGCGAATTGGTTCGGTATATACGGGCCGCGAGACAGGCGAAGCACGGAATGTCCGGTCACGAATCCGACAAACAATTACTTACTCGTGCACGCCTCCTGCTTGCACTTGCATTGCCGGCGGGGGGGACGAAGAGGGAAAATTGGCTTGACTTGAGCGCCACAGGTGATACGCCCAACGGTCTCAGGGGTTCGTCAGTGTGAGCTCATCATCCCACCTGCCTACAAACGGCTCTACGGATAACCTCCGTACCTACAGAGAGCTATGGTTACCCGCCACTGTTTGTTGAAGAAACGGGCTTGTGGAGGCATTCCCAAAGTCGCGATTGGTTGGTGACGTGCGCCAACAACGACACGGTCCACGGCGCAGAAAGCCGTCGACCCTATCTGCCATCAACAGTGACCAAGCCGACCCCCTTTGCCATACATGAGATGGCCCGTGTGCCGCTTCTTGGTGCCCATCGACTGAGGGGAAGATGGGTGTGGTCGCTGGGCTTGAGCCGTGTGTTCTTACTCGGTCCTGCTAGCGGATGGCCCAGGCATCCCCTCACCCAGGGACAGCCTTGTAAAGTCAGATGTTGACAATGCTGTGACTGTCAATGCCAGGCGGAAACTCGCTCAAAGTCTAGAACAATAAAGTTGGCGTATCACAGGCGTCGCTTGCCGAGCCCTGCCATGGGGGTTGGGATTTAGGATCACGGATGCTGCAGAGCCCGAGTCTCGGTGTGTCCCAACGCTTTGGTCCCGGCCCGCGGGCGGCATTCCCATGCCAAGCGCACCCATGACAGCGTTACATTCTCGCCTCGCGAAGAAGGAATTATGAGATCTAAGTGTCTTAAGCTATGTATGCGCATCATGGTGCAGTTACGCGCCATCGACCGCCACAACCACAATGTCGGATGATTGAGGCAAGCTATTTTCAGGGACTACGACGGGTCCATTTACCCCTCCTCCGCCATCGAGAATGGGCGTTTCATTAACCCCAGTGGAATGGGCGCCTCGTACAGTGTATTTCCCATCCCGTACGTGTGCTTCTGCATGTCTCACTCTAGTGGATGAAGCCTCTCCCACCGGTTTACCAGGATGGCATGGGAAGCATTGCCAGCACAATCAACCCCTCGTTGACCCGCCGCTCTTGTTTGTCAACTGATTCCGCGGTGAGTCCTTCGGAGTTGGGAATGATGACAGGGGATCAAATGGGAGAGGCCGACGGACTTGGACGGCAGGCAATACTCCCATATTCTGTGCCGCAGACGGGGGCGATGTTAATACGGTTTGGCACAGGAGCGACGTGGTAGGTGACTTTCAGGTGGTCCCAACAACCCTCCAGATCTAGGATCGGCGGCTCGCGGGCAGCATGGAACCAATCAGGCGGAAGGAGGGTACAAGAACCGAATGCAACAGGCTGCCCTGTCACGGGCCGTATCCCACCTGATGGGCCTGCAGAGTCAGAGAGCAGACCAGGAATCGCCAGGGGGCTCCGTTGGGATTGCCATGCTGCCCATGTCATCGGCGGGGGAGCACCACCACCCAGGACATTAAGACGCATGTTAATTGTCCTAGGAGCGTCCTTGCGGCCCCCAAAATGATCCTTTTTGGGGAGGTCCTGTCGCGCAACTGGGAATATCCCGGCCACTGGCGTCTGAGTTGCCAGCGAACACAAGAACCCGGCGCCGGCGGCGTTTCACCTCTATCTCGTTCGCTGCGCCTGTGACCCGACACAGTGGGTGATGCGCACCATGCCGATTTGGGGGCCCCTGCCGACTTGCATGGCCCCCAGCGGGCGAGGATTTGCGATGTGGCCTGCCGTGTGTTGGCTGAGCCTGGCTGGCCCCGACCACGTGTGGATGACAGACGGCCAGAAAAAAAAAAGCCCCCAGCCATTGACAAGCCCTTGTAAGTCGCCAAAAGAAAACATGATGTGTAAATCATTGCCCTGCTATGTCCGACTATGCCCTGTGCCTACTGCCAAACAGAGAGGGGAGGGAGAAGGAGAAAGAAGAAAAGAAAAAAACATGCAGCCCCTTGCTTGTCTCGAAAAGAGAGAGCTGCAGACTCAGGACGCAGTTAGAGAAGCAAAGAGAGCATCCGTCAATTGAGTCGAATCTGGCAAGCGGCAGGGCACCACCCATGGCGATGCCTGGCCGCCTCCCCCCCTCCCTCCCAGAACAAGGCCTTGGTGGGTGAAAATCAATAGCGCGCTGTTTTGTTACCTATTTTGGCCATGTCACTATCGCCCAGCTGCCAGTTGGACAGTCTCGGTCGACCATATACCCGAAATTATTGCTGCAAGTCGATGATTTCTTGTGCCACTACTGTGCCATGTGCTCGGAAGACCAAGACACCCCACGCTCCAGACCTGCCCATGTCACCATCATTGCCTCTCTCGGCATCTGCCAGCTCTGTTCGCCGCCAAATTCGTCATTGGCAACGACATCGTTGTCGCACAGTCGTACACTCACGCAGTGCGACAAAGCAAAATAACATGAGGGTGGTGCTCGCTATGGGTCTAGAGCGATCCTTGCATGGGTGAGGTGCGGTGCAGTCGAGAAAGAAACTTTCCTGCGGACATAATGATGTATCCTTACCTCTCCACCAGCTCTTTGTCCGTGTCCGTGTCATCAGGTCCGTCGGTCTATCTGAGATACAAGTTCGCTTCGTGAACAGAGCGTGTCGAATGGTGTGGTGCTCGCATGGCCCCCTCACTGAGCTCTGCAGCTCTTCTTCCCCACAGCTAGGCTTTCTCATCCCTTCCTGTCTGCCCGCCGTGACGGAATGACGCAAGGGCAACCCGGGTTAGTCCTCTAGCCTGCACAGAAATGGGTGGGCAAGGGTGGGCGTTTCTCTTTCCAGTATGGCTAATCCCTGAACCAAGACTGACTGGGGGCGGCCGATCGGCCTGTTTCCGCAGCCCACTGTATCGTCTCCCTATGAGGCAAGGCATTCGATGTACCTGCTCCTACGGACGCATACAGACAGGGCATGGACCGCGATGCTGCGGAAGGCCAGAGTGATTTGCGCCCCGGCGAGATCGGCACGGACGAAGGATTCCTCTCGCAGGGGGTTAATCAAAGGCAATGCTTTAACAAAAACTCAACCCACAGGAGCCGCGATGTCACCTCTTTGTTCCAGACCCGGGCGCAAGATGCGGATAGATTCGACTTAGTCGAGCTGCAATGCACACATGTACCGGTACGAGCCTCTGTACATTGGCATTGCGAACCACCAAAATAGATTGGGTTCGGCAAGGCAGAAGGACTGGGGCTAGACCAAGCAAAAGCTACGAAACCTTGGCCCAGGCCAATGTCTTGCGGGGGTTGTTGATTATTTGGTTACTTTTTTGCCGTGTCATGATGGTTTTGGGCTGCGAGTTGAGTTGGGAGGGGTGATCGGGCTGTCTGTCTCTCCTGTGCCCTCAGCGTCTGACGTGGCGGGCAAGAGGCGAGAAAATTTTGTCTTTGGATCTAAACATGGTCGAGACTGTTGAAGCTGGGGCGAGTCGAGCCTCATGTATCAACGTTTTTGGCTCACGAGCTTGATTGCCGTTTTTTTGGAGCACGCATCTTGAAGGACGGGAAGGGCACACGGGGCACCCAAGCGTCCGTCGGGAGGTCAAGCTGGTAGCGTTTGTGGCGTTGAAGCTACGATACCAATGGCATCCAGTGGCCGTCAAGTATCACTCATGATGCCAAATTAGGCCTCATGGCTGGCCTCGAACGGGTGGCAGCGCACGGCATTGGGCATTGGCTTTGGCACACCCCGTCGCATCGGTCCCCGGCCCCGGCCCCCGGTCCCCTTGGCTCCAAGCCACCCTCCTCTGGGCGAAGCCTTGTCTCTTAGCCCGTCTCTCCCATTCCCTGCCCCCGGTCTTGGCGCGTGACCCCCCGGTGCCAGAATGGGGACGACACTTTTTTCTGATCTGCGCGCTCGCCTAATTGCGGAAATCATTCCGCCCTTCTCCCGCTTGTCGCCTATGCTCCCGCTTAGAGCGCGGCTCTGTGCCGCACCTGGGGAACAAGCTCGCGAGCCTCTGCTTCAGAATGTCAATACTCCATATCTCCAGGCCGGAGGCAGGCGGACAGGAAACGGTCGGAACGCTGTTTGTGGGCTCGCTTCTTCTTGGCTTGCCACTTGCTCACGGCACTCCCCTGAGGGGCCCCATCATGTTTGCAACGGGCAGATTGCAACGGGGAGGGGAGGGGGGTTCCTCTATTCCGTGCAGTGCTGTGAAGATCTCCATCTCGCTCCGAGTACTGGAATGGCACTTGATGTTTGTATTTCCATGTAGGGCAATTCGTCAAAGATTCTGCTGTAAGACGGGCGCATCTTTGTACATCGGTTAATCGGGCGGCTACATGACGTAGCTTGTCAGAATTATTGATGACATGCATGGCAATTTGAAATTGCGTATGGTTGGTGATCTGGGGCATGGAAGTGATCGGCAGTGTCGCTTGTGACACAGCATTGAAGTTGGGTTGGGTCTAGGGTAGGCAGTACTCGATGCAGCAATTTACCATCTACACCAACAAACGCAGTGCAATCGTGTGTGAATATCTTCTCTCTATGGGTGTGGTGTTTCTAATGTTATGTCTCGCATGCCTTGCCCATCGTGCTTGTGTGGCTTGTGTTCCCCTGCGTTAACGCCCGATGGCTCTACACATTGGCAACCTCGCTTCTCCATCCCCATCCACCAACAACGTCTTGGGCGAGCCTCTGCATACCAGACGCTTCGCATATCTGGATGACGACATCCCTCACGGCCCGTACTTCGTCTACACTGGCACCTCCATTAAGTGCACCTCGCAGGTGGCCTTTTAGCTGGGGATTAACCTGCCCCCCCCTCTCGCGTTAGTCATTGGCCCGCGCTGACATGAGCGTGCTTACATCTTGTGGGATAAGGCTGGCGATGAGGACGAATGAGGTCTCGACAGGCGTCAGTACGTCGGTGTTACTGAGGACATGCCCGTAGACCAGTCTCGCGAGCAGACCGAGGTCTTCTGAACCTGAACGGTCCATCTGGCCCATGACTCTCCTGGAAATCTTGCCATAGACCCCGTCAAAGAAGGTCTGTCCTCGCTGCATCACCTCAGACGACGGCGTGTCGTAAATGTCCCGGAACCTCGAAGACGTACCCTCTATACCGGGGGTGTCGAGAAGATTTTCCGGTGTAACTGTCTTTAATGCCAACAGGGCATTGATGGTCTGCTGGCCGCATCAGAAAACGGGCTGCCTGCCAACCAGTTCCCCCGTGGCGCTCGCTTCCCGTACCTTTGGTATCCCCCCAACGGCCGATGCCTTGATGAGCGCCTCGCGCATTTTCCGGGATATATTGAGCTGAGACTCCCGCCCAGAGGCGTCGGCTGTGGCTGAATCGTCCTCGATAGCATGGCTGTATACTTTGGGGAGCTCGTCTGGCCTGTTGAGGGCTGACAGGGCCGTAGCGGCGATAAAGTACCACGAGTTGCGAGGCAAGCCTGGATGCTTGCAGATGTGTGCCAACAAAGAAGGTGTGATTATCGGCGTCATGGTGATTATGCTGCTGCTGCTGCTCCTGCTGATGTGGTGAGTGAGTTGACGTTGGGGGGGACTATCTAGCGACAACTTTTGTCAAAGTCTTAGCTCACTCAGCGAGATCTGAGGGTTACTACCGGCGACTTGCGAGGGGTTTAATTGAATGATATTATATTATACTAAAAAACCGCTGGGCCTTATGAGGTCTGACCAAGGTAGCTTCCCCATAGGGCTTCGTCTTACTGTAAGACTTCAACTTGTGAGTGAGAGATCTTGGTGTGACAATTTTTTGTGGCTGGCGCGTTTGTGGCTGTGGTGGCTGTGCATACCTGACTTTGGTCGTCCCATGGTGTGTCGCACAACAACGAATATTGGCTCCAATCAACTAAATGATGCATATTATTGCTTCATACACGGGAAAAATAATATTCCACGATATTTCACTCATATTTTAGTTCATATTTCTCGAAATGCATTGTTTCGTGAACCCCCAGATCTTTCGGTGAGCCTTCTACTTACTTTCATCTTGTTGTTCCTAACTCTGAGGTTATTCTTCGTTTATTTTTAATTTATTTTTAATTTAATTTAATTATTATATTGTACTTATTATGTTATTTTACTATCCCTCATTTATTTTTACTTTATATTTGTATTTATTCCAATCTATCTTATGGCCAAACTGAAAGCCCCAATTTGATTCAATTAAGCGACTACACAAATGGCTGAAGTACAAACTGGTTGCTGTTCATATAGGCCCTGGGTCTCGATGTTGAAAATTTTGCGAGGCAAGCCTGTCGTGCAACTGTATGATAAGATTAATGTAAAAACTACCGCAATGGCTCGCAAAATCGCGGCATTTCGTAAAGTTTGAGCACCCGCAGGATAGTGATTAGCTACACTCAAGCCACAGTGATAACCTGAATCTCTGCCCCATAAGCTCAAATGCCATGGAGCCGCAGCTTTTGTTAAGATTGCAGCGCATGATAACTGTAGGAGAACATAAAAACCCTGGCGCTGCAACAAAAAGCCCTGCCATTTTTGCGACAATGGACTCTTTTGGAACCAGCAGAGGCGTGTGGCCTCCTTGCTAGTGGTGTTTGGAGCATGCACAATACATCCGAGAAAACATCCTATGAAGAAAAACCATCCGTATGCGCAGCGAAGAATCTCTTGTTGGTATACCATAAATGTTTGAGAGGATTCAATAAAAATTGGTTGCAGGAGTACAACACCAAAATTTGCCATACAGGGATCCACGCAAGAGCTGATTTCTTGCATTAAATGATAACTACGAATTTTCTAAATCAACTTTTTTACATGGTATTGTTCCACGGAAGCATTGGGTTGCTTCAACTACAGATATGTCACCTCCGAGGCAGACGGGAAAGTCTTTTGTCATTTCCTAGGTCAACCGAAATGTTGAAATATCCCTAGAGATCCATGGAAATTTAATCTGAAAGATGCATAATATACGAAATTTGGATCTCCAAAATAAATAAGATAAAAGTGTTTAATCTGTCATTATAATTTGAGAGCATCCATTTGGACCCAAATGTTTATTTTTGCATTGGAACTTGAATGATGAGTGTCTAATAGGTAACTTGAGAACGCCCATTGTTAAATGTAGTGAGTAGTTAGATTAAGCTTATTCTTCTGAATAATCGCAAACTGACTGCAGATCCTCTCGTCAATGGTTTTTTATGTTTGCATGACATGATTTCTGGAGGGATAAATGTTAGTTGGTGGTGATCTGAGGAGGATGCCACGGAGGAGATATTTTGTAATCCCAATGATTCATCATCATAAAACAAATTAAAAAAGCAATTGGATTTAACGACTGCAATTAAAACTCAAAGGCGAGAGTGGATTTCGGTAACTACCCTTTACGGTTGTATGTGTATGGTTTATTGGTCAAGGCAAGTGAGGATGCGGCGAGTTTTTTGTTGTATGAGGCCCTGAAAAAATCCACTGAAACCGGGAAAACCAGCAATTCTGTGCATTGGTGAAGCTTCAAAAGACTTATTCGAACGGTTTAATACTCGCCACCATTTTTATCATTCCTTTCCTTCATACCATGACTTTTGCGGCTTTTCGTGTCTAGAGCTATGGGCAACTGGGTGGCTAAACCTCGGCATTCCCAAACATCCGTCACTGCAAACAGCATAGGATAAATAAGCATCACGTGAGCCAATTCAAGACCCCTGCGCTGCGTCATCGTCTCTGTGCGGCCACTCCATTAACGTGGCATCAAGCGACGAGGGACAGCCATACCGTGCGGCTGCGGAATTCAACAATGGGGATGCATTTGTGATCTGAACATCTTCCCGTGCATCTCATAAACCAACCGCCTTGTTAGACTTGGACCCCCATGCCCAAGATGCGGCTGGGCTGGTACGCCGGGGTAAGTCATTCCCATTAGCTGTGAGCTGGTAGCTCCATAAGCTATGGCTTGGTCTCCCACTTGATGCTAACGTGCCACCACGCAGGCCTCGACGGCCCTCGCGGGCAGCGTCGTGCTGTCCGCCTTCTACCAGCGGGCCAACTTTTATTCGGCCATGGTCTATCTTGCCCAGAGCAATTTCTGTTTGCTGGTAGGTGTCCCACACCCGCATCCGCACCCGCGATTCCCGGTCCTAAGCTCCCCCTCCATCATGTCACATGCTCACCAATGACATGTAGGTTCTGGTCAACTTTTCATTACTTCTTTACAGCAGCTTTATATATGGCCTTACGCGACTATTCTTCGGACCCCTACGCGCGGTGGAAGTCGAGCAACTTACTGAACGAGCCTGGTTCGCCATCACGGAAACATGTCTGGCCATGACCATCTTCAGGGAGGAGATAGGCGCTTGGTTCCTTGTCATGTTCGCCGCGCTTGTTACTGGTAAAGTCTGGGGTTGGATTGGCGACGGACGAGTCGAGATCCTTGAGCAGCAACCCCCCGCGAATCCCCGACTATTCCATCTTCGCCTCAGCGTCTCCCTGGCCCTCAGCTTCATGTACGACATTTATATCCTCCGATACACAATCAACACTGTGATTCAGCAAGCCCGACCTAACATGATGGTCATGTTTCTGTTTGAGTTTGCCGTCCTTGCCACCTGTTCCTGGCGAACCGGAGCGCGGTATGCCTTGTCTCTGACTGAGCAGAACATCCAGGAGTCCCAGAAGCGCAAGCGCCTGGCTGAGCGGAGGCAGGAAGTCCGGGAAGAACGAGAGGCTATTATCAGGCGACGACAGGCAGCTGAGGCGGCTGGCGAAGAAGTACCGGATGCCCAGGAGCCGCTGCCGAGCGAAGACGACATTGATGAGATGGACATCGAAGTCCCAGGATGGGCAGCCAAGGGTGAATGGGTTCTGTGGCTAGATCTCCTCAGTGGTAAGTTATGCATGCGGCTCCTACATTTCAAAAGCTAATGATGAGCAGATATGATCAAGCTCGGTATCTACATTGCATTCTTTTTCATGCTACTCACTTTCTATGGTCTCCCTATTCATATTATGAGGGATCTTTTTATGACGTCGCGCGACTTTGTCAAGCGACTCGGCGCGCTACTTCGTTATCGCAAGGCAATTCAAGAAATGAATCGCTACCCGGATGCCACCCAGGAGGAACTTTCACGGGAAGACACTTGCATCATCTGTCGCGAGGAAATGCGACCTTGGGACCCAGAAAACAACCCTGGAGCCATCGATCGGGTCCGACCAAAGAAGCTGCCATGTGGTCATATCTTGCATCTTGGCTGCCTCAAGAGCTGGCTCGAACGCCAACAAGTTTGCCCTACCTGTCGTAGTCCCGTTACTAGCGCTGAGGCGGCTCGTCCTGCACAGCAACAGCGTGGTGGTGGTCTTCGGATCGAATTTGGAGCTGGAGCGCAAGCCGCTGCACAGCAACCTCAGCAACAACAACCTCCCATCAATGGAGGCAACGGATTGGCGCAGGGCCAGCAGGATGGCGCCGCACCTGATGCTCAACAAAGGGCTGGCGGCCCGAGAATATTTAACCTCGGTCCTTTTCGGGTTGGGTTTGGTGCTAATCACCAACAGGTTCGCGAACTCGCCCAGCAGTTCGGACTGCCACAGGGTGGTGTCCTCAACCAGGGACTGGCTCAACCTGCACCCGCCGCGGCGACTCCTACTGTAGCTCAAACTGTACCTCCTACTCCCACTCAGCCTCTGGCTGGAGACAACATTCAGCACATTGGAAGCCTGCTGCAACAAGCGGAGCAGATGATTCAGCGGGAAGTACAGTCACTTCAAAATGCACAGCAAGAACTTCAGATGGTTCAACTACTGACGGCAGAACTCCACCGCCTTCGCCAACGACAACAGCAGCAGCAACAACAGGACCCAGTAACACACGCTGGCCAGGCTCAGCCTGCGTTATCTCCTAACATCCATGTCCCCTCAATGCCTACCTTGCCTCCACAATATCTCCCCCAAATGCCGACTCAAATGCCGGCTCAAGTTGCGCTTACACAGCCGCTTGGCTTCCCTACATTCCCTGCAGTTCCTCCACGAAACCAAAGCCCCCTGATGGCCCGTCACGTAGCAGCTGGAAATACTACTCCTATCCCAGCTGGAAGCGCAGATCTGCCCGAGGGTGTTGTCATTCCACCTGGCTGGACCTTGCTGCCACTGCAAAGAGTGGATGGTTCGTCGCCCCAGCCCTCCTCGCAACCAGGCCCATCGACCGCGAGTGGCGAGGCCAGCACTGTCCAACCTCCTTCTATCGTTCAGCCACTGGGAATTTACCGTGGTAATGATATTTTATCGACATCAGCGCCCCAGCAGGCAGTACCAGCTGAAGAACAGCCAACTCGACGCTCGACTCCAGGAGCCCAGTTGGCTCGAAATGTTGAGCCCACCCCCGTGGTTGCGCCCAGCCCAAGGATGCCCAACTGGGGAGGATCCGCACAACTATTTGGCACTAGCACACGGCTGGACCAAGGAGAAGCTGCTGCCCAAGCCGAAGCTCAAGCTGAACCATCTGTAGACCGCACAACGGCTGCCGAACCAATCCAGCCAAAAACAGTTGCAGAACCTGAGGTAGATGTTCAACATGAGGATGAGGATGAGGATGAAGATGAGTCAAGCGACTCAGACGACTCATCTGACGAGCCCTTGGTTAAGGATAAAGGAAAAGCTGCAACCGTCGAGGATGCCGATGATGAGGACGAAGAGAATGCCAGCGAAAATGGGCATATATAGTGAGCACATGGCCTTAAGAAGGATGAATGGAGCGTCTGTATTCATGAGTTTCCTTCTCCACCGCCGCCGTTCTCTATCGAGCCCTGTGTAGAATATCCGCCTTGAGTTGGTTACACCAAGATTTGATCAAGTAACCCAAGGCTGCATTTGCAAGTAAAGCTGCGGTGTGGAACCAATGTTTTGGCGCTGGAGGAGTTTTCGATTTTTCCTTGTTTTTGACTTGTACTTTTTTTTTTTTTGAAACTGTCTCAAGCACTCCTTCAATATGGAGGGCGTCGCCCACTAGGTAGTTGGAATTGATAGCGACGGAAGAGAGGTGCTTCTCAGATGTTGAATGTTTGATGAAGATGTGATGTGATGACCAACGTAGCCATGGATTTCCCAGGTCCAGCCGCAAGGACAAATGTCACGGCTGGCAATTCGTATTCAAGCTATTTACGCTATTGATGAAGGCTGCTGGTGTACAATTCAACCCTTGACTGTAACAGAGGTACATCCCCGTTATGGCCACTCTACAAGCTAGCCTACAATTTCTAAAGTAAAATAATCCTAAGAAAAAGTATAAGATATTGTTTTTACGAGAATGTAGTTATTTAGGTATTTATTTCGGTATTACTTTACATATATACTTGGCTCAATATGCGAAGACCCGTCATCTTTTGGGAAGAGCCCTATGTAGCAAAGCATCTCATTGACAATCATTCAAGGATTGGTTGTGTTGAAGATGATTATCACCTCTCCTCCACTGCTGGAGAAGAGGGGCAAAAATAAATGGGGATTGCGACAAAAAAAAACATACAACAGCGAGGATTCCCCGGTCGTCACCGACCCGAGTACTAATTCACCGCTTCTCAGCTTGACTATGGGAGAGCGGACGGGATCCCGTATTTTCTGAGAGCTATGGTCGTATGTGCTTGAGCATGGGGGATAATCGTCTTATAGCCGTGTGATTGAAAGGTGATGTCACAAACGCACACAAGTCCTGAAACATAAATAATCCTTGGGGAAATACTTGACAAATTATCATTAGGAACATGAATTTATTTAGTTATTTTTTATTTTATTTATTTATTTGCAAAGTTGTTTCGTCTGCTTTGAGGGGGTGTGCTACAAAGAGTCTACTGACAATCATTCGGGATCCTTCTTCTTCGCTCCTAGCCTGAGGTAGACTATACCAGGCAGTAGTCCTTGTGAAAAGCCAACGATTACACCCATCACAATAAGAACTAACAGGCTGAACAATAAACCTTCGCGGTTGGCAATCAGCATACAAAACGCCGACATTGTTAACTAGCCTGGTTGTTTTGATATTGTGGTGAACGATGTCATCCCAAAGCTCTGGTTTGTTTGGTAATTCTTCCACAAGGTCTCTAAGTGAAAATCTAAGAATGTCCTCAATGAGAATGCCAGGTACCTTAGAATAAGATACTAGGAGATTCTTAGGGTTGAGAAGGAGCCGCTCTTGGCTGATGAGATCCATTGAGGACTATACTGACCTTGCAAGGGCTTGAGTTAGCTGTATGCAACAACCTTATGTTTGTCTGCTAGCTTACACAGAAAATAAGCCCTCATCTCCAATTGAGCAAATTACTCCCACTCAGGTAAACCTTCATTATCTTCGTCGTTTTCACATGGCTTAAATTCCCAGGACTGGTCTACATTGATAGGCTTGTCTACATCCTCTTCTCCTTGTAGACTTTTGACTAGTGCCTCAGCTTTTCCAGATCAAATAAACTCCTGAGAGGCGCTCTCTCGATCCAGGGTATATGCTACTCTCTTCCGGGTTGACCCAAATCGGCGATCATAGAGATTTAAAATAGCCATCTCCTCGGCACCATTATAGGCTGCAATCATAATCTTCATAACAGGCTGCGTGGCGATGGGCCAGGTTTGAATGTCGGTGGCTCCTAACTCCGCTTCTTCTTGCGACACTAACTTCATGATACCGCCAATAATATAAGGGGAGTCGATATCCGTAGGCTCAGACTTTGCTGGAGGCAAAGAATTGGTCGGCTCGGTAAGCTCGGGTGATGGTATTTCGCCAGGGCGATACTGCTGGTGGACAATTCCGCCCTCGCCTTTGATTGGGGTGGCGCTTGAAAAGACATTTTTGCAAGTTAAATATTTAGAATGTTGAGGGAAGGCTAGGAAGAGTTGATTGTCGGAACAGTGAGGATGCAAAGCGAAAAAAAACTACTCAACCAACGGCATGTATGTGATTGATGGGACTGACTGAAGAAAAATACCTCGGCACGACCTACAATCATTCAAGGGTTGGATGGTATAAAGAGCATAGATTCACTAAAGCAATGAAGTATGTTCACAAGTTCAAACAGAGGGTAGAGTATTCCTACTTTCAATAATAGCTGAATGAGGAAACGCTCGCTCACACATGCATGAACGTAAGAGAAATGCGCGTCAATCCCAACAAAAAAGACTCCCTCATCATTCTCCTCCAGCATTCCCTTCCACCACCACCATGGCTAGCCTATACATATAGGCTCCAGAATAGTGAAGAGGGCAAGACAAGAGAAGCGATACAATATAAAGACAAACAAAGAGAAACAGGAGAATGAAAGACCCAGTTTGTGGCACCCGTATAGTTACAATGCCTCCAATATCCTTAATTTCCGGCGCATACATGTCCATCGCTTCCCAAGCTCCGTGTACATTAGTCGTTTCCTCCGCATCCTCGATCAATACTCGCTGATTTAGTAAAAAGGACCGGACTTTTGGTAGTGTTAGCTGGGCAACTCAAAATGAATCACTTAACAGCCGCTCGCTCAAGTCTCGAGCACATCTCGTTCCTCCTCAGTGGGCAGCAGCGGCGTCTCCCGCTCCGGAATCATCTCACCCTTCTCCCAGGCAGCTCCGGGGCCGGAGTAGCTAGGTTCCGGGATGGACGACTTAGGCGGCAGATGAGAATCGAAGTTTCCGCTGCCCATGCTGCGCAAGATGCTCGTAGTCGCCTCGCCTTTTACCGGCTGGGGACTGAGCACGCCGGGAGCCGACTGCGCAACGTGGGCAGGCAAATTCATATCCCCAGACCCAAAGGGCAGTGGGCGCGATGGAATCTCACGACTCGCACTCGCCACTTCGCCCTCGTGGCCACCAACACCACCGCTCCCACCAAACTTTTGCATAAGCACCTCGGACTGACGCCGAGCCAATTGCTGGAGTCGTTCCATGGGATCCTGGTGACGCAGCACCATGTCAGTCAACTCACAAACACAGTCTTCAGGTCCCCATTTTCTTCCATGCACACATACCCAATCAGTCTGGGTAGGCACTCCCTCCGCCTCTGGAAGCTGCCGTGGCACCTCCTCGCCGGCTTCAGCATCACCGCCGGACCAGAACGGCTGCCGCCGGACTGGAGCTGGAGTGACTGGCAAGCTGGGCCGCTCCGCCTCGGTGGGGAAGTCGGTCAGCTTGAAGCCACGGAGAGGGAAGTTGCTGAATCCTGAACTCTTCAACCCGCCAATGCGTCCCGTAGGTCCTTGACTCTTACCGCGACGGTGCCCTTGGAGACCTTCCACATAGCGTTCAATCTCCGGCACCTCGTCCCACGCGTTTATGCGCGTGAAAGAAGTCCAAGGATCTGACGGGGCAGACCTGACGGCTGATGGAGTGGTCGGGGTTGACGGCTCGCTCTTGGCATCCGTCGTTACCGACCCTAGGATAGACGATCCCTCCCGGTGCTCGCTCCAAGATGGTTCTTCGGAAGCTGACGCCGGCGGGTCCCCAGCAAAGCTTCTTGAAGGCGGAGGTCGATGTCGTTCCCAAGGAAAGATTTCAGGAGGTGGTTGTGACGCAGGAGCTGGACGCTCCTTTGGCAACTCGTACCACATGTTCCTGGGCGGACTCGGGTACCGTTCGGGGGGGATGAACGGAGCCGTGTCTTGCGACATCTCGTAGTGGGTCGAAGGAAAGTTCATCGCTTCGGGCTGTGAATCGGCAGGAGGCGGTTGTCTGGATAAAAAAGTCAGAATCGTGTGTGATAGGGGCTGCTGAAAAGAGTTGGGACTCACCTCTGAGCATCCCAACTGTGCATTGGGATAGGGCGTGGCTCAGGCTTGTGCTCCGCAGGCGGGGCTCCTCCGTCATGATCGAACACCTGTTGCTCTGACCGAGCCTCAGCTTGGGTCCCTGAATCATAGCCAACAGGCTCGCTATGGGAAACAGAATGCGACACAGGGGGGGTCGAATCAGGGCCCGATGTCCCGGCCTTGGTCTCTTCCCCATGACGGGGCTCATGATCGCGACCATGACCTTCATGGTGCTCATGGTGCTCATGATGTTCATGACTCTCATGGTGTTCACGACTTTCATGGTACTCATGATGCTCATGGTGTCCATGATCGCCTTCATGATGGTGATACCCGGGTTGATCGTGACCTGAGGGTGTGGGGTGGAAATCTTTCACAGGCGTTGGGTCATAGTAACCCTGGTAATCATGCTCACCAGTATCAACCTGCTGATGAGTAGGCTGAGGGTGGAATTCGCCCTTGGTGAAGTACTGAACATATTCAGTCCCAGAGGGAAGCGATTCGGGCGCCGATTCCTGCCACCACACGTTAGTACAGGGTTCAGTGGACAGGAAATTGACCATGGCGAAGTTGTACCTTAGCTCTGTAGTGCCGATCGTAGACTGCCCACCACTTTCCCACCATCTCGTCGAACGGACCATCGCCGTGTGGCGCGTCGCGGCCTGTAAACCAGGGCTTTTCGGATCCAATAAAATGAGCCATGTTGATGCTGGACTGGAAGTGTCGGAAGGCTGGGATATACTGGTAATGTGCTGAAGGGGTGACATTATATGTGAAGCTCAAGCGGTGATACTTGTCTCCAAAGTGCATGTTGATAAGACCTTGGTCAGCGCCGTCAAAAGAAACGCCTCTCTCTGCCATGGCCATCATGGCATAGTAGTCTCCCATATTGGGCGTCAAAACCATGACACCCGTGTTGAAGAGGTCGGGCCATCCAATGTCGGGGGCCGCAGCAAACGGTTCGGGAATATCAAAGAGCTCGTCGGGAGCTCGGTAAGCGACCACGTCTGCGTCAATGTAGACGATTTTTGAGAACTCTGTCAGCTTCCAGAGGTTGATCTTGGTAAAGGCCGAGTGCAAATCGGCACGGTCCATGAGGTACAAGTTTGCCGGGTGGTCGTTGCGAATACGCGACACCGGGAAAATGTAATCATAGACGGTCTGAGGCCCAGGAAAAGCCATTTTGTGAGCAATTGTGATTCTTAGTGTAAGAGGTGGTGGAAGCTCACTCTTAGTTGGGTAATTGCCTCTGCAGAGACCGAGTCGAGCGTGACCATGACGGCCAGCTTGATTTTAGTGCCAGCATCGCGGAGGGAGTGGGCAAGGACGAGGGCGCCTGGGAAAACGGGTCAGCTGCGGGTGCGTGGAGGTCAATTGGGCTGGATTGACGGACCTGGCAGGTAGGTATCGTTCAGCAGAAGCTATTCGCGAGAGAGAAAAAAGTCAGTACAAAACGGCTGGTGGCTGAGGGGTGCGCATTCAAAAGTCTGACGAACCGTGGCATAAACTAGGTTCCCACCTGGCGCAGCCATGGCTGAGCTCCGCAACAGCTGTAAGACGAGCTTGGAACCGGATGCCCAAGTCGTCTACAGGCAGGCAGGACAGGTTAGCAACCCATGAGGGAGCGGGAAGCTTGAGAAGGAGGAGGGAAAAGAGAGGGAGAGGGAGAGAAGGAGGAGCGCGGTGGGAGAGGTGGAGGTAGGAAGAAAGTGTGTGTTCGGGCCGCCGATGTCGTCGCCTCGCGACACTCAAGGTACGCAAGGAGCCAGAGTGTGTGTCGTGTGGTGGTGTTTTGGGCTGGATTGGGAGGCAATGACTGGAGGAAGAGGGGAAGCAGAGCAATCCCGGAGCAAGGATGAGTGCGTGAGAGATGCGACGTGACGTGACGTCGAGAGGAGAGAGGATGGAGGCCCAGGGTGGATGGTGATGTGATGATCCGATGGTGGAGGGGGAAGCCTCCTGTAAGTGCAGAGTATGCTCCCACTAAGATGCGCTGAGCTCCAGTGGGTCTTTGGGCTTGCAGCAGAGGCCTGTCATGGCTGTATTGGGCAAGGTCCTCCCTGCGACCCCCGGGCCTCCGAGCCTCGAACGTCAAACGGCTTTCCTCTCCCTGTAATTTTCGGCGCGCCCAGCGGCGCCAAACTCGGGGGAGGAGGCCCAAGGGCCAGGAACAGTGGATCTGCTTGCTCAGATCGGTGGGGGGTGGATGGCTCGGATTATTATTATCCACCTAGAATTCTCATTAACAAAAGCTATGAGCCACCATTTCTCAGATAAAGAGGCCCCCAAGGGACCGGACGGATATGTTTTCCAATTGAATTAGCGTGGAGCAAGAATATTGAGACCCTTGGTTTTTTTTTTCTTCATGGTGCGCTGCAGTAGGGAAAGAAGAAAAAAACCGTTACATCCGGCGGACCTGCCTCCCCCCCTTCGTCATGCGCAAAACCGAATTGGGGGGTAGTAAATGATACAATACTGCATACGCAATAAGCCAACCCGACCTCTTCTGCTGCACCTTACCATCCTTTGTGCGCACAGAGGCAACATGAACCAACCACCAGGTCCAATGGCTCGAGCTTGTTTTGTTTTGTTGCGCCATTGAAGAACACACAGAGGGAAAAAAAAATTTGCCTTTCTTTTTCTTTTTTGCTTTTGCCTCTAATCTCGCGCTTTGAAGGCGCTACGTTCCGCAAGACTTGACTTGACCCTAGTCGGTTTGGCGATGCTCGTCAGTGTCAGTGGCGGCGGGGCAGTGGTGGTTAGATAGGCACCATCTCGCATGCGAAGCTGTTGTGAGTAGTGAGCCACCCACCGTTACAGGCTCATCTGTCATTCCACGCGGTTGGGGCCTGGGAGCTTGGGCCACTTGGGGCGCCGAGCCGTTCCAATTCGGACTGTTGGAGCCCGACACTTGTCAATTCGCCCGGCCATAGGCCCAAGAGCTGGAGGGAAATTGCTGTGTTTCCCGGTCTACGATACGAAATGCATGCATCTGCAGCCAGGCACTGCAGTGCATCATCGGCCGATGGTCTTCTAATTGTCACCCAGCAGTGCCCCTCACACGCGCATCGCACACATGCACACTTACGCGCTCTCTCCCTAGCTGCCTTGCTTCGTTGCAGTGGCCCATTGTCCATCCCTGGACCTCGACCACAATCCGACGCCAGCGCCGAGACGGACGATGTAAATACGACGCGCGACACCCTCCCTTTGCCATTGTCTCTTGGCTCATCACCCCATTCCAGGGCGTATCTGGGCTGGAAGACCGCCAAATGATTCCCATGCCATACCATAGAGCAAGACCCATACCTACCTGCCTACCATACCACAGCTTTTTATTACCTGCCTAGCATCGCTTCTCGTGTAACCAATTCGCGGAGCACACACCCCTCACCCCGACCCCAATGGGCCCCGGCTGAATTCACATCTCAACTTCCTGGACCAGGGTTCTTGTTTTTTTTTTCTTTTTCTTTGCTGCCCCCCTGTCAATTGTCTCAACAAAGGCTCTTCTGGTTTTTCATGATGCCCCAACTGTCTTGCAGACCTTTGTTTTCCTGGTCCTGCCAATCCTAGGCTCCATCAGACTCTCGTGGCTGAGACAGTTCGCGAGCTGCCAAACTGGGAAAACGCCAACGATGAATCAATAATCAGAGTAAAACGAGTCATATTATTCTCGCACCGACGTAACAGGAGTGACGTGATGAAGACCCCGTCTGGTCGCCCAAGGCGAAAAAAAAAAAAAGCCCGACCCTAGACCTCCGCACCAGTGAGATCCCTTCCTTACTCGCCACACTGCCGATGGGCTGCCATTTCAGCAGGAAAAGCCAAACAGGATGGCGAATCTCTTCCAACTAGGACACAACAATCGCCATTCCAGCACACCATCATCTTTGGTCCTGTCCAAACAGACAATTCCCCCGCTTCCCCACACCCCGCAGTGGGTGACTCCGCTCGTGCATATGCTGTGGAATCTTCATCCTCACCACAGAAGTCTGAGCTGCTCATTCTGATGGGGCGAATTCATCTCTGCATCATGTCATTGATCGTCTCCCAGACCATCACATGGCTCTTCCCGCCGGCACATATGTGCGCCCATCCCTGCAGGCTGCACCTCTACCGACCATGACTTTAAAACAGAACAGAGGGGGAAAAAAAACTTGGTCTGTGCCTACGGCCGTTATTGTGTGTCGCCAGCAGCAGGGTTGCCCAGAATTGTGGCACAGCAGATCTCTGAAACCAATCTCCAAGCCAGAAAGAAAAGTCCAATTGCCTGGGCACATGCATCTGCATGTCTTACTTGATATGCAGTATTTATGCTTTCCTCCGTCGGGTCTAGGTGGCCGTAGAAAAAAAGCCGGGCCGTCTCAGCCTCAATCTACCTCACTTGGCATTCTAGATGCAACGTGCGCCGGAGTAGTGTCTCAAACTCAAACTGCACTTGGCATCACTCCTGGAACACCACTGCTGAGGCAGGAACGAGAAAATGGTCTGCGGCTCAATATCTTCATTTTTCACTCCATACCTCTTCGCCCTTCACTGATAAGCCCCTTAAACCATCGTGCAGTTCTTATCTCTGACCATCTACCTGCCACGTTGCATAATCCTGTCTCGTTTAACTGTTCGCCCATACTTTCATGGCTATATCATAGATCCTTCTTATAGGCGTGTTCTGGCTTGTGGGTTGTCTCGTAGTCAATGTGAACATAGGCACGCTCAATGTCTGGCAGGTCCTCTAGCTTGAACTGTAGTGCCTCGGCGATGTCGTGACTCTCCTGGAGTGACTGAGAAGGGTTCATGACAATGTCGACCTCGGCGATGAGACGTGGTCCCGAGTGATACACACGGACCGTATCAATACCTTGGATGGACTCAGAGTGGGTGATGCAGACATAAGTGATGAGTTGCTGCATCTCAACGGAGGCGGTGACTCCCACAAGTAGGAGAAACTCGGCAAAGGCTGTGCGAAGCCAGTTGCTCGAAATGAGAACCGAGAGGAGGATGGCACCCATGGGATCAATCCACCATTTGAGCTTGGAACCGCCAACGGATGTCAGGATACCGAAACCATTGATGAATAGATCATTGCGGTGGTCCTGCCACAGAATATTGATCTGGCTATACTTGTCTTTGAGGGCCCAGCAGTACAGCCAAAGACCGAACTTGGTTGCAAATGCTGCGCAGACAGTGAGGACGGACGGCAAGTAGAAAGGCTTGGAGTCCTCTGATTGGGCTAGCTCCTGACAGGCGAATGCGATGATGATGAGGGACACGCTGGTCATGAGAAAGCAAAATGAAATGTTCCCCACCGTCTCAAGGCGAGCCTTGCCTGCAGGAAAGCGACGTGGGTCGACGCGGCGAATGGCACGGTTGGACGCGATGAGCGTGACATTGCTCATGGGATCAAAGATGGCATCGGCCATGGTTGTGAAGAGGGACAGGGATCCAGATGAGATAGCAGCGTAGAGTTGGAGCCCGGCAAGAATGATGTTGGCTGCAAGTGATCCCCATACAGCTATTTGATACTTCAGCTGATCCTCACCTGCCTCTTGGCGGGCTTCATCGCGGTGCTGCTCAACCGTTTTGAGCATGCGCTCAATGGTTTCATTCTGCTGCTTGTAGAAGCCCCGTACCTTACGAGCCTTTAACTTGGAATTGAGGGCACCGGGAATGCAGGTGATGCCATCACGCTTGCGGGACGTGTTGGCCTTGATTGTCTCAAGGTCCGAATCAGTCTTGTAGGCGAGCGACAGACCATAAGGGTCATTCTCAAGACCAGCAGCGATTCCTGGAAAGCGTCGCCGACCAGCGGTTAGCTGGCTCTCGACGTCGGTCAAATGGGAGACATTGCGGACAATGGTCTCATTGTCATCAGCAGCGACTGGCTCAACAGCAGTGCTTGAGCCGTGGCGGGAGGGCGACTGGCGGGAGCGGCTGCGAGAACGGCTGCTGTTGCTTGCGCGATCAATGGGCTGGAGGTGAATGGCGTGCGGGTGGTGAGTGATTGTGTTACGAGCGTCGGGCAACATTGTGGCTGCTGAGAGCGACTTGAAAGAGGGGTTGGAAGAAGTGAGTGAGATCAGCGAGCCCGGGCTTTTACACTCAAATGAACACCAGTTGGGGGGTTAGCAACGGGTGGCTCAAGAGGGAGGGCCGGAGTGACGTGTGAGACGGCAGCCCCGCGGTTGAGAGCGTCAATGATGGATCGCCACAAACTACCTAGTGGCATAAGTTGGCGAGTAATGAGATAAATCACTTCAGGTCTTAGAAACCCACACGGGAGCAAAGGCCATACGAGACTTGCAAGAGCTCAAAGGCGCTATGGGCAATCTGATAGCTCAGCGTCGGCTCCCTCTTTTGCTTCGTCCATCTCCTTTGCGATGCGGGCAGAGGGCTGCCTCCCAGAATAAGCAATATTGCATGCTCTCCCGCGAGTGTTGCGCGGATGCCCAAAGCCCCAGATTAACCCAGTTCCCACCAGCCCGTTGGCTGGTTGGGGTTTTGTTGTCTGCCATGCCGCCACGTGCAAGAGGCCGGCCACGTTAATTTGCTGCCTTTGCCGTCCAAATTTGCCTCTAACCCGTGCTGAGAGAATGGCGGCGATCTCCCATGTTGGCGCTGTGGGGTTGGCAAAATAGTTGAGGGGAAGACACCAAGCCGTCACTAACAGCCTCGCACACAATTAACCTCGATCCGATGATAGTGCATTACGCTGGTCGTTGGAGCGTGCTAAGGTTGACAACTAGTACCCGATACTTGATTGGGCGAAGTGCGACAGGGAGGGGAAACTTCCACCTCCCGTCGGCTGGTACAAAAGGGGGAAACCGACCGGGTAATGAGTTGGAGAAGAGGCTGAGTACAGACGATAAGTCGAGGTTGCAAAAACGACGTCGAATTTGAGAATGAGGCTTAGTTTAATATATTCCAGTCCCAGAGCCCAACTACCGGGGTTGCTTTCCGTCTTCCGCCGTGTCCCATCGGTTCTGCCAAGTCGGGAGCCATCGGAACGGGAGCTTGATGGCCAAGCGTCGAGCGGTGGGGACGAACGACACGAACGTGCCTGACACGATTGTAAGGAATGGAGCAACCAAAAAGGAAAAAAATTGATTGCACCAGACCCAAAGCAAAGGTGGGATTCCTTGATGCTATATATATGCATCCATATGCAATGAAAGTAAATTTCTTTAGGCTATCGACCCTTTACGACCATGCTTTCTTGCATCGATCGTGCTAGGTTGCATTTTGCTCGACCCGCCGTGACGGCTGTGGCTGGAACTATTGGATGATGGGGCCAACACAACATGCGATTCCTCGAATAGGATGGCCGAATGCGGTTTGCATATAAATGCCATGTAAAACGACTACATTTGGTGCAGCTAGTATTATAAAAATGACAGTTGAGCGAGCTCGCGCAGATGTGATGAACCATCACCACGCCGTGATATCATAACTCTTCAATCAAGACAGCAATCCACCTCTAAATGAAACCCTCCATGCTTCAACCCGACTGGTCCCCGGCTGCGTAATGGCAAAAAAGTGAGTAGCAAGCGAGCCGCACTACAGCTTGGCGGTAGGGTTGCTCCTCGCAAGGATCCAGTCCGTCAGGTCTTTGGTGAATTCCTCCTTGACCAAATCCAGATGGAGAGCGTGATACCCTCCCTTGTATGTTTTGATCGTCTTGTCCTCGACGGGCTGGCCCTCCATGTACTTAGTGGCTACGGGGAAATTGCATGTCTTGTCACTGTCGCCCATACCAAACAATAACCCGTGGACCTGCTTGCCCAGCTTCACCTCTCCAGACGCCAGCACTGTTGTTCGGTCAAGCAGCGAGGCTAAACCCTCGAGAGTTCCAGTGTCGTGGCACAGCTTGTCCTTGGTCAGGGCTTCTACTGCTTCCTTGTCTCGGGTAATATTTTCCCGGGGGAGAGAGTGCTTTAGCTGGAAATGCGGCAAGAGGCGACCTGCGAATCTCCCTACTGCAATGTAGAGCGAGCTGGGCTGCTCCTCGGGGGCAAAGCTGACGAAAGGTGACTCGAGGACCCAGCCCCTGACCTGGCTCACGACTTTTTCGTACTTGGGATCGCCAGCCAGGGTCAGAACCTCGCCGCCTCCCATGGAATGACCAAGGACAAAAATAGGCTCTGTAGATGGTAGCTTGTCCTCAATGAAGGCGGCAATATCGGCTAGAACCTGCGACGTGGGACCCGTGTTGCCCTTGTCTGCAGGCTTCTTGACGCTGCGGCCCCAGCCACGCTGGTCAAAGCCGAAGGTCTGGACGCCGTGAGCAGCGAGGTTGCGGGCGAGCTCACTGTACCATTGAATGTGATCACTGAAGCCGTGGACAATGATGAGCTTGGCTTTGACCGGATCGGCCGGCTGCATGAGTCAGCATTGGTTGGGGACGCTGGTGTCGCGGGCCCTCTCTCACCGTCCATGTCTTGGTGTAGAGGCTGGCATTGCCAGCCTGGAAGGTCCCCTCAACCTCGGTCACCATGATGTGTTTCGTGGTGGACTAGTCGTGCACAATGGCCCGGTATAGGCTTGTCGAGCTGAAGGTGGTTGGGATGCACGGAGGATACCGCTGATGTGAAGATGCGAAGTTGAGATGAGACGGGGAGAACTCTCTCGAGAGTGCAGCCACCTGACACGGAGCCCACTGATTGAGGCATGATCCCTTGGTTGGCCCGCCGCCGCCACGGGCGCAAGCATGTGATGGGTGTCGGTGCACGCCACAGCGCATGCAGCGCATGCAGCGCAAGGAGCCTGATGCCTGACGTAGGACTTCTAATTCTAACGAGATGAGTCTAGTTCTGATCTAACCTACCATTGGAAACGTCAGCAACCCCCTGCAGCTATGAGGGAGCTTGGTGACTGCTGAGCCTCAGCTCGGCCTCGGTGCAATATTGCCGTATTGCCAGGGCACTATTTAATCACCCATGTCTGTGACAACCCCATCATCGCCCCCGCTTCATACATAGACTCAATTTTGCTGAGGTTTTGGTTGCCGTTTTTGTTATTTGAATGTTTAATTTTGAAAAACACCAACCCAGCTCCTCAACACACGCTATCCAGGCCACATACAAAACGGTCGACGGTGCCAAATTTAGCAAAGTTCAGACTGGTGATCATGGGGATGGTTCATCTTCTAGCTCGGGAGCTTATGGAACTTGCCGGCCGCACTATTCATTAGTGGTGGCGCCACCTAAGAACTAAAGAGGAATTGTTGATATTCAATGTGTCTTCTAAATGCACGTCGGCCTTCATTGTGAGGCCAATTCGCTTCTGCCCCCTTCTTTTTTTTTTGTCGACATTATAACCAATACCAGAACCGGCGCCATCAAAGCAGAGTAAATGTACCTGTCGAGTGGAGTTCTCTATACAGCCGCTGCCAGTAGGGCCTCCGCGGCCGAGACCCAGACGTACACATCGAATAAATAATATACAAGATTTCATCTCACCACCCCCAGAGCCCGGACCCTCATTGGCCGTGAATTCGTGACATTACATCCCCGCTGCGTGCTGCGCGTTGGCGGTGAGGATCCTTGGAAAACATGACCTGTTTGTAGCCCATACTGCTTTTACATTCATCTCTTCTCCTCGCTCTTGGTATTTTGCACTTCCTCAGCTTCGGCCTCAGCCTCAGCCTCCTTCTCCTCTAGCCTCTCCAAGTCGTCCTCAATCTCTTCGGCCTCCGTGATGTGAGCTCTGGAATCCGAACTTCTCTTTTCAGGCACCTCACCTCCGCTCATCTGCCACTCCATGAGCTTGCTGAACGCGCTCTCGGGGTCGGCTGCAAGCTGGTTGTAGCTGCCAATCTCAGCAACCTTGCCCTCATTGTTGAGGACAATGATTTGGTCCGATCGCTTGATGGTTGACAGCCGATGCGCGATTGAGATGGTGGTATTGCGACCACGGAGGAGACCGGCCAGAGCCTCGTTGACCAAAGTCTCGGACTCGGCGTCCAAAGCAGACGTGGCCTCGTCGAGGATCAAGATATCGGGATCTTTCAGGAGGGCTCGGGCAATGGCGATACGTTGCTTCTGACCACCAGACAACTGGGAACCTCGGGCTCCAACCTGCGTCTCGAGACCGTCGGGGAGATCGCTGATAAAGTTGCAGTTAGCTTTGCGGGCAGCGGCAATAATTTCGGCTCGGCTAGCATGGGGCTTTCCATAAGCGATGTTCTCGGCGATGGTACCCGAGAAGAGCACAGGTTCTTGCGAGACCATGCCGATTCTTCTTCTCAGCGACTTGACATTCATTGTGGAAATGTCTACACCGTTGATAGTGATGGAACCAGAAACGGGGTTGTAAAATCTCAGCAAGAGGGATGCAACGGTCGATTTGCCTCCTCCCGATGGTCCAACCACACAGACGTTGCTTCCAGAGGGAATTTCAAAGTTCAACCCGTTAAAGATTTTGACTGCTGGTCGGGTAGGATACGCAAAGCTCACATCATTGAATTTGATGGGGCCTTGAGCAGACTTAACAGGAACACCGACTGTTTGGTGAATGCCAGGTTTGCGATCTTGGAGCTCGAAGAGACGGCTAGCTGCACCAACACCTTTCATCAGTTCCGAGTAAAAGCCCGACAAACCGAAAAGACTGCTTCCAGCAAACGCCGTATACATCATAAAAGATGTTAAATCACCCATCGACATGGCACCGGTCCGTACTAGGTTTCCACCGACAATTAGCATGGCTAGGATGGTCATATTTCCGGCCCAACCAGTAGAGGCGAAAAAGGTGGCGGCGACGAGTGATTCTTTTCTGCCAAGCGCAAAGATTCTGCGAATTTGTCTGTTGTACCGGCCGACTTCCTGAACTTCTCCAACAAATGCCTGGCTGGTCTTGATATTGCCCAATCGTTCCTCGGCTATCTTAGTCAGAGTTCCGAGGTTCTTCTGGATTGACCTGCTAATGTTGCGAATAGCTCGACCATAGAGGAAAGCACCAACAGCGATTGGGGGAAACATCAACAGCAGAATACCGGTGAGCTTGGGGCTAGTCCACACCATAATGGCAAATCCAGCACCGCCACTGAACAGGGCTCGGAGACCATCGCTGATATTCTGAGTAACCGACTTGCCTACAATGACCGTATCGGAGCTGAGTCGAGAAATGAGGTCGCCCACTCGGTTCGCATCGAAAAACTCGGCATCTTGAACGTACGTGCGGCGGTATAGCTGAGATCGAAGCCTGGCAACAACCCGCTCGCCAACAATGCGAAGGAGAACAACACGGCCAAAGTTGGCGCAGGCGCCTACAGTCAGAATAGTGCCGAGGCCTAGGAAGAACTGGTTCAAGGTCAGACCGAATATACGGACATCCTCAGCTTCGCCTTTGGTGGCAATGTCGAGAATGCGACCGACGGAAAACGGAATAGACATGGTAACGCTGGAGGAGATGACAAGGAAGACAAAAGCGATAGAGAGCCACTTGAGTTCTGGTCTCGCAATCTTAATCAATCGCCAGATTTCTGCGAAACCAGCTTTGCCGCCACCAGAACCTTTGCCTTCCTTCGACAGCTTAGCGGAGAGATTGACCTGAGCTGCGCGGGCAGCCTTTTCGCTCTTGGTGAATTCATTCTTGTCATCTTCCTCGACCTCGGCCTTTTGCTTAGCTCCGTCCTCCGGCTTGTTTTGAACCTGTTGCTGGAGACGCGAGATTGTAGAGAACTGGCGCAGGGGTGTGTTTACTGGGACATGCTTTGGGAATCGAGCAGGACTGCTGGCCGAAAACCGGAACGTTGCGATGGAGAAGGGCGGGAGTGTCGTTTGGCAAGATGGTGATGCGTGGAACAACCTCGCGCACAAGAATGGTGATTCGGCCTTGCGGAGGGCAGTGACCAATGGACTCGGCGATGCGGCTAGAGGCATTTGGGGAGCCAGCAGCGAGCCCTCAGCGAGGCGTGGGAGCAGCACGCGGCGTGCTACTCCCGAGACCATGGTGACGGTGGGGGACTGCTCAGAAGATCTCTCACCGGAGCATCCTCAGTACTTCACTGGCGTCGCGGGGTAGAGCAGAGCGGAGTGGACTGGACCTGCTCGCGGATTGGGTCAGTGGTGGGATGCAGAAATCAGAATTCGAGAGGATGCGATGCCGTCATCGTAGAGGCATTTCCGAGCCGCTAAAAGTTGCTGAGCGAGCAAAGGTTCAAAAATTAGGTGGATCCCCAGCCCGCGTGGCGTCTCGGTCGGAGCAACTCGCTCTGGCCGGCCGATCCGATGCCGAATGCAGCTGTTTGAATGCCGAGGCGCACCGGCGATTTGACTACTTGGAAAATGGACCGAATTTGATTTAAGGAAGCTAATTTTATAAAATTTCCATTTACGTGTACTGAATACCTGTCTATGTTGTGTTTTTGGGGAAAGAAATAGTGGATGATGCTTCTTTCAATGCGCGTCCGCAAGTACACTGGTCAATGCTATACTATACATTCTTCCCAAGATTCCTCCTCTCTCGCCATTGTTAAAGGTAAAAGGAAAGAAGCAAACAAACAAACAAAACAATACTTAGAATACAATGTGGGGGCTTCGAACGAAGAATATTCTTGACGGCACCCGGCAGATGATTTATCAAGCAACAAAATGCGCTCTCACGCCTTGGCCTCATCCTTGAGCATTTCTGCAACGTCAGCATCGATGCCATCATCTCCTCCAAGATCCGGGAATTCGTCACCCTCGTCGACGCGACGTCGCTTATTAGCTCCGTTGGTTGAAATCGGTAGGGATTGGTAAGATGGTGTCTGGTTCGAAGAAATGTCATCACTGGCGGCCAATGCTTGGGTCTCTGGAACTGCCTCTGAACCTTGGGGTGAAATGGGCTCGAAGGCCTCCTCATCCATGGCAGGAGGAGTGAGCGCCTCCATCTCAGGCCTGTTGGGCTCGGGAGAGGTAGTGGTGGCACCGCCATCCCCTTGCTCACCATTGCTCTCAGAAGGTCCAAGGGCACGCATAATCGCCACCTCTACTTGATGCTTCTTTTCTTCAATCTCGCTCTTCCTGTTTAGAATCTGGGCGGCAGCAGCTTTTTCTTCCTCCAACGCGGCGCGATTAGCATCAAGCAACTTCTCGAGGCCAGAAAGCAGGCCTTCTCGCGCCTTGACACATTCCGCAACAGCACTCTCGGCATTTGCAAGAGTCTTGAGGAGACCATTGAGGCGAGCAGCATAAACAGGTGCCGATGGAGCCGGGGTGGACGAATCTGTTTGCTTCTCATATTCCTGGTTTGCGGTTGCAATTGTCGCCTTTAAAGGTGTGCTCAATTTACCCACGTTTTGGTGAGCAGAGATGAGGGGAGCAAACTCTGATGGGACAGGTGCTGCACCACCACCACCACCAAACGGTGACCCGCCAAAGCCTGGCTTCGCGCTACCACGGGCTTTGTCCAACTCTGGTTGATTTGGTTAGTTGTGCCGGTATTGTCAGGAGTGGAATTGCACGAACCTTCTAGACGACTATCAATGGCGGCTTGGATCGGTGCTTCAAAGATTGACCTATCTCTCCATACATCGACCACTCGTTTGAGCTTGGCTTGGATCTCCGCGGGCGCCCCCTTGTACCCAAGGGAAACAGCCTCGGCGACCACAGGTGAAAAGGCAATGATGAAATCTTCTTTATGACGGATCTTGGACTGCTGGGCCACTTCTATAACATCACAACAATATTAGCCACATCTCATAAATGCAACTGAGAAGCGATAAACAAACCGTTGGCGAGATAAATGAGACTCAGACGCTTAGTGCTTGATGAGTCCTTCAATCGCTGCAGCCAAAGCTGCACAGTTCGATCCGCGTGTCTCCTATAAATATCGTGAGTATGTTTATCCACTGGAATAATTCAGGAACCCGTGTTTAGGGGACTTACCTATGAAACATGATCCATTGGGCAGCTGTGGCAATGCTGTCGTGGCTCTCATTAAGCGACGAGAGACGCGCCAACACGGAATCATCGTTGTAAGCCATGGCGGTTGCGCTAAACGTTGTGGATATTCAAATATGGGTAAAGACTGGTCAGGATTGGACCGAAGTAATGTCTATGGCAGGGTGGAGATGGCGCAGGAGTCAGAGCACTGATTCTACGGGCGTCCTGATGAGCAGTTGCCGTGGTTGCCACTGCAAGTCGTCTACGACTGGCACCTGCAGCTAGGACGCAGAAAAACTTGCGCGCTGCGGCTTCCTCACAAAGGTGACCCAAACAGACGGGCCTGCGGTTGTTTTGCTTGAAGCTACTTGCCGCAGGGCCGAATGAGATGAGCGAGCGAAGATTGCGACGGAGAAAAATGATCAAGATACACTGTAAACAACGGCGCAGGGTCAGAATGGGAGCTCGGGCGAGCATATAAGTAAACATCCCCTACAAGAGATGTAGTGGATATGTGCATAATGACATGCTTTAATGCGAAATTATCCACCACGCCAACGTAGCCACTTGAGCCACCCCCCTCTCACCGCCCGGCAGAATCCACCTCATCAGCTCCTACCTTGTTGCCAGCACCTACCTGAATAGGAGGAACATTAATGTACCGGCAGCAACCATCGTGTTCGTCTCTCACATAAATATCAGCACAACCCATCGAAATCCTGACCTTTTCAGCGTCAAGAAGATACGAGCGAAGATAATTTCAGACCCGCCACCTTGCTAAACACTTCAAAATGGCCGACCGATTTCCATCGATCGAGGACTTCGATGCCGGTGGTGAGTTTGTGACGGAGGCAGCACTTTAGGGAAACTGTCACTGACTTCGGAATCTCAAGCGCAAACCGAGGCTCATGATAACCCTGCCGACTCTGCGACGGATGATTTCTTGGCCCGCGAGAAAGCTCTCCTCGGTGACGACGCCGTACAATTTGCGACCAGTGACGATGCTGCCGCATTCGCCGATCCCAGCGGCGACCTGCTCGGCGAGGGTGGCAACACTGCTTCCACCTTCGAATCTCAATTCCCCGACCTGACCAGCGCTGATGCCGTGAGTCTGCATCCCGCAGCTAGGAAGCAACCAGCTAACGTCAATGCGAAATAGGGTACCGGTCTCGCGCCTGGCAACACCAGCATCACTGGACCTTCCGTCAGCTACAACTCAGGATACCAGGCGTTCGCCGAAGAAGAAGAAGAGCCCGAAGTCATTAAAGAATGGCGCGAGCGCAGAGATGCCCAGATTGCCAAGCGAGCCGAGCAGTTCGCTGCCCAGCGAGAGGAAACCATCAAAGAAGCTCAACAGAATATCGATGATTTCTACGAGAATTACAATGGAAAGAAGGAGAAGGGCATTGCGCAGACGAGGAAGGAGGCCGAAGAGTTCCTTGCGAGCCGAGAGGACACTGTTTCTGGTGGCACGAGCTGGGATCGAATCGCTAAGTTGGTCGACGTCAGCGGCAAGGGCACTAAGGGCGGAGCCGCTGGCTCTGGCAAGGAGCGTTTCCGCGAACTGCTGGTGAGCCTGCGGAAGGACGAGAAGGCACCTGGCGCCACCGGTTATTAGGCGTAAAGCACGGCTGATCTGCATATAATCAGATACAACCTGGTGCAGAACATACGCGGCAAAATCTCTTTGTGGGTGCAGGCTGGCGACTATCCCATTTTGCGCACTGTATTCTAGTTATGGAGTAAAGGTTGATAATGGCAAATGACGTGTGAATAGAAGCAACGCGATTGCATAGCACATGTCACGGTTTCATAATTGCGAAAATGAGTCTAAAGGATCTCAACTGCGTCCGTCTATTGACACTCTACTATTCACAAAACCCCCTCCATTGTCTTGCGAGCTTAGGTATATGGGTAATCGACAAGTCCGTCGCTTTATTCCTTGCCGAAGTAGGTCTTGTAGCCGAAGACCTTGCGACCGGCACCGTAGACACCAGCTGCAAAAATGTCAGACTCCAATGCTATCGAAATTTACAGGATAGAGCCTAGTAAATGAGAAAAAACTTACCACCAGCGGCGCCCCAGAGGCAGATGAGGTAGGGAGCCAGGAAGAGTCGGCTGCGAGGGTTCTATCGAATCGATCAGCGAGTAGTTCTGAGCGGTCGAGGGGAATATGAATTGTTCATACAATCTTCCAGAGACGGGTGTGAGCCTTGTAGGCAGCCTGGTAGTAGCGCTGGTGCTCAGGCACGGAGTTCTTGGCGTCGACGAGACTGCAAAGTGTTATTCGTGAAACTCGTATGATGTGTTTGTTGGGTTCGGCAATGGCAATTGGTGCAATTGGCATCGGCGAGGGCGGGGTTGGGTGTCGCGGGTGGTTTATTCGGGTCAATTACACATACCCCATGATGAATACTGTTGCAACGATGCGCGAGCGGCTTCTTGGTGAGAATCGGGTGGGGGAGCGAGTGGTGAGTAGAGGATGTAGAGGTTCGGTAGAAGAAATGAGGCCATAACCTGATTGGAGCCGGAAGGATGGCATGACTCAGCAAAGCTTGGGGCGTTCTCGTTGGTGCCCATGCACGTGCCGCCGCCGTGGGCACCCTTGTATGTACCTCTGTACCCTCGACAGCAACTTGCTCCGAACCGGCGAATCAAAAAGTTGCCAAAGCTCCAACGACAAAATCCCAATTCTCAGCAACGGCGGTCATGAGCCTGCTGTTCTCTACTGCTTTTGACCCAATGCGGTAAAAATGTGTCAACAATAGTCGGCCGAACTCAAATGCATCAGATCCTGCGACGCATTCGATACTCTCCATCCCGGTTGTCCTCTAATTCAAACACAAACGCCCGCATTGCAAGCCCGGCTTGCCCGCCAACTCGGCCTCTGCCTCACACTGCCCTAGTGTTTCCATCTGCTATTCCAGGCTCTCCAGTTGGTCGTCTGTTTAGGTCTGAAGCTATACAAACTACAGCCGAGAAACCATGGAGTGAAGCATCTTCCAACAAGTCACCTCAACCGTCGAAGCCTCTCGAATGGAACAAAGATGGAGGACTGGGGCAGGGTGAAGCTCAGCGGCGTGCCCCGGGGCGCCCATTATGGGATGAACCCGTGAGATCCGAGACCCCGACGGCATGTTCCCCGTATAGTGCGGACCATATTTTGAATGGAGACAAACCCTTCCTTCTAGAGCCTCGTAAATTCGATGTGCGAAGCAACTTCAGAGTGGAGGAGGCTTGGTCCTATTTTCTCGAACTCCATGGCAAAGGAGATTTTTCTGAAATCGTTGACTTGAAGGCAGAGGCCTTGAGGAACAATATTCTCAAAGCAGCACTGAACGATTCAAACCGGATGATAGTGCTTTACAACGTCGCACAACACCTCCGAGATCAATTCGAATTCGAATGGCCTGAGCTCTATGTCAGAACCATTCACTTTTACCTTGGCCATGCTGATTATGAGACTGCCCATATGTGGCATATCCGGCTCATGCCAATTTTCACTCCTACCCTCGACGAATTCCAAATCCTGCTTTCTAGCTTCGCCATTGACTCAACGCGAGAACTGCAAGATGCTCTCAAGAAGCTGTACGTCTTAAGCCCTCTTCGCAGGGTGTATGATCATCTAATCCCCACATTGTTTGAATATGGACAATCTCAGACCGCTCGGGCTTGGAGGAAGCGGCTTGTACTGTATGGCGACTTTCCATCACATTCGAGATCCCTGCCATTCCTCAAGTTTTGTACCCGTTATTACCCTCTTTTGCCGTTGTCCGAGAAGGAAATAGCCATTGTCAACGAAGATTGGGGCTCTCCTGCTGAACTTGAAGACGTCTTCAATTCAAACCCTCAACATCACCCACCCAAGGGAATATATAGCGACTCATTCACTGCTCGATGGTTCGCCAGCCCCTGGGCCTCTATCGAGTTTGCTATCAACTTGATGCATAAGCTCGGCCTCAAGATCATCGGGCCACGATCTTTACAGTCTTTGGCATTAAGGGAGGAGAGTGCTGACGAAACCGCGAGTCGCATTGCCGAGTTAGAGAGACTAGGCATTGCCATCGCACAAACAACATACTGCAAGGCTCTTATTACGTTTGCGAAGGAGGGCCAGCAAGACTTGTTGACGGAACTTGTTCACTGTGACGTCCATCCGGACGAGTTCGACGATAAAGATACTCGACGCATGCTTATCGAGGCTGCCAGGAGGCGCCAAGACGACAAGCAGGAACAACTTCTTTACGAGGTGGAGTCCATTGCTCTTGGTCGACCAGAGGCGCAAAAACAGTCACCTCCTCGAGATCTTAATAAAGAACTTGAAATAACCTTGGCCAGAGGCGATTTGGGAAGAGCCAGGTTGTTGCTTGATAGAATGGAATTCGACAACACCGGGCTGTCACATCCTACCGCAATGAAACTTTTGGAGCGGGTTTTTCAGAGTTTGTGGTATTTTCCTAAAAAGGTCAGGCAAAAGATCCACGGAAAAGGCCAAGATCCTGAATTAGACCGCGCGATTCACGTTATTCGAAGGGTAGCACAGCATGACGTTGCAATACCTCTCAAATGGTGGCGTATTATCCTCTATAATCTTGGTCGGCTTGAGAGGTTTGATGAGTTTGAGGAACTAAGTCACGAGATTATTGACTTCTATACCTCATCAGGGGGTCTACTTCCAGTGCACCGGGATGATTTACCATCAGAGTCTAAACCTATTAGCAAGCAAACTCTGCAGGGACATGGGTGGGCCGACGAAGAAACCAATTCCAGTGCTCGAGACACAGACACTCGACCTGGTTTCTTCGACCAATTCTGGAGAGATGAGGTCGGACTTGGAGACCCTGACGACTCTTGGCAGAGATCTTGGAAAAGACATCCGCAACGACATCAACAAACGCAAATAAGCGAGCAAAAACAAAAGCGCCCTACAGCACTAGATGTAGTTCATTGCATCCCTTCGGACCTGCCCCTTTCTAACCAACAGCACCCTGTGGCAAAGCTGTTTGATTCATCACTACAACGTGCAATTATTAGATGGAGTTTTGACAAGAAGCTCGCTTCTCCACCAGCCACTCGGGCACTCTTGCAAGTATCTACACCAAGATCCGCAGATTTCGACATTGCTTGGGGAGTACACTTCTTGGCGACGCTCCGCGATAGAGGACTGCACATCAATACCCAAGTACTTAAGAGCGCTCTCGTTTCCCGCATCTCCGTTGCCCAGGTTCCTGGCCGGAGCCGTCATCGATCAAGAGACGAGCGCGAACTTTCCCCAGCCAACCTGAAACATTTAATTAACGAAGCCTGGGGCACGGAGCTTCTTCCGGGTCTGTCACATTTTGGCAAACAGCTTGAAGACTACAAACCAAGACTTTGGAACCAATATTGGAAACTTATGAGGAAGGCTTATGACCATCGAGAGCCTCGAAACACCATTAAAAAGCGCCCGCGTCACAGAAGATGAGACGCGCTGCGCAATGTACCAAAAGAAAAAACGGGTGGTAGGTGTGTAATAATATTAATAAAAAAGATACCTTTACTCCAATTACATCAATGACATGTCCTTCATAAGTGCTTTACATTGTATTGGTACATGTATAGAGGACTCCAGACTCAACTCCACCAGTTGCACCCTTTTTGATCAATAGCAAATGCAGCCCTGACCCAGCATCTTGGGATTCTATTCTACGTCGCCGGAAGGGCGGTAGAATCCTTGATGATGGTGGGTATCCTAACATGGGAATTTCTTTGTAACATTCAGTCGTGCTTTTTCGGTTTGATCAGCAGCAGGATGAACAAGCCTGCAATAATGAGAATCAGAAGGAGGATGATTTTCCTTTTTGTCGTCTTCCGCTGGTAGCCCGAGGCGACGTTGAGCTCTTTGTCGGCGGCCTTGACTTCCGTGTGCATGCGCTCGACGTTGTAGTCGATGCGATCCAACATGGTGCCTTGATCGATGACCATATTTTGGAGGTCACGGAACAGATCTGAAAGCTCAATGATGCTCTGAGCAATGTCTTCGATTTCTTGCTCGCGTTGGGCGATGACGGCGTCATTAGAATGCAACATTCTCTGCTGAGTCGCTGCCAGCAGGGTTGACTGAGAGAAATTCCGATCGGCGTCAGACTCCTGGAGAGAAGGATCGAGAAAACCAGGTTGCGGAGTGCTGGATCGCTCACCCAGGGGGGAGCTGAGTCCTCCCATGCCTCGGAGTTCTGGGAATCGTTGTCAGCAAACGATACTGTTCGGATTAAACAAAAAGAAAAAAGGAAGAGGGAGCTATACTCTTTAGATATGCGCTTTGCTTCTTTCTAAAGTTGGCGCTTGCTTCTTGAACCCTTGAAGCCAAGGAAATTTGTATATTCTTGGCCATAGTCTCCTCAGCTCTGCTGATGGTATCGGCATTCTTTGAATCGCGGACCATTTGTTCAACTTTTTGAATGCAGCGGTGGCACTCGTGAAAGGCTTTTGTGATCTGTTGCGTGAGCTTTTCGATCTGGGCCTCCTCTGCGCGCTTGGCGTCGTCGTCATTGAATCCGGGTAGGACATGCTTCTGGTGGAGCTTCTCAAGGCTCTGGCTCTTGGTAGCGATGTTGGCAAGCAGATCGGTGATTTCGTCGGAAACATCGGCCCAGCGCGGTGGTAAGAGATCCATCTCAATCACGGCGTCGCCATCATCGAATGCGCCGGCCGAGAGCAGGCCGCGCCGGTCTTCGTTGGGATAGCTGCCACCGTACCCATCGACCAAGGAACCGCCTACCGAGGCACCGGCTCCGTAGGGTTTCCGTTGCGCGGGATGGTGCGCATACGACTGGCGATAGGAGATGTATCTGGGGGGATGGAAAATAATGCGTTAGCATTGGCATCTTGCGATGGCTTCGGCTAGTGGCCGGAGGGATGGACTGGGTGCATACAGGTTAGTGCGGTCTCGCCACATGGCGGACGCAAGCGGTGATCGTGGCGACCGTCAGGGTGAGCAGATATGAAAGTTGAGATTGTATATGTCAGGTCGCAGAAGGGGCGTCATGAGACGGTCGTGGATGAGTTGGACGTCATGGAGGAGGAGCTTTGGTGGAGGATGGAGTTCTGGCTGGAGGCTTGGTGCTTGGCTGGGTTAGCTGGCGCACTCCACTGGATTACTGGCAGCTGGCAGCGTTGGTTGACGAATTGGGGGCGTTACGACACACTGGCAAGTTGTTGACAGGGGGGACTGTAGCGCGGCGGGAGGGGACTACGTACAATCAAAGTGTCCACTACGGAGCTAGTTGGCCAGGTAGGCATGTACCCACGGCTGCGGGAGACATGTCCTGTCCTTCAACTTACCTCAGCGGTATGCTGAGGATACGTATCTAATCAGCCTCAAACTCCAGACGGCGAGCTTGGAGCCGGACAGGACTGGGGCTGGTGCAGGAGGGAGCCGTACAGTGCTAATTTGACCAGGCAGCTGCGGAATGGGCCCGCCCAAGGGGCCGACTCTCGGAGCGCTTTAGCACAAATGTCACCCGCAAAGCTACCGTCTAGCCCCTGGAGCTACTGATGCATGGCCGTGCGGGAAACAGTGCGTTCGTTGCCGATAATATGCCTAAAACACATCCCTGGTGCAGGCTCTCCGCCTCCAGGGACCTTCAGTGTGGCTGGACCTCCCAATGGGCATGTCTCTGAGGGGCGGGCATGCCGTAGGAGCTGGTTTTTGTATGCCTAAGGTACCTAACGTATTTTTGTCGCCCCCTGAAGGGCATACTCTCCATCCATTCGCTCACTGTCGGGTCCCCGTTAGTCCCCACGAAGCTCCAAACCAGCCTGCGAAAAGGTCCGACTTTCTTGGCCAAGAACCCCGCGGCTTCACAACTTACCCATCTCATCTCCCGCCTCCCTGTGCGATCACCACCAACCCCTAACCTCCAACTTTTCCTTATCGCCAACGCCCAAAATGGTGAGTCTCTGCCATTTTGCTCCGTGGAGCGTCTTTGTGGTTTTGCAAGCCCTCTCCTGACTTGCTTCCCCTGGTTTCGCCCCGTTTCCACCTGTCTTGGACCCCGCCAGTCCGTTGAGAGGGGCGGGCCGCTTGTTGCTGATGTTGTCCTCGTTTGAATCTGCTACTGACCCAGACATGTCTACAGGCTGATTCTCTTACCGAAGAGCAGGTCTCTGAGTTCAAGGAGGCCTTCTCCCTCTTTGTAAGTCCTCCCCCGCGCCCTCTGTTGCGCCCTTTAGCCCTGTCGGCTGCGTTGAGGTCGTTGAATGCTAACTCGTTCGCGCAGGACAAGGATGGCGATGGTGAGTTCGCTTCCCCCCAACACTACGCACCATTTCTCCTGGTGACATCCGCTCGATTGCACGCTCGACCTACCTAAGACCGCTCCTCCTCCTCCTCAAAACCATTCGACGCGAATTGGCTCTGTAATAGTCGACTAAATGAAATATTGTAGGCCAGATCACCACCAAGGAGCTTGGCACTGTCATGCGCTCCCTGGGTCAGAACCCCTCCGAGTCTGAGCTCCAGGACATGATCAACGAGGTTGATGCTGACAACAACGGCACTATCGATTTCCCTGGTGTGTGGCAACAGTCCCATTCTGTTTACTTGAGAGCACTGCGATCTAACACAACTGCAAAGAGTTCCTTACCATGATGGCACGCAAGATGAAGGACACCGACTCTGAGGAAGAGATCCGAGAAGCTTTCAAGGTTGGTCTAAATGCATAAAATATGGGGCTTGCCAGAGTATTGACCCATCCCAGGTGTTTGACCGTGACAACAACGGCTTCATCTCTGCTGCCGAACTTCGTCACGTCATGACCTCTATCGGTGAGAAGCTCACCGATGACGAGGTTGACGAGATGATCCGGGAGGCTGACCAGGACGGCGACGGCCGCATCGACTGTAAGTCGACCACCGTGCTAAATGCTGGAAACAAGTTGCTCACAAATTATCCCAGACAACGAGTTCGTCCAGCTCATGATGCAAAAGTAAAGGATGAAACTTTGATACCCGAACAACCCATCCCTCGGCCGTTTCATCTCTGCACCTTCGCATTCGATAAGTGTACTGGCGGGGTGGGTGGTTGGCGAATATGTAGGATGTCCAGGGGCCGCGGGAACTCTTCTGCTTTCTTAATGGCAAAATTGCAAGCGTTTCGGGGAGCATCTACGACTGGTTGGGTTGATGTTGTGAGGAATGGCTTGGTTTCCGTGTTCACTTATTCTCAATAGCCCTATTGTGCAACTGGTGTTCTAACTGTAGCTTGCGACAATAGAGCAATCTTTCAAGTCGGGATCTAGCTCCCGTTTCCAAGCAGTGAAACGTGCACATGTGAAAGAGATCTGATGCAGGTAAGCGCTGCTGACATGAGGCTGGAGAAGGATCTTCATCTGCGACTCTTCAATAGGCTGAGCTACGACAAAAGTGTGGTCGTGATTGCGACCGAAGACCATCGCAAGCGGTCAACAGAGAAGGCACCGCCAGCATGATCCCCGCAGCGTCGTGCCCGTCAGCCCTACAGCAAGCCCACTCTGGATTCAGGTGTGGGTTACTGTTCAGCAGCGGCACGGGATGTAGAATGCGACAGCCATGTCTCTCTCTGCAGATGACTGGGCCACGATTGGGGCTGATCAATGTGCTTATTCGGCAGAGCATTGATAAGTGAATGACTATGTGCGGCGGTTGCTGCTCGGGATTCAGGGGGTGAGCGTCGAGGGGGGGAGGGCGTGAGTGGGGGAGATGAGAAATCCATGCTTTTGGCTGGGTAGGTTTGTTGCCATCTGGCCTGAGAAACAAACAGTCTCACAACCTTGCTCCGCTGGGTGACGGGGTTGTCAGAAATGTCGAGTCTGGGCCTGTCAGCTTGCAACGGCGCTATTGAGAGCCCCAGGGTCCAATAGCTAAAAACAAAGAGAGTCTCACACTATTGCTACCGCGGCGTCCACCCGGGCGACGAGGGGCTAATTGCCGGGGATTGCTGGTTAGGCAAACTGGGGCTCGGCCTTGAAAGGCGATGGCGGATTCCGGCTGAAGAAGCGGATCGGTCTTGGGCCCGTTTGGGCCCCAGGGCCTGTAAGCGGAGGAGGCACAGCGTGTGGTCGAATATGGGAGCCTGTATCGCGCGTGGTGCAGGCATGCGTGCATGATTCTGCCGCTTTTGGGAGTTTTGGTGAGGGGTCTTTTGGATGTATCCTGACACCCAGAGGCCATCTGTGGCCAAGGTTGAGCCACTGGATGATATCTGCACGTGTCACCCCCGCCGGAGTGTGTAATTTCTTGGTCTCAATAATGCCCACCCTTGGAGTTCAGCCACACTTGGGAGGTGTGCCTTAGGGTGTCACTTCGAGGTGCTACCTTCGGCCTTTACCACGCGTGGTAATTTAGTATGGGGTTAGTAGCTTGCGGGTAGGGGTGCGGTACGGGTTCGGTACAGGCACGGTACGAGGAGGAGAGCTCAGGTGCAGGCGCGAGGGAGCGAGGGAGAGGGCTATGTCAGGGAGGAGCTATGCGTGCCAACAGCGAGACCCGGGTTGCGGCTGACGCCCGAATTCATGACCTACCGCGTTCTCCTACCTGCCGTTGCCGTCGCCAAATCCACATCCTTTCATCACCGGGCTGAGATGTGAGCGTCTTGCCGCCCTCTCCCGATTCTCCATTGTCAGCCTCCGACCAGCCTTAGTTCAGCCAGCCCGGTCTACTGCACCGTACTGCACCGCACTGCAACATGTCTGGCCTCAGGCGCAGTGGTCGCCTCTGGCTTATGGTGGCGGCAGTTTGGCTTCTATGCTTCTTGTATCTGCGGGATTCCTTCGGCTCTAGCGATCCGCTGGCCGGTCCTGGACCTCACAAATGGGCCACACGCCCACCGAGGTATCCTGTCGAAAAGCCCGCTGCCATTCCATCAGGGCGTCAAGGTGTCAAGATTCCTCGAATCCAGGCCGAACCCCCCAAGGAGGACGATGCTGCCCGCGAGCTGCGTCTCTACCGCCTCGCCACCGTCAAAAAAAGCTTTGAACACAGCTGGAACGGATACTCACACTATGCCTGGATGCACGATGAGGTCACGCCCCTCACTGGCAAAACCAAGGATCCTTTTGGCGGTTGGGCAGCTACTCTGGTCGACTCACTTGACTCGTTGTGGATCATGGACATGAAGGACGAGTTCACTAAAGCCGTTGCAGCAGCCCAAGGCATTGACTTCTCACGAAGCGCCATCCCGCTGCTCAACATCTTCGAGACCACTATCCGCTATCTTGGAGGGTTTCTATCTGCCTATGAAATAAGCGGCAAGCGTCATACGGCCCTATTGAACAAGGCCATTGAGGTGGGCGACCTCCTCATGTGTGCCTTTGATACCCCCAATCACATGCCTGTAACTAGATGGGATTGGAAACAGTGAGTTTTGCGACCCCTCTTTTCTTTGCTCCCTTTTCTTTCCTTTTGAGAGGGGCAGCTTGCATTGAGTAGTGCTGACGCTGTTGCAGATTTGCATATGGGAAAAAACAAGTTGCCAGTCAGCATGTACTGGTCTCGGAGATGGGCTCGATGAGTCTCGAATTCACCAAGCTATCTCAGCTAACAGGCGACATGAAGTATTATGACGCCATCAAGAGGATTGCCGATCACTTCGAGGAATCACAACTCAATTCACGTCTACCTGGCATGTGGCCCGTAGAAATCGATGGCTACACGCCAGCGTTTCATGCGGGCACCGACTTCACCCTTGGAGGCATGTCGGACTCATTATATGAGTACCTTCCCAAGCAATATCTTCTTCTCGGGGGGCAACTCAACCAACCACGAGAAATGTATGAAAAGTTTCTACCGGTTGCCAAGAAACATCTATTCCGAAAAGCTCTTACCACATGGAAGAACCCAATCCTAATCTCGGGCGACTATGTAGTAACTGACCTGCCTGGTGAGAAGCCCAAGTTCACCGAGGTATATCGTGGCCAACACCTGACCTGCTTTGCCGGTGGCATGGTTGGCTTGGCAAGTCGTCTCTTTGAGCAGCCGGGAGATCTTGAGGTGGCCGCGCAATTAACCGAGGGTTGTATTTGGGCGTATAATGCTACAGAAACAGGCCTGGCACCCGAAGTTTTTAATTTCGTCCCATGTGGCGGCATTGATGCCAGCCCAGAAGATTGTGCCTGGAATGAGCAGACATGGTTACAGGCAATTGTTGAGCAAAACCCGACCGAATTCGAACCACCGCCAGTCAAGAACAAGAACTGGAAAAAACCTACTGCCGAGGATGTTGTTGAGAAACACAACATCCCTCAGGGCATGGCTGGTGTGAGCGACCCCAAATACATTCTGCGGCCGGAAGCTATTGAATCAATTTTCATCATGTATCGGTTGACGGGCGACCCGGTCTGGATGGACAAGGCATGGGCAATGTTCCTCCGAATCGACACTGCAACTTATACCGAAATTGGTGCCTCGGCAATCGACGATGTTACCAAGAAGGAGCCTGTTAAAATGGACAGTATGGAAAGCTTTTGGCTAGCGGAGACGCTAAAGTATTTCTATCTCATTTTTAGCGACTTTGATGTGGTGAGTTTGGATAAATGGGTGCTGAACACGGAGGCGCACCCATTCCAGCGTCTTGATGTACAATAATTGGGCGCAAGGGGCTTTGGTTTTTTCTGATGGGAAACACGGATCTCACGGGCAACGAGGGGTGAAAATCAATAACCTAGAAGGGACTGAGTGTAATATTTGCAAGGAGGGGTTTAGTTGGATGAGGTGACGCACGCTTTATACTAAGATAATGCCAACGACTGTCAACACACCTTTGGAGGCGACTGATAGCTGTGATGGTGACTTCGGCCCGGCCCGTTGGTTATTCCGGCGCTGGTTTGAGTACCAAATGGAGTAGAGTCTTGTTCGTCCCCTGTTCACTGGGCTGGGTGGGATGAGAGTGGAAAGGTACGTACCCAGGGGTTCTGCTTGGCTTTGCGACCCCCCGAGCCCCACGTTGAAATGTGTCCGCCGCAGCATAGAGCAAGCAGCACACCGTCAGTGTGAGCAGCGACCTGTGACGGCGCAACCTGCGTTAAACAGCTGCCTTGAGCCAGGGAAACGTCTTCAAATACGCCGGCCCGGCCCCCCTTTCTCGACCCTCATCTGGCCTCTTGGTTAATCCTGAAGCCGATTGAGCCTGGGCGATCCTCCTGTCCCTCCAACACCTCCGCAGCCCCTGGATAAGCACCCCAAGGCGGCCCAATCGCCGGGTCGTCATCCATCTTTCCAAGATGAGTTCCTGTATGGTTCTGGCCACGACAACCGCCTCTCTCCGCTTGAGGTGGTTCTGAATGATGAAGGGGCCACGGCTGATCTCCCGGTGCCACAGTGAAACAGTTTATCCGCAATGTGCGGGCGGCCAAGACCATTGCCGACGAGCGAGCCGTCATCCAAAAGGAGAGCGCTGCCATCCGTGCCAGCTTCAGAGAAGAGAGCCACGATCCCAACATCCGGTCGGTTCCCATGGCTTCTGGGACAAAGATTGGTGTACTAACATTGCACGGCGCAGGCGAAACAACGTTGCGAAGCTCCTCTACCTCTTTACACTCGGAGAGCGAACCCACTTTGGACAGATTGAATGTCTGAAGCTCCTGGCCTCTCCTCGATTCGCTGACAAGCGTCTTGGACACCTTGCCACTAGTCTACTACTTGATGAGAACCAGGAAGTCTTGACGCTGGTCACCAACTCGCTCAAGAAGTACGTTTCTCCCTGCCCGCCCCCGGTAGCATCACTGACTTCGAACCCAGCGACCTCGGACACTCCAACCAATATGTCGTCGGTCTTGCGCTGTGCACACTGGGCAACATTGCCTCGATCGAAATGTCGCGAGATCTCTTCCCCGAAATCGAGAATCTAATTTCCACGTCCAATCCCTACATTAGACGAAAGGCCGCTCTCTGTGCCATGCGCATATGTCGCAAGGTGCCTGACCTCCAGGAGCACTTTCTCGAGAAAGCGACCCAACTTCTTTCGGACCGAAACCACGGCGTTTTGCTTTGCGGTCTTACCCTGGTTACTAGCCTTTGTGAGGCCGACGAGGAGGAAGGTGGAGAGGAAGGAATCGTGGAAAAGTTCAGACCCTTTGTCCCTGGACTTGTCAGAAGCCTTAAGAGTCTGGCCACATCAGGATATGCTCCCGAGCATGATGTGACTGGTATTACCGACCCCTTCCTCCAGGTCAAGATTCTACACCTACTACGAGTCCTAGCCGTAGGCGATGCCGAGATCAGCGAGCAAATCAACGATATCCTGGCGCAGGTTGCAACCAATACCGAAGCATCCAAGAACGTCGGCAACTCTATTTTGTACGAAGCTGTACGTACTATTCTCGACATCGAGGCTGATTCGGGCCTGCGAGTTCTTGGTGTGAATATTTTGGGTAAATTCCTTACCAACCGCGACAACAATATCCGATACGTGGCTCTCAACACCCTGATCAAGGTCGTTGCGATCGAACCCAATGCTGTACAGAGACACAGAAACACGATCCTCGAGTGTTTGCGAGACCCCGATATCAGTATTCGACGTCGAGCCTTGGACCTCAGCTTTACCCTCATTAACGAGAGTAACGTGCGGGTACTGATTCGGGAGCTCCTGGCCTTCCTTGAGGTGGCTGACAACGAATTCAAACCGACCATGACGAGTCAGATTGGAATCGCCGCCGACAAGTTTGCCCCTAACAAACGCTGGCATTTTGACACGATGCTACGTGTCTTGTCACTAGCTGGCAACTATGTGAAGGAACAGATTTTGTCGTCGTTTGTCCGACTCGTCGCCACCACGCCCGAACTGCAGACATATGCCGTTCAGAAGCTCTATGTCAACCTCAAGAAGGATATTACTCAGGAAAGCTTGACTCAGGCCGGAGCTTGGTGTATCGGTGAATATGCAGACGCTCTCTTAAAGGGTGGGCAGTATGAAGAGGAAGAATTGGTCCAGGAGGTCAAGGATCACGAGATTGTTGACCTATTCTCACTTATCCTCAACAGCGCTTATGCTACCCAAGTGTCGACCGAATATATCGTGACGGCGCTTATGAAGCTGACGACACGATGCTCGGACGGGGCGCAGGTTGAGCGAATCCGACGACTTTTGCAGCAGCACCAGACCAGTCTTGATGTTGAAATCCAACAGCGAGCAGTCGAGTACGGAAATCTCTTCTCGGTGGACCAGGTTCGAAGGGGGGTGTTGGAAAAGATGCCCGTTCCCCAGATCAAGGAGGAGTCACGAGTTCTTGGCGCAGCACCTACCAAGAAGAAGGCTGCCAACCGGAAATCGCGTGTCATCAAGCCCACGGAGCAGGATCTCCTCGACATCATGGATGGCCCCGCTGCCGCACCATCGACCGCGCCCTCGACCACCAACGCCGACCTCCTTGCCGATATCCTCAGCGGCACTTCGTCACCCGCTCCCACCTCTAGCTCACCACCTCCCCAGCAATCCAATGTTTCGTCCATCATGGATCTGTTTGGATCCGGACCCGCACCCTCCACTGCATCGCCAGCGCCTCCCTCGGCAGGCCTCGATCTCATGTCGCAAATGGCGGCAGACGCTCCCCAGCCAGCAACAGCCCCTCAAGCACCTGCTGGAATTGCCTGCTATGATGCCAATGACCTTAACCTGACGTTCCAGATCCAGCGCAATGCCGAGGGCATGATCCAGGCTACTGCAAAGTTCCGCAACAACGGATCAGGCACCTTGAGCAATGTCGGACTGCAGGCCGCTGTGCCTAAGTCTCAGAAGCTGCAGCTGTTGAGTATTTCTTCCGCGGACCTTGGACCCGGAGCCGAAGCTACCCAGATGATGAGAGTATCTGGGTGCAAGGGGGTACGTATTTCACTTAACCTACACCTATGTGTTTTTAGAACAAGACTTGCTAACTGTTGTTTCAGCCCTTGCGACTACGGTTGAGGATTGCATACACGCATCCAACTGCTGGACCAGTCATGGATCAGGTTAACTGGACGGAGCCGTCCTAAATTGTCTATAATGGATACGTGCTGAGCAATGTGTCGATGTATGTAATGAGGGGAGGAGGGTTTATGACGTGATCAGAGAACCCCAAAAATCGAGGAAGATAGAAATTAAAATGACGATCAAACGTCTCTGTTTATTTGCAGCCGCAGCCTAAACCTGGTGCTTTTTTTTTTTTTTTGCGAGGGTCCGATGTGGTTGACGTCGGGGTGGATGAATACCATTACTAACTGTGGTGTGCATGCCTATCATGACGGATCAGCTTGGAGGAAATGCTGTGTACCCCACATGGAAATGAACTCACCCTGACCATTACTCTACGTACACTCAGCAATGTGCCCATAATAACGCCAATTTAATGAACCCAAAGATTACAAAATATTCTTGGAGCTGTACTTATTTAATCTGGACGCAAAGAATATCTCTATTGTCAAGTTGGATCGGGGTAAGCAAGGCAAACATGTCGACGGGCCGCACCAGTCACATCGAGCGAACAGCTCAGGAACCCAGAAACGAGGTATCTAGCATGGCCCAAAGCACCCTTTCCGGTCTTTTATTTGGGCTAACTCGATGATTGATACAGAGCCTTCACAATGTGACGCTCAGTCGCATAGATCAAGCCAATGAACGGGTGCGGCTCTTTCGGCTGATGCTCCAGTCTGGACCTATAATGGTAGGCATTCTCTCCTCAAGCTTCTTTCACGTTTTTCATTTAAATTTGCAATTTTCAATTGAGATGGAGCTTTTCAATTCTACGGCGCGGTTGCCCTCGTACCACGAAATGATAAAAACATGGCTTTCGTACCAGCCAAAAGCAGACAGCTTGAAATGGTCTTCCAACCCTACACCGTTGACAAAGAAGTCGCGCCGCCAAATAACGAACTTTGAAGGCATTTTAGATTGAATCGTCTTCAATATTTTTGGTATAGTACGAGGGCAATTGCATCATGGAGTTTGAAAGCTGCCCATGTTGCCCCTACTCCTTGCATTAGTGTGTTGGGCTGTTACTATCGCTGACGGAACAGGAGGATTATCAACATCTCCATTGTTTTGTTCAGATATGGAACCGGCCCCCATGTTCTCATTTCGTTGCTCTTCCCTACTTTTCTTCTTCCTTTTCCCCCTTCCCAATATTCAAAACAGGAGAGGTGGGCGGTTTAGGGCTGATCTCGTCGTCACTTGCAGTTCTCCGCCGGCCAATGGCTCGACACGTACGTCCCCGGCATCCCCAAGGCGGGTGGCTTCACCATCACATCCTCGCCATCGGCAGCAGCAACGACGCAGGAACCATACCTTGAACTTGCCGTGCAGGAGTCACCGGAGAACGCACCCGCGGCGTGGCTCTGGCGCCCGGCCGACGAGATCCTGGGCTCGACGCTCCAGGTTCGCGTTGGGGGCAGCTTCGTCTTCCCCCCAGCGGGGAAGGCGATCCGCGACCTCGGCCGTGTCGTTTTCGTCGCGGGCGGGGTGGGCGTCAATCCCCTTATGAGCATGATGAGCTTCATGGCCGAGAGCGGCTTCGACGGCCACGTTGAGGTTCTGTACGCCAGTAAGCTGCCCAAGGGCGGGGTCGCCGAGATTGTCTTCCTCGATAGAATTGCCAAGTTGTTTGGGGAGGGCGGGCTCAAGGGCAGGTTGCAAGTGTTTGCGACGGGAAGCGCATTGTCGGATTCGCAACTCAAGCAGGACCTGGGAGGAGAGTTGAATAAGCCAGCACTGGAGGTACGGGGGCGCCGTCTCAACCACAGCGACCTGAGAGCTGCGGTCGGCGATGAAGAACGAGCCTCTTCTGTTGTCTATGTTTGCGGGCCCCAGGCTATGACGGACGAACTTGTTCAGTTGCTTACGTCTGAGGAAGGACTTGGGCTTGACAAGAGCCAGGTTCTACTGGAGAAGTGGTGGTGATTCCCATCCAATGGTACAAAATAACACTGATATATCATCACGTCACAATAAAACCCGGAACAGAGTAGTGGTTGAGAAACAAGAGGCTTTGCCAAGAGCATTACTACTGATTTTGTTGCGCCGTGGTATCGTATCATGACCGTCTATCCGCGGATGCACCCACCCGCCCATCCAAACTATCGACTAGTCGTATTCATTTTGTAATTTCCAATACTCGCCATCCTCCAACTATGAAAAGAGATCCTCGGCCTTCTGTCGTCGCTTTGTCCGGTTCCCATCGAATAGCTCCTTGCCGGAGTTGTTGCCGCCGAGTTTGCCTGGAAACAGCTCGCGCGCATTGGCGCCTGCCGCAGCGCCCTTGATGGAGAAACCTTCGCCTTCGCCGCGCTGGCTCGCCAGGCCGCGGATGTTGAAGGCGCCGCGATCGGGGTCGTTGGGAACAGACACAATCTTGGGCCGGTCCTCCTCTTTAAGGTGTGCCGAGCCAATAGCGCGCTCGAGCTGATCCAGCCGGCCACCGCCCTTTCCTGACGTCTTGATCGGGAACAGCTCTTTGGCGCTGTTATCCGCTGACATGCGGTCCTTGAGAGTCCGGGCCCTCGCCCTGTTGCCAGACGAGCTGGCTCGGTCGCCCATAAGGTCATCTCCGTCACCGTCTCGCCTGGGTGATGCTGATCTATCGCGACCAGCTCTGCGGTCGGCGAACAATTCCTTGCCTCGATTCTCATTTGCGAACGATCTTGGACGGTCTTCTGACCACGAATCCCGTCGGTCTTTGGATGCGCGCGGAGCGTCGTCGTACATGCTTGCTTCAAACGTCTCGATGTCCTCCTCGGAGTCGCGTCTCCGCCGTCCGCCGCCGTTCCTGCGGTAGTCGCCGTCTCGACGATAATCGCTGTCCCGACGGTAGTCACCATCACGGTCTCTGTACCTGGAACGGTTGTCTTGTTGTCGGCGCCGTCGCTCTTCGGGGTCATGTTCTGGGTGAAGGAGGTAGTAGCGGCTGCGCAGTGCGGCGCCAGCCTGCTTCCTGTCCGTCTCTACCGCAAATCGCAGGTGAAGAGTGGTTTCTGGTTTGCCATCAACTGGCTTTGCGGGGAGTGTCTCGTCGGCTGAGAGGGCGGTGGCATCGGCGACGGGGACTGCGCTCAGAGCTACCATAGCATCCCGGGCCGTCGCCTCGGAACCAAAAACAAGGTTGGCCGAAGAGTCGTCGACCCATTCGACGCGGTCTACGTCGCCGAAAAGCGATTTGACATAGGCTTTAATGTCGTTTGTGTGTAGGGTGTCCACGCCGCGGATGTTGATCTTGTTCGGCACCACCTTCTTTGAATCGTCGGCGGGAGGATCGTCGTCGGCGACCTCGCCGGGTTCTTCTGGCTCATCAGGCTGCTGAAAAATAGATGTCAGCATGGGTTTGAGAAAAACCTCTATGCAGACTCACGAGAATGTCATTGTGTCCGGAGTCGGCAATAGGCGCGTCGAGCGTCGTGTCGACGGCGTCGTCCATTTCGATATCCAGATCCATCTTGGTCGCGTGGGGGAGGAAGAATACGGGAAGAGAGAGAAGCAAGTATACACTAGTGAAGTGGGATCTAAACAAGGAATTGGAGCATAGGGAAGTGGCAATAAGCCCAGAGAGCGAAAAGCAACCCGATTGCAGGCGAGGCGAGGGAGTGCAAAATGTGACAATGGGCAGAGTTCGAGATGACGATGCTGGAGGAGAGGAGATGGGCGCAGTGGAGTTCCGTGAGGCTGAGGCGCGACTCTCGTCGGTGCCGGGCCTCCACCCTCCACTGGACCACCTGAACGCTGGCCGCCTTCAGTGCACCGAGTCCCTGGAGCGCGGACGGCCACAGCGAGGCAAGTCCCCTGCCGTGGCATACCGCCGGTCCACCCGGTCCGATGTACCTTTGGTAGGCCAGCTCCGTCTCTAAATTTTATGCAAGCTATGCATAGGCCAGCTCCCAAAACGGACCACTGGTACCGTAACCATTCAAAAACGGACGGGCGTTCCGTTTAGCGCACCTTCACATTGCTGTCTTGAACATTGATTGAATAGTCGATTCATTGACCATTTTTTATTAATTACCACTCAGTGACCTTACAATTTAGGACAATTCACCCAGTTCTTTCTCAGGAGAGAAAAAGAATTAAACATATGCAAACAAAGTGATTCCGAAGCAAGACCAGAGAACTCCGAGTCCTCGGTCACCAGTAAAACTCCCGCCGGCCACATCACCCGGTGTGCTATTCATTGGCAACTCTGACAAGCGCCCGGAAGCCAGCGTGCAAAAATTTGACCTCTCTGCCCTTTGAGTCCCACACAAAGGTGAATTCAGTTGGCATCGTCATTAACTCGCCCGTGAAGGTTGAGCCATCAAGGTGCTGCAGAGCCACAGGGTCTCCTTGATCCAGGCTCGACTTGATCTGCAGCTTATCCGGAGCCTCATCCGACGCCAAAATTTCGCAGTGAAACATCGGAATCCCATATCTCCCATGAAACCTAGCCAGCGGAAGAGCGGTGGCCCCCGGGGCTGTGATAATGGGTGGGATTTGAGCCTGGCCAAGCCCCATGGCTCGGAGTGCAAGCTGCCAACCAACAATTGCTCCGTTAGCCGTGTTGGAAAGAAACACCACGGCCATGCCCATTTCCTCGCTCCCTAAAACGAATGTGGATGACCCTCCCATGTGACCGACCAAGCCACGGCTTGCATCGATGACGCTCCAGCCCAAACCCCAGCCCTCGCACCAGAGGCTCGGACCTGGAAGACGGTATCGGAGTGTCGACATGTCCCGACGAAAGGTCGGAGTTACAATATCACCCCAAAGCAAACCTCCCACAATGAATGCAACATCCTCAACTGATGCCGCGGTGACCGTCCCTGCAGCAGCAAATAGACCCGCCAGACGTGGCCACATCAATTGTCGTCGGAATGTCCCATTCGGACTAAGGATATGGTCATCGGCAACGGGTGGGCCATCGGAAACAAGTGGGTCACCGCCGTCGAGAGTGGCCTTTGTTGGCCGTGGTCGGGAACTGTCAACGATACGAGACCTGAACAAAGCTTCCCAGCTTAATCCCGTGAGCTTTTCCAATAGGGCCCCGAGAAGCATGTATCCAGCGTTGCTGTAAGAAACAATCACCCCGGGATTTGCCAGCAGTCCCTGTCCGGCCAGTTTGTCGACGGCATCGTTCAGGTCCTTGACCGGTTCAAAGATATCAACTAAGCCCCCCGAGTGACCCAGAAGCTGCCGCACGGAGGCCTCATGGTCTGCGTCCGGGTATAATTGCTTTGTCTCTGGGAGCCACCGAACGATAGAATCATCTAGCGAGAGCTTGCCCTGCTGGACAAGCTGCAGAACTAATGCTGCCGTAAACACCTTGCAGACTGAGCCGAGCATGAATGGCGTGGAACTGGTAACAATGGCATCATTTTCCACGTCTCGACGTCCAATAGATGCGCTGTTGGTCTGTCCGTCTTTGGAGATGACTGCAATGGCGGCTCCCGCAAACTTGTCCGCATATTGCGTCAGCCATTCGCCCAGCTGCTGCGAATTCGGGAGAGATGCCATTATTCCGAGAATGAAGAATAAAATATAATAAAATGCTCCCAATCTATCGGCACTGCCTAGTGAATTGTAGTGGCATCGCTGCTTCAAAATATCTGGTGTACTCTTCTTATACACTTGGAATCCCGAGTGGGTCTATTCCGATGATCTATTCCGAACTCCGAATAGCAGCATACTCGGAGTTGCTTTTCTAGTCCGATTAATCAGATAGCCTTGGAAACCAAGTCTCCTCCTTCAACATGGCATATGTCGTCATTAATTGTAAATGTTTAATGTATTTTTCTTTTTAGAATACCGAGGAGACAATCCTCAAAAGACCCTGAAAGCAACGAAGAGATCCGAAGAAATTCTAAGAGACCGTGAGAGATTCTTAGAAATCCTGAGAAATCCTGAGAAATCCTAAAAAATTCTAAGAGATCCTAAGAAATCCTAAGAAATCCTAAGAGATTCTTAAGGAAAACCTTTAGGTAATTTATTTAGGCATTGCTTTTCGTTTATTTTGACAAAAAAAAAAGCCGAGGTATGTGGTCTTCAGAGGGCCAAACTAACAATTATGCAAGGGTTGTATTGTATTTGGTTTGGATAGAATCAATGCTGTGCAATGACTACATTGAAGTGCGTTCATGACAATCATTAGGGCCGGACTATACAAGGTGAACAATATTTTCCTTTTAGTTTTAGTTTATCAGTGGACTTCTAGTTCGTGAAAGACCCGGAAGCTGTATGGACTTTCCCTAACCTTACTGTCCGCTGGGATGGGGATGTCGTATGGTGCGCCGCTGCACTGGCATGAGGACCACGATATTCTATTTCTTGCCCTTCTTCTTCTTCTTGGAGCTTGGTGGGGGTGCCCTTTCCACCTTGACTCCACCGCCGCCAACCAGCTCCAATGTCTCTTCATCCTTGACGATGCCTCCTTGGGTCGACTCGCCGGCCTTCTTCTTTCCCTTCTTGCCCTTGGGGCGGTACGATGAGCGATCCCGTAGAGGAAGCCAACGCTCCGGATCAGGTTTCGTGCCTTCAACATAGTTCTTGGGCAGTCGCGTCTTTCTGCGTCTTTTCTTGGGCTTGTCGCTCGATTCTTGAGGAGCAGATCGCTTGCTAGCCTGCGTGGTATTAGAGGCTGTGGCAATGCCTGCCTCAAGAAGAGCATTGACATCAACTCCCTCGATAAGGACATTGACGGGTGGGAGTTTTTCGGTGTGCTGCTGCACAGCAGATGGGTTGGAGGGTGCCAGAGCAGCCACCAACCCAGCGGCAGCAATATCGGATTCGTGCTGCTCATCAAATAGCCTCTGGAATGAAGCGGCAGCCAATTGCAGATCTTGAGGGTTAGACGACTTCATAAGTTCAACACCAGCCTCCTCCAAGAGCGAAGCGGCGGACCCGGAAGGGCGCGTTTGCCAGTGCGCAGCCGCCTTTACCAGTTCAGATTTGGCAGAAGACTCTCGACCCTGCGATCTGTTCAGAGCCACAGAAAGTGCAACAAGGCCAGCAGAAAACCGGACATCCACAGCCTCCGGTGATTCGGAACTTTCCAGACGCTGCAAGAATGACTCTAGGATCGACAAGGCCGAACCAGCATGGCCACTGTCAAGTTGGATTTGTACCATAGCTAGGATAAGACCGACATCATTGGGTCTTTTGCTAGCTAGGACCTGAAGTTTTCGAATCAGCTGTTTCCCGCTGGCTCCCTCGGCAGTAGCAGCAGCGTTGAGAACAGAGAGGATGTTGATGTCAGCGGAGGTGGAAGGGTGCTCTGCCTGCTGGAGGAGGGTGGCGGTGCGGGACTTGACTCCCGGTGCTTTGGATGCTTGTAAGTTTACAACTAGTTTGTTGCGGCGAAGAATGCTTGACTGGTGGTTGAAGAACTTAGATGTCTTTTCGTCTTCTGCTAGTGTCTCGAACTTCCGTTGTAGTATGAAGGGATTTTTAACATCCGTGTCAAGTGCTAGGATATTGTTTTGAGCAATGACTGTGAGCTCGGGATCCTCATCACTACATTAAAAAGTCGGTTAGTGTCAAATAGGGGAGAAATGGTTGGATTCCAGGGGAACGCACCTTGGCTTGGCAAGAGAGTTGTACAGGTCGAGAGCTTCCTTGAGTTTACCGGTCTTGGCATAGACAAATGCCTGCTGAGCGAGAATAGGACGCATCTCCAACTCCTTGTCTTCTTCTGTTAGGTCATCCGAGTTATCGCAGAGCCTGATGGCACGTTGTAGCAAGTTGGCAGCATCTTCCAAAGCACCTCGTGCGATGCAAGCACAAGCCGCATTGTAGCAAACCTCGAAACCATCAGAATCTTGAACTGACGACGGATTTTCCGAAGCATATCCCGACCATTCTAGCTGAGCAGCAACGGCGCGATTGTTGATGGAAAGATCATTTTCCTCATCAGCAGTTTCTTCGGCGAGGATACGGTTGTAGATGGAACGGGCATTATCGAAACGTTCCGCACGGTATGCGACCTGGGCCGCCACATGGCTGAAACTCCTTTTCTCTAGCCCGGCAGACTGGAGAACACTTGTAGCTTCTTCAAGCTTTCCCGTCTTATAGAGGGCATAAGCTTTCTCGAGAACGCATAGTGCGTTGAGTTTCGTGCCGCCTTCATCAATGGCGCGCAAGGCATCGTCAAACCGGTCGAGCTTGAGGAGGGCGACAACGCGGGTGTGCTGACTGTTTACATCGGTCTTGTTGACTTTGATAGCAGCATTCGCAGCCTTGAGGATTTCATCGTGGTCTTCGATGGAGGACGCCCGCAGCAAAGCGCTGAGGGTAGCAGCAGGATCTTGAGGCATTGTGGCTCTACGAGGGCCAATTCATGACCAGGACAGCTGGCGCTGCGGGTGTTCGGGGTACGACGCGAACGACGGAGATATCGGGACTATCTGACACTGGCGACGATGCCGCCTAGGCCTAGTGTTGAGGAGATAGGTATGTTGCTGATGTCGTCTGTCGTCTGTCTAGGCGCACAGCGAATTCGAGGTAACGTGGTGGCGGGGCATAGTGTGTGGATTTTTGGACAGCGGGGCTCATCAATTGGGCTGTGGCAGCCTTCACAGTGCGTATATGTGAAAATTACATCAATTTGCACTGGCTCGCGATCTTTCTTTAAGCTTCATTTCTCGTTGCCTATGTGTACCAATTCAAAGACATGCTGCGGGGCCCGCCCGAGCATCATTCGCTTCCAAAGAGCTTCCACCACTTTTTTCGTTTCTTTCCTTCTTCAGGTGGATACATGTATAGAGGATATGCTGCATTTGGAATCCTCAGCCCCTGTCTTGATTCTCGCCGTCGAATTTCACCAAGCTTGGTGCTATCAGAAGCTATGGTCACCAGAGAGATTCTATTCTCGGGTGCAGGAGTCTTCTTGGGGGATTGATTCTTTGAGGTCTTTTTGCGATGCCGGGTTGATGATCGAGTCGATGATTGACTGGTCGAACTTGAGCTCCTGCTTTTGCCTCTCTTCGACTTGGCCTTGGGGGTTTTCGCGGCTTTAGGCTTCTTGGGCTTGCCATTCGACTGGCGAGGACGGGAATGATGCCGACTTTGTTTCTTACCCTTGCTCACCACGCTACTCCGCGAGCTATCGGAGCTTGCTCCCAAATTGACTCGCTGAGACAAGTCCTCAATGGTGCGTATTGCATCAAGGCTTGTTCCGTGCGATAGAGCTAATAAGGAGTTGTAGTCAACCACGGGAGGCTGACGACTTCCAAAGCTCCGGACAACCTTGTTTAGGGCGGCGGTGAGCCTCTTTACGATCCGGTTTAATGCCGATTGTGACGCAACTGGCAAGCATTTTACTTTAGATGCACAAGCGACGTGGGTTTGCAGATGCATATGGACTAAACTCACCATCGCCTTTCTCAAACTGAGCCCCATCTCGCAAGAGGTGAGACGAGTAAGCCCGCCGCACTCTGGCCCGATCAGAACGCAGAGAGCTGCCTAGAGATTGGAGACTGTCAGACGAGGCGTCATCAGCCCCATTGTCCCCATCGCCGCGATGACTCTTGAGGAGCGATAGACATTTGGTATACGTATCAAGCAGTGATGTAACTGCGGTCCCAAAGGACCCCATGGTGACCGGGTGTTGCAACTTGGCAGCCGGTCGGCTAGATTGCATGAGGAATCACGACACGACGTAGGCTGGGCCCCGTTATCGGACAGAGCACGTGGACGCGGAATGACCCTTGTTGGGAGTCGAGGATTTGTGACCTGGAACCTGTTGAAGCCACAGCCTCTCCCGTAACCAGTCCACCGCCCACTGTTTGCCCACCCCGATGAGCGCGAATGGATGGCAGGGCGTGACGGTGTGCGTTTGACCAGGGTTGTCAGGGTCCCACGCTCCTGTGCTCCCGTCAGAGGGGGCCAGGAAAAAAAAAACAAGGTGCTCGCACGCACAGAGCCCAACCCACATGCCGCATGCTGCATACCGCCCGCTGCTGCGAACAAGACAGAGACAAGTCGCCGCTGGGCTTAAGCCTTTGAGATAACCAGCGGGCGAAGCATGATGATAAGTCATGCAGGGACAACACCCTTGTCCCGCGCCCCGAGTGATGTACAGGTACGTATCCGGATTGGCAGTCTTACAGCCAGTAGCATGTACATATGGTGCTTGTCAAGCTGGATGAGCAAGTAGCACGGGCCAGAGGCTTGAAACACCATAGATACGGCAGAGATGCCCAAAGCCGGCCGCCAGGAGGCGAGGCCGTTGACGCGAACAAATTCTTTCGACAGGGGCCGTGTCCGGTGTTCGGAAGCGCGTGAGCAGATCCAATTTTCCTTGAATAGCCACCCCAGCATCGCTTTGGGGTCGATGGGGTCCGATCGCTGCGAACAGCTATTTACCTTACGTACCGACTTACAAAGAGAAGGGCGAAAGTGGACCGAGAAAACGCCGCCAACTCACAGCAAACAGTACCAAAATGGGACCAACAGGGACAGGCCCGAGGCTACAGGGGGCTGTCGCTGGCGTGGGAGCATGTGTGTGTGAGTGTGTGAGTGAATGTGTCTTGAGAATCCACCTCCGGAAAGGCAGAACCAGAAGCCGGAGAGGGCGGAGTGAGGAGTAAGGGTGGAGGGCGGAAGACGTAACCGCTGGCAAGCAGCAAGCAGGCCTGACGGGCGGCGAGAAGATTTGAGAAGTTTGGAGAGGGTGTGGGGGTACTACTGCGGAGAGCCTGGATGGCTTCTGCGACCTAATCAATCAATAATCAATCAGCTGGCGGCCCACAGAGGTACCCGCAGACGTCGTCTCTTGTCTCAAGCCCGGCCATGGATCCGTCAATCACCATCGTCGGCCTGACCACGATCAACAATCATGATCCAGCATGGCTTCGCACCCCCGGCAGTCCAGCTCCGGCACCATCCCCTTCGCCCGTTTCGCGCCCGTGAGTCCGCCCCCAAAGGTGCCCCCAATGGCGAGCAACTGCTAGATTATCTCGGGCTTTTTTTTTTCTTCTCCTAAAGAAAGGAAAATTTTTTTTTGCCTGCCACAAAAAAACGGCTAGTTTACTGTCCCTCGAGCAGGGCCGCAAGCCACCACACATTGCTTGTACGTACATGCATCCTCTCTCACCCACATGCGCATCCACCTGGCTGCTACCCACCACTTGCTAAAAAGAACCCTCAAGGCGCAATACAACGCCTTTCTCATATCAGACAAACGCAAGGCAGGGTTTCGCGTCAGTCCCGCCCCAGCAAATCAAGACCCATGCGCTATCAGGGTCCCTCGGGTTCCTGGTGTCTTCTTGGTTCCCTTTAGGTCTGTCTGCTTGTTGCGCCGCCCCCCCTTCCCTCCCTCCCGTAGCTTGCGGACTACCCGTGGGACTAATCCTGGCCCTTCCCGTGGGCTTCCCGTGGGCCTCGCTGCCCTCCCTCGCGCGCGACCCCCCACCCTCCCCGTTGCCTGTGCTGCTTGTGGTGCCATGGCCCTGCGGGTCTCGACGTGGGAGCCGTGATGCCATCTGCCAGTCTGCGGGCGCAACCGGTCTGGGATTCGTGGGTTGGCCGTGGATGGCGATGGCGAGAGCGGATGATAACGTCGCAGCAGTGGATCCCTCCTTTCTTCTCTGCTAGCACACTACACGGCTCCCGCAGCACTCTCGACCCGTCTGCTACTTTGCCTGTCGCGCTCGCCGCCGCAGTCCCTGCAGTTGCCCGCGTCCTCCACGCTCGTGGGCCCCTCGTACCCTGCTAACAATCTTGGCCCGGAATCGCTAAACCCCAGCATCCCTGGGCACGAATCTCGACATCGGCCTGCCTTATGATTAGAGCCGCCCGCCTGTCCCCAGCGGCTGCGGGATCCTCTTTGCTCCATCCCATATCTCTCTCCCGCCTCCCTCAACCCGCCCATGGCCGAAGTATCTCGTCTCCGTAAACCATCGACTTCCAGGTTCGAAGAACCCCAATGCCGCCCTCTCCCTCCCGCTCACCACCTCCGGCCTCGACGCCGCCTGCCCCCCACGACGACTCTCATCTGCCCAAAGGACAATGTCGCTACATCATGATGATTCCCGAGCTTAAGGGCCAGCGCTGTGGTTGCTCGGGTTTTGATCACAACAAAGCCTTGCCCGGTGCCACGTGCCACTGCGGACACCTTTCCTGCTTCCACATGGCTTCCTCTGATGCCCCTTCGCCCGGCCAGAACAGAGCCGAGATTGAGACGATTAAGCAGCGACTTCAAAACCTCGAGGATAATGCCAACCGCAGCGACCATGATAGGCTGGACGACGTCGTCGCTCGTGTCAGCGAACTGGAGGAGACCGTTGAGAGGAACAAGGATGATGCCCTCGCCGAACTCAAAGGATCTTTCCGAAACAGCTTTGCCGCCTGGCAAATGGTTGAGCAGTTGCAAAAGCGCATGAGAGACCTGGAAGAGCTCTACCAAGCACAAAGCCAACAGATTGCCCAAGCAAGCAGGGACATGGACGACATGCGAAACCGCCAGCTTGAGTTGCTGGACAGCGACGAAATTCTGGAGGAGAGGATCGAAAAGCTTGAAAGTGCCGAGCCATTACTCTCGCCTCCTCAGGACGCATCCCCGACTGACTCATCGTTTGATGCCATCCAGCTCTCCACAGGTGCGACTCCTGAGCTACACCGACAACCGAACCCCTCATCCATCCCCATGACACGAGCCTCATCGTCCTCGGCATCATCCAGGCCGTGGACTATTCACATTTCTCTAATGCCATCCAAGGAGCAACCATTCCCTTTCGAGAAGGACACCACCGCCTATAAAAGGTGTCTATCACGTGGCCTCCACAGAATGGTGGCCGTCGAAGGCGACGATTCGCAATCCTTCTCTACGGCCGTGTCGCGAGCATTCGGCTCGCTTCTCAAGGGTCGCTCCTGGATGCCGCTGCAGGCAAAGCTCTGTGATGCTGCACAACTCAAGGGCCTACCTATGCTCCGGCCCCTTGATCCTAGACTCGCCAACGGCGAGTACGACAGGGACTTCATCCGGAACCACTGTGCAGTAGTGGACTCGAATGGCAAGCTTGATTCACTCTACATCGCTATGCAGAACGACACCCTATCGTGGAAATTCCTCAGACAATCACCCGCTTATTTGGAAGGCTTGGAGTCAAGTTGGGAGCACGATGTCTACCTTGATCAAAAAGATGAAAAAGACCCTACCGTCCTGTTTGATTATTTTCTTGGGACCGACGACCAACTACCAGCAGGCACCATCGTGGCCCCCTTCGGAAACCTGAAACGCAGTGTCTCGGAGGTCTCGTTCACTTCGGGCCTTGATGAAAGTGATGCCTCGAGGGCGAAAATGCCTCGGACTTGCAAATCAGGACGAATAGAGCTCCGACGAGGGGTCGAGACTGCCTAACCAGCGTGGACGGGTATCCAAGGACATGAGAAACTGAGTTATTTTTATTGAACGATATAGAACAGGCCGGGAACACTGGGAGCAAATGGGTTGGATTTGATTTATTTTTTTTAATTCTCTTTATTTTTCAGCGGGAACATAATGAGGCGTTTAAACAGTGTTGGAGTTGATACCTCGGGAGCGATTCGAGGCCTGCCCGGACGCCACGTTCGGCAACCACGACATTGAAGAATTAGAGATGCATAGAAGAAAGGGCTGGTTAATATACCCCGAGATGCTGTATGTATATTCACTGCTTAAGTAGAAAAGCTCTGTATTTGAAATTTCACCTGCTGTGGACGGGCATTGAATCCTACATTCTGACAAGATGTGAAAAGCCGCATTGCAATGTGATGAAAGCTGCAAGCACCCAACTAAGTGAGTCATTTCGCCAACGCTCTCTGTCTGAGGCCCGCGTGAGGTAATGCATTCTCCACTCGTCGTACTTTTACCTTGTCAATTGGAACGTCACGGCTGAGCCGCTGAGAACAAGACGGACATTGCAATGTCTTCGGCCAATTCATTTGAGAAAGTGGGTCGGCTCAGTTGTTCTAGCGTTCCAACGGGGGCAGGCACAGCACGGCCTTGTCGTTTTAGCCCTGATTGATAAGGGAGAAGCTCGGCGACAATTTCAGCGTGCCAATTGGCGCGGGCTTTCGGAAAAGATAATCAAAACCGAGCTTTTGGGGGAGGGAAAACCTTGAATTTCCCCCGGACATTCAGCTCGCTGCACACACACACGCGGCCTGTACCAAAGCCAAGAATCGCGGCAAAGCTTGTTACCCACGCTCAATAGAAGCCAAGGCGGTCTAGGTCTTGGTCTGCCTGTGGGGTGTTGCACGACGTCCCCTGGCGAACGAGGGAAAAAAAAAACGACGCTCGAATGCTGGATGTGATCTTGGCAAATTAAGTGTTCGGCCCTGCTCGAGCCAACCTCCACGATCTGCGTCTGGGCGGGTGACATGGAACTGCTGGCTCAGGATCCGCAATCGCGTGCCCCCCTCCCAGCAAGGTTCACGTGTGCACCAGATCAGGGCAAAACCAGCGAGCGTTAATGCCCAGAGTATCCATATCCTCCGTCCCCAAGGTTCGCAGGGCCTACGCTCCGGCGTGGTGTCAACGAAATAGAGTGGTAGATTAGGCCAAAGCAAACGAACCCACTAGAACAAAGAATGCCTGGGGAGCCTTGTCGAGCCTGTTGACGCCAAAGAGGCGCGCATCAGCAACGGGCTGAGCCTTTCTGTCCCATGCGCTAAAGAATCGGACATTGAGCCGCCTCCGCTCCAGAAACATATGTAGTAATCGGAATAGGCTTTAGATTCCAGAGCATTGTTGTCGTCATATGTTCGTTGCTGTTGAGCGATTTCACTACAGGTTCATCACCACCTAACCCACGCTTATTGTTCACATATCTCGGTCGCAACTATGCGGGATCTGCAATGTTTTTAACACTTTGTAAATTCCGTAAACCCCTTCGGCATGTAGTAATAGCTTAATCCCATCATTTCCCCCCCAGGTAGTCACCTTGTCTAAATCCACAAGTTACAACATGCACTGCTTGCGCTTCGATCCCTCTGATAAGCCACTTTCCCATCCACGTGACACTTACAGGGGCTGCTGGAGGGCCAACCATCTCCTGTTTTACTGTGATTCCAAACACAATAATACCACGACAGAAGTCCATATCCAGCACTCTATTCAACACGAACTTCGGCCGCATTCTTTTCGGAAGACGTCGTTTATGAATGAGGCTGTAATAATCACAATTACAAGGATTTCATGAATCAACCGGCCTCGCATTCTCCAGGGCGAACGAGGGTCAGTGGATACCGACGGAATGGCAAGTTGAAATCGTGCGAGCCCTGTAGGAAAAGCAAGTTGCGATGCGACCATTCTCTTCCTATTTGTGGAAGATGTCTTGCAAGAAAACAGGGCGACCGATGTGTTTACCACCCAAATCCATTGAGTCGAGTGCCTCAGAGCAGTATTGTAAGTAAAGGCCGTGGTTTTCTAACAGACTTTCGAAGATATCCACCTATGTAATCTTATCTCTAATCTTGATGCCACCAGGTTGGGCCGATTATTGAGAAATCCACCATTTTATCAAGTTTACCTGATAGTGCAGTTTGCCCAAGTGAGGCATCCTCAATTGAGCCTTGTGACGAAGCGGCAGATGCACGCCCCGAACAGGCAATTGTAGAACTGCCACTACAGGCTCGCGAGGAATCTGCTACGACCCCTCAAATCCCTGAAAATGCCCTGGATCTGAATAGCCAGAGAAGTCCTGCGTTTCTTGGTGCAACTTCTTTCTCATCAATCCTTACAGAAAGCTTAAGTAATATTCAGGGTGCTTTTCCTAATGCGAAAGCGGCCGGTAAACAACATGATGCAGTCCCCGCCGACCTAATCGCTCACGGTTGCCGGGTCTTGTCCTTTCTCAGAGATAGAACTGTGATAGACCATGCTGTTGAGCTTTGGTATAGAAAAAGCGAAGGGTCATATATATGCCCCGAGTCTATCATGAACAAATGGTTGCGCCAGTTATGGCAATGCCATGGGCAAACGCTGAACAGTGACAATACCGGAGCCATGCTGCAGTTGTGTCAAGATATATGGAGTTCAACAAAGGTTCCGTTGCAAGTCGGGAAGCGAACACAGCTCTCGGAATGGGCAAACAAAGGTACAGGTCGTCATCTTCGATGGCAAGTGATTGGACTCGTTGCCAACATTGTTGGGTTATGTACTGTCGCTATGCCCGCATCCGACGAGTTTTTCATAAACCACGACATTACGCGCGATACGGTTTTAAATAATATGATGGAGCTTTCGCAGTCATGTGTGAGCTTCTGCCGCACTATTAATGCAGTGGATGATTTGTTTGTCTGGCTTCTTTACGAACACGTAAGGCTACTCCGCGCGGTGAAGGGGGAAGGGTGCTACGAAACTTATCGCGCTGGAGGCGAGACCATTGACGCCCTTGTCGTCCTCGGTCTACATCAGAGTGATTGTTCTGCTGATAATATTCCGTTCTTCCTGGCGGAGTTGAGAAAAAGGCTGGTTTGTGGTGCATGTGCCATGGAAACCAGCACAGCTGCATTCCTTGGCCGCCCCAAACGGCTTTTATACCGCTACAGCAACATAGCAGCTCCGCTAGACCTCAAAGATGAGCATATTGCCCTGGAAGGATCTGAGCTGGCAGCCGTTTTGGCCAGCCTCCACCCTGATGGATTTAACAAAGATAAGAGACTCTACCGTACGACATGGCTGAGGATGTGGCTGCCTTTTGACCAAATCCGAGAAGAAATCCTGGATATGGCTCTTGGAAAGCATGCGGTAGAAGATGTCTTGCTACGCGCAGAGTCCATCCACAAAAGAAGCGAGCAGCAATGGTCTCAGCTTCCGTCATTCATGCGGGAGGCTGGACACCGGTTGACGCAGGATCGCACGCTACCTCCGCTGGAAGTTTTGTACCGGACATTCTTCCAGCAGGACTACCACTCGAACGAACTTTTGTTGCAGCGGGTGTTGATACTGAAGACGGGAGCTACCCCTGATCGCCTAGTAGGTATTGCGCAACGCATTCTGAGCGACGTATTGCTCATTACGCAACGCCATGACATCGGGACCATGGTCGAAATGGACTTTGTGTTTTTGCTCATCATGCACGGAATGCGCAGCGCCGCCGTACTGGCCGTGGAACTCCTGAAGCAGGAACAGCGCTGCAATGCCTCCAACACACCACTGTTGCCGCGAAGCCGAACCATCCAAGACTTGTCTGTCTTTGCCGCACGACTGGGTGCCGTCGACCCCTCGAACAAAGGTTTCAGCATATGCGAGCAGGGGCGAAGAGTGATTGTTTTTATATTGGACCAAATTCTCAGTCCGGAGACTGCTGCCATACAGAATTCATCTTCGCCGCGCATACCAACGATACGGATGGACACTGATGCGACTGTACCGCAGTCTGTTGAGCCTGCTGGCGATTCGGGCTCGGGGATATTTACCAACATAAGCTTGGATCAAATTGTGGGTTCTGGTTCTACAATAACTCTTGGAAGTGACCATGACTTTGTTCAATGGCTGGAAAACGTAAATTGGGATGAATTTGATACCTAAGCCTCTCCTCCAACGCCCTGGCGTATGAACGACGCGAGCCAGCGCTCACAAACCAAAAATAAAATTAAAAAATCAACTTACGCCTTCACGAAATGGGGTCATCTTCACATAACTTCAAGTGGAAATCGCGCCAAGGTGATTAGGCAAAAGTGACAGTATTTGAATTCTACGCTTACTTTTTTGTGCTCCGCCAAACTGGTCAAACAGGATTTTCCCTCCCCCCTTAGAACTAAATAATGATAAAGGAAAAGAGGGGTTTAAAGGGAGTAGGGAAGGTAAAGAAAAGGTCTAGATACATGTCCTCATTGAAGCCGGCCCGCGGTCTGTGTATCGTGATAAAAAACTACACAGCCAAGAGCCCTTTTCGACTCATCGCGGCCTCTTGTTTGTCCTTTTTTTCATCCCTGCAGAACCAAGCATGCCCAAAATATGCTCTTGCTTGTGTGCGATTCCATTTCCCAACAAACGCTAAATAACACAAATACATGTCCACTAGAAAAAATCAACTCCCTTTGTATGAAGGCATTATGCGTTCACCGCCTGGACTGGGCGGCTGGGCAGTTGCTCAACGTCCTGGATTGACTCCTGGTCGGAGTCATGGCTCTCCGGCTCATCTTTCTTCTCGCTGGCATCATCGTCCACTTCCACCTCCGCTTCCACCTCCTCATCTGTCTCGTTTTCCATTGGCGGCAATGGGCTTCGACGACCATCGGAAAAGCTTACGGCAGCTTCACTTTCATTGTCCGAGGGTATCGTCAATCTTCCGCCGACCGACGCACTTCTAACCGCCTGGGCAGTGGAGTACTTTCGATGGAGCTCCCGAAAGCTTCGAGCCGTAGCAGTGCTGGCGCTGGCTGCTGACTCGCGTCGCTCTCTTGCTTCTATCGACTCGCCCACAATGGAGTAAAAGTCATCTTCGCTCACCGCTGGGGAAAGCGGCGGGTCTTGTTGCTGCGCTTGCTTTCGTGCACGAAGAGAATCGTCCTGTGACATGTTCTGCAGCTCACTGCCAAAATTGATAACAGAGGCCTTCTTCCCATGAACCACAAAGCTACCAGAACCTCTTGAGAGTGTCGTCTCAGCTGAATCCTCATCTCCTGCGCCATTGTAGGCCGGTTCCTTGCCCTTTCTGCTGCGGTGATGAGAGAGGTGGCCGGCGCCCTCCCTAAGAGTGCGTTGGAGACTTCGCCTAATCTTGTTTCGCTCAAATTTATCCTTATCGATAGAGGCGCCTCGGTCGCGCCCGTTCGCGCTCGTCGATGTTATGATCTTATCCGTCGGATCTCGGCTTGGTCTTGATTCTAAAAGACCTGCTTGTTCCAGCAAATTCCTCTCATCGGCGTCGGGATCATCAGAGTCCTCATGCTCAGTCCGTCCGGAGGGTGATTTGGGGTCCTCATCGAGGGGTGAGGGCGGCGCTTGAGAAGCAGAGGTGACCGGTTGAATAGGTGATCCTGCAACACTCGAGATTGAGCCATGTCTAGGGCTTGAAACATCAAGCCTTGTATTGGATAGATCCCGAGAGCTCTGCCGATTGTGTGCCGCGGTTTGAGGTGGTGTTTGGAAGACCGTCTCCGTAGGCGACGGAAGATCGCCTCCAGCTTCTGTCGCATCAGGAACATTGGCCAACGGAGGTTCCGTGGGCGTTCGAGGGGCGACGTCGGTCCCCGAGTGGTGTGTTGACCTGGAACCTCTCCGAGCGTGGTTGGGGCGGGGCGTTGGCGATCCTGTCCTGTAAGAATGGCGATTCGGTTGTTGCTTAGTGGGCGTGTATGCAGAGTTTGAGGTCGGATGCTCATCCTCAAGGTCCTGGATAAGGATATCTCGATGGCACTTTTCCTTCCAAATATTCATGCGAGTCCATTTCAGTTGCGCAGATGCACGAGCTGCTGCAGATATGAGTTGCTCTCGCGTCCTTGGTTGAATTGGTGCCAGGATTTGTAGATGACGTGCATTTCTCAACTGGTCATCAAGCTGCTTTTGGCACTCCTGCAGTTTCTCTTCTGCCTCTGCAATCTTCTGCTGCATGACTTCACGCCGAGCGGTCGAGATATCCTCAGCCATCTTGTGGTCAATACGGCTTCGGGCGATTGACACAAGCCCTGTGGGAGTCTGAACCAGCTGGGTTCCATCAGCATTATCTAGTCGCCTCATGCCGCGACGCCCTTGTCCATCATAATTACCACCAATAACGCCACGCATTCTCACACCTGTAGTCCTGAAGGCCGCAGCATAGTTGAGCTTGGCAAGCCAATCATTCAACTCCTCCTCATTGTCGGCCAAGAGAACCTCCTCCAAGCCGCCTTGCCGCACATAGACAAAGGCATTCTTGTGCTTCCTATAGGTTGTATCAAGAAGAGCCACAGCCCCCTGTGTAGACATGAGGCCATCGGGTTTGAATTCTTCCAATGGCGGATTGAAAATCAACGGGATACCATCGTTGCCTGCTTTGATATGGTTGTCATACTGATGCATCAGTGACTTCACCCAGCTTGTATTTCGGAAGAAATAGAGCTGGGCGCCAGTGAGAATCGCGCCCCATTCCTGCCAGGGTGAACGCGCCTTTCTCTTTTTAGCATCCTTTCTCCATAACAGGCCGACTTTAGTAACTTTAATGTCGACAATTCCAGGATGAGCTTCTTCGGGATTCAATGAAGTCTGCTCGGACATGAACGCATCAGGGCGCGATCTCGCCGAAACGATTTGCAAAACACCAGTTCTAAAAAAGGTCTTTTGCAGATCCCTCAAATCCAACTTGGTCGCGGAGCCAAGATAGTTGTAGTGGTCGTCGAGATCCATTGCCTCCTTCAGGTTCGGGCGAAGCGCATCCAAGTTTCCATCGAGAATTAGGGTGTATGGGTCAATGGGTTCTTTGATGGCTCTTTTAGCAGGGTCGTTGGATGAAGATGGTAGGAGAGGCTTGCGCCTCGATCTGTGCGAAGCAAAACGATCGCCATGCTCAAAATCGTCCTCAACATGAATAAATGGGGTATATGTAATGTTGTCGTAAAAGCACTCTAAAACGTCATCAAAAACACCCTCCCCACGCGTATTCTTCAAATAGTCGGGTTTCTGCATCTTGTGCTTGTTGTTCTTATTGAAGACATCGGTGTGGAGGATAAGAAGAGAAAATGCGATAAAGTACGCTTGATCAGGGGAAGAGTAAATGCCCGGATTGCACTCGTGGTATCGATTTGCAAATGCCTGCAAGAAACGGTCAATTTGTTGTGTCTCCTTTGGAAGTTCAGCTTCCATCAGGAGTTTGCGAATGCACATGTCCATCGGATCGCCAAAGAAGCTAAAGCTGCGCATGTAGCTCCTCAGCACGGATAAGAAGAAGGGGTCTGGGTTTTTGGCTAGAGTGGAAGCGATGATACCGCGGCTCGCGACATCTTCAAGGTACACCAAATACTTCGCAGCAGACTCATCGCCACGACGCTCTGGCAACACAAACGACTCCCTGGCCAGCTGGAGAGAATTGTTCTTAGAGGCAATTGAACCAGGCGTGGTAGGGGTCAGCGTCCCTTGGCGACTCAGTTCAGAGTTTTGGCGCAGACGAGTTAGCCCAAATAAATCGCCAAAGCTCTTCCGGCCCGTCGATGAGGAAGTTCGAGTGGTTGGGGGCAGAAGGTGGTCATCTGTGGAGTCACGACCCATCGAGCTCATAGTTGATGACCTTCCTCTTAGCAGGTTAGTCCTGGTGGGGGATGACGCTCCGGAGTGTGTTCCGCCAGGGGCGAACAAAGCAGCAGCAGGAGACTGGCTGAGTCTTGGCGCATGCTCACTCCTCACCGTACCAGTCATGGGAAATTCGCTAGTTTGGGCGGAACCGGGCCTTGGCGTGGCTGTGATATTCAAAGATGATGTCGAAGAGATACCTTGCGGAGGCTTGTTCTTTGGCTGCTGAAGATGTGCGACGGGAAACAACGGCTCCGGGGGCTTCTTTGCCCTGCGCAACTTAAAGAAGGGCGTCGTCGACTTCTTTGGGGTCGTGCTTGGGCTCTGGTGAGAATGGCGATCATTGGAGCTGGCATCTGATCTCGACGACTCAGACTGTCGGTTTGGGGGCGGCGTCAGTATGGTACCATTGGGGCTGCTGTGGGTGGCCTGGGTCGAGGGACGAGGCGATTCGGGTTCCTCCAAAGTTTCGAGAACATGTCGGCTCCTCTCCTCAGTAAAGGATCTTCTGAACGTCTTCCTGGGCGCGGGTCGGCCGGGGACGGGTTCTTCGCGAGTGATCTCAGTGGAGCGTCGAAGCTTTGCACTTAATCCTATGCGCGAAGGCCTTTTCTTAGGACCATTGAAGTCGTTGGTGGGAGCGGTAGTGATTATTTCGGGGGCTAGGGTGGATGTCAGCAAAAGGGTATGCGAGCAGGGAGGTGCAAAGGGGGGGGCGAGGTACGTCGCGGAACAGGAGGGGGCTTCTCAGCCTGCTGCTTAGCCCGGATGGACAACTGGGAATCTGAAGCATTGCGAAACCTGAGGACAGAAAAGCGACGGTGCTTATTGTTTTCCTCCTGGATCGGGGGGGATTCGGGGCGGCTAATGGTGGAATCGCGGGTGGTCTGAAGGGCGATGGGTTCGATCTCGACCTCGTTATCGCTGCTGGCTTCAGGTTGTATCGGGAGGTTCGGGGGCGCGTCACCCGTAGGGGAGCCCGGCGCGAAGAGCGTATGACGGCGCATATCGGTCTCACTGGCCATGATGCCACGACGGCGAAGGAAGGGCATGGCAGCGACTGCTCATGGTACGCGGCCACCAGCCCGGGCGATGGAGAGCGGGTCGAGTTCGGATCAGAGTTCAAGTCGGGTGGGAAGAAGGCGAAAGAAGGAAAAGGGGAAAAATGAATGCGGCGACGTTGCGGCTTAGGACGAGAGACACGGGAGAGGTGGAAGTGGGATGTGGGTTGTGGATGTGGTGTATGCGGACGTGGACTGGCGTCGTAGACGTCTGGTACGTAGTTCGACTTGCTCGGGAGACGAAAGCGAGGCGAAAGGGTGCAAGTTAGAGCGGCGGCTCGAGACCTACCGGAGCTAGCGGGAAAACCCAAGAGCAACGGGGGAGTTCATTGAGAAACCTGTCCGGGGGGCAGAGTCGAGCAGCCTCAATGGTGAAAAGGAGGAGGAGATGATCAAGGGAGGACCAAGATTGGCGATGCTGATGTCAAGGTGAGCGTCGTCCGGTCTGGCTCAACGGGGATATGTTTGGGCAGGTAGGCGCTGGACCGCGATGCAGCGCCAGTTGCAATGCCAGTACAAATTACACCCAGTGCCAGCGCCGCTGCAACGCCCGCCAGCCCAGGGCCCCCAAAGTCCTTTAGTGGGCACTGGGCACCTACCTGCTATTCGTAGCCTTTTCGGCCGTCTTTACGCCCCGGTGGCGGCGCGTCCAGGGGCTGGGACTCGGGCTGGCTGGGACCTGAGCTGGCACTCGGCAGGCCACGCTTATTGGCTGGGGCCCTGTCAATACAGTGCCCGGCCTACCGGATTTCGTGTGGCTGGGTGGTCCGGGGTACACGCTGGTTACGCGAGAAAAGCCTGATGACGGCTGGTCCTCATGTGGCTGGCGTACAGTGCATGATTCCCTGGCGCTGTGGGCCATGGGCTTCTCCCTTGACGTTTGCTTTTCCTCCCTCGCTCCCATCCTCTCCCTTGCTAGGCTCCTCCCAACTCCCGCTGTCCGCTCCACCGCGCTGGTACCTCGCAGGTGAAGACACCGAAGCCAGGTATCTTGGGTGCCCCAAGCGCCCTATAACCTTCCCAACTGTAGGTGCTAAGCAAGGCACAGGCACTTGGTGGGTTCCAGCGTGCGTCCCACCTCTGCCCCCCTCTGCTGTTGCCCCTCTACTGCTAATTATTGGGTACGGGCTGGGGGTAGCAGCGACCAAACAAATTGGTAGGGCCTCTGTTTGGTTTTTCTTTTTGCAAGGCGGTTCATCCAAGCAGCCAATGTCCTTGTCAGGGTCGTGCTGAGATGCAATGGCACCATAAGGATGAGTGCCCGACCTACCCTTCCCAGCCCAGCCCCGCCAGCCCATGCCAGACCATGCCAGCTGACCGCGGCGCGTCTTCTCTCACCACCCGTCGACGAATGTACCGACCATTCCGAACGGCTCGACTGGCTGGCAGGCGATTCGCTTGAGCGAACCGCTAGAGCAAGGTTGAAACCTGGTGCAGAAACCTAGTTTGTGGTGTTGGATGTGCCGCTAAGGGCTTGTCCTCCTTGGGCGGGCTAATAAAACTGCCGTTGTCAAGAGCACGCGTCGTGGGCACCTCTAGAAACACATGGGAAACATGGTCGTCATAAAAATAGTCAGCGTCGTCAGTTCACGTTGTGCCCCACTGTGAGCGCGCACAGTCAGGTACCGTCCGAGGCCGCCAGGCAACTGGGAAAAAAATGCTGCACTGGCGCTCACTATCCAACTACGTACTGCCTCCAGGAGCCCCGCTGCGCCCCGTTCACCTATCCCGCCTCTGGATCACCATTACGTGCATGAGTTGTCTCGTCGTATTCTGGATTAACCATCACCACGCACCACCCCTCCCACTATACCGTACCTTCGTTATCATCGTCGTCGTCAGCGTGCACCCGTCCAAACTCTCCCATCATCAGCTGAACGTCTCGTCGCCTTCTGGCCTCCCCCCTGCCCAAGGGCCGGACGTCTGTGACACAGATCAATCAGCATTGTTAGCCACTCGTTGATTCAAGATGAAGGTGTCCGCCGCCCGCATCGCGGCAGCATCGCTGCTCCTTCTCCAGACCGCCAGCGCTGCTGGCATTGACGGCCAACGCGCTGCCGCCGCCAACAATCTCTATGCCCGCAATGCCCCTACCAGTGCCGACGGTGAAAACGCCCGCCTCTTCCCATTCCTAACAAAGCTCCGCGATAGCGCCATCGAGTTGGTTTTTGGACGACATCCCACGAAGACCAAGACCAAGGACGACCCAAAACCCGCCGTTCTCAATCAGCTCCGTGCCCAGTATGCGAACCAGCTAGTTCTGCGATTCAACATATCCACCGCCGAGGAGGAGGGTGCCCTATCGGACGCCGTGGGTCGCCTGTTTCTCGATGTATGGGCTTTTACCGAGGACTACGTAGACATTCGACTACACACCGATGAGGTTGCCCCTCTGCTCAGTCTCCTCCCGAGGTCTCTTCGCTATGCCCAGTCAACATTGATCCCCGACCTAGCTGCCGCAGTTTACCAATCGCTTCCGGCTGGCAATAATCCCCACGGCCCTGACCCTCATACCGGCCGTCCAATCCTCACTTCAGCACCTTCAACCGGCGACAATCTGTTCTTCCAAGATTACCAGCCTCTTCCTGTTATTGTCCGCTGGATGCGTCTCCTCGAAGCCATGTTTCCATCTTATGTGGAATACACCACCATCGGCAAATCTTACGAAGGTCGTGACATTCCGGCTCTCCGTGTCGGTGTGCCGTCAACAAACCCAGTACCCCCACCTCGCAAGACAATTGTGATCATGGGTGGCTCACACGCTCGAGAATGGATCTCAACAAGCACTGTCAACTATTTGGCCTGGTCCTTTGTTACATCATATGGCAAGGAGCAGTTGATTACAAAATTCCTCGACAGATTTGATATTGTTTTCATTCCTGTCGCGAACCCAGACGGTTTCGACTATACCTGGAACGTCGATCGCCTTTGGCGCAAGACAAGACAGCAGACAAACCTTCAGTTCTGCCGTGGTCTTGATCTTGATCGTGCTTTTGGGTTCGAGTGGGATGGCTCCCGAGTCCAACGGGACCCTTGTTCTGAAAGTTACGGAGGCGAGAAGCCTTTCCAAGCCACCGAGGCACTTCAGCTAGCAGCTTGGGCACGTAACCAGTCTTGGAGAAACAATGTCCGCTTTGTTGGGTTGGTTGATCTTCATGCGTACTCGCAACAGATCCTATATCCCTTCTCCTACACATGTTCGGTGGATCCTCCGAATTTGGAAAACCTTGAAGAACTTGCGGCGGGCATTGCCAAATCCATTCGCCTCTCAAACGGCGAGGCTTACACTGTCTCATCTGCTTGTGAAGGTGCGGTGTCAGCACGGGATCTAGGGGGTGAGCGACACTGGTCTCGGGTAGAGTCCGGAGGAGGGTCTGCTGTTGACTGGTTCTACCATGAGATGCGTGCCCACTTCAGCTATCAAATTAAGCTCCGCGACACTGGAAGCTATGGCTTCCTTCTACCCAAGGAGCACATCGTCCCCACAGGCGAGGAAATTTTTAATGCATTGAAATACTACGGCGACTACCTACTCGGTAACAATGGCATCGAGCGGTACATGGAGAACCATGGCAAGACTCCTGTCAATACAGGAGATTCGACCTCAGGCGATGACAGCGGCCAGGAGCCCTTCACGCAAGAACTGAAGAAGAGAAAGCTTCGCAGATAGGTTTCACTGAAAGGAACACAGCACTCAGCCGGTGCTGGTGTGCATGAAGCAACACATGAAGTACAGGTATGAATATGTAGTATGAATTGTTTATTTTGTCTATTTTTTTTTTTTTTACACCTTGTTACTTAGTACCAAGCAAAACATATGTATCAGGGCAAAAGAACGGGCGTCAATGGGTTTATGAACATAACTGGCTAGGGCATGGCGCAGGATCGAATGGAGGCTCTCGTGCGGTTGGGTTGGAATAGCAATGATTAGTGCCAGCAGCCTACTACTGGGGAATTTGATAGTCTAATAACACAAAGCTTTTTTATTTATTGTCCGAAAGCCAAACCAACAGAAACGTAAGCAGCCATGACCTTCAAGGAGGTGTCAAACAAGAAGGATCCGATAGAGCCCCTAGATGAATGAGTTAGCCGACGAGTCTTTGATAGTACCGAGATGAAAAGGTTTCATACAGCATGCGTCCTTGGGGACCCTTGCCAGAGGTGTAACCGAAGGCGTAGATGACTCGGGAAAGGGCCCAGCCGGCACCAAGGGTGGCGGCAGCAACGGGGTATTGCAGGCCAGAGATGAGAAGGGCGCCAAGGAAGGAAATTTGGTTCTCAGTGAAGTTGGCGTGGGCGCGTTGAGCTTGAGGCGAGTCAGCAAGAGGTGAAACCGAGCAGGGGGATAAAAAGACATAAAATAAAATATACATAAAAAAAAGAGAGAGGTAGTAACATACCGCAGTTGAACTGGTAGGCCTTGGGGTCCTTCTCAGCAAGTTCGTTGGAGGCGTAGGGGATGGGGTACTTGAGACCGCTGAGCTTGCGAGCCTGGCTGGTCAGGATCATATGGTACGTGTTGATGAAGAAGGTCGAGGTGGCGGCCACCAGGACGTAGCTGCGTGGGGTCAGCGGGAGGAACAATGGCCGAAACCAAGATGAAACTGGGAGCGCTTCTCGGCGCGGATGCCAGGTGGGTGGGGCAGCATTACCTGTACTCGGTGGGGAGCTCAATGGTGAGAGGCATCTTGGGCGGTGGTGTTGAGGGGTGTCGAAGGTATTGATTGTATTTTTAACACGTGGTATGTAGATCTCGCCGAGGAGGTCAAGACAGAAGCGCAGGCGCTGAGGGCTGAGGAGGAGGAAAATGAGGCTCGGGGATGGTGGCAGGAGACTTTTGAGGTCCGCGGTGGGATTGTGGACTGTTTATTGTTTGTGTTGATCGAGCTGGAGATGAGAGACAACCCACCGGGAGAGGGGAGGGCATTTCTACAATTTAATACTTTGGACAAAGCTCTCTCCTCCTCCTGCAACTGGAGCTGTGCCCGGGGAGCTCCACTCGGCGACAGAAAGTCAAAACCCCTGGACGCACCGTCTCCCGCTGGGAAGATCAGTTTTAGCGCAGCCTCAGTGACCACAGGCCCTTTTTTTTTTTTTTTTTTTTTTTTTTTTTTTTACAGCGGGCTGGGTGGCTTGCGGACTTTGATGCAGCCCTACGATAGCCCAATATACGCGTTTGCAGTTCTAGAAGCAGAAAAAAAAACTGTCCCTCCGTCTGTCTAGCTCATGTGTAAGTCGGTCGGCATTGAGTGAGGCCGAGGGTCCGCCCCCGGTCCCCCGGCGATGGCCCGGTCAGCAAAACACGTGCGGAATGTCATCGGCCACGGCAACAACAAGCATGATAATCGCAACCAAAGGGGGGAACGCTGCGAATCCATTGCTACGCAATCTTGAGGCAGAAGCGTACGCGGAATGTCCAACATGCCACACATGTGCGCCCCCAGTCTCGTCACAGTCCGCGCGCGGCGGTTTTCGGACACGCAAGATAGGCCGACCGACGGTCCAACACTGCTCCGGAGGGGCGTTTCCAACAGAGGCGCATCGACGAGTAGCAACACACAGTACCTTGGATGGATCTAGATCCCGGGTTTTAGTCAAGCAATATCATTTCCGACCGCTTATTCATCAGTACTGTCTCTTGCTTTGCTTAGCATATCCTCGTTGCCGATCCAATGGGGCTGAATCCCAAACTCCGCAACCCCATATATAGAAGTCCGCAACACCGCACTTACACGGTGAGCGCCAATCAACATGCCCACTGTATCCTGCTTCAAGGGTTTCGAATCGCGAAAACCCCCTCATTAGCTCGTACAAAGCACGAAGATGCTCTCAAGCCCTGCCCGGCCCGGCCCAGTCCTTGCAGATCCTCCTTACCAAAAAGAACTCATCCCGTGCATCTCTCGTCGGGTCGTCGCCATTCAAGCCCGAGCCCCTCAAACACCCTGCGCTCCGCAGTCTCCATGTCAGGGGCCTCATCGCCGCGGGAACTTCCCTCCAAATCCACCCATGCGCCATCTGCTCTGTTCCTAATTCCGCTGCTATCAAACTTCCATCCTTTCTCGGCTTTGCAGTATCTTCGGAGGTCCCTCTCAAACGTCGTTGCGCCGCTCCATCCAAGCATTGCGCATCCAACGGTCTTCCAGGGAGTCACGATGATGTCTACCCGCCGGTGCAGCGCATCCTCCCGCCCTACCTCTCGCCATACCACCATGGCCTTGTCCAGCGTGTCAAATCCTGATCCTCGGATTCCCTCTCCCCTCCAGGGAAGTGGTGCCTGTCCTCGCTCGCTGTTCTTGGTCGATAAGGTGAGGGTATGCGTAATGGCATGAGCCTTCTCGAGACTCATGACTATCTTGCCAATCACGTCCATTGTCATGACATTATCCCGGTGGCTCAGGAGAATATCTACATCTCCACATTCCTTCTTCCCACGCCGAAATCCCCCTACAAGAACCATTTCAAATCCGGCGTCAAGCTTGCGTGCATGATCAAGGACGGCAATGCCTATACGCTCAGCTTCGTCACGTGGGATCTTGAGCTTCAACTCGTCGTAGTATTTGACTCCAATTTGCTGAGCACGGGTCAACGATACCCATCCATGCTCGACAATGTCGTCCAGGTCCCGCCACCCTGCAAGCTGTCAGTCTGTTTCAATCAAGCTTTCGCGGGGCGCACCAGGGATAGAACCAAACCTTTCCGGCAGAAGTCACGCGCTGTAGTGTCCCCCACTCCCCAGATTTCGTAAAAGAGTTTGAGCACCGACACCATGGTATCGGATTCAGCCCTCTCGATCTCGCTAAGATGACCTGTCCCTTTCCATTGTTGATATAGCTCGGCAATCCTCGCACCACATCCTGGTAGCCGCGCAACCTCTGTGAACAGTCAGAATGGGATCACCAAAGTTTGTGCCGGGGTCCTCTCGCCTTGTGAGGTCTTTAGCAAAAAGGGATAGGCAGCTAGTGCGGCAATGGAGGTCGAGTAGGCTCTAACACCAACCTGGTCGCCGTGCAGCAACCGTATCGTCCTGACTTGTTTCAGCAGCTCGATAAACTCGTCATTTGGTGGGTTCGCAGGAGTCGGCCGCTGGCACGAGTATATCGTATGTAAAAAATCCGGAACGGGCGGCAGCGCAGCTTCATGCTCCGAAGTGGTTTCACGGCTAAGCGACAGCGGTTTCTGGGAACGAGCCTGCGATGAAGACGTGCCTGGGCGGCGCCCATGCCTGGTCCTTTTCGGGGAGCTTTGAGAGGCCAGGTTTTCAAGCTGATCACTCAGTGCTCTCCCAAGTATTCCACTTGAAGAAGAGGCTTTATCGAGGTTTGATGGTGCATCTTGCAAAGCCTTTTGGCCTTTGTAGAGAGTATATGGTCCGACGGGTAGCACTTCGTCCTTCTCCAGCGAATCCTTGAGCCATGCCAACTTAACGACCCTGATTATATTTTTATTTCTTTCTGGTGAGTCCGACGGCCTTCTCCTTTTAGGTCTGCGGTGGCTACTGGACTCTTCAGGTATTGGTTCGTGAGTCTCGCTGGAGCACGCTGTTTCCTGTTCCACCAAGGGCACTGTCTCAAGTTTGGCTCGTCTTAGCTCAAACAAAGCCCTTTCCCTCCGTGTAATGTTCCCTAGCACGATTTCTGCTTCGTTGATGTCGTAAGTCAACGACCCGATCTTGTCCTCGAGTTCATGTTGCTCTTCTGCCTGCAAATGGGTAGGCAGCAGGAAAATGCGCGGAAGCTGCAACGGCATCGCTCCACTGTGATTTCATCCACATTGAAATATGATCACTCATGCGTAGGCCATGGTTTGAGCGAGTTCAGCTTTTCGGGTGTGCGGGGCAGTGGACTAGAAATGACCTACGCCGTGCTGATTAGTTGACATGGGATAGTGGGAGACGATCTTCTGTGGCTAAAGTGACGGACAAAAGTCTGATACCATTGTGGCACGTAATATGTAGCAATCTACCTTGTTGGTGATGAAATAAAGGGAGGATAAATCATTTCAACTGTATTTTTTTTCTTCTTCGGAGCAAGTGAACGCTGTACGTTATTCTCACTGTATCATCACAACCTGATTGATGTCCTTTTCACAAGGCACTATCAAAGGCAGTCGACAGAGCAGTCCAAAAACGAACCAGAACAACGCGCATTTAAGAAGGAAAATACGCAACAGAAGAAATTCCAATTTTATGTGCCTTCGCCTCATATGAGGATTTCTATGACCAGGAGTATAAATCATTCCCATACTGTACTCCTGGCCGCATCTTCCACAAGCTACCCTACATGGGTTTGCAAAGAATACGTACCAAATGCCATCCACTCGCTACGTATTTCTCCCACATTCGGCATTGCTCTGTATCATCTCGGTATTCATTCTAATTATCATACATTTTGATAGGGTATTTGTATTCCAGCTCCATCAGCGCCACCACCTGCCAATATGGTATCCCTCGTGGAAGGGAGTTGTGCTTAGATTGTGCCACTTTCGACCCTCTATACATCCTCGAACTCCATCTCGTCTTCATCGCTGTCGCCTTCATCTTCTTCTTTCTTGATTTCTGGCTCAACCTTGACCCGCTTGGCTTGCCTCTCATCCGAGCTGTCCCCCTCTCGAGACACATCCCCTGAGGGCTCTCTCTTGATTGCAGGAGTGACCGGCGTATCTCGACTTGATACGTTGCCAGTTGCCGGCACATCTTCAAACTCGTCCTCATCCTCTTCTTCTGACCCAAAGTCCTGGTTGTCCTCCGCCTCGCGGGCTCGCTCTGCTGCCTGTTCTGCCTTGAGCTTCTCAAAGATGTCATCAATCTGAGCTTTGGCACCATTATCGACTGGGTTGGCGAGTGTCGAGCCCTTCGAGGTCGAATTCTTGACAGTCATGCTAGGGCCTGCATCTGCCGTGCCAGAAAACGATTCTCCAGTAACTGTGCTGTTCGACATCCATGATGGAAGCGCGTTTTGCCTCGCAACCTGCTCTTTCCTGGCCTGCTCGGCGGCCTTCTCTGCTTCTGTTGGTCCATCCGACGTCGAGATATTGACCGCAATCGACTGTGGACCTGTGTTGGTCAGACCCCTGACGGCCATCGGCCTGTTAGCCCCATTGTCAACAGGAACTGTTGCAGCGCGCTGGTGAGTCGCGTCGCGAATCACCGGTCGTGCCTTGGCTAATGCGCGATCGAAGTCGCATTCGGGAATATGCACCGCATCAATCTTTGGAAGGAGTTCACTGATGAACTTGAATTGGTCGTTGAGGCGGGTTGACTGCTCGTGGCCACCTGCGTTGCGATCCGCCTCAAACGTAAGAGCACGATGGCAGCGATGGCAGAGGAAACCCTCAGGCCCAACGCTATCCAAAACCTCCATTGCTGTCCACTCGGCCTTGCAAAACTGGCAAAAGTACTCCTTTTTCTCGTTTGCCACCTGGGTGGTGCCCTGGACTTCCTTATCAATTGTGTAGACGCGCCACTTGATGGCATCGATGGTATGTCGGTAGTTGATGTAGTACCATGTTCGATTGCTCGGTCTCGGGTTGCCTTCTCGCAATTCTGATCGGGTATGTCTATTTGGCGTGACTGGTTAGTGTCGGCATATCAAGGAGACACCTCAGGGACCACAAACACTGTCAAGAATCTATCCTCGCGCAGTTTACCGCAAATCTTGTGAAGATCTTTAGTGTTGATGGACATCAGGTACGCCAGGTCGTCGTCTCTGAGCCTGCAATCATCAAATCCTTTAGCCAATCTGTTAGGGTTCATCCGATGCGCTACGCGACATACGCTTCGTGCAGAATCAGCGCATCAATAACGAGAATATCGCGAGTCTGGTAAAAGGCCCGCATGACCGACTTGATGAGAGTTACTGCCAGGTCCATTGTGTCTGGGGTGCGGCGAGTGGCCGGAGTGGAGGAATGTGGCGAATAGAGCGATGGGTTTGTCGGGGGATATTGGATATAGAGATCGAGAAGAAGGCCCTCAGAGAATCGTTATGGTATGTCCGACCGCTAGCGCCCTTTTAGAAGGCGTCGTGAGGCCGTAAGGACCTGGTTCGCGATGGCGATTGTGACGACACAGAACGGCGCAATAAGCCTTTCAGATCTGAAGGGTCATGACGTATTCCAGGGCGCTGATGGATGCGGGTTTCGATGACGAGGGAGTAATATCTGCTCTTATCAGGTTCGCGACCCTTTTCGGAACAAATTTATATCATGGCTTGGAATCGTGGGCGGTATAGAGTGTGAGTTGAAAGAGTACTGAATTCTTTGCTAGGCAGCTGGTGCAAATATTCGAGAAGTAGAGCTATGCACGGGCGGTGGCTGCAGCGCGGCGAGGCCCACTTATTTCTGACAATCCAGCCTCATATCTGACACCCACCCACCCACCTGTATACTTATTATTCACATATGACAACGTACAACATGCTATCAATTTTTCTCGCCGAATCTCTTCTTTTCTGGAATGTAAAAGACACTTGATCACAATCTCAAAATTTTGGGCACAAGGCGCCTGGCTACGTCCGCAGTATGGTATGTAAATCTCAGGTATGTATTACACTGTCAATTGGTACACCCAAAGTCGTGACTTCATACTACACCCTCCAAATTCAGACCCGATTCACGCCATTCGAAAGAAAAAAACATGCTGTTCTCCAGTGATGCATTTTCTTCCTGAGCTCCTCCCACAAATAACCACACCGGATCCCATAAGCCTATTACGCATATTTTCTCAGCTGGAGTGCGGTTAGTAATCTGATGGTCCAAAAAAAGGGAGGGGTTTGCTCTTACATCTAATGTCAGGGTTCTTGAACTGTTCACTTCCTGGTCACGATAGACTCCAACCAGACTTTCACTGTCTTGGAACAGACCAGCCTTGAGACTGATGACGATGAACTGCATTCCGGGGCCAGAGTGCTCCCGGATATACTTCTTGATCTTATCCACGTTGGCATTGTCCAGCGCTGCATCAACTTCATCCAGGACGAAGAACGGACTGGGTTGATAACTGTGAATGGCAAACAAGAGAGCAAGCGCAGCCATGGTCTTCTCACCACCAGACAGATGTTCCATGTCACGGAATCGTTTCAGAGGCGGCATTGCGTGATACTTGATGCCGGATAAGTATGGCATATCGGTATCCTCCTCAATGTCTAGATAAGCCTGTCCACCCAACGGGTACGCTTCAGATCGAGTAAGATCCTTGTATACGTGGGAAATTTGTTCCTGAATATGTGAGAAGGCCTTGTTGAAGAGTTCGAATCTCCTCTGTTTGACATCGTTGAAGGCTTCCTTGGCTGCATGAGCTGCCGCCTTCGAATCCTCATACTCTTGGTCTGTGAGCTTGAGTCTGGACTCGACACTTTCTAGTCTCTCCATGGCTCGCATGTTCGGGTTCAGTTTCTCCAACTCTGCTGAAAGAGCGTTGATTTTATCCGTGAGTGACTCCTCGACGCTGGGCGCATCCGACTGCGAATAATTAGTAAGGCTTTTGTGGCGAGAAGAAATAATGCTACTTACGCTCTTGAGTTCTTCGTCCAGCCCATCAAAATCAATGGCAATTCCGTGATCGTCGAGTGCGATGCCCATCATTTCTTCATCGTCTCCATCTATATCCATGGCTTCAGTGTCTTGGTGTAGCAAATCATCTTCATTAGGAAGATTATCCAGAGTTCCCTCCACAAGAGGAATCTGAATCTGTTCCAATCGACAACGTCGCAAAAGCGCTGATTTGCTTGCACTGTTCTTCTGAACTGTTGTCTCCAGAGCATTGATATCCTTCAGCCGGCCATCGATATCTTTGCTACGCTTCTGTACTTCAGCTCTGGCCTCCGCGACCTTCTGGTTCTTCTCGCCCAATTCCGCCCTGCTTTCTTCTAGCGTCTCTCGTAGGGCCTCGGTCTCATCTTGTTCCTGCTGCATTGCCTCTAGAATGGCGTTCTTCTCTCCGGTGTATGCTTTGGTGTCGTTCTGGAGCCGTCTTATATGGGTCCGCATTCTGCTGATACGAGTAACTGTATCGTCATGACGAGTTTTCTCCCATTGCAGGCGGCTGGATAGCCTTTGCTTTTGCACTTCGAATTGGTTACGCTTCTCGGAGACCTCCTGTTCCAACTTGCCCTGGGAAGCGTCGTAGGCGCGAATATCACTGTATCCGAGTCGCCTGCAGAAGTCCCCAAAGACTTCGTCTTCAACGCGAGCAATCGCATCGCTAAATTCTTGGCACGTTGCCTTGGTGCTTTCGAGCTGCGAGGCTTGTCCATCATACTTGGGCTGAAGTTCTCGAAGTTGTTTCTTTTGGTTGTCCAACTCGCGCTTTTTGCTACCATGATTCTTATTAAAGGCGGCAAGTTCATCTCGAACGACAGTCAAACGTCGCTCGAGCCCGGTAAGATCGATTTGAAGCGATTCTTCTTGAGAGCCTCGGCGATCGACCTTGGGCAGGCGCTCGATTTCTTCTTTCAGCTTGGCGGCCATTCTTTGAAGGTTTTGGACATCAGCCTCTTCGAAGCGTCGCTTTCCGCCCTTGTTCTCAGGCCCACGACCACCTGTCATTAAACCGGCTTTGTGGATGATGTAACCTTCCAACGTAACGGCCTTAACAGGGATCTTTCTGTCATAGCAAATGTGTTTAGCGACTTCGAGCGTGTCGCACACAACAGAGCTTCCACATGCGTATGACATGGCTCGCTCAACAGAAGAATCGAAATTAATGGTGTCGATGGTGAGCCTTGCTCCCGAAAAGCCCTTGACAGCAGTGTTGACTGCGTTGACCTTGATATTGTCGAGAGGAATGAATGTCATGGGTGGGAACCTATGCTCTTTGAGATACTGGACACATTCAACACCAATCTTCTCTGAGTCAACAACGACGGAATCGAAGTCTCTTCCGAGGGCTGTAATGACAGCCTCGTCAAACTTCTTCTGTTTTGGTGTACAGAGGTCACCAATTCGACCGCGGACGCCGGGGTAGATTCGCTTCAAAGAAGTTACCATCTCCTTCATTCGAGCTTCCTTGTCATTTTGACGACGGCCGTCATCGGCTTCTCGGAGTTTTCTAGCCACATCCTCGAGCTTTTCCTCTAATTCGGTTCGCTTCTGGTTCGTTCGGACTCGTTCTGACTGGAGTTGGTTGAATTCTTTCTTCTTGGCATCGATTTCTTTGGAGAGTTCCTTTGAGGCGATCTCGGCTGCTGCTCTCCTCTCATCAATGCCGGCGATTTCAGCCTCAATTTTTTCGATTGCAGCAGCAATGCTGTCCACCTTTCCTCGCAAGTTGTTGACAGTGACTTCATCTGCCTTTCGTTGTCGCTCAAGATTCTCTAGTTTGGCTTGATTGGCGCCTGATCGAGCCATAACTTGGGCGCGAAGGGCGTTATATTCCCTTCGATCGTCATCGCTAACCTCGCGGCCCTGCTTCTTCATCTGCTCTTTGTAGTCGTTTTCGAAGAGCTCGCGCGCCTTTTCCACATTGTCAATATCCTTCTTGACCTTGTCGACGATCTCAGATTGCTCATCGCGTTCCTTCGACACCTTTGCGACTTGGGCCTGAAGCTTGTCAATTTGTTGAGAGGACTCGTGGATCTTTTCTTCAAAAGGAACCAGGCTGTTCTCTTTGTCTTCAATGCTTCGTGCTTTAATTTTGATGTCCTTGTCAATACGGGCGACTTGACGACCAGTGGCAGCTTGTTCCCTTCGCGCAGCCTCCAATCTCCTTTCAAAAGATTCTACGTTGCGTTTCAGCTCCTTTAGGTCCTCTTGATGATCTTGGATTGCTGCATGCGACTCGTCCATGACTTTTTGAAAATGGAAGAGCTTCCACAGCGTTTGGGTGACAATTGCAGCATCACGCTCATCCGTTTTGTTCTGGAAATTTTCAGCCTCCTTTTTCTGCTCGCGGTACTGCTTGATTTCTGAGTTGATGCCTCGACGTCGATGAAGCTGGAAGTTTTGATTCTCCGCAGCCTGTTCCGACTCTCCTTGGAGCCTTTCATAGTCCGCCTTGTGCTCCAAACTTCCAGAAATCTGCTCAATAAGACGAGTCAAGTCTTGGGGTGATTGAGATGCGATAGCCTCGACATCGCCCTGGAACACCAAGAAGTTTCTGGCTTTGATAAGGATGTTTTCAGTTTCAAGCGCCTCGTTGTACTGCTGGGCCGTGACGACCCGGTCGTTGATCCGGTATTCGCTTGCACCTTGGTTTGTGATGGAGCGTTTCCACTTCTGCTCGTCGCCAGCATCGTCTTCGTATACTGCCATGACCCAAGCGGTTTTGGGATCACCACGAGAGGCCTTGTCGTCGGCGTCGTCAAACCCGTTGGCATGACCATTGGTGTCAGCGGAGCCATCATCATTGATCTTGGACGTTTTTAATACTCGCCCTCGGTAGACGAGATCTTTGAGGTGGGCGGATCGAAGATGGGAGGACTTGATACCGAGGACGAAGGAGATGGCGTCCATGCTGAGTAGAGATTAGTAGAATGCGCGATGACCATGCCGGACATACTTACGAGTTAGATTTGCCTGAGCCATTGGGACCAATGATTGAGGTGAAGTAAGAATCACCGAAGAGTAGTGTGTGATGGCCCTTGTAGGACTTGAAGTCTGAGAGAAGATGTCTTGTTAGCGACGAGGCGGCATGGTTTGGCCGAAGCGACGAGGGACTCACTGAAGAGCTCGAGCCGGATAAGTTTGCCCATGTTGGCGGTGGTGGGCGGGAGCCCTTTAGTTGTCTATTGGAGGAGACGGAAGGAATTGAAACTTGGAGGTTGGAGGGGTATCAAGAATCGCGAATGCGACTGGGCGAGGGCGCGTCAAAAGGCGAGGGGGAATTGCGACCTGGAGTCGCGCAACTGAAAAGACGACGGTGGAGTTTCTCTGTTAGGCACAAACGTCGCGTAGAGGCTGGCGCATGTCATAAGCCATAACCTGGGGTAGCTGAGGGAGGTGTCGACGTGAGAGTGCGAACGACTTGTGGTTGCGACGCCAAAAAAGAGACGAGGTTTAGTGCTTGCAAAGGAACGCGTCGCGCGACCTGATCAGTGAGCCTCACAGCCAGCAGGTGCTTCTACTCCTCTCTGCTGCTGACTGGCCGCTTGTTGGCCGTTGCCGAAAAAGAGGAAGGACCTATGTGCACGGGCCATTCAGCCTCGTCTGGGAAGGTACGTATTTCCTGCCCAACCTCAGGCAAAGAATTGTGCTGCATTTGGCACAATACAGTGTCAACAACAGAGACAGACACACTATGTGGCATCGCAACTCGGCTAGGGACCACTTTATCGTTCAACAGACGGGTGGGCAGGTCGTTAGGCACCCGAGCACGGCAGCTAGCTGAAGTGAGGTCACCAGGTGAGTGCCGCAGTCTCATGCTAGGCCTTGAGAGTGCTGGCTGACATGACCCAGCGTCCAACCATGTGCGTTTCTCGCAGCACCTGGTGGCGTAGCAGCTCGCGATTCAAGGATATATGCAATGGCAGTGTCTACAGGGCATTTGTTGGGATGGATCGATTTTCGTCTAGATAGTTGGTGGCATGGTTACGCTGGCGAATTTCGAAATTCTGAAGTACCAAACTAGATGAGAATGGTGTTACACATGGTCGCGATTTTAGGTCAAGGTCATAGCCAGTCAACATGAGAGCGGCCACGTCGTCGGTCGGGATGCGTAAATCAAGGTCCTGGTTCTGTAACATTCAGGCGCTGTGAGACACTGTCCCTTCTTGGTCTAGAGAATGTCTGGCGTCATCACGTGTTGACACATGAAAACCCCCTCCCTCCCAAAGAACAAGAAACAAGCTCCTGGGCTGGAAGTGGGTGGAGTGGGAGCCCATCGATCCGCTGGTGATGAGGGAGACTTGCAGGGTCTTAGTGGGTGAATCAAGAGCTGATCCACTGTAGAGGCGCGTTCCGAGTACCCCGTGTGGCTACCACATGCTGTCTTTGCTTCCCACCTTCTCCACCATGCCCCCCCTCGAAAATGCCTGAAGTGGATTGGCTGGACACGGGGTATCTTTCATCATCGCATAGCTACTTACTGTAGGGATACTCAACACACTCAACACACTCCACGTGGATATCGTCCTGTCACTGTCACCGCCGTATTTTTGGTTTTCTTTTTATCTTGCGATCCCACTTACGACCTATATTCAGCACTGAAGCCCTCCATCTCTGTCGCATGCCCATGGAGTTCGGGTCGTTGTTGATCAGCCGCCACATTTAGGGTGAAAGTAGCTGCCTCAGTTCACATTCCGATTCTAGACCCTGTTGTCTTGGCCACTGCCCCTGTCCACAAATCCAACGGCCAACTCTCTTCTTTATTTTCTTGTGGGATCATCCCTTTGCTCCTTCTTGAACTTTGTTCTTCTCTTACGAATTTGTCGACTGACCTTTTGAGCCCAGTCCCGCTAGGTTATCGTGTGTGTCTCCGCCAAAGGCAAACACTAAGACGCTATCATGAACGACGATAGTAAAGTAGCCTCTAAGGCTACTACATCAAATCCTCTAGGTGTCAAATCCGACACGACCTCTACTGATAGCGATCCCATCTTGACACCCGAGCCCGAGCCTCCCGTCAGCCCGAACCCTCTGCCCGCCGACGATTCCGTTCTCGACACGCCAATCCTGGGTGCCACAACCCCCAAGAGCCCACGCCACTCTCGAAATCCATCATTCTCTGGAAGCAGTTCTTACCACGAGGACTGGGATGCCTCTTTACCCCCCCTGGACCGATTAACTGTACTCGACCTCCTCGATAATTTTGCTCTACCACAGCAGCTCGAGAAATTGCAGAAGGGCATCTCCGCACAAAGAGACAAAGTTCGCCGTTCTACAGGTGCCTTGAAGTCTAAAACGCAGTCAGCCAGGCACCGTATGGTGGAAGAATGGAGGCGCCGTGTTCCCTCAGCAGACGAGCAGCTTGATCGTTATCGCAAGCATATGCGCCGACGGATCGATAAACTTGGCAATAAGTGGAACGACACCAGGACGATCAGTCTCCGCGAGAAGATTTCCTTCATCTGTGGCGTTCTCAACATCTTCATCAGTGGTTACCTCATCGGAGGCTACCCCGAATACTTCCACCTTTGGTACACTGCCCAACTAATCTATTTCATGCCCATACGCTACTACACCTACCATCAACGTGGGTACCACTACTTCTTGGCTGATCTGTGCTATTTCGTCAATCTGCTCTTATTCTTGTCGATGTGGATTTTCCCCTCTTCCAAGCGACTATTTATGGCGGCTTACTGTCTTGCCTACGGCAACAATGCTGTGGCTATCATCCTGTGGCGGAACTCGCTGGTATTCCACAGTTTCGACAAAGTCACATCGCTCTTTATCCACATCATGCCTTGTGCAACTCTTCATTGCATAGTTCATCTTTACCCCTCAGAGGCACAGAGGGTTCGTTTCCCTGCCATTTGGACTATCAGGAATTCTGAACCCGGGTCACCTACTGCCTACGCCAATGTCGTATCGATGCTTGCGTGGAGCACTATCCCTTATACGTTCTGGCAGCTCAACTATTACTTCTTCATTTCTCTTCGCCGCAAGGAGAAGATTGCTGCTGGTAGACCGACATCCTTCACCTGGCTGCGCAAGTCATATTCGAAGACCTTGATCGGAAAGATGGTTTTAGCACGACCCGAGCCTTTTCAAGAGGCCGCATTTATGATGATCCAGTACTCCTACGCGGTGTTGACTATGCTCCCCTGCCCACTCTGGTTCTTGAGCCGGTATGCCTCGGCTTCCTTCCTTACCGTGGTGTTCATCTGGAGTATTTATAACGGTGCGACCTACTACATCGATGTGTTTGGTACTCGCTTCCAGAAAGAATTGGAGGCTATGAAAGCCGAGGTGATGAAATGGCAGAATTCTCCTGACCATGTTCCTCAGTCACCACCAATGATACCTCGCGCCGATGAGACCAACCTGGCAAACAAGGCACACCCGGCTGCTGTCTCATCAGACCAAGTTTTGTCCAACAATGAAGCCGAGCGTATGAAGGAGATGATGGGCACAACAGATGATACCAGCAACAACCTCAGCGTGGATGAGATCCCCTTGCTTGATGAAACCCAAGCATCCAGCTCCACGGGAGTTGATGAAACCCGCGGTGACGGCGCACGCGAGAGAAGGAGTGGTTAACTTGGCTACTGGGAATGTAGATGGCCATGTGCAGTGGCCAATGATTTGATTGTCGGGAGTGGTCTGCGAAGGCTGGACAAATCCCCCGGTTGTGACCATGTTTATGACCGGTTATACGGCGCTTAGGTTGGCTTGTTTTGTATGTGCCTGGGATATTGTATGATGTATTCGTCTGGAACAGGTACATTAGGTGCTTATTTTGTTGGTCATTAAGGGATGTTTTCTTGTTTTGCCATTTGTGTATACCCCCCTGATTTGTAGGAGCGTCACAAACCCCGAAAAAGTTGCGGAGACTACTTTGAGATGAGGCCGGTTTATATCAATATCATTTCTCTCAATCTATTCACAGAGAGCATCATCGGTCGACCTACTAGACTTGCTACATTGGCAAACGCGATTTGACGAGTGTAATCCTCAAGTTCATGTCACGAGGATAGACATTTCGAGAGGTTAAGCTGTTCATCATTTGGTGGCTTTATTTGAGGGGGAAAGCTTTCAGCCATCCCATGGACTCAAGAGTCTTTTGCTACCGTCTAGCTATTTTCCGCTATGCTTGGGAAAGATAGGAGAAAATATAATAAATGAACCCGCTTAACAAACAAATACAGCTATCGCTAGGTAGCTTTGCCATCCCAACCGGACATCCCTTGGTTTCGTTCCGGTCATCGCTCGAGTGTACCACCCGCATTCCCTAAATTCCTATCCCAAAAACAAATCAACGTAAAGCAAACCCAACCCAACCAACACCCCAGTCATGATTCATCCGTTAGCCAGAGAAGACGTGAATTAAACACGACGCCAGTTAATGCATATGATACAGCCATCATAGGGTATTTGTTCCATAGAGCATTAGGTGCAACCAAGGAGCAAGTTACTCCCAGTATTGCTTAACCCACGACAAGTAAATGTGGGTATTTCCTTTTCTTTTATAAAGATCATCAAGAAACGTTTTCCGAGGTCGACGAGGCCCACACCAGAATGGTACTAGGTCAAAGCAAGACCGAATACCATGATGATCGGGTAGCCTTTACCGAATGACGCCCCAGTCAGCTAGTCGGCCACCCGCGTCGCCATCTTCCCGGGCCCCAGGCCGCCGACCAAACACCGACCAAAATCTCAATGTCTCGTCGCCGGCACCAGTTACTACCACTCGGCCATCTGGACTCATGGCAAGATAAAGCACTCGGTAAGTGTGGCCAGTCAAGCTGGCGACCTGAGTCATGGAAGGATACTTCCACACGACGATTTGGTTTTGACTATAACCGTGTGTGGAAACGATCTCATTCGAGTTCTTTGACCAAGCAATATTGCACACTTGGCTTCCAGTATCGATTTCGTTGACGACGGTGCCCTTGACGGTGTCATGGAAGATTATACGGCGATCTGCCGTACCGCCTCCGGAGGCCAATAGCCCACGTTGATGAGGCGACCAAGAAATGGCTTTGACGGCTGCTGTGTGGTCTGAAAATTTCCACAACGGACTTTCTGAAAGCTTGTCCCAGACCATAAGCTTATTGTCATTGCCGCCACTGGCCAGTTGACCATCCTCGCAATTCCACCTCAGTCCACAAACCTCCTGCTTGTGGCCAACCAATTTCTTCAACCATTGATCGGGGGCTCGCACATCTCTGTGGTAAATCAATCGGTCGCGCGAACCAGATGTTAAAATATGAGTGTTCCAGGCCAATGACCCTACTCTCGCAGTATGACCTGTCATGGTTCTTAATCTACGAGCTTTTTCTGCATCCCAAATCTGGACTAGGCCCTTGCCGGTGCCGATGGCAAGATGTGTTCCTTTTTGAATCCAGGACACACTGGTGACGGTGTCATCCTCTAATGTGCAAAGTTTGTTGACTTTACTGGTTTGGGCATTCCACATGTAGACGCTGGAACCCAACCCAACACCGAGGATGTTGGCGCTCCCCCAGTCTACCAAGTTCAGGTAGAAATCATCGGCAAGCTCTGGCGCGTCCAGTACTTTGTAAGGTACCTTGCTGACAGCTCTCGGTTGGCGGCGCGGGCTTAGCAGCATTTGTTGACTACCAAACCTTACAGGCGACAGGCTGTAGATTTCTGCTCTTGTGTCCAGGTTCGGTCCGTGCCTGCTTTGGGGAGTCTTAGATGGGGTTGGGTGTCCTGCGACATGACTGTGGTGGCGAGGAGACATGTAAGAAAAGAGATTCTTATGAGGAGTAGAAGGCGTTAATGAAGATGGAAGTGAGGTAGTGGATGCGTTGTTTGGAGGGGTGTGAGATCGGGTCCCGTCATGGATGGAGGCGCGAGAAGAAGGAAGGCCATGATCAGGAGAGAGTGTTGGTGTCGCCGCTTGGGGGACTGAATTCTCGAATAGCTCAGCGCGCAACAATGTTGAGAAGGTGCGATTAGCTTCTTCCGCTGAAGAGCATGTTAGCATGTCCTGGTTCTTCAACAACTTGAGGGATGAGTAGTTCATACTCTTTTGGAAGTGAAGTTCGCCATGAGGGGTTCGCTTCTTTTGTTTGGAGGGTGTGGCGGGGGACCCGTCTTCGTGCAGCAAGCTGAAGCTGGCCTGGAGATCCTGGCCTGTGCGAGTTGGAATGAATCTATGAGATGTTAGCCCAGGAATGTGGTGAGATCGGTCAAGGAGCAGACGAACCGATCACCATTTATCCTCTGGCGTTTACGATGGGGGCTTGAACCCGGTGTACTTTCTCGCTGCGGTCGCTGGAACTCTCGTAGCAGGGCGTGGTCGACAGCATCGATGTCGAAAGGACTCGGTCGGGATACATCGCTCATTCGGTGACCGCTGCGGAGGGAGCGATTTGGGCCATTGTCCATGTTGTGCCTCGACTCCAAACGGGCACGTTCTGAGCGGGGAGGAGGAGTGGCAGCGCGAGCGGGACCAGATGCGGCGACAGCCTTGGGCTCGTCCATGGTGCGCTTAGAGGATGCAGATGCGGCTGCTGAGAGGCCAGCAGACTCGACGGGCAGCGTCATGACCGTGGAGTGCTGTGCTGGTTCGGTTAGGGATGAGCGGCCGGGAGGTTCAAGGTTGGCGGTGGGGTGGGTCGTCTGGGTGAGCAGGAATGTCGATATTGATGATAGAGAAAGAGGATGAAGCCAGGCAGGACGGTGAGGGCGGGTCCCTATCACCGTCTAGCAGGTCTCGACTTGTAGTGACGGAGGCGACTATCGCATCGTCTTGGGGGTTGCATAGGCCGGATGGCGGATCGACGAGAGAAATGGGCGCTTGGGCGACGAAGAGCGAGCGAGCGAGCGAGCAGGGTCTACCGAGTGGGAATGAAGGAGGGGAAAGATTGTGGTTAGATGAAGAGAATGAATTGTAGACGTTGTTTTGGGTGGGGAGGAGGCGGAAGAAGTGAGAGACAGAGAAAGTTGGCAATGTTTTGGTAGGCTCGTGGGCGTGGTCGAGGGAGAATTGAGGTTGACGTTTGGCTGGCGCAGCGTCGTGTTGGTTGTGTTGGCGGGTGCAAAGGTGAGTTGCGGCGGACAGCGGGCATAGGTGCTGGTGCTGGGCTTTTGGCTGGGGGCTTGGGGCCTGGGGGATGAAACCGTGAAAGGCGGGCGGTGGGCGGGCTGCTTGTGAGCGACGTGGGAGGGAGGTTGACCTGGGAGGCGCGCTAAGCACCTGGAGCTAGCCTGCACCCAATCAGGCAGCGCAAACGCCAGCCTCCCCGGTGTTACAGGGGGGATCGCGGACGGCCAGGAAACGCGCGGGTTCGCTCGTCAATAACAACAACTCGACCCCGTTCCAAAATAATCAAGCCGAGCCAAGGCCTGTTCTACTGGACGTGATTTTACTTGCTTTTTCTCCCCTGCTTGCTTTTTCCCTTCCGAATAGGAGCTCATGATTTTTTTATGTACCCCAGTTCCAATGCACCCCTCGCATCCGTTTACTCGTCCCATTCACAATTCCAGACTGCTCCGTCCCTGTAGTGCCGCACTGACACTCATCTTGAACTGGGTAACTCTTGTCCCTTACTGCCATTGCCATTGCTCAGAGTGGGGTTTGCCTTAGAATTTGTTGAATACAGGTCTATGCCAGAACTATTGGGTTCGCATACGTAAAGCATGAGTGAGAACGGCCTGGTTCATATCTGTCACATTTCTGATTGCTGTATGGTGTATGAAGGCGCTCTAAACGGACGCGGCCAAGCACCATCTTCGTTTGTAAACACAAGACTTCAACCAACCATGGCTCTTGCCGAGATCTAGCCACTCTAAAGTTAGCTCTCAATTCACCATTCAGTGACCTTAGATGCCCATTTCTGAACGCCTCGACAGACCGTGGACACATCCGCACACTTGTCACATTCGGACTGGGCCCAATGCTACCATCAAATGCGACTAGCTTTGAATGGTCCGAGAGAACCCTCACTTTGCGGGAACCACTATTTCAATAGTAGTGGTAGAGACTACCCCCTCGCATCGCTGGAGCGATCCCACCGCCTGTTTTGTCTCACGCGCATATGCGGGCAAGGTTGTGTCTATCCTATGGGGGCCGCCTATATCCTCGTCAATGCGGGCTGAAAACTGGTGCCGTGTGCGTGCGTGCATGTAATTATGTACAGTACAACCCTTGAATGATTGTTAGTATGATACTTTGCTGCATGGGGCCCTTACAAAAAGATAACAAATCTTAGCATTTTTAGCTTAAGTAAATAGAAATAATAGCTAAATTGATGAATTCTCCTGAAAATAATCTCCTGGGTTCTTTTTTCAGGATTATTTGCTGTAGAGAATGCTATTATTTGAACTAGGCTAGCTTGCAAAGTGGCTGTACTTACGCTACAATTAAGCAAAGGTTATATTGTATGCGGCTTGATTTATGTGCTGGTGTTTGTATATGTATTTCTTTCTTTCTTTTTTTTTTTTTTTTTTTTTTTGGGGGGGGGGGGGGGGGGGGGGTGGGGGGGGGTTGAGGGGGGCTTCCTTTCTTTTCAACAACCTCCAGTAGGATTCATTCTCGTTAAAGCGAGGAGCGCGTATTCAGGTCCTGGCTGAACGTCTCACCAAGCCTCAATTAGTCAAAAACATTGCGTGGGTCGACTTCGTGTCGTGTTATTGTTTTGTTCCCGAAACGCTTTCAAAGTAACGGGACGTTCCGCACCTGCGTCAAATTTGTGCCGCCGCGAGAGCAAGACCGACCACTTATTACCCAGCTCTTATCATTGGTGTTGGCGAAGCGCTGTGCTTTGGTTTTGAAAGGTGAATTATAAAACAGGGTGCCTCCTTGTAATCTCTCCTGCGGCCTTGGGTAACAAGGCCATCAGCGCTCGGAGAAAATCAGATCCAACGGAGCTAGACACGAGCAGGTGTAAGGACGGGATGCGATGGCCGCCATGAGGGCCTCGGAGAGGTGGCTTCTGTTGTTGAGCTCTATTGGTTGGTAGTGCATCCATGTTTTATTGTTTTGCAGCTTTGGTGCTTCATCCCGGCATCGTCCAGCCACCAGTATAAAATCTACGTTGAGACAAGTGCGATAGTAAATAGGGCATCGTGTTAACACTAGACATTCTGGAAACGCACAGAGATATAATTTTGGTCCAAAGTCGCTAGTATCAATTTCCGCCTTTGTTTACGAGTGGCATACCTCAAATGTTGACTGGTAACTAACCATGCCTTTTACTGTGTTATTTGAAATTTCACACTGTAGGCTGCACGTCCTTTCGCGACCCATTAAACCTGCGCGGACTGGTCGCGTCAATGGGCCGCTAGACGCTATTTTAACGCGTTCTTTTCGCGTACCTGCTCCCCCTTTGTCCACGTCCAATTCCAGTGCGTGCACCCATGTTCTTTTTTCCTTCTTGGGAAGCGGCACACCAACGGTGGTCGCGCGGGAGTGTCCTCATTCTTAGACGCTAGAGTATGTCTTACGACTGAAACACCTTGACCTCTTGTGTATTAGACCTGCTTGGCTGGAATTCGCCGTATCCATAACTCTCTACCTGTATGTAGCCAAGTACCCAGATCATCCGCCTCAACGTCTTCAGGCTGTCCTAATCGGCAAGACTGCTGTGCTGTGTATCAGCATCTTTTTTTTCTGCTCTGAGCCGGATCTGTCCTTCACAGTCATCTATTCGTCATAAGTCATCGAATCGCCCGTTCTAATACGGCTGCGAGGGAAATGTCGGTTCTATGTGTATCTGTTTAAGGGTTTCCCATGCCACGTAGCGCCCTGACTCTCCTGCATCAGATCCAGCTACCAAAAAATAATAAACAAAAGAGAAGAAAGTCGGGAAGAGGCCCAAGTTGGTATAGGCAAGAAAAGAATGATGCGGGCATAGAATTAGCCCGCTGCCAGTCACCTTGGGGTTTGAACAGGGCCGTATCAAAGCTCAGCTCTATGCCTGCGATTCCGCTTGCGCAAGCAACCTCTCCCGCCATCCATTGCAGACTTCTTCAAAGCCCCCAATGACCTCCCCACACACTCCCGCACATTCTCTCTTCTCCAATCGTTCGCCCCAGTTACCACGAGTCAACCAACGCTCACCCTCTTCTCTAAGCTCTTCCTCACGCCTCATTTCAGCAACGATTTCCTTGGCGCTTTTCAGCCTCCTGGTAGCCATGGTGGTAGTTTGCCGAGACATGTGAAGTGTATCGGAAAGGTAATTCAAGGTTTGAACTAAATCCGAAGTTATGGTATGAAGGGCTGTCAATGAATTGAAGGCAGATGTCGAGGGCCGAGGCATGCTGTCAGTGAGAGACACAAGCAAGGGAACAAGCTCATCGACTGTGTCTTCATCTGGAGGTGGAACGAGAGGGGACAAGAGAGCGAATGTCAAATTGTGTAGTTGGCGAGTCTGATGGCTCACATGTGTCGTCAGTGCTGAATGTGCTGTTATCAACCTGTCAACCTGTTAGCAGATGAGCTAGATACCTGGGTGTTATGATTCTGACCTTGAGGCGCTGGCTTCTACGCTGGATTGGGACCCAAGGTCCCGAAGACCGTTGGTGACTCTCTTGAAAACATCATCGGTTGGGCCACCGTAATTCTCAGTTCCTCGTCGAGCCAGGGATTCCACGGCATCCATCTTGGCCACCAGTCCGGGGGGCATTCCGGGAGTTTCTAGGTCCGTCTCTGACCCGTAATCACTGCCATCGTAATCGCTCTTTTGTCTCTGGTGTCCGCGCCGTGGTGAAGGTAGGCCAAGAGTCATTTGTTTAGGCTTGTCGCCCTCACTCTCAGAAGGAGTTCCGACGTCACCTGTCCCGCTGGCATCACCCAAGTGCTCGTTGCCGGGGCCTGCCGGCTCACCATCCAGGTCTCCTTCATCGTATTCACCCTCTTCCCCCGAATCCGAGAAAGCATCGGCCAATTCGTCGGCAAGGTTTCCCATACCATTTCCAGCTCCATCTCCTCCGCTTCCGAGGACGCTCATATCTAGACCGTCGGCCTGGTTGAAGCTGTTGCGGAAGGGCGTTGAAGGATCTGGCATGGAAGACTTTGATAGGCGTCTATCTTGAGGGGAGCCTGAGTAGCTATCAAAGGCCGAGGAGGTCCTCGAGTGCCTCGGGGTCTGTGGAGAGGACGGCATGTTGGTATTTGATCGTTTGGGCGAGGTCGGCGAGGTACGATAAACTCGCAGCTTGGCACCGCCAGAGCTGCACCCCACGTGTCGACAAGAGAGCGGTGGGTGCGGGAATGGAGATGGAGAAGCGGCCAACGTGGTTCAGGACGTCGTCATAAACAAATAATGCAGGATGCAGATGGCAGCGGAGTAGCGGGATGGCTGGGTTGGCTGGGTTGGCCAGAAAGTCGAGAGATAATCTGGGCGCAGCCTTTGTTGGCAGCCGTGCCTCCTATTGATATTGGTTCGGGGGAGGGGGCAATTAGCACCAGCGCCGCGGCTAATGAGTCGCGAACGAGCGGTCGGGGGCGAAGCTGGAGGATGGGTGGACGATACCGTCAACTCCAGGCGTCAAGTGAGAAGGTTCTGCATGCCACGACACGTGGATTAATCATAAAAGACGATACTAAGGCCTGTCCACAGCAATTGTTGCGATGACTGTTCAATGCCGTCGTGGCGGTCGATGCAGCGGAAGCGAGTTTGCGGTGGGCCCGACATGGGACTTGGCATTATGCTACCTGGGATCAAGGTATTGCCGCCACTGCAACACTCTGCTCTGTACTTGGGCGTCGGTACCTGATTATGTCGGGTTTCATTCCACCGGTCGCGGCAACCCCCTCGCTGGCGGCTGCTTGTGGCTGAACTTATCATGCACCCCACCACTCAGCATGGCACGGCCACATTACACTTGAAGATGCCTGAAAACCCCACGTCCTAGCCAAATTATTCATTATTCCTTCGCAGAGCAGAGCCTCTCATCACACAATCTATTGAAGCTCCCTTCCGCGCCATCTCTCTCTCGACGCATGCAGAGTAGCCAATCTCGACACCTCTGCTCCAAAAACTAGCTCAACATGGCTACTTTCCGTCGATTTCGCCCCGACGACGTGAATAAATTCTCCAAGTGCAACCTGGACCCGCTCACGGAAACATACGAGCTCAACTTTTATCTCCAATACCATGCAAAGTGGCCCTCGCTGTTCCAGGTCTGCGAGGACACAGACGGAAACATTGTCGGCTATAGTAAGTCCATGTGTACGCTAGTGTAAATTAATTGAGCTCATCCGTGCTGACCATTGTGGAATAGTCATGGGCAAAGTAGAATCTTCCCCCGATGCGTACAAGTTCTCTGAACACTACCTCCCTTGGCATGCTCACATCACCGCCCTCACTGTGGCCCCGGAAGCGCGAAGGTCGGGGATTGGAAAAATCTTGACAGGGCAGCTCGAACTTGCGGCTGATGCAAACGATGCGTGGTTTATGGACTTGTTCGTTCGGAGAAGCAACCACCGTGCCATTACCTTTTACAAGAATTTGGGCTACAGCGTCTACCGCGTTGTCAAAGATTACTATGGGGATCATGCAACTGATCCGACCCAGTCGAGTGAAGATGCCTTCGATATGCGAAAGCCCATGAAGCGAGACAAGGATCATCAACACATTCGAGAAGATGGAGAGAACCACGATGTGCAACCAGAAGATGTCTGGTAAATTTCGAATTGTGAATTATAAAACATCGCCCGACGCTCCTATACGGCTTCGCCTATTTGTTAGGATAGTGAGGGGATAGGTGCTGTCAGAGCCAAGCTCCATCCACCTCATACACACTACCACTGACGAAGGTACTCTCAGGCCCAAGAAGAAATGCAACCACATTCGCACACTCTTCAGGAGTACCCTGGCGTTGGAATGCGCTTGGTTCGTCAAACGGGGCGTCTTCTGGTCTGCTATGGATGTTCCATGCCTTTTGCATCAAAGGAGTGAATATTGCCCCTGGGGCCACTGCGTTGACTCGCACTTCCCGATGGCCATTTTCCTTTGCCGCGGCTTTAGTCAGGCCAACAATACCGTGCTTGCTGGCGTCGTAAGCGCTGTGCTTAGCGAATCCTGTGAAATGTAGTCAGAAAAGGGAGACATGTCGCCAAAGGTTATTACGAGAACGTGCCCTTGATACCGTGGATGGAAGCAGCGTTGACGATAGATCCGCCATCGACAATCCTGCGCAATTCCGCACGTAAACAATACATGGTTCCCGTCAGATTAACCGCTATGATTTTATGCCATTCGTCGTCCTCGAGATCCGCGACCGTCCGAACTCCGTGGTGCTTTCCTATGACACCGGCCATATTGGCAGCACCATCCAGTCGTCCGTACTTATTTACTATGCTGTCCAGCCAATTTTCGACTTGGCTTCTTTGGGAGACATCAACTTGAGTGACAGTGAAGGTTGCATTCTTATCGTTGAAGTGCGAGGTGGCCATATCCATTGCACCAGAGTCAATGTCAGCGATGCAAACAACAGCTCCTCGCTCAGAAAGGATCTTGGCTGTTGCAAAGCCAATGCCACTCGCTCCACCTGTAATTGCGTAAATCTTCCCCTCGAGCGACATATTGTTCGGTGGCTTGCTGTCGATAATAGTGACACCAGGAGTCGTAGTTGAAACAAATATCACGAGGGAAGAAAATGGATCGCAGCATATTATATACACTGTGGTTTTGGGGCTTGCACCAAAAATCGGGAGTCGCTTGATTGAAGACCGAGTTTAGATCCCCGCAAAGAAAAGAATGACCCGATTGGGGGATAAATACACTAGGCGAATTCAAGCGGAAGATGATCATCAATTCCAATCAAGCGTAGTTTTTTATGGCCATCAGGAACAACACAGCTACCATCAAGAAATTAGGTGGCACAATCTCAATTGTCTGGTTTGGAATGGGAGCGTTTGCGCTGGATCGGGACAGTGACAATCCGTATCCAGCTCTTTGGTCCATGGCAAGAATACACATGTAGCTAATTAACAAGGGGAAGGATGATCTGCAGCGTAAACTTCCCACGGAGGACCCCGCTTCCCCAGGTAGGCTGGCCAGATTAGCCAGCCAGATGGCTCGCTCTATCATAACAAGTGGCCCGGGTGAAAGGGCCATTTCGTCATGGATATTCAACTTCGCGACCAGTCAAATCATTGGGTTCCAAATTCCCGATCCGTTCAAACAAGGACAGGTAAAGTGTTCTTAGGACTCCTATCCTAACCCAACTAGCTTCACAATTGAGAGCAATTACTCTCATCAGATCAAAGAACGTAGCAGGAGGAGACAACTGGCTTAACCGGATATTTACTTCAACCCAAAGGCCGTTGGGCCGACCAGAAGTATAATCTAGGATTGTGGGGAATGGCAGGTAAAATACTGAAAAGTGCCTGGGCCGCTTTGGTGAGGGCTGGTGGAAGTGCTGCAGGGTTCATAGAATAGGCTAGGGCACTGTATGCAGGCACAGGATGTGGTACCTGCCTGTTGGGTGCGCTGTTGAGAGGTTGCCACTGGAGCTGGAGCAGCATCGCTGACAGACGACATTACTTGGCGCAAATTTCTCTCTCGACACTGTGATAAGGAATCTCAAGACGGAGAATAATACTTGAGAGAACGAAATCAGTCTTCCATTATCATCGTGGATTTAGAAAACCCTGGCCTTGTTGTCCATTTCCCCCTTACCTAATTCCCTGGGCTATATCCATCGTGGTATGCAATGTTTTCAGCCATTCGCTTGGAACAGAAAAAAAAAACATTCAGCCTTCTGTCATACGGTGGCACTAATTTGCGCTGGAGTGCCCAGGCACAGGGGGCTAGAGCAATTAGTGGCTCGTGCTTGTCCGCAGGGAGACGTTACAAGGTTGCCATCGAAAGCAGTTGTTTGCCTTAGGTGCCTACCAAAGCAAGGCGGTGTCAAATTTTTTCAAGGACAGCACATTTGGACGCATGTCGCAAGGTATCTATACAAGGCAAGAGTAGAGATAACGAGAATATGCACGTCGACCAGAGTGTGCTGGACGAGGCAAACATGGTGCACCACTCGTAAAATATAGGCGAGGCGAGACGAGGCGAACCCTGGAATGGTGTGCAGGCAGGGCAGGTACCTCCCCAAAGTACCCAGTAACTTATTACCGGAGGGCAGCGGTGGCCCTGCTGACGTGCTGACAGTTAGCTCGTCTCCCCGGCGCCCACCACAGTCCCAGACTCGCTTCTCTCTCGCTCCCCATCTCCATCTTTCATTCCCCCATCCAGGCTCATCCACCACCCGTCATCAACCGCATTCACCTGTCGCCTCTTCTCTTTGTTCTCCCTTGCGCGTTGGGTTTGGCAGCTGGCGAGCCCCTCTGCCGACTGTCTGACACTGCCCTCTACATCGGCCTGTAGACTTTTCCGTTCCTTCCTCTTCTCCCTCTCCTTCCTACGCTGCCTTGTATTATTTTTTTTCCTCCCCTTCAGCCTCACCTCCCAACACAACCGTCACGATTGGCATTTCGCATCACCCAGTCCATCATCCAACCGATATCTGTTCCCTTTCGCATCAATCACGATGGCTACTACCGCCATGGACTACGAGGCCGCCAATGGCGACCGCTACGAAGGTACGCTCCCGTGACTCAGCCAGTTGCCACCCACGCGTCCGCGCGTGCCACGCTTCTGCAAACTGGGATCGACCTCAAGACATGCGACAATATGCTAACTCTCTTGTCGCAGATGAGGGCCCTCGCTACGAGCGCGATAACCGTAGCGCTTCTCCCCGTCCCCGTGACGAGAACGATTCCGGTCGTCGCCGTTCTGCCTCGCCAAGTGGCAACAACGACAGGTGAGCTGCCCCAAACATTGATACCCATTGCGCCGAACTGTGACTGACCTATGCCGGCCGTCGCAGCAACATGAAGGATGTTTCCGCCCCTCGAGAGGATGATGACGGTGCCATCAACCCTGGTTCCAACCTGTTTGTCACCGGCATCCATCCCAAACTCACCGAGGCCGAGGTCTCTAAGATGTTCGAAAAATATGGTGACGTTGAGAAGTGCCAGATCATGCGTGATCCCCACACCAAAGAATCTCGTGGCTTTGGCTTCGTCAAGATGGTCACCTCTGAGCAGGCTGAGGCTGCCAAGGAAGGCCTTCAAGGCGAGCAAATCGAGGGTCGTACATTGAGCATCGAGAAGGCTCGTCGGGCTCGCCCTCGCACCCCTACCCCCGGCAAATACTTCGGTCCCCCTAAGCGAGGTAAGGTGCTCTTCTCCCCATAAGATAATTTGACGCTGATCGTTCCAAAGACCCTCGTCCTCGCTACGATGATCGCCGACGCGGTGGATATGGAGGCGGCAGCTACGGTCGCGATGACCCATACCGCTACCGCAGCTACGACCGCAACTACGAGCGCCGCTACGATGATCGCAGTGGTGGCTACGAGCGCGATTACAACCGTGGCTACCGCGAAAACCGACGTTACGAAGACCGAGGCTACAGCGGCAGCGGCGGCGGCGGCGGTGGTGGTAGCGGCGGAAGTGGTGGCCGCGACTACGAGCGCGACTACGAGCGTGGCTACGAGCGCCGCGGCGACCGTGAAGAGGGCTACGGCCGTGAGCGATACGGTGGACGCGAGGACCGCGATCGCTATGGCCCCCGAGGCAGTGGTCCTGGCGGCTATGAGCGTGACCGATACGATCGCGGAGGCGATCGTGACGCTGCTCGGTCCCGCGAACCCGCGGGCGGTGCTCCCCCGGCCGGGGCTGCCAGCTATGGCGAGTCTGCCTCTCGATCGGAGGCTCGCGATCCCTATGGAGGTTCGGGCTACTAGTTACCTTTTTTTATCGAAGTACTCGCTAATCTTGCTAGGTCCTGATCGCAACTAAGTACCAACGGTATCATCGACCCCAGCTGTTTTGATAAAGCAGCGTATATCCTGGGGTTGAGTCTCAGTTCTCCTTTCCTCAACTCCCTGTTTTGCTTGTTCGCTTTCCTGTTTCTTTCATTTTTCTTTTGCCTTGCAAGGATTACTGCAGGCTCTCGATTAGGTTCTGCTCACTCAGGAGTTTCGTGTGATTGCGACGTTAAGGGAATGGAATCAAAAAGAGGGTACTCGGCCTGCATCACTGAGTTTCTTGTTGCTGGTCGGTTTTGCGGCGACAAGGTCACAGATGGACCACGTATGGCAGCTTCCGGATCTTTGCAGAATCAAACACTTCATCAGTCATCGCGTCTATCGACGACTACTTGATAGCATTGTCAACACCACCCAGCAGATGTCGACGTCGGCCTTGACGGGTGAAACCTGTGGATCAATAAACTCACCATCGACTGCGGAACTCGTTGCTCGCAGCCTTCTCGTGCCGTCTCAGAAATTTCAAAAAAGGGCCTGCGAGTTGAAGTCGACCACGCCATTCGAAGCTGGCCTCCATCAATCTCGCGGCTCTTGTCGCCTTGACTGACATTTATTATTTAAACCAGACCTGTCTGTAAATGTGTCGCCATCTTTCACCAAGCAATCACTCGCCCAATTCGCTGTAATAATCGCCTTGACGCCATGCACCTCTTAATATGTTCGCCAAACAACTTTTCCAGAGGAGTGCGGTAGCGGGAAAGAACGGGAAACTACAATGTGCGGTACCCAATCTTTCCACCCGTGCCCTTCGTCAAAGCTTGCCTTTTGCGTTGTTGGTTACCTCCCCAGACACCGTCGTGAGCGGATGTTCCCCGAGTCTGCATCGTTGCTAGATCCGGCGCGGCCATTTCTGGTAACGTGTGCGAACCAGGGCGCAAGGCTGATCCTGACAGGCGACTTCTCGAAGTACTCGACTGGACAACCTGGTTCATTCATTGGTCTATTGGTTTGTGATTCCCACCAACCAATCCTGGCCTATCGAACAACAAAAGCAACATTTGAAAGAGTCTGGGCCCAAACGCTATGACTACCTTGCCCACTGCCAATGGTTTGTTTGGCCACTAATGTGCTTTAGGTCCAAGGCATCTTCACATCTGCTTATTTCTCTTTCTTTTCGCCTTCATGATATTTTTTTCAAAGATTATTCAGGTGGCAATGGCGTGTTTTACACAGTGCAATGCCGATTTGCAATGTTGGTTTTACATTCCAGAACCTCACCGCTTCAATTATCCTACATTTCAAAGGCCGGGGTGAGCCCATGCCTTTCTGTCAAGTCGCATCGCTTATCCATGGCTACCCAGGTAAAGATGCATCTCTTTCCATTTGGCCAGGGGGTTTTGTGAGGCAACACTGGTATTTCCCCGACAGCATTTCGTTCTATAGGTGAGTAAACGTGTGTATGAATCGCAGAGCAAAAACATCAGGCATTCCACTCCGTCGGTGGCTAAAATTCTGTACATTGGGTATTCATACATGTAGTATATCTAGACAATTGACTCCATATTCATTTTGTAGACTATCATCACCATAGCCATCATCTGTACAAACGTGATGCGTCGTTATCATTATTATTGGAAAGTGCATGGAACTGATGTCTATCAGTGCTGGTCATCTTGGGGTCCACGGTTAACATTGGCTCCAAGCAGCCAGCCCACACCCGAAACCAAAGTCCCTGTTGCAGCCTCTCGTAATTGATCCCTCTTTCTGACGCGCTGCTCCCCTTGGGTATCCTCCTCAGTGCTCTGGGGCTGAGTTGACCCCTGAGCAATTCCTTGCAGGCTAGATAGTGCGGTCAGGTTCCTTGAGGCGACCCTAGCCGTTGCCCGCGAAAGGTCGAAGAGCGACATGGGCGCCTCGTCCGCTTGTCGCGCAGCAGCACTCGCAGTCATATTTCGGGATGGGTAGGCTCTATCTGGGTCCGGTGCATCAAAAGCTCCTGGGAGATTACGGAAATCTCCCTCGGCATCCCAGGCCTCTTCCTTTGCTGCTTCCTCCTTGATCGCAAAGTCCAGCTGCTCCTCGCACCGACGAAAGGTTTTTAACACCTCCTGAAGCTGGCTTGATGGCGCAATACGCAACGCGGTTGCCAGGCACTCAATCCGTTGCTCGAGATGTCTTATTTCAGGGTTCCCGCTAGCTGTCCCCAGGTGTGTCGGCTTTTGAGATCTCTCGGTACGCACGTATTTGCCAGCATCAAGAGCTGCTTTCCACGACCATTCATCCTCTGAGGATTCCAGATCTGTAGAAGATGTACCAAGTCGACTTACCACAAACGAGTAGGCCGTCTCAAAATCGTCCTCCCTCAAAGCTGCCTCGATACACATAGCCACAATACGCTTCTCGATCATTACGCTATCAAAACCCTGTCGATCTGTGGGCATTTGTCTTTTCCCAGGCTTGTGTGATGTAGGAAGGCCCGCATTAGCCATATTGTTTCCGAGTTCTAGGAACTCCTGTAACCGAGTATATGCTTTTTTGTTCTGTTCCAGAACCTTTTCAATAATAGAAATAGGGTCCGAGTGCACTCTAAGAACAACTGGACTAAAAGGCTCGCCTTGCTTGAGCACAAGGCGGTAGTCGCTCAGCGCGTGGGTTGCCTTCAATAGAGCTTCTATTTGTCTAGTGCAAAGAAGGCCCTTACTCATTGTTTTAGGAAATGCGTGGATACTGCAAGCATATGTGAACAACAATTCGCATGAGCCAGTGGCAAACTTACATGTCGTCGCACTTCTTGAGTCCTCCCCTCGATCGATTCGGATTAGACGCATTGTCAAATGCGGCAAGCGCCGAATGCTGTACTGTGTTTTGGACCTCAGCGGCTGGTAGAGGTGTGTCCAACGCATCTTCGTAGATTGATCGAGCAAGGGAATATCCTAAAAATATGACTCATGGTTATCAATTGGATCTGAGATTGAGACGAATAAACCACTTACTTGTGTTGGAGAGCAAAGCTTTCAGTATCTCTGTCTCGATGAATTCCAGGGACACTGTCCCAAACACGCCTTGAATAGAGCCAGTAGGCCCTGGAGAAGCTTGATTGCCCCAATTGTGTAGCCATAGGATTTCTTTACGTGCACGAATCCAGTATTCGTCATCATTGTGCGATGTATGCGCGGATAAGGTGCGGATAAGTCTAGTAAGCTCGGCCTTTTGCTCTCTCTGGTCCTGTAGAAATGCCAGGTCGCCAGCCCTTCTCACGGTACAGGGAACGCCAGCACGTGTCAGTAAAAATGCACTCAGCAAAAGCGTCGCCAGAAGGCTTATTGAGTTTGGATTCAGGGTGGTCAAAGGATTCGACGGTTTCAGTAAATCATTTCGCATATAGGTCGCCGTTTTGGCTCCGGCGAAAGCATCAGCATTGAAGTGAGGGACAGGAGCCAAGGTGGATGCCTCCAACTGAAGAGTAGTATCCAAATCCTGGTCCATCAGCGACTTGAGTCGAGCGCATATTCTATAAGCTCCTTCCAGGGCCTCGGGAGCAGCATCAGATATGAGGTATGCACTAGCCAAGGCAGCGCGAGCATAGGTCGAATCCAAGTAACGTTGCTGGGGCTCCTGAAACCACAAATTGACCTCTTCAACTAAATCAATATCCTGTGGGCCATCCCACTGTTCGACGACTTTCAAAGCAGTACGCCATGAGCGGGGTGCCTGTTGAATAAGCCAATGAAGCGCTTGCTCCCAACCAGGGCATGCTAAAGTCGTTTCTGTGCCAGATTCATTGGCTAGGTCGTCAATGGGTTCATGTGTCCATCGAGAATCATTAAACAACCATGGACCAATTAAGCCCCTAAAATCACGACCGAGAAAGGGAAGCCCATCTTCTGATGTTCCCGTCTCGGCGAGCAGATAGTCAACGGCGGCTTGGTCTGAAAGCTTCTCGAATTCGCTGAGAGAGTATCGTGTTGGTTTGTGGGGGTAGTATTCGTGATTCCTTCGCAGCAGAGGCAATACCGTAGACACAAACCAGGTCTCTATCGCAGGATTTCTTTGGAGGAAAGGAATCAGTAGATCAGGGAGCTGGGTGAGCATGCCAGCTTCCTCGTCCATTCGATAGCCACGCAGAAACAAAAATGTGGTTAAATGGTCGGTCTCGTCGTAGTTTGCGATACCGGGATTGGACAGATGTAAAAGCTTGAGCTTTTTAACCCTCTTGGAGGCTTGTTCGTCGGAGAAGCTGTCAACAGGCAGGGTATTGAGAGTCCGATCCTCATGCGGCGGCGGTTCGTTAGCGGCCAAGGCCTGTAGCAGCGGAATATAGGCATCGGGCCTCAGTGTTTCGGGGAGGTGTGTGAGAAGAATTCGAAGGACGAGTTCATGTCGCAAAATGGAACTGTGCTGAGTGGTAAGAAGTGACAGGCCATCAATGTCGGCTTGCGTCGCAAAGTGCACGGCAAGCAAGACCACTTTGGCAGGGCTCAAAGACTGAGGAACAGCCATGATCGGCACTCAACCGAGGCGAGCTGGTGAAATGGGTGTCAACACCTCGTTCGATTTCTGGATAGGTATAAGTCTCGGCTCGGGAGCTTCAGGTCTAGCCATCAAGGGGTTTCGCCATATGTGTCTCCGAAAGGTTCGTCGTCGTCGTTCTTGAACAGAGGCCAACTACCAGGTTAGGTGATGATAGCTACGTGGGACATCGCAGTAGCTCCAACAGCCTCTCCGAAGTTGGGTTAGTGGCTGGCTAGGAAGGTACGTATCTGTCACCGAGGGGCACTCCCCAAAGTCAGAGACGAACAGTTGACGTAGATGCAATTAGCCGAGATTTTACTTCCAGAGCGAGTGGTGTCTATTACCCGCAACATCCGCCCGCTGCCCCCTACCAAGTAAATAGCAGTACCTTCAGTTAGTGCAAGATTCTCCACCAAAAGTAACCAATTACGGCACAGCGATTGCTACTCGCACGGGTCAACTCACGCCCGGAAGCCATCTGCATCGTCAATTCCAACGTTGGACGGACCCGCGCAAACGAGCCAAAAGAGCCCATCTCTCGACCAGCTAAACGTCTCGATACGCACCCAATTGGCTCAATATGGCGTCGGGATATGGCTTGAATGGCGGTGAGTATTGAAAGAGCCTATACCCAGCGCTCACCAGCTAACCACAGCGCTTCGTGCTTCCAGGCCCCGGCCGTTGCTTTCCCTTCTGGCAGGACGTCCTGGCCTGTTACGTTGTCAACACCTCGGCCGAGGATGACTCCGGCAAGAAAAAGTGCTCCCTAGTCCTCGAGGACTACTACGAGTGCCTGCACCACAAGAAGGAGGTGCGTTCTAAATCGCTCGTAGGGAATCGCGTCGCCTTCCCTCACGAGTCCAAAAGCCTACGGAATTTGGCCCAGTTACTGACCCTCAACAGCACGCCAGAGCCCTAGCCATGCAGGCAGCCTACGCCCGATCCGAGACCTCGACAGCACGAGACAATGCGCCGAGCGCCAAGCAGATAAGGAACCTGGGACTTCTGGGCAAGGAGGAGGACACCAAGCAGGTGCTGGGACAGAGCTAGATGATGGGCGCATCGACGAGGACAATCGAGGGCAATACGTTGCATGCCGGTATCTCATTTCCGTTGAGTGTATATGATGAAGAAATAGACGTCCATTGACTTTGTTTGTCGCATGCTTTCCGTCTCCGTCATTGCCGGTACCTTCGGGTGTTATTGCTATGAATTGAAGGTTCAATGGGAATTACATAAATATCTCCGACGAAAGACTACAGGCTATGGATTTATTTAATCTACTCATGGAACGATGCGGTTGTCTGGGGGTCGTTTTCCATCATGCTACCAGTGGGCTACTGTCGTCTTAGCTGAGCCTGCCGGACTGCATTTGGGTATTATTGCATATGCTCGATCAGATTATGGGTTCACATGAACAAGACGCAGGGAAAGGAGGTCTAAGCCTTTCCAGTGGAGTATCAGTGCTGAAAATAGGCATTCAAATGAAGCACACAGTAGCCGAGCCAACAAGCAGCTGTCAACACTTTACTGACACTGCTATGATTAGAAATGGTGACACCCTAGAAATTGAGGGCCAGTAAGGCATACCTTGGCCCATGTCCTTCAGGGCATGTAGCAGTGACCCAGGCACGTATGTCCAGTTTCTAGCAACCTCCAATTCGCCGAGGTCTTTTAAAAATTTGCGTCTTGCTTCTTACTCTCCATCTTCCAGAGATATCTCGTTTCCAATTCTCTTTCCTTGCACCAAATTCGTAAGAACCCTTACTCTCTCCCCATCGCAACATCTCATGCCACTCTCTTGGTTACTACTTCAGATTTCTGTTTCTACATATCACCCGTTCTTGACTGTGTATCATCCACCTCACGCCCATTGACGCCCCCAGCTCATTCATCAAGCAACGGTGCTAAGTGGAATTGCTCTGCCAATATGCCGCTTCTTCACGATATCAATGTTTCCATCGTCACATATCCCACTGCCAAGAAGCTGCCTGAGTACCCTCACCCCGGCCTCCCCCCGTCCACTTATCCTCGATTACCAACCAGGCCTCCCACAACAAAAGGATCAAAAATAGGTCCTGAATTGGTTCAAAAGGCAGGTTCCTGTGTTTCTGTTTACATTCCATCGTCTCCAGGTAATAATGACACTCATTCTTACTTTCAGGATGATTAGTTCCTCAAGCTCACCCCACACAGGCACCCGGTTTGGCATTCACTATTCAGTCAACAAGACCCTAAGCCCCCTGTGTTGCTTTTACTTCAAGCTCTTCGTAAACGGAAGGAATGTTACCAACTGGGGCACAACCACGGTCGAAAAATCGTCCCTTTCGGTCACTCGCGCTCTATTCGAGCCGAGTGATCGGTGGCACTACAAAGAAAACGGGATTGTTCACAAGAGAGACGGAATCGAATCTCGCTGCTTTTATTTCCTTTCAGATACAAGCGGCACTTCGGTGGCCAATGACGGCGGGCTCATTGAAGTCCAAGTCTTCCGGTCCAAGGGTCGGAAACGAAGAGCCCCTGTCTTGGGGCAACACCGAGAGCAAAAACATTATGGGATCGTGTAGGTGCATAGCCTTGATGTGTTTTATTGGCCAATTTGTTAATGCTTCAGCCAGATCACCTTCTGTGGGGCTCTTGGAAACCCCAGAAGATGCCCACTACTATGACTGGATTCTGATCGACTCCAAAACCAATCCCTTTGTATCGTTCCGCTTCCATTACCGCTCGTGGGAAAACCTTCGTCAATTGAACCTGATCCCAAAGTCTACTGGTTTTGAAGAATCCCATACAAAAGACAGTCTCATGGGATCCACGGAAAGCTCAGCCGTCATGTCCTTCAACCCCCAAACTCACAACCCCATCCTTTCTCCCACTGCTACATCCGTTTCATCGGATATTAGGGATGGAGAAGAGTTAGTACAGACGCTTCTTGGCTTGTTACAAATATCGAGTCGAGAAGGAAGTTCCTCCGCGGCTTGCCCCCCCTCGCGTCGTCCCCTGCCCGAAGTTCCCGAGAAGAGAGCGGCCCTCTTGAAAATTTCTAGGTTGGGAACAAGCTCTGTAATCCCTCCTCGGCTCCCATTCATACGAGAAGAGTCTATGGAAGAAGAGGAGGCGGAATTGGGCACGGCCACACAAATGTCAATCCAAAGCAACCTGCGGGTGGGAGGCAAACTTCATATCCAAACGCCTTAAATACGCACAACTCTGCTCTATTAAACTAATACATTGCCTATGTACCTTTAAAATGCCACTAGAGGCCATAGGACACATGTCCCGATCAATAATTGAGTATCCTGGGGAGTTGTGTAGAGCCCTTTGCCTACCCTATAGTTAAGTATGCTAGAGCAGGGTTACAAATGTCACAAGCCGACAAATTTGAGCTGGTTGGTCTACAAGTTGAAGATGTATTCAGAAACATGGTTCACGATGTAACTAAGTTGTAAGTAAATACAATACAACCCTTGAATGATTGTCAGTCTAGTACTTTGCTTCATTGGGCCCTTGCCAAAAGGTAGAAAATCTAAGCATTATTAGCCAAAGTGAATTAAAAAAAAACACAAATAGATAAATTACCCTAAAAACAATCTATTGGATTCTTTCTCGGGATTATTTTGCCTTAGGAAATGTATTTATTTTGACTAGGCTAACCTATTGACTGGCCATAGCAGGGATGAATCTCCATTACAATGATTCAAGGGTTAGATTATACTTAAACACTGGACTAAAAAATCCATCAACAAAACGGCATCGTGCAAGTTCATATTTATTTTGCAGAGGATAGTCTATCTTCTAAGTAGTATTGGGAATTCATGTTGCTTCTCGATGCGCATGTGCAGGAAAAGTTGTTTTGTTGTTCTATATACAGTAAATCTCAGAACAGACAACACTCAATGATTGAGCTATGGTACCGAAGATGACTATGTTTGCCTCCAAGTGACTGCTGTTTGATACGTGCAGCTGACGGGTATTTTCTGGCAGCTGTCAAACAACCTGACAGGCAGCTCTTGCTTTGCACAGGCAATTATCCTTCCTCAACACGTTATGTTATCGCAGGTTGAAACGTTGCAGAGTGCTTTGTGTCGAAAACTTTGTGGGAAGAGCAACTATGAGCGACGCTACCTGGCTACGATTTCTAGGGGGAAGTCGGGCACGCATCCCAAGAACGCTCCATTCGCCCCGTTCGGAGCCGACCCTTCGTGTGCTTCACCAGGGTGGCCAGGGAATCGAGGAGCCCCACGCTCCGCAGCAAAGAGTTGTAACGCGCCTTTCGAGCTGGCACGACATGACCAGCACTACTAATTACGAATCTGCGGAAACCAATACAGGTCCAGAAACCCCCGACTTGAACGGCGGAGGGGAAGTCATATGGCATAACCCATCACTTGACCAGATGTTGGAGGCGCTACAAGTCAAGATGATGACAGCTCCGCTCACAGATCCGCTGCCAGTGCAGTACCACTCGCATATCCTACACCTGATAGAGGGCTATGGCCACCTTAGACAAAAGGTTCTTGTGGCCGAGCGAGAGCTGGCGGGAGTACGGAACCAACTCGACAAGGCGCAAGAAGAGTTTGGTCTAGCACGAGAGAAATGGATGGTTCAGCAAGCTAGTTACAAGGCCGAAATCAAACGGCTGGAGATTATTATCCACCAGAAATCGGATACGGGCCTTGAGGCAGTTGCTCTCGCAAGATCAAACACCCTCGTAAAACCTCAGGATTGCAGTTCTGCTTGTTGTCTACCCGAGCAAGAAGGTAACTTTGCCCATACAAAAGCGATGCCCACATCCCCGCCGCCAAAGTTCGTTTACTGTATTTGGACTGGAACTAATGACGGCAGTGGTCAACGAGACAAGCCAAGACGGCACAGGAGGCACACAAGGCACCTTATCCCGTGATAGTGCCCTGGGGAATCACAACTCAATCCGTATAGATCTACCTTTCCCCTCCTCACACTACCTTGAAGCTAACCAGCTCGATATAGTTTCTCGGCCACGGATTGTAGATGCAAGCAGTGACGTCAGGCTGAGCAAACGGCTTGTCCGACATGCCAGAGCCAAATCTCTCGAAAGGCGCCGCACTCGTGGGAAAAAAGAGTCGGCAGCAAAACAGGAAAGCCCACCACCTCCAGACACATCCACATCCGAGTCAGATTCATCCAGGGCCGCAAGTCAAAGCCCGGCACTACTCGAAAACACCCGGGATAACCAGGACTCAAAGAAGTCTCGGAGTGGGGACGTTTGTAGATCGCCATCCGATCTAGCAGAACGGAAACAGATTTGTGCCACGCTGTCTCGCTCTCGTCACCGCCGAGAATTCTCGTTTGTGCCAGGGGACGATATGCCGAGAGTGCAGAACATTGCGACGGCACAAACAGGCCTGCCGGACAAAGAAGACGGCACATATGCAGCTTCCAGGCGAGAGTGCATGGATCCACGCCTAAAGCATACATTAGTCAAGCTAAACAGCGCCAAGGACGGCCCCGTTGATGGGGGCAAAGCAACGGCAGAGCGGTACCTATGCCGGAATTAGTGGGTGTGGATAAAAAAGATTTAGGGCCGTAAGGTGGACCGGATGCGGCCTGGAGGCTCGACCAACTCCAAAGTAAGACTTCGGAGATGAGGAGTCGATGCAGCAAGGTTAGGCTAAAGCTACAACGGCTGAGGCTCGGTGAGGTGAGGCCGAGAAGGGAATAACTTTGTGGCAGAAAACGACATTTCTCCGTCCGAAGTTAATCGGAATGAATGCAGTGCCAAGAGCAACGGGTTGCGAGAAGCCGGCCGTCAAGGCGGGGTAAGGTCGAGAGTCAGTATTGTGACGAAACGAGTATGGCGAGCGGGCCTTTAAGTTAGGTTGGGCTGATTCGATGCGATGCGGGATCTAGCGTTGGGGGAAAGAGAAGCTTTGGCATCGGATACTACCCTCTTTAGTCGACGGTGCATAACTCTACGTGGTGGATTGGAACAAAACGTTGTAGTTAAAGTTGGAGTTGAGGAAACGCACGATCGTGGCGTCTGGCCGGATTGGAGGGGCTGGAATGCAGTTGGGTTTCCGATCGGGACCGACCATAGTAGGAATGTGACTGAGACTATCAAAGCCATCATTCGCGGTGGCGACTCGGCTGAGGACAATAGAATGAATGGCAGAGCCTCCCTTGGCAAAACTGTTGCATGTCTTACCCTGGAGCCGGAACGGGTCGACGGAGGACCGGTGAATGATTCATGTTGTGCACCGAGCATTCGGGTGGCACAAAGAGTTGATAGGCTGCCTTTATGCCCGGCGGCAATTTACTTTTTCCTCCAAGAATTTTCTCGCCCGGTCGTTTGAGTGGACATGGTTGACGCGGAATCAGACGTGAACCTTGGCTCACAGGTGTATTTTGGGTTGAGCGGCGGATTGAGCGCCAACAATACAACACATGCACACCCGTCGTCCGACCGATGAGGAGCTGGAGCCCCGTCGGATATAAGCAGCGTTTCCAGCGACGGCCTCCCAGCCTCTGCGAGCCATGGCACTCGATTGACTTTGCTTCCCCTCGTCCACTGCGAGCTGGCAAAGTGTAAAGAAGGTTGCCGACGGTACAGTTTGCCCTGCTCCCTGAGGATTCCGAGAGGCGCCCGGGCACTTGAGGACGGATGCAAGAGGGGGAGGGCGCCAAACTGACGTGGAGCATCCGGGCCAAGAAAAGATACGCAGCATGGAGAAATGCTGACCTATCCCGTAACGTATTTGCAGTGTCGCAGAGTTACAGTGGCAGAGTTGCAGCAGCATACGTACGGCGTGAGGCAGCTGTCCCACCCCCCCTGCGGCGCTGGACGGCGATAAGCGAGGACCGATGAACCCAGATCCTCGGGACTTGTTGATGGCGGGGCGTCTGGTTTCAACACGCTGCCTGACCCTGTACTGTGCGCAAGCACAACGCGTGGGTGATTTAGGTACCTAATTAATGTTCCTTTTTTTATTGTCTCGCCCAGAGCGCAAACAGCGCCATACCGAGAAGGCCTGTGATGGATTTTTCCCTTGTTCCATCCTCTTACTCGCTTTATTTCCTTTTTTTGCCCCAACTCCTGGGATCCCCGGAGCGACTATCCACGTCGGCATCAACCGTGCTTTCCTAGCAGCGCGGGCGGGAAAACAGCGACAAGGGGGGCGGCATGTTCTTTTCCGGGCGCTTCTTGGGACCTCAGGTCTGGGCATGGCTGCTAGCATTGACCCCGTTCTCCTGCATGCACAAAGCAATGCCTCCCTCCCACCCACCCACAGCCAGAGATGGTTGTGACAACAGGTGGCTTTGTCTTCTCATCCCCTTCCCTCCCTGGCAGCCGTTTGAAGCTAGGCCAAGGAACGTGGGAGCGGCTACCGAGGTACGTCATGAATTTACTGATTAGTCGCGGGTTCAAAAGGACATCCCGAGACACTGCCGTGGATCAGCGTCGACACCTTCGGACCGGTCAGGGTCTCAACGCGCCCTGCTCGTACCGCTTGGTCTTGGAGGATCACCTCCTAGACGCAGTAATGATTGCTTTTTTCGTCAACACCGGTGTAATGTGCCAAGGCCAATAAGGGATCCAGCGCCTTGGACCCTCAGTGTCAGGGAAAGGGGATTCGGGTGAGCGACGGAAGCGAAGGCAGGGACTGGGGCCCATCCCTGGGGCGGTAACTCAGCGCGACGCAATGCGGCGCGATGCTACCGGAGCGGCGGTGGCTTGTCATTCTTGATTCAACCGTGGAGGCGGATGTGACGTCGGGATAAATGAAGTGAGATGAGGTGCAACCAAGAAAAGAAACGAAGGGAGAGAAGAGACAAAAAAGAGTGCAGGATGAGGATTGGAGATGGATCCAGGGTTATGTCTTAGCGCCGTTGCAGCGTGGTCGACCGAGTCTGGAAGCCCGACTAACGGGGACGAAACGGGTGATGGTTCACATATCTAGACCTAGACAGACAACAGGGGGTGGTGGTGACACAGTTGACTCGACAATGTTTGGGACCAGGGTGGAGGGATCTCATACAGACCGTCCGTTGCATTAGATGGGCACGGGATCAGATGGTGTCGTATTTTTTCTCTCATCTTGGGTCGATGTCAGTGTCGGTTGCCGTCGTTGGGGGCTGCAGCTGAACCCGGGAGCTGGGAGCCGGAACCAGGGCCGGGGCAACTAAGAGAAAGATGTGATTTCTGATTTGCGACTCAAGATTCTGAGATTTGAGAATCAAGGTTGGTGGTACCGCAGCCCACAGGCAATGGAGGGGTGTGGCTCTAGCCAACGGTAGGAGGATGTGAGAGCGGGAGCGGGAAAGTGGGACCGGGGCCGCTACCATCACCGGGGGCCGCGAGCCATGGCAGCGCAGCCAACGAGGCAGCGGGATCCAACACGACGGGGCTGACTATTTGGCGGATGACAGGGCAAGGGCCAGGGTTGGTTGGCGGATAGGGCCAAGGGAAGCTGCAGAAGGGAGGAGGCGTGGGTGATCATGCTCAGCTCAAACAGTGCCGATGGGGCAGCGAACAGGGAACAGGGGCGTTGCGCCGCACACAACGGTGCCCGAAATTTTTCGGTCGAGCCGTCCCAGTCCCCCTCGGCCTCGCTCGCACCCAGAGACAAGGTCCCCAGGCGCAATGACGTGACGTGACATTTAACGCCGACTTGGCTCCCCTACCCCCATCCCCTGGCGATCACTAATCCGTGAATTCCTCTGGTTCCCCAGAGGAGAAACACATTGACGGGATATGATACCTCACTCACCGTGGAGATCCCGATGGAAATCGGGTGCAAGGGTCCAGGCTTGTGAACCCCCAGGAGCCTCCCCCCCCCCCCCCCCCCCCCCCCCCCCCCCCCCCCTCCCCCGCCCC